>CM068367.1:157474501-159874501 GCA_034769895.1 Magicicada septendecula
GAATTATAAATATACCAATTCGGCTCGGTAGGTAGCAGAGTCAGGCAGGCAGAAATCGGTTAGAAAGTCGGGAAGAGTTTAGGTAAATTAAGTTGATGGGACAATGAAAATGAAACACCTAGAAGACGGAGACCAAAATAGGAGATATGAATAGGGAATGTAACTTAGAAAAATATCGGGTTTTTGACTGCGAATTTATTTTAAAATAAATTTTATTTAAAAACTTATTTTAAAATAGCGACGAGTTTATTTTAAAACTTAGCGGTCGTACCAAACATGTGACACTACCACACGTCTGCTCTTGCTTACGAAAACCATTATGCCCATCGCCATCCACCCTATACACTGGAAGAAATTTAAAATAATTTTCTTTCATAACGTGTTACGAATCGCACTAACTCAATACGTGAAACCTACCTTCGTCTATATTTAAGTGCTTCTTATTTTTGTCCTTGGCGGAACGTGTTATATATGGTTATTTAATTGTTTGCTCTTTTTAAGTTACGCATATTTAGATGTGAGCTTGACGCCTTGTTTTGCGTTTTTGAAGAAAGCATCTTGTACGTCTGTGATCTTATAGCCAAGCCTTGAGGTTGGTTTTATGTTCGGAAATGGTGAGATTAAATTTAAGAATGCAGATTTTAATTCCTGGAACACAAATTTGTAAGTTCGGGAATCCAAGTTTAATTTCTTCTTCTTCTTCCACACTTCAGGGACTAGGCAATCTGAAGGGATTCGCAACCTGCTCCAACTTCACACCAGAAGGCTTGTAATTGTTCACAGTTAATGGTATTCTCTCTTCATTCTTAAATGCTGTCTGCATTTTCCCCCGCATTCTTTAATTTTCTCATTTAGATTATATATATATATATATATATTTAATTCTTTCTGTATATCTTCATATTTTTATATAATCCTTTCTTGTGCATCCTTTAACCCTTCTTAAAAATCTCACTCTGGTGATTCTATGCTGCTTTTATCTCTTTGTTTTGCAATTCAGGATTCACTGCCGTATAATACCAGTGGAACAACATTGTTTTGTAAAATTTTAATTTTGTCTCACGTCTCGTTTTATTTTTCAGTGTTCTATTTATAGTTCCACATATGTGTTGAAATCTATTGACTTTATTTTGTATGTCTTTGTTAACGTCAAATTTATATCACAACCTAAATAGTAAAATTTCAGTTCTGTTCCAATACTTTATCCCAAATAATAATCTTCAGAGTTAAATATCTCTGAAGTCCAAGATTAACTTTAGACTTCTACTTAGATACGAAAGCGGAACTTATAAATAGAACTCCAGCTGGAAAGAATAGTATTACATTGTGTGTCCTAGTAAAAAACAGTAAAAAATAAATTGTAGTAATTAATTTACTATTAATAGTGTTTGGTGTATGATAAACAACAAAACTGTATGTAAACTGGGTTTGGACCGAATTTTCTTATTTGCAGTTGGGTTAATATGATAAGTTGGACATGTTCAGAAGGATTTGTTTACAAAGCATATCAAAGAGCTGACATGCATAACATCAACGGGGAACACCTTAAAAAATGACGTGAATGCAAAAAACATATATAATATAATGTACTTACTTTTTGTTTATTTCAAATTATTAATTCAATTGTAAAGTACTTTATAATATTTAAATCTAATGAATAAGTCTGTAAAGTTTCCGTTGTAGGTAAATCAAGATCCAAAGTTATCGTAATTAAGTATTGTGCCAAATGCAACAGATCGTTAACACAAGAAAAGAGAGCATATGAGCAGAGCATACAAAAGTATCTAATCGGTTTTTCCAGGAGGACATTTCCTATGCTCGATTTTAAGGTAAGTTGTGGATGGACGTGAGTATCTTTCGGCTAGTTACCGGATTTTGATTTCAAAAGTTTAAATTTTGAGATTTAAAAGTAGTAATTCTTTGAATAGTAAGACCGGTCGCTATATACAATAACACGTGTTCCATCAGACGAGATCTATTATACATCGCATTGGCTCATGTTACGCTAAGACTGGTGCACATTTGACGTCGTTAGTACGCAATGTGTAGTTTTGTTTACTCCTAAACTATCTTCTTCTTCTTCCCCGTAGTAAAGGTTTCTTACGAATTGGTTAAGAATCTGCATGGCGTGTTTCGCTTGAAAAGGGTGTCATTAGCCACCAGTTCTCAAAAGCTTGAATAATATTTTTAAATTACACTACATTATAGGATAATCAAAGTACGTTTCTTAAAAAATAAGAGACTTTAAACTACCTATTGATTAATATGGCCAATTCTACTTTTTATCAAAAAATGTAAACATATAAACAACGTCTGTATATTATGGTATATACTTTGAGAAAAACGTGGAATAGGATATGAAAGCAAAACGCCTTCTTAAGACACTGACATTGTACATGACTGTGAAAATTTCTTAATACCATTAGATCTGCTCACCTATAGAGTTTCTATAGACCGTGTCGGGTGTGGGATAATGGCATGTCGGTTGTTTTCGATATCTGTGTTATAGGAATGTTTACATTAGAGCCTAAAGAAAAAGAGAATATTTTAATAATAAAAAAAGCTACGCAATGAAGTGCAAACTGACTTGTAAAGGATCTAATTTGGTCTAAGAGACTAGAAGTTTTAGAAGTTTTACGTGCATTGTACGTTCGTTGAGGGGGTGTCAAGAAATGGATATAGCGCTTATTCTTATAAGAACTTTGCAAGCATAAAGAACATTTTTATAGTATGAAAATTGCAGTATGTAAAATGTAAGGAAATGAAACTTTTATTTTGAGCACGCCAGTGCCGGATTAAGCCAGCGTGGGGCCTGTAGCAAATGTTGCGCGGGGCCCTTAGTTTGATTTTAGGCAGGGGCGCACCCAGAATTATTTCTTAGGGGGGTCCGAAACCCATAAAAAATTGATATATATATATATATACATACATACATAACATGCATACATACATACATACATACATACATACATACATACAGACACATATATATATATAATTTTCTTTCTCCAGGGGGTTTGGTCAAAAATTTTGATAGCTAAAAATTAGGAAGAGTATACATTTTGAACGTACAATTTTAAATAAAGAAAGTTTTGATTTATCAAATCATGAAAAAAATATCAAAAATTATGAATACAAGACTTTTGAATTTCCAAACAGACAGAAAAGCAACCTTGCAAAATTACTAACCACCAAACAAGAAAAAAGACAAAATAGATGACAAAATGTATAAGTACAAGCACCTAAAAAATTACAAAAATATATATATATAATTTTCTTTTTCCTGGAGAGGGGGTCCAGACCCGTTGGACCTGGGTGCGCCAATGGATTTAGGATGTAAAATAAAACACCACTTTTACAAACAAACTTTTCTAGATTTAATGTGTGCAAATTTATAGATAATACTAGACAAATCAATTTCTCTAAGTAAATCACATTCAATGTTTATTAAGGTGAGATTATTTAAACGATCTTGTCCCATCGTGTTCCTTAACTCATTTTTTATACGTTTTAATTTCGAAAAAGAACGTTCTCCGCTGCAGTTAGTAATCATTAAAGACAAGTAAATGCGTAAGAGTATTTCCACATTGGGGAAACACGACTCTAATTTATTTTCCATTATAAGTCTATAAAATTGTAGTTCCAGAGCCTCATGCTTTTTGTTGTCAATAGGAGAAGCCACTTCTGTTGTAAGTAGTTCGGCGAACTGCACAAGTTCGTCGCCTAGGCTTTCTTCCAAATCGTCTTGGTAAGCACTGATGATATTTAGAGTTCTTTTCAAGATCTCTTCAGCTGTAAGAGATATTAACTGCCGAAGTATTCCAAATACACCAGTCACTTGATGGTACGCTTCCATGTGTTTAGCTAAGGCAGACAGTATATTATCAATTATCACAATAAACACCTGATTTTCAAATTTTTGTTTAGGCGTTTGATTTTCTACAACTTGATCAAGCGTAGTACAGCCAGTGAAATAGTTGTACTTAGTGTTTCGCTCGCGTTGTCTCGAAGTTTGTTCCTGATATTCTTCACAGCCAGTCAGGATTTTGGCTTTTGCCTCAATATCTGAAAATATAGACCGCATTGCTTGAACGTACCCGTGTAACGATTCATAAAGGGCATATGCCGTGTTAAGGTCTTGATTAGGTGACTGCAACGAAGCGCTAGTCGCTTGCAAGCGTTATAGCATTTCGTTCCACAAAATAGTCATTATTCCCGTTTCCAGCTTATTCATCTTCGAAACTAGTCCATACGCCTGATTTCGACACTCTACCTTTTGATCCATATTATTAGATATGCCATCCAAAACTTCTTTGATAGTGGTAAAACCGCATAAAAGTGCCTTCATCGCATCAGCTCGGGCAGACCACCTGGTGTCCCACAGTCTTTCCAAAATCGGGAGTTTTGAACCTTCATCTTTCAGTGCTTTCGTAAGAAGGCCCCATCGATAGGTAGAAGCGGAAAAAATGTATAGGGTTTCAACAAAATCGAAGAAAATGGATGCTTCCATACAACATTCTGCAGCACATTTGGCAACCAAATTCAATGAATGTGCAAAGCAGGGAATGTATTCTGCGTTCTTATTTATCTCCTTAATTCGTGCTTGTAAGCCGCGGTACCTTCCACCCATGTTGCTGGCATTGTCATAGCTTTGACCACGACAGTCTTTGATATCAATGTCATTCTCCTTTAAAAAATCAAGTAAACTTTGGGCGAGTTTTTCAGCAGTGTGACCGTGACCTTCCATATCCAAGAACTTTAAAAATCTTTCCACTGGTCCAGATGGCAAAACATAGCGCACTATCAGAGTGAGTTGGTCCACATGCGAAATGTCTGGAGTAGAGTCCAATGATACTGAATAGTATTTGAATTTCTTTATTTCGCAAATAATATGATCTAGTATGCTTGATGCAACTAGGTGGATAAATTCCTCGCCTGTTGTTTTTGATAAGTATGATGTATGTCCCTTTCCTTTATTTGCATAAGTATTTATATGCTGAGCCAGAAAAATGTCAAATTTGGCTATTAATTCCAATAAACCTAAGTAATTTCCATTATGAGGTGAACCAACAGTTTCATCACTACCCCGAAATGCAAGACCTCGTTCTGCTAAAAATTTAATAACTTCAACAATTCGCTCTAAAAGTGTTCGCCAATTCTTTTGTTCAGTCTCAATATGGCTTACAAGTTGAGAATCGACACGCACACCCTTGTTTTTGCAAACTAACAGCGAAATTATCGTTTGTCTATGTGAGGTGCTTACTTCATGTCTTTTCAACAAATTATTCGCGTTTTTCCAGTCGTCGAATCCTTCTTTTGTAAACCGTGACGAACAGTCTGAATCCGTAACTTTGCAAGCAAAACAGAAAAGTCGTCTTTTAGTTTCTGAATAACACAACCAATCTCTCACGTGAGTTTTATTTGTTGGTTTATGTGTATATGTGAAAAACGACTTCTGACAGAATCGTGGTTTATTTTCTTTATCGTATGTTTTTTTGAAGACAAGAAATCACTGTTCATATGTTGCACTTCGCTACTTCCTTTCGCAATCCAATAATCTCGATTGAAGTTGCTCGGCCATTCACCAATATCGTTGGAGTACATTTTACTTTCCTTTTGTTTTTGGCTTATAGAAGATGTTGTTACATCTGAAGCATGTGAATGCTTTCGACCTGTCTTTGGCTTGAAGACGATATGACTAGATCGGGAGGACTTGCTGTGCATTCGACTTCAGTTGACATGTGGAAAATGTGGCTAAATCGTGAGGAGTTCCAGATCTTAATGGTAACGATGATTCTTCTACAGCACTGCCATCTCTACACAATGAGACGCGACGTCTATATTTTCTGCTTCAATTTCTTTGGATTCAACACCATCACTCTGAATATTACAAAATTCAGACAGCTTACGTATCTTTGATATAACAGCTTGGTTCTTTATTTCATTTTCATATTTTGCTTTACGCTTTGTACTACCAGAAGCGTAATGTCGACCCGTATCTCTGGCTCTGCTGCTCATGTTGACTATCTCGATCTGGATAGAAGGGAAAATGAATTACAAAATAAAATGTAATCCTACTAATAAAAAATAACAAAAAATTAAAAACAAGCTCATGAATAAATAAAATTTATTGAATGTCAATATTTCTCACTGTGTAATATTTAAACGAATTGAAGTTCTAGCTGAATACACGGAGAAAAAAGAAACGGCATATTTTTCTATACATACAGTAAAATTTCCTATAATTTTTTTGTAAGTGCAAACTATTATTGACGTTATCGTAATTTTCCCTACACTGTATTGGAATTTTTTTATTGGAAAGATTATATTTTAATGGAATATTTAATTGAAAAGAATGGAATTTTTCCTATAACTCTGTTTGCATATTCTTTGTGTTTGGCTTCTAAGAAGCGCTATTTCTTATTCGTGTATAGGAATTTTTCCTTCCGTAGTATCATGAAAATTCCTTTAAATTTATTGGACTTTTTACTAACACACACATATATAGAAAAGAAAAGAACAAAAAATTTTATAACTTGCTTTTACTAAATTTTAAAAGCAAGGCGTGCGCACTTTCTATGGTTGTACGCATGATTGTATGTAAGTGCGCACGCCTTGCTTTTAAAAATTTAGTAAAAGCAAGTTTAAAAATTTGTTATTTTTTTTTTTATTTTATACTTTTTAGTCATACTTTAATTAAATTATTATCATACATTGCATAAATCCGCACCCCCAATTTCTACCCGTTTCGGGGGATGTTCGTAAAACGGGTGTCGGATTTGTCATCTGCGACCCCAAAAACCCCCGCATAGCCGTTTTGCAGATTTTTCAATTTTCACCCCCACCCTTAATTTCAACCCTTAATGTACCCCCTAGGGGGATATTTGCAAAAGTAACGGTGGAATATTGTATTGTCATCCGACCTTAGTAACTGTGCAAAATTTCATCAATAGGTTATGTCAGGAAGTGTGTTAAATGAAGGATGCTAGATTTGAAGACAAACAAACTTAAGACAAACAAACTTCATTGTAAGTTAAAGAAAAGCAAGTAAAAATATATACAAACTAACACATATACAACCCCTACACACTCCGTTACTTTTCCCTTTCCCCTTGGCTCCCCTTTCCTTGTTTTACCCTTTTTTCGCTTTTTCAAAACATCTTTTTATTTATTTTATACTTATTTATTGTTTCCTATTAACGATTTATTTTTTCTCGAATTTTACTAATGTAAATAAATTGTATGAGTTAACAAATATTGGAATTATATAAAAAGTTACAAAATTAGAATCTTTCTAGAAAAAAAACTTTTTAACTAACTGATATTTTAATTAGTAAAATAAACATATTAAATATCAACAAATTAAATAATAAGTAGAGATAAAATAAATGCTTCATATAAAACAATATGTGAAGGTTGTCTTTACCTTTTAGGTGTCTGCAAAGTTACTTCAATTATTTTACAAAATATTCGTACTGATTTAGCTCAACGTAATAACAGTAAAATAGCTCAACCAGTTAAACAGTAGGCCTATACAATTTTTTCAATAATAGGTCATTGCAATTGCAATACTACAACTCGATATGAAATGAAAACATTCCTACTAGTTTTGAGGTTACGTTACGACCAGGGTTGGTTTCACATGGCGCTATGCTCACGGTCTATGATTGTTTGACACCTAGCGACACCTAGGGCGCAAAGTGCATAGCACAAAATTACCTTGCAGTAGAGCGCGAATTCAAATTGTAAATATATTAAATATAAAAAATAAAAGAATTCGAATGCTTTTAATGCGATTAATATATTTTTATAATCTTCATAAGTGAATGAAATTTTTCTAACGTATTTATTTCGCCTTTTGTATAAATTAACTCTTTAACGCTCAAATGCACAATTTTTAGAGAGTATATTTAAATGCTTGCCATTTAGTCAACACACGAGCAATTTAAGAATAATTTCATTTAACTTATAGGAGTTTTGTGGTGCGGTTTTCAGATTCCGATATAAAAAAATCTCTAAAACCGTCATTCAGATACTTTTTTCGATTTTTCACAAAATTTGCTTTTTATCGTTTAAGCGTTTATGCGTTTTGCAAGTATGGCGAAGGAGAGTGTGGTGCGCCGAAGGCGCGTATGTTGCTTAATAAGAATTCTGATTTTTATTCTGCCCGGGCGCTGGGCCCCCAGAAGCGCGGGGCCCGTAGCATTTGCTACTCCTGCTATATGGTTAATCCGGCACTGGAGCACGCCGGAGTAGAATTGTACGTATTCTAGGTATTCTAAAACAGAGATCATAACCAAATCTAATCAAAATTAATGAAATTGTGAATCTAAAGACAAGTTTGTGTGATGTACGGGGAAATTTCATAACAAATATATTTATAACACATAACAATTTCATAACATAGAAATTGTATAACAAATATTATTTAATAAAGCCGACACAGAGGTCGTCACATATGATGGTGAGCCCAGGACGCTAACAAATTGTCAGCAGATTCGCTGGACAGATTTAAAAGGAAAGATCTGAGACAGTTTTAGAACATAGAATATAACGGTGGAGAAACACTGGAGGGAAGTATGCTGTTTATGAAAATGTTTGCCTTACGATATCCTTCATTAGAATACAGAAATTGAAATTGCTGGGTTATGGTTCTGGAATGAAAGATTCACTACAGCAAAAGTCTCAGTAAGGCATACCAGGTAGGGTGTAACCGAAAGAAAGACTTAAAGGTCGAAGGAAGGGTAGTGTTTTTGGGTGATTTGGGGTATTTCAACACGAGTACTTCCCACGCTTAGGGCCAGGGCGACAGCGGTGGAGCAGGGATATGCGCTTGTTGTGCTAGTGAGGAAGAAGAAGATATTAATTAATAAATACTACAGAAATTTTAGTATCCGCGCCATACTCATCGAATATGCGATTACGCATCAGACTACACATAACTGGAAAGAAAAATTTAAGAACAAAGAAGGGATTGATGACTTAAGGTTGTTATGCATTTATCACAAAGCAAAGAAAACTTACTTTAGTTAATAATTTTCTATACAACAGTTTGATAAACGGTAGAATTATTTTCACTAGTTTGGTTATAAAGTCTTGTTCGATAACAGAAGACTTTGATTTGAATTGTTTCTTAAAATATCCCTTTAGATGCTTGTGAGATTCCTTAATTTGATATGTAGTTCTTTAATATGGTTAAAAGTCGGTGATTTCAAACGCAATCTTTTCAGTTTTGACGTTTGTTTCTGTTTTTCAACATCTATCTAATCTGTGATTTCCATGCATTTTATATAGGATTAATCAAATTTGTCATGAAACTGTCATTGACATTCCTTGTGGTAGGCCTATTTAATACACATATCATTCCATGTGGTATGATACACATATCATAATAAGTAAGTATAGTGACTCCCATAGAAGAAATATAGTTTACGGGTAATGCTGCTAACTCTTGTAATTGACACTAAGGTACTTTGTAATGCAAGTTTTTTTTTAAATTTATATTGTCTAGATGGCACCGTTGAGGTAAATAACATATTTAGTGCAGGAATGAGAGGACTCGAGGGCTTAAATAAAAAATTCCACCTGTTTCGCATTCTACTACGCTGCGCAATAATATTCCTCTGTCGCATCGACCATGAAGAATTTATTACTTTGGTAATTTATAATGTGAAATATTGTCAACGAACTTCCTAAAATGTAAGAAAATTTAAAATACAAGAGACATTGTAGCGTAGTGATTCTTAAGGAAATTAAAAGATAATCTGCTTCTCCGTTTACTAGTCTGTATACAAGGGCGTGTGTGTGTGTGTGTAAGTAAGGAATCAAATGTTCTGTGTAAAGACAGGCATTGTACCTTGCACAGTATTATTTTAGCAGTGTTTTTAATAGACAGAATATGACACATAATTTGTCTCCTGGGTGTGATACCGCAGTTTTGCATACGAGATAAGCATGTTGGCAGTAATGAGACTTACTGTGCTCACATACACACCTAGTAAACTTTGCAGCTTGTAAATAATTCTGTACAAAGGAAATATTTTGTCAGACTTATATCCATCTTTTCAAGTGGTCACAAAGAAAGGAAAGTACTTTTTTAATCTTGCAACTTAGGAAACAAGTGACACTGTCACAAGACGTGCTAGTGTTCTGTGAAAAAATTAAAGCACATAAAATCAAGAAAATAAAGTAAATAATTTACGTTTCCGTAAAAGTTTCTCTTTCATCAGTTTGTAATCTTTATTTTTCCAATTAAATTTTTCTATGTTATTACTGATAATTGTTAACACATACTGCTCTTCTAAATTATAATTTAATTTATTTACACTTTCGTTGCGTACACCCTCCGCCTCCTTTTGGATCTTAAGGGTTGGTTTATTCGTTTAAAGTTGAGAGAAGTTTGTATGCTCTAACCCACACCTGTGTGGTATAACGATTCCAGTTACTGTATTTATACTACCATAAAAATCAGGCAATTAAATTTTTTATTGCTTTGACTGTGTTAGTTTTATCTTATAAATCGGAGAAATAAACCTTAAGTAAAATGCTACAAAATCTGATGACTTTTCAAGAATTATAACATATATGAAAAATTGTTCTGTGTAAAAGAATGAAAAAAATGATAAACGTACTAATAGAAGTGCACATTATTATAAAATACAATTATAATTTATAATATTCTATAAAAATACATAAAAGTTTAAAGTATATTTAAATGCAATACAAATTAAAAAACTAATAAATAAATACTTGGTTTTGTTCTACAAACATTTTATTAATCCTGTCAATTGTTTCAGCAGTCTTGGCAGGCAGCTTCAGTAAATGGTGAAGCAACTGTCAGAACTGAAAGGTGTTTGTAAAACTAAACAAAGTGTTTGTTTAGTATAGTTAAGTATTATTAACATGTTCTACAAAATGCCGAATGTCCGCTCTGTTAATGTAATTTAAACTAAGTTAATTATGTAATTGTTCGAGATCCTGTAAGTTTCAAGATGCTTCTACTTACAAATACAAATAAAAAACTTTTTAAAAACGCTCACAATACCTAGTGGAATTCAGCTTCTCAAAATATGACTCTTAAAGTTACTGATTGTGACTGTTAGTTAGTCAAGCTGAGACTGTTATTTGCCGTAATTCGTAGTGGCTTATTCCTTTTGATATCCTCCCCCCAATCCTAGCTTTTTTTTTTTAGTTCTTCAAAGAATATGATCGTCTTACCTCGTCTTTGGACTAATTGCAACATAAGTATCTACACATAAAAGAATACACAGACATGTTTCACACATAAAGTAGGAAATAATAATTTAGATAAAAACGTACTGATAAATATTTACGAAACACGTAATTTTCTAAACTATATTTTATATTTTATTGATGCGTGAATTTTGTGTGAATTTTTAAAAGACGCTAACATTTTTAAAAATAACCTTCCACATAGTGACATTAATCAAAGGTACATCCACAGTAATTATTTAATTTTACAAACTTTTATTTGCCATAAAAATTATGTTTAATAAATTTAACAAACTGTGTATCATACATCTACTCCCTGTAATACTCAATTCGTGTGATCAATCCAGGGTTTCGTTAGGTTATTATGTCGCCTGACTTTAGAAAAGGAACCGAAAAAGAATGTGTCTTAAACTAAAACTTTAAAGTTCCTCTTCAGATTTGTCAGTACATACAGACATACAGATTTCTATAACTTATTGCAAGTAATAAGTGACGAAAATTCATAGTATTGCTACAGTTATTCTTCGTTATCTGTTTGCAATTTAATCCTATGACAGTTTCTTTGTTGAAAAGTTTTCACAATCTTATTATTGTTTTTATAAAAATCGATTTAATATTTAAATTTCTATAAAGAAAAGATTCTCTTGTTAATTAACACATATTATCCAAAACATAGGTTTAAAGTTTAATGAACACAACTTCAAAAAGGACAAACAGGCATTACAAAAGTTTAAAATGGCAACCTATAATTTATCCACGTTACCACAAACATTGCTAACATTCCCTGAGCACCATGCTACTCTGGTGTTGTCATACAAGGTTTGAAAATAGGATAACAGCTAAGACAACGTAAAAACAAGAGTAAATTAAGTAAACGGGCAGCGAATAAATTAGGAACTGGCGATTCAATTGTGAGAAAAAACTAACATGCAAGAATCTAGATTTCTACTAAAGACAAGAATATGTAAAGAGAAAAACGTAAGAATCTTAAGAAATGAATCGAAATTAAATGAAACCTTAAGAAATGATGACCATATCAGTCAAGGGCTGGAGGTGGTGAAGATGTATTACCGAGTTGAATCAGAGACAAGACAGTAGAGAAGAAGCCTGTAACATTCTTAATTATCAACGCAAAATAAGAACTAATATTAATTTAGAGTCGTGCGGAACAATAGTGGAACACTTTTTCATGTAGAGATCGAGACCATTTAGAAGGTTGGAAAATGCGGAAATTGTAGCGAATCTTCCGATAAAATCATACAGATAGGGAAAAGATAGAAAATAGAAACTGTATAAAGATAAAATCTTATTATTTTTTAAAGTGTAAAAACCCATCTGATTAATCAAGCGGATAAAAAATTATATAAAACAAAACAATAGTAGTGTTGCTTTAAGCGTGAAAAGCAAGTTGCATAAATCAAAACCACGGGGAAGGCGCCGTCGTCTACAACAGACAACACAGATTGATTAAAGTGTATTGGTTGGTCACACTGAGTGAATGTTTTTAATAGAATTCGTGACTCCAACCAGGAAGTGGCATTATCTGATACAGATTGCCACGCGATATATCGTAGTCAGTCGATATCGTGCGGAAAATACAAACACACGTAATATTAATTGTAATCTAGTTCGCACAGTATTAATAACAACAGCCAGTTACTATTTTTAATTTTGTCCGTTTGTTATGTAAGTTGTTCGTTAAATCCTGGCTCTCCAGCTAACGAAACAAGCCCAATTAACGATTAATATTATTAATCTAAATCTAACAAAACATAATGGAGACATTAAGCAGTTTAATGAAAATCGTAAAATAAGAAGCAATTTTATTATATTTATTTACCCATATTTTACTTTTGGATTGTATATTCTTTGAAGAGAATACTATACTTGCTCCTATTCTGCAGACCATGGCCTCTGATTAGACCTTTATAGCGATTTGGAGGATTTGAGCTTATTGAAGATTAAAAGACGTTCAAGGGCCAAGCGTTGCTATCTAATGCTTCGATGTTTGTGACACATGAGTGATGCTTTAGTAACCCGCAAATCCTGTGCACAATTCGCGTTAACCCGCAACTATCTAACCCAATGCCTATGTAGCAGATTAGGCAGATGACGGAAATCCAAGAGAAAGGTCATAAACAAAGGCATAACTCGACATTTTAAATGACCTAATAAGATGGAGATTGAAAGTCAGAGTGGGCTTGAGGATGTTGCAAATCAGCTTAATATGATAAACGTCATAAGAGTAGAATAGTAGCTAAGTAAATGTAAAATCAAGGGAAGGCAACATGTAACAAGGTAACAATACACCTCGAGTCGGTTTGAAGTAATGAACAACACCAGCCAAACTGAGAACTTCAAAACAAGCGTTTAAGTGGGAACGCAAATTAAAAAAAAAAAGTCGAGGAAGATCTAGGAAAAGCTGCAGAAAGACGGAAACGAGGATATGAGGCGTAAAAACCTTACGGGCTACTTCGTGGTACGAGCGAGTAATACTGAGATTGGATAACAAACAATATAGACAACGTTGTGACGAGGAGAGGGATGATGATGTTAAAGATGATGATAATGATATGTTTTTTTAACAGATACTCTCAATACGAGTAGGCTTCATTAAAAAAAAAACGCACAATTTGTGTTTTAATTTGGTATCTAAAAGTTGTACGTAAAGACATATATAGATTTTATCGTTTACAGTACAACTAAGCCACGTTGTAAACTCGAAAAGCAGTAAAAGCTGTATCTACATTACATTCTATATGAACAGAGAAATTTACAGTTCTACAGCTGTGACGACAATAATAGTACGGCTTCTCAGCAGGTTACTGTTGTAAAGTCATCTGTATACACGTGTCGTACGTTTATGGCAAATAAAGGCAGGATTTATTTTCATTATTATTACGTCTCATACTACATGCAATATTGGCACACATCTAGTAATCTTCCTTTAGAATCGTCTGATCTGTATTTTGTAGTCTGAAGGAGAATCAGGGGCCAATTCCGATGAAGACTATCAAAATACAGTAGAACGTTAATTATCCGAATAATCAGTTAACCGAATCATTTTTATATTGCGAATAAAACTTTTCAATTTGTTAAGAAACTTTTCTTTACTTTTTTCGGAATGTACAATAAATTTTAATATTTTTACAGTATTTTCTTGTCAATACCCAAATTAAAACCTGTTAACATTTATTTTTAATAAATTAGTAAAATTAATTTCAAACAGAATTATTACTGTTGCACACCACTACAGAAAAATTATTCCGAATAGCACTTTCAAACTTCTCAGCTCATCGTCAGATCGGATCTGATGATCTGACGATTTCCGATCCGACGATGAACTGAGAAGCTTGAAAGCGCTAATAGGAATAATTTGCTATAGTGGTGTGCAACAGTGATAATTCTGTTTGCGATTATAACCACTAACACAACTTTCTTAATTAAACTTAAAATTTATTTATTAATAGGCATACTTTTCCTAACAACGGAGATTGATAACAACAAAAATTAACCGAAACTGTACTGCCCCAATCATTCCGGATAACGACGTTCTCCTGTGATACGGTAGTACCCGTCGCCGTTTTTCCATAACGAAATGTTAACGAGTGTTTTTTCGTCGAACAAGCGGTATGTTTAAAGAAGGATGTTTGTGATTCCCTCCACAATCACAACTGACTACACGGATATTGCTTTACTGGCGCATAACATTGGTGTAAATATCAGATAATTAAATGTTCATACACTATCAACACCTTTTTGTACCTTAATAGACACGAATGCCTGACAAATTAATCTGGAATGTGTTTTCAACCAAACCTTATAAAATTATGCGTCAAAACAAGCTATGAAACCCACTTTCAAAATGACACATTACAGGAAGAGCATTTAAATTGTTCTCACTTGATGGAATACTTAAAACTACAAAAGAATGTAGTAGGTAGCGGTAGTCTTAAGATTCGTTCAACAACATCATGGAATTAAGAGCTCGAAGCAACGTCCTTTCTGACACAAATGACAATGTTGGGTTACCTAGAGTCTAAAAAAAATTATCGATTCTATAAAAAAGGTAAATTACAAGAATGTGAAGAAGATGATAAAGAAGGTAAATAAATCGAAGAACGAAAGCAGAAAGTGAAAGAACGAAGAAGAAAACAAGGAAAATGATAAAAAAACAGAAAAAGAAGGGAGAAAAGAGTGATTAACCAACTCCTATCATTGAGCTTAAATTGTTTACTTAGTCTCTTAAAAAAAAATGTAATCGAATAAATAAAACTATCCATTCAAACAAATAATATTGCAACTAACAGAGTGGACAATAACAAATAATAACACTCTCAACGGTTATTCTTCATTTAACACATGACCTGGTTATGTATGTTTTGTGCTCGTAAGGAAGAGAATACGTTACAAGTTCGGACTGAGTTTATTTCTGCTGTAATACCAGCCTTTGTAATTTTCTGATAATCTAGTTGTTTAAGCGTAAAATGCCCAAAATAACATGTTTTAATGACGGCCTCTTACGTAATGATGTAGCACGTTTTTTATATTGCCGATAATAGGTACAGATTTCCTGAGTGTTCCCTTTGTTCCAAATAGGCTTTCTTGTAAAAATAAATACATTAGAAATAAGTAACTGTAATCCTTTATATCACTAAGAAGAATTAGTTTATACCACTTACTTTGTGTATCCTTCTATTTCTATGACTTTGTTGGAAGCCCCGGCCTATCATAAACATATAATTACCTATCTTCTTATTTATGTGTTTTCATTAATAACATTTATCTTAAGACTATAATGTTTTCATGTTTTACTTGTTGCCATTTAACATTTTATTCTTTGTCAAGTTTATTTGTTTAATTACGCTTTGTATACTTTACTTGAATTATTTAAATATATCTTTCATTATAAAGTAACGTTCTGTTGTATTGTTAAATGTACCATAAACCTTATATTATCTATGCAAGTGCAAGACCAGTAAATCTTACATCTTCCTTTTACAATGTTTGTGTAAACAAATATCAAGGAGAAACAATAAACACTTTAGAGTTATTGCTGAATGTAGTTTGCAGCTTACTCAACATAACCTAGTTATTGAGATTGATTACACTAAATACGAATTACGGCGTCCAAAGGGTACTCTACTGTATAATTATCACGTCGCAATGCTGACTAAATTACTAAAACAGAAAAATGTGTGTAACTCCCTTACATGTATGTGTGCTATATCGTACTGTGCTAAGTAAATTATGGAAGTTAAGCGTTCGTAAAAATAACGTTTCCTCAATAAATATTACTCACTTAATTCAGATTTATAGTGTAGCTTTATATAAAGAAAATAAAATAATTTTAATTTAAAAAATAATTAATAGAGACCTCTTTTCTGTTTTCCTACCGTCATCATAATCAAATTAAAATGCAGTATTAAGATTATTGCAGCGATATTGTTAGTGACTTTATTCTAAAATGTTTGCTAACTTCTTTACAAAGTAACCTAGTAAGTAAATGCTGTTATTTGTTTTCTTAATAAATATTACAATTTTATTCAATTAAGGTAATGTAACTCACAGATTTTGTTAGAGTTAACAGTAGCGTAAAAGTAATATTTAAAAAATGTGTTAAAATTCAAAACGCACAAAATAATAAAAAATAAAGTTAATGACAGAGTAAAGAATTGAAATTGGCCGATACAAAAAAAGGAAAAGAACAGTTAATGATATTATTAGCTAAAGATAAAGATACCAACTAAGTTTTATTTTCAACCCAAGTAATTATTAACTTAAAAAGACTTACCATAATGTAACTATCCATGGCAAAATAAAAAGTTTTTATATAAGTGAAAATCTTTTTTAAAAATTACGTACAGTTCTTTTTTAAACTTTATGTGAGAAAAAGTGGGCAGAATAATTTATTTAAACACTGAGGCAGTTTTTTTGGTATAAAACCAGCATAACACATGTGCTTGTTTTATGGTAAACTGTAAATGATGAATATTATAATCAACCTTCATCAAAATACATATTGAGCAAACTAAAACTGAGTGTAATTATTAATCAGTAATCTCACTAGAGGGTTTATATTTATGTAAATTGTAACAGACAAAGAAAGTCATAAAGTCAGTAGTGAGACTGTGAACGTTGCAACTAGTACAGCACTAACATTATATAGAAGTGATTACTCAGTGTTTACGCCATGAAAAGTATTGCTTCTTATGTTGTATGACAAGAACAAATAGGGGCTAAGTCGCTACAAAGAAATAATGGTTCAAGTCATAAATATTATCTCATAAAGTTGACTAGTAGTACTATTCCCATTACTTTTTTATTTGAATATTTTCCTCAGTGCTGATAGCTTCTTCTACCATAACACTAATAAACATTTTTTATACATATTTCATTTATTTAAATGTTGAAATTAAAGTGGAATGAGTACAATTTAATTTCAGTATGTTTATATTGAGGCAAGCACGTAAAATAAAAACACATGTGCTAATCTCGTAACACCTTTGTTGCCTCATAAAATCCGTTCTACACCAAGGAAAAGGAACACGATTAAAGGATTAACAAAAAATGATTACGCCAATAATTAGCCAATGATTACGCTAATGGCTAACAGAAACTACTACCAAATGTCTTGTCATCCCAGCTTACCAAAACACATCAAATGTAATGTATATTTTATATTACTAATTTTTTATTTCTACTGTAAAAATGTTTTTAGGAAAAAACCATAGCAGAATCAAGTAGGAAATTGAAATACACCGTTTTAGTGCTTGTTTGTAATCGGCGCTGTAAAGGCAGTAAAACTGTACACGCGCGCGCGCGCGTGCACACACACACACACGCTGCCTGTGTGTCTGCCTGTCTCTCTCTTTAACACACACACACACACACACACACACACACACACACACACACACACACACACACACACACACACACACACACACACACACACACACACACACACACACACACACACACACACACACACACACACACACACACACACACACACACACACACACACACACACACACACACACACACACACACACACACACACACACACACACACACATTATGTGGCCACGTAAATATTGGTCTACTTTAACAGCTGAGACGATGAAATTCACGTTTTTGCCTTAAATTGTTTGTTTCCAAAATTATTCTCTTCTCGATTTGTATAATTTTACTATTATTTCTGTTACTTCTTTTCTGTGTAAGGTAACACTGTCAAAGTGTCGTTGGCAAAGACCCTGTAAATTCCAGATATTCAGCTATCTAGGATGAGTTAAAACCAAGAATACACATGCAACGATAATTATATTCTTTATTGTTGATACTATTCTCTCCTACGTAAATATTAAGAAATTTAGAGAAACTAATGAAAGAGGTAATAACTTCTGTGTTTGTAACATATTTCTCTCGTTACCTTTACTAAAAGGAAGAGAGTGTTCTATAAAATGTTGAGACAATGCATGAAATCGCTTGGTTTAAAGTATTAACTGAATAACCGCAAACCATCAATTTGAAGTTTTCAAATGGATTTGAAAACAACTAGATACTCTCATGACGCTTTAGACCAAAGCAAAGAAGTCGTATACACAAATTATTACATATAAATTTGTAAATTTAATTACATATAACGCGTGTGCTTTAAAAGAATTATGTTACCCGATTCCTCTTTTGTACTCATTTTGTTTACGTAAGTGTAGCTTCTGTTTTAATTAAAAAGCAATACCGATTTGTTTTACTTCTTACACTTACGTTCTTTTCTTTCTTTTAAAGATGTCAGTTTGATTAATCCGACTGACTGGCTTGACTGATAGAAAAAGGACAGTTGCACGTTTTCATTACTTTTTCACTGTCAGACGTCCTTGAATATTGCCAGTAACAGACATAAAGATTTACATAATATATTTCACTTTATTTCAAACAGATTTTCTTGTAATTATAAATAAATTAAAACTTAACCTTTTTAATCTGTTTAAAAAATAAATTGTCAGAAGGTAAATCTCAAAGAATAAAAAGTTATTAAAACTGAAACAATAATTTTTGTTTAATTAAGACAGACTACTTTAGTTTATCCTTTCTGCACCCGTTTGTAATTGTGTTTAAAAAACAATCCAAATATTTGAAATATGATGAGTCCGTCAATTCAAACTTTGTTGTGTAAGAATAGTGTTTCCAAAAGTTTTGAGACAATACTTAACGTTTTAATTACGTTTTTTACACCATCTTTCTTGGAATTTATTAATTTCATCAGTTTTCCGTTATGTCATCGTATCAGAAGAAGTACTCCTAATGGACGGGTTTCAAATTACTGCATTTGTCAACTACGGTTAGCCATTAATCGTATACAAATATATAAACTTACAGACTTATAAGTGAAAGGAGAAAAAAAAATTAAAGAGAAAGGCAAAGAAGAATTAAAAATAGAGAAAAGGTAAATGATACTATGAATTATAAAAAGGTGATGAGGTTAGTATTAATATGGAAAGTACATTATTTAAAAAGGGATGTTAAAAAATTCTTCTTCTCCTTATGTAATCACGGAGTAGGCACTTTGCCTTCTCCATCTCATTCTCGGTCTTCCTACATCTCTTGTACCAAAGGGTCTGTACCAAACCAACCTTAGGTAGTAGTCCATCCTTCATTCTGTCCAGATGCTGTAACCATTTCCTGCAATATGTCTGGATTTTATCACTTATAGAGAATACCTGTAGCTCTTCTCTAACATCTTCATTGCGCAAATGAAGATCCTGTCTTGTGCAACCCTGTGTTCTTCTCAGAAACTTCATTTAAAGAAGTTTTAATCTGGTTTTTAATCTTCCTTCCAATTTGTTAATAATTCTTGCAAATTTTAAAATTATTATCAAAAATTAATTTACTTCTATTTAGGTTCATTCTATTACATGCTCTTCCAACCTTTTTTTGCATGTTTATACTCCACATGTATTTAGTTAGACAGAGAGTTTCGTTTGCTGAAAACGTGATTTTAGAAACAAAAAGTATTGAATGAGTCCGACGGATATTCTAACATAGGAGTACTGTGATTTGCCAAAAACATCTTGACAGACAGCACCAACGAATTCATGAATCGGGCACCCACAGTTCAAGGATTTTTCTTGTCACGGATGCACATAGTACTGAAATCCTCCTTATGTAGTCTTTATTAACAGTCTGACTTCCAAGCGATCGATAAACATGAGCTTCTTGGATTTCGAAAGAAAACAATCAGCACTGCTTTGAATTCGGATTGCTCATCTTTATCGTGGTGAATTGGAACCATTCCCATTTATGTCCAAGTGTCGCTTAAATTCTAGGTTATATAAAGAGAAATATAAGTCCAACTACAGCAACAAGACTAACAAATTATTGTGTTTTTAAAAAGTTAGGATTATTTACATTGTTTTTGAAGAAACACACAGAAATGGTCCGCAGAAATGTTGGGTTGGCTTT
Organism: Magicicada septendecula; assembly: GCA_034769895.1. NCBI lineage: Eukaryota > Metazoa > Arthropoda > Insecta > Hemiptera > Cicadidae > Magicicada > Magicicada septendecula. The sequence goes on from CM068367.1 coordinate 157,495,199, forward strand.
TTTCGCTACCGTCATTGATGGAACTTTGTCATATTTTTTCCATCTAAATCTGTCGAATAGCTTTTCTGTTTATGCTGGCCAATTAAGCAACCATTCGGATGCTAAGGCGATGATTGTTTAACAAATTTTACCGACACTTATATGGATATGATGGCGTATATGATATATATGGTATGATAGCGTCTGATATGGATGCGCTAAGGCAACCCGGATCGCCTTCGATCACTTTCATTCCTACCTTAAAATTTTTAACAGGAAACCTAAGTACGCAGTAACCGTGAAATTTCTTCTACGAGTGTTATGTTTCTGTTAGAGATTTTATAAGTTTTACGAAGAATTTCACATTGACGTATTACTTCAGTTAATCTTCTTATTCCATAGCGCTACAGCTCTGTAAGGACCGTGGCTTCCTCCACTATATGCGTCCATTTTTCTTTTTTCCTGCCAGGCGCCTCCAATTGCTGATTCCCGTGTGTCCCACATCTGGTTCCACCTCTTACAGCCATTGCTGTCTCAGTATTCCTACCCGCCTCATTCCCATCACTTTACAATACACGATTCCCTTTGGTTACCTGTCTCGATACATTCTCTCTCCACATGTCCTAACTGGCCAATTTTTCTGTAGCAAATTCATTTTACTAAGTCGTATAGCTACGTATATTCTCCTTTGATAACAGTATCTATCTCATACTCGTTCCTCCTTAACCTTCACGGCTTAAGATAATACTTAAAATTATTCCGAAGGATGTCAAATACACGGACCGCTTCGAATAAATGCAAACCGGTAAACTGTTGCTTGTGTGTGTGTGTTGCACACGCGCGCGCGCGAATGTGTTGAGGGAGAGAGAGAACGAGAGAGTGAGAGAGAGAGAGACTTTTTCTGTTATTGGAATTCATAAGTCATTTGAAGTTATATGTAGCAATTAAAGGTACTTGTTTTTATATTTATATAAACAAAGTAATTGTAAGGCGTATTTAAGGTAAGTGTACTTACTAACGTTTTTACACATTTATGTATTTACGAATTGAAGCTGTATTAATTGAAGTCAACACTTTACAGATTTATTACTAGTTGCGGGTAAGAGGGTTAGTTCTGCTCTGTTTGGAAGTTGACATGTATTGTAACAGGAGTATATTTTCTTACTTATAAGAAAGCAAATTATAAGAAAAGCAAGGTTAAGTCACTTGCAGTGGGATTAAATGTTTCTTGCCTTGAACTTGTAAGTTTGTTCGCGACGACGATTTGGCACACGAGTAAATGTTTTGGCGCATTACAACCGTCTACATCGCCACACGTAGGCTATGTAACATATTGTCTTGAGGTTTACAATAATGTAAAAACAATAGCAAGAAACAACAAAATTCAGTGTTGCCGTCTGTTTAGTTCTCCTCCATTGCCGTCTTACTCGCAGTTATTTACGTTTTGCTGCAACAAAATGTAAGTCACAGTTACTTTACTTTATCTTATCCTGCTTGCCGAACATGTGAACAAACAAAATTATTTGAAATTATTATTCCCTCTGGAAATCACATTATCCTTCCGGGAATCACAGCTACTGTGTACAACACTGAGATGCCTTAGTTTTGGTTCAATATTTTTTCCTTCCCAATCATATTTTACGTTTGTATTCCTTGACCAACTTCTTCTTTTTATCAAATCCCGAAGATTATAGACAAAAAAATATGTATCACATTTTGCGTCATTATTATTTTTCCTATGAAAGGATGACAATTGTTGTTGGAGGATCTGTAGATTGTCGATATCTGTATTACAATAAGACTATGAGAAGAGTCTATTATTGTCAACATTTTCGCTACAAAACCTTACTGCTAAAGATCCAGGGAAGCATGAATGTTATCAGTAAATTAGTTTATTAAATTGGTGTTGTTTATATACGTACAGTTTTTTATTTATATTTAGCTAAATTGTAATACCGTGGCGTGCTGCAACTATGTCATAATTATAACAAAAACAATTTGTTTCATTTACACGTATGTAAATTGTACCGTTTGATGCAATGTTCTTACAATTAACATGTGCGTCATCAGAGATTTGGATTTATTTGCAGCCAAATAAAAATTGTAGGCAAAAACTGGTCATCGTAGTTGTTTTACACTACAGATATTGAATTTCCATTATTGTTGTTCACATTAGAAATACGAGGGCTTATCTAAAAAAAATAACCTCCGATAGACAGGAATATAAAGCTATACATAAAAGTTATATATAAATAGTTTTTTAAACACTTTTTGCTACAGTCTATATCTTGATGCGTATATACGAGAGTCATTCAATAAGTAAACAAACAAACAGCTGTAGAGCAAAAACTTTTTATTCAATCAATACAATTTTTTTTTACTTTTCGACGTAATCTCCGGCAACGTCTATGCACTTGTCCCATCTCTTTACAAGCTTTTTTATTCCCTCAGCAAAGAATTCTTTACCTTGATGTCGACGCCAGTTTATTTCACTTCTTCATTGGTGTTGAACTTGACACCACGCAAAGTCTCCTTGAGTGGGCCAAACAAGTAAAATCAGATGGTGTAAAGTCAGGGCTATAAGGGGGATGAGGCAAGATCTACCAACCTACTTTTTTTATTGTTTCGAGCGTCAGTTTTTCCGTGTATGGGCGGGCATTATCGTGAAGAAGAATCACACCTTTCCTCTGCCATTCCGGACATTTCTTCTTCAATGCAGGCTTAACTTTGTTCACAATCATGTCAGAATAGTACTGACTATTGATGGTACGCTGGTCGTGTAGGTAATCACAGAAAATTGGGCCTTGGGAGCTCCAAAAGATGGTTAACATCACCATCACTTTACCAGCCGATGGCTGGGTTTTGAATTTCTTTTTGGCGGGTGAACTGGGATGCTTTGTCACTCCATGCTTTGTCGCTTTGACTCAGGTTCAAAATAGTGAATCCAAGTTAGTGGTTCCAAATCCAAAAATCTTATAACAGAATGCTGTTCGTCGAAAGTACTGTCCTCAAGAGGACACGCCATCGTAAATAAAACTATATTGATTATGTTTATGCAATATATTATTGAACAGCTGATCAAAACTCACAACGACGTTGGCAGGTAACACTCTTAAAAGTTTCAATCAGCTGCTACAATTAATTTCTTTTCTACAACTGTTTGTCTGTTTACTTATTGAATGACCCTCGTAATTTATTTAATATTTATAAATTCATTACCTCAGGACGTTTTATTCCTTTATTTGGTACATGTTTCGGGAAACGTATTGTTCACATCTTCAGCCTTCCTGACTTTAGGCCTATATCTTGTGGAGTATTTGTATTTTGGTTGGTTGTTGTTATGGCTTCCTGTTGGTTTCCCGGAACATGTACCAAATAAGGGAATAAAACATCTTGAAGTAAAGAATTTATAAATGTTAAAGGAACTATAAATAGTTTTATATATAGTTATAAATGTTACTGTATATGAAAGTTATATCACATCTAATTACATTTGCCCGTAATCACCACCCAATATATTACTTATTATATCCTTGCACCAATCCCCTTTGCAGTACCTCTTTAAAAAGTTCCCACCAAGGTATCCGACCAAGCTTTGACGGTATTAATGAGATCCTCATTGGTGTCAAAGTACCGGGCACACAGCTAAATTCTCATTTAGTCAAACGATGTTACCCCTGCCCGGATTTACTTCACCTGTGTAACGGTCTTGCACCGCATAGTTGTCCGATATTATAAAATTGCTCTCTGGGCCGCACTGGTCGACCCGATCATCTGATAATCATATCGACAGCTGGGCGCCATTTTACAATCTTTGCAGATTGTGACTGACTGGGCGACTAGCGTCCACAACGAGTCGTTTGGGGGCACCGTCTTCTTCGACCCTGGCCCTCCCGGACGGTTCCGCTTCCGCCTTTCCATTTGTGCCGTGTTTTGGCGAAAACCCGGCGTGCTATAAACGTGAATAAAATAAAAAGGGTCTAACTTCCGAATTAATTTATTTTTGTAATTACGCGTATGCGCGCGATATGGTAATTACGCGTTATGATTTGCGCTGGATACTGTCGCTACCTGGCGGTGGAGCGCACAGTTACGTTTTTTCGACTTGCGGTTTGATGCAAGGCAGCATTCTGTACTAGTCAGCTGTTACGCGCAGATCCAGACGTTCTTACCAGCAGCCCTAAGTTGCTTAAATCTACAATTACTATCTACTATGTTTGAGTAGAGGCTACAGTGATCCCCGGTAAGTCCAATTTAAAGTATATTGTTACCTATTTTATAAGAGATATAAAACGAAAATTGAAATTAGCTTGGTTGTGAGTCAGATGAAAAAAATTGTACGTTGCCGCGTGGTGATGAGTGGATGGCTATGTTTATGATCGAATATTTTATTAATTTTGTTGCTCAAGTACGGCATGATAATTGCTATTATAATTAACTATTGTAACTATGTAATTGGGACGTAAAAGAAGGATGATTTGTAATTGTAAAGTGAGGGAACCTTATTATATCGTAGCACGTGCTGTTGAATACTTATACCTGTTTGAGTTTGTCAGTTTGCATAAAGTCATCATTTTCTGGGCTATAATGCAATACATTATTGTCCGTTATGAGGAGATATTCATATAATATTGAAGCTTTGTGGCCGCGAGTGTGCTCTAGTATTTCAAAAGAAAATTTAAAAAAAGGGTTAAAACTGGTCATGGTGTGCTGAGTGAATTTTAGGCTGTGGGACGTGGGTGTTGAGAATGATGAGTGACGATAGTAATTTTCCTTAAAAATGTTTAAGGGTTTCCGCCCCACCGGAGTACAACCCATTCCAGCAGATGGCTGTCCTCCTGCCATAATGCAACGAACAACCAGACTCGATGTGGGCTGTTGCTGGAAGAGCGTCTGCACATCATGCCGAAGATGCCCATGAGACATACTGGGACCATACGAAGGTGAAATGTAACCTTTTTATATACATTTGGCCACTTCAGCAAACCTCCTGTGTGTGACATTTTTGCGGTTAACAAGTGCTACGCTATGGTGCTCGCGTCTAACTAGACATAATTTGGGGGGGGGGGGGGTGATAACTTTATTAGAATAAATTCATTATGTAATTACGTCCCAAAGTAATTGTAGACCTGGCCGAGGGGCCCGTGTCCGGCGTTCAGGTATTTTTATAATTATTTAATGGAAAAAATTGAAGTCGTAAAAGTTGCGGTCAATCTGAAATTTTTTCATGTATGTGGGTTTGGTTCTATTTATTCTACACTAATAAATGTTCATTTTAATAGGGGGTTGGAAGTCTTAAGGGATTATAGTTTTTCTTACACTTTAACCTGATTCAGGCTCCTGCGGGGGCCGTTTTATGCAGGTACTGGACGTGTTCTTTACTGTTCGATCAGGCCGGACGCGTGTCATCGGTCGGGTCAATTCAGGTTTGCTGTAAATTTCTATACATTTAGATATATACAGATATATTTATTTCTGCACATTTTAATTAAAGGAATTTCGCAATCTTATGAATTTATTCAACATGTACCACGATTTAAAATCTTAATTACTGCCATTGTCACTTCAGAATGTCTTAAGTTTTTTATATACCTTGTAAGAGGATTTTCTCACTACTTCATACTAGAATTGTAAAGTTATAACTTCAGCTTCAGTTTACATTTTATATTTAATTTGCTGGTGGTCATGTCCACTCGGGAGTTCTGTAAAAGTTTGAATTTTTTTTTTCTATAAAAACTTACAATTTTATAAACCTATACAGCTATGTTAACTTTGTGATGGTACGCTACTATAAGGGGACTATTTTGAATTATAGATGGTAACTTACAGATGGTGCAGGGCTACTATGCCAATTTAAATTGTGTAATTTCTAATCATCATGTTTTATTCAGTTTTTTACATTCTATTACTTTATATTCTCCTACTTTAATTTCCTATTACTCGCTCTTGTGAGTTAATGGGTTTTGGGTTTTTTGTACTTGGAGGTTACATAAGGCTATGTGGGCCATTTAAACGGGTAATTGAGTGCTGGTACATGTTGACCAGTCCAGATGTCTCCCCATTCAGGTATGGGTACGATGGGAATGTACAGGCTGCCTGCCGGAATTAACAAGCTGTATTGTGTTATTCTGTACTGTATCTGTGATATGTGTTTCTGTGTATATGTATTTTTTGTATGTGCAATTAGATGTTTTAATGTCGAGTATTTTAAAGGGCAATTTATATAATTATATGCTATGTTCGCTCTATTTAGATGATTATGTGTTATGAAAATAATATGTTTATTTATAATTATAAGGTCAGGAGTATTTATGCAACCATGCAATTATCCATATTCAAAGATATTAATGAAGCTTTTAGAATGGTGAGGTAGATATTCACTTATGATATTAATTTTTTAATTGCAAATTTGGGAAAATTAATTAAAATTGGAAGTTTACATTTTATATTGTGAATTGAATTATTGAAAATCTAAGCCTTATATTTTGTATTAAAGTAGAGTTATTGAATTTGCAACTAATATGCATGAATGTGAAGATTTAAAAAAATTTAAAATAAAAAATTGTTATTGTTGTTCAACAGCCGAGTTTAATTGCAAGTCCCGTCTCACTGGACCCAGCGCATTTTTGGCTTCTCTAGGCCCTCTGCCTAGTTTTAAATATCTGGCGGCCCCTCTTTAACAAAAAAAAGGAAAAAAATTTCAAACATTTTTATAAAAAAAAATTTTAAAGAGGAGTTACACATTGACCGAAAACTTTGTCGTTCATGGCGGTTTAGCAATATGGGGTGTAGTCGCGAGTGTAATTAGGAGACGACGGGAGGTTTTACGAATATCGCCACTACTTTACAACTGGAGGGAGAGGCACTGACAGGCTTCATATTTTCTCGGTTACTGCACTAACTAACAGAAATAACCAAACGGACAGCGGATTTGCGTATAACAATGTAACAGTAGCTATAGCTCATGCGGCGTATTCCTAGGAAAACTAGATTGTGTATATAAGCAAGTCGGAGGTTAATTTTATAGTAACCCTCGTAAGCAAAAACCGACAAATCAGGATGTATAGCCAGATAGAGTTCTAGAGAGGAGACGGAGAAAATCAATTTAATATGAAAGAACTGTGAGTTACCTCAAGTCAATTAACACATGATTCGTTATCAATTCTTTGGAATCGTAATACTGTCGTATTTACAATAGCTGTTATAGAGGACAATTTCGGTTTTACACATACGACCGAATTTGTTCAAGCGTAGCATCTATGTTCAAGCATCTATGTTTGGAATATGGATAAATAACTTTATTTCACTACAATTGATTGACCTGATTCAAGAGACTATAAAACGACTATATTTTAATTTCACTGAACCTATTTGTAACACAAGATTCTGCTTACATTTAACTTAAGGTAATAATAAATGTCAAGTAATTATCTTGTTCAAGTACTTAATTATGAGCATCTTACATAAGTTTTACAGTTAATTCGTACCACAATGGATTCAGTGTTTTAACAAGCAGTTTTGTTCTTAGTTGTTGTAAATGTTTGTTTACGTATGAACTGTTTTGACGATTTAATTAGAAAAGCTTTTAATAAATCATCTTGTTTAGTTATAAATGCAACCAAGGAAGACTTTGTGATGAATCTTGTATTGTAATGTTAACTAAAATATGCAGTAAACATACATAACTACAGTTTTAAAATACTATAGCATGAATGCACACTATTTTCCAATGCACACCATTTGCAAACAGCATATCAAAAATACATTTTGTGAATCAAGAATCAAAAAAGTATTTTTTTGTTTAAAGTAGATAAATGTCTATAAGGTAGCCAAGGAATGCAACCAAGGAAGATTTAGTGATGCACCTTGTATTGTAATATTAAGGAAAATATGCAGTAAACATACATAACTACAGTTTTAAAATACTATAGCATGAATGCACACTATTTTCAAATGCACACCATTTGCAAACAGCATATCAAAAATACATTTTGTGAATCAAGAATCAAAAAAGTATTTTTTTGTAAGTAGATAAATGTGTATAAGGTAGCCAAAAAACTACTCGTTCTCCTAGTATTTGACCATCCCCAGCCATCTGTCGGTAGTAATAATTACTCTTTTTTCCACAGGTGTTACAAATTTAGTGGGTTTTTGTAAGATTATTAATAAGAAATATAATTAATGGCGTCGACCGAACAGGTGTTTAACTCATTAATCAAAAGTAGGCCTACTTAATCAACGTTAAAATGGTAACTGTTTGAAGACTAATATCGATTTAGCCGTGAAATAAAAGAGGGAATAGTGTATGATATTCATGAAAATCTGTTAAATAATTTGTATTGTGATGCTGCAAACACAGGTGGTTGCACAAGCGAAATGTTGTAAGTTTTAATCCATCTCATTTGATATGTTTCGTGATTAGAACAATAAAGAAAAAGAAAACTCGCCAATACAACGCCACTACACACACGTTCACATAGATGCGTGATTATGACATTCAAAATATATGTATGTAAATAATTTTCCATTTATGAGTAAGAAAATATGTTTTCTACACGACAGTCCCTAAATAAAGAAATAAAAAATGCACACAATTATATATGTAAATACAGTTCTGAAAAACACGTTTTCAAGATATTTACAGTAGTAAAACAAAATGAAACTGTTGTGGAACAATAATAAAAAAAAAATTTCTCAGCTAATTTTATCTTCTGTAATCTAACAAACGCTTATCAATTTCCTATAATGTATATGTTTGTATTATATTAAAATATGAAATTAACGATTGCAGATCTACTTAATTTTCCAGTGGAAAACGATGTTTTTAGTTGTAGAAAAGTAATATATGGTTAGTTTGCAGGAAGAGCGTTTGTTTTTGTAAAAATTTATACGTTATTGGTATGTGTCCATTTTTGGTATATGTTTGCAAATATGGACTAGAAATTAAAAAATTACGAAGGTTTAGATAATCGGTATAGTAAATCGGCTGTTTTTAACGGATCTATTGAAACTAAAATATTGCCGATGGATCTCGTGAGTGTAACCGTAAAATTTAGAATGTACGTAAACTAGAATACACAGTCAAATATCAAGTACATAGCCGCGGGTGTACATAGAGTGTTTATTTCCTAGAACAATATTTTTGGATTTGTACTTTAAATTTATATTTTAATAATATGCATGTGTGTGTAGATATATTTTAAATTGCAAAGTAGTCATTAAATAACACTTTGGTATTTTTGATGTTGGTGTTTGTGATAAAATGTATCTGTTTAACTTCACAGTTCGAGCTTCAGCCCACTTCAACTTCACAGTCTCTGACCCCTTCACATATTGTATCCCCTTTTACCAGCTGTTCTGTAATTCAGTGTTGTTTAGAGGAATAGACGTGTTCACCAATCGTTGCACACGAGATTTCAAAACTAGCCTAGTTTACTTTAATCTGCCTAAAACTGAAATTTTTATAATGCTTTTCCTGAAAGGCTTACCCTTGTTTTTGAGCTGGTCTTTTAAAATCGACACCTTTTAGAAATTTTATTTTGGAGGTTTATATTTTTTAACTGACTTTTCCCTGGAGAGTAGATGTTTCATTCTTTACAGTGTAGTTTAAAAATGACATTAATAAGCTTAAAAAAATAATATGTCACTTTATTATTAAATTTTAATAAAAGTCTCTCTCTCTCTCTCTCTCTTATTATAGTCTATATATATATATATATATATATATAGGGACAATACAAGCATATGCTGTAATATGCATTTATTAAATAAAATAAATATTTAGATTAACTTTAGTAATATGTAATAGACAAGCAGGTGTGAAGTTGAAAGCAGAATGAGACGCAGGAATGAACATGCATGATCACGCGATTATTGCTGAGAGAGGGTACAGTAGTAAATAGTGTGTGTGCGTGGAGCCTGTTCAAGCCTGAAAGTTTGAAATCTCACCCCAAATAGATACTAAATTATAGTTTTATTTAATTATAAGCAAACCGTAAATGTTAGAAAGATTGCAAATACTTCTAAATATGCATAAAAATCATGCACATGTGCAGTGCGAAAACGGTGTGATTATGACGTTCAGTGCGAATTCTGTGCTATTTTAAGAGCATAGTAATTACACTAATTATGCGATCACTATGGTAATTACGTATAATATGTGTAATTAAATCAGACAATGTTAGATCATTTTGAAATCCGCATTAGACATTGCCATTGGTAGAAATGTGCGAATATGTGAAATTGGACGATAGTGGGGGAACTGACGCCACGGACAGTTCCTGACATGCAGAATCCTGAGCCGATGGGCAGACAGGTGTGGTTTTTTGTTGAATATAAATACGGGCCCAGGAGAGCCAAATTTTACTCTCAATCAGTCTTCAGAAGCAGCGGGACGCTATGTCCGTTAGCGACCCAATTTTTAAAAAATAAACTGTAAAGTCGGATGGACAATACGTTCATCCGAGTATCAAACAGTCAGTAACTCTTAGTTTGATTATTTTAAATACAATTATCGAACATACACCACCAGTCTACAACCACAAATGTTCAGCACTCTAGACAACTGGCGAGGTCACATCAAGCAGAGGAACGATATGCAGAGCAATCGAGGCGTCTGATAGGACAACAGCAGCTGATGCAGAGCGACATATCATTCTACAGCAACCAGAGAGGACCAGAAGGAACGAGTAACTGAAGGACGACAAGTGGAACCGGAGAACGTGCAGGGAAACCCATTAGAAGAGGACCTACCGATCACCGGAGGACAAGGGTACAATCTACAGAATTCAGGTGACAAATAACCAATTTATAATTAATAAATGAAAGAATAAAGATATTTTAAAATTTTAAAATAAAGAAAATTTGTGTCAAATGTAGATAGAGATAATAGAATATAATTTAAATTTAGTAAGAATTTTCTTTGATGATGAACAATTAATTTAAAGTTAATTTAAATCATTGCTTGGATGATTAACAATTGATTTAATAAATTTAAGTTTTCACTTAAAGCGTGTAAAGTAATCAGAGAGTAATATCACACGAAATGTATAAAGTAACGTAGTTGGAAGTATAGAAGAAGACTAGTCAATTTAAAATTCGATTAGTCAATTTAAAATTTTATAAAGCATTAAGATGTATGCCATGCATAGAGTAATAATGTAAATAAGAACAAATATATAAAGCACACAGTCAGACTGAGCGGTCGAGAATTTATAGTGTAACAAAGAAATGTTTAACATAGATTTCTGCTAATATAAGATATAAGACTTATTTTATGATGAATGTACTGCAACAAAGAAACGTTGAAACAATTGATAATGAATATTTTATGGCGATGTAAATGCTATTTTAAAAACACTTATAATTTCTTTTGAATAAATTAATGAAAACATGTTACAATTTAAAAATGACTACTCTTATTATGATTACACCAAACTCCATTTATAATTAACACGTTATAAATAATGATGTATGAATGTTAGGACAGCACAAATTAATTTACAATTGTTGTTACATTTTGTCTCCCAAGAACGTGGGGCTATACAAATTAATTTACACTTGTTTTGAAAGTTGTTGTGTTTCAATATATATTGTAACAATTTAAGTTGTGGAGCCCCACGCTTTTGGAGTGATACGTTATATAACATAACAACTCTTACTTGTTTGGTTTGGGTGTAATTGTAATAACAAGACAATGTTATTAGTTTTTAAATGTTTACATTATTTAATTATCAACCTCTTTACTTATTTCGACAATACAAAAAAAATATTCATTATTCCTCGCTTGTGCGATATAATGTATGTGATTTACGTGAACAATTTATGTCTAAACAGTTTATACACAAATCTTATTATCTACTCTTAATTATCTATTTCTGCTCTCGGCTTACTCATTTAGTGTGGCCATCTTTTCCAATTGCTTATCAATTCACAATGAATTTACTTTTGTTTCAATTATTTCTTTAATTTTTTACTTGGCTTTAATTCTCTTTTAAATTTATAGCATATACATTATTCTTTTAGCAATTAAAGACTCTACTAATTATTCTACTTTACTTCAAATAAAAAAAATCAAGTTTTGCTCTCTCATAGCATTTACGTTATTCCTATATTACTTTCTCAACTTGAGACATTATTCTAAATTATAATAAGACTTTACATTATATGTACAATTTAAATTCTGTTAGCAACAATTGGAATGTCTTTCATTCTAGTTTCAATATTGTCTTTCAATTGTCTATTTATTATTATGGTTTGTAATCACCTCATTTGATGTGGCAACTTTAGTGTGTCCTCTTCCGGTCCTCGGGTCCCGTCCTTCGTGTCCTCGGATCCTCTTCCCGTCCTTGCTCCAGTCTTTCATGTCCTCGTGTCCTCTGGTCCTCTTCCAGGCTTCCACTGCTTGTCTTTCTTAGTTGTTGTTGTCTCTGCTCACATCATGGATTGTAGGTGTGTCCATCGAACCTCTGTTCTGCCTCACAAGTCGTCAGGTAACGCTTACTGTAGATTTACGATCACGTAGTTGACTGACATAGTCTCCTACGGCAACGGTTGAATATCGAAGAAGGAACTTTATTAGCGCGACCTGGTATTTATAGCCAGGTCATGTAAAAGCTCAAGTCTGAACAATTTTCATCTTGTCAGTTTGTCGAAGCGTCTTTACCCCCACTCTGGTTCAATTCACTAATTTCGTCTATCTTCGCGAATTACGAAGTCTGTTTCACACTACACGATGCTCAATCGATCGCTAATTTTTATATGTTTATTATACGTAAATTACACTTCGTTATTGTAATTATGAAAAAGAGCTATTCACTTTTTACTTCATAGTAATTGCACTTTCCGTCACTTTGTCACGGTCTTTTAACCCTTTGTTCACTTTTATTTTCTACACCCTCTGGTGTCTTTCGTTTTACCATGTCGTACATATTTTTCTTATAATTAAAATAAAACATAAAATATATCAATATTTGAAAAGGAATGATTACTTTTCAGGAACGGACAGGCTTCACACACACACAAACAAAATACACATGTACACAACGCTAGCGACAGGTGGGCCAGATATGCGTGTACGTGCCTGAAGTGTACGTTCCCTATATTTCAAACAATCCAGCTTGCAATCTGAATCATGTTTATCAATCAATATTTATTTATTTTTATTATTTATTTAAATTGTTTTGGCAATGCACAGTACCGTAAATGGTTGTACTGTCGCATTATATATATATATATATATATATATATATATATATATGTATATACCTCTTCTTTTGTTTTATTCTATAATTAAAGCTGTACTTGCAATATATCCAAAGTGTATATTTTTTCTATTAAACAAATAGAATGTACATATATTTGACATACTGTATGTCAAATTTATTAAAACAAACAAAAGTAGATTTTATAGTTTATCAATTAAAAATAATTAACGTACAACCATTTAATGTATAATAAAAAAATCAAAACTAACAAATCATACATGCTATTCTTATATAACAAAATAAAACTGAATACATGCCATTAGCACGCTAGACCGACTTGGTGCTATCGATACGCACCTAATAACGCTGCACGTTAGTGCGTAGCCATGCTAACGGCGAGTTGCATACGCGACACAGCCTGCAGTAACGCTAACACGTGTTTAAGCAGTCCCGTACGTCGTAATTACACCAATAAAAGCTTATAATACTTAAAAAAGAAATTACCGGCTGCTGCATACAAACCGAGCAGTCTTGTCGCCAACCGTTTTCAAAATAAATAATAAGTAAACACAATATTTTATCAACAACATTATTTGTATTAAAGTAGCACAAACGAAGAAACAATCAATTGTTTTGTTTCATAATGCTATTATTATTACGATGAAGCAGGTAAATTTTATAAATATTATTTCAAAGTTAGCTCTCAACTGAAAAAAATGTGTTAACAATTTGTAACTGTTAAACGTCTGCGTTTATAAGTGAGCAGTGGCTATTAAAAAGCTTGTAAACTAGTATGGATGCTTTGAAAATTTTGTCAGTGATTGCTAAAACAGGAACGCAAGTATACATGTAAAAATATGTCTTCGGGATGTTGATTTTGAAACATATACTTTAGACATCGAAGTTTGCCTACGGTTTGACTTATTATCAAACTGAGAAAAACAGGTTAATGTCTGTTGAGATGCGGTGAATTTGTCTGTTGACAAGACATTTCGAAGACGATTTACAAAACAAGCAACAAAGAAATTAAGACGTAATCAGGCTCTTCATTCCCTTGAATGGTAGATTTACTTTAATTCTGTAATGTAGGCCTAATTAATGATAAACACGTAGACGACTTTTGTATATTATAAGTAATGAATGATATGTAAATGTATGGGTATGCAAATGAATGATATGTAAATGTAATTAAAACCACAAAGCCACTATAGTGTAAAAATAAAAGCCTGCATTTAGAAAGGATATTTTAATTAACTATACTGCGTTTTTTAAACGTATTTAATGAAATAACTACACACATATATATTGTAATAAAACCCCACAATGCGTGTTAATTACAAGTAATCTATAATTAGATAATAATTGGTTAATAAATTTTTTTTATTTTTTTATTATTATTAATTTGTTATTTGTTATTTTTCATGTCGTTAATTAATTTTAATTGGTGTAGTTGTTTTTTAATTGTTTAGATTCAATTAATAAAAAATATACTGTTTAATGACTGTGTGTGTTCTGATGTAAAATTATTTATTTCTTCACTTCAAATAGATTATCTAAGCCGTATCGATTACATGTAGCAGCCAATTTAAAATCTGTTCATCTTCTTCTTCTAGCTCGTCTCCTTAAGAAGTTCACTTTTTCTCTTAAATAATTAATGTAATTTAAATTAAGGCTTAGCTGATCAATAAAAGAGTATTAAAACAATAAATGAGTTTATTCGTCAACCAATTATTTGAAATTGCCGCAACGGCTTGAATCTGATTCGATATAAAGTTACAGTTCGATTATTTTATATATTCAAAATATTTAATGGAATTATTATATTATAAAGGTTCTTTTAACTGTAGAAATAGTCAGGAAAGGCAAGAGAATTCAATACTTACAAGGTATTAAAAAACATATTCATGAAACAGACAAAAGAATAAAGTGTAATGTATATAAAGAGTTACTATTACGGTACTGTTGACTTCTCTGACGTCACTCGTCACGTTACCAGCATCCTCTTCGACGGGAATCAAAATGGCTGCCTTAATGAGTTGATCTGCGATGTAATTTCAGCTACGAGTTTTTCTTCAAATAAATGTCTCCGTTGGTTATGTCCTCTCCAGTGATGTTGTTCTTGGAATATCCACGAGTTGTAGAGTGTAGTGTTGTTTACTCACTGGATTTTGGTTCGGTAATAGTAGTGTTATGTCCCAAAAGGTTCCCTTCACTCGGTGTACGTTTATGAGTTCAATTTGGTTCTTCTGTCGTGTCTATATGTAGTGACGGTTTAATTTAATATTGTTTGATTTAGTTTAATGTTCAGTGATCAATATTATAGTAGTCTTCACTTTGATTTATTTTCTATTCATTCTTTATATGGCTTCGTCATATATCTCGGTTAGGGTTAGTTAAAATTTTTGTTAATATTTCTCTGAGAAGTCTTTTTACACGTCTGTCTCGTTTGGCTTTTAACAATCAACTAACTGATTTTTGTTCCTTCATATATAAGATTTATAATATTTCGGTATCATTTCTCATTGTCTCATTGTCAGCCATCAGCTGTTAACTTTGAATTCAATCTTATATATACAAAATATTGACATTTTTATGTTTAAATGGCCATAAATTATTTGTTTAGTACCTTTATGTAATTTTAATTATATAACAATATTCCTGATTTTATTTTATACAATTTAATACTAAATTTTCCGTATTTTGGTTTGAATTGTGCTTCTTAATTACATTCTTTGAAATTTATCTGTAGGCCTTATCTTGACTTACAAAATTACCTATAACATGGTTTAAAATATGTTTTATGTTACAATTTATTTTTCACTCGATTCCTAATTAAATATCTGTAATTTACCTAATTTACATCTGGCTATTATTTTAAACATTTAACAAATCATTTGCATTTTACTAGTACACTTTACTGTTTATGGCCTTACCTGGTACAAACACCTATTTTAAGTCAATTTTACCTGTTGATTCCTCTCATTACTATTATAGGTCGTGGTTATTATTATGATAATGTATTTGTATATTGAATAGGGTAATTTACATCAAATTAGTCTAAGTTCTATTAACTTGTATTCTTTGATTAGATTTATATGGTCAAATTTGAATTTGTCTTGGTCATCAATTTCCAATTTCCCTAGGAAAGTTATTATTAATTCATCTTATTAGTTTCATATTTTTTTGATCCACTATTTCTGGTTTGTTTGAACTATTAATTTGCCTTTCCTTACTTTACAAAATATAAGATTAATTAACATGATTAAAATACAATAAATTCTTACATTCTAATATCTAGCATTTACTAGTATCAACATATTTTGTATGGTATTCACAAACAATAATAACACAAAATGGTAAATAATTATATAAATAAATACATTAAAACTTTATATTAATAATAGTCTTTTTGTTGTCCTTTTTGACAAATGGTTTGGGGTGTGCCCCTTAATCACATTTATTCTAAGTATAATTAATGTTTACATCATTTTTAATTATATGTATTGGATTCTCTTATTTGGGCTAGTCATTTCATTTAAATTGACATAGTTAATATAATTTAATTTCCCTTGAACCATTTATTTGCTGCTCTAGAGGTTTTTGTCTTTATAATAGATTTTTTGGGTATCTGGATTATTAATTCCCTTTAATTCATTAGTCCTGGGCTATTACTCTTCACTACTCCATATCTTAAAAATTGTCATGTTAATTTATTTGTCCTGGGCTGTTACTCTTCACTACTCCATATCTTACTGGGTCCACTAATTATTATACTGATATGATACTCTTATTATTTATTTTTCAATACTTTATGGCTATGATTTGACTACATATTATTCCTTTGAATCGACTTTTCTAGTTCTGTTAAGTTCTTTTATTTATAATTGTAAATACTTTTCTGTTGATTTTTATTTAAGTTGATATTATTTCTTCTAGATGACTTCTTCCCTTCCTTTTATATATTATCTTATTTTGTAGAACAAGGTAAAAACTTCGTTGTGATACAATATATATTTAAAGTTCAAGAATTTTTACATGAGTCGTAATTTAAATGCTGATGTTAGCTATTAGAAAAATTATGAATTTAATACGATACAATACTATTAAATAACAGGCAAACATTTTGCACTCAAAAATAACGTTGAAAACCTTAACAGAATATTGTAATAACATTTGCCGTAACGTAAAATAACTGTCCTGTATATCCTATATAGTATATGTGCCTATATATATAGTTGTTTCCAAACACCATGAGAGCCTTTTATGAACGTGGGGAAAACGTGTTTCATCAGCGTTGCCAGCACGTGGGGCGTTGTCTCATTGAACAGCTGTGTAGGTCTTTGTCAACAAACAATATTTTTGTTTAATTATGTTTTTCCCAGAAACACATAACTACTTTCAGTTATTAGTAAATGGAGAATCACCAAAAATATAAATTGTAAAAGAATATCAGTATCATAAAAAAGTATTCCCTATTACTAGTTAAAGAAAAAAGAGGAGAAGAGATTTGAATGAAGACCATATTAGAAGGAGTGATGTGAAATCTTTACTGAGAACTGAAGACAAAACAAAATAAACCAAACAATCTAAAAACCAAACTTATGTTGTGTACGATCAAAGTGACATACCGTACAATTGGTCCTTCTATATTATTTAAAATCGCAGTATTTTAATAAAGTGCATTGTTAAAGTATTATTTAAAGTATTACATTTCTACGGGGCATATTAAATTTTTCTATTTTATATTAACCTACTCTGGTTATTTTTTTCTTTCCCTGTATTACTTTTCTTGGTTTTTTCTTCTCTCAACCTTCAGATTGCCGAGGTTCTCCTATACATACAATTGTCTAATATAGAACTACAATCACCAAACCCGCGCTCTAGCATAAGGCTTTAATCTTAGCTGAAATTTAGTATACGTTTGTAGTTTTGTCTGTTACTATGTTTGGAAGATGCACAGTTTTCAAACAAAATTAAAATTTAAAAACATTTCTTACAAATATTCAACTAACTTGTTAAAATTACCATTGTCGTATTAAACGGGTTAAGCTGTCTCTCTTTTACTGACCGTTTGGAATTTGTCTGTCTATCAATCGTCTACTTGAGGTTTGTCTCACAATAACCTTTAAATGCGTCAACCGGTTTCCGAAAAACTGTACATGGGTGTCCTTACGTTTACTTTACAAAACCGTATTGGGAATGATCCAATAAAAAACCGCAGGACAGAGTGAGACGAAAATATGAATGCTGAAATAATTTTATGCGAGATTTAAAACAAAATAGAATTTTAACCAAGATATAAATATCGTGAACACCTTGTGAAATTTAAATTTTTTGAGGACGTGACCTAAAAACTGGACTGGAGACTTGAAAAATTGTAAAATTTTAACCGGGTGTCAGACTGCAGGGAATTTTTATACAAATAGGCTACTACTATTTGAGATTTTTAGATTTTATTGTACCTACAATTGTCACTTTTACTACACAAAACATAGTAGTGTAATTGGATTTCATAATTTTTACGATTAATGAAAAATTATTTAATACCAACATTAATCCAATAAAAAACGTACTCTTTTCAGAATAGTGAGAGAATTCTGCGGCTCAGGGAGCTGATTAGTTTAATTACGTAAAATTTATTCCATTATTAAGTTATTTGTTCTCAATCGCTATAATAATGTTTGCTACTTAGTCTACATTTATCTTATACTCTGCCATTATTTATCCAATTCTGACCGCCAACGTTATCATCGTTGCTACAGGGTTTAGGGAAAGTATATAATGTAGAACAGAGAAAACTCTAACACAGTCTACTAGGATAGCCGGGAATCAAGAACGGTGAAAGGTCATAACGGAAGGACACATAATTTCACTCTTGTGTTAGAAACAGCCAATCAATTAAATTAACCCATTTAGGCCTATATCCCTTTACTGGTTTAACATTTTCGAAATAGTCGTTTTTTATAATTTAAAAATATTTTAAATTATAATAGACTATATTTAATTTAGCATAATCCGAAAAATATTTTACAATGTGCGTCTTAACTTTACATTGAGCGGGGTGCGTTAACGGCGTCACCTTTAATTGCTATAAACGCAAATAAAAAATTTCTCCCACTCTAAAAAAAGTAATTCTTGAATACTGAAAAGCACAAGTTACTTTTTTGTTAAAGAGAGACTTAGTTTAGTGGTGTCTTTCTAGGAACATGAACCTTTTAACTTTTAACAAAAGCAACGTTATAAGTACTCTGTAAATCAAAACACTTTGTAGTCCACAATTTGATAAACAAGGAGGTAAGCAGGCGGCTCACGTTTTTTAAGGCTGCGTTCTCGAAAATCCACAAAGTGATTGTGGCTACATTAAACTTGTCAGTTTTGCTTCTATAAGCGGACTGAAAGCTATTTAAAACGTTACCACAAATACCACAACGCAGTTGTTAAGAAAACGTTTATCTAAAAATATCAATAGCTTTTTATGTAATTTTGCCCTGCCGACTATCAGCTTTCCATAATAAGTTAATAAAAAATTCTACAATTTATACAGAATCAAGAAAATAGTTAAGAAAACACGGCATTCTCAAACATCTTAGAAGCACTGACAAAAATATATCGACAGACTTATAACTCAACATTAAAATTAAACATAGTCTGTTAACAAATGAAAGATAGTGTTAATAATGTTAATAGTTCAAAATTATAATGTATAGTATTTTATTAATTACAGTAAAAAATTAACATCTGTTTTCCTCAAGGAAAGCTAATATGCTTACATGAACTGTTTATGACAACATACATTTACAAGAGTTCTCGTATTCTTAAAAACGTTACCATTAAAATATACAAAAACCACACTGTAAAACAAATTTAAAACAAAAATGTGAAAACTAAACAGGCAAGTTATCAAACGTCCAAACTTAACAACTTGAGCATGCAATTTTAAACCGGGCTGACTCATTGCGAACACTGCAGGTCTGATGTTACGCTACTCGATAAATGCTATTTTCTCTTTAAGTCTGTTGCGAGTGTCATTAACAATGGTCTGGCGTAACGTTTGGCAATATATAAGCAAAGCACAGCCAGAGTCTTGCCTTACAATGTCGTTTTTAGCACTGCATGTGTGATTCTGCTTATTCTACGAATTAGAAGTGTTGGACGCCCACTAGTTATTACAGTATACTTGTATATTCTTAGTATTAAATTGTTTTACGAAAGTGATAGACAACAATTACATTCATTTTCACTCGATGCCTTGGTAACAAACCCATAACTGTATATAAAATTCTCGCGAGTCTAGTAACTTACCTGAGCGCTTCCGACGCTGTTTCACGTTTTTCTATTTTGCGTCACTTTATTTTAATAACTGTAGTAATTAAGAAAATTATTTTTCCAAATTTTAAATTATAAGCACTGCTTATACTACTTATATGGAAACTTTTCCAGTCGTAGTACTTATTCTGTGTGTGTGTGTGTGTGTGTGGTATATTGGTGTGCTTAAACAGTGATCAAAACTGGGGACTTGGTATAGGAAGTTTCTAAAATTAACTTAATGTTTCGATAGGTGAGTATGAAGTATAATAATAAATTACTTATAGGCGTATTTACCCAGCTCAAGCAATTAGAATTCTGCCATATTGGAAAAATCACAGTAAGATCATCTCGACTACAGTGAAATCGCTTAATTACAAGTGCATGAGAATTCAAGCGTATTAAAGCAGCAAAAATAATAAGTCGTGATTTTTGTTATTACAACAAAACAAAACAATAGTAACGTTTTACCATAATCTATCTTCCAAGTATAATCTCTAAAGTGTGAACGAATGCACAAAAAGATGTATCAAACTTATATAGAATTATATATCAACAATGTTTCGTTTTGTATCTATTTTTTTCAAAAGTTGCAGAAATATTTGAGCTGAAGCCAAAATATTTTCGATATTGGCTTCATGTTTTCGATACCTATATGTCGCTCGACGTTTTTAGCAAAATTCTCTGTAACAGCGTCGTAGATTACTAGGTGTGAAACGTCAGGAAATTGAATACACAATTAAGACATTTTTACATTCATTTAACCACTAAACCATTAAACTTTAACCGTGTACAAACCCTACGCTTATCGTTATGAATATTTGTTCGCTGTTCCCTAAACAAATCAAAACATTGCCTAGGTTTACTACGCTCATAATGTCTGACCGGTAAAGCTCGGAAAGTAGCCTGTTGCCTGTAGCTAAAAAAACGTATCATAGCGTGAACCTCAAATTTGGCGAGACTAACTACAGTAAACAACACCTTGTCAAGTGAAGAGTTACCAATCATAAAACGCTCCGGACGTTTCGTCTGCCAAATGTGAATGACATCATCTATATATAAATCAAAAAGAAAAGGTGATAAATGGGCACGTTTGTTGTACTTTACAATTGACTAAGCCTACACTAGGGATTGCACTAGGATGACTAATTGCTTTGAATCTGCGAGGATTTCGGATAGACTACAGATTTCCACTTTGAAGACTAAAGCAGTTGCTTTTCATGGAGGAGATCCCATGTAGGCAAACAATGATGTAGATGGTATACTGTTCTGGAGCAGGGCAGAAATGTCGAATGCTTGGGCTATAATGTATCTAAGTTGACGTGGTGAATAAGCTATACAAGTTCAAACATATGTGCCGGACCATAAGGACATTCTAAATTCAACGAGCAAAGAAACACATCTGACGTTCTACAAGGCGATGGCCCTTCCTAAACTTCTCTAAGACTCTGAGAAATGGACTTTAACGATAGCCGAGGCCAGTTGAATTCAAACAGCTAAAATGAGATTTCTCAGGACGTGGCAGAGTATATTCTCCAAGATCGTAGAAGGTATGCAAATGTACGGGAGGAACTGAATATTATAAGAATACTCGACAGTATCGTCCAATATCGGCTAAAATGTTTGGAATATCTTAACTGAACGGATGACTGACACATTCCTAAACGACTACTGAGTTATAAGCCGAAGGAACGGAGAGGGATGGGAAGCGTTGAGGTGGCGGAACGTTTCCTGGTTTAATCCTTGTAGAAGATAATGATGATGACGGCGACTATCTATCGTAGAACTCGTAAACTGCTGATACACGTCAACATTCGCGAGTACGACAAAATAGCTGACAGCTTAGTATTACGTCACATTACAACGCGGTGCAAGCGCATTCGCGCTTTGTTGCAACAGACGGCGGCAATTTTAAGTGCGACTTTTAAAACGCGCCTCGTATAATGGAAACAGTTGGAGTGTGACAGAAGGTCTTAATACAATATAATGGGGTGAATAAATACGGCCAAAGACAATGATCTGGATAGAAGACTCTAGTTTAAGTACTCAGTATGAACAGCAGTAAACTCAAAAAAACCCATAAAATCTTAGTATGGAAATCTAAAAGAGAAATCCAAGAAACTTATAAAATAGAATCCAAAAGGCCTTAGACTACTATGGTTTTGGAATTTTTCCTAAACCTCTTTGTGCGCTCCGAATAGGAAGCGGTCGATATTAGATATTGGGTAGTTGGCAATACTGCAACGCAGCGAGAAACCCTTGGATAAGTAATAAACATCTCACAGATCCGGCAAGTATGTGTGATAAATTTATTTACGCATCCAGACTCTGGATAATGTATTATTCTATAGTTTTCTTATACAGTATTAAATATTTGGCACAAGTTTTAAATTAAACAAAGTAACTGTGACCCAAATTTTGTCGTAAGAAAACGTAAAAACAGATTTTGTATACTACAGAAATGCGGAATGCAACGGTTGGAACCACTGTAACTTGTGTGTGCTTATTGTTTTTATATTGCTATAAAACTAGAAAACTTAGAGCAAAACTATTCCGTACGTATGGCGTCTTGGAATTTTATATCTGCTTTAAAAGACTTTGTGTTTGTGTGTGCGAAATGTTTTAAAACTGGAACAAAACTGAAGACGTTCAGACACTAAATTACAAGTTCAGAAAAATAAATCTTTATTACTTACTTCGCTATGGGCCGTGATCTTCACCTTGGCCTTGTTATTGTACTATGTGAGGAAATCGATGCATATACAGTGTCACGTGAACAAGAACGCAAGTCATACTTGAACAAGCTGTGCATACTTGCTCTCGTGTCAATATGAATGATTGATGTTGAATATATACAATATTCTGTAATATATTATTCTTCTATCGTTATACATTCAAAATGTTTACATAAAGATGTTAAAAATACTTACACTTTAGTGAAAAAAAGAAATAAAAAAGGCTTAGAATAGTATGATTTATAAGATGTTTTAATTGGGAATTTAGGGGTGGGGAAGGGACGTCAGCTTTGTAAATTATGTATTCATAATTAAACATTTTAAAATCCTGATTAAATAATTAATTACCTATCCTACAGTGTTTGTAAACTTTCTCAATAACGGTACCTGCAAACCTTAGGAACATTTATAACAGTAAAATGTAACTTTAACAGAGTTAACTTTCAGTATTACGGGCAGTTTGTTTGACTAAACTAATGGTCATCTATGGGGTATATTTGACTTGTCTATTCAAAACTTGGTTATAGTTTTTTCGACTGTATCAGTAAATAAAGAAGATAACGCATTTTAATTCATCTATAAATACAAGAAAGAATTCATTTCATTAAGAAAGAATTCGTTAAATGTATTTGAAATTAAACGTTGTCTTTGCATTATAATTTATATTATTGAGTATTTGTATCAATAACGGAACAACAAGACACATGTAAGTATCACGAACCTAATATTATTCTTAACGATAACGGATAATGTTGCAAAGACAGTCCTACTTAAAGTATAGAATATTAAAGCCACTCTGAAGGAATGCTGAGGATCTGGTCCCATCTGTAAGACGGAAAAATTAATAAAAAAGGTAACGAAAAAGTGGAATGAAACTTTATTTAGATGCGATCTGAAAGCTAACTTAATAAAGCAAAATATACTGTTCCTACAATTACGTAACGCTCTCGAAAAGTCGAGAGTGTCGTTCTACGCGCTTCTCGACTACCCCAGCTGTGTCAAGGCCGTCCACTCAGGTAACACTCCAGACTGTTCGAGTACTTTTAACTATGCAAATTATGCTGGCACGCTGCCAAAAAGAATGGAAAATTATTCTGGAACCTCTGTGGAATCTATATAGGCAACAGCGGCCGGCTTAGAAGTCAGTTACACCTGGCGATATAAGTGATTGTTACGGATAAGTGGACTGGACAGTGATTATTGTGTTATATTTAGTGCGGAACTGTAATAGTTGACAATTATACTGTATTATTGCATGTGGACAAATTTAATTTGAATTTTTGTATGAGAGTACCTTGTTGGATTCACATTGTAATTTGTGACTAATTAAAGCTTGTAATTAGTGACTTCATTGGTGTCTGTATTTTGTTTGCACTGAACGACACGACAACACGACGATCCGTGAGACGTCGTAACAACACTGACGATACACACACACACACACACACACACACACACACACACACACACACACACACACACACACACACACACACACACACACACACACACACACACACAACACACACACACAAGAGCAAGTAGAGATGGGAACCCAAGACAAGAAATTAGAAAAAAACATATGACGTAATTAGGATAAACATAATTGGAAACAGCTAATAGAATACGCAAATTTTCAGCATTATATGGAATATTATGTAACTCAGTCTTCGTGAAGAAATCATAATAGAAACGTAGAAGGGAAGAACTGGGCTGATGCCTATACTCATGAGTGGTTGTGAATATTGAGCGTTAACAGATTAATGAAAACAGCAAGTAGAACCATGTTAAGTGCTTCTACTTTTTGCTCAAGAAGTGCCTCTTCAAGAAGAAAATTGGAGGAGGTTTAGTAAAGTGGTTGGAGAGTTAGTAAAGACTGAAACAAGACTCAGACAAGAGAGAGACACAACAGGTGATATAGTTTGGGAATGTGTCATGAAGGGCATGTTCTAACGCGGAAGAAGAACAAACGGCATGAGTGGTTTGGTAAACGAGAACGTGAAACATACGAAAGTGTGAAATAATGGGGTTGTTAATGCGTTAATGAAATTGGGTCTAATAGGCTACGATAAAAGACTAGAAAAGAGCAATTTGTATCGACGCCTCTAATAAAATAACTGTTTGAAAACAGACTACGTAGATTATTATTGAAAAACATATGATTTTAGAAAGTTTAAAACAATTTTCATCATAATATTAGGCAAACTAAACTTTTTACTCTCTGCTTTTTTTACAAGAGTAGAAGTCTCCAGCCAATGAATTATATTATGCATCTTTCTATGCTTTCTATGCCTTCTGTGCTTATGACCATATTTCTAGGCTTTCCATATATGTGACTCTTAAACTTAAATTTGACGCGATTAATGCATTTTAATTAATACTTTCAATGTGTATTGTTAATTTGACACTTCGTTTTTAACAAATAGTATTTTCAACGGATCAACTTTTTAGTTGTCTCTTGCATTCCACGTCAGATTCATAATATTTTCTATTGCAAAATAACTCAAATAAATTTATAATTCCACATTATTTTTTGACACACATTTTCTTTGACAAACTACGAACATTTTCTAGCTTTATGCTTTTGCTTTCTTAATCAATAAAGTATAAGTTTTGACAGCGACAAATAAAAGTACTGTCTAAAAATTATAGAACTCGTTGTTATGCATCAAAGTGTGTCATTCAGCATTATTGTACAAAATATATCGCGTTTGTATCCGTAATTGTGTTGTGATCGATACAAACTATGCATCAATTACGTCGACACGTTCTAAACGCTAACCTCGAGCCACATGCAAAACCTGTTTACACGCACCCCTACGGCATAATTAAACCAACGAAATGCTTTAATGGTTTCGATCTACCAGCAACAAACGGTACTCTAAATAATGATCAAGAACATTTCTATAATTAAAAATAAAATGTGAAAGTATTTAAAATAATAAATAAGAAACAATCAAACTGAATTTAATATTCACCAGTTTTCAACGAAATTGAAATAAATATTATTTATTTAACCTGCAGATAGATTTGTAACCCTCCACTTTTGAATTGTTTATTTCATTACTGATTCTAACAAAGTGCGATCAAATACTTATCCGATTGAGTACGATCAAGTGACATCATCTGTTCCGTGTTCACTCCCGGAACGCAGAAAAAAAAGATGCCGAAAAATACATTATTAGTAAATTGACGGGTTTCACAACACTCACAAATAATCGTTACATTATTTATATATTTTTTGTAGTTATGAATTCGCTTAGGTTTGATGTAACGTTTTTTTGTTTGGTTTATTATTTTTCTTCCTATCTTCTCTCAGTCTCTTGGAGCATGCACGTGTGACCGTGGGTTAGCATGATTGTTTGTCTCTTACACTGCAGTTGTAATGCTAATGCAATTCTAAGCGCTTCACTTTCATGCTCCACTTGTTGCACAGTCAGTGACGTGCCTCTCTAGTAGCATACGGTACAGAACATTAGGCGCATTGTGAAATCTCAACACTCCCCCTCTACACAGACTGTCTCTGTATCCGTGCAACCCCAAGGTAATTGGCGTATTCCCTGGCGGTTCAGACATTCAGAAACGACAACATGTTCACAGATTAATTTTACGTAGCAAATTAAAATGTAGTTGACACTCCGGCAGCAGAAAATATCAGGTCAACTGAATGTCAGTGCCTTTTGGATTTCACAGTGTCATATTTGACACCAATAAGCAACGCATGAACAAAGCTAACATAAATTTTGCTTTTATTGTTTGTAAAACAAAAAGCAAAACACTATTCAGAATACCAATCACATCTACACATCTGCCAAGTCTAAAATTGTACGTATTTGTGTGTGTGAGAGAGGGCAGTTTTTGTAAATCCAAATTTTGAATGATCATTAAGTACTTCTAATAATAATCAAAATGGTTAATTTCTATAAATGACACTTTTTTTGTATCCTTGTGTTCCCTTAATTTTTGTCATTTTTATTCTTTGTCTGATCGACTTTGTATAATTTGTTTGGTCAAGTTTCTTTATGTTTTCATGTTTTTGGCTCCAAAAATAGACTTATTTTTTTTTTTAAATTTATTATATTTTCCACATTTTATTATATTTTCCACATTTTCTTCTATTGTTATTTGTATTGGGTATCATAAATAGCATATAAATTAATTTCTTTTCTTTTTCACTATGAAAAGAAACTAAAATTAAAGGAAAATATGCTAAAAATGTGGTAATATTATAACTGTTACAGTTTAAATAGTTTCATTGTCAGTTCTCTACGTTTACATAAGAAGTATTAATGAGAGAGTAATTTGTCTGAGTACGTCTTAGTTCACTCTATTTCTATAGTGACAAAATATGTGTCAATATTTACAGTCGGAAATATTAAAAACGTTGAAGGTGACATGTATAACGGTTAATGACAGTGTTCACAAAAGAGACCACGGGAAGGATATCCTAATTTATTTGTTCAACTTTTACACTCTAAAATAGAGTCAGATAGAAGAGATTAACCTGGAAGCTTAATATATATTGATGTAGACAAAAATAAATCTTATAGGCTATTGTTATTTGTTTCATATTAGATTTTGAGAAATAAGTTGTTGTTTTTTGAATAAATAAAATATCAGAAACAGTTTTGAATTATTATTTTAAAATAATGAAATTTTTAATAAGGAAATATTAAAAAAATTAAGAACTAAATCTATTTTCCTAAGCTGGTATAACGCATTATAAAATATTCTATTATTCAATTTTGTTTACCGTTGCTTCAATACCTGCCTCTGGAATCATGTTTTCTTAGGCATCATTGTTGCTTTTCTTGTTGGACACGCAACGTGATTGTGACCTTGTTCAAAATATGGACTTAATGGGTGTCCGTGTTCCCTGCGGGAAAGCGTGTTGAATCCAAGACATACATTATCAGATTTGTGTCTCTGGCTCAACAGGGAAATACCTGGAGTATTGTTACTATCCATAGTACGTTCTCTACAATACGGCTACTGTCACCTTTTTGCTTATAGTCTCATAACTGTATACACCCCGAGATCCATACTGCTAAGGATCTCAGTCTCTAATAGACCTGTGCCCTCCCTGCCTATACACGTGCCACAATTATTTGCACATTTTCCCATAAACTTAAATTATAACATAAGGTCATCTATATTTGTAAATTAATATTAGTGTTATAAATGAAGGATGTTATTAATTTCAATTTCTATTAAAGATGTTAATAGAAAGAATAAGAACGCCTTTTGTATTAATTAATAGATTTGTTTTACCGATCTTAATTTGAGGTTGGATGGGAGGTTTTTTTCTGACGAATGCGGGCCGTTGATTATTCTCTTTTATACACCCTTATTTATTTTACGTTACAGAGATCATTTTACAAACAGTTCATAAAATCAGTTTAAAAAGTAATAAAAAATTAAAAAAGACTGTAGATGGTTTAAGTCAGTCATAAATATTATACACTTTAATTATTGGTGAAAAAGAAAAGGCGTATTGTGGAACAGTCTTAGGAAAATCGTATGGTAACATCTTTAAAATAAAAGTTAGCAGTATCTACTTATCACCACAACTAATTAGAACAAAAAGTATCATTATGTAATTCGTTAGAGATTTATCAGGACACAAACAAGAAAATAATAATTTTGTAAGGTACTGAAACTTAATTTATTTATCTGTTACATGAGCGCATGAAAGCAAAAACCATTTATTAAAAATAGAGAATTTCCATGAAAGATATAATAATAACGTACTATTATTATAAAACAAACCTTGTTATAAGATGCGGATCCCTACGCAAAATTTCTTCATATTTCAAAGGTATTTGGTGTTTCCCTGAATATTTAGATACATCAAGACAATGCAATGTCACTCTCACCTCATTATACATCGTTGAAATTGAAGTTTTGGTTGTTATGGAAGAAAGCAAAAAGGTATCAAATTGTGAGAATTAATAATAAACAAATGAAACAAGTACACCAGTTTTTTATGTAGGAAGTCAGATTACTAAATAAGACAGGTGTCAGTAGAAACGTGTTTATGCAAGTGATAACTGGGGCACAGAATTGCAGGTGAAACCTGTTCCAAAGCACCTGGGAACATGTACGTGGGAAATGACAACGGTAACTGAATTGAAAGGAAACAAATTTGTATATTTTAAGGAAAGTGAAGAAGCAGAGGAACAGGTGTTTGAAAACGTACGTTTGCCAAAAGTGCAAAGTAGAATCACATTCTTGAAAGAGCTGTCAGGACCGTTCTTTAAATAAAAGACGTATAAAAGCAAGTTTATTACAGTCTCAGAACTGGTAATAAGGAAACTGTAGTGGCAGCCAGACACTTTTCTCGTCACGAAACACTCTAGTATCCTGTTAGTTAGAAATTGTAAATTTACTAAAAAAACAAAAATACAGACAGAAGGAACAAGAAATTTAGACCTTTAGAACGTTTCATAGTAAAATTCGTTCTACTTGAACTTTATATGTCGAACTATGATTCTAACTAAATGAAGAGCTATTCACAGCATACACGCTATGTCTACAATTCGAATAATCATAAAATTGCTTTTTATTTTAATAGTGATCAATATATGTCTATTTAAGTACACCTAATATTTTTTTTAGTTATGTGTTTGGAATCCATGTAGAATCGTATCCAGAAATATAGATAGGTTTTAAGATTTAATAGCTGAAACAGTCTTAATGTCTGCCTTCGACTGCAGGTACACAATATCTGACGTTGTGTATTAAAATTAGCATAGTTTAATCCAACAAAAACATTTTAAAAATTAAACTTGCTGAAGATTTAAGACGTACACATGTACAAGTACATGCAAGACCGTGAGATTCTAAAGCCATACCTTTACGATTGCTTTGTGTTACAGGTACCCATTAAGTTTAAACGCCCGAGACGAAGGAAACTGAGCGCCAACGATCCGTAACTCAACATCCATTTGGGACCAACACAGCGACACTAAAGTTTATAGTTTAACTTCCCGTACACACGACTGCATTTGTAGAATTACTAAGTTGAACGTACTTTAGAATTTTTAGGTTACAATGTTGCGCCACTTTTGAATAGAGTTATAGGTAAAAGTTCTTGTCTAAAAGAACGATTCCGTTTTAAGAAATAACAAAAATCTGCCTTTTAGCATTCTTTATTAATTGATATAGATAAAAGTTACTCCCGTGAAATCTTTAAGGTTTCGTCAGAGCTAAAAGTATATTTTCTAAAAGAAATGATTAAAGATTGAGTAACATCTACTTAACTTCTTCTGGGGTTTTATAGACTTATATTGAAAAGATCTACTTTCGCAGTTGCTAAACAGTTATGAATTGTAGGCGTGTAAGAACGTATAACAGGAAATATTAGTACTTCACAGTTTCCAAACAAGATAGATTTGTTATAAAACAAGATTCAGTGTGTGCGTGTTTTTAACAAGTCTCGTACGTGACAAAGTGCGTGCCTCTTGTGTAAAAGCAACGTAACTCAAAAGACAAGACAAATTATTGTTATAATCTTTAGTACAATAAAACGAAAGTACACTTCAAGTACAATAACATCTCATGGCCTACATCACATTTTGTTACCCTAACACTAATACACGCATTTATTTGGTCTCGACTGCACGTATACACACAGTCCAGTAAACGAACAAGTATGACACCCGCCTTTCCTAGCATTTTCAGCTTTATTATTTTATAAAGACGCACCTTTACAAAAAAAGGTATTTTTGTGTGTATTTTTCTGTATTTCGTGTTAACTTTTATCTTTTAAGTTATTAAAAGTAATAAATATTTTACAGGTGGAGAGATAAGGGAACTGCGCTTTTTATTATGAAGTTGTTAAAATGCAAAATGGGTTAGTTTTTTTACTTACTTCCTTGACTTCTTTCCTTATTGCTCTAGGTGCGCTATATATTTCAGCGGTGTCACCTTAGAAAAAGAAGAAATAAGTAAACGGTAATGTAACCAAAATATATATTAAGCTACTTGACAAGAACCGCGGGTATAGAGTTTTGTTAAACACAAAATATGACTGCTTATCAGATGTCTGTTATAGCATTACCTGTTTTTTTCTGTTGTAAGGCTGTGAAAAATATAGTGATACGTTTACAGTCCTGACATACGGCTGTAGAATTGTAGACTAAGACTTAATTTTGTCGAAAACATTTAGCCTTGTTTGCGGCAGTCATCATTAGAGTTGATGGTAAGATTATGGTTAAGATCTCAGGTCAATGAGATCGCTGCCCCTGACTGAACATTGGTTCATCCGTACGCGCGTTCTGCAACGCCAGGAACCAGGTCTTATCCATGTTCAGGACTTCTTTCCTACTAAAATTGTTATTGTGTATACAAATTTCAGTGGCTTAATCCCCTGACTTTGTATCCGTATGAAACAATGCCTGGAACAGAGTAAACCTATGTCTTCATGAACAAGATAGTTTGCTGTACATTCGCAACGCTGAAATCTCATGACTTCTAAATTCTCCAGCTGTCCCAGTCGGCATACCGTTGCCCGTAACAACACTGCGTTTTGTAATGTAGACCAAAATACTCCCACCACACAAACACAGCACTCCATAGACATCGTCTGAAAAAATCTATGATGCGTCTATTATTGTCTACTATTGTTTGAACGTCTAGATTAAGTAATGTAAGTTGTGTAACAACCTCTTCTTAATTGCATCAAGCATTCACCTAGGTCACGTGCATCGTGCTTTCCTGCATTTTCAATTTATTCTTAATAATATTCTGGTATTTATTTTGTGCAGCTGTTGTTTTCTTTGTATTTTACCAAGCGGTTTTGTAAAATCATTACGCTGCTCAGTTTTTATTTTATAGCTAGCTGTTGCATTTTAAGCTTTCCAACTCTATACTGATGTTAGATAAAGTAAAGTAAATCAAAGCTCTTTTTTTTGTAACTTTTTATTGTAACTTTTTGTCAACGAAAGCTACTTTTGATGTCCAGTAATACTATCAAGACTTTGTCTAACTGTGGTTTGTTTTCTTTACCTATTGATGAAATAAATTCGTATGTACTTTGATTTATTAAAACAGTAACTTTTCCCTACACATGTCTTAACGTGTTGCCCCCCCCCCACCCGTTACAACTAACCTTGAAACAAACTAGTACTCTCTTCACCAGTCTCACTAAATTTACTCAAAAAACAAACAAACAAACATGTAGGCGAGAGGACAATTTCATGTATATATTTAGTTTAATGAAAATCTAAATAGGTTTTAAAATACAAACAATATAGTTCATTAAATCAAAATTATTTTTCATGTATTCGGAATGTTATTGATTGAATCTTATCTTTAGTACTAATTACGTTTTTATAGATTTTTGCAAATTATCAATTAATTTTAGGTTCTTGATATGTTACATTGACCATAAAATGTTTTGAAATATACATGCATACGTGGAAAAACACGTTTTTAAATTTTATGAGAGTTTTTAAATAAAATTGTGTTAACTGGTAGAAACTGTACGTTCTATAGTGTACTGTTTATAATTAAAATTCTGTAAATTATAACTAAGTTGCATGTGCCTGTGTGTTGAGTATTCGTTTACGTTTTCAATCTTTAGGTTTTATGGGTGTTTAACAATAAGCTGAAAATTGTAAAATAATAGACTTAGTTTCACTAACGACTCCATAATTGTTATAGAAAAATTTATAAATAATCCTTAAACATTACACAACTTTTGTTTTTAATATTTTTATTAAGTTTTTCTATCATGTTTGTATTTCCTGTATTTTCTTCACTTTGTAACTTCTTAATTTAGTAATCTTTGTGTGTCACATTTATCTGGCAAACATGAATGGAATTTGGAGCGCATCTCATTATTGGCTGTTATGCGCATAGTACAGAGACTCGGCTTCAAAATACTGCGGTAACCATATACTGTGTATTGGTGCCAGCATACAATACTGTAAAATCTGTACGTAATGGAAACGCGACGGCGCCTCTTTCTATATTATAAAAGCAACACATCGGCGGTATGCATGCAATCCCAAAGGCACTAGTGTATTCCCTAAGCTGTTCAGCAACAAATTAAATCAGAAATACAGTCCGTTCACGGACACCCACAAGTCCATATCTGTAGATAAACAGACCTAATTTACAAACATCAAAATTATTTTATAAATTACAGTTCTCGAAGATCAGGTAACGAATGTAAGATAAATAGATTTGACTACGTTATACACAAGACATTGTAACCTTAATACTGTCGTGTACAAAAACTTGATAGGAACTTTTTAAAGTAACCGTACTCGGTTAAGCAGTATAGTTACTGTACGGTTTAGACTGTTCCAACTTAACCGACATGTTTTTAAATAAACGGAACTGAACTAGCAACCAGAAACTGAAACATTGTAACTCCACTATTCCACTGGCGTGGCTTTCTTTCTCGTTTAATCCTTTTCTTTTCAATTTCGTTGTTTTGAGAAAATATTCCTTCTGAAAGTCAATTTATGCTTACGTATTACTTCTTTTACGTCTTTCGTGAAATATTAGGGAATATTACTCACTAATTTCATAGAATTTCCTTGTCTTTCATCAGTAAATTTATTAGTGTCGCATTTATCAAGTACTTACCTATATTATTAATTCTAACTACTATAATAGTACAGTACACAACACTGTATAATGCCTCTGTAAAGACTGTATGGAACAGTACTCTGAATAATTTTGTATAAAACTATTTTGTATAAATATTTATACAATGAAAATTTATACTGAATTGCATTGTATAAAAATGTAATTCTTCGCCATAACATGCTGACTTTTATTTATACTATACTACTTTTCGGTTTATTTTATTCATATTTGCTTGTATTCAGTTACTTAAATACACATTTTATAATATAAGATGAAACCAAACAGAAGACATTTTACAACAAAGTTTATAATTCTTCATATTTCTTCTGGTGCAATTCTATTAGTAGATTAATATCTGACATCATTTCTTGCTGCTAGTACGTAGGAAAACTTTTGACATGTGTTGTAATTCTATGGAAATTGTGCAATCAACGGATTTTGTAGTCTTTAGCTAAAGGCTAACGTCTGTATTTTGTAAGGTAAATTTGACATAGTGAACTAAGTAAAAAATGTTAGTGCTAGTTTGTAAATCTCTGCAATAATATCACAAAGAAAGTCATAAGAATGGGTTTAACGGTTTATCTTTAGCATACACACCACTGTCATTTGATTTTCAAAAGCTATTTTATCTACGGCATAAATCTTAATTTCCTAATGAACCACAAAACATACTGTGTATAAAGTAATTATTATCTTGTAAAATAATATTAATTTAATAGCATAATGTTGTGTTATACACGGTTACTTTTTACTAAACAAACGTTCATCTTCTGCCATGAGGTTACATACTGTAAAACGAATTTTTTTTTCATTTAGTTCGTCAACTCAGACCGCTGCACGTCACGTGTCGTGACTGCTGACTCAGCACTGGAAAACTCTGCAAGTACAATTTTTGTAATTCTCCTGGTTTTTAGTCTTAAACAAAATAAGTAATTTTGTTGTTAAATGAGTAACAGTGTTTAGAAGATACAGTATATTGTTCTTACTGGTCAAAGTATGAATGGAAAAAACAAACAATAAAGCAACATTAGAAGGGTTAACTAAAAACCAATAAAATTTACTAAACGAATCGGCAACACATTTATGACAATAAAGTTCGGTTGCTTTACTTTTTTGAGGTAGATTAAACAACTGAAATCATTATACGCCCAAAAGTACTCTCTGAGCAAGCATGTACTCTCTGAGTATTTATACAGAATTATTTACAAGCTTCAAAGTTTACTAGGTGTGTATATGAACTCAGTACGGTAAGTCTCATTACTGCCAACGTGCTTACCTCGTATGCAAAACTACAGCGTCTCACAGAAGCCAAATTATGTGTAGTTCTGTCTATTGCAAACACTACTAAAATAATATTGTGCAAGGTACAATGCCTGTCTTTATTATTCACTCTTCACACACACACACACACACACACACGCGCGCGCGCGCGCGAACGAATTTCTTATCTTTTAAATTGCTAGTGTCATATACACTACCATGTCTCTTTTAATTTTCTTACTTTCTAGGAAATTCTCTGGCAATTTTTCACAGTCTCAATTACCAACGTAATAAATGTTTCATGGTCGGTCAGGATGATGGGACAGAGGAGTTTTATTGCGCAGCGTATTAGACTGCAAAACAGGTGGAATTTTTT
Organism: Magicicada septendecula; assembly: GCA_034769895.1. NCBI lineage: Eukaryota > Metazoa > Arthropoda > Insecta > Hemiptera > Cicadidae > Magicicada > Magicicada septendecula. Next base: position 157,530,661 of record CM068367.1, read on the forward strand.
TATTTACGCCCTCGAGTCCTCTCGCACCTACACTAAATATGCTATTTATCTTAACGGTGCCGTACAATCAATAAACTAAAGGACAACTTCCATCGCAAGGTGCCTCAAGTCAATGATAAGGGATAGGAGGGTAACTCGTAAATTGTATTCGTTAATACAGGGTCAAGAATTTCTTATTATTTGTGTTACGAAATACGTGTTATGAAATAGCAAGAAGACTATCAATGACAACTCGAAGATACGTTTGTTGAAGTTTAAACTAAAATACTTATTTTCTTCTTCCTCTTTAGTTAGCAATCCGCAGATTGGTTTGTAGCAGTTCTCCACACCGATCTTCTCTGTGATCTTCCCGTTTCATCTCCTCATAGGATTAACAACCTACAGCAACAATAATATGTTTCATATATTGGAGTCTCGATCTTCCTCTTTCTCTGTTCCCTTCAATGTAGCCTTCTATTATTGTTGTTATCAAATTCTCGTGACGTAAAATATGACCAATATGTTCAACCCATCGCTTGATAATATTTTGCCAAAAGCTTATTTTTCCTCCAACTCTAGTCAGAATCACATCGTTACTAACCTTGTCGAACCATCTTACTTTCAGTAACTTTCTATAGCACCATATTTCCAGTGCTACAAGTTTTCTCCTTTCCTCTGTTCTAGTCTTACATCCATATAGAGCTATGCTCCACATGTATGTCTTCAGGAATCTCATCCTTGTTTCCAGGACTATTTCTTTAGAAGTCAATAATTTCCACTTTGCGTTAAATGCAACTTTGGTCTGTCTGATCCTACTCAAAACTTCTCCCTTACTTTTCCGTCTTTTGTGACTTCACTTCCTAAGTAGGTGTCTACCTTCCTCTAACTTTTACTGAATATATTCAGTAATATATTCATACAAAACTCTCCGTGTTTACTACTGATTACTACTCAAAACCTCATATACTATATGTAACTATTCACTTAACTCCTTTCACCCATAATTGCAATGTCGTCTGCAAATCTTAACATGTTAATTCTCTCCCATACAATTTTACTCTAACATCCGTTTTCTTATCTACTTTGTTAATAGTGTTCTGTGTATATAAATTAAACAATGCAGGAGGGAGGTTTCAATCCTGTCGTACCCTCTTCGTATTTTTGCTTCCTTTTGGGTTCGTTTTCGAAATTTATCGCGCTGTCTAATTTTTATACAGCCGCTACATTATTTGTATATCTCAAAAATCTACTCAAGTGCCACACATTTGACAAGAAAGTACTTCTACAAAGACAGTCACAAACGATAAATTAGAAATGACATTGAATAATAATAACACCTTCAAACCTCCATTTGAAATTACCAATTTTTTAATATTTTAAAACTACATATGAACTAACCCAATCTTGTACGTATGTAAAGAGATTTTTTACGAAAGATTAAACTTAAAGTTTTCTAACCAAACCCTTATTAACCAGGTAAACCAAATTACCAAATTCACCAAAATACTAAATACTATTACCAAATTACCATTTACCAAATTATTCTATACTCTTCATTAACCAAACTTCGTTTTATTCACTTTATGGCAAACGCATAAACCTCTTTAGTTATTTATCTCTTCCTTGCCTTTAGATATTTATTTTTAATGCAATTAAAATATGCGATGCGACAATAGTTAAATGTAGTTTGTAATTCTGTCATATCTTTGTTGAATCTGGCATTGATAACTAACATTCCTTATTAATGAGTATATTATTCTTCTACATTAGCAGAACTGAGCAAGTGCCTGTTCTTGGCCTGCTCTTCCACTGTCGCCCGTCTAACCCGATCCTCAGCGTGAGTAATACTCATGATTAAATACCTGAGATCACCCAAAACATTATCCTTCCTCCGAAGCTTAAGTCTTCCTCTTGGTCACACCCCGCCTGGTATGTTGGAACAAAGGCTTTTGCCGTCCTAGAGTCTTTCATTCTCATGACATAACCCAACTACTCGAATACCTGTATTCTAATAAAGGATGCCGTAAGGCGAAGATCTTCGTAAGCTGCACACCATTCTCTTCCTCCACCGCCACATTATATTTTCAAAAATTGTCACTGTAATTGCCTTAGAACTTTTCTTTTAAATCTGTCCAGCGAATGTGCTGACAATTTGTTAAGGGTCAAGGGCTCACCATCCCACCCATCACATGTCACAACGCCATTGCCCAGCTTTATTAATGAATACACATTACACAGATTATATAATTTGTGTATGAAATTGAGCTATACATCATAGAAAATTTTCTTCGTCTTCATAATTTAATTAAAATTGATTTCAATTGGTTATGATTTCAATTTTACAATACTTAGAATGCACTTCCATTCTGACCAGGTCATAACCAAACGTTTTAATTACTTATATTTGGCGTACTGTCCCGCTAATAATTTTACAAAATATTCTTTGAATTTTCACAGTTCTTGTCTTATGTTGTGTTTTTACGAATAAGTAATATATCCAAAAATAGATGTGTGAGACTTGTTCTCACACTATTTTGTTAACGATTATGCATAACATAGAGGATTTGTCTTGATAATTACAACATTTGTCTAATTTTCGGATACAAAATGATGTCTGTTATCATTAAATAGAGCAAGAAATATCAATGATAGTTTCAAGATACATTTATTGAAGCCTAAATTAAAATAAGTATAGAAACTAAAAGTTATAAAAGATGTTGACAATAAAAAGAAACCTCAAAATTGAAAAATCTTGATCTACTCAGTTTAAGGTACAATGAAAATCATAAAATTTACAAGTACTATAAAAAACTTGTGAACATAATTCAACAAATAATATTCTTAACATATTATCTCAATTCTAGAATAGCCGGTATTCCAATATTTATAATTCCTCAGGAACAATTAGCAATCACTTCTCTGAGAAGTTGTAGAAAATCCTCACTACGAGTAACCAAAGTACCAAAATAAGAAGGTACATGGTCATTCCTCGACGTCCCCTTGACGGAACGTAAAATTCATGTAAACCTTACAAATTCTTAGATCGAAATAGATTATTTACAAATCACATTGTACCTCACTTCGTAGCTTTGATGATTAAAGTATTTGTTTTATTTCGGTTCTACCATAAACTTTTCCCAAATAAAAACTCGAAACAACCCACATGCCATTGTTCCAAACCCGATTCAGCCTAGTACCACACTATAGTTGAGGAGGTTAAGAAATTTCTGAAATTATAATTTGTATTTACAATTTCTCTTCATATCTTATTGTGCGTTCTTATTAAAATATAGACTATGAACTACAAAAGCTGTTAGTATTATGTTTATCTTTTGATAACAAGACTCATTATTTGAATTAGTCATATTTAAATAATTGACAGTTTAAAATATAGACTATCCTTTTATAAGAAACCTACGTTAATTATCCTATAATGTAGTGTTCCTAAAACAGATCACTCAGGCTTTTAAAAACTGGTGGCTAATAACACCCTGTACACGCGAAATGCACCATATAGATTCTTAAACAATACGTAAGTAACCTTATTATTGAGAGAAAGGAGACGTTATTTTAGGGGCAAACAAAACTACACATTGCAGTACAGTGTACTGACGTCCTCTGAACTGTGCACTAGCGTTAGCGTTGCTACGAGCCAATATGATGTATAATAGTTCTCGTCTGATGCAACATATGTTATTGTATATGATACCGCAACCGCCGCCTTAACATTAAAAGCATTACTACCTTTAAATTTCTAAAGCTGTACTTTTGAAAGTAAAATCCTGTAACTAGTCAAGGGATGCCTGACGTCCATTCACAACGTTGGAATGTCCTCTAGAAAAAACTGATTAGATAGATTACAAACCAATGTTGACACTATTATTATTGTATACTCAGTTTATATTCTCTTTTATTTTGTGTTATCGATCTGTTGCATTTAGCAGAATACCTAATTAAAAACGCTAAAACGCTTTGGATCTTGGTTTAAGTACAAAGGAAGCTTTACAGACTTATTTTTTGGATTCTAAAATTAGAAAGTAGTTTACAATTTAATATATAATTTTAAATAAACTAGAAATATTTATATTGTAATATATGTATTATTTTTACATAAATATTTATATTGTAATATGTGTGTAATTTTTAAAGGATACCTCATTTTAAGGTATTGTGCACTCAGCTGTTTGATCCTCTGTAAACAAATTCTTTTTAACATGCCAAACTTTCCACTTTATCTTAACTTGCAATTGAGAAAAATAAGTTTAAAGAAACGTAACAATTTTATTATGGCATAATAAACAAGCAAACACATGCACGCAATACCCTATCATCTTAAAAAGATTATTTTAAAACAACAATTTCTTTAACAACCTTTGTTCATGTGTTCTGTTTTACTCTGAGCAGGTTGTGTAAAACCATAAATCTGTCCTTGATTAGTCCGACCTATTAGTATTACTGAAATATGTCATTCCGTTCAAAGCTTCTAAATCTTCTTATCACTCTCTCACTAGCTATCCCTTCCTCTCACTCTCTCCCCCTCCCACCATTACGCCGCCTTCTCATCACTCTCTTTCTGTCTTTCTCTGTATAGCTATTTCTCTATCGAACAACCAAATATTTATCTGTTTATGTATCTATTTATCTATCTGCCTACTCTGTCTGTCTGTCTCTCTCTTTCATTATTATTTATTTTTTTTTTACTTTACTTACACACGTATACATACACAAGCATTCACTAACGCACAGCTTAAAATATCCATTGACTCAATAGCATGATAAAATGTAACAGATATATATGTTTACATAATTACTAATTAGGCTTTTGTTTCTGCTCATGTTTTAAAATCTGCGTACTTGTATAACTATTATTTACATTATTTCCCAGTATCTGAAATCTTGATAAACTACATACATATCTGTGCACCGAGTTAGGTTATATACACATGATAAATTGAATAATTTACTTCACATGATTAAAAACTCCTATTTCACATGATGTTACGAACAATTTTTTTTTTACAAACGTTGCTTAACTATAATTTTAGTAAAGAAAAATAACTAGTTTTGGCAATTTTTTTACCATGACAACTAGTTGCCAGGAAACCGTTTATACAAAATGCTGCACGAGATGTTATTTGTACTACAGGATGCAAGAATTGTCTTCAGCGCAAATCAGTTTTATCTAAAATGGAAAACAAATTGTATATTTTAAATGCTTTGTCCTCCAATTTGGATAACTGTGTTGTAAGTATTTTTAACAAATAAAACAACGAAAATCGTTTTTTAATCATTTTTCATAATGCACGCTTATTATAAAAGTGTCACTTTTATAACGTACTTAAAAATACAATTTCGAAATAAACCACAATTAAAAATTTGTATTAAATGATAATTGTAGAAAGAAACTTCACGCTACTGTGATAAGAGAAACTTTGTATTGTGCCCATTAACATTACTCGAGATATCTAACGCGGCTGCTGCAAAATTTTAAATTATTTTAACAGAAGTTTAATGGCTTGTTTTAAATAATGTTCTTTAGAGCTAGTACATTATAGGCTATATGTAAAATCTATTAATTGAATAGACCTACATTTTCTATAGGCCTATTATTAAAAGCTTATTCCTTACATGACAGTAACTGTAGCATACATTTTATGAACTTACGACAGTGGTGCTGTAAAAAAGTGAATGATACATAAGTAGTTTACAAATTTTGAAACAATGTTGGGAAGCCAATAAGTTTATAAGTCACAGTGTCAGATAATATAAAATCTAGAAGTTGTTCTTGCATGTTGCACGACCTGTTGCTGTCAGAGTTCTGACAATTTGTTGCTGTCAAGCAGCAATTTGAGTTCTGACTTATGTTTTATGTAATATAAAGTTTTAAAACTTTATATTAGTCTGTAGTAGTGTACAGACTACAAAATGGATTACTATACGACTAGGAATGAGAGATAGCGCAATAATGTATGAAATTATTACAACTATTCATATGTGATAATATGTCAATAGTATACCATTAACTATCGAGTCATATGATATAAGTAATAGTATCGAATATGATCGTAAAAATCAATTTCTAAGAAACTTGAGGGTCAATATGACTGCGATGAAAAAAAAGATGAAAAAGATGATGCTGGTGCTGCTGCTGATGATGATGATGATTACGAAGACAACGAAGAGGACGATAATAATGATAATGACAAATTTACTACATAATCTATATAATAACATTATTTTACTGTATGTGGTTGGTTTTATCTAGGTAGACTGAGAGGTATGAGATATCCACTTGTTTTTTTCGGAAAAGCAAGAATTATACTCCACTTCTCAAAAAAACACTCGAAAAATTGAATATGATTCCGTTAAAAGACGCTTTGTACAGAATCCGTATACTTCAAAGATTGATTAAATGTGTGTGTGTGTGTGGGTGTGTGTGTAGGGGTACGATACTGGGTTGTTTCTGTAGCGACAAAGCACCTGTCTACTTTGCAAAACTATAGCCAAAGCAACAAAAAGTAGGTTTTGTCCGTCTGTTAAACGGAAAAATAAAAATAAAGTGCAATAACCTGTCATCTCTGCTCTGTCCAAATACCAAGAAACACACTCTCCCACACACGTACATATGTGGAGACTGGTGAGCGAGAAAACGCAATAGTTTTTCAAATTCATAGGAGTTGCCCACGCTGCACTCTCTCTTGCATTTATAAAGCTCCTGTTTTTCTGAGGAATTCGCTGATAAATTTTCATCTATCAACATAGTAAATGTAATAAACATTTTACGGTCTGCAAAATGGTGTTAAAGGGGTACTTTATTACAAAGGAATTAAAATTTAAACCAGGTGTGAGGTTTTTATTTACCGTCTACAATCCAGCCACTACAAGACCAATTACACAACACACTAATCTAAGAATTAGTGTAATTGTTATTCTCTTGAGCTTTAGCATACACAGAAACTTAAACTGGAACTAGCTGAATTTTTTTAAGTTCCCTCTGTTGCCGTTCGAGGCTGCTTCAGATAAGATTTTCAGGGCCAAAACAAAAGCGAAAGCAGGTAAAAGTTTTTTGTAAATCCAGGGTTTCAGGGAGAAATTCTTAAAATCACAGTTGGTCAGTTTTATGTCGTAATATATATTGCCAAGTTATTAATAAAAATGGGAAAAATAAAGTTAAAACCATTTATTTTATGGCACACAGAACCAGATAAATTAAAACAAGAGCTTATGTATGCTTATGCTTAATTTCCACATACCTACACATCTTTTTACTCACATAATTTAATATTTCTAGACAGATTTCACTATTATTCCAATATGTAATATATAAAAATACCTTACAAACATTATTTTCTTAACATTATTTATTTATCTATACATTTTATTGAATTTAGTCAGTTTCATTTACTAATTTAAATATATACTATAGTATTAACTATACTTTATTCCGTTGCTTATTTATAATTCGTGGATTTATAATTTATAAAAAATGAGCGGCTGTACATCCAGGAGCAAATGGAATAAACAAAATTTGGATACATCAGTGAATTTTTGAATCCAAAGGCAACGGCTCTTGGATTTTACGTGAATTTTTACGTACTCTACAATTCTGTAAGAATAGAAAATCGGCGGGCATTGATGGGCTGATAAAGTGTGCCTTGGTGCATAATCATTTATTGACCTTTATCAATCTGTGCTGGATGATTCGCTATATTCCCAAGATTGCCAGACAGTACAGGTAGTCGTTACATTCAATAAAAGAGATCGCAGTGACTGTGATAACTATAGAGGAGTCAGCCTGCTTAGCACCTCTTGCAAATTGTATGCGTCTATCCTAGCAAAGCGACTGAACACAATAACAGAGATTATTCTCTCGAAGGCAAGCATGGTTTCAAAAGGCCAGATCATGTTTCAATTACATCTTCACAATAACCAAGGTCATTGATAGTATTTGGATTTTACTAAAAAAAAATCGCCACTCATGTGTCACAGACATCGAAACATTAAATCGCAACGCTTAGTTCTTTAAAGAGCCGTTTCATTCCTGTGTGAGCTGAGAAGATATCACACGCGGGTCTACCGCATAACAAAACTTATCTTCGCTTATAAGAACATTAACACATTTTGTCACACCATTACTAGCTACATAACTCATTACTTGCTAGGACATTTCATTCACATCTTTACAACTCGTTTTAATATTTATATTAAAACTGCAATTACAGACGAAATTGATATAAGTTATATGCTTAGGAAACTAGCAGAAGAATATGGGAAATGGGGTCTCGAAATAAATAGCTCAAAAACTGAGTACCTTATAGTAGGCGGTGAAGGTCAAGACCTAAAACTAGGAACAAAAGTGATAAAAATATTAAAAACTTCAAGTATTTGGGTGTAACGATGACATCATCGGATGGTGACAGCAACAAAAAAATAAAAGTAAGAATAGGACAAGCTAAGACAGCAACAAAACAATTAAACAGTCTGCTTTGGAGTCCACGATAAACAAAAAACAATAAAATCAGAATATATAAAACTACAGTCGAAAGTATAGGCCTATATGGAGCAGAACTGTGGGAAATTAATAAAAGAAATAAATCCATAATAAGAGCTATGGAGATGGATTACTGGCGGAGGTGCTGTAGACTAACAAGACTAGATAGAGTGAGAAATGTAGAGATAAGACAAGCGATGGGAATCGACCTTGACATTATAGAAACAATAGAAGCAAGAAGACTGAATTGGTTTGGACACCTAAAAAGAATGTCGGATGACAGATGACCAAGGAAGGTATGGACTCCACCCTCTAGAAGAAAAAAAAGGAAGACCTATACATTCATGAAGAATGGACGTCGAAGATGCAATGAATGAAAGAGGACTTACAGAACAGGACTGTTTAGACCGGCGCCAGTGGAAGCTAGGATGAGAGAGACGGGGCCAGCCGTAATTAAATCGCCTTAAACAAATATATTTCAACTACTTTCCCATCGTACACTAACTTCATAAGCTTCCGTTGTACTTATAGACGGAGGAACCAACCTAATAAAACACCAACCTAAACTAGAAGGAACCAAACTAACCTAACCTGACCTAACCAAACTAACCTAACCTGACCTAATCTAACCTAACAAAATTATTCGCACATACGAAAAAATTTCAGAATTGATGCCTCGTCGAAGTGTGTAACAGGAACGTTGTTACTAGTTGCTACGGATTCGGTCAGCTGTGATCAAGTGAAAGGTCGGAGCGCAATTGACCGGTTAAAGACAGGTAAAAACGTCGCATCTGACCAAGACTGGCATAAAGGAAGGTTATACGAGTAAAATAAAATTGTTAAATCGCAACTAACGGTTTGCATGTACGTATTTATCGTGTCTTCTTTGTAATTATGTTTTTACAAATCGTTTCTTCTTTGTAAAATCTTACTTATTCTTATTCTCACTATACTACACTATAGTCTACACTATATATAATGTAGTCTATACTACACTATAGTCTACACTATAGTGGGTTCTCACTATAGTCTTGCAATCCTCAAAAAGCTTAAATGCTCCAAATCGCAACAAAGCTACAAAGCTCTAATCAGAGGCCATAGTCTACAGAATAGGAACGTATCGTAAAGTAATATACAATAGACAATCCATAAAATAGACAATATATACAAATTATATATTGTAAAGAATATACAATCTAATATTAAAATATGTTTAATTAGATATAATATTATTTCTTCTTATTTTACGATTTTCATTAAATTGCTTACTATCTCCATTACGTTCTGTCATATTTACATTAGTAATATTAAAGATCTTGTTTCGTCAACTGGAGAGACAGAATACGACGAATAACTTGCACAAAAAACGGAAAATTAATAGTAACTGACTATCGTTAATAGTATTAGGAAATCAGTGTACAGTTAACATTACGTGCGTGAGTATTCTCCACATGATATCGACCGACGACGCCAACGATGTATCGCGTGGCAATATGTATCGATAATGACACTTCCTGGTTGTAGTCACGAATTTTATTAAAAACATTCACTCAGTGCGACCAATACACTTCAATCAATCTCTGTTGTCTGTTGTACACGACGGCGCCGTCCCAGTGGTTTTGATTTATGCAGCTTGCTTTTCACGTTTGAAGCGAATTGATACTTTTTATTCGCTTGGTTAATCAGCTGTGATATTTACAGTTTGAAAAAACAATAAGATTTTATCTTTATACAGTGTCTAGTTTTGTTTTCCTTATGTGGGATTCTCTGTTGTTTCCTCAGTTTTCATTGTTGTGTTGTTTGGTAAAGATATATATATTTTTTAACAGGTGATTATTTCCTATTATCATCTTATTTTTCTTTCACGTTATCATAATTGCCGACGTCATTACAACAGAACTATATGTCGAGCGTTAAGTCTTATTGTTTTGTTGAAAAATATTAACACGCATGCATGTATGAATATACAATGAAACATGCACACACAAATGATACAATAATAAGTGATTTTTCTCGAACTGATTTCATTTCAAAACGTAGTAGGACAACATATTTATAAGACTTTTATTATTACTGTGACAATTGCAATATTTCACAACTAAAAGAAAATTTAACTAAACTGTTACCTTACCGCAGGGCTCACATACGCGCGCGGGAGTACAAATGAGGTTATTATATAATATTAAGTTCTTTGTTTCCTGAGCGAGTAGTTTTGTAGGTGGTTATTGTATAGGCTCTTTTTTATATCCAGATATTAACTTTATTTTCCATTTGTCTTTTTTTTATTTGCAGAACAAGAAGTTTATTTCTGAGCACACTTTAATGTCATTACGATATTCGTGTAAAAACTACTTTTACATGTAGCACAAATGTTTATTAACAAAATACTTAGCCTATTCTTCAGACTGGCTAGTAAGTTTACATCTCATAGGCCTACATTATATGCCGTTTTAAAATCTGTAGGAGCGTCTTCTACAACTTACCTCCGTAACAGTTAACGGTTTTCTTATTTAAAATCATGGCTTCCGATGTATACATCAAAGTAGGCCTATAAATTCTACTGTTATCCCGTATGACTTTATATTAGTCTCAGTTCTTATTTTGTGTTCCATAATTGGCAAATGTTTCTGGTTACTTCCCCACTGTATGGCCTCTGGTTCTGTAGGGAATTGCATCTTCATCAATTACGGACCTTGACTGATATGGTCACATGTCTTTCTTGGTTTACTTAAGATTTTTCCATTTTCCACTTTACATATTCTTGCCTTGTGGACATTTTCTTTACCTAGGTTCTCGCATTTATCTCGCATTTAAATTGCCCGCTCTAAATTAATTCGCTAATAGTTATTCGTTTTTACGTTTTCTTAGCCACTGTCCTATTTTCAAGCCTTGTATGACTACTTTGAATAAATAGCATAGTCCTCTCTGGACGTTATTAATTATATGGCATCGTGAATATGTAATATGCGCCAATTTCAAGACTTTCGTCCTGCCTGTTTTTGGGAGGGATTTTCCCTTTAACGTTTAACCTATTTTTTAAATAATAGGTTTTAATCACAAAAATATTTAGAGCCTTTTTTTTAAAACACAGTGTCATAATAAACAGAATTTTGTATAAACACTTTTAAGCTTATAAAACATTTAAAATAAGCAAACTGTTATAGGATTAAATTTAAAAAACACAACAAAGTTTAACTGTAGAAGCACAAGTAATTTCCGTCAAGACCAGAATAATTTGAAGTATAGTTAAGAAAATTAATTGTTCCTTAAACATTTATCAGTACGTTGTTATCCAAATCATTATTTCCTGCCTTGTCGTGTAAAACCTATTCTGTTATATGTAGACACTCATATATATTCAAACATATATTTTATATATATATATATATTCAAACAATTTTTAACAGAAAGTTTATTCACTATTCACTATTTTACAGAATGTACAAAATACCCCTAAACAAACAAGAAACAGACAAAGAAAGAAATATAATATACCAAATTGCTTGTGAAAATGGATATAATAAAAACAGTAAACAAAATAGAAAATAAAATCAAATATAAAATAAAAAGTGAACAATTAAGAATGAATCAAAATGAACAAAACAAAAATAATAACAACAATAAAAAAAATTCACATAAATAAATAATAAAATGACAAAGCTAACAAAACTGTTTAACACAGACATTAAAACAGCATACAAAACTAACAAAAATAATCTACAAAAACTAAATAACCCACACAACATAGATGATACAACAACCAATGGTATATACAAAATTGAATGCCAAGATTGCAATAAATGTTACATAGGACAAACAAAAAACAACTGAAAAAACGTTATTTTGAACACCTAAACGCATACAAAAAACCACAAATATACAAATCTAATTTGGCCACACATGCAATAAACACTGGACATGAATTCCCAAACATAACCAACATGACACTAATAAAACACATACCACACAAAGGACCATAATGAACATTTGGCAAAATTACAAATATACAAACATAAAACACAAAATAAACTAATACCTGAACAAATACAAATCAATACAAAACATGACACAATTTTCAAAGCACTCAACATCGAAAATACACAAAATACTAACACATACACCACAATCACACACGATAAAACCAATTTAAAGTACCAGAAAGGGAAACCACAATAACAACCACCAACACACATGTACTTCACCAGACACAAAATCCGGAAGGTTGAGGATGGGTACAAAATGGTACCCGAAACATGTTCTCAATAAGGAAAGGAATATCTTGAGGTAAATTCATTATAAAAATTAAATATTATATATATATTGCAACGATACAGCCATATGCTGTATTGAGCATTGATTTAAATAAATATAAAATTTGTAAAATTAATATAAGTTTGGGGTAAATGGACATGTCTGGGATTGTAAAAATGTTTCATTGTTATACTAGGGGAGAAATTAACCTGTTCCAACAGGCAAAGAACACCTGCTCGATTGTATGTGTGTTACGCGTGTATCTTGTGTGTGTTAGTGATGCATGTACAGACAGGAATCTCAGCTACCCTCCCCAAGTAATTACTAAAATAATTATTATAATTCACTGTGTGAAAACTAATTAGTGTATAAACAAACAAAAGGCACCAAAGTGTGTGTAAATTTTGTAGTTATCCACAGTAAGAAAATGACGTTAATAGGATACACTACGCGAAGTCAGTGCGAAATAAACGTGCCAAAGATACGCAAATTACCCTAAGACGCTCAAATTAATACAGTGAGTGCTTAATCAAATTAGCTATGATTTGTGCTATCTCGATTCCGTACGAAACATTGCCATTTGCAAAAAATTGCAAATATATGAAAAGGTTCGGGAGTTGGGGCTATCATGTGATCTGCAGGTCTCGACAGGATAATTTCGGAACCAACAGGTGCGGAATCTCGAGAGGGTATAAATTAATGGATCGACTGGAAGCCCTTCTCTTCATTTCAAGACACAGTTGCAGTCGGACACGCTGTCCGTCGGCAGAACAGTTTTATTTTTTTATAAGTCTCATCTATGAACGAATAAAGACGTTCAGTAATTATGTTTACAATATTACGGGAAACGTAGAGTACCGGGACCGTTTAAGTCAGCAAGAGTCAGAGAAGCTACAAAGAGCGACGCGAGATGCTAGACGTTGTAACGTCACAGAACGTTCCATAAAAAGAAATCATTTATATAGTAAGAGGAAAGTGAAGTGAACAGTATCGAACCCAAGTAGTCCCAAAAAATTGTGTAATATTGTATAATAATTATTTCTATCAACTTGAAAAAACGACCAAACTATGACTAAGACAAAACCCCATATATATTATTAAAGTGAATAAGAGTGAAAAAACCATAAGACACTATAAGAGAGAGAAATAATGTCAGAATCCACCAGAATAAAGTCAATAATTATTAAGTTTTATAACTATGAATATAGTATTAAAAAACTATTTTTTGTGAATAAATGGACATGATCCATTATTATATTATGTGATGTAAATAAAATAAATGTATTAAATGACTTAAATACATTATTAGAAAGAGTTTAAGTTAGAATAAAAATTGTATATTTGCAATGACAAAAAATATTAATGTGTTGGATTTGAGACCATACACCAAGATTTCATGAAAAATTAATTATTATCAGATTTAAATAAAAACTATATGTAATTGTCAAGCAGACAATAGTGAACAATTTATCTTAAATAAAGGAAGCTATCAAATGAATAAAAAGCAGTCAAAATAGCCAAAAACAGTGTTAACTAAAAACATGTAATAGGCATCTAATATTGTATAATTTATGAATTTAATGTTGCCAAAATGCAACCAAACTGTATTAGAAAGCTGTAATATGATATAAAGCAACTATACTAATATACCTGACCAACTTTAACATTGTAATAGTCAAGTCAGCAAAATATTTACTTATACCATGTATGGCTGAAGCCAATCATCCAGTACAAAAATAATTATATCTGGCTAAATACTTACATAATACTAACAAAAATAAGATAGAAAGGTACAATACATCAGAATACCTTAATAAGAAACAAACTCAGTTGAAAGTAAAGTCAATTCTAAAAGAATTTAACTAATTAGAGTGAGATTTGTCACGCAATAAAAAATGACATCTCAAGACCAATCAATGATGCTATGTCATCTTGTGATAAATATAATATACAGAGTAACCAGGTATCACAAAAGATAGACAAAATAATAAACTCTGTGTGTATAGTGGTGAAATAATACATATATTAAAGAAAAAGACTAATCATTGTATTAGAAAACTGGCAAGAATCTAGGCCATGAGCAGAGGCCATATAAAATTGTATTTATTTGTGTTTTATTTATGTTAAAATTTGTTTATTTTGTTGTAGGAAAGTAGTAGTAGTAGATGTTCAGCTTGTGGAAGGAACTTTGTAACTCCACAACAATTTTTGTTATAAAAATTGAGTTTTCAAAGACAACAACTCAAGGTGAGGGTTGTATATTGTATTGTTTATTAGACTTAAGTTAATTAGATACCAATCATATTTAGTATCGCTAGATTCAGTTAAAAACAAGGAATCTAAATACATTAATGGCATACAAATTGTAAGTACTAATGTGAAACTGTTTGATAAATACCAGTGTAAATTTTGAAATATCCTTTGTATGAAGAATAAGAAATTCGTTCTAAAAGCTTCTACGGAAGTGAAAATTGTTCTATGACATTCCATTTCGTTCATTCTCGAACAATCTAGAAAGAATTTTTACACAAATATACCGGAAGTCGATGAAAACAGTCTACCTGATTTAGTATAAAAGCGAGACCAAATTCGACCCAAAAACACTTGAAGATTGAACTCCAGAACTGATGCATCTCACACAACACTGATCAACGCAGCTAAGGCGAAACCAAAGAGGCGAGAAATCGACAAGACACGGCAGGAAGGCTTTTCCCGTACATAGACATAACCGACTGACTTAACCTCAACGAGAGTCTACGCCAAAAAGTATCGCTGAAATAGAGCAGCGATACGGCAAATTTTAATAGAAATCACGCAGCCAGAACGTCGACGGCCCAGGAGGGACTAAACATTTAAATAGAGAACGAATTCTGCTGTGTTCGCATTGACTGACTAACGTGACAAATAATTCCACCGAACGTAAACAAACAATACACTAAGCCTTCCTCAACACTGCATGGGAATCAGCGCTGCGGTGGCAGATTTCTGAATCAACGTTAAACAGATGATTCGTAGCGGCGGCGTTTGAACGAGATTCTACTGCCAAACGTTTTGACATAAAGTGCGGAAAAAGTAATGATCGCAAAATTTGACTTTAAATAGATTCAGTGTACACCCGAAGAGGCGAGATTGAGAAACTACCCGAAGGAAGTGTCCAGTGAGAGAATAAACGACCATTGGAACGTGAGTTACCAAAATTAAAGTCATTTGTTACCTGGTTACATTTATCACACAGTTGTACTTTACACGCCACACATACACCTTCAAATCACTTAGTTTTTTCTTGTAAGGCATCTAATTGATATGTCTTGGTAGTTCAAAGGAGTCACGTCCTGAGAGTAAAGTTTTTTCACATATTAAACTCATGCTTTTCAACTGAGTCAGAATCTGAAATACTAGCCGATACTTGATTGGACATATAAAAAAATTGTCAATAATAATAACTTGTAAAATTTTTTCTCTGCAATTTTATAATTTTTTATGAATGATAGTCCTTCAGACGATTTGTTTGTTTTTAAAGAAACATTAAACTTAACTGATTTTTCAAAGCTAAACTGACTTGTTTAAATTTTTTCGTAGATTTAAAAATTTTATCAATCACATTTAAATTTTTTTCTTGGAACAAACGTTTCCAAGTGGCGCCCACAAAAAGCATAGTTTTAAGTTGTGTTACAGGACTACATCACTGCAGAGGATCCAGTCAACAGAGTAAGTAACAAAAGTGCGCGGAGGTAACGCCCGACACAATTACAACACAAACATTTAAACAACACTATTTCTTTTCGTTATAACGTTAGTAGATGCTTTTTAAACGCCTAACGAGATCCACCTCGCAGCAGATAGTAATTCTCTGGGACGGACCACACGCTACTGGAGAACGACGCTGGACTCTGGACATATCCAGGATCACGCCAAGCCAGGAGGAACGGAAACCCAACTCTGGACAACGCTGGACCCCGTCAGTAAGTAGTAAGGTCATCAAAACACGAGGTGACATGCATAATGCATTTATAAACGATTTTTTAAAAGAGCTCATAAAGACTGTATAAAGACACAATGAATTAAACAAAAAAAGGTTTATAATTAGAAAGAATGTAATAGAGTCTTATGTAAATGTTTTAGTCGTAAGAATGAGCGATAGCATATAGATAAATATAGAAAAAAAAGAGAGTTTAACTTTGAGATAGTATATTTTTTTATCAAAGTAAAATAATTGAAATGATTTGATATTTGCATTTTGGGAGAAAAGAATAATTTAAATTTTTAATATGAAACAAATGCCAGTCTAAAAGTAAATAATATAATTTTATTTTGCCAAACATTATCCACTGACTTGTTATAGTATTATTATATACACACCACCAAAATTAGTAAAATTCCATTTTCAAATCAACGAATAAGGCCTTTTCGAAATATTAAAATTTCATCCTCAGTTCGTATACTGTAATGTTCCTGTTATGATGTTATTCTGTAAATGTATAATTGCTGTTAACTGTGTCTACTACCTCTCACTGTACTTCATTTTGAACTTTCCGTTGCCATCATTATTGGGTGAAACCAAGCCAGATATGTATTGAAACAATTGATCATTTTCAAATATTGTCTGTTGATTCATCAATTTGTCATATTTTTTATGAAGGTATATATATAATTTTTCTAACTGTATAATATCATTTTTATTATTGTTTATTTCCACTATTTCCATATTGTTGGTTATATTTGTTATACTATGATTCATACTAATAAGGTGATCTGCTATGTTGGAGATTCCCGTAACGTAAAATTCGTTGATTTGAAAATGGAATTTTACTGATTTTGGTGGTGTGTATATAATAATAATATAATTTTAAATTTAATTTTAAAAAAACATTGGTATAGACTGAGCAAGCTGAGGTCAGAGCTGAGTAAATGAATTCAATTAAAATTACATTTAAATTTTATTTTGTTTTAGTAAATCAAATTGAATAAATGTCTAGATTAAGATTATTAACATGTCTAGATGTAAGTGTTTTAAATTTATGTAACACCGTATAGCTTAAGAGATAAACACTTAATAATGAGTGATATCTTGATCGGAGATTATTAACAATGTTTATTATTTATAATGCTTGTTAAAACAATAAACAGGAAATTTTAACTACTATAAATGTACTACTCTTATTATAGTTACACATGGTCTCGTTATACAACCTGCATACATAAAAGGTATCGTTATATAACACATAAAGTTGTAACGTAATATAATTTTTGCCCCCCATGAACGCGGGGCCACACAAATTACAGTATATCGAATTTATGTTATGTATCGTTGTATAGAATTGGCGCTCCAAAATCGTGGGGCTCCACAAGACAAATTATATTAAATAATATATATATATTATAAATTATATATATATACGTATACATACATACACAACTACTATGTACTACGTACACGTATAGCTTAATCTACGACTTGATGTTTAAATCAGTGCACTTTTGCAAGTGTTTTTGGGACAAGTTTTTTTTTCACATGTGCAAATGGAAGCATCATAAAATTTTAGTATCTTCACCAGATCAACTAATTTAAATTTAAATTAACAGAGTAGTCACTCGGCATTTTGTAAAACACGTTAATAATATTTAAAAGTATTAAATAAACATTTGGGTTAGTTTTAGAAATACCTTTTTTGTCATGACATTTGCTTTACTATTTACTGAAGCTGCCTTCCGTAACTGCTGAAACAATCGTCAGTACCAATGAAATGTTTTTTAGGACAAATCAAAGTGTTTATTTATTAGTTTGAAATACTATTACATTTAAATTCATTTTAAATTTCTATGCACTTTTACAGAATGTTATAACTTATAATTTTAAGCTCATAAAAGATTTTGAATCACGCATAAACAACGAATAATATTTATGAGTTATATATTACATTGAATAAATTTTTGTTTTTGTGTTTTTATTTCACAGTTTACGATCACGCGATACCGGCAATATGAAACACGCGAGAGGTGTAGATAATTTCTTAATTTATACATAAGAATAAGTAATTTCTCAATCCATAAATTTTTTACAGTCCTAATCAATGCGTGAGTGAGACGTTTCCTATTATTGATTACGAGGAAGAACGAAATTTTTGTTCGTGACTTGCTAAAACCTTTGCCAAGTCGCGGTTACGACAAACCAGATAAAAACGTTCTTATAAGATTCAGTAAACAGTATTGTCACGTAATCCTTTTCTTATTTTCTGTATAGAGAACGTAGTTTAGACGTAAGTTAATGAAGATGTTAACACTGCAGTAATATAATAACAATACAATGTTTAATAAAAATACTAGAAAATAGTGATAAAACATTGTCAGGTGATATAGGAGGGAATTAAGGTAATAGCGCATAAATCGTTTTTCATTTGTTAAAACCAATGAAAAAATTATTTACTTAAAGAACTTTTAAAATTTGTAGAGGTTACGTCAGTATATCTTCGGCTGCGGCCATTCAGAAGAGCGGTAAGCGGTGGTCGTCAAAGCGACGAAACTAGAGCGGCATTTCCTAAGCGGCATTTAAAACATACGGTAAGCGGCCGAGCGGTAAAATTCTTTTTAGAATTTATGTTTAGTTGCCAGTATGTTGTTATCAAGTTCAGTTCGACGAGAGCTTCTCCGTGAAAATCGTGGAAAATATTATCTTTTAGTGTTCTGTCAAAGAAAAAAAAGATATGGTGTTCACCCCATTAATAGAATGCGTTCAAGTTATGGAAAATATCATCATCTATACCGGAATGTTCGGAAATTTCCGGAAATATTTTTTGAGTATTAATGTATGTCGGTAGAAAGCTTTGATTTGTTACTAGAAAAAGTTGAAAGAAACATTGAGAAACAGAACACAAACTGGAACGAAGTTTTTTCACTGGACATTCTTACTCTTTGACGCTCAAGACTGAAATATTTTCAAACATAAGCTGCGGCAGAGCGGCAACGCTCAGCCGCTAAGCGTTGCCGCTCTGCCGCTCAGCCTCTCTAAAGTCAGTGTGTTTGAAATATTTTCTTAACGCTCTGCCGCTTACCGCTCATCGCTCTGTGCAGCCTCTGAAAACGACGCTAAAATAAATGTCATTATAATATATGTTTTAATACTTCTTGATTTTACAATAACTTGTCATTATAATTCACCACAAACAAGAGTATGAATGTTTTGTTATCATATCATATCAATATGACTTTTTCGTTCAAGTTCCAATCCATCTTCATATCCTGGATGACAGACTCACTGGGAGTCAAAAGACAGGCATTAGAGGAACAGGAAACAAGCGTGACAAAACCCGGTGTTCTCGAACTCGGTGTACAGCACACGATACTGACATACCACTTCAGTAATTTGTTACTCATGTCGTTCAAAAGAGAGGTTATTTGTCACTCTTATTAATAAGTCGTTGTAGAAAACGAAATATAGAAAAGATTAATTCAAAATATTCATGTAATAAGTCTAACCTACGAAAATAAGGCGGCAGGATAAATACTTGCAAGTAAAAGAATTTTATTCTTTACTATTGTTTTAAGTTTCTTTTTAATGATTAAAGATGTGGAGACTGTTGATGTTGAGATGTTTTTCATAATTAAAGATTAAATCATTAAAGATTTATGAAAGCAATTCATAGATCTGTCGACGGGACTATATGGCCACCAGAATTCAAGCTTTACGTGTAGGCCTACTGCGTAGTTAGGTACTCTTAAATCCATGTTCATAGCTACTCTACTAAGTACAGAAAGGACTCCATGGGAAAAGTATAGGTAAATGTGAGTTCTTCTGATCGAGATTAGAGTTTTAATTGTCTTACATTACAATAATGTTAGTAGTTACTCGTTTTAGTATTATAAAATATTTATTTTTATATGTAATTATTTTTCTATTATGCACGTCCCCCCCCACACACGTATATATGTATTAATTAACGGCTCACATCATAAAAAGTGTATCTATATGTGTATATCTATATGTGTGTAGATCTATATGTGTATATTTATTTACTTATGTGTATTTACAAAGTTTTCAAGTTAGCCTTTTCAAAAAACATTTCAAACTTGATTAAATATTTGTCACAACTGGAGACAGACAGCAGAGAACAGTCGCTACAAACGACTGTTGTCAGTGCTGAGTGTTTTCAAAAGTAAAGAGCGTGGATGTATGAAGCGATGGTACAGGCGACTGCCTATGAACTGTAATGCCAGTTCACGGAACTTCACCGTAGTAGTGTGGGAGGCGAAACTCTGACGCTACGTAAATGACGCGAGACTGTTTGCCCGACAAGTCTCATACCAGTTCACGGAACTTCACGGTAGTAGTGTGGGAGGCGAAACTCTGCCGCTACGTAAATGACGCGAGACTGTTTGCCCGACAAGTCTCATTAGCGTCTTCTGTCTTGTCAAATACTGTATTTCCAAGGAGCAAGAAACTCGCACACATACAGATAGACAGACAGACAGGCGCATACACACGCGCACGCTCCCCCACACAGACAACACGAATTTGGTGAATATCGACATTCAAACAAACTGATTAATCTTTTATATATTTTGTGCAGTTTATGCGCCTAAATATTCTAAGTGAAAAAGTAGAATAACAGAAGTTAATGGACTGGTTATACTTTATTATGAATTTACAGCCACACATGTCATAAGGTAAGACATCAGAAACTTAGGGAGGAGCAAAAGGCGATTAGTGACAAACAGTGGTAATTACATGTGTCGCAAATAACAATGCGAATTGTATTGATCTCAAAAGCGGGTGTGGCATGGATCCAATACTCTACACGTCTCCCTAATACAAGGCCATATCGTTTTACGATTAGTTCAAGTTCAAGGCTGAGTTGTATTAACGATTAAACGTTCAAATAATATCGGGATTGCACTAGATCTATATAGTATATAGATTGCAGTATTACAGTACGTAGAATACTGCAGTGCAGACTATTATAATTCTACGCACGAACCAAATTCACAGTGCTAAATAGATCGTTTGGTACTTACCTGTCCGTCTATGTATTTAGAAGATATTCCACGATTATATTTGAACCGATTTGTTTTTAAAATTAGTTAGAAATTTTATCTGTGTCCATAATTTTATCCCACAGACTGCTATTGCGTTTTTAGATTGATCGCTCCTAATAAGTGGGAGGGGGAGGAAAATGTGAAGGTAAAAATTTATAAATAATCGCATGAATCCATGCGGCATATCAAATTAAAGAGAATTTTAACCAAAACTTAAATGTAACGTTTAGTTTTAGAAACTATACAAAACTTTAGGACACCCGAGTTTGAAAAGGAGATTAAAATCTTGTAAAAATTGTACAGTTTTATGACGGGCATCAGACTAAAGTAAATTTTATCCAAAATCATGAAAATTGTTTGTAATACATGAAATTATAAACAATAAAAAAACCCAGATCTTTAGTGATTTGAAAAATTTAATATTGTCAACATCCCTTGCAAATGTCAGATCTCCTTTAAAACGATTGCAAACTACATATATATACAATATTGCTATTGATTTGTATATTTGTATATACGACTGCAAAACAGTTTTGTATATTGGTACTAGTTACAGTTAATTTTGATTCTGAATATATTATTTGTGACCTCTTATTATTATTATGAAAACATATAAATAATAAAACATACTAACAAACATAAACGACATAAAAACTTAAAAAACATAAAACAAATTACGTTTAAAATAGTGAGAAAGTTCTGCAGTTCAGAGAGCTTTAATAATAAATTTTGTCTTTCAATTCTGTAAAGGTCTACTATTTCTTTACAGCTCTAAACCTAAAAGGTTTTCATCTATATTTTCGTCATGAGGCATAAAGGCATGCTAGTTGTTTTTTTAAAAGCAGCTGTAATTGTTACACTTGCAAAATAAAATATCAATGACAAATTTAGATTATATTGCCTTATGTGTTGTTTGCAACTTAAATGGGTTCAGTGTTTAAGAACGGGTAACAAGCAGGTGAACTGTACGAGTATAACTTCGTATAAGTTCGTATCGTATAACTTGTAGCTTGTGATCCTTTTGTCTTCACAAGTGTACCATCCGGTTATGGTAGAATTTACGATTCATACTTAACTTCCGTCTATCGTGAGTTTGTGCCGTGGAAAATGTATTGCCCCGGCGAGTTTAAAATATCGCGCCGTGACGTCGTAGCAGAAGACAGCCAAGGTCGTCATTATCTAAATGCCGCTCCGGCGAACGGTAACGAGATTCAGTGCGCCGCGACCGCTTCGCGACGATGTAATTGCGTGGGCGGCTAATCATCTGATTGACAGATTGCAACTGGATATTTTTCTGTGGCCTCGTGCTTTAAAGAAACCATGCCTCTCTCTCATTTTCTTCTCCATCCTTAAACGGAACACTTCGAGGTCTGGCGGCGTGGCAAGCAAGGGGTTCAACTACTATGAACTAGTAATTTATAAAGTGTCTTAGGTGAGGATAATTCTTTATTCACTGTTATGTACGCATAAGGGGTTACGTATTTAATTCTGTTTAATTAAGGGGAGAATGCATGGCAATTTTGTATGCATGTGACTCATATTTTACTTCCGGTAGAAGGGCGAGCACGTGGTAATTGTACTTAACTGTTTGAGAGACTAAACGTAAATCTAAAAGGTAAAAGAAGTAATCTAAAAGTAAAAAGTAAAAGTAAGTAAATGTAAAGGCTTTGAATTGTGCAAATGTTAATTTAAACGTAAATGTGAAATTTAAACTTCGTGATTACACTGAGCAATATAGCTAATAACAGAGTGGTAGTGTGGATAAAAATTCCCACAGGGTGTGTGTGTTTTCTTTGTGATGGCGCGATTGAGATTGGGGTTAGTTATATTTCCCGACGGCATTCTACAAGTGAAAATTGTTCTAGGGTTCTCGCACAGGCCAGGAGAGGGGCGAATGACCCGATAATGACAACTACAACCGTCACATCGTCAGAGCTGTACACTGGAACACTCCCCATCGCCGTCAGGCTTAGAGATGGTCCTCAACATCAAAAGACAGCTGCATAGAAGGAAACGAGCAGGACTCCGGAACTAACCATCAACCTCACCCCACCTTTCTTCACAGGATCTAACGGGTATTGCCAAGTCTTCAAATGTGCAGGTGGGCCGATTCCGATTATAACATCTCGACCACAACACCACACCGGTTTTCATTTCATAAAGAAAGTATAGATCTGAACAGTACTTGCATAATTTGATGCATAAAATTAGAACAAGTCCTGTGGATAGATATATGTCTGTAATTTGGATTACTGACTCTGTTAAAGGACCTACCTTCTATATTGCTCAATTGATTATTATCGTTATTAGTATTAGCAGTGCATTAATAGAGATTGAATTTATACATATAGAAAATGATATATATATATATATATTACTTTAATATTTATAACTAAATTTACCTCAAGATATACTTTTTTCCTATTAGGAACATGTTTCGAGAGTCCCTGTACTCTCATCTTCATCGAAGATGAGAGTACAGGGACTCTCGAAACATGTTCCTAATAGGAAAAAAGTATATCTTGAGGTAAATTTAGTTATAAATATTAAAGTATTATATACATCAAGAAACGGACTGTAGCAGAAAGTGATTGAAATATATATATATATATATATATATATATATATATATATATATATATATATATATATATATATTGTAACGAAATAGATCGAGGCGTCCTTCTTATTTAAGCCTCACATTGGAGTCGTCAATCTGTAACGAAATAGAAGACTCGGTCGTACCTGTAAAATGTACACCAATTTTGTATGTGTAATAATGCTTAGTGCGTTCGTCTCGCACCGGGGTCGTTACATTAATGTTCGCGGCTAACGATGTCCGTAGCGTTGCGGTAATCACCTGTATAACACGGCAGTAACCTTGCCTGTTGTTTATGCCTGGTGTGTTAATCCCGGGTGGCGCCAAGTCGTTATTTAAAACAACTAAAATTATTGTATGATGAGTTATCAGCAGTGACGGTCGGGGCGTTCAAATAATTCCCGCTCGCACTGCCGTCTGAATTGTCGATGCTGCTACGCAAATGACAACTTGTTCGCTTCTCGTCAAATCTATTCTTAACTAAACACTAGTAATATATAAAGCACTCCCTATGAAATAATAACGACGGTTACTCCCTGCAATAGTTATTTTTAATAGGTGATAATTAAAATATTCAAATTGACAATTATATAATGATAAATTTGCACCGACTGATTACATGAAACTATTGTCCTCTGGGCTTGACGAATCGATTAAGGAAACGTTCAGCTTTTGCATGGCTGTGTACGTTAACGTATTACAATTATTTTTTGTTTCCAAAATCGTGGATTCTTGTGACTATGAGCTAAAGAATTCCTATGGTTACAATAAAAAAATATTACCTTATTCTACGTGTACATAAATAATAATGTGTGATGTTACAATCTGTTCTGTGGTGTCGTTATATGTGTTTTGTAAGTTCGTGTTTAACTAATAGGTTATATTTAACGTTAACAAGTTTTTATCAAGTTTTATTTTACTTAAATAATTTGTGAAAGAGAAATATTTGTTTATAGTGAGATAAATTTACCTTTAGTAAAATTTAGAGTGATTAGGGTTTTGGAAAATAAGTAATTTAATTGTACTTAACACCTCAGCATTACTTGGTGCCTTCGTTCGTTCGATCGGGTAGGATTTGGCTGCAATAAGTTCTGTTTTCATTAATTTTGGGGCTTCAATGGGTTGAGCATCTTTTTCATAATGTATCTGGATGTTCTTTTCGGGTAATTTTCCGTTTAATTGCCTTGGATATCGAGTTGGCTGCTATAACTGGTCGTCTGCTTCTTATGCTGTCATGGTTAGAAACTTTAATTACGTTTTTACATTATTTTAACAGAAAATCGTTCTTCCCAATATTGGCTTCTGTATTCTCTTACTGACGCTTCGCTTCTGTCTAACGGTATTCAACGGTAATCCTCTTCAACTGCCATTTCCATGGCAACTGCATGATTTTGATTGGTTGATTTTGAGATGATGTATTGTTATCAAAATTCGAATTCTTCGTATATCTTCTGATTGCTGTTATTCCTCTATCTTCCTTCCTGGTTATTAAATATTGTCACTATAGTATTTATTTCCTTTCATAGATTATTTTGATACCCCACAAGTTTGGGTAATTTTAGGTTTTATGTTTTTACAATTATGTTAATACTTGTTAATTACATTCCTTTTTGTATATTATAATAATATGCTTATTATAATATTTTGTTTTACAAATGATTTACAATTTATTCTTGGTGAATCCTTCACCTCAGATTTGCTAATTTCTTTGTTAATTTGTTATAATTTTTAGTTGTTTGGTTCTGACAGTTATGCCCTTTCATAGGCCTGAGTAGCCATTATGTTATTTGACTTATTCCATTTAAATCACATTTCGTTTCAGCCTAATGGGCTTTACTTTGTTATTATTATTGGTTGTGTTGTGTTTTGAGTTTGCTTATGTGTTATTAGTATGTCACTGTTGTTTTATACACAATTATTTACTCTTTGGTTTCCATGTTTTCTAGTCATACATTTCTTAACATTTTTGTTCATTTCCTTTGCCAATAATAACAATGTGGCTATTATTTACTACTTTTTTTGATTTTATTTAAATATAACATATAAGCCTATGGTCTGTATAACTTTTACAGCCATATTCAATTCATAAACTTGATTGAATAATTATTTAACTAACTTATTATTTGCTAATCTTTGTTCACAATACTTTTTAATTCATATTATTTTAGTGTGACAAACAACATCACTTTAATGAACTTATCTTGATCCCTTCTAACATGGGTGTTTTTGATTTGTATCTAATTCCTTAACCTTCTAAACAATCTTTACTTGCTTTTAAAACTCCTTAATTACATTTTTAGTTTTGTTGACTATGGTAATTATCACTTTCCAGTGTTCAATATCTCTTTATAGTTTATACTTAATACCATTTTTCACAACATACTTACTCACTATTGTTTATCACTATTAAACTTTTAGCGTTCTTTAGGATTGATTAATTGTTAATGATTTTATCACTCACTACTCTTCACCATATTTCCATTCTATACTTTACACTATTTTCATTCAAACATTACCTTCACTCTTAAATTATTTATAGTTAATTATAATTTATTTAGTGTACCTTCTTTATCACTACACTTTGGGGTTTTACACTTTCATTTTGCACTTCACAAAGGTTTTTGTATTTTAAGTGTTTCTGAATAGGTAATCCCTCTAATTACTATCTCACTATTCGTTTTTTCTCTTTCATTACAATATATCCTTAATACTATTAACAATTTTATGTTCTTACAATACTATTCTTACATCTAATTCTAAACTGGGGTTTAGTTTGCTTCTTTATCATTTTAATCTTTAACCTTTCTTAATAGGGTTTCTTCCCTAAATAATTGTTGTCCATTAATGGGTAATAACAGTTACTTTTTCCTTTCTCATAGGGTAATTATTGGTTTTGGTTCCAATATTATTCTTGAGTGCATTATTTCTCCTTCTCCTATGCTTTATTACTTGTTTGTGTATCATTATTGGTTTTCATTTCTATCTATTTCCCTCCTTCTCCATTTTCATCGTATTTGGTTAATACTTTGGTTTTTCCATCCTCTCCTTTGGGTACATTTCGACGTGTTACATTGGGTCGTTTAATTCCATGAACTTGTTTCATTTTTGTTTGGGTTTTGGATTTTTTTCCTTTTTTCCTTTGGTTTGGTTACATTCTTGTTTACTCTTCGTGGATCCCTTCTTCATTTGTTTCCTTTTGTTGGGTCAATCACTTTTTTCATTGTTTATTTTTCGTGGTTCCCTTCTTCTTTTGTTTCCTTTTGTTGGGTCAATCACTTGGGTTAGGTCAAGTCGTCGTTTGTCGAGTCATAGTTTTTATATTTTATTTAAATTAATCATTTTTATTTAACATGAAGTATTATTTTAGATTCAATATTGTTTTGTTCATCCCTGGTATTGGGTTGGCTTATTTGTGCTGTAACAATATATATTGTAACGTGTAGATTCCTTACCTTTATTATATTCTGGTTATTTAATGTGTATTCTGTGTTAATGTTTTAAAGGATGAGTATCTGGTCAGGGTAATATTTGTTGAGCGCCAATTTGCAATCACAGGTTGCAAATAAAATTTATTTGTAAAATATTAATTATGATTTTCGTTAAAATATTATAAAGGTTCCTATATCAGCTATAATTAAATCTCTTTTAATCTTTTATCTAAGAGATGAAGGTGATAACTAAAGCTCTTCAAAGCAGATTCGAATAGTCTGCCATATTTTAAAATGAAGAGTGTTGCCAACTTAATCTATTTGATGAAGCCAATTCACAGTCCCTGATATAGTGTTTATAATATCATACACATTTTGTAATCATTAAATAAAGAAACGAATAAACCTTTTATCTGTATTTATTACACTCAAATCCTTTTATTATTTTCTTTAAATTGTTTTTAAATAACAAATATAATCATTAACAAAAATGTAACCGGCTGTTCTTTACATATGCTCAGTATGGCAGCAGTAGCAGTGTTGATTCTTATATCTCAAGGCCCACATTTATATTTATTAAATAAAATACAAATAGATTGTGTTACGTTAGGTCCTTTTGACTACGATATAAACAACAATTATTATAGGAAAAGTACCAAAATACATGGGATTATAAATAATTACAAAGTGCCTTAACAGGATTATATTAATAGTTTGTTCAGTGTTTATAGGTTATTTTGAGTTAAATGTTTTTTAGATCTAGTTGTCTTTATATTATAGTAATACTCTACATTAATAGTTTTTCATACTGATGGTAAGATTATTCATTGATATTGTTCTCAGTGAAAGTTCCAAATGGTTTTTATTAAAAGTGTAATCAGTGTCTTTGAAACCTATGGCCTAGGCATAGCATGGAATAGTTCAGTTTAATTATATATCAAAAAATACTTCTCTTCCTGTGTAAGTTGATTGTATTTCTTCAGAAATTCCTTGGTTTACTTCTTTATAGTAATGTAGCACTTCCTTCTTCTATTTAGTTTGGTTGAGGATGATTATTTAACTTTTTATTTTAGGTCCACTGATATGAAATGTATAATAATTTAAATTAGTCACTATCTGGTGTTTAAATCAACCTTTCTCGTTCAGATCCAATAATACAATTCTTATTTCATTTATTATAACATTTTTAGTTGCTAAGGCCTATATCAGCTCTTTTATTGGTTTCTAATGTAACATATTATGTCACCCTGGTGATATCATAGCATTAACATAAACAAACCCTTACTATTTTATCTTTCATTTTCTTTAAACTGATATACCTTTTTTATAAGAGTTTTGATCTTCACTTTATTGATTTCTTTGATCTTCTGATGAAACACTGATTATTTTGACACCACTTTTGACTATCTTCTGTTATATATTTCTTGACTTATCAATTTACACTTTTTATTTTATTTGTTCCAAACTTATTTATTATTAGTTCTTCTTGTACTTTTCACTTTATTAATCTTATTTGACACATTTAGTAATCCTATAACATAACCTGACATTGTTTAATTATCATTTTAATAGAAATTCTTATTCATATACCTTAACTGTCTAAGCTCAATATGCCTAGTTTTACAAAAATCTATTACTATTATTTTGGTACTTTCTTGTTAAGATA
The DNA here is from genome assembly GCA_034769895.1 of Magicicada septendecula. NCBI lineage: Eukaryota > Metazoa > Arthropoda > Insecta > Hemiptera > Cicadidae > Magicicada > Magicicada septendecula. The sequence goes on from CM068367.1 coordinate 157,560,105, forward strand.
AACATTAGTGTTATTAACTCTATCACATATAATATTAATTAATTTGACCCAAACTAATTACTAATAACTCTTAATAATATATAACAATTCCTCTTAACTTACTGTATTTATAAATTTACAGTTTTTATAAATAAAACAAAATTTTATAAGTAAGTTCCTTAACATTGTCCTCCTTAGTTATCATTATTGACATTATTTTAACTGTGATAAACATAATTATTACAGTCTTCGTTATCATGAATTAAACAATAAAATAAACAATATTTAATTAAGTCTTTAATTACTTATTTCTTGAAACTCTTATGTTTCTTGGTACTTTTGTGTAAGATTATTAAAGCATATTTATGTTAAAATGGCATGGCAAAATGTCATGTAACATAATACCCCCCCAGAAAATGGGTTATTTTAGTAATAAACAAATTACTCAAATAAGCTGATTGACTTCACAAGTACTTCTCTCTATAATATCTTCTTGAATCATCCTTGCTATTTCTTTTCTAACTGCCTCTTTTAACGATTGTGCAATAGGATATGATTTCTTATTGAATTTGACAGAGTCATGAAATTTTAATCGGCATATGAAATTCTTCCCCTTTCCAGGAGAATCGGAAAATACATTACGATAAGTTTTATATATTTCTATTAATTTTTTCTTCTGTTCCATACTGATTGCCTCGGTATACCCCTTTCCTTGAAACGACAATATTTTCTGCATTTTTCCTACCATAATGCTGATTCTGTTACGATTTCTTTATCTCCTATGGGTGTTCTTATTATTTCCCTAACGTGGTATGAGTTCCTGTACTGAGGGGCTATTAAGCTTCCTATTATCTCAGCAGTCTATTCATAACCTTCTGAGCTCAGTGTCATTTTTCCACTGGCTAAATTAATAATCGCATAGTGAGGTCTTAGCGTGTCACAACCTATCAACACCTTAAAAGCTAACCCTTGGGCCACCAGAAACACCATAGGAATTCCTACTCCCATACTCGTAACATTCAGACTTACTTGCTGTTTTATTGTTTTGTTTTGTTTGCAAGTCGCTCCTATAATAGCAATATTATTAATAGGCAATGTGGATATTTTTTCCATACTTAACTCCTGTATTCTGTTCAGCTCTAATCTATCTATTAAAGAAATGTTTGCTCCTGTATCAATCATAACTTCAGTTAGCACCCCATGTAATTCTACCTTGATGTATACTATGTCCTCAATCAGTTTATCTTCTTCCTTGGTAATCTCTTCCAACAAATCTCTCTGTATATTTTTTAAGTAAAAGTTTCTTATCACGGTTATCATACTGATTAATCTGGTCATTCAAATAATTATTATGGTTATTAACCGTCTTTCTCTTCTTTTATGATTATTGGTTCAAAATAATTTCTTCTGAAATATATGGTAAGATGTTCTTACTTATTTTTGAATTGGGCGGTCTTCTTAATTGATTCTAAATAATTCCTCTGAAGTATCCTGTAAGATGTTCTTACTCATTTTAGAATTTTGGGTTTTATTTATTTATGTTTTCTGAATCTTCATTTGTTATTACAATTATCATTATTTTTCCTTCTCATTTCTCCAATAGTTTGCCTTGTCGGTAATCATACAATCAGTCCCTTTTCTCTATAGTTTGTGTTGAATCCATTTAACCATGGTCCATAATTTCATTAGTACTGGTCGTTCGGATCTCTCTGGTGTGCAGAACTATTTCTGTTCTTGTAATATGGATCTCAACTACCTTATACAGCAATTCTACTAATAATACATGTTCAATAGTATCTAGGCCTACATCGATCACTTTATCATTTTGCTTATTGAATAAATATGTTAATGATATATCCATTGTTAATGTTACCACTGATATTTTATTATGTATTTTTACCTCTGGTGTATTCGACTTAACCATGGATTTACTTAATGTTTTACTCACTGTTAGATGACAATTCCTTTTGAAAGTTTCTATTAATCTCCTTTGGTTATTTTTAAAATTGCTTACTCTTCTGTGTTCAGTAATTAAGATGTTAAGTACAGTAACTAGTCCATTGTTCATCATCTCCCACTCTTCCCGGGTTTTTATTAATTTCGTTTGATGCATTTGTCTCATTACCATGTGTTTAATATTCTCTTTGTTTCTGTTAGGTTTCTTTTCAGATAACAATACACTTTTATTTTTTTCATTGTTTATTTCCTTACTTCCTTCTCTTTTCTGATTTACTGGTTCCTTTGACTGGTTCCCGTCCTTGTTTAATCCTTCCCTTAACAGCTTACTATCATTTATTATTTCTTCTGTATACTCTTCTAATTGTTGTTTCACTTCCTCTTTATTCTTCTCCCTCTCTCTTCCTTCAACCATCTTTTTAATTCTTCATTACTTTGTCTAATATCCTCCTTCAACTGTTGTTGTAATGTTTCATTATTGCTTTCAATTTTTTTATTTAATTCCTCCTTATCTTCCCTCATTTGTTTCTTCAGTTCTTCACTATTTTGTTTTAATAAGTTTTCATTATTTAGTCTCATTTGTTTAAACTCTTCTTGGTTACTATCCATTTTCTTGTTAAGTGCTTCCATATTCTTTTTATTATTTTTATCTATTTTTTCAATATCCTCCTTCATTTGTTTCTTTAATTCCTCATTATTTTGTTTCACTGTTTCATTAATTTTGTTATTTCCTTCCATTAGAATTCTCAACATCTCCTGCATGCTCATGTCTTCCTTTTGTATGGGTTTATCTGGTTGATCCCATTGTGTATCCCTTACCACCGTTTCCATTTCTTATCTTACTTATTAATTAATAGCGTTGAGAAAAATAAACAATTGTAATGAGTAACAATTTGAAATTAGACAAACGAAAGTGTTATAAAAACTATTTAGTTGAACATGTGGTTGTAGAGTGTTTGTGTGAATCAGTTAACGACTGGAAAATAAAACGTATGTACATACAATTTACAACACACATAGGCTATTACGACAGTGTGTGTGTGTGTGTGTGTGTGTGTGTGTGTGTGTGTGTGTGATTGGGAATGGAAAACCACTGTCTCAAAGAACTTACATTTTATTTGGATGTGTTGAGATTGTTAATCTACGATTATACGAACTTAACATTGTCTACATCTGTTCATGGCATGTGCTGCCGGGTTGCTCTATAATATGTTGTTGTGTTGAGAGGTCATCAACACAAAACGTACGTTTCTAGATACAGCCAATATAAACAACAAACAACAACACCAAGAGATAAAATAATGGACGTCTCGGAAAACTTTTATCAATACAAACAATGGACTCATTCCAGAACAGATAAAATAAACACAAAACGGGACACTATATTTAATGAAATAATGAATTGGCAGTCTAACGGTAATAGATCAACAATCTCAGCAAACACACACACATACGCAGCAATAAGAGTGCGAATCAGAGAAGCATGCAGGACAGACGCGTTATCCAAGCATTAGAGAAGGGGATACTACCAGACCGCGAAAGCGCTTTGAAAAACAAAAAACAATTTCTTTGAAAAAGCGCTTTTCAAAGTAAATAAGATTACTTTTCAGTAGTATAATAATTTACTTCAAGAAAGGTGAAAGACAGTGCAGTCAAAATGTGTAAAACTGTGTGTGTGTGTGTGTGTGTGTTTAACAGACCGAGTCAGTAAGCCAACTCTGTAAGTTACTTCGCCGATAATCGATTATGGATGGCCTAAGTAATGGAATTAAGATTTCATCTACTCGTCACTACATCACTATGTGGGAGGGTTGCGTGGGTCGCGGTTTGTATGTAACTTTGCAACTATCGTTAGCATCTTATGTGATACTGCCGGGTACACCTCTCAGGAGCACATACTTTCTCTGCCTTTATACACAACACTACACAAACTATACATCATATTGTGTTCTACTATTTGAATGATTACAACAAATCTACTTAAGGTACAATGGTACTTTGTACCATCTTCATACCTATTTATGTTCCTATCTATCTTCCCAACAGACTTGTAATCTTGCCATTATATACTTTTAATATTATTAAAAACCCATCTCTCTTATATTTTTACATATCTTGTGCTTCTAGTTTTCTCGTTTTGTTTAAATCTCCTCCCTGAAAAATATCAATTGTTAAAAGTATTAGGTGCAATAAATATTTCACAGTCGGCGAGAATGAGGCGAGAGTTGCGGTTATTACGATGCGTATTAAAATGCAAATCAGGTGAGATTTTTTATTTTCTTCTTCGCCCGCTTGCATTAGCACAGCTCAAAGACAAGATCCTGCAGGACAAGCGTTAATAAAAACACAATAATTTACTAAAACAGTTAAAAACAATATTTCATGTTTGAAAATAATTACTTTGTAATATAATTAATTTTAAAAATTATTATTTTAATAGTTATGAAGTTTTTAGCGTCGTCTATATGTGTACCTTACTAAGAAAAATGTTTTCAAAAGGTGATACGTAATGATTGTGTGCTTTTTAATACAATTTATATTTCTGATCTGTCATTTTAATTTAAAAACCTGTTTGAATAAGTATCCAAGTCACTTATTGACAAAATATATATAACATTTACCGTATTTCTTCCGTTGTGTGACATCGTGTTGCGTTCGAAACATATGTTTCGTCTTCAGAATAAAAAATCACTCTAAGTGAGGTCATTAAATATTAAAATTGCAAATACTGAAAACAATTCCACACATATCTGCGCTACATGAGTGCGCACTTGAGTGTCCGATCGGTCCCACTCGAGTGCGCACTCATGTAACGCGGATATGTGTGGAATTGTTTTCAATATTTGCAATTTTAATATTTAACGACCTTACTTTGAGTGATTTTTTTATTTCTGAAGACGAAACATATCTTTCGAAACGCGTAAGTCAATCGATCGCAACACGAAGTCACACGACGGAAAAATACAGTAAATATTATATCCGTATTTTAATTTAAGCAAGGGTTTGACTTTTTTAAAATAATAAAATACATGGTAAATGCAAATGCCTGCGTGCAACTTAAATCGAGTAATGCCTGTAATGTAATAATGAAAATTTTAATTTTTGTGGATCATAATTAATACAATAATTAATGCCCGGAAACATCTTACTTAAGTAAGAATAATAACAAATTATTTTTCAAGTTTGTTTGTTTTTTTATCCATTAGAAACGTGCAAATACTCTGAAGAGTATAACAGTAACATCTTGTTTTCACGTAGTTGGTTGGTCGGTTGGTGGCAAATTTAGCTTTACCACGTCACCAGGGGGTGTTGTAAACTATGGCAACGGGATAAGCCGATCTCTGGTATAGAGAATCTCTGTTTTCTGTCAGTAAAATCTCACTTTCGCTCCCTTGTTTCTGAATACTCGTATTATAGACAGAAAGAGAAACGTACACACACACATACTTTAACGTGAGTTTACATAATTTTAGAAACATGGACTCGCACACAAAGTTCTTAGTAAATTTCATCGTGTATATTTTTAACTCATCAGAAATAACTGTTTTTGATGTAATATTATTAACTTTAGGTCAAAGCAAAATAAAGTTTCTCATCACAACAGATTTTCTAAATGAAAATAAATTTGTTTAACGCACAATACGCAATATTTCTGATCGCCTTTGTTCTGACATTAAAATGTAAAGTATCTTTTAACTTTACAGATTTTAAAGTATAAAGTTTAAGTTTTGAATTATAAAGTATTTTTAAATTTACAAATGCCAAAAGTGTGATCTTAAATGACTATGATTTAGATTTTCATTAGTGAATCTATTTACGCCTTTTCAGTGTCCCTGTAGATAATGCTACTAAATGTGAGATAAACAGTTAAAACTGAATATAAACACCAGTGATAACAGATATCATATGTATATTTCTTCCTGAATATTTTAATCGCTAACACAAGTTTCTTCCGCTTTCCATATGAATAACAGTGTGATAAAAATTAGTTTCGCAGAAAATATATTCGGTAAAAGTGGAAATATTCACTCAACATTACTCTTTTACTTTTATGATCATCATATCTTTATTAATCACATTCACTCTCATTTTTAATTACAATTAACTAAAAAGTCAGTTAATTAAATTTAAAAACATAACTGCTTCCAAATCAATATAAGTTTCCATACTATAAATGTAATTTTACAAATTCAATTGTAATTGAGATAGTATACTTTATACGCGTATAAATAACGTGCTTGTCTTAGCGTACTGGTATAGATAAAATAATAAGAAAAAAAAGATGTCAAAATAAAAAAATTACTTTACAATTTTTTGCTTAAAAAATACGTATTACTTATGAATACTATATATTTAAATTAAGTATTACTTTTAAATATTATTTAAAGTAAATTATATATTTAGTCTTGTCTAAAAATAACGTATGCGTTAATTCAAACCCAACTTTTTTAAAACACTCTGGGAGCAGTGACTTTGTCTTACTGAATTCCAGCAGCCAAACACGACAGTATACGATGTGAAACGGATGTTGAAATAGTAAAGACGGGAGAGGTTAAAAAATGAACAATCATTTGTCATTCTAATAGACTCTATATTACATACCGCAATAAAGCGAAGTAGTTCACTTGATAACACTCGACCGTGAAATGCTTAATATTTCTCATTTTTTAGAAGATGAAATATTGCCACCAATTATATGCAAAAAAGGGTAGACCGAATTGCTGACGCTACGATGCAGCATAAGATAGGTAATAAACTAGTACACAAGAACGTCGGATTCTTGTGACCTTGAAGTTGAAAAAAAGAAAGACTATGAGTCAATCTATATATATAAACTCAATGTTTGAGGATTTATGGGTACTGAATACAAATCCACACCGTTACACCGATTGCCACCAAATTTTGTTCAGGAAACCTTTGACACAAGGTGCAAAATACTGTCTAACTCAAAATTTGATATTTTGTCCCGTTCGTACGATCTAGGCCTTTTGATTATACCTTTTCGTTGACGCGTATAAAGATGTCAACAACACCATGGAGACCAGAATTAATTACCATAGTAACAAGTAAATAAACAATAGCTATTTAGCGGCATCGGAACTGTACATTTATCCATTCCTCAAGTACATTTTCGATGTTTTATATAATATGCGATTGTATCGATATATTACGATGTGGAAAAGAAGAAGTGTACTAATTGTAAATTGTCCTATTACGTAATGCAAAGCGAAAATACGGTTGTTTTCATTTGTGAGGTTAGATGACAACAGTTTTTGGTTTTCAGTTTAGTGCTGAAATAAATAAAAGCCATGGTTGAGGAAAACAACGTTTAATGTGTCATAGAATGCTTCTAACACAGTAACACTTAAAATAAAGATTTTAGCGTTTTTGATGTAACAGGTAGTTTATAATTATCTCCAAAGGTTTTATAAACGGGTACTTTTAAATATCCAAAGGCTGTTGCATCAACATAATAATTTAGTACAAGTTAAAATAGTACAAGCGTTGAAAACATCTTTGGAGAGAATTTAACTAATGAGTACAAAATTGTTATACGAGCTGACAGAACGCCAAATAGACATAGAGAATAAATATTATATTAAAATACTAATTAAAAGTCAAATATTTGCGTGCGAAGCCGCGGGTAACAGCTAGTAATTAATAAGACAAGATGAAATGATTGTTACTCGTGGTTGCTAGTTGTAAGATAGTTGCTAGTGGCTGAGGGTAATTATGAGACAAAGATTAGAGTACCATAAATAAGATGTAGTAAAATAACAACTATATCTGTTTTCTTTGCGGACCACATGCAGTTAGGAATAGTGTTACGACGGTCTCATTGATCATACAGTGGAAAACAAAATATAGACACCAATGAAGTCACTAAAAAACCATCTTTAATTAACACAATTAACAGTTTGTAACCAACAAGTTATTCAGCAAGATTATACGCGTACAATAATTTAAATTAAGTTTGTCCAGACGCAATAATAATGTCAACTAATAGAGTCCCGCACAATAATAACTTTTCACTAATAGGCACTTGAAGCGCACTGAGTAATCGCCCGAAGTAAACTGAAACTAAGCGGCAGGTGTGAGCTATTTATAGTCTGCAGGGTTCCACATTATGCGTCCTTAACAAGCACTGGAAAATTCTAGAGGATACTTGAGCGCGGTCTTGGCAGAAACACGAGAACGTTCCGCATTACGTAACATTATAGTAAGTTTGAACTTAACTCCTAAAATTTGGATTAGTATCTGTGTATCGATACTCCTTTCATGTTTAGGTTAAAAATACAATGATATATGGTCACCGTTCTGCAGATAGTAGGCCACGTGTTACAAGCATCTTAGGGTGGATTTTTTTACTTGTAGGAGGCTTCTAAATCTATCAAAACTTCAGTAATTTTTTATCTTAAGTATTTAGTAAAATAATAATTAATTTACATCGTTAGTATTATTACACGTGCAAGCCATATGGTAGCAACATAAATGGAAATTACGCTGAATTTCGTATTATTTTTATTTTTCCCTGTACAAAGTACGAGTATATCTTGCATGACTTTAACTATGTGTTTCGGTCTCTGGTCTAGCATTGTTACATTGTGCACTCAGATAAGTTTCTTTAAAACTCAGAGGATAAGTATTTAAAACAATAGATATCAAAACAACAGGTCTCCTTTATATGATCTGGGAAGGGGAAACATCTGATATAAGAGAGTAATATAAGACAAAAATAGAAATTGAAAAAATGAGAGTAAATATAAATTTTGCAGTGTTTGTCAGTAGTTACAAATTAAAGAGGAATCTTGTGTGATAGTCAAGGAAATAGTTGACTATATAAACCTGTATAACCGCCAAAATTCAAGCTTTACATATACTGCGTAGTTAGGTAATTATGTTTATTGCTAATCTACTGACTGAAAGAAGTATAGGTATACTGTATGTGAGTTCTTCTAGTCGAGAGTGGAGAAACACCAAGAGTTTTGTCTTACATTATAATAACGTTAGTAGTGTCAGTTATTTATTTTAGCATTATAAAACCTTTATTTTTATACATATAATTATTTTTCTATTACACACGTACGCATCCACCCACCCGTTCAGACACGCTCGCGCGCACGTATGTATTAATTAACAGCAAAAAGTGATTATTTATGTGCAGTTACAAAGTTTTCAAGCTTAGATGTGCCAAAACATTTCAAACAATCCAAGCTTGAATAAATATTTGTCACAACTGAAACAGTCTCTTGACTTTGTCAGTGCTGAGTGTTTTCAAAAGTTAACGGGGGTGAATGAAGCAACGGTACAGGCGACTGCGTATGCTGGGTAATGCCAGTTCACGGAACTTCACGGTAGTAGTGTGGGAGGCAAAACTCTGCCGCTACGTAAATGACGTGAGACTGTTTGCCTGACAAGTCTCATTAGCGTCTTCTGTTTTGTCAAATGCTCTATTTATAAGCGGCAAGAAACTCGCACAAATACAGATAGACAAATTTTATCTTAAAAAATGTATTCTACACTGTGTGCATATGATTTTGGGTTATATGTACATTCAGATTCTTGTTACCGTTATTCTTTAAAATTTGTGGTGCAATAAAAGTAATGACTTTCCTAGACTTGTGGGATAAATATGTACTTAATATTCTGAAGTGTAGGGGACTATTTCATTTAGGTTATACGAAAAACAGATATAGCGTATTAATATCGCCTGTATATCTAAAGTAAGAAGCGTTTAAAGTTGTTATTGTGTTTTATATACTACAGACGCTAAGATAACATGATTTTTAATTACTAGAAATGAGAATCTACCACAGACGATTTCTTATTAGGGCAAGCGAGTTTTGTTTGAGTAAGTAATTGAAAACAAAAATTTTACTTCATAGTCTGTTGTATATTACCCAGGATAAGGTGATCCCCTCTATCAAGTGCCAGTGGCCTCCTTGGAGGGCAGATGAGCGGATAGAGGACATGTCATCCTATTGTCCTAGGGGTGAGAAATTACTTCTAAAGGCAGAGAAATGGGTATACATCAACGGCATAGGATGCAGAAGCCAAGGGGAAACCACTGCATTAAAGATCTGTTTAAGATATCCCTAGTATCAGCAGCTCTATGATGGATGCTTCTCTTGTACAATATTCCGGAGGTAAAATTGTCCCCTGTTCGGATCTCCGGGTGGGGACTACTCGAGAAGTTAGTCCAGTTAAACACAATACTGAAAAGAGGATTGGAACCTGGAATGTGAAGACCTTGTTACAAAGTGGAAACCTAGAACTGCACATCATATTATGAGTTGAAAAGAAAAGCAGAGAAGCGTGAAGAATGGCGAGCTGCTGTCAACCAGTCTATGGGCTGCTAACTAGAAGGGAAAGAGAGTCCGTTGCATGTATAATTAATAATTTCAAGTCTGTCTTCTGTGTTCCCCATGCATTTCAACAACACTCGTAATTTAGTGTAGGAGTGTTCTATTTTATATTGGTATTCTTTTGTTGTTACTATTCGAATTTCTTGTTGTATAAAGTACGAGGTGATTACTATCCTCTTGCAGTCTTTATATGTCTAATGTAGTCAATGCTTTTCCAACAGCGGCATCCAACGAGGGAAACTCGAGACATATGTTAATTCTTTTAGTATGGCCTGAGGTAGATATGCCTCATGTTCTTCTACGCCCAGCACCTAATACATTTATGTTTTTGTTGCTACTGCGACTTTAGTCATGTGCAGGTTCTTTTTACAGTTCTCTATATAGTGATATTTATCACGTGTATTATAACACGTGTAATTTCGTGACAGAAGTGATCACTATCTGTAAGAAAAAACCACCCTTGCTTTATGGGTTTTCCATCCATCTGCTTTTCATGACGGCTGGACGTACTAAACGTTCAAGACGGTAGAAGATGAACCTGTCGTGTCGCTTTGCTTGTGGGAGAAATCGTATACATATTTAGGAATGCTAAGAAACAAAGTAAAAACAATTTTGAATGTAAGAAATCGTCTGTGTTAATCTCCAAAAGAGGACGGTTTGGGAGAAATATAAAGTTTATCTTGAAATATTTGGGAAGCTGAAGGCAAAAGTAGAGGCATAATTTTGTATGTGTGCGGAGAAATTTTGGAAGATACGTATCTTTCATCACATATGTCAGAACTGATAATTACAACCTATTTATATAGTTTTAGAAATATTTTGCAATTTTTTACAAGTTTGCAGGGGGACCTCTCCCCCTTTTCTGGAAACTACTGACAAGGTAAAAGAAATAAACCTTAGTTAAATATTATGCTGGTAACATAAGAAACGGAAACAGTCGAGTGCAGACTAAGACAGTTTTTAAAAACAGTTCTACCAGCAGAGACATAAGTTAGCAGTTATGAAATAAATGAAATTTTCGGACACTGAAGAAGGCCTACTGGAGAATATCGGTTGGCATTTTCATGCAGAACGTTGTCGTAACAAGGATATTAGTGGACTATTGCAAGTCAATGGGGATACTTTAGACGCATATTTCAAAAGCGAATTTACAGTTTTAGAGGAGTAAACAAGAGAAATAGCAAAAAGTGTCTGGAAATGAACAGTTAAAGAAAGAAGGTAGAAGGATGTCATAGGGAATCATGGAACTCTGTCTGTGAAGTGAGTACAACCAGAGGTTTTCAAGAAAACGATTAGAATAATCAACCAATATGACAAATTATAAGGGAGATTCAGGTTTAGCTGTAGAAATTACAAAGAAGGAAGTATGGGAAAAAAGAAAAAAAATGAATTTATAAATTATTTATAAGTAAATTACAATGACTTCAGTTGTAAAGGGGTATCCAAAACTCTGTGATTTTAAAATCAACGGTTTTAAAACATAACAATAACTAAATTTCAGTTCTATGTTTTTAGCAGTGTTAAGCACTAACACTTTCAGTAGTGTACGTACGACTATTACTTTAATGACAGCAATCAAAGTTGTAAGATTGTTATGAAACTGTTAATTATTATTAGCTTTACAGAAAATACTGAGGGAGAACCTTCATGTTCTCAAATACTCGGCGTTGTAATCTGTCTGTTCCATTGCAACTTAGTTAAAGTACATCTGACTGACTGTGTGTGTGTGTAGTGGTGTGTGCAAATATAACACAAACACACACGAGCACACAACAATTTCAGACACCTATGAAATTTTATTAAATCATTCTCAACTTTGTAATGTTTTAATAATAACTCTAACATTCAGTTACAATTTAGTTTTCATTCAATATTCTGTAACACTGTAATTAATGTTGTATTCCGTCAATGCCTAATTACATGACATTTCCTGTAGTTGGTAACCTTGTCCAAAAGTTCACGAGAAAGGGGAAGACATTTTTCGTATAGAGAAATTGCTCACGTATGCTAGCAAACTTGAACATTTTGTAATCCAAACATTAACTTCAAAATAGTAATAAAATACTGTCATCCATTATAAATAATATCACTTACTGATATGAGTACTTCGGCTTGGTGTACTGTAAGGCCGTGGTCCATGGTTGTTTTGTGCAAACGTTTCGGCCTTGACTTCGACGGTCGTCTTCAGTGCAGACACTGACAAAGGTTTTACAGCCTTACAGCCCGCCCGGCAAGCCGAAGTACTCATGTCATTGAAGTCGACCGTGAAAGCCTCACACAGAATGTTACTCACTTGTTTAGATTATTAAAAAAAATTCAAATATAACTGTGAAACAAATATAAAGAATATAACAAATATTTTAAATGTAACTATAAAAACAAGAAATGCTATACTGAGTTTAGCTTAGTTAGTTTAGAAACTTAACTCGCCATTACTCAGACGCCATGACTTAAATGACATTAGTTTTGCAATTAAGTGAATTTAATAGCTCTAATGGTACAGTTATTATCATTGCTTATTCCAAATAGTCCGTTATGGATTATTCTATATGTGACAAACACTGCAAGAAACTTCAAGAGTGACTTACCAAAAAAAATAAATACTAATTGTACAGACTGTGTTATTAATGTACTACTTTGCATATCTAAATTATTACAAACATAAATAGGAAAAACTGATTGAACACCTGTATGGTTTGTAAACTAACTATCCCACACAAGCGTATCACTTGATTTGAAGTCAAGACGTGTGAGTTCCATGTGTGTGCCGCAAGTTGTGAGTACGCGATTTGCTGGTGTGGGCAGGAACAGTAATCGCACGCAAAAATATACGTTTTCCAAAATTTTGCAAAGCTCAATTACTGCGCGTGAAAAAGGCGTGTATCATCGGTTTGTGCACAGTGTTACGCACCCGTGGACTCGCGTTAATGCGAATTAGTGCACATATAAAGTGACAGTGTAATTATTTGTTAATTACTGCAAATACTCAAATAATTACTGAATAATAAAACATTCCCATTAAGTGAAAAATGTTGCGAATGAAGAACAGTTATTATTTTTACCAAGAATGTTCTACAAAAGATGCAAATCGCCAAAATAGGCAAATCATTTTTCACGCTTGTTTTAACAATCGTTGACAAGCCTAGAACAGTTTAATCAATTTTTGAAACGTTTGTAATGGCAGGACTATATAAATTTCCAGGCGGGTAAACGACACTCACTTTTTTGTAATCAGATCGTCATGAGTGAACATCGTGTGTTCGCGAGTAGGACTTCTTATCTAGACGTCCGACAAGGCTGGACCATTGACGCACATACAGAAACATACGCAATCGCCAGGAGAATCACTATAGACACACACACCAGGATAAAGTGATCTACAACATTATGCGACAATGAACTGAATTGTTTAAAAAAGTAAAAAAAAAAATCATACAGTAATAAAAAACAATAAGAAAAAATGGCTAAAATTATAAAACTGTAAATAGTTTGAATGAAGTGTAAATAGTAAAATTAATATAACTTTTTATTGAAGAATATAAAGTTAGAAATTTGGTATAAGAATTTGAATTGACACGCTAAGCATTTAATTTCTTTGGGTGCATGTTGGTGCTATTAGAATGATGTTCTGTAGAAAATATTTATTATCAGAATTTATAGTGTTAAATCGTTAGGTAAATTGTAAACAGCTTTTAGGTAAATTGTAAAGAGCTTTTGGGTAAATTGCAAACAGTTTTTCTCAGAATTCCTTAATGTTCGTCATGCATCCAAATTAAAATAAATTATATTTTTACGGTACAGAATATTGATACGAGTATTAAATTATAATTTTTTACATATGTAATTGTATTACGAACTTATAAGGGAAAATATTTAAAAAGTTTTAAGATTTGTTTATAAATGAAATGCAATTACAATGTTTATAAATTTATCATAATTTTTTCATCATACATACTCTCTCGTTTCTACAGATTTAATCTTTATAGGACTTCGTGACGTAGTCTTTGAACGTAACTCAAACAAGCTCAACCCCACGGCCTGGTTGGGTATGTAAATGTATTAGAGTTCCTTCAACACACGATCACGAACGCACCAGAGCGTAAAGTTACAATGTATATAGAGAAGGTAATTAGGTATATAAATATAAAATATAAAAATTTACAATCAGGTACAGAAAAGAATTAAAAAAAATGAATAAACTATGAGCCTAAACGGCCCGTTTGAACGCTATTCAATAATAACAGTAATTGTAATAATGTTTATTATACGGATGTGGATTCTATAAAAACATTAAGATAGGATGTAAGATTTTTCTTTCATTTCCTCATATCCATAATTTACTTCAGTCCCGTACAAACAAAATAATTTTACACTCTTAATTAATTAATATTGTTGTCTAGTGTTTTATTTTCAATAATCTCCTGCAAGACAAAAGTACTGGAATACGCAGCGTAAATGCTAATGTATCGTTCGAAGAAGTATATTGTAATAGAAATAATAGCTCAGATGACTGGTGTTTACTTGGTGTGGTTTTCAAAGTCTTCCTGGTCTGAAACTCTTCCTTTAGTTTCACTGTTGATCGAGTCCAATTGTAACAAAACCTGTTATATAGTGTTAAATCTGTATAGGAGTAGTGTTACAAAAATGTTTTTTAAAATTGTTTGTGGAAGGAATAAAAATTGTGTTTGAAGAAAAAAAAATTTATAAAAAAAATTCCTTTTTTATAGATTAATTAATTAAGAACCATTAATTAATTGTGTTTCATGAAGTTTTGAAACGTGTCTCACTTCTCTAGGAAGTTTTATTAATGTTCTTGTATTTTTTAATAAACTCCAACCACTTAAAAGTTTGTCTCCAGGGACAATCGATATTTGTTTACTTTTCGTTTTGGAGGTTATCTTCCTTCTGATGTGGTGAAATTCTTGGAGTTTATCGTTTAAATTATATTAATTGTAAATTGTTACGTGTTAATAAAGAAAGAACTATTTTAGTATGAAAGGTATAAATGTTTTATTGGGTAATTGATTATAAGACTCTCGTCGATTATAAAATCGACTCTCAGGGTATCGAAAAGTTACAAGTTTTTGATATATAAAATTCAATCAGGTTCTTTTAACAGCTAGTTATGGTTAAAGTCAGAGAAATCGGGCCAATATTAAAAAAGTATAACGTTACAACAAGTAATTCTTAATACTAGGTACATATATTGAATAGAAATTGAAATAAAATAATTTGTTGTCGAACCGTATAGCTGACGGAACTAGAAGGCGGTGTTCTTGAGTGGTGACGACAGAAATTGCAAATGGCCGCCGTCGAGTTGGTAAAATGTCTGTAGTAAATGTGACGTTCCAATAAAGAGATTTTCTTGTAGTATTCACGTCCTGGTGTCAGCAAATCTTCATTCTGATGTTGTGTAGTGTCTTGAGTGAAGTTTCTATGTTGTATTTTGTATAGTGGTGTATGTATAAGTTAGTTCACTTTTTATCGTTCCGACAATAATTTATGGTTATGATGTATTCTGTTCTATGGTGTTTAATAGTGTTATTTGGTGTAGTTTAGTGCTGTACAATGTTATTTAGTCTCTTGTAATCGTTTCTGTCACTATGTAGATGTTACCAAATGTTTTTATTCGCCACTCGCGATTTTCAAAATTGTGTCGTTCACTGACTCGCCATTACGGTACTATAAGTTAGGTTAATTCGATTAAAATTCGCTCGTCAAATTCACAGTATCACGTTCAATAATCAACTCTCTACTTCCTTCACTTTCGACTAAAATCTTAGCCAATACAATATTATTCCTTACATTGTTCAAATCTAACTTTGCATCCTGTGCATATTTTAAATTACATTATATAACTGCCTAAACTTTGGTTATTATTCAAATTTATTTGCTAGATGTTACTTAATTTAATCCTTCGTTCATTCGGCGTATTTTAATATTGGATAATGCCGTTTTATTATGTTTTTCGTCTAAAATTGGTAATTTTACTTTCATTTTGTATTTGGTAAATTTCCAAAATTAACTTCCTGTCATTATGCAAATTCTGCCATTTTTAAGTTATATTTATGATTAATAATCTCATATTTTATTAAAAGGTTTATATTCCCTTAGTTTCTTGCAATTACTTGAATTGATTAATTTTTAAAATATTATGTTGGAATATATGACTCCCCTCTCCAAATTTTTGAGTTCTGTCATTTCCATTTTTATTTATAATTCTGGCTATAATTTTACAAAATCTTTCTAAGTGGTATCTGTAATTATATGGCTTCATCTCTAGTTTATTTTATCTAAATCACTTTAGTTTAAATGTATTTAAGTGAGTAATTTCTCTGTTCTGATGAAGTTTAGTTTTTCATCATTTTGCCTAGATTTTTTAACAAGTTTTTTCTTACAAATTTTTATATAATCAATACATACTGTGTTATACCCTCTCTGACTTTTTAAACATGGTATTATAAACTAAACTTTTTTTTTTTAATTAAACATAACAATAATTAGTATTGGTTTCAATACTATAAACAGTTAAACAAATAAGAAATATTTTCAAATGATGGTTGTCTTCAACCATTCAGACATTTTTTACAATCAACACTTATTACTAACATAGAAATATTATTTACAAAGGAGGTTTTTTCCCAACTAGTATCTTATTTACTTATTACTATAAATACAAGTAATAAGTATATTTACAGTTATGATGTTAGTTGTTCCAAACTTAATAAATGTCCTTATACCTAATACATTTTTAAAATCCTTATTCTATATTTACAAAACCTTATACCTATATTCTTATTTGCTATTTCTTATATTAAGTTTGATTATGCAGTTTTTTAAACTGTCTTTTAAATATTGTATTGGGTAATTGTACCCTGTCACTGTATATTTAAATCTGTTTTTATTCATTATTTAAAGAAATGTTACTTCAAACAGATTTATAGCTTGATATTACTACATGTATCATATTCACATGGTACAAATTATAAGTCACTTAAAGTTGTATGTTTCATTGTATACACAGTTTGTGGGATGCCAAGGATGAAACATAAGGTTTATTTTTTATAATACCCAAACTAGCACTGGTTCACTTTACACTTTTTGATGCTATTTCTAAATGGATGTTTAGTCTTATTAACATCAATAAATTGGTTTGTGGGTTACAATGAAGATTTGTTCTTTGGGTATTATATTATTGTTCCACCTTGGTCCACTGGCAACTCTTACTCTATACACTTTTTTCTCTTAATTTTATTGTACATGTGGTTACTGTTTAAGACTATTTCGTTATACTTTTTATGATAGTGATTTTTAGTTATTTTGGGATATGGGGATATGGGTGTTTTTATAAGAGCATTCCTTCTTCTTCAGGATGCTGTCTTCTTCATCTTTCTTCAATGGTGTCTTTTTTCTTCTGTCTTCTTGGACTGGTATCTTCTCCATCTTCTTCTTGATGCCATCGGGTTTCTTGGGATTTCTTCATCTTCTTCATAAGTTTCTCGAAATACATCACCTTTATTGGTGGATCTTGTCTTATTCAGGGTTTCTTTTTCATTTATTTATCCTCGTTGTGGGTTTAGTCATATTCTGTTGTTTCTTTGTTTACTTCTTACCTTCCTGGGTTATATTTTAAAAACCTTGGGTTATTAGACTGGTTTTGGATGACTCATCACTAGTAACTTATTTTATTTGAACTTATACTTTTTAATAGCAATGATTGTTCTGCACAGTTGCTATGAATTAATTCTTTATATTAAATTTAATGCTTTCTTCGGATTTAAATGTTATAATCTTATTATTCTAATGATCAATGCCATTCATTATTATGCATTTATCTGTCACGTTACAGATTGCTCTCCTCCAGAAGTAATTATTTCAGACATGTTTATGGATGAAATAATTTCTTATGATAATTTCATTATTTCTTATATTTCATTTTCCTCTCCATTTCTATATCGACTTTTTATATTTGAGTTTAATTAATTTTATATATATAGTTAATTATTTTACTTTTGATCCTTCTTGGATAGTTAGTGTCTTCTGAGATATATTATTATTATTATTATTGTAATACATTTTCTTTCTCTCTAAACTTCGTGTTGCATCCTTGGGATATTAATTCCCTAACATTCCCTATCACGTGGGCTGGGGCAGTTCAGAGGTACACAATCTCAGTACTGTAGGCTACACAATCTCTGCTGGCCATACACCACTTCTACAATTTGAGTCCAGAGGCACAGTCATCTCTGCTCAAAAAACATAATGCTGCTGGAATTATCTTCAGTCAGTCATCGAATAAATAAATAAAAAGTAGTCTCATTTTCGACTAATAAAAATATCCTTGGATTCTTCACTTCGTAGTTTCTCAGATTATCTCAGATTTTCTATCTTAATAAATCTTCATAATTATTATTATACTCATTATATATATATTTTTATGAACTCTTAACTTGTCTGATATATTTATTTTAATTATGGTTGAAAACTCCTCTTAATAATTCTTGTTACTGGTTATAGTGTAACTCTTTTTCTTCTCAATCTGAATTCTCTTTATACTTCCTTCTGGTTACTTACAGTGTTAGCATGGTCTTTATATATAGTATTTTCTTATTCATTATTTGAATGGTCTTATTTTATTATATTTAATTTTTTAAATTTGTATCTTTATATTAGATATTCAGGTTGTTACTTTGATCATTTTATTTAAACATTTTGGTTCTTTCCTTTCTCTTAGAAAGTTATTAATCCGCCTTCGCATTCATTAACATTAATTCATTTATATTATATTTCATGTGGTATTTCTTCTCTTTGCATTTCATATAGGTCTTATTATTATTATTGGTTCAAAATCATCTTCTCCATATGTTTGGTATGAGTTAGTCTTCTTTGCTTCTTCAGAACTGAGTAATATCGTATTCCTTTTACTTGATTAACTGTTTCCATTATCGTTTCATAAGTAATTAGTCATAGGTTGTTCTCATTATTATTTTATTGTTTTTCTTTCTTGGATTTTTTATAATTTTAATATAATAACAGATTCTTCTCTTTGTTTCCAACTTATTGCCTTCTCTTGTAAATCACACTTTTTTTTTTGTTTTTCTTCTCTACTCCTTCAAATGCTAGATATTCACATTTATTCTGGATTAAATTTAATTCTCTTTTCTGAATTAATCATTTTATTTCTTCTAAATTCAATTATAAATGGCACATATTTATTTTTAGAACTTTGTTAATTTTATGCAAAATTCAGACTCTTCTATTTATTTAATACCATAACATTTCTCATAAATCATTGTAATATGTTAATCTTATTTCGTTTCAGAGTTTTGACGTTTTATCAACATTCAAATTCTGTTTAATTCATTCATTCCCAAAATTGTTTCCTTCAAAATTGTTTATAGTAAGATGTGCTTACTTAATTTTTAATTTTTTGTTATATATAATTCTAAATTCTAATTCTTCCTTTTTAATTATTCCAAATGATATCTCTTCAAAATTGTGTGTCGTAAGGTGATCTTACAATTATTTCTGAATGTTTAGGTATTTCTCTAAATTCAAATTCTTCTTAATTATTTACGATAAAGTTTTCTCACAAAATTAGTTATAGTAAGTTGGTCTTACTTCATTTTTAAATTTTTTGTATATTAAATTCCGAAATCTTTCTTTTATTTCGCCATAAAGTTTTTTCTTATAAATATTTGGTAGTAAGATGTACTTACAATTATTTTCGAATTTTGTGGTTTGTTCAATTCAAAATTCTTTCTTTTGTTTTTCCATAAAGTTTTTCCTCAAAAATATTTGGTTGTAAGAAGTGCTTACATTTGTTTTCGAATTTTGTTGGTTTTTATAAATTCTAAATTCCTTCTTTTATAATGCCATAAAGTGTTTTCTCCAAAATATTTGTTTGTAAGTTGTACTTACTTATTTTAGAATTTATTGGTTCAAAATTCAATATTCCTTCTTTTATTTTGCCATAAAGTTTTTTCTCAAAAATATTAGGTAGTAAGTTGTACTTACTATTATTTTAGAATTTACATGTTATTCAAATTCTAAATTCCTTCTTTTATTCTGCCAAAAAGTTTTTTCTAAAAATATTTGTTTGTAAGTTGTACTTACTTATTTTAGAATTTATTGGTTTATTAAATTCAAAAATTCTTTCTCTTTATTCAGCCAAAAAGTTGTTTCTCATAAATCATAGGTAGTAAGATGTACTTACATTTATTTTCGAATTTTGTGGTTTAAATTCTTTCTTTTATAATTCCATAAAGTTTCTTCTAAATCATAGGTAGTAAGATGTACTTACATTTATTTTAGAATTTGTATGTTTAAAAATTCTTTCTTTTTACTTTGCCATAAAATGTTTTCTCCAAATCAGTGGTAGTAAGTTGTACTTACTATTATTTTAGAATTTACATGTTTTAAATTCAAAATTCTTTTTTTATTTCTTTCAAAAGGTTTTTTCTCAAAAATATTAGGTTGTAAGATGTACTTACATTTGTTTTTGAATTTTCTGGTTTAAATACAAAATTCTTTCTTTCATTTTGGCCAAAAGGTTTTTTTCTCAAAATTATTAGGTTGTAAGATGTTCTTACATCATTTTAGAATTTTTGTGTTTAAAAATTCTTTCTTTTTACTTTGCCATAAAATGTTTTCTCCAAATCAGTGGTAGTAAGTTGTACTTACTATTATTTTAGAATTTACATGTTTTAAAATTCTAAATTCCAAACTCATTCTTCATAATACTTTTTCATAGATGCTTGATTGTACACACCTTTGACTCTTCCGGAAACGATTTCCCTCAGTTCATAAGTATTGTTATGCTTATCCTTTACCACAACATATGGTCCTGTATAAAGTAAAAATAATTTTTTGGTTATACCTTCTAGGGTGCTGGGCAGCTCTCGATTTTTTAGAAGAACTTTCTCACCCTTTTTGTATGTTATTATACGCCCTATCGCCTTTTGGTATTTGGCTTGCCGTTTTTCTTGGTCTTCAGCCACCTTGTTATAAAATCTCAACTGGTTGAATTTGCGATCATTGTTTGGTGGAAACTCGATAATTTGTTCAATTTCTCGGGGAGTCGGCTTCTCATACATGGCGGAGTATGGTGTAATTCCTATAGCTGGATGGTGGGCGAAATTTAGGAATGTCTCTGTTACTGCTAAGTACTCTTGCCACTTTCGTTGTTGGTTGTGACAGTACGTCCGCAAGATCCTACCCACTTCTCTCAGTACTCTCTCAGCCGGATTACTACTTGGGTGGTAGACTGACGTCTTATAGGTTTTGATCCCAAGTGATAATAATGTGTTTCGCCACCTCCTCCCCTTAAATTGCGTACCATGGTCGGTAATAATGGAAGATGGTCTACCGATCTCTGGCACATACAAATCGATGATCACCTCCAGAACTTTCGTTGTTGTTGCCCGATTAACCGGATATAGCTTTATATATTTGGTATAGTGGTCCACGATTATTATCAGGTACTTATACCTGTGTCGACCACCGCTACGGGGAAATGGCCCGCAGATATCCAAGAACACTTTTTCCAGTTTTGCATTTGAGGTAATAGGTATCATTATACCCTCTTTCTTTTCATTGTTTATCTTGACGCATTGGCAGATATTACAGGACTTGATGTAAGTTCTCACCTTTCGGTTGATATTCTTTATCTGGCAGTTTTCCTCTAAAGCCTGTATCACTTTTAGCGCTCCCATGTGACCCATACCTAAAATGATAATCGATGATGACTTCCTTTTCGATTTGGTGTGGAATTATCACCTTCCATGTCTCTTCGTCCAAAGCCGTTTTTATGAATAAGATTCCTTTGTTTAGATGGTAATATTTGGAAACGGTATCATCATCGGCTTCCAATCGACTCATGATGTTTCTCAGTTTAGGATCAGACTGTTGGTGGATACGGATATTTATTAGTAGAGCTTGTAGATCGGCTCTGGTCTTAAAGATGTTATAAATTTTAACCAAGCTCTCCTTCTCTCCCTCGAAAGTCTGATCTTCCAGATTTATTCGTGATAATACATCTGCTACCACGTTCTTTTTTCCTGGAATATATTCCCATTTCAGATCATATTCTTGTAGGGCGAGTACCCACCTAGCCAATCGGCCGTGACTCAATTTGCACCTACGAAGGAACGAGATGGATTTATGATCAGTACGAACAGTGACTTGTTACCCGAGAATGTACGTTCGGAACTTGCTGCATGCGAACACCACGCTAAGCAATTCCTTATCTGTTACACTGTAGTTCTTTTCGCACTGATTCAGCGTGCGACTAGCGAAGCTTATTACCAGATGTTGTCCCTCCTCATCTTCCTGGTATAAAGTCGTTCCTAAGCTCAGGTCGCTAGCATCGCAGTTTAAAAGAATGGTTTCTTAAAATCTGGGTGACGAAGTATAACACTCTCCAGAAACTTTTCTTTTATCAAGCGGAAAGTAAGATCTTGTTCTTCACCCCAAGTCCATTTGTTCTTAGCAGATAACTGTGGTTGAAACGTGGCTGTCAACTCGGAATATCGGTTCTGAAACTTCCTGTAATAGTTACAGAGTCCGAGGAAAGATTGTAATTGTTTCCTGTTTCTTTGTTGCGGGAACCTCTGAATTGCCTCCACTTTCTCTGCTGACGGGGTAATACCTCTATCGTCTAGATTGAAACCCAAAAATTGTACTTCGCGCGCAATGAACCTGGATTTCTCCAACTTCAGAGTTATGTTGTTCTGCGCTAACTTGCTTAGTACATATTCTACTTTATAGCAGTGTTCCTCCCAGGTTTCTGATGTAATGAGTAAGTCGTCTACATAGACGGTGGTAAATTGGAGTGCTTCTTGTCCAAGAATCTGGTCCATACATGCCACAAAGATGGCGACAGAATTTACAAGTCCGAAGGGCAGTCTCTTGAACTGGTAATTGCGCCCTTCGAAAATGAACGCCACGTACTGACGGCTTTGTGGATGCAACTCCACTTGCCAATAACCACATACAGTGTCCCAGGTACTGATAAACTTCGTGCCATGAAAACGTTTTAATATCTCCTCTATTTCACCGGGTGAGGTTCTGTTATTCACAATCGTTTTGTTCAGTTCGCGCGCATCTAAACAGAGCCGGACTTGTCCGTCTTTCTTTGGAACAGCAATAATTGGACTAGTGTAAGGTGATTGACTAATCTCAATTATGTCATTTTCAATCATTTTATTTATTTCTGTTCTCACGGCCTCTTTAAGCGACTGCGCGATTGGATATGACCTCCGGTTAAACTCTACGTTTTCTTTGAAATCCAGTTTGCACTGATAGTTTTTAACCTTCCCTGGTTCATTTGAAAACACTGCCTTGTACTTCTCATATATTCTGATTAAACGATCTGCCAGATGTACAGGTATTTTATCGTTATTGGTTCCGCACTGGAAGTCCCGTATTTCTTGTATTTTTACTGACCATAAATCCTCTCCTCCATGGTTGTATATAATGGGTTTATGAAGAGGGCTGTTCCTAATGATATTAATTTTACGAAGTTGTTGATGTATAGGGCTGGGAAGTATATTTGCGCCTCCTACCAAATTTGCGGTCCATGTTATTCCGTCTGGGAAAGTGATACTCTCTCTAGATTAAGATCGATAATTGCGGAATATCTTCTCAGAATATCGCAACCGACTAGTATGTCAAATGGTAATCCGGTGGCGATTAAAAATTCCATGTCTAAAGCTATATCGCGGCTAACGACACTTAAGGAAACTTGCTTCCTAATGGTTTTATTCTGGCGGCCAGTTGCACCTACTAAAACAATGTTGTTTACTGGTAACATTGGCAAAGTTTTTCCACATTCGCTCTGTATCCTTTCTAGTTCATTGGTGTTTATTATTGAAATATTTGCACCTGTGTCAATCATTATTTTAGCGGGAATTCCTTCCACCTCCGCTGTTATATAGAGTATTTCATTATTATTGTTGTTGAGACTCTTTTCGTTCACCTCCAAAAGTTCAGTTCGAATATCTTTCAGGTAGTGGTTACTAATTATCGTGATGTTTTTACAATTGGTTGCTTGTTGCAACTCATCCTTGTCTAACCCAGGAAGTATAAGCAGTAACGGGTCGTTGTCGTTAATTACTGCCTCCTCCCGTTTAAAGCATTGTGGTCATCGTTCGTACTAGGATTGACCGAGGCATTGTTTGGGAAACTCTGGGTCGTTTCCTGACGCTCTGTACCCTGTTCGAGGTTAATTTCCCTGTTCTGTTGTCGGCCAAGATCCTCCAAGCTGGTACTTCTTTTTCCTTGTTCGTGTCGTGGACCGTCCCGTTCCGCACTTCTCCATCTTCTATTGGCGCCGTGGAAGCTGTTCCTCCGTGGTTGATAATATCTCCTTGGACCGCGAACTTCTGCTCTTATAAAATTAACCCTAGGGCGCGACACTCTATTACTATTATTTTTATTATTACTATAATTATTGTTGTAATAATTTCGGTTGGGTGGGTAATGTCTATCACCATTATTACTGGGGTATGGATTCCTCTGACTGTATGGGCTATTAGGGGGCTGATAATAATTATTCCTATTACTAGGATATGGGTTGTTGTTCCTAATACCGTTAGTATTGCCGTTAAAATTGTTATTACGCGGCGGGTTATTATGGCCGTCGTAATTACTGGGCTGGTTTCGGTTTCCGGGATGGTTATTGCCGTTATTAGGGTATTGATTCGGCCTTGCCTCTGGTCTTTCATTCCTCCTCCTGCTCTGCCGATAATATTCTTCATTTTCATACCCCTCTAACAATTCCGTCATTGCCTGTACCGTCTTGATCTGGCTACCTCTCCGGGCCCTGACAATGTCTTCGTCATAGTGATACGAGATTTTATTCACCAGGCACTCTTCTGGTATAGCCGGTTCAAGGTGTTTCGCCATGCACACCTTCCCTAAGAAATAGGCTGTCATGCTACTGCCTAGTTGTGCCCTGTATCGTCCGTTACATATGTTATCACGGATCAAGTTCTGGGTTGTTTCAGAGCAGTATTTAGACTTAAACATTCTCCGGAACTGCTGGTAGTCGGGAATCTCGCTACGATTAGCCATCCACCAATTATCCGTCATCTCCCTGAATGACTCATCCAAAATTTCCCTGTTATGGCTCCATTGCGTTATTTTATGTTTGGCGAAGTATTCATCTACCCTAGCCAGGAACTCCATCGGTTTCCGCTTGTACTGCCGGAAGTTGAGCCATTCTCGGCTTTCGTTGATTGGCAATCCGGTGAAATGAGTCGGTCTATTTCTTAAAGCCTCCAACTCTTCTTGGCTTTGTCGCACCTGACCTGTGATATTGATCGTCGCCTCTTGCATACCATCACACCGTTCCGCGACTTGGTTCCGTACTCTCCCGAATTCTTCTTGAGTTTCCTTCCTCTGTTCTTCTACTTTCCTGCGGCTATGTTCTTCTATATTTGTAAACTTGATGTTTACCACTTCCTTAAACTCTTGTACCTCCCTTTCGGTCTGGTTGCACTTCCCATCAATCTCTCGTATCTGTCGATTCACCATTATGTTTTCTTCTTCCATCTTTTTATTTATCGCTTTCTTGTTAACATTGATTTCCTTATTCAGTTCTTCTCTTAACAATTCCATTCTTTCGTCAATAAAGTTTGTCCAAATTCTCCTGATTGACCTCTCTTAATTCTTCTCTTAACATTTGGTTGTCCTCTCTCAATTCTTCCAATTTCTCCCCCATCTTCTCTTCCATTTTCTTACTGCTTTTTTCAATTCTCCTATTAGTATTCTCAATTTTGTTAATCAATTCTTCCTTAGTTGCTTTGAATTCTTCCTTGGTTGATTTGAATTCTTCCTTTAACAACTGATTGTCTTCCTTTAAATCTTCTAACTTCTTCCCCATTTCTTCTTCCATCTTCTTATTTGTTTCATCTATTTTCTTACTCAGGGACTGGTTGTCTTCCTTCAATTCTTCTAACTTCTTCTCCATTTCTTCTTCCATGTTCTTGTTCATCCCACTCAATTCTTCTTTTGTTTTTTCTATTTTACTTCCCAGGGACTGATTGTCTTCCTTCAAATCTTCCAACTTTTTATTTAATGACTGGTTGTCTTCCTTCCTGTTCTCGTACATTTTCTTGTTCAAATCTTCCTTGCTGGATTTGATTTCTTTCATCACCATCCTGAGCATTTCATGTAAGCTCCCATCCTCCGTCCGTTCTGGCTTTTCCAATCGTTCCTTCTGGACATTGACTTCCCCTGTCTAAGTAGGCATTTCGGGTTGTTCCTCTGTTTGTGCAGGTTGTTTTGATAATACCGGTGGCAATGAACTCTCCACATCTACTAGCGTCGCCTCTTTATTCTCCATGTCAATCTCTACATCTTTTTCGGCCTCCGCCGCCCGTTTCTTTGAAGTTGCCCGCCGTTGCATTTTTCTTTCTTTCTCTGGCTTTATAGCTGCTGCCGAACTCCAATTAGTGATTGGGCAGATTGTATTGGCCTATCAATCGCTAATTAAAGCCCCTCAGTTGTGCGCCAATTTGTAACTGAAATAATAACTCAGATGACTGGTGTTTACTTGGTGTGGTTTTCAAAGTCTTCCTGGTCTGAAACTCTTCCTTTAGTTTCACTGTTGATCGAGTCCAATTGTAACGAAACCTGTTATATAGTGTTAAATCTGTATAGGAGTAGTGTTACAAAAATGTTTTTTAAAAATGTTTGTGGAAGGAATAAAAATTGTGTTTGAAGAAAAAAAAATTTTATAAAAAAAAATTCCTTCTTTTATTGATTAATTAATTAAGAACAATTAATTAATTGTGTTTCATGAAGTTTTGAAACGTGTCTCACTTCTCTAGGAAATTTTATTAATGTTCTTGTATTTTTTAATAAACTCCAACCACTTATAAGATTGTCTCCAGGGACAATCGATATTTGTTTACTTTTCGTTTTGGAGGTTATCTTCCTTCTGATGTGGTGAAATTCTTGGAGTTTATCGTTTAAATTATATTAATTGTAAATTGTTACGTGTTAATAAAGAAAGAACTATTTTAGTATGAAAGGTATAAATGTTTTATTGGGTAATTGATTATAAGACTCTTGTCGATTATAAAATCGACTCTCAGGGTATCGAAAAGTTACAAGTTTTTGATATATAAAATTCAATCAGGTTCTTTTAACAGCTAGTTATGGTTAAAGTCAGAGAAATCGGGCCAATATTAAAAAAGTATAACGTTACAACAAGTAATTCTTAATACTAGGTACATATATTGAATAGAAATTGAAATAAAATAATTTGTTGTCGAACCGTATAGCTGACGGAACTAGAAGGCGGTGTTCTTGAGTGGTGACGACAGAAATTGCAAATGGCCGCCGTCGAATTGGTAAAATGTCTGTAGTAAATGTGACGTTCCAATAAAGAGATTTTCTTGTAGTATTTACGTCCTGGTGTCAGCAAATCTTCCTTCTGATGTTGTGTAGTGTCTTGAGTGAAGTTTCTATGTTGTATTTTGTATAGTGGTGTATGTATAAGTTAGTTCACTTTTTATCGTTCCGGCACTAATTTATGGTTATGATGTATTCTGTTCTATGGTGTTTAATAGTGTTATTTGGTGTAGTTTAGTGCTGTACAATGTTATTTAGTCTCTTGTAATCGTTTCTGTCACTATGTAGATGTTACCAAATGTTTTTATTCGCCACTCGCGATTTTCAAAATTGTGTCGTTCACTGACTCGCCATTACGGTACTATAAGTTAGGTTAATTCGATTAAAATTCGCTCGTCAAGTTCACAGTATCACGTTCAATAATCAACTCTCTACTTCCTTCACTTTCGACTAAAATCTTAGCCAATACAATATTATTCCTTACATTGTTCAAATCTAACTTTGCATCCTGTGCATATTTTAAATTACATTATATAACTGCCTTAACTTTGGTTATTATTCAAATTTATTTGCTGGATGTTACTTAATTTAATCCTTCAGTTCATTCGGCGTATTTTAATATTGAATAATGCCGTTTTATTATGTTTTTTGTCTAAACTTGGTAATTTTACTTTCATTTTGTATTTGGTAAATTTCCAAAATTAACTTCCTGTCATTATGCAAATTCTGCCATTTTTAAGTTATATTTATGATTAATAATCTCATATTTTATTAAAAGGTTTATATTCCCTTAGTTTCTTGCAATTACTTGAATTGATTAATTTTTAAAATATTATGTTGGAATATATGACTCCCCTCTCCAAATTTTTGAGTTCTGTCATTTCCATTTTTATTTATAATTCTGGCTATAATTTTACAAAATCTTTCTAAGTGGTATCTGTAATTATATGGGTTCATCTCTGGTTTATTTTATCTAAATCACTTTAGTTTAAATGTATTTAAGTGAGTAATTTCTCTGTTCTGATGAAGTTTAGTTTTTCATCATTTTGCCTAGATTTTTTAACAAGTTTTTTCTTACAAATTTTTATATAATCAATACATACTGTGTTATACCCTCTCTGACTTTTTATATGGTATTATAAACTAAACTTTTTTTTTTTTAATTAAACATAACAATAATTAGTATTGGTTTCAATACTATAAAC
The DNA here is from genome assembly GCA_034769895.1 of Magicicada septendecula. Taxonomy (NCBI): domain Eukaryota; kingdom Metazoa; phylum Arthropoda; class Insecta; order Hemiptera; family Cicadidae; genus Magicicada; species Magicicada septendecula. The sequence continues at coordinate 157,588,972 of CM068367.1, forward strand.
AGTTAAACAAATAAGAAATATTTTCAAATGATGGTTGTCTTCAACCATTCAGACATTTTTTCCAATCAACACTTATTACTAACATAGAAATATTATTTACAAAGGAGGTTTTTTCCCAACTAATATCTTATTTACTTATTACTATAAATACAAGTAATAAATATATTTACAGTTATGATGTTAGTTGTTCCAAACTTAATAAATGTCCTTATACCTAATACATTTTTAAAATCCTTATTCTATATTTACAAAACCTTATACCTATATTCTTATTTGCTATTTCTTATATTAAGTTTGATTACGCAGTTTTTTAAACTGTCTTTTAAATATTGTATTGGGTAATTGTACCCTGTCACTGTATATTTAAATCTGTTTTTATTCATTATTTAAAGAAATGTTACTTCAAACAGATTTATAGCTTGATATTACTACATGTATCATATTCACATGGTACAAATTATAAGTCACTTAAAGTTGTATGTTTCATTGTATACACAGTTTGTGGATGCCAAGGATGAAACATAAGGTTTATTTTTTATAATACCCAAACTAGCACTGGTTCACTTTACACTTTTTGATGCTATTTCTAAATGGTTGTTTAGTCTTATTAACATCAATAAATTGGTTTGTGGGTTACAATGAAGATTTGTTCTTTGGGTATTATATTATTGTTCCACCTTGGTCCACTGGCAACTCTTACTCTATACACTTTTTTCTCTTAATTTTATTGTACATGTGGTTACTGTTTAAGACTATTTCGTTATACTTTTTATGATAGTGATTTGTAGTTATTTTGGGATATGGGGATATGGGTGTTTTTTATAAGAGCATTCCTTCTTCTTCAGGATGCTGTCTTCTTCATCTTTCTTCAATGGTGTCTTTTTTCTTCTGTCTTCTTGGACTGGTATCTTCTCCATCTTCTTCTTGATGCCATCGGGTTTCTTGGGATTTCTTCATCTTCTTCATAAGTTTCTCGAAATACATCACCTTTATTGGTGGATCTTGTCTTATTCAGGGTTTCTTTTTCATTTATTTATCCTCGTTGTGGGTTTAGTCATATTCTGTTGTTTCTTTGTTTACTTCTTACCTTCCTGGTTTATATTTTAAAAACCTTGGGTTATTAGACTGGTTTTGGATGACTCATCACTAGTAACTTATTTTATTTGAACTTATACTTTTTAATAGCAATGATTGTTCTGCACAGTTGCTATGAATTAATTCTTTATATTAAATTTAATGCTTTCTTCGGATTTAAATGTTATAATCTTATTATTCTAATGATCAATGCCATTCATTATGATGCATTTATCTGTCACGTTACAATATAGGAAAACCTGTTTTGCATTTCAACCTGTGCGTCGTAATAAGCGTTGGTTGTTCGATGTTTATAATGTTCTTTGTTGCTAGCCGTATCGTATTTATTGTATTTAATGCTTTTAGAGATAAAAATGTACAGAACATTTATGCAAACACAGAACAAAACCTCATTTACACCTAACAAAGTAGAAAAGAAAAATTAAAAAAAATTAACAAATAAAAGTTATTCCTAAACTTGATAATTGGAATTGGAAGAGCAATGAATAAAATAGACTTAGAGTACATAGATGCTTGCAATAAACGTCTATGGCAGCAGAGATTTAAGATTTGTAAGAAGGTTTTCGAATTAAATTCTACATGTTGGTAAATGCGGCTACCGATAATTCCTTTGGAGCTTCTAACTCATATTGGCATCAAGGGACTGGTCGCTAGGACACAGAATACTATGAAAATGAGTTAGAATGGAAAAACTGGATATCATGTATAATAACACATGTTTACGTGTATTAATAATGTTAAATTGTGTAATTAAACTTTGTTGTTTAATGAAGAATAACTTTTATTAAGTGTATCTGTTGTTGCGTGTTTATTCCTTGTATTTGTGAAATTTATTAAAATATAATTTTAATATCTGAATGACTCTTCCTTTTTTATTAATTCTAGAATTTACTTATGAAAATTATTCAGTTCGTCTGTTTCTAATTTGAATGTAGCGGTTGGATTGTCCCAAAACAATTTCTCAAAGTCTACGTTCGACCTTCATATTAACCCTATTCGTTGAGGTTAATTTTGGTTTCGTAGTTTCTATTATTCTTACGGCTCACAGACGTCTTCTTAATCTTCGTGAGTATAGAACAAATCCTGATTGTACCTTACATTCGAGAAATAAAACACATGGATATGATTTTAGTATTATTAATATTGAATCTTTGCAAAATTAATTCAGTTTAGGAAAAATTTTCATTTCGAGATACACGCTAGCAATAATCGATTCTTTATCTCAGGGTCAATAGTAAAAATGAATTAAATATATAAAGTGTGAATTCTTTTGGCTGCTACGAAAGGTTCCGTTAATTAATAACAAACGATATAGAGTACATTACAATATAATCCTAATACTTATGATCTAATGTGATATTATAAACAATTATTAATGTTGAATAAAATGGCTTGCAATATTTCGTTTCGTTAGGTGCGCAATGCATTCTGGTTATGACATGACGTCATGAACATGGCCGCCTCGTGGTCAGTTAATGTGTATAAAATTGTTTCCAATGTATTTTAATAAAATATGTTCACTTTGTATTCACTACTTCTTATATACTGTTTTTTCTTTTCTTTATAAAACGTCCATCAGTGATTTATTGTGGTGTGAGTTATCGGTGTTACTAGTGATTGTTCATGTTGGATTACTAAAGTTGTTTGGTTAAAATATTTGTAGAATACGTTACAGTTCTAAGTTTTTTTTATTTTTTGTATTCTTTTTATATAGCCTAAAGGTACCATATAATGTTATTATTTATATTCTTATAGCGAACAAAAATGTGCTATACAACCTGACGATGGTCTGTGACCGAAATCGATCGCTTTAAGAATATAAATAATAACATTATATGGTACCTTTAGGCTATATAAAAAGAATAAAAAAATAAAAAATTGAATTATAGGTACCATTAATAAAAAACAATAAGTGTAAGTATAAAATACATCACATTATCATTAGTTCTTAGTTAGTTTTAGTGTAGGCTTCTTCTTGTTAATCACTTGATATTTTCTTATTTTCTTACGGTTATTATTAGTCGTTCATATTTGGTTAGATGACTTTTGTTAATAATTTCATTATTTTCTGATTTTGTTTATAATTTATTCTTCTAATTTTGGTTCCTGGTTTTAAAATTTGTTACATAATATTCTTCTGCGAGCACTCCTCAACCGTATTCAATCGTGGTTAACAATCAAGTGTCTAATTTCTTCTTTTTGTCATAGAAACTGACCAAAATTTCCTGGATTCTGATTGGCCCATCAGGCAAAGTTCAAATGTTACATGACCAATACTCTTCAATTACATTACCTCTTATAATTTGCCTTTAACTTACTACTTTATCATTATATATAATAGTTAATACAATGTCTATATGGTTAATAAGAATAAAATTACAAATCATTTGATACTAAACATGTCCTGGTTTAGTCCTGTAAAATTTAGTATTTGATGGATTTTCCATTTACCTTATTAAATAATTTATAATGGTGGATGACAGTTAACTGTGACCCCTTGATATAACATTATTTTAAATTGATTTGCTGGTAACAAGAAACTTTTATAATATAAAACGAAACTCTTAATGATACTCCTTATATTAACAATTATAATTTACTACCTTAACTAATTGCACACTGTTAAACAATTGTTTGTGTGATAATTCCTACCTCACTATTGCCAATCATGATTGACCACTTCTTAAGCTAAATAATAGCACACTTTTCAATTTGTAGTTTATGTGTATTATTCTTATGCCACCTTTTATCACTGATGTCACTATAAGGGGTTGTGCCCTTTTTCTCACTTTAGTTTATAATAAGACAGATTTTATTGGCCTATTATACACATAGGTCATACACATGTTACATTATGAAATGGTTGTACTCTTGATTGTTTTATTAGGTTTATTTATTTAATGTTTGATTATAGTTTTTTATGTTCTTTTTATTGATTAACTGCCCTATCTTACTGGGTAAAGTCTGGTTATATTTTGTTAGTCATAGTCGGGTCAATGGTTGATGTTGAGTTATAATTGATTCATTCATTATCTTCAAAATTTGATGGTTTCTGTTTATTAGTTGTTGATCATTGTTTTTGGTTCCATCCCTGAATAGGGTTTCAGCGATTATCATTTATAATTATTCTTACAGCGTTCTGTTTCGTTACACATGTAACATAGAGGTTAGCAAAATAGACCTTTTTATTTATAAACTGTAATTACTTGTACAATTGGCATTCAACAAAACAGTTTGTGAAACTGTTGCTCTACCATCTTTATGCTTAAAAAATGTGCACATTCTAATATCAAAACAAACACGGACGAAGAATGCGCCAGCGCATGCACTCCATGTACTTTCGTACGCGCGCGCGTGTATGTACGAGTTTCTGCCACTAAATTACGTAACTACAGAATCTGTAATAGTAGCGTCCATTACATTAATCCTGGATACAAAATAGTAGTGAGCTGTTATATATCACACTACATATATTCAAGATATGAATTATGTAGAGTTTCGGTTCTAGCTACGTAATAGTTTATACTCTATTGAAAGTTAGTCATTTCCTTTCGTGGTAAGATTATGTTCCAGTTTAAGATTGAGTGTTCTTTATATTTCAAACTTTATCAACACTCTCTCTCTCTCTCTCACACACACACACACACACACACACACACACACACACACACACACACACACACACACACACACACACACACACACACACACACACACACACACACACACACACACACACACACACACACAAATATGGAGACACACAGACGCGCGGAAAATATATTTTAAAGCTTTAATTATCATCAAAGGGGGCTACATAGACGTTTATGTTCGTTATATATTGGTTGTCGGTTTTTCTTCTTCTCTTTATCCTATTAATATGGGTGATTGTAGTTAACAGTGTTCTAAAGATTTCATCTCGTTCATTCCTCTGTATAAAATTCCTGCATTTTTAACTTATTTTTGCAGCTACTTAAACCAAAAAGTTATCTCTACGCCTCCCCTTAAAATTTTCGTACCAGGTACTCTGATACCATTGTCACAATGCTTGTACTTGTTCCTTCATATATGATGATTGGACCGTCTGGTCTGTCGCAACTCACTAACCAACCTGCCTACTTTTTGGCCTACAAACATTTCTTGTTCTTCTAGGCCTCCAAATATCATTTGTTTTGGAAGGAGTTAGCCCTTCATTGTTGAACACACGGTCCTTCCATGCTTCTCTATACTCTTTAATATTCTTGTTTAAATTGAAAATTCCAAGGTTCTCTATCTGATTACTTTGTTTGCCAGTATAACCTTTCTCCTTACTCCCAAAACGTACCTTAGAAATCTTATCTCAATCGATTGGAAAATTCTTATCTCTCATCTTTCGTCATCAGAAATCACAACCAAAAAGTTACAAAATGCAAGTTCCAATATTAAGGGTCCAGATTTCAGTCTAGATTACGTTGTTCCTGCACCTAATCAAATGCCCAGACATTTATCTTTTATTCTGTTGGAACGTTTCTTTTTTTATTTTAATCTTAATTTTCCCACTTTATTTCCTCACTTCTTTTTATATACCTCTTTGTCGAGTCTCTTTGTCATATAATTTTTGTATTCTCGTATGCATTTTCTTTTTAGTATCTATTCCTCTCTTTCATGTGGGCAATTAATATATTTCATAGACCATAATCAACATTCACATTAAATACTATCTCAACATTGAGATAGTATCATTGGTTTGAGAGATGGAAGGATATAGAAGCACTGATTGTATAGCAAAATTGAAAGTTAAGAGCATGGAAATGCGCGAAACGCTTACGGTAAGAGGGGAAAGGCGATGAGGAGGGAGTCGCTGTGAGATGTGAGAAGAGAATTGTTGTTATCAGGACGGTGCAGCCAACCTATGAACATTATTTCTAATAGTAACAAAAACTCGGGACTGATAAGGTTTGTTTGTAAATGTGTCACCACGAATCTGTGTGTGTGTGTATGTGTGTACCTATAGTCACACAGCTGGCTTTAAAAACAGAATTATACGTTTATTGTCTCCGACATAATCAAATAATAATAATAATATTGTAATTGAGTTACTATACAAATCAAGCAAATGATATGTGCTGTTCACACGTATCGGAATTGTTGCTGTTACAAATCAGAATGTTTTATAAACATATCTGAGTGTTGTTTGGTTCTGTCTTTGTGTACTGCTGAGACGTTAAAAACTGCAGCCTTTCTGACCGTTCTTATCGCAATAGAATTTGCAAACTTCCACTCCTTAATTACACTCGACTACTACTACAGTTTATCATTACATGAAGGAACGCGTTCTTCGTATTAATTTAATTGCAAGAATCTTTTTAATCCTCGACAACAAAAAACTGTTTATTATTACTTCCTGTGCTTGACTATGAATAAGTTGCCTGACTTTGCTAGTTGAAGGAGAAGTATCCATTTAACAAACCTCGTTACTTGATGATAACACAAATAATTACGGTAATACGTAATTACAGAATAAAAACTACCAATAGAAATTAACTACAAAATTAAATAACTAATAAAAATAAGTAACTGTAAAACAATGATACAATTAATAATAAATTGAGATAATAATAACAAGTGCAAGACTGAGATAGCGCGTAACACAGTAACTAACAATGTACTGGTAACTAAAACATCACACGCAAGTTGGCAATACCTTCACTTGTATAGCAGCTGATTCTCCATTACCCTCCCCCCCCCCATTCACAATTTCAAAGTGGACTCGTCCATCCATAAATTGGTTTCTGCGCATATGCACTTAACTTTCAATTTTACTGTATTTATATAGTACCTCGATTCATCAGACAATTTATGGATGCACCATTAAAGATGTGTATACTTACGAATGAAGGAGATAAGAGCTATAGGCCTAAGAGCTGTATTTTCTGTACAGAAGAATAGTAACTAGCTCATAGTTTGAACAAATAAAAGTTATAATAATAACAACAACAATATCACTTATAAATAGAACACTCGTAGATTCAATTACATCTCTTGTTGAAGAATACAAAAGACGCGCTTGATTATACGAACAACGATTATGAAGTAAAATACTATATTTCGTTAGTTACGCAAAAAGTCAGTTCCTTCAAAGAGATAATCGTAACTTATAATCTCACATTTAATTATTAAAATCAACCTACTCGTTTGGTGTCTTTAGTAACTACATCGTTCCAAATTATTAGCAACATTAATCAAATCATATTTAGTTACATACATTGTAAGCTTGATGTTGTAATGCTTTCAGTGTTACACTTGCAACCACCGGAAAAATATCGCTAGGAGTAACAGAGTAAGTATACTGAATACACTGACCTAATACTTCATCCTTTTTTTTAATATTAGAAACAAAAAAGTAATATAACTTGTCGATAAATTAAAGTATTGTAAAACTCTTGTGTTTTAAAATCATATTTTGGTTACTTGCAGACGTCATTACTTTCCATTGGCTTGTTTTTATTTAAAATTAATGATATTTGTTGTTAATAATGTTTCTGTACACTTGCAAATAAACTACTTCGACTAACCGCACTATCTAACAAGGAGTTTAAGTAATTGACTCCTGTGTTAAAAACACAACAGAATAAAACAAGTAGTTATTGTGTTTAAAACTGTAAAAAGAAATATTGTTCTTACTGAATTTTTCAGTGCAGAGGCAGCAGTCACGATATGTAACGCGCATTGACTAATTGAATGGAAGCAAAGTAGGCCTACTTTTGTTAAATTACGTCATATCTTGTTCTATTCATTCCAAACTTTTGACTACATTTGAACAGATAAAAACCATATTTCTTCCTTTACATTTTAACCTTTGACAGAAACAGTATTTTGTATAATGGTTTCGAATATGTGTTTGGTGCATCTTTGGCGTTCCGTTACAATGGTTCTTCTTTTTCTCTGCACAACTAGTCATTGTCACTTGACCCGGTCTCCATTTTCAATTTACCTCTTTCTAAGCCCCCCGCCTCTCTATAACCTTTTTTCATATATATTTTCCCATAGTTTACGTAAAATTTGCATAGTGATCATACTGCTTTTTATTTTACATATTTGTTGCATCCGTTTTTACTTGGGCCGTTAAATTCTGCTGTTTACGGAGAGTGTATATAATTTTGTTTTCTTGTCAGTTCCCGAACATCCTACACATATCTGAAAAATATTATCTCTGCAATTTTTATTTGTTTATGAGCCTTCTTAGCTAGAAATCATGTCTCAAGCCAGTGGGACAAGGGTCGGTAGCCATCTTATATAACTGTGTAGGATACCATCTGTGTTTAATTCTTGTTTCTTCTCCAGTTTTTTTTTATAGCTTCGCAAACCGCCTGAAACCTGTTAAACTTTCTTTCAATGTCCTCTCCAAATTCGTGATTAGGCCTATACAGCTTTATGTTGTCAAGTTTTTACAACGTTACACTTTTCATGTGTCAAATTGGAGGAGATAGTTTCGGTTTTTTAGCCTGGAAGGCTTATTCATATTTGACTGGAGGTAAAGTAGCCCTGTTTGCTCGTATCTCATTCTGAAAGTCTGTATTTAATTTCTATTTCAAAATAAGTGGATGTTCTTTAATTAATTGATTGCTGACATATTATTCGGGCTCATCGTCCAAATGAAATTACCCCAAAACGAAGGCATGATAGGAGGCTGCGATAGATAATGGACTGAAAAAAGTAGGAAAGTAGAAAATGCATTGGGTTATCGTATCCAACTATCACGTGCAAGCTGATGTCTTTCGCATGCCTATGTGTATTTAATGTGTTATTAAAAATTATTGTTAAAATAATCGTCTTAGAACAGTGTAATAAATCGCGAAACGCTAGAGAAATAAATAGTCGATAAAAAACGATTTGTATTAACACTTTTATAGAATAATTTTGTAATTCTCCGATGTTGTACAGATGTCTAGCGAGATTTCAGTACAAACAACCAAAATCACCTATTTAAATAACTAGTCCGTACAAAACGAACACTTTGATGTTACTCACTAATGTAATGAGCTGTCGTTACATAAAACTGCTCGCTCAACTTACTACGTCGCCCACAGATTACTGTAGAAACATTTTCAGAACTGACTACTTAACTTTTCTACCTTCTAAGGCTGCCAGTGACATATGTACTTTAAACGCTTTCAGGTCTGTATCCATTAATTTGAGGGTTTTATGGAATATGCTGGTAGGTACCCTTGCCTGCAAGAGAGCAGCGGTAGTGACAGGCTTCGTGTACGTAATTTACGGCGAGTCTCCGTAACACAGGGTGACAGATTTCGTAAGATGGAGAGAAAGCAATCCGTCAATAGAAGAAAACCTTTCAGAAATTCTGTTACGTTAGAAACAGCATGGTGGCAGCCTAACTGCCAAATATCCTTGCGGAGCCTTCGTATTGCTGCTAGGGGAGTCTTATTTACTGGCTCTCTTAATGGAAGAATTCTGATTCCTTGGGTACAAAACAGAAATGACAGGACGGTAAAGTTATATAAGGTTATTGGAAGCGAAACCTGGCCTTAAATAACACAACTTCTAGTAGAGTCTAACAGTGGTCGAGATGAAGCGTGTAAAGTCGGTTTTGGAGGTAACTAGAAGAGTAGACTTGAAAAAAGGCAAACAGGGTAAACTCAGAAATGTACAAACAATAAGATCGAATAATATAAACTACAAATTTAAAGACCATGAATTAAGAATAAAGGACGAACACCTCTTAAAACAAATCTTAGTTTGTAGATCCAAAAGAATAAGAAAATTGTCACGCTGAAAAGATGACCGTCAATAAGTGTTTGAGAAGAAGAAGAAGAAGAAGAAGAAGAAGAAGAAGAAGAAGAAGAAGAAGAAGAAGAAGAAGAAGAAGAAGAAGAAGAAGAAGAAGAAGAAGAAGAGGTGGTAGTAGTAGTAGTAGTAGTAGTAGTAGTAGTAGTAGTAGTAGTAGTAGTAGTAGTAGTAGTAGTAGTAGTGGCAGTAGTGGCAGTATCAAGAATAATGTATAAAATTTAGTTAATGCACCAAACTTTATTCATGCATATTTATACGTGTCTAAATATATATGTTTAACAGTATAAAACTGTTTCAAAGATCTCACAAAAACGTAGACCTAATAACAAAAATACAAACCTGCATATGCAACAAAAAGATATGTTACAAACCATTTAAAAAATATAGGTACGAAAGATGTCTAATGAATATTAAGAAGTCATAAGATCATACAGATACAGGCACAATTATTAAATAATAAGCGTTACAAACACATGATTTAAAAAAAATGTCATTTATATTTTACTAACCACATACAATTTTGTCTATGATCATTTAAGACTCGAGTTAAAATTCTTTGACATTTAAAAATTTAATTTAAATTTCATTCCTCATTAAGAACGCAATTAAACGTTACTATGAGTACGTTATTGTCTTTATTGTTTTTCTGTAGTGTGCGTTTCCATTATAATGATGTCGAGTATTTGCATTTCTTTGATCTTTCATATTATGCAAATAACAGTCCAGCTCATAGCCATTTACATGGATAATTTATGTAATTTTGTATGAATTTCAATAAAAGCAGATACCGTAAAACAATACAGCCATTTGTTTTAGCTCTGTGTTGTCGTTGTTATTTTTAATTTTAATTATTTGCCCGCACATTAAATTTTCTGACGATACTGAAACTCGTTTGAATAATGCCGGTTTAGCGTTTCACTCGTAACGACAATTTTGCATTGAATACCTACTCTAGATTAGAAATATCACGGGCGACGCAGAAATTAATGAAACGATTAATAACATCAACCGTGTGTTGATGACGTAATGGTACGGATAAAGTAACGCGATGTTGAATTATGATTAGCACATTCCATATCTTCCTCTTATTTCCTTCACATATTGGCAGAAGTATCGTAGCGTCGTGACCGTACGCTACACACACAGGTAATCTTATGTTCAACCTGAGTGCTCCTCAAGTCCTCCGTCCAACGACATTTGCATGAATCAAGCCGACGAACAGCAGACTCATCAACGGTTTGTATTCGAAAGCCTCGGTATTATTAATATTTCCAAGCATACGTCTAAAGCTTACCATACTCAACCGCTGCCGACATCAAATCCGGGATACAGCAAGAAAGTCACCCGCGCTACGTTATGTCAGAAAAGCCAACATTTGAATTACTCCAACCTTTCAAAAACATGGAAGGACGCGTATTAAACTTTCCTATTCTTTACTATATCGAGACAACATTTAGAAACATTTTCACGTGGGAGAGTAACAGCATAGTACTCACGTTTTTAAAATATGTTACTTTTAAAAGTTTATTAAATCGCATAAAAGAGTTTTTTTAACATATTAACCAGATCCAACTGAACTGAACTCTGTGTTTCTGCTGTTTATTCCAAACCTTTGACTACATTAAACAGATAAATACCATATTTCTTCCTTTACATTTTAACCTGTGGCAAAAACAATAATTTTCCATAATACTTTGCTCTTATGGTCAGTCGTATTGCACAGTGGAAACAGAATAACTGCCACCAATGAAATCACTAATTACAGACTTTACTTAAACACAAACAACAGTTACAAATCAACAAAGGCGCTCTTATACGATAACTCAATTTAATTTTGTTCAATACACACAACAATAAATGCCACCTTATTACAGTTTTGCACTAATTAAGAGAATTATCGGCTTTCTCATTCTTTATATAGCCAGGTCTAACTGAACTGAACTCGGCCGTTTCAAAATCCAGTATCTATACTTCTGCCGCTTTGCATTGCAATGACACAGCAGGCCTGGATGCCGGCAGAAGAGTCGAAAAACGTGTGGAAGGGGCATCTAGAATTATCTAGAGCGTTACACAAATCTGTCGCCTCTAGAACGAACAGCTTGTTGCGCTTCCGCGTGTCAAGAGTCGCGAAGGTAGTTTTGTTAGTTTTCATCTCAACGTAGCATATCATTAGTGCATCTTTGTCATTCCGTTACAATGTAACTTCTTTTCCTCTGCAGTACTAGGCATTGTTACATGTCCCATTCTATATTTTCAATCCATTTCTTGCGACGCTTCCTTATACGTATTTATATCTTCCTGTAGTTAAAAATTTGCTTATGAGTCATGTTACTTTCATTCAACATATTCGTTCAAGCCCTTGTAACTTAGGCCGTTTAAAAAGAATGTATATAATTCTCTTTCTCTTATCTGTTCCTGTGCATCTTTTACATATATGAAAAATATCATCTCCGCAGCTCGTATCAGTTGATAATCCTTTGTTAAAATCCATATCTCAGGACCATGGATGAGTGTCGGTAGGTATGGTATGTTATGAAACTCAGTAGAATATCATCTGTGTTTAATTCTTGTTTTCTTCCCCAGTGATATTTTAACAGTTCCGCAAACCGCCTGAAACTTGCTAAACTTTCAACTGTTAAGAAAGTTCAGTAAGTTGGGGATATTTTTTATTTTAAATTGAATTATATGTGTGATTATTTAATCATTTATTTGATGTTGTTTGATCGTAGTTGTTAATGTAGAATCACTAAATATAATTTTAGTTAGCTACGGACAGTTAATTTTCATGTTTCCATTGATTCACGGTATTATTTACGTAAAAGGCATACATTTTAATTTATTTAACAAGGTTAATTGAATACCAACCCTATGCGTTAGATAAATGCCGCTGTGTCTCTTACATGATCTTAAAGTCTGCCGTAGCTGCAACATTACTTTCTGTCATATGGATTGTATCGCAGATTCAGTTGTCTGCAAAGTAAAATGATAAAGAAACATAGCGCCGTTATAAATCCTTTGTTTTAATTCTGTTAAGTGAACAGAGCTTACATCGTCTTTCATTCGTTACATTCATTTTGACGAACAAGAAAAGGTGACTTGCTGTTTAGTGTACTGTGTACTTTACTTTAAAAGTAAGACAATTAACAAGAGAGATAGAGATAGATAGATAGATAGATAGATAGAGAGAGAGAGAGAGAGAGAGAGAGAGAGAGAGAGAGAGAGAGAGAGAGAGACAGACAGAGACAGAGACAGAGAAAGAGAGAGAGAGAGAGAGAGAGAGAGAGAGAGAGAGAGAGAGAGAGAGAGAGAGAGAGAGAGAGAGAGAGAGAGAAACAGACGACAGACAGATAGACAGCAGAGTTATAATTATGTAACGTTATTAAACAAATACATTTTGCTTCCACTGACAGTAGCGGCGCTGATTAAGGACAATGGCTTATTTACAAGTTACAACTGTAACAATTTTAACTTCTAACTCTCACTACAGTTCTAGTTTGTCCCTTCCCTTCTTTCTTCCATTTTTTCTCACTCTCTTTGTCTTGTACAGTGTATTAATACATATAGCCTATTTGGTTAACTTTCTTTATTTACATATTTATGAAAGAAAATAATCGTTTCTACGCTTTGGCATAAATACACTGATCAATAATTAATCATTAATAACGAGTCTTAAAGTTTCTATAATTTTTTAAGGCTAGACATCACTATGCTCGTATCTTTGTGGCTACACATTCGTACCTCGTTGTCTTTCTTCAAATGTTAGGTAAATTTATAAACTACCTAATGTGTACCTAAACTGTTATCCATACGCGAAATCCTTGTAAAAGAATATGTATACTGCAGTACGGACTGGGTTATGTTAAGGTTTTTTGGCTACAAAAAAATACACAACACAACAAAATAATGTGACTATACCTTTTAGTAACCGCAGCAAATATAAAATAGGGATACAAATTATTCCGTCAATAACAGAAGCAGCAATACTTGTAAGAGCGATCTGCTTACATCCTCTTTGTATCAACCATGTATGGCTGCGATGGTACAGGTTTCTTTACTTCCTGAAGTTGTTTCTTATGCTGTGACCCCTCTTTCCTTTTTATGCTTTTTCATTTATTTATTTATTTTTTATATTTAATTTTCTAATTCCTTATTTATATTTTTTTTGAAAGAGAAACCACAAGTTATTTAGAACTAGGCTGGAGCCTAGAGAAGCCAAAAATTGTGCTGGGTCCAGTATGACGGGACTTGCAATGAAACTCGGCTGTAATATAACAATAACAGTTTTTATTGTATCCCATCATTCGCTACATGTAGATGAAACTTTATCACATAATTATCACAAATAAATCACAAATATATCATCATTAAATAAGCCCCATGTTGTAATAGTGTGAAAAGACAAGCTCTGTATATCAGTATCAAGTATTTATATATATATAAGTGTATAGAATAATGTTCAGTATATATATAATTCTCCCCCCCCTTGGGACTAGCTTAACATAGACGGAAACATAACAACACAAACAGAAACATAAAGGCACATATACTCACAATTATGCACAAATATTCTAAACACAAATGCCCCTGGAATGCACCTGCCTTGCAGGCAGTGTTACTACCTTGCCCAGAAACCAGCAGTGATAAATGTTCGCCCATCAGTCACCGTCATCCATCAGTTTCTATTAATCTAAATAAATGCGAAAAACCCCAGAAAGGATGATAATCACTCATAACCCATAAGCAAGACCGGATCGCCCATATGTATAGAATTCCACTGATAATCGACCCATCATGAGCATATGAAACTTTAAGTTCCTTCAACAGCATTAAATAAAAATTTAAAGAAACTACATCACCTGATTTTAAGCAATTGTTATACGGTTCTAAAATGTTAATTTGTTTTACAAATTCAGAAGGATTCAATTAATCAGTATATACTTTACTAGTAGGAAAATTAATCAGTCGATGCTTTACAGATTTAAAAAAAATTAAACAGTATATGTTTTACAAGAAAAAAAATTAATCAGTATATGTTTTACAAGTAAAAAAATTAATCAGTAGAGGCTTTACAAGTGAAAAAAGTTAATCAATATGTGTTTTACAAGTAAAAAAAACAATCAGTATAGACCTTTGTAAGGTACAAAATCAATTAGTATATGCCCAGAAAAAAAAGTGCAAATTCTTCTCTATTAAATCCCGACTGGCTATATATATATATATATATATATATATATATATATAAAATGAATTTACAATAAGAACGGTTGTGCCCTAGCAGCTGTGGGAGCGCGCCAGCATGTAGTTAACCAAGTTTGACAAGAATCTAACCTGCCTCAGACTGCCAGAACATGTGCCTGGCAAAACTATGTCCCCTTTTATTCCCCCGAAAACAGCCAAAAAAAGAAAACAAAAAACTCCCCAGCCCTTAAATGTTAAACCCCAAAGTGAATTTAATATCAACTCCATTCTGTTCCAGCCGGAACAGAATTCCTAACATGTCATATAAATTTTGTAGAGAGTAAGATGATGACTATATGCAATCTGTGAGAATGTCTAAGTGTACTAAATATCTCTAGCACGCTCCCCCAGTGCAGCACACAATTACAAGCATTGTACTTAGTGTTAGGCAATTCAGTTATTAAAGTGTTCCTTGAAATTAACTCATAATGTTCAGAATGATGTTCAGCTGACACCCTCTATAGCAGGCTGTCTGGCCACGTGGGCACATGGATTCAAAAGATTTTTACGGTAAAACAGGTGCACTGCCGGCCCGGCCCCAAAAGGAAAATAAAAGAGTGCATATCACCTTAGTTGTGCTGACTAAGTGTTACATCTTGATCTGGTTACCGACTCCTTCTCCGAACAGGATCGTTTCTAAAGGTCCATGGCTGATGAGGATGGAGGTCAATCAGCGAGGCCAAATCTCCGTCTTAATCGAGAACCCTGTTAATTCATAAAAATTAGAAAAGATGTTCACAAAAAATGTACACCCAAGTTCAGGTAATTAACCACAGATCGGGTCTTCAACCAACTCAAAATAAATGCACAAAGTTTCGGTAATAAAGTTTTTGCAAACTGCTTAAAGAGTGGAAAAAGTCTGCCATGGAATAATTAATTCCAACAATAAAAGATTTTATCAAAAGGCGTAGAGTGAAAGACATTAGCACACTCTCAACACGCATCGACAGAAATCAACAGGTTAGTTGGCCACGTGGTGACACCATAATTGCAATTTGTCCCAAAAAAGATTAACTTCAAGGCACGCACAGAATTAATAATGTTTTAATATTAATAACGTTTCCTCTACGGATGTTCTCACAAGTAATTTTTCACTGCAAGTTAATTAAAGAGAGCATACCGACAATCTGATGCATGCCTGAGCATAAGTCCATTACCTAACTACGCACTAACTTTAGCTTCGAATTTATATAACATTCTTATACATTTACCATGAAAATGACAATTACAGTGACTCTTACAATATTATAGTAATAATAAAAGGAACATGGGCTATATACTGAACATTAAGTAAATTTTCTTTTAATATAGAAACTGTCGGATCGCACTCACATGCATACGTCTTTTTCATACGGTTGCATACATTTTGTTATTAATTATTTAATTAATTTTAATTATTTTTGAACGCATACAATAATATAATCTCTTCCCGGGAGTCTCGTAAGTTTCAGCCAGCCATAATAGAGGAAGAAAAACTACGCAGTAAACTGTTCGGAAACCAGAGTCGATGTTTCTCGGAGCCGGACGGTGAATTGAATACAGCTGTTACAGTCTGACCAAGCCGACCCTTCCTACAAGTTGCGCGCGCAGCGTTAACGGTTTCGTACAAAGTTCGGTACACCCGCCCCTCGCTCTCGCGTTATATTACCATTAAATATTCCACAATTTTCGACGGCCGGAATAGTGCCGGCACAATGCTGTTAATGTTCCTTCATTGTTTGTCTCACTTTTATTTTGAAACACACTCTTGGTTTCTCTTCGGACAGATTCCTTACCTCCGTAATATTCTTTCTGAACACTTATCTCTTTTCTATATCGTTTCCCTGATTCCACATTTTTTTAGATCCTGATAGACAAGTTTCACCAACGAAACTTTGAAGTTCAATTTTTAATTCAAATTCTATAGTAAGTATTTATATATTTTTTGTATCGTAGTCAAGAGTTTTTCAAACGTTTCATACAACTTTTGTTTTGGTCTCAAATAAAATTTTAACTGATTTTCTGAGACTTTTCAAGTCCAGTCACTTTCCGTAGAAATGTCTGCTTTATTCTAAGGAATCCTATCTCGAGAGTCCTATACTAGCTATTGACTCTGCCGAATACAAGCACTCCGGTTTGCTACCATACTGTAGTGTCTAAAGTTGCCCGGTACGATATGATTTACATTTTCCAATAGCAATTTGTAGGCCTGTAACAGAATTTATTTCGTACAAGTTCGTGCTCATTGGTAATGAAAACGGGATATTCAAACCAAGGAGTGAAAATATACTAAACCTAAAATTGTGCAAACTAGCCTCGGTGAAGCTTGAATTAAAACAGTTCTAGAATTAAAATTTTTTAATAAACTGACCAATGTCATCGGATTCAGAAAGTGATGGAATAAGTATAAATGTGTGTTTGTATCTGTACGTTATGTTTTCGACATTCGTGGGTAGAATTACTTTTTTGATTTTCGAAAGTTTACAAACATTTCAATTAAACAAAAGTGTTGTTACAATTTTGCGTTTAGTACTATGGATGGAATAATTTTCATTGCTATTTTGTACTTTCAGTATTAACTAAATAGTTTATACACACTATTTGGTTGTAAGGGAGTTGTAGATAAAAATCTTTGAAATCGTCCTTTCTGCTGTGTGGAACTATTTAAGAAAGAATTAGAAAATATGTAACACGTAACATTTTAGGAAAATATTAAGGAATAGATACACTTACCTCGTTTGAAGGGAACAACGGGTGTCGGTGAAAACAATAAGGTATGAAACAGGTGAAGTTGATAAAATGTAAAATTTAGGTTAAAGAAATGGATAATATTTTTATACTGGTTATATGAGCGTAATTATCAATTAGTGGTTTTAACAAAAATAAAATAAATTATTAAATGCTGGAAAAGTCTTTTTTATTTACACTTACACGAAGCGAAGTACTCGTAATATGGTCTCCTAGCTATATAATTATCCAATTGACACAGTTATACACAAACAATTAATAACGCCACCAAATTGAATAACTTCAATAATTGTCAACACAAACAAACAATTATTAATTGCCACTTTCACGGGAATTACTCTAACAGAAACATTGAATAAACCGCTGTTCTCAGAAACTGAACTACTTAATTGTACCCGAACCGGTGGTACCATTCGCTAAAGTGGCAACTCAGCTCCCCACAACTGCCATATTGTATTACATGTATAAACAATTAAGGTCACTCGTGTAATATAATGTGTAGAACGTTGTAACGTTGTACGTCCGAAACCGAAAATCTGCAAACATGGTATCACCCCACTGTTCACGTAATACTTGACAAACAGCAAGTGGAAACTACACATGATGCCTATATTGCGTCGTACAATAGTACATATCTATGTCAACACACATTGGCAGTGATTCCTTTCAAAGAAGGAAATATTTAAGAAAAGACTGTCAGCAAAGTACATGTAGGCCTACTGTACTCAAAGGGCGTGCGTGAGAGAAGCCGTGAATAAGGAAGGTAAGGAAGGTAAGAGAGAGCATACAAATTAAAACGATACTGACAGTTCGAGATTACAGAAGTTATAGGTGTCACATAGAAAGCATCTCACAAAAGAGCTCAGAAATTGTTCGTAAGCAGCACCGCTACTGTCTGTTGAAACACAGCCTATTTATTTAATAATTTTAACCGCCTTTGTCACTGCTTCCTCTTGATCTATTTTTTTTGTCTCTTCGCCGTCTCTATCTCTCCCTACTTCTCTATAAAACTTGCTCTTGTAAAGTCAAATATTCAGCAAACACCAGCTTTTATCTTTACCAAATGTTCTGTTCCAAGTAAAATGTAATTTTTGTTCGTTTTGAATTTTAATGGAATTATGTTGCCCTGTAGCATTTTACTTTGGCGGTCTTTGTTTTTAGTCAGTGGCAAATAAAATCTCACCACACATCGTATGATCGCCAGCTCATAATCCAGCTGTAATTTTAGTAGTCTTACCTACATTAATCTCTTTATTGTAATGAAAATTAAGTTTTATATAGAAATATAGGGGTATTAAATAGATACCTTGGCTTTCTGTAAATGGGTATATATTGAAGCGTGGTCACTAACAAGTCACACATTAATTATATAGCAGTACTTTAGAAGTTACAAGGAGAGAAAAGTTTTAGATATTATAAGAATTCATTTTTCATGCCGTAAGTCTGTAAGTGTTAAAGCATGTTAATGTTCATGTAGACAATAAAATAGCTTACAATTGACGCCTTCATAATTTTAATTTTGCTTTTTCCTTATATTATATTACCTCAAACTAATTTGACATAAAAAAATTGTAATCATAAAATTAAATGAAAATACAGAAAGGCAAATGTGCAAAATTAATTACACACAAAATTTCTATTTAATACAATGGACCTGAGAAATATTAACCTCCGATTAGAAGTATCTAGAAATTATACTTATTGGTTGTTTTTTAATGCTAAAATCAATTCAATACTCTCGACT
This sequence comes from Magicicada septendecula, assembly GCA_034769895.1. Taxonomy (NCBI): domain Eukaryota; kingdom Metazoa; phylum Arthropoda; class Insecta; order Hemiptera; family Cicadidae; genus Magicicada; species Magicicada septendecula. The sequence continues at coordinate 157,608,563 of CM068367.1, forward strand.
GTAAAGAATAAAATAGTCAATAACTTGGGCCTCTTGCCATTTACCTTGGACAGAATTTTTAATTAAAATTCTGCAAAACAATAGTATGATGGAAACGTATGATAACATACAAATTGTTTAATGATTAGAGAACAAGACTTATTCACCCAAAGTTTAACTGTTCTCAAAACTATTGGCCATTTATAATGTAAAAAAAGATGAAATATAAGAGTGAGGTATTAAGAAGAATAATATTAAGAAAATTATGAAATACAATTTTACTATTTATAAACACATATGAAATAAACGTTTATAAGTACTGACACATAGTAAGGCAAAACCGCACTGAGTAGCACCGGTTTTGTAAATAATTTAACAGTACTTTATTTTCAATGTAGACAGCTGTGAGCATTAGATGGGACCACAATTACCTCACATCACATTTCAAAACGCGGAAACGACTGTTTTAATTACCACAATAGAGGTCAAAGACACGTTTAAGCTTTTACAAGCGTTTAATATTTTATTTAGTTTTCATACTGCAGTACAAACTGAATTTTAGTTTCAAATAAATACTCTATCGTACGTATTATTTTAGTCTAAAGTCTTTTAGCTTTAAGGGTAATAATTATTTACAATCTTTTGACCTTTCGTGTTATGTAAACTCATAGTAATTATTAATATAATTCATTGAAATTGATATGCTTTCTATATATGCTCTCTGTTAGCACTGTAATGTGGACGTTGCAAGGCAATGTATCGACAACTTATTTAAAAGATGGATGTAATGGAGTGTAGATATTTGAATTTGATTCTAACTGACGGACTTTCGCCGTCTCTGAAAAAATATAAATGCGACGTTTCGGCTACCAAAGTAATCGGCAGCCGTCTTCAAGCTAATTATAAATTAATAAATGTGGGCATAAATTAATAAATAATATTCTATCAACAAGTGATAGTCAGCAAAACGATATAATTAAAATGTCACATAACATATAATCAAAAACATTAATAATGATGGTGCGCAAGTGTTCGTGTGTATTGTGCTTGTGTTTTGTGAGTGTCCTGTGTTTTTTCGCAGCACGTATTCACAGCCGAGAGCCCCCCCCCCCCAATGTGTTGTTTCAGTTACGCAACACAGGCTACACAACACATTCAGATTTATACTAATTCCATCACTTTCTGCATCCAACCATATTGGTCAGTTTATTCAAACTTTTTAATTCAAGAACGGTTTTTTTCTTTACCACTTCAAGCTTCACCGAGAGTAGTTTGCACAATTTTAGGTTTAGGATTCTTGGTATGAATATCCCGTTTGCATTACCCATGAAACATGTATTTGTACGAAACAAACTGTCTTATATAAATTGCTGTTTTTGGAAATCATATCGTACTGGGCAACTTTAGACACTCCAGTACGGTAGCCAAGCCGGAGTGCTTGTATGGGGCAGAGACAGTAGCTGGTATAGGACTCTCGAAATAGGAAGAAAGAAAAGAAATTTCTAAGAAAAATTACTGAACTAGAAAAGTCTCAGAAAATAAGTTAAAATTTTATTTCAGACCAAACCAAAAGGCCACGTTTAAAGTATGTTCCAGATTCTTCAAGAGCACACTTGAAATGAGCATTAGCGTCAGCAATTAAGTTGAGGATGGAAAATTCCTATAAAGCGTGTGCGACCTATAAAAGCCATAGGTGCCGGCTTGTCAGTCAGTTATGTAAGCGATTTTCCTTAGCGCGGATCAAGTGTTTGTAGAAGTATTGTAGCTAAATGTTGTTTTGTTATAATTAGTGCGGATTTCTTTATATTTGACATTATTATTGCGTATCGACAAATTTTACCGTACTTGAATTGTTGTAAGAGACTATCTTTTTGATTGCAAATTGTGATAATTAAAGCTGGCAATTAGTGATTTCATTGCTGTCTTGTATTCTGTTTTCTACTGTGCTATACGACGATCAGTTATACCGTCGTAACAGTATTATATATTAATCAACTATTTTTAATATATATTATGTAAATCTTTGTTAATATTATTTTTTTTTGATTCTCTAATTCGTGTTTATTCTAATAATAAATAGAATATTAATTCTAACTTTACATGTATTAATTTATAATTAGCCTGAAGACGGATGCCGAATTGCTTGGGTAGTTGAAATGTCGAGTTTATATTTTCCATGTGATGGCAAACTCAAATGCAGTGTGTAGAGATTGGCTGTACAGGTGTCACTGGTATGTAACACAGTCCTAACTGTAACACAGGTTTACGAGTTTCTGAGCTCAATGTGACGGTAATAGGCCTATATATTTGATCAGCTGTACAGCGACTGTAAACAAGATGACGAGTTACTAGAGGATTTAGGTTTATTGTCGGATAGGTTTAGTTTTACAATGTTTTTAACATTGCAACATTTGTCGTGTCAGAAGTCTTGTTTTTAATGAGACTGAAGTGTGTGTTTAGGCTCACATTTAGCCATTTTGAAACGAACCAAATACACAAACGTCGAATGTTCTCTCTCTATCCCTCTCTTTTCCTCTTTCTAACTCACAACACACAAACGCAAATACCAAGGGGATGGACGTTGACAACGAAAGAAAAAGGGTACAAGAATTAGAATAAAGGAAACGAGAGTATTTACAGGAGGATAAAAGGGGGGGACAAAAGAAGATAAAGAGATAAATATATAAAGAGATAGCCTTTAAATAGATAGATTAGATAGATAGATAGATAGATAGATAGATAGATAGATAGATAGATAGATAGATAGATAGATATAGATAGATAGATAGATAGACAGGTAGACAGATGTATAGGTGAATAGATAGATAAGGTGAGAGAGTGAGAAATAGGCTGACAGACAGACAGAATGTAGGTGGAAGTGGGAGAGAGTGTGGATGTCGGAGAAATATGGGAAGATGCGAGAAATGTGAGAAGACTCAGAGAGATAAGGTTTACATTTAGTGCCTCACATTGTGTCAGTGTTGTAGCGTTAGAAATTAGTATGCTTACTTTAGATCATACAATAAAATGGATCATAGATCATAAAAAATGGAAAAGTCTGTAGTGAAAAAAGGCCGACAACGAATTGTCGATGGTTCTCTCGCAGGAGTCCGTGGATATTCGTAGATCGCCGCCGATCCTGATTCTGCTAAAACAAACACAAGTTATTTACTTACGGCATTTGAAGTTCGAGACGGTTGACCAATTCGTAAATAATTGAATCGGTAACTCGATCCTCGTAGGTCAGTGTTATACGGTGCCACCTGTGAACGTATTGCTGAAAATCTAGCTCGTGACTGTACTGTTTATGTAACAAAATGTCGTCAACTCTTTTTTCTGTTATGAATTTTAATTTTTAATAACCATATTGATAATATGTAATCGTTACTTTAATATTTAACACAGGCTGTTTGCGTAGTCAGTCATTGACTTTATTTTTTAAATTGCTCTTAATCTCAGGGTATTGAAAATTATTTAAATTAGTTAACATAAAATTTACAATATTATTCTTGAACCTTGGTTCATTATGTTTACAATTCTTCAGTAGTTCCTTTGAGCCTTCAAGATACAAAAACAAGAAAAAATGCCTGCGCTACTGTTTAACATTAGTAGGCGGAGTTTATTATCATAAACAATAAATATATTAAATGGTTTCATAAGTCATTACCATGGAATAAATGTAGTCGACTATGGTCAACCTTATTTTTACTTTAAGCATAACGAATTAATCTTAGAATAAAAAATTGACCTGAACGGTTTCAAAATTATTAACCTATAGTCGTAACATTGACTGTGATCAACATTGGATTGCCTCTAGGCATACTGATTCAAACATTTAGAAACAAAATTAACATCGAACGTTTATACAATAATAAACTGATTATTGTCAGTATGAGCACAACTTCAGGCATACTGGATTGCAATAAAATATTAACTATACCAAAATATCAGGTATCAGCTTAATCTAAAATATCAAAAAGTTATATCAGTATTTAAAGAATAATTCACTTAATGTTTGTCAATTATTATTATGTCCATTTTATGTAGCACTCTAGTTATTCAAACCATTATGATTTGTCACTTAATCTGTGTTCATCACAATATTAATTAGTGGTTTATGTCGGATATCAATTGAATTCCTCTCTGTGAGAGTTTATTATTCATTGTTTAGTTCGGCTTGGTTCGATATTTTTAATCTCTGGAATAAATTTATTATTTATTTCTATAAAATATAATTATATCGGGTTCATCAATGTTTGTGAATGACTGTTAGTCAGTTTGTTTATTCACTATGAACCTCGTTAATCTATTATGGTTGGTTCCATGTTTTAAAAAATTTACAATCTTAAAATCTCTGTTTTTTTCATTAATTATCATCAATGATCAATTAACACTATACTCCCTGTTAATACACTTCAATTGCAACCTTATTATGCACTGTGCAATTGCATTTCGCTATAATATAAGCGTTTTAGTTAAACATTCCACACTAATAATTTCAAGGTTAGGATGCCCCCTTCTGTTTACGTTTTATAACCGCACAGCTGACATCTTGAAAACGACTGTATCCGCGCACAGAAATTTGCCGTCGTCCCGCTTCGCTAGTCTGAGGTAGAATAATAAAATTATTTTTCTTCTTCGCTGTTCCTATGTCGGGAGCACATACCTCCTGGTCGATTTTGATCGATTCCATTGGTTAAAAAGGTGACATTCCATCCAGCGAGGTCACACCCCTCGCGAATTAATTAATTTTACAGAATTTGGGTTTGGGTTGGAGAGTTTCGTTTGTTGCCTTCTCGTTTTTTCCCAAAATAAATATAATTCCTTTAAAATTGGTTTAACGTCCTTGTTGTATGATTATTACTTAATATAATCACCTTATGTTATCGCAATTAATCTGTTCTTTAAAATACGTCCTCACAAGACATGTGTGAGTTGAATAATAAGAAAGTTAATTCCTTACTTATGACTATTACATATTTCTTATAGTTTTACATGATTAATTACTAAAATTGACCAAATGATGATTACACTTCATCATATGGTTCCTTTGAAGTTCATTTATGATAATATCTAGTATAATGATTGTCTAAAATTAATAAAATTACTATATTTGACCCATGCTTTCTATGGCATTGAGCATGGTCAGTTTGATTTACTTTATTTAGTGACATATTTTGTCCTGTCCACTTTTTTACAGTGATACAGATATTTTAAGATGTCCATTACAACTTCTGGACAGCTTAGTTTTTATTAGAATACAAGTATTTGCTTGTTTTTAATGTAAAATTTATTGTTCATAGTCTTAGTATGCCATGTGTCATTATGATTTAATTCTGAATTAATGATATACCCATTTTTATGTGGTTCTTTTAGGTCTAAATTGTCTTTAGAGTTTAAAGGTTGTTTTGCAATGGTTGTTCTCTTATAATTACATGTGATATTGATAATAATTCACCAATACTTCTTGCATCTAGTGTGGTCAAACAGTGACCTCAATTTTCCTTAATTCTGGTTAAATAAGTGCTTCATTATAATCATTGTATGCTATAATAGTGGTAATACATATTATATTGCACTTCTATGTACTTGTTTTTTACTGGTTTACATTATTATAGAAATTCTGAGTGTGTTTAATGTGTACATCTTTCTGTCCAATTTCAGTCTGTGCATTTGCATTAAACACCACACATACCACTTTCAATTAATAAAATTGTATCACTAGGTTCGTCTTTACAATGTCTACTCTCATTATCTTATAACTTACATTAGTTTACATTGTTTTGGTCTTATTTTATGCTAATTATAAGCTGATTTATAACCGAGTTGAGGTTACCTGGGACCCCCTTGTTAGACAACAATGGTCTATCTTTTGGCTATTTGGTTTCAATGTTTTACAAGTTATTACTTGACACTTTTACTCTTGTTAATTATTATTTCTTTATTATTTCTACCTGTCTAGAGGTGATTACTAGGTTCTATTTTAGTTAATTTACTTAAATTTGCCAGTATTAAAAGCATGCATGGTACACTGTCCTTACTAAGATAATAATTAATTCATTCTTATCATTCGTTATTTTCTTTCATTGTTTTGATTTATTAATTAATTCTATTCTTTTATTAGAATAAAGAGTTTTTGTCGTGGTTTGTCTTTGGTAATAGTTTGTCTATGTCTGTGTCTCTTTGCTGTTTATTAATTCTGTAGATTCCTTGTTTTATTAGTTTCATTCTCTATCAATTCATTTTATAGGCACATTATCTGACATATTCGTTTATTCTTCTGTGTTTGTTACCTTGCTTGTGTTTATTTATATTCTTCAGTCTCTTGTTAATGCTGAATGTCATTGTACTTTAGTTTTGTCCTCTCACTTACCATATCTATTGGGTCATTTGGTTAATCACATTATTATGTTGTCTTCTATATTTTCTTCTTTATCACTATTTATTATTTTTCGTTTGCTGAGTTAGTTATATTAATTGTTTTACTTAGTTCTTGAACCTTATATAATACTTCGTACACAGTAATTTAATTATCATTCCTTTCTTAGGTGTTCTGGTGTTAGTTTATGAGTGTTTCTTTCTGTATCTTATGTTGTTAATTTTATGGTGAAGATATGTACTGTTACATATAATACGAGGGTCATTTCAAAAGTAAGTTTCCCTGTTTCAGGAAAAATAAAAAATACATTTAAAAATTAAAAAGAAAACTATACTTTTATTTAAAAACATATATTTATTTTTCTGTATAATCTCCAGCATTGTCAATACACTTTTTGTAGCGTAAAAACAGGTTTTCAGTTCCTTCTTTGAACCACTGCGTGCCCAGATTTCGGAACCAGGCGTCAACCGCCTGTTTCACTTCCGTATCCGCTTCAAAACGTTGTCCTCCCACGTGTTCATTTCCAGGTGTCTGATAGAGAAAAACATGGAAATCACTCGGAGTCAAATCGGGTGAATATGAGGAATGGTATAAAATCTCCCTTTGAAAGGACTCCAACAAATTCTGCTTGACTCGCGAGGAATGAGAACGTGCGTTGTTGTGGAGCAGAAGAACATTATTGCTCAAGAAACCTTTCCCTTTCAGGACCTATGTATGCCACCAGCGTACCATTGAATGCTCATACACTCAGGTCTATACACAGAAACTAAATGACGATGAAATTCAGTCGCTGATTTATTTTTTCCACCAAAATACAGAATCACACCACGCACTTCGCAATCGGGCACGCTGTTAAATGGAACGTCCATGATTAAAAATTTCGTGTTGTTGTTGCGTTGCTACGAAACGGATGAGGTTTTGGCACTGCTGCCACTACACGCAAATAAATGTTCTCCAACCTTCGTCAGTCTGCTTGCGCCATTTTCCTTTGAAAGAAAAAAAAGGAAACTTACTTTTGAGATGACCCTCGTACATCCAACGGCCTCAAGTATGCCTTCAGTGACATCACATAATTTTAATAGTGATAATATATTTGTATTAATCATTTTTCTAATTTCCTATATCTGTGAACCTGTTTTTATTTTATTTCCTTTCTCCGCTGTATATCAGTAGACGTTCTGACTAATTAGAGCAGAACGCAATATTGCTTTGGAGTATAGAAATGTTTATGGTACTGCAAGTAATGTTTTTACTCTTTTTATATTAATATAATGACTGACGTAATGGTGAATTAGGAGGGACGAGTTCATCCGTTGATTGAGTCTAAGTTCAAATAAAAACAACTATATGGAAACGTCCTTCAGTACACAATTTAGGGACGAATCAAAACTCTTTTGATAGAGAAATGATATTTTTATTACTTAAAGTGCTAGACTGCTGGTCGACATAAAGACAAGACACTGTAAAATAGAAAACATTGGTCTCGACCTTATATTGTGCTAATGATTTGGAGAAAGCTATCATATGACATAACAAATGACATACAGATAATGTTTACCTTATATTTCCTTCAATAAAAATTAAAAAATAATCAAGTGGACACTGACTTAGTGAGACGTGCTACGAGAAAAATCTACGTGGCTTTATTTTTATGTTGATCATTAAATTAATATCATCTTATATCTAGCAATGTGTACAGTGATAATGGTTAGTCAGAGTATTAGGTCTTATTATCCAGAATATTCTAAGCAGTTAAAATACCTTGTAAATTTGCCTCTTAATGAGAAAAACAAGTAACATAATATAATCTAAGTGTTTTTAAATTGATTTTTGATTTTCTATAAACATACGCTTTGACTTTCAGAGTACCGCAATGAAATCTTTTGGAAGGAAATATTAAAACGTGTGTCTATATGAACAATAAAAAGAAACTGCTGTTACAAATACTAATTTAAAAGGCTATAATTAAATTCATTTACTTTTATCTATTATAAGAGTTCAACGTTTTAGAAATCACACGTAGTTCTAAATTAATAAACATCAACAAAAACCACAATATATAAAACTTAAACAATATTCAAATTACTATTTAATTACAACAATTGCAATTTTATATTTAACATCCATCTTTATCAATTAACACAATATATTCTATGTAAGTTATAAAAATAAAAATTTACTTTTAATTTGTAATAATGATTAGATTTTAAAATTGCAGAAAGTGTGTAACCCACCTTAATACTGCTTATTAACCTATAAACTGACTATTGCAGTGACATAGTATTCTTTTATAGTATATCCTTTATACTTTATATGTTTTGAAATGTATATATTGCGAAGGATAGGTGTCCCATAGAATAAGTTGTCGAGATATATGTTATAGGAATGAAGTCGATTTATTAATGACGCTGTTATTTTCTGAAAATCTAGTGTGCTTTTAATACAGTTTGAAAAAGTAATTAATCTGTATCTGTTGACATGTAACGTAGATACGGCGAATTTGGAAGTTGACGAGACATCCGCGTACAGGTACGCACAGGTGATTGTGGAGAAGCGTCCGTGTACAGGTACATCAAGAAATTTAACAGTAACATTGTGTAAATGTAAGAACGTTTTATATTGTAAATAACGGGTTCAAGAGTAGATGGGATTGAGCAAATATTTCTTTCTTGTATGCGTAATAATTATTTCTGCGACAAGTACGGATTTGCGATATATTAACACTATCCATATACAAACTCTGGATAATGTATTATTCCATAGTTTTCTTATACCATATTAAATGTTTGGCACCAGTCTTAGATTAAACAAAGTAACTGTGACCTTTTCTTATACCATATTAAATGTTTGGCACCAGTCTTAGATTAAACAAAGTAACTGTGACCCAAATTTTGTTGCAAAAATGTAAAAGCAGATTTTGTATACGACAGCAATGCGGATGTAACCGTTGGAACCACTGTAGTTTGTGTCCGCTTATTGTTTTTAATTTACAATAAAACTTGAAAACTTAGAGCAACCTATTTCGTACACATAGGGTCGTGGAGTTTTATATCTGCTTTAAAAAATTTGTTCTCGTGTAGCAAATTTTAAAAACCGGAACAAAACTAAAGACGTTAAGACACGATATTACCAGTTAAAGAAAATAAATCTTTATTGGTTACTTTGCTATGGATCATGGTCTTCACTTTGGCCTTGTTATTGTAACAAGTGAGGAAATCGATGCCTATTCAGTGTCACCTGAATAAGAACGCAAGTCGTATTTCAGAGCTGTGCACACTTGAATTTGTATTAGTATGAATTATTGCTATTGAGTATATAAACTATTGAATAATACACTGCTCTTCTCTGGAAAACGCAAGTTGTTATAGATGTGTAAAACTATGTGACGCGCGCACACACATATACTTCTTGTATTCATTATTATACTACATTTATCCAATTGATTCACACTGCATTACAATACAGCCAACCAGCCAACGCGTAACATTGGACGATTCCTATTCGGAGGGCACTAAAGAAGTTTAGAAAAACGTCCAAAGTTAGTATTCAAGGTCTTTCCGGATTACTTTTTATGAGGTTCTTAAAATTTTTGTGAGTACTTCTATGGGGTTTTCTTTGCAGTACGGGGTTGTTCAGATGGTCATGATTACTTTTCTAACATTCTGTTGTAAAACCAAAAGAAAATTAAAAATAAAATATTTTATTAATTAACTTACTTTAATTTGGTTTGAGGTGGCATTTACTTCCGCTCTGGTGTAGAAATTCTCTATGCTTGTTACTTGCTCAATAGAAAGTTAAGAATTATCAGTGTAACGTTATTACGTATTGACTTGAACGAGTAAGGTTTGTGTTTAATCTTCCCAAAGTGTTTACATTTCTTTCTTCTACACAATTAAAGACGTTTTAAATGAAACTAAATAATCTAGTTTCATGACGTAATAAATGTAAAGTTAAGTAAGGGAGGTGCCAGCGACTTAATGTGTGTCATAAAATGAAATTGTAATTCTACTTGAAAAATATTAAACGTCCAAATTAAATAAGTGAAAATGCTAACAAAAATTACTCTTTGATTTGTTGTTACTTTATCATCATATCAAATTTTAGATGCTATTTATACTTGCTAATATCACGACCCTAAAGATTTGATCAAAGTTTGTTTAAAGTTAGTTCATGTCTACAAAGTTGATGACAAGATTGGTTTATCATCTCGGGTCGTGTTTTGAACATTGCATTTAAGCCCGAATTTAACGAGATCTCTCTCTCTTCTTCTATCCCACTTGTATGTCATATTCTTTCTTTACTTTTTCTATCGCTCACATTTTTGTATAACTTACGCATTTTTTTCAAATTTTGAGTCCCACCAGTAAGTTTTAAGATACATTTTAATTAATCATGAAAGAGAAACCTGAATAGGCAATTTTGTTAAATTTCATTTTGCATGCAATAAAACCTATTTAAAAAATAAATTTTGTTGTACCTAGTTTAAACGTGGACTAATGTGCACTTTAGTATAATGGGACCTAATAGGAAATGTTTTCAAATTATTTCCGTATAGAATGTAATTTCTTCTTCTTCTTCTTCTTCTTCTTCTTCTTCTTCTTCTTCTTCTTCTTCTTCTTCTTCTTCTTCTTCTTCTTCTTCTTCTTCTTCTTCTTCTTCTTCTTCTTCTTCTTCTTCTTCTTCTTCTTCTTCTTCTTCTTCTTCTTCTTCTTCTTCTTCTTCTTCTTCTTCTTCTTCTTCTTCTTCTTCTTCTTCTTCTTCTTCTTCTTCTTCGGCTTGGACCATAGCCCGTTTTGACTTCACAGAATCTCTGAGCATTTTTTCAGGGTCTTCCACCATCTCTTCGTTCCCACTGGCCTAGATTCAAACGCTTGTTTACAAATACGCGTTCCACATGCTTGTCTACTATACGTTCTATTCGTTGTATACCATGCTTGTCTAGTCATACACTTGTCTACCATGCGTTCGTTCCACATGGTATTTCGATTCTGCCTGTATTTCTTTATTCTGTCCAGAACCGACTGTTACTTCAGGTCTTTCCTTATGTCGTCATTTCGTAGACGATCTCTCAAAGTACATCCCTTTACTGGTCTTAAAAATTTAATTTCCGAGGCCTGTATTTTTGAAATATCTTTTTGCAGGAGAATCCATGTTTTACATCCGTATATTAAAGTCAGCACAGCCACGACCTTAAAGAACTTTAGCTATATCTCCCTCTGCGTTTTATTCTTTAATAGTCGTCTTATTGTTCCACAGGTATAACTAAATTTATTTAACTTTCTCTTGATATCGTTATCCTCGTATAATTGTATATAACCTATAAATAATATAATGTCGTCATTTGAACAGTAAATTTTCATCGTTTCATTATTAAAGTTTAAAATTTTAATAAACTGGAATTCAAAAGTGCTTAAACTAGAAACGTACTATTCTAAAACGTAGGCTTGCACGGCCGGTGTCAACATGTAATACCGGGCTGATAGGCCGTGGTCGGTTGCTGACAGATTGCTACATAGTTGGCTTATGTTGCGATCACAGCCACCGGGAATCTGCTTACGAGTCGCAAAGCGACAAAGAACACGTACGGCAGATGTTAACCGAACAATACCCGAGTCTTCCTCGGTTATAAGCAACAAGGCGGCCGGTAACACAAGGTTATCTATATATCCTCGGCTACCAAGTCTCGGCCAATCACAACGGCTTGCCTTCCACGAAGTACACATTCCCATCCGGAAAAGCGAAGGGGATGGCTGGTCCTTTTTTCGCCAGCAGGTCGGCTCGCAGCCTGCCAGACAGACTTGGGCCTGACTTTCAGACACATGAGGTACGCGTCCCATTGTTGTGCAGTGGCATCAAGCAGAAGCTGTTTGATAATATCGGATTGGGCGTTGAACCTGCGTTTGATACCAGGATCCCGGGTTTGTTGCTATCTCCGGCGTTCGGGGATGGCGAGAAGCACCTGTTCAGGCAAGTGAGACCTTCGATTAGTCTCAGGGACGAGATAAGTGTGCTTGTCAATGACGGATGTGACGACATCTTGAAGATTGTTGGCCATGCGGTCCGAATCAGCTGGAGTGGCTATGGCGACCGGCGGGTCAGAAGGCACTGTTCCGTAAAGTTCGTCACGGTAGGAGCGCCAGTTGGCTCTCTTGATACGACGGGTAGGTTGGAGAGAGTTGTCCTATAATGAAATAGTTTATTTTTTGAAAATGTAGGCCCTTGTGCTACGTACAAGATCTGAAAGCCGAATAACCAACTGTCGAAAACAAAACGTAACAACCAATAACGTGAAGACACAGTCACGATCATAATCTTGCCAGGTACCACTACCACAACTGTGGCCAAGCAGGACATTGACACTTTGTATAGCTCGAACAAACAGACTGTGTATAACAAGGTTACACTATTATTTGCCGCAGACTGTGATGACTGAAGGCAGGTGTCGTTGGAAAGCAATAAGAAAATTCGCCGAACAATGGCTTCTTCACTTCATACGTTCAGGTAAACCAATCTTCACACACAGAAATATTGTCTCTTCTCTTGTCAACCTCAATCCGTGAATTGACTGTTCCTTTACACTGATCATTTATTTAAAAATTTGGCCATCTCTAAACCCCCTTCGAAGGCAACTGACTAACGAAAAATTTCGTCAGGTTTCTCTGGTTTCCTTCCACTATTTTCCACTGTACCACATTCACATAACCTTGCTGCTTAATCAAGTGCACCAACATCGAATTCTTTCCACACACTTAATGTTTTTTGTGATTCTTTAAACGCTCATTATGGATACCCTTAACGATACGGTCGTTAACCACTAAACGTTATTACTTACGTTTTACGGTATCTCGTTCCACTTCACCAGGATGTATAAGTCAGTAGCATAAAGCATAAAGCCAAAGAAATTATGAGATTTTTGTACATTTTAATTCCACTAACACAAGAAAATACTGTAGCCTTATCTTTAAAACTAAAATTACTTTATTGCACAAGACATTCTACATTTTATGCGTACGATGCTACATGTATTATTGCAACTCAAATACTGATTCGCTACTTTACTACTAAAACTCTATGACTGATTAAGACATGTATTTGTGGTATGTGGCTGCATAGTAATGTGTTGATGTTCTGTGTCTCTGCAATAAATTCACCCCTGGCTGTATTTTCCCAGTGTGAAAATACTCAGGTTGGAAAGTTTTACTACTGAGATTACTACGATTAAAACAACAAAGCATGTGTGTACACCGCGAGCGCACATTTTCGGGCATACCAGAGTGCGTGCTGGAGTCAACGCAAGCCGCGCGCCCTCGCACTGACTCACAACACGCAGACTGTAACGCGGGACACGTGTCGGCTCAAGCGGTGCGGTGTGAGTCTGTACGCGGGGCGTCACGTGCATGAGCGTGCAAGAGTGCATGCTGGAGTCAATGGAAGGGGCGCGCTTACATTGGGCCCCAACACGCAAACTGCACACCAGCATGTGTCCGCCAAACGGGTGTGTGTGAGTGTGATGCCTGTGTCCTAATCGTAGCAGTCAAAATAGCAAAACTCCCATGTACTTCGAGTATTTCACAATGCGTAAGCAGACCACGAGATGAATTTATTTGCAGAGACACCAACGGAATACGTCTGAAATCGTTGACAGTTTGAATTAAAATAAATAAAATTATTAATTTCGTTTACTTACTTAGAAACAGAAAATGTATTTTTAACAATTACAACAATTAAAATTTTAATATGTTTTTTTTTTGTAATACCGTACGTAAACGTTAAAAGGTCGGGTTAATATGCTTATTTAAATGAAAACAAGAGGTAAAACTTATTATAGCTAAAACTCTTTAGGTTTTAGAATTTAGATTCTAAAACTATTTCAACTTTAACGAAGAAAGTTGTGTTAGTGGTTATAATCACAAACAGAATTATCACTGTTGCACACAACTATAGAAAAATTATTCCGATTAGCGCTTTCAAGCTTCTCAGCTCATCGTCAGATCGGAATTAACAAGGAGAGGTAAACCAAACCCTTCACACCACCATCCCCCACTGACCACACACAACAAGCTAGAATGCAACGTAGGCTATGAATTTGAAAACGATATCGACAATAAAATAAACAGATGTGTGGCATAATTTATAAGACTCTGGGAAAGAAAATACGAAAAGATACAGATTTAAAATTTTATTACGTAATAGCGGCACTAGTTATTGATGTACGGGAGTGAATCGTGGACACTCATCCCAAATCACAGAAAACGAATTGAAGCTGCTGAAATGAAATTCTTAAAGAGAGGTTCAAAGGATGCACCCTAAGAGATCACATAAGAAATGCACACATAAGACAAGACTGAATATATACTCGATAAACGATAAAATAAATATCGGTATGGAGAACCATACATGACTTCCATATTCTAAGATTTATATTTAAAATCATTTTCGAAATGAAATATTACCATAGAAACTACTTCTTTCTACTTACTGCTTCAGCCTTAACCACAGTACTGTGGTCACTAACGTATACCACCTCACGTTATCGCACTCGATTTTCACTGATGATGGAAGTCGATGGCATTGCCGAAATGTCTGGTTTTGTAGAAAACACTGGACTACGGCCAAATATCCCGGGAAGGAATTTTAACAAAAACTACTTCTTTGTTGCCGATAACGTTGTACACATATATATCAGTGGCGAAGTTACATGGAGGCAATTGAGGCAATGCCTACCCTAACAAATTCTGTAGAATAAAAATTATAAATACGTATGAACTACATAACGTAAAGATTATACATTGTTACTGTGACTGTCAAATTTATTAAACCGAAACGTGCTTTATTGAGCGACCGCTAGATGGTGACAGGTGAGATTCGGCATAGTTCGTTTAAAGCGAATGAGGCAACCTGAACTTGCCTCAGCGTTTTTTGTATACATCGTATGTAAGCAATGTAGTGGTGTGATAGGGAAGTGTAGGGAAGGGGGATTGTCCCGCGCTGTACACATAGAGCGTTGAGGCATGCCTCACTTCTGTGGTCCAAACAGTTAAGTTAAAGCGCCTGTGTTGTTACTAAGTGTTTATTTTATGCGGTTACTAAAAGTGTCACTGTTATTCCGCTGAACTAACAGATGATCAAGATTGTTATTTGAATTATTTGTAACATTAAACATATATATAGAAACTAACCAAGTTTAAAAATTTGAAGTTCAATCAGTTGTATTATTGTGTATGACTAATACAAGGATTGTTCAATAGACACACGTATAGAGCTGTAAAGCATTTTTTATTCAACGATTTTAAAAGAAGTCTCCAATAACATTAAGACATGAGTTCCACTGTTGCGCTAACCTGTAGATTCCCTGCTAGTAAAATTCTTACGGCTGTTTGTGGAACCATTCGGTTACAGCAAACTCTACCTCAGCGTCCGATTTGACCCACCGTCCTTTTAGTGATTCCTTAAAAAAAATTTAAGATAAGATTTTTGCCTACCCATTCATTAACTACTAGCTTCGCCAGTAAGCAAATTGATGTCCATTTTTTCGGCTTGCACGCGTTATGTTGGTGTGGGTTTCGGCACTTTCCATTTAAAAAGCGTGCTAACGTAAGAAAATAAACATGAGTGAGGCCAAAAATAACGTGAATTGTGTGTTTGTGTCTTACCTGCCTTTTTATTGCCGTATTAAATGAAAAATATTATATTACATTAAAATTAAAAAATTTTAATTTTATTGCCTGGCAACAAAATTATTTTATTTTTAACAATTACCATTGTTTCAAAAAGGTTAAATAAATTTGCAAGTACTTTACTCTTGTTAAAACGTAAAAGGTTGCAGGTAAACTACCCCTTCCCCTTAACCGATCTTCACCAAAATCGAAAGTCCTTGAGACCTCTACAATTCAGGGATGTATGCAAAACATTGTTTGATTCTGTTTGAATTTGCGGCTGTTATCGTTTGCCATAGAAAATACGCTTGATAAAAAAACGGTGCAGGTAAACTACCCCTTCCCCTTAACCGATCTTCACCAAAAACAACAGGTCTTGAGTACTCTACAAATCAGGGCTGTATGCAAAACATTATTTGATTCTGTTTGAATTTGGGGCTGTTATCGTTTGCCATAGGAAATACCCTTGTTAAAACATAAAACGTTACAGGTAAACTACCCCTTTCCCTCAACCGATCTTCACCAAAAACAATAGGTCTTGAGAAATCTACAATTTAGGGCTGTATGCAAATAATCGTTTGATTCTGTTTGAATTTGCGGCTGTTATCGTTTGCCATCGGAAATACCCTTGTTAAAACATAAAACGTTACAGGTAAACTACCCCTTTCCCTTAACCGATCTTCACCAAAAACAACAGGTCTTGAAAACTCTACAATTCAGGGCTGTATACGAAACATTATTTAAGTCTGTTTGAATTTGCGGCTGTTATCGTTTGCCAAAAAAAAAATTTCCCTTGATAAAAAAAACCGTTGCAGGTAAACTACCCCTTCCCCTCAACCGATCTTCACCAAAAACAATAGGTCGCGAGTACTCTACAAATCAGGGCTGTATGCAAAAAATTATTTGATTCTGTTTGAATTTGCGGCAGTTATCGTTTGCCATAGAAAATACGCTTGATAAAAAACGTTGCTGGTAAACTACCCCTTCCCCTCAACCGATCTTCACCAAAAACAACAGGTCTTGAGTACTCTACAAATCAGGGCAGTATGCAGAAAATTATTTGATTCTGTTTGAATTTGCGGCTGTTATCGTTTGCCATAAAAAATACCCTTGTTAAAAAAACGTTGTAGGTAAACTACCCCTTTCCCTTAACCGATCTTCACCAAAAACAACAGGTCTTGAGAACTCTACAATTTAGGGCTGTATGCAAATAATCTTTTGATTCTGTTTGAATTTGCGGCCGTTATCGTTTGCCATAGGAAATACCCTTGTTAAAACATAAAACGTTACTAGTAAACTACCCCTTTCCCTTAACCGATCTTCACCAAAAACAATAGGTCTTGAGAACTCTACAATTAAGGGCTGTATACGAAACGTTATTTGATTATGTTTGAATTTGCGGCTGTTATCGTTTGCCAAATAAAAAAATTTCCCTTGATAAAAAAAACCGTTGCTGGTAAACTACCCCTTTCCCTCAACCTATCTTCACCAAAAACAATAGGTCGCGAGTACTCTACAAATCAGGGCAGTATGCAAAAAATTATTTAATTCTGTTTGAATTTGCGGCAGTTATCGTTTGCCATAGAAAATACGCTTGATAAAAAACGTTGCAGGTAAACTACCCCTTTCCCCTCAACCGATCTTCACCAAAAACAACAGGTCTTGAGTACTCTACAAATCAGGGCAGTATGCAGAAAATTATTTGATTCTGTTTGAATTTACGGCTGTTATCGTTTGCCATAAAAAATACCCTTGTTAAAAAAACGTTGTAGGTAAACTACCCCTTTCCCTTAACCGATCTTCACCAAAAACAACAGGTCTTGAGAACTCTACAATTTAGGGCTGTATGCAAATAATATTTTGATTCTGTTTGAATTTGCGGCCGTTATCGTTTGCCATAAGAAATACCCTTGTTAAAACATAAAACGTTACAAGTAAACTACCCCTTTCCCTTAACCGATCTTCACCAAAAACAATAGGTCTTGAGAACTCTACAATTTAGGGCTGTATGCAAATAATCTTTTGATTCTGTTTGAATTTGCGGCCGTTATCGTTTGCCATATGAAATACCCTTGTTAAAACATAAAACGTTACAAGTAAACTACCCCTTTTCCTTAACCGATCTTCACCAAAAACAAAAGGTCTTGAGAACTCTACAATTAAGGGCTGTATACGAAACATTATTTGATTATGTTTGAATTTGCGGCTGTTATCGTTTGACAAAAAAAAAATTTCCCTTGATAAAAAAAAACCGTTGCTGGTAAACTACCCCTTTCCTTCAACCGATCTTCACCAAAAACAATAGGTCGCGAGTTCTCTACGAATCAGGGCTGTATGCAAAAAATTATTTGATTCTGTTTGAATTTGCGGCAGTTATCGTTTGCCATAGAAAAAAATCTACAGACACACAGACAGACACACAGACACACAGACACACACACAGACACTTTTCGGAAAACGACTTTTTTTCATGTTTTGAGTGTAGTAGAATCAGAATCTGCAATAATCTCGAACACGATTTTTTTTGCCATCACCATACTTCCATTCCTTAAGGAAATATGGAAGTAAAAAAAGTGTATACAACACATAAATAGAATAGGTGATTTAAGAATACCAAAAACAGATAATCCAGTATAAGCCTCCTGGAGAACGAGATAGAGGCAGAGGCAGACCAAGAAAACGGTGACTGTGTAGACAGAACAGGCTGCAAGCCTAATCTTTGAAGTGAAGAAGAAAAATAAGAAGAAGGAGAAGATGAAGAAGAAGAAGAAGAAGAAGAAGAAGAAGAAGAAGAAGAAGAAGAAGAAGAAGAAGAAGAAGAAGAAGAAGAAGATTATTATTATTGTTGATCTAGGTTGTTTGATAATGTTCTCCCACCTTGATATGAGACATGCATGAGTCCCAGGCAACACTTTTATGTCTTGTATAAGCAGTGAACTTGTTACTTATACTTGTATAAGTAGTATACGCAGGTTACTGGCTTGTTGCAAAACAAAACTTCTAATATGAAGGACCATGAATACTCCATAATCAGCGTTATCTTTTGGTCACGGTTGTCACCATCACAGCTTACGGTCCGGTTTGCCTTTGGCTTTATATCAGAGTTTCATTTCTTAACCTTTGGAACGCAATCTCATTCCATAAAAGACAGTATGGGGAGATGCTTACTTCATGGGAGCAACTCTTCGCTATGTCACAGCACCGTCATATCATCATAAGACATCAGAAGGCTGTCGAAATCAACTAGTGTGAGTAAGCAGCTACCTCTCCGCACCATGCCAATTCTGCTGTGTAAATATGGAACTGTTTATTTGTGACTGACCTGTCTATTTAAATAACACTTTTTACAGCTATATCTTATGGAAGGTCTACATTTGTCACTTGCGACCTGGCCAATAGCCGAGATTTCCTATACGGTCACGATCCGTGCAATCATTCGTGCCGATATTTGAACTTCTCCTACATTAAACAAATCCACTTCAGACCGGAAACGGCGAGGTAGCGGGGGAAGCAAGCCTTCGTCTCTAAAATGGCCAGTCCGCCGATTCAGGTTGTGATCCCAGCGCCGGCAACCCGAGCCTCTACCATCTCCGCTTCCGCACCCAAACGGCCTAAGATACCGCCGATCGTCATCCCCCAGTGCGGTGACTGGAACCTCTTGACAGTTGTTTCATCGAGTGTAGTCGAGGTCAAAAGCCAAGGCTCGTCAATTTGGCTCCTCCCGAAATAGGTTCAGGACTTCCCGGCTTGCCAGGATTTCCTGACAAAGCCTGGAGGGCGTATCACATCTTCCCCTTGCCCGGAGAGAGAGAGAACTTAAAATCGTGGTATCTGGGATTCCCCATGATAACCCGATTTTATGTATCTAGGAGGATCTAACTGAGAAGGGGTTCGTCCCTATCTCTATAACTCCTCTCCTCTCCGGAGACAGGAAGCGTAAGATGAATTCCTTCTACATTCGCTTCAGTGTATGAACTTGACACGATTGCGTGCATCCGGGTACAGATTCGTGCCTTCAGCTGGGCCATCGCAGTCTTTCAATGCCAGCGTTTTGGCCACTTCTCAGCTTTCTGTAAAATGCCGACGCGTTGGGCGTTCGATGCGGGGAGTCCCACAACGAGAATTGTCCCGTTGTGAAGCCGCAACCTGGAAAGTGCTGGAACTGCGGAGGCAGTCATCCGGCTAATTATAGGGGTTGTGCCCACTCCAAAAAGGTCCTTCCCAAGCAGCAGCGGGAGAACGACCGTCAGGTAGCGCCACCCCGCCCAGTGCCCCGACCCCCGAGACGTAAGGTTGTCTCGCCTCCCACCTCCTCATCTACGGTACCTTATCCTATGCTGCTGTGACCGCTACGGCACCTGTAGCAACCCCTAGGACCAAGGCACCTGCCGGAGTGCCGTTACCAGTTGCGAACACACCCGCAGTACCCCTTCAGCAACCCAGACATGCTAGAGACTGTAGTCAGTAAGCTTCTGCGGGCTATGGGTTAAGGGGGTCACGGAGGTGCGCCTCAGGTCTGGCGACTGGCATAATAACAGAGATGCCCCCACGTCATGCATGTGTATCATGTGTGCGTGGACCGCACCATGACACCTTGTGCCGAGCAAACGACCGCGTTGCACTGTTCGAACCTGGGACAACGCAAACAAACCAGGTGCGAGACGCCCCGTGCATCTTGCGACTGTCTGTCTGAATACAACTGAAAATATCTTGTGATCTAAATATACAATATAATATAAACTAATAATGAATAGTGAATTTAAGGTAAGAGTTACATTTCATTTTAAAATAAAATTTTGTAATAATTCTTAAAAACATCTACCACCTTCTTCTAAATAAGATTTTTTTCTTTTAAAAATATAATTGTATACATTTCGTAATTCCTCAACTGTTTTTTCATGTTGTTTCTTACTTCTTCAGTTGTATGAGGATCATTATTGCACACATTATTCTTAATGTCTATAGAGAGAAAAATCTGGTTTTATGAGAACAGGGGAGCTGGGTAGGGTCTTAAAAAAAGTCTTTCAAAAAATTGATTTGGTCAGTTTTACCTTCTTCCTGCACATAACAGTACCTATCTTCAAAAAAAAAAAACAGCTACGATATTAAGAGGCATAATCTCTGCTGTCGACAGGTACGTTTTGAAATTCTAGATGTGTGACTTTCACACTATCTTTGTTAAAACAGATTATTATACGTTGTTCATGTTCAAACAGATAATCAATTTTGCCGTTTCAATTACCAGTGTTGTAATATACTTTGTCTGTCGATGTAGCTGAAGCATATGCATTCAGGGTTAACGACACGCGCACATTTAGCGTCACGCAATCCCAAACTTCCGTCCCCCTTAGCGTCACGACCCTATCTATGTCTACTTCCTTCCCGTTGCCGAATTCGACAATGTTCTATCGGAGTGACTTAATTGAGACAGGGTATGTATATATATATATTTTATTAGCCACGAAAGCACCGTGACTGTTTTAATAAAGTAGCAGGGTCTGCTCTCTAAATAAAAAAAAAAAAAAAAAAAAAAAAAACACTTTCATCTGTATTCTAACTGGCATTCGTTAGGATAATAAATAAAATTGATTTCACCGGTTTGGTCTCTCTAGTGTTTGTTAAAAAAATACAAGACGAATATAACCGCAATAAGTTATTATTTTTTTCTTTTCTGTACAGCAAATTAAACGAGACAATTATTCAATATATTAACTTAAGACGTCTACATACGTTCATCAAAGAATACAAATACGAAGTTTATTCTACATGCAAAATGCATGTGCATAAAACATATTATTACGAAGGTCTCACGGATCGTCGTATTGCACAGTGGAAACAAAATACAGACGCCAATGAAGTCTATAATTACCAGCTTTAATTAGCCACAAAGAACAATTTGAAATCAACAAGGTACTCTCACACCATAATTCAAGTTAATTTTATCCACACGCAACAATAATTGTCAACTACTACAGTTCTGCAGTAATTATAACACAATAATCACTATCCACTAATCCGCAACAATTACTTCATCCGCACTCTACAATATTGCCAGGTGTAACTAACTTCTAAGCCGGCCGCTGTTGCTTAAATAGATACCGCAGAGGTTCCAGAATATTTTTTCTATATTCCTTGTGCAATGGCAACATAATGTGCATAGTTACAAGAGCTCAAACACGTGAGTGCCCGTCTGGAGCCTACGTGAGTGCTCGACCTTGACCGAGACGCTGCACCTTCTCAGGTAGCCGAGAAAAGTGTAGAGTGACGGTCTAGACGTTTCGAGAGCGTTACGTAAATATAAGTATAAGTTAGTAGCAAGCAATGTAAGTCTAATATTAAGCGAACATTATGTAGAATTAACAAACCATGGGTAGAAAGAAGTAAATAAGTACCGGGAGGAAATTAATATCGGTGGAAAATGAAATAACAATATACCTGACGGACTTAGTAATTAGAAGTTTTAAAAATTAAAAGTGATTGCAAACAATCACCTAGTTCAGTGGTTCCCAACCTTTCCGGACCAGCGTACTACTTTGGTCTACCGCGTTCATTTCGAGTACCACCGGAGCTTAAGGAATGGTTATTATTGGGGTTTTTTCAATAAAACACTTGGTACACCATGAATAGTATATCTTATTATTTCTACTTATGTATACATAAAATTTATAGTTAATGTATAACTAATCTAATACAACAAATTTACTAAACAGGAACTGATTTTAAAAATTAATTTCAGGTTGGTTCTCTGCTAAAATAAAGTATTTAACACCGCAAAGTGTTTAGGTTGTGTTTTTATAAGGTCGATCGTTTTAAATCATGTCCGGTGAAAGTTTATTGTTGTTTTGAACACTTAAATTTTTATTTATTTATTTTAAGTAAATACTTTGTTCCTAACCAGGTATTCTTGCGTCCCACCTTGGATCCCTCCGCGCTCCACTAGTGCTATGCGCACTACCGGTTGGAAACTACTTACCTAGGTCAAGATTTTTTAGTCAAAACTACAGAATTTTTGAGTTTCTGTACAAAGATTTAAGGTTAACACATAATTATGACGCTTACCAAGGTATCAGATTTGATAGAATATCTAATAAAACTATTAGCAAATTTATGAGAATAGGCAGAGGACTCACAAAAATATGAATGATAAAAGAAATGCAGAAAAAACAGCTACAGAGGTCCTGATATTGCCAGTTATGGTGTTATCAATGTAAACCGGATATGAGACTGCTTACGGTGCAAAATCGTAGACTCGTGTGGTCTAAGTTCTTGACAGGGGGGGGGGCAGGAATTTATATATCGTTATGAGTTTGTTGCTAATGCCAGACTTCATCACACTAAAATGAACGTAAATGTGTTATTGAGCATTGTTTTGTAAAACATTTTAATACTAACAATGTATAACTACAGAGTAATAATTAATGGGCTGCTAACAATACTAATTCCTACAATAAACAGTAACACGCACACAGTACTAAAACAACATAATTATAAGGCAAGACTTTGGCAGTGACTTGCTTACATATTGGGAAAAGTTACACCAGGCCACTGCTAATGGCAATGGCAACTGAACTAAAGGGAACATTGTTTATCCAATATTGGAACAACAGATCTGCAGGGTTTGTACTGAGGAGAACAGGTTTAAGGTGGGAAGCTCAAGTAATTACGGTTGGAAGTTTGATCACTTGCCTTTTTAATTTTTCATATTATTTCAAACATTTGTTTCACAGTATGGTTACGGTATATTTTCATATTTACGCTTTAAAGGGGACCATAATTCTTATACATTTATCTTGTCGCAAACTGTGTATGTAAACACGTTTTAATTTAGGAATTAATTAGTTTTCGTTCAAGAAAAGAGATGCTAATTTTTTATTATAATTAATAAATCACTGTAATTATAATTTTGGAATATTAACACACTATTAACAATTTTCAATAGTTAAAAACTATGATTAATTTTAATGTTTAGTAAAAAAAAATTTTTATTTTAATTATTTCGAAAACATTTTTATCAGGGCTTCTAAGATATTTGAAAGGGCGGTGTGTTCTTAATTACGTTCTTTATCACGTATAAATTGGAAAATTTCTTACTTAACTTATTACGAAAAGCTGATAGATAGTCAGTGGAACAAAATGACATAAAAAGCCACTGATATTTTTAGATAGGCCTAAATCGTTTCTTAACAACTACGTCGTGGTAATTGTGGTATCGTTTTAAATAGCTTTCAGTCCGCTTATAAAATGAAAACTGACGAGTTTAATATAGCCACAATCACTTTGTTGTGGATTTTCCAGAACGCAGCCTTTAAAAACAAGAGCTACCTGCTTACCTGTTTCAATATCTGATTGTGGATCACAAAGTGTTTTGGTTTACAGAGTATTTATAACGTTGCTTTCGTTAAAAGTTTCTAAAGCTTCAGGTTGGAAGGAAAACAAAATCAAACGATATCTCTCTTTAGTGAAAGAGTATCTTATGCTTTTCGACATTTAAGGATTACGTTTTTTAGGGCGGGAAAAATATTTTGTTTGTGTTAATAGCATTCAAAGGTGACACTCTCAACGCAGCCCAGGAATTTGTAATGTTATAACTAACTGAATGTTTAAAAATTTAGAAAAACTTTCTTAACTATTCATATTAAGTTATTTTTTAGTTTTATATAGTAAGTTGAAAACACATTTAAAATCTAATGAGTCAATTGATAAATATATTTTCTACATCAGTAATTAATTCTATATAATCTTGACTATAGTTTTAATTCTCTAATTAGGTGTCAGAGTGACCAAAATTATTGTTACGTAATACGGAAAAAGTGTTACGTAATACGGAATTTTCTACAAGTATGTCTGATATCAAAGTTGTAATGTGTGTGTGCGTACATACTGCTGCTAATTTGAGATGAAAGACAATTACGCGTCAACTATCGAGTCTATTCCAGAGGTAGCGTGCCCGTGCTCTGAGCGCCAACGATGAAATCGTGCTCTGAGCGCCGATGCTGATAAACCCGTGTTCTGTGCGCCGACCTTATCTATGCATCATTAGACACCTGGCTGCATATCTGTATATCCGCTGTTCGCCAACTTCGTAGTCAACACTAGCGGTGCAATGAACAATTTTATGAGTCATTACTAAAACCATTGTCACAGCACTAGTAAGGCCCCAGAACAAAATACATTTATTATTAAGTTATTTAAATTCCAATATTGGACAATTTTTCATATTATCAGAAAAATTACGAGAACCCAACTATTCTACCATTTTATTAGTAACGTAACTGTAGAGCAGACAATCATAAAACAAATACTAAACGTTTTGGACTACTGCGTTAGATTTTTAGTTAAATTTGCAATCATAGTACCTAAATGACAAATAATTTAGCCATACTACAGTGTCACAATGATTGTCAAACCACAACTAAGGAAAGGTGCAAGTACCAGGTTCATTTACGAGTCATATGGTCAACAAATTTAAGGTATGCGGCTATATAGTATAGACGATCATACTAGCAAGTTTTGCACTCTTATCAACCCGGTTCCATTGTACGTCCCGTGTTTACGCATATATACAGCTCAGGTCTCCGTCTCATAATCGTATTCTCCTTTATTATTTACACTTATGTTTAACCAAATTCTTTTATTTCTTCTCAGATGTTTTCGTCCCAACCAAATGAGAAATTCTGAGATAATAAAGAGGATTATTCGCTAAAGATGCATGTGCAGAGGCACTATTACAGGCATAATAAAAAATTTCAAAGTGAAATTTGCAGACTTCTGAAAAAGCTAAAGGAAAAAGATATTCATATTTATCCGTTCCCTTTAAACAGCAGTAGACCAGAAATATTCAACTACTTTTAAGACTTCCGCGGAAATAAGTTATTTTATTTCTCTTTGACTGGCACACACAAACGCGCGCGCGCGCGCACACACACACACACGCACACACACACAC
Organism: Magicicada septendecula; assembly: GCA_034769895.1. Taxonomy (NCBI): domain Eukaryota; kingdom Metazoa; phylum Arthropoda; class Insecta; order Hemiptera; family Cicadidae; genus Magicicada; species Magicicada septendecula. Next base: position 157,634,523 of record CM068367.1, read on the forward strand.
ACACTTATGTGTATATAGAGTCGGTTCTAGTATGTGTAGATGCGTGAAGCAGATATATTCGTATAGGCCTACCTGGTTGCTAAAACGTAAAGAACTCTACATGAATATTATCTGTACCTACGATATGTGGAATATGTGTAATTGTGATTTGAGTGTGTTGGAGGGGGGGTGATCTTTACGTGTTTTTGATAGGGGAGAGAAAGAGAGAGAGAGAGAGAGAGAGAGAGAGAGAGAGAGAGAGAGAGAGAGAGAGAGAGAGAGAGAGAGAGATGTGGAGATTAGACAATTTTATGTGTATATGTGTGTGCACGCGGGCTTGTGTATCTTGCCTCTGTGTGTGTGTGTGTGTTTTAGACTGTGAGAGTGAGAGTGAGTGGAAGTAGGAGAGAGTAATGGAGGGAGTGTGAGAGTGCTGGAATACAAGAGAGAGATAGATAGATAGAGAGAGAGAGAGAGAGAGAGAGAGAGAGAGAGAGAGAGAGAGAGAGAGAGAGAGAGAGAGAGAGAGAGAGAGCATGCGAGTGAGAGGGAGGAAGAGTGTGAATGTCGACGTCTGCATAATTTAACAATAGATTATATTACTCTGTATAGACGATGTAGGCCTACTCGGTAAATATTATTTTACAACAATATAAATAATAAGTAATAACCATTGTCACATGATTGATTTGTTTACCATAATTTTGTGTTTGTAATATTAGTAAGCTTAGTTCTGTTATTTTGCACAGAATTCTCTGATTTATGGATAAGTGTGTTCAGTGCTAGTATTAATAATATACACAGGTCGACAAATTTTGACTTTTTGTCTGGGGTTTGCATGAAAATATGAGTTTCTGACTAAATCGATTGCGCTGATCACGAATCTGAAGCCTGCTTCTCTACAGCACGTCAGGTTTTTGCACCATCACCATCATCATCGACATCTGTACCCAATGAAATCGGAAAGCAATTACAGGAAGATTGAGGCGAAATGGAACAATAAAATGCTAAAAAAAAGTAACTTGAGACACATATGCATTAGAAGAAGCAAATATGGTGATTTGGACACTTACCGGGTGGAGGTATTACTTCCGTTTACGTTTGCCCGTGAATGAACGCTTGATGTCCTTCCTTTTGTGTGTCACTTCTCCTTCACGTGTGATACACCAGCAGTAGTCAGAAATCATGTTTATTCCCCAACGACCTTGATAACGATGTTCCAGAGTTTTAAGTTCCTGATGGAACCGTTCACCATGTTCCTCTGATGTGTCAGCCAAACTGTCCTGAAAATTGTCTAGGTGTGACATTAGAAAATGTAGTTTTAGGGAGACCTTGCATCCTAACTGTTTAAACGACTGTAGCATATCTTCCACTATTTCCTTGTAATCAGGCTGCTTATTCTGGCCAAGGAAACGATGCACAACATTGTTTAAACTTCTCCAAGCTTGCTGTTCTATTTCCGTCATTGTACTTTCAAAGTGTTCATCAGACATCAACTTACGTATATCCGGTCCAACAAATATTCCTTCTTTCAACTTTGCGTCTGATAGATTTGGGAATTGGCTACACAGGTATTGGAAACAGTTTCTTAATTTGTCCAATGCTTTCACATACTGCTTCATCAGTCCTAATTTGATGTGCAGTGGAGGCAATAAAATGTGATCTGGATTAACCAAATGCTCATTCACAATGTTCTTCGATCCCGCTATCAGGTTTTCCCTCTTAGGCCACTCTGTCCTACTCCAATGCTCATGATATGCTCTACTGTCCCATTCACACATATAGCAAGGTATCTTGGTGTACCCTGTTTGCTGGCCGAGAAGGATGCCAATCACTTTAAAGTCACCACATACAAGCCACTGGTGTTCTTCATACTTCACATTTTGAAGGAGTAGTTTCATGGTACTGTACGTCTCTTTTAAGTGTACTGAATACGCAGTTGGAATTGATGCTAGCTCATTTCCAATATGTAGTAATACTGCTTTCAAACTTTGCTTTGAAGAATCTATAAATAACCTCCATTGCTTACTGTCATACTTTTGAGCTCCCATTTTCGTCACTAATCCGGCGATGTCTTTGCAGAACACCATTAAACCGTCTTCAACAAAAAATTCCCTAAAGTCTTTATCACGATTTCTGTACATTGAATATGATGTACCGTGTGCAAGTAAATTATTTTCACTGAGACGTGATCCCAGAAGTTGTGCTGCGTCTTTTGAGAGTCCCAAGTCTTTCACAAAATTGTTAAGTTCTGCTTGAGTAAGAGGTTTTGGGTCACTATCGGTACCACACTCGGAATAGTCAGATTCACTACTTTCATGACTTACCTCCGGTTCAGAGAATTCAAATGTATCCATTGATGTTGGTGGAGAAGGGATCGGCAGCCCTGGACCATGAGGGACAGGTCTAATCGCCGAATCTAAGTTCGGATACAAGATTCTGTTCATGTTTCTTTTGTTGTATCCCGCTACTTTCGTCATACATCCTATACATATACATCATACCATCCTACAAACAAGCAATGTTGCCACATTTATATTAATTACACTACATAACATAGATTTCGCAGCCAATAGTAAATAGTAAATAGCCCGCAGTAGGTTGGGAGGAGGGGTAGCTGTGCAGAGAAAACTGAGGGTGATGGAAAAAAACTGATATCATTTTCATGTTCAGGGGTGCCAAATTAGTAAAGAACACCACTTACTTTCCAAACCCCAGAACCCATGTCGACCTGTGATTGAACATCTTACAATCTGCATTCAGCTAAAACATATTTTTAGATATGTTTTGCTATTTGCACCAATTCCAATAAACATTCAATGATTACTGGATCTATAATTATTTACAAACGTTATTAAGGGATTATTATAATATCAATAATTTAAATTGTAATACTGTATTAATTAGGTTTTTGGAATATTGTAATTATGTCTATCTATTTAAGTAAAATAATGTGTAAGAAATGTTATTAATTTGCCAATGTAAAACAAAAACTGTCTCACCCCTTACACACACACACACACACAGGTATAAACTCTCTTCGTAAGCGTAACATATGAAAGACTCGGATTGACAACTGCAACGAGTTTAAAACTAATCGAATATGTGTCATTATTAATTACTCATACCTACTTTGAAACTAACTGTGTGCCGGTTTTTTGAGAAACCGGCGTTTGTATAAAATAGAAGTTTACATATATATATAATTTATTAATGTAACGGCGAAGTTGTTATTTGGCGTCGATCTGTGTTACCGTTTTGCCTCTCTGCATGGTAGCGCTACCTGTTGGGGTAAGTTCTGTTCCTCGGCGCTGTCCATGCAGGCTCGTTCGGTTGAGTCTTGCCAACCGCCCAGAGTACAGCCTATTCTTCCGGCAGGGTTGAGTTTGAAGTAATTGTTGTACCATTTCTATTCTATCATGACAAGTTAAACGCTCACGGACCTCCGGGTTCCCGAGGCAGACGAAGATTTGACTCCAGAATGGTGGTAATTCCAGCTTACACCATCGCCTGAACACATGTAGACTCTCGTGCCTCACCTGCCGGAAGATAATCAACTGTAAAGTATGCCACTGTAACCACCTGGACCAAATGAGGTGACATTTAAACAATTCTTACTTACACTTGGCCTCTACAGAAAACACCATGTTTTGTGCATTTAACAATCCATAAAAACTCAAGTTATACTTCATTGTGACTCACTATGACTTTCTACATCTTAATACAGTTTCGATTGTGCTCCTGTCCAACTGGACATAATTCGGATGCAAACTTTCTGTAGCATGGCTTTGATAATCTACTTAGTCTCGAAAACAATTGTAGGCCTGCTCGCTGATATGTGTCCGGCAGTCACTAATTTTATGCTGTTTTTTTTACTGTGGTATTGAATGGGGTTGTAAAAGTTTGAGGGGAACCTGTATTTCAGTTAAGTAGGTGGTTGCTGTCTGTACATGCTGGGGCGGGACCGGCTGGTCTAGTTCCTATTACAATCTTAGGTCTTTCTGCTGTTAATTATTTTTTAATTTCATAATAGGGTTGGGGGTTTTCATTATTCTGATATCAGGTCGGGTTACCTTTAAATTTCACAAAATCAGGTGTAGGCACCTGTTGGTGCAGATCTATGCAAGTTCCCGGACATGTTACCCTATGCCGGGTCAGGCTATGGAACATGTCAACGGCCGGGTCAATTCAGATTGTCTTTAAATTTATAAATTGCAATTTTTATAATATTATACAGGCTGTACTGATACCTTAAATTTGTAATTGTATTTTCTTGCTATTACGGGCCAAACTAGATATTTATTTAAATTTATAAATGTACTTTGTAAAACTATACAGGCTGTACTGGCACCTTAAAATTTGTAATTGTATTTTCTTGCTATTATGGGCCAATCCAATGTTTCTTGAAATTTATAAATGTGCTTTTCATAAAACCATACCGGCTGTTTACTGGCAGTCTTTAATGTTGTAATTTATACTTTCTTGTTATTATGGCCAAGCCGGATTATTTTAAATTCACAAATCGCACTTCTATGAAACTATCCAGGAGGTTTGTAAGCATTTAAAAGTTATACATTGTGCTTTGACAAAATATACAGGCGGTCCCCAAGGTGCTTAAATTTATAGTTGTATTGGTTATTTATATTTGTTATCCTTGTGAATTATGTGTTATCTTTGTGTTAAGTGTTATGTGAAGGAATGATATCTACATGTTATGATATTTGAGATATTTGGGAATTTGTGATATTGAATTTTTTTCTGAATTATGATACATGAAATAAGTAATGGTAAATTTTTAATTATATAATTAATATGATAATCTACATGTTATGATATTAGAAATATTTGGGAATTTGTGATATTGAAATTTTTTCTGAATTATGATACATGAAATAAGTAATGGTAGATTTTGAACTATAATTAATGTATATATGATATGAATTATGGAAATTAAGAAATAATAAAGGGTTGTTATCTTGTTGGTTAATACCGAGTTTAATTGCAGTTCCCGTCTCACTGGACCCAGCACCCTTTATGCTTCTTCTAGGCCTTCAGCCTAGTCATAAACATCTAGTAGCCCTCTTAAAAAAAAAAAAAATTATTAAACACAAATAAAAACAATAGGGGTTACAACTGATACTAGACAATATTATGACTATCTACAACTTTACTGTAAGGTGCCTACAATACACACCTATTTCTAAACATAAACCAGAAGCCATTTGTACAGCGTCCTTTTGACCTGTAAAAGTAATTAAAAGAACACATGTTTAGAAGGCAGTAGGGTGTTCTAGTTGGTAGTTATGTGTTTGACTTTCTCTATTGTCCGTACACAGGTCCTGATGATGACAATAAATATTGTCGAGACGTCGATACAAACAATGTAAAATTTGCGTTATATTTATTGACCAACCCTCACCTTCCATCGTTAAAATTTATTGATCGACGGTCACTACTAAAATTAAGAATTTTATTATTATTTTTATTTCCATTTTTTAATATTATTTAATAATTGTAAATCACACTTAACTACAGAAATCACAGGTTTATTCTCAAACTACAGGTGTGTGTGTGCCTGTCAGTGAGAAATAAAATAACTTATATCAGCCGAAGTCAAGTACTGTATTTCAGGTCTACTTCTGTTTAAAGGTAACGGATGAATATTGCCTTACACATTTTTAGAAGCCTGCAACTTTCACTTTGCAATTTTTTATTATGCATGTAATGGTGGCTTTGCACATCAATCATTAGCGAATATTCCTATTTATTGTCTCAGGATTTCTCATTTGGTTGGGACGAACAAATCTGAGGAGAGAATAAAAGAAAGTGATTAAATACAACTGTAATTAAGAAAATGAAAATACAATTATGAGACGGAGAGCTGAGCTGTATATATCCGTAAACACAGGATGTACAAAGTAAGCGGATTGATAAGGAAGGCAAAACCATCGATGTATAATAACACTGAATAGTGCGCTAGGTGGGAGTAAAAGCGCGAAAAACGGTCCGTCGGGTAAGCAGCAGCCCCCTACCACAATAAGCCAAGAAGCCGTCACTAAACACAAGTTTACACATTGTATGCAGCCGTGCTTCCGTGTTTTGTTAACTACATACTTAATTCAGTTCGGAAAATTTTCCGTGTATATTAGCGAAACTGTTATGTAATTTTTATTATTTAATTGTATGTAATTTTGATTATTGTGATTATTAGTTTTGCATAATGGTAACTTCCTGTGCTGCTTACAACTGCACTAACAGATACAAGAAGAACAGTGGAATATCATTTTCTAGGTAAGTACTGTATTTCGTTTAATTCCTTTATAACTTTTATTAGACTAATATAAAACCTTCATGTTTTTAAATCTCTACAAATTAATTACTGATTAAATTAATTATAAATTGTTATTTTTTTAACGTTGTATTCTTTTTCATATAAACTGTGAATTGTCTATTACAGTGTATTGTCTGATAGCATTATTATATTATCAACATACCATAATATAAGAAATGTAAATGTCTAAGAAAAAACTATGGGTTTTCATTATTTTACGTAAAGTACAGTATGAAAAATAAGGAAGACCGTACTATAATAACATTATTTTTTCCAGATTTCCACAAGATCAAGAGCTACGAAAGAAGTGGATTATAGCTACAAAAAGAAAAAATTTGGTTTCTTCAAAACATACGTCACTTTGTAGCAAACATTTTGCTAAAGACCAGTATCAGTTCAGACCCAACTGTAATTACGAACTGTTGAAAAGCGATGCCGTGCCAACGCTCTTTGACATCCCCGTGCATCTTTCAAATCCTCTGACAAAAAAAAGGAAGAATATTAAAATCCAGGTAACATTTAACACTAATTTTTTCGAACAAATGCCTAGATAGATTGTAAGCATAAAATACAAATAAAACTTAGTTAATATTACTCTTATAGTAGTCATTTTTCTACTCAATCTTCTGCTATTTTCATTCGCTTATGATAATAATTAATACTGATTTTATTGACAGCATTAAAGAAGACACATTATTTTTAAACAATTCTTAATTATGTAAGCCTAATTCATTTACAACGTTACAATACAATAATTTTATATCTAAAGTAATTTTACTACCAAAATAATTCATTGTTCACAGGATGCTCCTAGACAAAATAAGTTGCCGCTTGAAACATCTTTATCAAAAACCTAATCGATGGCGATGCTCACGCGGAGCCTGATAAGAATGATCCTACTGAGATTCCTGGTACATGCCATACAATCATGAAACCACAACAAGTAATACATTAAATTTTATCTATTTCAACTCTGGTCTCAGCTACCGATTGCTGATTATTTATCAATGGTTATAATTAGCTAAAACTGCCATTGTAAAGCTAGTATTTAACTTAACCAGCGGTTGTATTTGCATCCCATAAGAAATAGGCTATTATTGATAAAATAAGTTGACCTATTTAACAGTGTATTGTCTGATAGCATTATTATATTATCAGCATACCGTAATAATAATAATAATAATAATAATAATAATAACCTTGTTTGAAGTAATTTCATTAAATACATTGGGCAAAATTGGAGAACGTTGTTATTGCTAATGAATAAACAGCATAAAATTAAGTCCTGATTTTTATTTTTCAGTTGTGTGTATCGCCTACTGAAAAATTTCTCCGCCGGAAGGTGAAAATATTGCAACAACGTTTACACAGAAGGGCTAAAATTAAATCCATGAAAGATATTATTTTAGTTTTAAAGAAAAAATTAAATTCTCCTGAAAGGTTACTAGAAATTTTAGAAGATACTTTTTCTGGTTTTCCGTTAGAAATGATTATTAATAACTTTAGCAATAATAATAGAAGTAAGATTAAGAGGTTTTATTCAGACAAAATGAAGGAGTTTGCTTTAACCGTTTATTTCTACAGTCCCAAAGCTTATAAGTATTTGAGAAATCTAAACTTTCAGTTACCTAACCCATCAACTTTAAGGAGGTGGCTTTCTAATTTTAATTGCTCACCCGGTTTTTTAGAAGAGATTTTTATATATTTAAAACAAAACGTTCAAAGCAAGCCACATTTACAACATGTTAACTTGGGGTTTTGATGCTATGAGCATAAGGAAACAAGTAATCTACGATCCACGAGAGGGGAAGAATTTTGGGTATGTGAATTTGGGTAATGATATAAAAGTAAATGAACACGATACATTAGCTAGTGATGCACTAGTATTTCAGATAGTTGCACTACTAGGAAATTTCAACTGTGCCGTTGGTTATTTTTTTATTGATAAGATTAGTTCAGAAATTTTATCCAAAGTAATAAAAATGTGCATTATTAAATTATACGAATCAGGTATCCATGTACATAATGTAACATTTGATGCTACTAGTACAAATATAAACGCTGTTACGAAACTTGGTTGCGAATTGCCAGAAAAGCGTTTTTTCAATGTGAAAATAAACAAAGAAAATGTAACAGTTTGTGTAATGCTAGATGCTAGCCGTATGATTAAATTGGCTCGCAATACATTAGCAGATAAAGGTACTTTACTATCTACAGATGGTGTGATAGATTTTAAATATATTCAACGGCTAAACACTTTACAAAAAGAACAAGGATTAAAGTTTTCCAATAGCCTTTCAGACATCCACATACTTTATGGCAACAGAAAAATGAACGTGAAAATTGCGCGGCCCAATCCTTAAGTGCCAGCGTAGCAGACGCCATAGAATTTTTGATGTATAAACAACATCCAGATTTTATTGGTGTTAAACCAACAGTTTATATTAGAATTATAAGAATATATAACAACCAACAGAATATATTAGAGTTATAGACAGGCTATTCGATTTTTTTAATAGCATGGACCCATTTGGGCAGCACTTCAAGCAACCAATAAAGAAGAAGAATTTAGAAAATGACAATAAAATGTTAGATAATTTTTTCGCATATTTAACGACGTTAAAAATTGAATATATTCAGGTTCTGTGGCATCCTAGGAAAATATTTGCACTTGGATTTATTACGAATATAAACGAAATAAAGATTCTGTCAAACAGATTATTAAATAGTTTAAAATTCAAGTATATTTTGACTTACAAGTTTTCTCAAGATCATTTGGAACTGTTATTTTCCCGTGTAAGATCTCGAGGGGAACATAATAACAATCCTAATGTCAAGCAGTTCCAATGGGCCTTGAGGAAACTTATGTTCAGGAACAGCGTTAAAACATCTGACAAAAGCAACTGTTTGAGGTTTGACATGCCATTCCAAAACTGTTGAGTTTTGCAGAAGCAGAAGAAACAGCAGACCTAAACTCAGTCAACGTCTATGAAGAAACATTGAAAACATTAAATGTCTGCTGGAAAATAAAATCTATTATTATAAAGATAATATTCTTTTCTACTTGTCTGGTTTCATTGTCAGAAAAATTAGTTCTAAGTTGAAATGTGAAGACTGTATAAGACTGGTGATAGCAGATGACAGGAACCTTAACCCTTACACCCATTTTGTTGATTGTATTTCAAAAGGAAACTTGGTGAGGGCTTCCTCAGATGTAATCAGGATAGTAAAATTTATGCAACCTACTCCCTTTTTAAAAATAAACAAAACATTGACAAAAACAATTTAGACACAAAAAAGATGATTATATTAGCGTGTAGAACGTTTACTAATAACATATTTAAAGGTCATACTTCTAACAATGATTATGGTGAAGACACTCAAGAAATTAGGTTAGTAATGTTAATAGGTAGTTTATTTTACAAAATTGTATGTTTTAGTATAGCTAAAGAAAAGACATCAGCTATGTTTTCGAAACTTGGTGTGCGACAAAAATTAAATAAGTTAGTTCTATTTAGCAATGTTTAGCCCAGAATTGCAATATGTTATTCATAGCAAATGTAGTTTTATATCAAATGTAATATATTTTGATTAGAAATAGTAAGATACGTTGTAATTATATGCAGATAGGCTGTAAATAAGACATTTTTGGTACATATTCATCAATGTAAAAAATGTAAAGCTATGTAATAAACAATTCGTTTCCATTTGTATTCTTGTTTAGTCAGTTTCCTTTATTATATTGACAAAATAAAAACAAATTACTACAAAAAAGAGGTAATTATTATACCCTAACCAACCGGTATAGTTAGCGAAAATATGTATGCATAACTTTAATGTTACCGGTAACTTGTTTGTTGTTTATAGATCTGTACCGACGAAAAAAAGTGTACGAGCTTCTATTATGAACAACAGAAATTAAATTTGTATTTACATTATTTTTAAATTAGTATCAGGTGTTCCATTTAATCTGATTAATATAAAATACACAATTTTCATAACAAGACTGTTTATGAGACGATCAAATCGGTTAAACTACTATTAAGATAACACTGCGAGTATGCAGGCGAAGTGGCTTTTGCCTTAATGTGGTGGGGCGAGCGTAGAGTTGAGCGCACCGAACTCAGTACACGCAGCCGGCAATCCAGTATTAGTATACATCGATGGGCAAAACTCACTTGTATGGGTTGTACCCGCATACCTTAAATCCGCTGACCATACGATTCGTAGATGAGCTTCTTATTCGCACCTTTACTTAGTTGTGGTTTGACAATCGTTGGCACACAGAAGTATTAATGTCGTGAATTTTGATCTAGATGGAGTATCTACTTTTTCATCAGTACCGGGTGAAACGTTCAAATGAGTATATTACGTTCTGTGCGTGTCAAGGGTTATGAAAACAAAAAGCTAATTTTAGAAGCACCAAGGGCCGAAAATAGAACTCAAAGTTTAAAAATTATAAAAGTTTATTTGGGGTTAAAGGTATGAGGAATTTTAGTTAAAATACAAAATCTGTATCTGTAGTCTCTGTATTTTCTATGTGTAGTAATTTGACAGAATTAGCCTGTCTCAACACTCATTCTTGATCGCTTTCAAAACGATTTATGAACTATGTCTCAAAAACCTCATATTTTGTTATCAGTTACAAGTATCTGTGAATAACGTTAGATATAGACCTACAGATATTTATGGAAACATACATAAACTGAAAATATATGACTAAATTATTTATCATTTAGGTATTGTGGTTACAAATTTAACTAAAAATCTAATACAGACGTTCGGATATTTTATTATTTTTTTTATAATTATCTGCATTAAATTGTTATGTTACTAATAAAATAGTAGCGTAGTTGGGTTTTCATAATTTTTCTGATAATATAAGAAACTTTCTAATATTGAAATTTAACTAATTTAGTAATAAATGTAATTCGTTCAAAACAGTTAGAGAAGTCTGCAGCTCCGGGAACTTACTAATGGTGTGATAATGTTTTTTAGCAATGAATTGTACAAATTTTCATAGGACCGCTAATGTTGACTACGGAGTTAAAGAAGAACGGACAAACAGATATGCAACCACGTGTTACCGCGTCTAATTATGGACAGATAAGCTCGGCGGACAGAACACGGGCTTATTAGTATCGGCGATCAGAGCACGATTTCAGAGCACGGGCGCTCTGAGCACGGAGCCATTCCAGACCCTACCGGTCAGCGCAGTGTGTTCAAGGACACTGTTTCCAGTGGATTCTCGAGAGCGCCTGTTTGTTTAACTCGTCATCCAAAGTTACAGATTATTCTGGCATACAGCGGGGTATAAATGTAGGCTATCAGCGACGTTAGTTTAGTTTACTTCGAGCGATTACAGTGCGTCTCAAGCGGTGTATTAGTGAAAAGTGATTATTGTGCAGGACTCTATTAGTTGACATTATTATTTATGTGGACAGATTAACTTAAATTATTGTACGAGTATAATCTTGTTGAATAACTTGTTGATTACAAACTGTTAATTGTGATAATTAAAGCTGTTTTTTTTTAGTGACTTCATTGGTGTCTTGTACTTTGTTTCCACTGTACCATACAACGATCAAGGAGACCGTCGTAACAATATTGCAGTTTTAAGTTTAGTGAAGGATACAATTAAAAACATTTTGTGTTTTCTTACTGGTTTATACATTTTTTATCCTTTTATAACAAATATTTTGAATATTTGTAAAGTTTAGACGCACAGTCTAAACTTTCAAGTCATACTCAAATATTAAAAATAACTATTTCAGAAACATTAAACCAGTAAAGCGATATTAAATAGTTTATTGTCTTTGGTAATAGATTTCTTTTTTATGATAAAAGCGAAATTATGTCTTTCCGCTATGACCTTACTCTGATATTAATACTCATGTATTGTATACACTGTGTTAGATTTTCCTCTAACATAGAGTGTTTTCTAGGGAGGTTTTCTACTTTACTTAAACTCTGTAGCAAAGATGATAACGTTGACGGCAAAGTTGGTAGAAGGTAACGATAGAGTAGAAGGTAAATGTCGATTATATAGCAAACAGTATATGGTGTTTTAGAAAAATAACTTGAAGATAGAATCCATTTTACTCAATTAAATAAAACAAACATAATTTTGATAATTTAATTGAATATTTCTAAATAATTTTTAGCTAGGTGAATGAAACATTACTTTAGAAAAAGGGAATGAAATACGAACAAAGTTATTTTACCAATCCAAAGTATAAGCAGACCAGAGAATGAGAATGAAGGAAATGGAGAAAATAAAGGATAGAAATAAATTGCAAAGATGAACACGTACAGTTAATTACAGTATTCTTTAGAATGTGGAAATACTTGACTTTTATTGTTTCACTACAGATGTCTTTGCGATTTTAATTACTTTCATACATTTACATATTGTTCATTATTTATATTATACAAAACGTTATCCGCATTAATTAGATTGTAGTAGGCAGCCATACAACTCTACCATATAAAGGAATAAAAAATCTGATTACGTGTCAATTTCCGACTCGCTTTGTAAATCCTCATCCAAATGGTCTTGCGAACGTGCCTCGGGGCATCTCTACAGCCTTTAAACTGTTTTTCTCTGTCCAATAATGACTAGAAAAAGTTAGGTAAACTTCGGTGTCAACAAGTATATGTTGCAACTAGTCGCAAGCACGCGCGCGCGCACACCCACAGACACACGCAAGCAGCTTATATTTATATATCTTTATTTGGGTTTCCGTGTTACACCAGTCACTAACAAATTCCCCAAAGCAACCATATTATTTTTCAGTAGGCACGATTCATTAACAAACGGAGACGTTTCTACAGTTGCTCAGATTGCTGATCAGTTTTGTCATTAAATACAATATATCTTTATACACAAAATTTAAAAAAAAGTTTTAACTGTACTCTCGCGGAGCAGAGGGCTGTGCGAGACGAAGGGCATGCCCGTCGCCCGCTCATGTACTGCGTTCCGAGCTTCAGGAAGAGCTCCTGCCGCAGGGTCTATTGATAGGGTCTGGATTTGGGTGTGGCCTGCTACAGGCCGTGGGTGTTCAATTAATTAATTAATTGAGGGTGGGTGTACGCCGAGGCCGGGTCCAAGATTCTCCTGGCACAGATTGGTAGCGACCGAGGGCGCTAATGAGGTGGTTGCCCTGGAATCGGGCGGAGCGACGATAAAATTTACGCGACAGTGTCCGTATAGTGGCGTCCAGGGAACGGACACGCAGAGAGTCTCGGATTGTTTTGTTTGAGGTCAGATAATGGGCTTTGCACGCCCAGCGCAATCCTCGGTCAAGGAGAGACTGAAGCTTTCGCTTGTGGGTCTTGGCCAAGTAGCCCCATACAGGGATCGCGTAGGTAACCATCGGCGCCACATAGATGGAGACGATACCCTAGGTGGCGGGGTCATGGCGTTGCTGCATAGCACAGGACGGAGTTGGTATAGGCGATTGGCGGTCTTGCGGGCTACTTTGCGGAGTGTGTCCGCCAGGTAAGACGACGATCGAGGTGGACCCTGAGGTACTTAACCTCTCGAGACCAGGGCAACTGAGTATCACCTACATAGAGTCTGTCGGGAAGCCTAAAGCGTCTGGAGAAGACTACTGCTGTGCTCTTGGCCGCGTTGATGGCAACTCTCCATTTCTCTGCCCACTCAACGTATTCGTCCAATTGTTCCTGGAACTGTACTCTAACATAGTAAGAAGCAACACTAATTTAAAAGTATTCAGATTTATCAAAGGAGACCTTTATGGAGAAGCGGACATAGTTGCGGCAGTGAAGGCGCAAAGGTTGAGATGATTGGGGCACGTGGTGAGAATGAGAAGTGATCGAGGCCAAAAACTGGCATTGGAAAGGAAGCCGGAGGGAGTAAGCAGGAGAGGACGTCCGAGGAGAAGATGGTGTGAAGATGTGGAAGGGGATTTGACGGAGATGCAAGTGGCAGGTTGGAGGTATAAGGCTTTGGACAGAGAAGAATGGAGGAGAATAATTGAGCAGTCCAGGATTCTACAGGGACCATAGTGCCAGAAGAGAGAGAGAGAGAGAGAGAGAGAGAGAGAGAGAGAGAGAGAGAGAGAGAGAGAGAGAGAGAGAGAGAGAGAGAGAGAAGAATTATCAAAGACGATGAGCAGTAAATTAAAGATAATATTCATAAAATTTATTTGCTTCTTATTAATGGTATCAGCAAATTATAGCACTACGAAACAAAAAAGATGTCGTTTCTTTGTCTGTCGCATCTTAATACAAACAATACTGTTAACATAACGTTTTGTTTTTTAATATTTGTTTTGCGAACAGTTAGCTACAAGAACTGCTACATACAGCGGTCGGCAATAGACTTTTATTAGTGCAATTTCTACGACGTAAGGCCCTCGTAAACACGTGTTGGCGTTACTGCAAGCTGTGTCATATTTGGGACTCACGGTTAGCGTGGCTACGCACTAACGTGCAGCGTCATTTAGCTGCGTATCGATCACAACACGTCGGTCTTGCGTGCCAGCTGTATGTATTGAGTTTTATTTTGATGCATAAGAACGGCATCTGTAATTTGTCATTTGGTGATTTCAACGTAAAGGGTCCTACATTATATTGTTATTAAATTTATAAACTATAAAGTCCATATTATATTTCTTTCAATAAATTTGGCACAGTTTAATAGGAATTATAATATACACAGGGGACATATTGCAAGAATAGCCTATATTATAGAACGAAACAAGTAAATAAAGAGAGAGTGAATTAGATAGATAGATAGAGATTGCAGCCTTGCAGCCATGACCGTTCAAGGTATTTTGTAGCTTTCATAGAAAAGTGAAAAATAGCTAATCCTGGGAAAAGGCAGTCAAAAAATAAAGGCCTCCGAATGAAATTGTTAAGGAGGGTAAAAGGATGGAACCTGAAAGATCGTCTCAGAAACCTGGATATCACATAAGGCTTACGAGATTTTCGGTTTTAGACATTATAAAGTAAACTAGCCAAGACTTGAAATCTCGTGCGGAACGGTTGGTAGACACAGTATTCTAAACCAATACTGAACTAGATACCAGATGAGAAAAAGACATACAAACGACGGTCATAGACAGAAAAGTTGAGGCGGACTGAAAAACCATCTTTAAAATTACAAAACAGATACTGCTGACCACTATCTTTCTGATTTAAAATAAACTACACAATAGAGTGTGCTGTATGGAAGTTAAGAAAACACGTGAAGCTGGCTTTTCACATTTTGTTACAATAAAAGCCCAGTACAATTACATAACCAGAAAACCGAATCTGGATATGACACGCGTTTGTTCTGTATCGACAGACCACGAAATGTACTGTACCGACGGCCACGATAAGAATCACACACACACACACACACACACACACACCTTCGCGCGCGCGACTGACATATAAATTTAAGACACGAATTCCAAAATACTGTTCAAGGAAATGAACACTGTGTGTAAATGCGAGAAGTGAGGTAGCGCTTTATATTCTACAGTTATATTTTACAGTTACTTCAACGAGATGTATCGGCAAATATTTTGATTTCAATTGGCCAGTTGGAAGTAGCAATTCACTATTCCGATTGCTTAATACTTTGTCGTCTTTTAATTTCTAGTCCAAATTTACGAAGAATGACGGATACCAACAATTTAAAATACCAACAAATAGCAACGTCGTAAATTTTTTACAAAAAACGAACTCTCTTCTTGCAAACTAAGTATATATTACTTTTGTCTGACTAAAAATATAGTTTTCCAAAGAAAAATAATTGATTAATTAATTTCATATTTAATTAATTAATTTTATAATTTGATATAATACAAAGGTATACATTATGGGAAATCGAGAAGCATGTTTACTTCCATGTTCCATAAGGAAATGGAAGTATGGTCATGGCGAAAAAAATCGTGTCGAGATAACGGCAGATTCTGATTGTACAACCATCAAAACATGAAAAAAAGTCATTTTTCGAAAAGTGTCTGTATGTGTGTCTGTCTGTGTGTAGAATTTTTTCTATGGCAAACGATAACAGCCGCAAATTCAAATAGAATCAAATAATGTTTTTCATACAGCTCTAAATTGTAGAGGACTCAAGGCCTATTGATTTTGGTGAAGATCGGTGAAGGGAAAGGGGTAGTTTACTTGCAACGTTTTACGTTTTAACAAGAGTAAAGTGCTTAATTTTGATAAATAAAGTATCCTGAAAAGAAGGTCATAATAATCCATTGTAGAAAAGTAGATGAAATATCTATAAATGAAAAGGGTAATTGAAGGGGGGAGGGTGTAATTTTTTTATAAATTATATTGGTAGTTGATGATGGAGGAAGTAAATTTTATATGTGTAATACGTTATTGACAACAAAGAAGTAGTTTCTACGGAAACACTTCATTTCACTTTAAAAAAATTCTATATTTTTTCATTTTAATTTAAATCATGTATGAGAGAAAATATATCGTTCGTGGCAGGGAAGCATATCTCAATTATGTAATGTTTACGTTTCCATTTTATTATTATGATTACCGCAATAAAAAGGCAGGTAACACACACACACAATTCGCGTTATTTCTGGCCTCACTCATGTTTATTTTCTTACATTTGCACGCTTTTTAAATGGAAAGTGCCGAAACCCACACCAACACAATGCGTGCAAGCCGAAAAAGTGTCCAGCGTGGATAGCGATTTGCTTCCTGTGGATCGCTGGGCAGTATAACTGCACGTGTTTACAGAGGAACGGTTCATAGACAGACTTTTCGTCTTTAGGGAATGAACCCTCTGCAAGATGCTCAGGGTCCATGAGTGCTTCGGGTGGGGGGGGAGGGATGATTATCTGCGTAGTTCGGTTTCTTTATAAGAATAAAGTAAGCCTACCTAATTTTTTTGGAGAAAGTGACTGAAAATAACATTATATTAAACGACTACCCCATAATAACAAAAATATCTGTAAATAGTGAAATTAGTTTAAGGGTGGGCGATATTTTTTTTAGAAATTACCGAACCGAATTCAAGTAAATTATTTTAAAAATAAATTTTACAACATGAAAGTCATGTATGGTTCTCCATACCCATTTTACTTCCATGTTCCATGAGGAAATGGAAGTATGGTGATGGCGAAAAAATCGTGTTCGAGATAATTGCAGATTCTGATTGTACTACCCTCAAAACATGAAAAAAATTAATTTTTCGAAAAATGTCTGTGTGTGTGTCTGTGTGTCTGTCTGTCTATCTGTAGATTTTTTTTCTATGGCAAACGATAAGAGCCGCAAATTCAAACAGAATCAAATAAGTTTTTGCATACCGTCCAGAATTATAGAGTTCTCAAGACTTATTGTTTTTGGTGAAGATCGGTTAAGGGAAAGGGGTAGTTTACCTGCAACATTTTATGTTTTAACAAGGGTAATTTTTTCTATGACGAATGATAACTGCCGTAAATTCGAACAGAATCAAATAATTTTTTGCATACCTTCCTCAATTATAGAGGACTTCAGGTCAGTTGATTTTGGTGAAGATCGGTTAAGAGAAAAGGGTAGTTTCCATGCAACGTTTTATGTTTTAAAAGGGTAATTTTTTTATGACGAATGATACCTGCCGCACATTCAAAGAGAATCAAATAATTTTTTACATACGTTCCTGAATTGTAGAGTTTTCAAGACCTATTGTGTTTGGTGAAGGGAAAGGGAAAGGGATTGGTTTACCGGCAACGTTTTATGTTTTAACAAGGGTAATTTTTTTATGACGAAGATAACTGCCGTAAATTAAAAGAGAATCAAATAATTGTTTGCATACATTCCTGAATTTCAAAGAACTGAAGACTTGTTGATTTTAGTGAAGATCGGTTACGGGAAAGGGGTAGTTTACTAGCCACCTTTAATGTTTTAACAAGAGTAATTTTTTCTATGACGAACGATAACTGCCGCACATTCAAAAAGACTCAAATAATATTTTGTATGCATCCCTGAATTGTAGAGTACTCAAGATCTGTTGATTTTGGTGAAGATAAGTTAAGAGAAAGGGGTAGTTTACCTGCAACATTTTATGTTGTAACAAGAGCATTTTCTCATGACGAACGATAACTGCCGTAAATTCAAACAGAATCAAATAATATTTACATATGTGCCTGAGTTGTAGAAGACTCAAGGCCTATTGATTTTGGTGAAGATCGGTTACGGGGAAAGGGTAGTTTACCTGAAACATTTTTTGTTGTACAAGAGTAAAGTACTTAATTTTGATAAATAAAGTATCCTGATAAGAAGATCTTAATAATCCACTGTAGAAACGTAGATGAAATATCTATAAATGAAGAGGCTAGTTGAACGGGGTGGGGGTAATTTTCTATAAATGAAGTGGGAGTGGATAATTTTTATATGTGTACTACGTTATCGGCAACAAAGTAGTAGTTTGTTGTTAAAATTCCTTCCCGGGCTGTTTAGGCGTATCCAATGTTTTCTGCAAAACCAGACGTTTCGGCAGTGCCGTCGACTGCCATAATCAGTGAAAATCGAGTGCCGATAACGTGATGTGGTATACGTTAGTGACCACAGTACTGTGGTTAAGGCTGAAGCAATAAGTGGAAAGAAGTAGTTTCTATGGAAACATTTCATTTCGTAAATGATTTTAAATATAAATCTTACAACATGGAAGTCATGTATGGTTCTCCATACCGATATATTTAGTTTGTAAAACACACATTTCGGTAACAATAATTTCATTTTTATTGTTGTTTCACAGCAGTTGTATTTTGTCTTACTGCTGTATATATCTTGAAAAAATTTGTGTTCCTAGGCCTACTTAATTTTGTAATTTTTTTATATTTTTATTTAGGGACAGTCGTGTACAATATATTTTTCTTATTTATAAATGAATGAATATTATCAAATACATATTAAATAAATGTAATAATAACAAATGTTTCTTTATTTTTCTAGTAACGGAACATCTAAGAAGACACGGGTTAGGACTGACAACATTTCGCTTTTTAACTTTTCCCATGTCTTCGCAGCTTCACAAGAAAAATGTTGTAGATTTCATAAATAGCATACATTTTCTTTTGTTTCACGGCCAACTCGATCTTAGATTTTAGGCTGCTACCGTTAACGTTAACGTTAATTAAGTAGTCCTCCTTTTGATTAATGAGTTAAACACCTGTTCGCGGACGCCATTAATTATATTTCTTGTTAATAATCTTACAAAAACGCAGTAAATTTGCAACACCTGTGGAGAGAAGAGTAATTATTAATAACGTCGAGCGTAGGTCGGGTTGGTTGATTACTAGAACTAAGAACAGACAGTTTTTGTCTACCTTATGAACGTTTATCTATTTTTTTTAATTGTTAATATGAACAGCACGTTAGTTTCTTGATTTTTGATTCAAGAAATGTATTTTTGAGACAATTTGAAAATGTGTATATTTATGTTTTAGTATTTGTAAAATAAACTTTAGTAAGTTTACAATGTATTTTACTTAATATTATAATTCTCGATTTATCACTAAAACTTTTTTAGTTTCATTTAACTAAACAGTATAATTAATTAAACATGTTTTAACTAAATCAAAACAGTTGATACGTAAACAAACATTTACTGAAATAACTGTCTGTAAAACTTAAGTAAGATTACTTCCTACTACTACTACTACTATTACCATTTAAATCTTGAACTAAATAACTACTGATTATTGAATTATTGTCTACGCAATAGAATAATTATTGGATTAAATATAGAATGTATTGGGTTAATAATTCATTAAGCCGCCTTCAACCAAAGCATATTGGTACGACGGTCTACTGATCGTTGTATGGTACAGTGGAAAACAAAATACAAGACACCAATAAAGTCACAAATCACCACCTTTAATTATCACAATTAAACAGTTTGTATTCAAAAAAATAGTCTCTTACAACAAATCAAATAAAAATTGTTTCCCGAGCTCCGCTGGAATAGCCGAGAACACGTACCATGTTCTGTAATATCGTAACAGTATGTACTCCAAGAGTTACAGTTTACAGAGATTATAATGTAAAAGTTTCCAGTAATTACATACTTTAATAATATACAATAAATTTAGACTTTCTGTTAATAACAGGTGACTAAGGAAAAACTCAAAACGTTTCTGATTACTGTAGTTCACATCATAAATTAATTATTAGTTAATACATAGTTACAGTACACACAAAAATTTAATTCTGTAAGTGTTGGTTTAAGTCAGAATTTTAGAAAGTAATTAATGACTCTTTTGTCAAGTATTGCAAGTAAGAGCCTTTTTGTCTGCATCTGCACAAAACTGCAGAGACACTACAGACCCAGCAGGGTACAACTGAAGGCAAAGTTGGGTGTCTTAACTTCTGTCTAAAACTGCCGGCCGGTGTCAATATATTCAAAATTACATCTAAAAACCGAACTCTTAAGCTGTGCTCGGTTGCTATAAATCGACATCTTGTCGGCAACATTTCTATTCTCCCTCGCGAATCTTCCTGAGGCCACCAAAAAGCGACAGAGCGTAAGAAAACAATAGCGGCAGATGTTCGCCGAAGAAACAACCTACCTGTGCCAGGTATCGGGTATTGTTCGGCGAACATCTGCCGCTATTGTATACGTACTGTTAACATTTTTACGTTTAAATCCGTTGGTTTAGTTTTTTTATTCGAGCTGAACCGAGGAAATATGGCGCCTGTCAATTCCTCTACCTCCAGTTATAAACTTCATGGCGATATTCGTAAAACCTCCCATGGTCTGCTAGTTACACTCGGGACTGTACCCCAAATTGCTAAACGGCGATGCACGACAAGGGACTCGGTCAATGAATAGGCGGAAACCATAACGTCAGGGACTGCCAGGGTTGAGAACACTAGAGAAATTTGTTTGCGTTCTTCGAGAACACTTCGTTTTTATCGTTTTAAATTTATTATTTATTTCGTTGTTATCGTTATTAAATTTATTATTTACTTCGTTGTTATCGTTATTAAATTTATTATTTACGTCATTGTCAGCGAATTTTAAACAGTGAACTGTTATTTTTGTGCGTGTTCAAAACATGGAACAACAAGAACTTACGTCAACACCTGCTACTAGCGTCAGAACTCCGAAAACAAACCGGAAGGTAATTCCCAGTAGGGAGCGCACCGTAGTCAGCAACATAATAGAAACATGTGTATAGGAGGCTAGTTCAAGAACTCTGCTGGCACCTATTACTTGCCCTAACAAGAGAGCAGCCCTTTATACGGGAAAAGGAGAAAAGGGATAGCAACTATCGAACGAATTAGGAAAGACAGGAAAGATTCTCCAAGACGGGATCTAAAGTCACCACAGAAACCACAAACAAGGGTGCCTGTTGTGATTGACAGCTTTGACTGAAGTGTAATTCGCCAAACAATAGAACACTTTTATTTACAATTACGAATTGTGCCTTCCATCAAGAAACTGCTGGGTACACTAAAAGAGAGAATTAATTTCCCATACGGCAAAACAAAGCTTAGACAACTACTACACGATATGGGGTTAAAGTGAAAATGGTCCTGCAGTAAAAGAAAAGTGGTAGTAGATCGCAATGACATCATTGATTGGCGGTGCAGTTATCTGATGAAAATGAGGAGGTATCGAGAAGAAAAGCAACAGATTTTCTTCCTCGATGAAACTTGGGCAGACTCAAATATCACGTCCGGAAATGCTGGCAAGGGCCAGGCGTAACGGGCGTCGTCGAAAACATTAGTGGAATCAGCAGATTTATTATTGTCCACATTGGTTCCAAAGAAAGTTTTTGCCTGGAGCGGAATTGATTTTTAAGGCTGGAAATACTAAAAGAGACTACCACGGCCAAATGAATTCCGAAAATTTTTCAAAATGGGTGAAAGGGAAAGTGATTCCTGGTCTTCCTCCTCAAAGTGTTGTAATTATGGACAACGCGCTGCACCACTGTGTAGAACACAAGCCGCCCGTAAGATCGGCGACTAAAACGCAGATTGCGTTACTTGGTTACTTGGTTGGAGACAGTCTGGCGACAGGAAGTCAGATAACACACTAACACGGCACACATATAAGCGTAGTCAGGTGTTAAATTGCAAAGCCATCAGCTATCATTAGAGTGACGAAAAAAGAAAGAAGAATTTCGACGAAACCGAAATATCGAAGCATGATAATGTTTTTAGGCTTCTGAAACGTATAATGTGCATAAACTTCAGACTCTCCTGTTCAGCGATGTTCGTATTATCATGTTTTCTATATAACTATATAACAAATATTTACTATATAACAAACATTATCATGTTAAAAACGACAGAGACCGAAGATTTATAGACTGTGGGGAATCGAAAGTGTGGAAAATCACGCAATGATGACGTCATACAGCGTGACGGTAAATAAAATGTTACAGAAAGTTTCAAACGATGTCTAGCTAAAAGACATTATCACGTCAAAAACTTGCATCCTGTACAATAGTTAGTTACTAGTATGTTTGTTGAATCCATATCTCTGATAATCATCGATGTATACTATATGGATCACGTGCTGCATTCACTGAATTCGGTCCGACCGCTGCACCAGTGGTGGGCAAGAACACTGCGTATGCAAGAACACTGTACCTGTACAAAGTCTGACTTTTCTGCTTTGTTACAGCTTTTGTTGGTTTAGCGGAGCATATTTTGCGTTAAATGGTATAACGCATGTCATGGTATGGCTATGTCATTTTAACAATTAATGACTCCAAAGTGGGAGATTTTTAATAAGTTCTTTTCCAAAATAAACACATTTGTTTCACTGTAAGATTTCAGTGTTCTGACACATTATTTCAGTTTTTCGCTAAGTTCTGTTACGTTCTTATTTATGAACAAATGTTGAAGCTAGACGAATAAAGATAAGTTAAACAAAGAATAAAAGACGTGAGCCGTAAACTTTTAAAATGTTTATTGCGTAAAAGAAGCTGGCTTATACGCTCGCCTTGGTCGTTGAAGTGTTCAATTAGCAATGCTAATTTACATTAAATTTTTTATTTTATTTAATTAGCTACGTATTAATTGTATACAAATTGTTTACATTAAACATTACTAAATAATAAAAATTTATTTAACTTTTGGCAGACACCAAGTTTAGAGAAGGTAGCTTCAGCGGTTTTTTCCTTAGCAGTATCATAGCACACGATTTTATAAAATAATGTCCCTATTAATTTGATAAGTTTCACTTCATGTTCATGGTTTAGTAGCCTACACGTGTTAACTTAGCGCCAAACGCTTTATTGCCCACCATTGTGTGGAAGCTGTACGTGCTTCGGACCGTTTCCTGCCGTTCACTTTGCTTGTCACCACACGATCCATATAGTATACATCAATGTCGATAATACATTAGGAGCAGGATTCAGTATGTTTTTATGATGTGATCTGTTTTTTGAGGGTTTCTGGTTACTTTTTTTTATTCATCTTCAAACTCGAGTGCACATACTTTCTGCGCCGATAGTAAACACTTTTTACACCAGCCAGTATGGATGCAAGTGCCAAAATTAGTTTATGCTGTAAGATTTCTGTTTGCAAATTTTAGTTCCTCTTTGTGTCCTTTTGATTTTTAGGTATCCAAAGTATAAACTCCGCAGACTGGAAAGGTTTTTGTGAGCGCACAGAAAAATTGGAAAAACAGTATTAGAGTACGGACGGTTTGATGGAGAACGTCATGGAACAATAACTCATAGTTCATGTTGACGACGACGATAGCGGCGATGACGATGAGGACGATGACGATGATGAATCAGAAGAAGACATGTGTGCATAGGGTGAGAGTTTGTGATCGGACTTGGCATATGCCTTTATATTATTATTTGTTACAATTATTATTTCGGTACATGTATTCACAGCTAAACTAAGTCGATCGTGTTTTCATATAGCAAACATTACGTTTAAGTTCACTTTATGTACTTGTGTATTTAATTTTAATGTGCTAAACACATAAATTTAAAATTTGCTACTTCTTTAACTTTCAACACAGCTTGTTCTCACATTTTCAATCACGTTACCATACTGTTAATCGTCTTTTTTTGTTGACAAAAATTATTTATGTGGAATACATTTACAGGGGAAGTTATTAATACACACTTGAACACTTGAAACTACGGCTTTTTTAGAAGTCAGTTTGCAGACGCTGAGTAGAGGGAAACTGTGCTCTTACTAGCGTAGGCAAACCAAACGGCTAGTACACATATTTCACCCTGCCACGCTTACAAGCGGCCGCGTGGTGGGTGAGAGCAGCCTGGAGCATCCAGTCGGGCCAGACAGTAGGAGTAAGATTTGATGCACAAACTGTTGAAATGATAGAATCCTTTCAAAGTTTCATTGCAACGCAGCCATCGATAATCTAGATGTACTCCAAGAACAATACTAACCTTTCGTACGTAAACATAGTGACGCAAGGGTGACAGTTTCTTCTCGATTTGTCTACAGTCGTCGAAATTTGATAAAAGCAATTAGTTGACTAGGAAAGACAGAGAGAAATTGTTAAATGGAAAAGATATAACAAATCAAAATAAAACGAGAACAGGTCTTGCACACCGTAGATGTGAACCCGGAGGAAGTAATAATTTCAAACAATTTTGCTTGCTTTCATGTTTGGCAAGCAGGGTAAGAAGTGACTGTGACCTACATTTTGTTGCAGCGAACGTAAATAACTGCGAGTAAGACGGCAATGCAGGAGAATTTTGTTTCTGGTTATTGTTTTTACATTGTTACATTACACCAGAACCTTGAAGACAATATGTTACATCCCTTTGGCCGTTGTAAACGGCCATTTTGTGTCAAAACATGTACTCGTGTGCCAAATCTTACTCGTAATCTCGAACAACCTTACAAGTTCAAGGCAAGAAATATTTAATCCCACTGCAAGTGACATAACCTTGGCCTTGCTGACTTATATGTAAGAAAATCCACACCAGTTAACAGTATGCCAACTTGAAAACAGGGCACAACTAATTCTCTCACCGTAACTATTAATAAGCATTGTAAAAGGTTGACTTGATTGAATTCGGATTCAATTTGTTAATACTTAAACGTATAAAAATATTATTAAATAAAATTACTGTAGCCTATATATGTATTTTACATATACCTTTTTATGTAAACAAATACCTTTATTTACTGTATGTATAACTGCAAATAACTCATGAATTCAAGTAATAAAAAATTCTATGCCGCCCCCCACTTTCTCCCTGTTTATCTGTCTACATGTCTGTTTCTCTCTATCTTTCTCTCTCTCTGACACACGCATGCACGTACTCGCGCGAGTTCACATACGCACACGCACACGCACAAATACTCAACCAGTAGTTCAGCGGTAGCATTTATTAGTGTACCTGAGCTCCGTTATATTAATGTTAAATATTAACGGAAGCAATGGAGGATGAAGAACAGCTATGAGGTACTGTACCGGAACGTGAACATATAGTACGATTTGTTAAGTTCAGAATAATTGGTTAGGTAGCGCATGTAGAAAAGAATGGGAAGGGATATACAAGAAAGATAATACTTTTTTTGAAGTGGAAAGAGTGAGGCAGGTAATAAAGCCTAGGAGCCGGTAGTTGCATGAGGTGGAACCAGATTTGGGAAGAATGGGAGAGGAAGGATTAGAAAGTGAGTGGATGCGAATAGTAGAGGAGGCCAAAGTCGATGCAGGCCTGTAGTGCTTTGGAAGTAGAAGATTAACTGAAGAAATATGTCAATATAAAGTTCTTCGTAAAATTTGAAAAGTCTACTACAGAAACATAACACTGTCTGAAGAAGTCCATCATGATGAGTTGTCTACTGCGTGCTCAGGTTTTCTATAACAGGAAGGGAATTGATTGAAGGCGATCCTTGACTTAATCGTCTTAGCACATTCAAACCTAAAGCTATCATAAAAAATGACGGCGAAGTTGTTTAAAATATACATCGCCTGAGCATTTGAGCGGTTGCTGAGTTGGCTAGTATTAAAAAAACAGTTTGACAGATTTTACATGAAAGTTTTAATTTGAAAACTTCATTTTGTTGTTTAGCGATGTTGAATTTAAGATGTTGTTTAATGACAAATAACCAATTAGATAGTGTTGTCACAGTTTACTGTTTAGTTCGTAAAAAGTTGTTGGTGTTTGTCTTCTTGCCTTATTATCTCACTGTTATGTGGATAAAAAGAGAAATCGTGCGAAATCCCATAAAAGGCCGGCTATAAACGTGATTATACACAAGTGAATAAAAGTATTTGGCGTGCTTCGCCAAATTATGTAGACTACTATTGACTTTATCGATATAATTGTATTTGAAAGAATACAGTTCACCAAATGATTCTTTTAAGTTATATAGGCATATTGTCTTAAATATTGTAGATCTTTAATTAGTTTTGAGATTCTTATTTGTCCGAATCATGGATGTATTTGCAAATAGTGCTTCATTCCAACATCACAACAATAAGGCGTGAGCCTAAATTTCTACTGTCAACACTGCTGAGCACGACAGACATGAAACTGACTGCGAGACATTAACGTACACGGAACAGAAATCGAAGAAGATGTATTGAATTAATATAAATTTAATGATAGATTTAGATCATTCTGTATTCGAATACGTTTCTAATTAAATAAATTCTGAATATGAACACGTAAAAAATTGAAGTTGCAATGTAGGAACACGCACTGAAGGTAACAAAACTAGAAGTAACACGATTATTGAATGTGATTAAAATTTTGTGAAATGTTTTTAGTATCCTATTTCAGATTAAGTAAACAGCATCTCATATTTATAGCCTACTTCTTAGTTTTATTTACTTTTACCTTTTTTCTTGAATTATTTTTATCCTTTCCTTTTGATTTTTTTTCTCTTAAACTTATCCGACTTTAAGTTTATTTCGCTGTTTGTGATTTATGGCTAACCATAGTCAGTAAATGCCGTCAGTAATTTGAGGCCGTCCAAAAGAAATACTACTTATGATATGGTAAAAAGAAAATTAATAAATCACGTTATAAAATTTGAGAAAGGTGGTGGAAAAAAATGTAATTAAAACCGAAACTAATGTCGAACGTTTTTGACAAAAACTATTTGTACATAAGAAAGTTGGAATTGATAGACGCATCATATTACACATAAGTGAGCTGTTTTTTACTAAGTTAGTAAAACTTTTTGTGGAAAAGTTATTTTTACAAAGCTTAACTTCCGTAATTTTATTTACTACAGTACGACACAGCACGCGTGCACATAAACGAGTTACACACATTTTTCTGTAATAGTAGGTTAATCAGCGTTGCGGCGTAGTAGAGCAACGTTTGGGCGCCGTAAATGATGTAAACTATAATAAATCTCAATAACTAGGTTATGGTGAGTAAGCTGCAGACTACATTCTGCAATATCTGAAAAATGTTTTATTGTTGCTCCTTGATATTTGTTTAGACTAACAGTGTAGAAGCAAGATATAAGTCGTATTGGTATTACACAAGTCTTTGGCATAGATAATATCAGAATTATCTTATACTTGATAATACAACAGAACACTACTTTATAATGAACAATGTATTTAAACGCTTACGCATATTTAAAGCATACAAAGCGTAATTTAAAAAAATCTTGACAATAAATAAAATGTTAAATGGCCAAATATTAACACTTTAAAGTTTTCAGATAATACAAAAGCACAGAAATCAGAAAAGATGTACGTATGACAGACCAGAGTTTTCGACAAAGTCATGGAAATAGGAGAAACAGGTAGAAAGTGAGATCATCTAATTTTTCTTAATAACATAAAGGATTACATAATCTTATTTTTTATGTACCTGTCCTTACGAGAAATCCTACTTCGAATAAAGAGCAAACACAGAAAACTATTTAGTTAATAAAGTTGTGTTAATAATCACAAATAGAAATTACACTGTTGCACAGAGGGTGAATCACTATAGAAAAAATTCCCGATTAGCGCTTTCAAACTTCACAGCTCATCTCAGATCGGAAAACGAATACACCAATCTGCTGACGATATCATGCGCAGATATCATATTTCCGATCTTATGATGAACTGTGAAGCTTTATACAATCTATTATGCAAATGTTGTTGTTTGCATAATTTAATTGATTTGTGATTGCCGAGCCCCACGATCTTGGAGCGCCAATTTTATACAATGTGTATTTATGCAATTATACTAATTTGTGGAATGTAATCATGTAATTACCCAATTAGTCTAGTTACACCAAATTAATTGAATTTACGTGATACATTAGTTATTTGATGGTTAGTATAATTACTGCAATGAGACTCTAATAGTTGTATAAATGATATAAAATTTACTATAATTCATTCAAGTGACGTTAATGTCTGTTACAAGGTAAATTGACAATAATGAACGCATAAATACTGAGTAAAATAAACACTTATTTATTAACATCATTCAAGTAAAGAAACTTCAATATATAAATATAAATTATGCCCTGTAAATACATCCATAAAAAGAACATATATATATATATATATATATATATATTGTAACAATCTATAAACAGGATGTGTGTACTTCCTTAAAGCCCCTCGTTGGGTTCGTCAATATGTAACAATCTACTAAGGTCGTACCTGTTGAAATGTATCACACTTGTTTATTTTGTGTATTAGTGTGAATGTAGTGTGTTTGCCTCACACTGGTTGTTACATAAATCGACGTCACTACTGGAGTCCGTAGCGTTGTCAATGTCACCAGTACAACCTACCTGTTAATTCATAGGGATTACGATTCCCGGGTGGCGCCAAATTGTTTCTGTTAAAACAATTAAAACATTTAATTTTTAAGGTAATACGTGATATTAGCTAGACAGCTGTGACGTTCGAATTGTTCCCGCTGCTACACAGGTTGTCGACTCGGCCGCTCGTGGTGAGCGCTAGTTGGCTGTTGCTTAAAACTTCGCTAACACACATATATTCTACAAAATTCCTATGAAATAACAAGATAGTAATGTTATGTACTGCGTTTTTTAATACACATTTAATTATCAATAAATATGACAAATGAATCATAAACAAATTTATAATATTATGCTCCGGCTTAGAGCTTGAAACACAAAACATCTCAGGTTGGCAAAATTGATTTCAAAACACTATCGTTCAGTTACTTTTAACAAATTACTATGTTTTTAAAATCTGGAGTTCTTTTGATCATGAAAATAGACATAAACGTTGATTACATGAAAAAAAATACACTACTATACCTTATGCGTACTTAGGATTTATAATGTGTTTGTACAATTTGTTCAGTAGTGTCGTATTTCTGTTACAGTAGTTATGTTCGCAAATAAGGTTATCTCTATAGTTTAATTAAATGTTTTTAATGTAAGTAAATTATGCCTTTACCTTTGAAAGAAAATACTACTTTTTAAATAGTGAGAAATTTTATCATTTGAAAATAATTTAAGTAATTTGGGGTTTTGGGAGTAAGGAATTATTCGGTACTTATCAGTTCATCTCACGTTGTCTGTGTCGTCATCAGGATAGGCGTATATTTTTCGAATTTGGGCTGGTTGAAGGCTTCCAACATCTTCTTCAAACTGGTCTGGATTTTTTCTTTAATTAGTTTATTTAATTTCGTTCCTGGACATCATTAATTCTGTATAGATCGACGTCTCTTCATATTGGGTTATCTTGGTTCACTGATTCGACTTTTTATAACTGTTTAATTAAAATTTTAGTTTGTCCAATTTTTCGTGTGGCTTACCCACGCTTCGTTTCTTCAGCGTCTCTAAAATTTAACGGAAAAATAAGCCCTCAAACGTCTCGTTGTCATAGTAACCAATAATTCAATGCTTGGTTAATTACTCCTTACATACATTGTTAGAAATATTTGAATTTTTATTCAAATTTATTAAGTATTTTCCTAATGATTTTATTCCCTTATAATTCCTTTGGGATAATAAATGACATCACTATTATTTTTCTTTCCTTTCAAAGTTTACAATGATACCTCATAAGGTCATATTCTGTTACACATTAACTATAGTCTAATTATTTGACATTTAATAAATAACATATCTTTCTTGAATTAAATTATTACAATAATATTTCTGTGTTGAAATAACTGATTTATAATTACTGTCCATTCACTGTTCTTAGATTAGTAAGATTTTTTGTGAAATTGATACAATTTGCATTTGAATGTCTTTGGCAGTTAACTGTTTTCATAGTCACAAACAGCCATTATTGTTTTTTAGTGTATTTCCTTTTTTAAATTACATTCTGAATTCAGCCTGATGGGCTTCACTTATTTGTTTGTGTTTTAATTACTATTCAACATACATTTTCATTACTCTTCATTTAAAATATAATAGTTAGGTTTATGGACTGTAAGTCCCTTTCAGCCATATTCCTTCTTTAACATTGAATCAACTATTCTTTACAAGTCATAAATTATTCTTAGTACTAACATTGATTTCTTTCTTGTCTTATAAACTAGGGTGATAAACATTGTCACTTTCTCTAATATTATGAAGGTTAATTCCCCTTTCAACATGGGGTGTTGTATTCTTTATAATTTTAATCTTGAATAACAAACTTTACTTCTATCCTATCATGCCATGTTAACACAAGTTGTTTGTCTGGGCTTTCTCCCTGAATATTATTACAAGCTTCCTTAATATTAATTTGGATTACTATTTCTAATTACTTCTAGGTATATAACTAATTATAATCTCACTCCAATCATTGGTGGTTTATCAATGTTTTACAGAGTGTCTATTTACTTAGCATTCTATTTTGATTGTTTCACATCCACTTTCACTATTTTTTAGGGCATTTACACTTCACTAAAGCACTTCACTTTGGTTCACTGTTTTGTAATTAGTGTTATTTAATGGGTAATCCCTATACTTTCTCCTACCATTTCTCACTATTTTGTTTTAGTATTATATTTACTATTAACAATACTAGGCTAGTTGTGTTTTGGTTGAATCTAACCTTTCTGACAGGGTTAGTGTACTTTTCCTATACTACATTGCTTTACAATTGGATTGTCTTAAAAATGGGTACCTAGGTTAAATTAATGCTAATAATAACATTGGTTTCATTAATACATAATTATTCAAGGTTTATTGACCGTATTCTATCTCTAAACATACAATCTTTCCCTTTTATATATGTGTGATAGTTTCCCCTTGGGTTTTATCTGTCTCCTCTTCATTCTTCCTCTTCTTCTTCTTCAATCCGGTTCGGTTCTCCTCTTCTTCTCTTCTGGTTTAAATTCTGTTTACTTGTATGGATCTGTCCTCTTCTTCTGGTTCTTCTTTAGTTCTGTGTCCATCATTGTTTTGTCTATCATATTTTTCTTAAGTATGTTACGTGGTTCCCTTCTTTATGTTTGTGTTTTCGGCTCAATCATGTCAAAATATTTACATTTTAATAAGTATGTTACGTGGTTCCCTTCTTTATGTTTGGGTTGTTGGCTCAATCACTTGGGTTGGGTAATATCGTTGTACGTCTTGTCAAAGTATTTACATTTTAATCATTTTTTACACGTTTTATTTCATATGAAGTAATTTTATATCAAGAATTATCTTTTTTATCACTGGTACAAGATTTGGCTTAATTGTATCGTTACATAATGCCTCTCCTCTAAAATTGATCATTTTAATAAAACACTAGCATAGTTTTTTATGAAATTATCAGTTATAGATAACTTTTTTCCTTTTCTTCCTTGTTTGTTTCTCCATTCTCCATTTCTCTTCTTACTTAATTCACTCCATTTTGTTTGGATCTGTTTTTATTTATTTCCATTGGTGCATATTCCCTCATACACAAATTTGTTTTTCCCTAACTTTATATAGTAGCTGGTTTCTCCCATTACTACTCATTTTTCTGAGACTAGAGGCACATCTTCTCTACTCAGTTCGTATAGATTGCTGGACTTTTCAACAGTCAATCTTAAATCTTTGTCAACTTGTGACTTAATAATAATAATAATATAATAATATAATTGGGATTGTCCACCTTGTGGTTTGTTTTTAGATCACTTTATCATTACTACTCATTCTTCCTTCCGCTATACCTTAACTATACACTAACATCTACTCATATACTATATTGAGAATTTTTATCTTTATTCATATGTTAATTTCATCATATCTCACTTTTTGTGATCATTTTAATTGTCTTAGACTTTTTTTTTTTTTTTCTTAGTCATTTAGCAGGATTCTGCTTTAGCCATATTTGTATATTTGTTTTATATACAATTTCTCTCTCCTTGTACCAGGTATAGTTTTATTTATTTTTTTTTCTGATAATACTTTTGATTCAGTATAATTTCAAGTATTTATCTCAGTAATTTGAACTTGATTTTATTTTTGTTTATTTTACTCTGTATTCAACATCATTTTTGATAATTCTTTGGTAAGTTAATGGTCTTACCTTAAAGGAATGTTTGTAGCGTATTCCTTTTTAGCTATTTTTTGTTTTAATTATAATTGTAAGTTTGTGCTTCTTACATTTTTATTACATAGGAATGTGTGTAACTTATTCCTGATTATCTCACTTTTTACTTCATACTTCATATTTCAATTTTTTTTTTTTTTTGTTAGACTGCAAATTAATTTAAATTGAAAGGAATTTGTGTAACTATTTCCTTTGTTTTTTTTTTCATTATTATAAAACTTTTTTATTGTTCCGTATATACCATCTAAATATTTGAGTAAGCTGCTCTTACAATCTCTTTTAGAATTTTGAAATCGGTTTCATTTCACAATGGTTTTATTCTTCTTCGTAAAACTTTTTTATTGAAGTTTGGTTGTAAACTCCCTTGATTTTCCTTGTATTGATATTACTGATCTGGTAAGTATTATTACCATTGTCTCTTGTGATGATATACGGACCAGCGTATAGCAATAATAATTTCTTTGCTATACCTTCCATTGTACTTGGCAGTTCACGATTTTTAATTAGTATTTTTTCTCCCTCTTTATATTTGATTATTTTGGGTTGGTTCTTTGCATATTTGGCCTTTTGTTTCTCAAGTTTTTCCACTATTAGGCTGTACCATTTATTTTTGTCATACGGGTCTTCTGGGTCTTTTGGGAATTCTATTATCTCTTGTATCTCTCTGTTTGGCTTCCTCTCGAACATCATCAAGTAAGGTGTACTTTCAGTGAATTGGTGGTAACTGATGTTTAAAAACACTTTGGTTGAAGGTAAATATTTGTACCATTCTCTCTGGTTGTTATGACAATAAGTTCTCAAAATGCGTCCCACCTCCCTCAACATTCTTTCTGCGGGATTGCTGCTAGGGTGGTAGACTGATGTTTTATAAGTTTTAATATTTAGTTTTAATAACTCTTCTCTCCATTTCCTTCCTTTAAATTGCGTTCCATGATCTGTTATTAACATGTACGGTCTTCCAATCTCTATAATGTATTTATTTTTGATAATATCTAATATTTTCTTTGTTGTGGCTCTGTTTATAGCATATAATTTGGTGTACTTGGTGTAATGGTCAAGTATGATAACAATGAATTTGTAGCCATGTCACCCTCCGCTACGTGGGAATGGTCCACATATGTCGAGGAACGCCTTCTCTAATTTGGCACTTGATGTGATGGGTATCATCGTTCCATCCTTCCTTTCGTTATTGGTTTTGACCATCTGACACAATGTGCAGGTTTTTATGTTTTTACTTACTTTTCTTGCAATATTTTTTATAAACAAATCTTCCTCTAATGCTTTTACCATTTTAATTGTTCCCATGTGGCCGTATCTCACATGATAATCTTTGATGATTTGATTTTCTAATGATTGAGGAATTACCAGTTTCCAAGTATCTTGGTTCTTTTTTGTTTTCATAAATAAAATATTGTTGTACACACAGTAAAATTGGTTAATAATGGCTTCAGACTCCATCAGTCTTCTTCTGATGTTGGATATTTCTGTATCTTGCTCTTGTTGCAACACTATTTGGTTCATAATATCTTCCAGGTCTTTTCTATCCTTCAACATATAATACACTTTTGCTATCTTCCCCTTTTCTCCTTCAAATGTCTGATTTACTACATTTATTCTGGACAAAACATCAGCCACTATATTTTTTCGTCCTGGAATATATTCCCATGTAATGAGGTATTCTTGCAAAGCAAGTATCCATCGAGTAAGTCGGCCATGATTCAACTTACATTGTTTTAGAAACGATATTGATTTATGATCGCTTCGGACCGTTATATTATATCCAAGTATGTACGTCCTAAACTTGCCGCACGCGAATACTATGCTGAGCAACTCCTTTTCTGTAACATTATAGTTACGCTCACAGCTATTGAGTATTCGGCTGGCGAAGCTAATGACTAGGTGATTGCCATCTTCGTCTTCTTGGTATAATTCTGCGCCTAGACTTACATCACTAGCGTCGCAGTTTAGATAGAACTGTTTTGCAAAATTAGGGTGGTGTAAAATAACAGTGTCAACAAATTTTTGTTTGATTAATTTAAACACTTCTTCTTGTTCCACTCCCCACGTCCATTTTTCTTTTGAAGATAATTGCTTGGAAAATTTTGCTGTTAGGTGGGAGTAGTTGGTCTGAAATTACCTGTAGTAATTACATACTCCTAGGAAGGATTGCAACTGTTTTTTGTTTCTTGGTGATGGGAAATTTTGTATGGCGTCAACCTTCTCTTGGGATGGAGAGATTCCCTCTTCAGTTAGGTTGAATCCTAAGAATTTTACTTCTTTAGCAATGAACTTTGATTTGTCTAACTTAAGTGTGATATTGTTGTTAGATAATTTTTCCAATACATGTCTGACTCTTTCACAGTGTTCGTCCCAGTTTGCTGACGTGCTAAGTAGGTCGTCAACGTACACTGTAGTAAATTCCAGCGCCTCTTGACCTAACACTTGGTCCATGCACTTCACGAACACTGCTACTGAATTTATTAGTCCAAATGGTAGCCTTTTGAACTGGTAGTTTCTACCGTCGAACAGGAATGCTAAGTATTGTCTACTGTGTGGGTGCAGCTCTACCTGCCAATACCCACATACAGTATCCCAAGTGCTAATATATCTGATTCCGTGGAATCTCTTCAGAATTTCTTCTATTTCTCCTGGTGAGGTTCTGTCATTTATAATCATCTTATTTATTTCTCGGGCGTCTAGGCAAATTCGTACCTTGCCATTTTTCTTGGGTATGGCAACTATGGGGCTGGTATATTGAGAATGACTGTACTCAATTATATCTTCGGCAATCATTCTATTTATTTCCATTCTAACTTCGTTTTTTAGAGAATGTGCTATTGGATATGATTTCCGGTGGAAGTCCACTGGTTCTCGGAATTGAATTTTACATTGGTATCCTTTAACCTTTCCTGGGATGTTCGAAAAGACATGCTGATATTCATTATAAATGGCGATTAATTTTTTGGATTGTTGTTTACTAATCTCCTGCATAGGCCGTTCTCTTTGGAAAGTGATAATCTCTTCCGACTTCTGGTTCCATAAGGTCTTACGCTCCTCCTCTTCTACTATGGTGATATCTGGCTCGTGCCTCTGGCAATAATAACTTTTCAGTTCTGTGTTTTGGCTTAAAGCAGTTGGACTTGGTACACAATTTATAATGTTCGCGGACCAGGTTCCTTGTTCTGAATTTAACAACACTACTCCCTTCTGCAGGTTTATTACTGCTGAATACCTTCTTAGTATATCACATCCGATGAGCATATTGAAAGGTAGCCCACTTGCCACTAGAAATATAATAGAAATGGTGGATTCTAGATTATCTAGCTCCAATGACACTTGTTTTCTTATTGTTTTGTTCTGTTTGCCTGTTGCGCCAATGATGATTATATTATTTATTGGCAATGTAGGTATTGGTGTTCGAGAGTGAGCTTGAATTCTTTCTAATTCAGGTTGGTTAATGAGAGAGATATTAGACCCCGTGTCTACCAGGATACTGGTTATGGTACCGTTTATATGAACAATTTCACTATTGTTCTGTGGTAATTGAGTGGCCTCTTCCTCGAGAAGTTCTTCTCGAATATTTTTTAAATAATTGTTGTAAATTATCGTGATTCCTTTGGTTTGTTTATCTGACGTTGTTTGACGTATCAACCCAAGTGATTGGTCATGTGAAGGGCGTTCATACTTTATCACTGACCTTTTTAGTTTAAAGGTGGCTGCTGGCTGACGGCCAGGTTGCTTGGCTGGTCGTTCGTTTCATTGTGTGGCACATTTTGCTGGTTATTTCCATTTTGTATTGGTTCATGGTTCCTGTTCACTGATGGTCTGTTGTCAGTCTCGTTGGATGCATTGTACCATGGTTCTTGGTGCCAATTTGGGTTGTATCTTCGGTTGTTATTCCGCCTTCTCCCACTAATAAAATTTACATGACGTCGATTGTCACTCCTATTTGGATTGCCCCCGGGTCCCGGGTTGTACTGGTAATTGGGATGATACCGGTTGCCGTAGTAATTGTGGTCATTGGGGTGACCGTTGGTACGTTGTTCAGGTTCCACTCCTCGGTAATTCTCATTTGGTCGGTTGTTATTATTTGGGCTGCTTCTATTATTGTTTGGACTTCCTGGGTGATTGTTCTGTTGTCCTCGGTTACCAGGCTGGTTATTTGGATGGCGATGCTGATCGTTTCCATTGAATGTTGGTTCTGCATTATTATTATTGTTATTCCGGCCCCAGTTATTTCGATTATTGCCTTGTGGATAATTGTATGGTCCCTGGAAATTAGGTATATTATTGTGTTCATTCCACTTATTGTATCTTTGGTTTGTGATCCTGTTTTTTCGATACTGGTTATCGTTCTCCAGGTCTTCCAGTAAGCTAACCATTCCTTGGATTGTTTTAATTTGGCCTTGTCGCCTGGCCTTCTGGATGGCCTCTTCGTAATGGTAACCCAGTTGTATCACCAACGACTCTTCCGGTATCCTGGGTTCCAAATTTCTGGCTAAACATACCTTTCCCAGAAAGTACGATGTTAACGTGTGTCCTCCTTGTGTCTCGTACCTTCCGTTACTGATGTCATTGCGGACCATATTCTGTGTTGATTCGGACCAATACTTCTCACTGAATTGTTTCTTGAATTCTTGAGTATCATTTATCTCAGGTCTTGTGGCCGTCCACAAATTGTCATGGGTGTCACGAAACATCTCGTCGATCATACTTCTCACACTAGACCATCTGGTTTCTCTGTTCTTCTCTATCAGTTCTTCTACCCGTTTGAGGAATTCTATCGGGTTTCTCCTGTAGCTACGAAAATTAATCATTTCTCTGTTCTCACTGGTTATGAACTGTGTGTGATTATATGGTTTTTCTCTTAATGCATCTAACTCTTCCTGCTCTGTTTCTCTCGCATACTGATTCCCTGGATTTTTTCTCGGTTTTCTCGGGACAGTCCGTCGATTTTATCTATGACGGTGTACACCTTCTCCACCCGATTGTTTACATCCAGTTGTAGCTCTTGGTGTCTCTCCTCGAGTTCCTTGACCACTTCTTGTTTATTCTTTTGGCACCCTTCAGTAAGGACTTGGTAGAACTCCGTCGCCCTCAATTTACCTTCCTCTTCAATGTTACTAATTTTATTATTTAATTCTTCTCTGATGTGTATCACTGTTTCGTTGGTCTCTGTTACCGTTTGTCTAACCTCTTCTCGACATTCGACTAGTTGTTGCTTCCATTCCTCCTTGGTTTTCTTACTTTCTTCCTCGATTTTCCGTTGGAGAATATCATGGTTATTTTCCATCTTTTTGTTTACTAATTCTAGATCCTTTTTGATCTGTTTCTTCAGCTCCTCGGTCTTCTTCTCCAATGCCTCCTGACTTCTCTTCAAGTCTTCATGGTTGCTCTCTATTTTGTCATTCAGGAATTCTATACTCTCCTTCATTTGCTTCTTCAATTCTTCGCTGTTTATGTCCAGTTTTTCCAATTTTTTATTCAAATCTTCCTTGTCTTCCTTTCTTCCCTCTTGCAGTGATTCTAATTTTTTATTCAAGTCTTCCTTGTCTTCCTTTCTTCCTTCTTGCAGTGATTCTAATTTTTTATTCAAGTCTTCCTTGTCTTGTCTTCTCTCCTCCTTGTCTGATTCTAATTTTTGATTCATTTGTCCAAATTGTTCCATCATGAACTTCATCATGCTATTTAAATTCGTTTCTTCTGTTGGTTTGACTGGCTGGTTATTTACCCTGACTTCTACTTCTATTTCCGGTTCAGGTTCGGGTTCAAGTGGGCTTGGATTTTCCGTTTGGTCCTCCTGTGGGTTTTCTTCTGACAATTCTCCAGTCGTTTCCTCCATTTCTACTTCTTCAACTTCCTCCATTTCTTCTGGGTTTCCTTCTTGGTTTGATGTTTCCTTCCCTTTGCGTCTCGTAACCATCCCGTGTCTATTCATGATCGCCGCTAGTTATTCTTCCTAGCCACACGTTGCTGGTCGCCAATATGTAACAATCTATAAACAGGATGTGTTTACTTCCTTAAAGCCCCTCGTTGGGTTCGTCAATATGTAACAATCTACTAAGGTCGTACCTGTTGAAATGTATCACACTTGTTTATTTTGTGTATTAGTGTGAATGTAGTGTGTTTGCCTCACACTGGTTGTTACATAAATCGACGTCACTACTGGAGTCCGTAGCGTTGTCAATGTCACCAGTACAACCTACCTGTTAATTCATAGGGATTACGATTCCCGGGTGGCGCCAAATTGTTTCTGTTAAAACAATTAAAACATTTAATTTTTAAGGTAATACGTGATATTAGCTAGACAGCTGTGACGTTCGAATTGTTCCCGCTGCTACACAGGTTGTCGACTCGGCCGCTCGTGGTGAGCGCTAGTTGGCTGTTGCTTAAAACTTCGCTAACACACATATATTCTACAAAATTCCTATGAAATAACAAGATAGTAATGTTATGTACTGCGTTTTTTAATACACATTTAATTATCAATAAATATGACAAATGAATCATAAACAAATTTATAATATTATGCTCCGGCTTAGAGCTTGAAACACAAAACATCTCAGGTTGGCAAAATTGATTTCAAAACACTATCGTTCAGTTACTTTTAACAAATTACTATGTTTTTAAAATCTGGAGTTCTTTTGATCATGAAAATAGACATAAACGTTGATTACATGAAAAAAAATACACTACTATACCTTATGCGTACTTAGGATTTATAATGTGTTTGTACAATTTGTTCAGTAGTGTCGTATTTCTGTTACAGTAGTTATGTTCGCAAATAAGGTTATCTCTATAGTTTAATTAAATGTTTTTTAATGTAAGTAAATTATGCCTTTACCTTTGAAAGAAAATACTACTTTTTAAATAGTGAGAAATTTTATCATTTGAAAATAATTTAAGTAATTTGGGGTTTTGGGAGTAAGGAATTATTCGGTACTTATCAGTTCATCTCACGTTGTCTGTGTCGTCATCAGGATAGGCGTATATTTTTCGAATTTGGGCTGGTTGAAGGCTTCCAACATCTTCTTCAAACTGGTCTGGGTTTTTTCTTTAATTAGTTTATTTAATTTCGTTCCTGGACATCATTAATTCTGTATAGATCGACGTCTCTTCATATTGGGTTATCTTGGTTCACTGATTCGACTTTTTATAACTGTTTAATTAAAATTTTAGTTTGTCCAATTTTTCGTGTGGCTTACCCACGCTTCGTTTCTTCAGCGTCTCTAAAATTTAACGGAAAAATAAGCCCTCAAACGTCTCGTTGTCATAGTAACCAATAATTCAATGCTTGGTTAATTACTCCTTACATACATTGTTAGAAATATTTGAATTTTTATTCAAATTTATTAAGTATTTTCCTAATGATTTTATTCCCTTATAATTCCTTTGGGATAATAAATGACATCACTATTATTTTTCTTTCCTTTCAAAGTTTACAATGATACCTCATAAGGTCATATTCTGTTACACATTAACTATAGTCTAATTATTTGACATTTAATAAATAACATATCTTTCTTGAATTAAATTATTACAATAATATTTCTGTGTTGAAATAACTGATTTATAATTACTGTCCATTCACTGTTCTTAGATTAGTAAGATTTTTTGTGAAATTGATACAATTTGCATTTGAATGTCTTTGGCAGTTAACTGTTTTCATAGTCACAAACAGCCATTATTGTTTTTTAGTGTATTTCCTTTTTTAAATTACATTCTGAATTCAGCCTGATGGGCTTCACTTATTTGTTTGTGTTTTAATTACTATTCAACATACATTTTCATTACTCTTCATTTAAAATATAATAGTTAGGTTTATGGACTGTAAGTCCCTTTCAGCCATATTCCTTCTTTAACATTGAATCAACTATTCTTTACAAGTCATAAATTATTCTTAGTACTAACATTGATTTCTTTCTTGTCTTATAAACTAGGGTGATAAACATTGTCACTTTCTCTAATATTATGAAGGTTAATTCCCCTTTCAACATGGGGTGTTGTATTCTTTATAATTTTAATCTTGAATAACAAACTTTACTTCTATCCTATCATGCCATGTTAACACAAGTTGTTTGTCTGGGCTTTCTCCCTGAATATTATTACAAGCTTCCTTAATATTAATTTGGATTACTATTTCTAATTACTTCTAGGTATATAACTAATTATAATCTCACTCCAATCATTGGTGGTTTATCAATGTTTTACAGAGTGTCTATTTACTTAGCATTCTATTTTGATTGTTTCACATCCACTTTCACTATTTTTTAGGGCATTTACACTTCACTAAAGCACTTCACTTTGGTTCACTGTTTTGTAATTAGTGTTATTTAATGGGTAATCCCTATACTTTCTCCTACCATTTCTCACTATTTTGTTTTAGTATTATATTTACTATTAACAATACTAGGCTAGTTGTGTTTTGGTTGAATCTAACCTTTCTGACAGGGTTAGTGTACTTTTCCTATACTACATTGCTTTACAATTGGATTGTCTTAAAAATGGGTACCTAGGTTAAATTAATGCTAATAATAACATTGGTTTCATTAATACATAATTATTCAAGGTTTATTGACCGTATTCTATCTCTAAACATACAATCTTTCCCTTTTATATATGTGTGTTAGTTTCCCCTTGGGTTTTATCTGTCTCCTCTTCATTCTTCCTCTTCTGCTTCTTCAATCCGGTTCGGTTCTCCTCTTCTTCTCTTCTGGTTTAAATTCTGTTTACTTGTATGGATCTGTCCTCTTCTTCTGGTTCTTCTTTAGTTCTGTGTCCATCATTGTTTTGTCTATCATATTTTTCTTAAGTATGTTACGTGGTTCCCTTCTTTATGTTTGTGTTTTCGGCTCAATCATGTCAAAATATTTACATTTTAATAAGTATGTTACGTGGTTCCCTTCTTTATGTTTGGGTTGTTGGCTCAATCACTTGGGTTGGGTAATATCGTTGTACGTCTTGTCAAAGTATTTACATTTTAATCATTTTTTACACGTTTTATTTCATATGAAGTAATTTTATATCAAGAATTATCTTTTTTATCACTGGTACGAGATTTGGCTTAATTGTATCGTTACAATATATATATATATATGAATCAAATTACAATATGAATCCAGTACGTCGTTCGCTGAAAACATACACATACATATATAACACAATCAACATATATAAACATAAATAATCAACATATAAATCTTACACTAATGCGTTAATTTCTTGCCTCAGATGAATAGCGTTATTTAAAATTACCATGATAATCAATCTAAATTCTCAAAGGGTGTTTTCTTTGAAAAGAGACAGGACAGTAGAGTTCTTATGGCAAGAATAACATAAAGATTTATTGTAAAATGGATTATCCAATATTTCCATCGGTGAAACTCCTTCCCACTGATGATCTATATGTATAAGGTTGCGTAGCTTCGATGTCACTATCACTCAACACACGCGGATCAGATTCACTCGCGGTGTTTGTGTTCCGTTGATGTCGGCCGTTACTATGAGAGTCTATGAAGTCATGTGTTGTGTGAGTACGTTCATTGTTAACTAGCGTGTATATATATGACTGTCTATTATCGAACTTCTTCTTGTATACGTTAATGTATCGTGTTTTCGATTACGTGGTGTATTGTTCCAATCGGTATTGTAACACTTCGCACTGTACAACGGTACGTTTTCGTTGTTCGGTAAAGCATTAACGAAAGTTCTGCGAGTCTGTTATTAAATGAAACTGCGAATGATTAGCTTAATTCTTAATAAGCGGTAGCTGAGTAAGATAAAGTACTTGAAAGTTTTTAATCACTGACGTATATTGCATGATTGAGTCACTGTGGATACACTATTACTGAATAACTTGTCAATATTGAAATGTTAAGTCAACTGATTAAAGTACCGCGTAACTGAGTTTCAGAGTCAAACTGCTATACGTATGTTAACTGAGATGTATTAAGACTGAGAGCTTTGACTGAGAAAAGAATAAGATTGAAAATTTTTATGAAGACTACTCCCTCGCGTGCTCTGTAAACAGTTTTTATTAAGCTTCATTTACCACAATGCAATTTCCTGGCAAACACGCCTTTGGTCAATTATGATAGGTCAGATGAACTCCTACCCTTATGCAGAACTATGGTTCTCTACTTCTGATTCGTTGTTCGCGTTGCTATCATGACGACGGTACTCTCCACCTGCGCTCTGGGAAGATGCCGGATTCTGGTTGGTTATCTGGTCTCCCCTCAAGTACACGTCGAAAGGGCTCCGTACCTTTTCCTAGAATGTAGAGTAATTCCGCGCCTGTCGATCAAGCTTTTGTCTAAGTATACTCTGGAGGTCTGCTGCTGTTCTCACGCGACCAATACGTCGCATTTTGTTATTGTCTGACTATCCATGACCCTTTTCCGTCAATTAGCAGGACACTGCGTGTCGTCGTTTCCAAGACGCCGCTCCTGTTCCTTGTCATAAATATCAGTTGTCACCAGTAAGATGTCTTCCCGCTGTGCGCACACTCGGTCCTATTCATTAGATATACGTTGTTTGTCCTCATACAAGGTGAGTACCATTGTTTGACTACTCCTTTTTTTTATTGCTGGCACGCTTCAAGTCAACCTTACAGCGTGTGCTCGCTACAATTTCTCCGTATCTGGGCCACTGTGTTACACTTCTTTGTCTTGCTTGTTGTGGGCTGTAAATCTCGGTTGAGTCGAGTCTGTCACAGGCGAACCTTACTTCCTATTGTAATGTTGTGTCAAGCGTACTCTTATTGTTCCTGGCAAACGTCCAGTTGACACTTCGTTAAGTTGCTTCTTTATTTATTGCTTCTGGCCCGGGTTGGGGTGTCTTGGCTGGTTGTAATGTACTTTTGATCAAAATTTAAAAAAATTAAAATTTTTGGTCATTACAGCTTGTAGGCGCTAATCGGCAATTTTTTCTATAGTAGTGTGCAACAGTGTAATTTCTGTTTGTGACAGGGGAAACTGTATTTATTATCGGTAATATTAGAAAACGTGATGATTCATTACATAATAGGCCGTAATTACAACAAACTATTTTAGAAACCCTACGTTTAAACATCTAAATTATCAAAAAATAGGAAAGGCTGGCATTACTAAAGAAATAAACTCAGACCGACCTTGTAACGGATCCTCTTCCTTACGAGCCCAAACATACAGAAGAGCATGAGAGACATGAAAAATAATCGTTGACAGTGTTATTATTTATTATTGTCTACTCTGTTTTTAATCTTGTTTCTTTCAATGTTTATAGTTTCATGAGTTTTATTTATTCAATTACAGGTTTTTCGAAAGCGACTTCAAACAAAATGTAGGGTCAAGGATAAAGCTTGGCTAATCATTTCTCTTCTCCATTTTCTTCCTTCTTTTTTTTTACTTCTTCTTGTTTTCTTCTATTTCCGTTTATTTTTTCTGTTATTTTTCAATTTTTTCTTCTTTACCATCTTTTTACCAGGAAGTTGTAATTTACCTTTTTCATCCAATCAACTTTACAACGTAACCCAACATTGATTTTAGCGTCAGAAATGAGGTTGTTTCTAGCTCTTAGTACCACGAATTTGTTAAACGAATCTTAAGAGCACCGTATGTTTTCCATATTGTTTGTAGCTTTGAGTCATTCCATTAAATGAGAAAAATTTAAATTCTCTTACCTTAACAGATTGTTTTCTGTTTTGACTGTAGGCACTACAGCCCTGTTTTGAAGCACAATTTTATAAGGTCTGATTGAAAACAGGTTTTAGATTAATTTGTCAAGTATTCGTGTCTGTTAAAAAACTAAAAGTTATTGTTAGTCTATGAGAATTTAATTCTCTTATTAAATCCATGTTATATTCCAATAAAACAATATCCATGTAGTTAGTTGTATCGGGGAAGAGAGTCAGATTTCTTTACGAAACAATCGTTGATATTTTGTTATAGCAAAACGTAGATAGGTGTTATCGTAATATTCTGAAACTCTTAACCTAAAAGTCAGAATTTGCCGCTGATATTATTTTAAACTTCA
Source organism: Magicicada septendecula (assembly GCA_034769895.1). Taxonomy (NCBI): domain Eukaryota; kingdom Metazoa; phylum Arthropoda; class Insecta; order Hemiptera; family Cicadidae; genus Magicicada; species Magicicada septendecula. Next base: position 157,679,231 of record CM068367.1, read on the forward strand.
AAATACAGGTTATAGGATGCCGCAAATGGCGCAAATTGAAGTAGGAACGACCACTGTTGACGTTACGATTTCAACAGTGGAACTGATTTAGCAACTTGAAAACTGTCTATTCAAGTTAATGTGTAACTGCTTAAAGTAGCGATGTCTACGAAAAGTGCAATGTTGATGACATAAGAAGAATACATCTACATTTCTAATAATTACTGCCTTACACTCATATAAACATGATCGGCCCAACGAATTCGGCTTTGTCTTTTAATCACCAAAATAATCAAGATCCAATAAGAATTGTTTTGAAAACTTCAGATCAAGTGACTTTGGAACCTTAAACAAGTGACACTCGTACTGTTATTATTTAGTAATGCTTGACCCAACTAACAAATTCTCACTGAATCATAATTCGGTTATTTTAGAAACAAAACACATAAATCTATATTTTTTTCAATAGAAAGTGGTTAGTTTTAATTAAATTATACCCTCCACAACTTTATCGTTTGACACCGGCTTGTGGAATAATAACATTGATCTGAAGTAAGTGTTTAACTTGAGATGTAATCGTTTAAACTAGATGCATTATTCCATTCCAGCCTAACATTAATATTAGCTTAACGTCTAAGCTGCTTAAGCCCATATAACTTAACGTATCTGTAGTATAGTTATGTTGTTTAATACAATATAAAATGTCGTTTAAGTAGGTAGTTTAACAACTTGATAAACTTAATTAATTTCCACGAGTACGACTAGCTAAAGTAAGATCACTAGATGGATGCCAAATGTAGGCCTATAAGTAGTATAAAAAGGAATAATGCTAAAAATAAATCCTGCCTTTATTTGCCATAAACTTACGACACGTGTATACAGATGACTTTACAACAGTAACCTGCTGAGAAGCCGTAATATTATTGTCGCCTCAGCTGTAGAACTGTAAATTTCTCTGTTCATGTAGAATGTAATGTAGATACAGTTTTTACTGCTTTTCGAGTTTACAACGTGGCTGCTGGAAAGCCGTAACATTATTGTCGTCACAGTTGTGGGACTGTAGTAAAACATTTGTCTATCCATATAGAACGTGACACTTTCTACTACTTTGGAAGGGTTTACAACGTGGTGTTGTTCTACATCCGTCTTCACGAACAACTTTAGCCTTTATGATAACAAGTTGAAACACAAACTGTGCACTTTTTGATGATATCATTAAGCATACTCGAATTAGAAATATTTATTAAACAAAGATTTCACATCACTACCATCATCTTCAACACCGTCATTTCTATCATCATTCTCTATGTTCATTTAGATTGCTAATGATTAAGTTTCTTGTTTTGTTAATCTGAGATAGAAGACACGGCTTACAACTTATCCAACTAACGGAAAATTAAAAACAACCGGCCATCGTAATTACTATTATGAAAACCAGATTACAATTAATATTACGTGCGTGTATTCTCATCGTGGCATCTACTGACTACGACATATCGCGTGGCAATATGTATTGATTACGTCACTTCCTGTTTGGAGTCACGAATTCTATTAAAAACATTCACTCAGTACGACCAACCAATACACTTTAATCAATCTGTGTAGTCTGTTGTATGCTACGGCGCCGTCCCCGTGGTTTTGATTTATGCAACTTGCTTTTCACGCTTGAAGCGACACTACTACTGTTTCGTTTTATGTACTTTTTTATTCTCTTGATTAATCAGATGTGACATTACAGTTTGAAATATAATAAGATTTTATCTTTATACAGAGTCTAGTTTTGTTTTCCTTATCTGTATGGTTTTAATGAGCGACTCACTGCTATTTACATTGGTATGTTGTTTGGTAAAGTTTTTTTTTTTTTTTTTTTTTTTTTTTTTTTTTTTTTTTTTTTTTAATCTGGGACATTTCTTATTATCATCTTACTTTTCTCACGTTATCATAATTGCCCACGCCATTGCAACAGAATTATATGTCGAGCGTTAAATCTTATTGTTTCTTTGAAAAATATTAACACGCATGTATGCATGAATATATAACCATATTAAATGAAACACATACACACACAAATGTTATAATAATGGATGATTCTTTTCCAACTGATTTTATTTCAAAATGTAGTAGGCCAACAGTTCCAGAAGATTTTCATTATTATTGCATTGTGACAACTGCAATATTTCACAACTGAAAGAAACATTGAACTAAATTGTTACCATACCACAGCGCACATACACGCACAGGCGAGTAAAAATTAAGTTATTGCGTAATATTAAGTTATTTTTTTCCTGAACGAGTAGTTTTGTAGGTGGTTATTGTAGGTCTATAGGGTCACTTTTATATCCAGATATTAAAACCACCCTTTTAGCTTTATTTTTCATCTGTCCTTTCTTTATTTGTAGAGCAAGAAGTTTGTTTCTGAGGACACTTAAATCACAATTTGTATCAAAACTACTTTTCTCTGTACCATTAACGTTTATTAACAAAATACTTAGCCTATTTTTCAAACTGCCTAAGTAAGTTTACATCTCATAGGCCTACATTATATACCATTTAAACATCTGTAGGAGCGGCTCCTACAACTTACCTCCGTAGCGGTTAACAGTTTTCTTGTTCACTCCGTGCTTTCTGTTCTCTATATCAAAACGTGTTCCACTATTGATCCGTATGTCTTTACATTAGTCTCAGTTCTAATTTTGTGTTCGATTATTAAAAATGCTACTGGCTTCTTCTCAACTGTCTGGTCTCTGGTTCTGCTCGGAGTTGCATCTTCATCAACTCCGCACCTTGTTTGTTACAATTACCATTCTCCCTTCGACTGCTCACGATTCTTCTGCTTTCCACTTTACATAATCTAGCATTTACTGCAAACTTTGGTTCCTGCATTGTTCTCACGTTGGAATTGCCCGCTCCTAATCTATTCGCTACCCGTCCTGGTTGTTTTCTTAGACACCGTCCTACTTGAAAACCTTCTATGACATCTTTGAATAAATAACATGGTCTTCTGTGAACGTGAACGTTATCAATTTTATTGGTAGCGTGGATAAATAATAGGACGCCAATTTAAGTTTTGTGTACTATCTTTTATTCATTCTGCGGTTAACCTATAACATTATTTTTTGAATAATAGGTTTTTAATTAAGGATGTCATAAAGGAGAATATTTACTTATGGAAATCATACAGTATGTTAATTACGATTTTTAATTTGTGAAACAATTTACAATAAAGAAATTGCTATGGGATTAATTTACAAACACATAACAATGTATAACTATAAAAAAACAATGAATTTCCGTTAGCAAGAACATAACGCATAGAATACACAGAAATCACGCTGTTGCACACCTCTATATAAACAATTCCCGATTAGCGTTTTTGGTACTCTCTGCTCATCATCAGATCAGTGATAGTATTTTCCCGATCTGACGATGAGCTAAGAGGCACAAAAGCACTAATCGGGATTTTTTTATATAGTGGTTTGTAACAGCGTAATTTTTGTTTATGATTATAACCACTAATACGACTTCATTAATTAAGAAAGTTATATAAATCTATATGTCATGTAGGTAAATATGAAAAGGAAATTTAAAGTTTTATTACTATGAGATTACTATTTGCTTGTCTTGTTGGTTCAATTTATAAAGTGAGGCGTCAGAACGAACTAACGGAAAACCTGAATTAGTCATAGAGTGCAGGGATTCGGTGACCAAAAACTTCAAATCTCTACAAATTGTTTTTAAATCATAAACTTTAAATAAATTGCCACCATTCATCTTAATAAATCTTTTTATCCATACGTTATAATGTTTTCAATTTTATTTATCATTTATAACGCTTTATTTTGACATACTTTAGTAATGTTTTTCTGAAAGAAAGAAAGGTGCTAAACACTGAATATAAGATATTTCAATAAAATTATCAAATTGTAATAAATATGCGTTGTAGTTTGTTGGTTGATTAAATTTTGTAGAAACGTGTCAGTAGTAGTTGTTCTTCGCTGGAATCGCAAAACCTTTTAAAGCCGTCTTATAATGCTAACAAACATATCAACCCATTCTATTGTCTTTATATGTAATTATCTCAGTAAATTTGGCGTTTTATTTACGGTATATTTGAGTGTTGACGACACGGTTTCTGAGTGACATTATTTTTTTTTTCATAAATGTTTCTTGTCAATTAATAAATTTAGGCTACACTTGAATTTTTTTCTGTTATTGGTGAACTAAATTCTCAATCATAACCCCTACGGCTCCCCTCGCATTTTAGATGGTGCATTATTGTATTTTCGTACATGAATTCAAGCGCGTGAAAGTGGTTTTGTATGTAAAAAAGTTTCGTTTCACGGTCGTATAATGCTACCGCTGTTTTTTAACGATTGTATTTTTCAAAACAATTTTTGATTTTGGCATATGAATAATTTTTGAAAATTTTGTGTATTAAAAGAAAATTACCATTTAACTGGGGGTGTTTTGTGATTCTGATAATGATAGCTTTTAACCTACAAAATACGTAAAATGTATCCACACACACACACACACACACACACACACACACACACACACACACACACACACACACACACACACACACACACACACACACACACACACATACATACTTCTTGCACACAAATAATTTGTTGCACTTGGTCAGAGAAAATTTGTGTGGTAAGAAAAACTAAAATCACTTAATTATTTGAATGCATCTTTAATTAATATATCTACGTATAAGGCTATTTTAGTAATGTCAAGGCCTTCGGTAAACGCACAAAACCCTTCAGAGAGGTCAATCATCAATACTATGTGAGATATAGTTATAAAAATTAAGTGATGTTTAAACATTTATCTGTACGTTGTTATCCAAATTATTATTTCCTACGTTACCGTGTGAAATTCGTCGGTGTGTGGACACTTAGGTTACAGGTAGTTCAAGTATGAGGTAAGAATATCATATTAAAAAAAAAAAATCAAGGCTAAGAAGATGGTGTCATAGAGAGAGGTAAGATTGGGGAAGAATAGCAAAGGAAGCAAGATGCCATAACCTTCTATGAAGAACAGCAAATAACAGTCTCAAGTGGAATGACTCACCATCATCAATAACACAGCAGTAAAGTTAAAGGTAATATTTTGAATGCCTTAATGTGTGAGTGAGTGTGTGTGTGTACAACGAATACTTATAGTAAATTCTATGGGTACGTTAAGTCAATCTACTTTTGTGAAGATGATAGCTTTTCAGGCAAGTTTTCAACTTATATGCGGACTGTATAGAATAAAACTTACATGAATTCCAGAAATTACAGAATTAATTTACTTTACATTACACTAATGACAAATCAATAACAATGAACTGAACCAACTGATTCAGGATGCCGACACACTCCGGCTTATTAAAAGTACGAGGCTTGAGTGGCTGGGCCACGTAAGGCGAATAAGTGACAGAAGAATGGCTAAGACAGATGCAGATAGGAGACCTGTAGGAAGAAGAATTAAAGGCAGACACAGAAAAAGATGGTTGGATGACGTGGAGGATGATTTGATGCTTATGAACGTGAGGATATGGAGACGGATGTGTAATGAGGGGGCGGAACGGAAGATGTCATTGAGCAAGCTAAAGCCCCGCTGGGTTGTAACGCCAGGAAAAGGAAAGGAAAGGAATGTCAAATCAATGAAGTTTAATGTATTACAGGGAATAGTCGTTCGAAACCTGGTAGAACATGCTAACAACATTTGAATCTAATAAAAACTTGGTTTATTCTACAAATATTTTATTTGTTCTGACACTTGCTTCACCAGTTACTGAACTGTGACGTAACAGCTGAAACAATTGTCATGGGTAATAATTGCTTTTAGACCTAAACCAAGTGTTAGATTATTATATTAAAGTTCTATTAGATTTAAATTTATTTAATTGATAAAGTTGTGTTAGTGGTTATAATCACAAACAGAAACAACACTGTTGCACACCACTACCGAAAAATATTTACCGATTAGCGCTTTCAAGCTTCGCAGCTCATCGTCAGATCGGAAATATACAATAATGGAACAAGACAACTTCTTTATAGCCCCATTTGCCCTATAGCGTGTACACATTTTTGTAAACAAGCTTTTAAGTAAACGCCCTCCTTCTGGGTATTAAGTACTAGTTCAGTCACCCGTGTCGTTATATGTGTTTGGGTATGTGTAATCCTTTTATACATCCAACGTTTTGAAACCTCTCTCATTCATTACTTTTAACTGTAAGTTCATTTTCGGCATAGTTTTACCTTTGAGACTTAACTTTAGTTAAACATTTTTACATTTTTGTAGAAAGTTATAAAATATAATTTTAAGCTTACAACAGATTTCCAATCGGGCCCAAAGAACGAATATATTTACGAGTTATATGTTATATTATGTTCTTTTTCGTTTTCGGTATTTTTATTTCACAGCTTACAACCACGCAAAGCTGGAGATATCAAACACGCGAGAAGTGTAGATATATTTACCAGTTCACACATAAGAATAAATAATTTCTCAATTCATAAACGTTTGTTAGACTTTTAATCAATACGTAAGTGAGAAGTTTCCTGTTATTGATTTATGAGGCACGACAAAATTTTGTTCATGCCTTGCTAGGACTTTTAGCAAGTTTCGGTTACGATAAAGCGGGTAAATACGCTTTTATTAGATTCAGTGAACAATACTGGCACGCAATCCTTTTCCTCTTTTTTGTATAAGGAATACAAACCGACATCGTTCAGACGTAAGCTTATAAAATTATTAACACTGTAATAATATAGCAATAACAAAATGTAAAATTAAAATAATAACAAAACATTGTGACAGAAAAATATATAGTTCTACCAAGTGTTTATTTGATTCAAATATTATTAACATGTTCAGCCAGCCAAATATTATTAGGCTATTCCTTGGAATACATTAAATTACTTTGATCTGACATTAGTGTAATGTAAACTAAACTAATTCGGTAATTATGGAAGTCACGTAAGTTTTATTTTGCTTCAGTCTGCATATGAGTCTGAAAAACGTGTACAAAAAACTATCAGGTTCAAAAAACAACGAAACAGAAAACACTATAGGAGAACTCCAAATTACTCAAGAACCCAGTAAAGAATGCTTGCGACTCAAAAATAAATTAAAAAATGCCCAAGGTTTTCAGGAAATACCCAAGAAGAGGACAGGCGCCATCTGGATTGAAGAAAGGAGGGACAGACATCGATCAAGAATGAAGGAGACATGGGAGAGGAGGAAGAGGAGGAAGAGAGATGAGAAGACGGGAGGAACCAGTTGAATCAAATGTAGTCCACAGTGGTCCATACGAAGACAAACGTTGTGACGTGATCCTTAAAGAGAATTAAGGTAATAGCGCGTAATAGAAAAAATAATTCATTTTCCATATGGCAAAATAATAATACAACAATTATTTTCTTAAGAACTTCAACAATTTTATACGGGCATACGTGCTGAATCACTTTCTGCGCCTTCAGAATATTTTCTTTAAATGACGCTAACATAAATGAATTTATATTATGTTGTATATACTTGATTTTTTCCATCATATTACATAATTATTATAATTCACTATTAATATGGTAATGAATGTTTATAGTCATATCATATCAGTATGACTTATTGTGGCTTCCACTCATCTTCAGTGGTAGAAAGTGGGGGGTGGTCCCACTGCCACCGATTCACATTCGATTCACTTACAGGGACACAAAAGACAGACAGCAGAGGAACAGTGAACAAGTGTGACAGAACCGATTACTCAAATTTGGTACATCACATCCGATACTGAGAGATTACTTCAGTAACCTGATACTGAAATCATTTATACTGGGAGATTATCAGAGAATTTATTAATAAACCACTGTAAAAACATATAAAAACAATTATTGAAATAATCATGTAATTTATGTCTAGTTCACAAAAGTAAAGCGGAAGGATAAAGAAGTGAAAGTCAAAGAATTTTATTCCTTACTATCTAGAAAATTTCTTTTTAATCATTAAAGATACAGCGACTGTAAATTCATAGACGTTGGCAACTATACATAAAGTGTGTAATATACCTATCAACGCAACTATATGAACCTGTGTAGCCACCGTAATCCCAGCGTTGCTTGTACTGCGTAGTTGGACGCTTAAACCCATATTCATAGCAAATCCACTAAGTACGAAAAGGACTCCATGCAAAAAGAGTACGTAAATGTAAGTTATTCTAGTCGACAGTGGAGTACCACTAAGAGTTTTAATTTCCTTACATAATAATAATAATATTAATATTGTCAATTATTTATTCTAACATTATAAAACATTTACTTTTGTATATAATGTATTTTTGATTAATACGTGGACATCCCCAACACACACACACACACACACACACACACACACACACACACACACACACACACACACACACACACACACACACACACACACACACACACACACACACACACACACACACACACACACACACACACACACACACACACACACACACACACACACACACACACACACACACACACACACACACACACACACACACACACACACACACACACACACACACACACACACAGAGTACGTGCATACGTATTAATTAACGGTTTAGATCATAAAAAGTGATTACTTATGTGTCTTTACAAAGTTTTTAAGCCGGTATATGCCAAGACTATTCCAAACTTGAATAAATATTTGTCAGAACTGGAGACAGACAGCAGAGAACAGTCTCTTGACACTGTCAGTGCTGAATGTTTTCAAAAGTAAAGGGAGGTGAATGAAGCAACGGTACAGGCGACTGCATATGCACGGTAATTCCAGTTCACGGAACTTCACGGTAGTAGTGTGGGAGGCGAAACACTGCCGCTACGTAAATGACGTGAGACTGTTTGCCTGACAAGTCTCATTAGCGTCTTCCGTCTTGTCAAATACTGTATTTGCAAGGGGCAAGAAACTCGCACACATACTGATACACAGGCAGACAGACACACAAACGCGCACGTACACAACACGCATACACAAATTCGGTATGTATTAATATTTAAACAAACTAATTAAGCTTTCATATTTTATTGTACAGTTTGTGTGCCTAAATATTTGAAAGAAAAATGTAGAACAGTGGAAGTTAATAAGTTGATTACACTTTATTATGAATTAACAATCATACGCACGCCATAAAGCAAGATATCAAAACCTTACGCAGAAGCAGAAGAAGAAAAGTGACAAACAGTGGTATTAATTATATGTACCGCCAATTACAGTGCGAATTGTATTGATCTCAAAAATGGGTATGGCATAGATCCAAGACCCTACACGTCTTGCGTATAGTAGGTTATATCCTTTTACGATTAATTCAAGTTCAAGGCTGAACTATTTTAACACTTAAGCGTTCAAATAATATCACCATTGCACTAAATCTATAAAATACATAGATAACTGTACAGACAGTATACTGTATTACAGTATAATAGAACACTGCTGTGCAGATTATTATAATTGAATAGACGAAGCAAATTCGCAGCTTTAAATCTACCGTTTGGCACTTGTCAGAAGTCCATCTATCTGTGTTTGGGGGATGTCTCACATAAATTATGAATGCACAAACCGGTTTAATTATGCGTATCATACTTTTACACTACTTACAATTCTTGTTTTTGAGAACTAATCGTTCCAAAAAAGGATGCTAAGCGCAAAAGTGCAACGGGTCAAAATATGGGTTACCAAAGTAAAGAGAATTTTAATAAAGATCAAAGTATTGTGTTCAACTTTTGAGAATTTTAGTATTTTAAGACAACAGAACCTAAAGAAGGGTTAAAATCTTGTAAAAATTGTACATACAATTATTACACACACGTTCAGCGGGGCATCAATTTAAACGAAATTTTAAGCGAAATCCGAATGTATTTTTTAAATTTGGAAACACTACAGGCTAGAAATAGAACAAAAATGTTGCAAAAAATAGAAAAAGTAACAATGTACTATCGTATGTAGGGGACTTATATGAGGGATTTTATTCAAAATATGAATTCTATACTTTTAATAATTTGACAAAATTAATACCTGTCAATACCCATTTCAAATCTTGGACCGCTATTAAAAAGCGTGTAATCTATGTTCGTAATACAACTCTGTATTGGTATCAGGTATAATTAAGTTTGATACCTAATATACAAAATAAGTGAATTAAAAAATAATTTATTAAAAAAATGAGTTCTGTAGTTAGTGTAGGGGCTTAATAATAATGATTCTTAATATGCGACGTTTACTAAAGTTAAATACTTTTCAGTGAAATAAGCGTATCCTTCTTGTTTCTTTCTAACAGTTTGGTGGGTGTGTCTACCTGCCTGGGTATATCTCATTGTAGTTTAATTTAAGACAAATGTAGTATGTGAGAGATGGTTAAGTCAGTGGTCACTGGCTGTGTTAAGCTTTATAACCACTGACACACATTTTCCAAAATTCTGTTTTCTTATTCACAATAAGTCCATTAATTACCATGTCCTCTATCTGTCTAAAAACAAAGAATACGAAGATTTGTAAAGTATCTCATCTTTAATTACCTCTTCCAGTCTAATCTGCTTGTCAAATCGAAAGTAAGTCACATGTCATTTAGTCCTTTAAAGAAGGTCTATTTTCCTTTAAAGGCCTAAGCGTGGAAGCTGCTAATCTTTGTTTCCGTCATGTAATACCTGAAACATAGAGGTATATTAATTATTTAAAAAGCAGTTGTGAATAATTATTACAATTTAAAAATTTGTAAAGTTATTTGTAAAATTATATCTGTAAAATTATGATTTTGAACACTACAAGAAATTTATATAATAAAACAATATTATATTTCCTATTGATACGGAATTTTCTGTATCAGTATACAACAAGAGCTTTCAGTAATCGCCTGACCGAAATTCCCTTGTGTGTATATAACAATGTATATACATTTTTCTGTCCAGGTCCATGTCTGCGGGATAGCATCTTGACGTGTCCCGGTGGTCGCAATGTCCGGGCGAGAACCCGATGGCTTCGTGTTACCTTGAATAACGATCTCGCGCTTTGCAGGATTGAAATTTTCTTGTTAATACTTTTTAAAGAAATGTTATTTTGGGGGGACTCTGGACCTCGAAGAGACTCGCAACAGAGGAATGGGGGAGTCTTCAGAGACCTTTCGATTGGGAGGTTGGAATTTGGGAGTTTGGGAACTCTGTTGCTCGCCCACAACGGGCACAGCGCCTCAAACCGACCCAGGAAAAGTCTTCGGAGACTGCTGTTTGGCAATGCCGAGTATCGGGAGAGGAGGAACCACTCACAGAAGGCGGCACAAGGCACATCTAAAGCAAGCACACACCCTCGCCGTCTATCACCGTGCTCCGGCACGGACGTGGTAGGCATGAGGAATGGAAAGGCAAAACGTCGCAAGGTCGCCGGCGGGAACAGAAGATGGCTTATGGGAGGTCATCGAGGGGGCGTTTGCGTCATCTAGGTGGCGGGTCTACTTCTGTGCTAAGACGACGGAGGTAGGGACAGGGAGAAGTAGAGTTTCGGGTAAACAATTTAAGGGCAAGGAATTGAACAAATTCGGCAAGAGAATGAACCTTCACTCCTCGTATCATAGAGTCATTTCTGACCAACCAGGGAGAGTTGGAGATTTAGCGAAGGTCCCGGGATTGGAGTGCTTCCTTACGGGCAACAACGGAGGGGCTAAGACAAAAACGTAGGCACTGCGTATGTAAGGATGGCTTTAGGCAAGAGCAGATAGATTGTGAATTTAGTACTCATAGACACTGAACTGCGATGAAAAGAAGTGGAAATAGCTTGTTTTTGATGCCGCAGTCACGCTGGAGACTATGGGAGACGTAGGCTGCAAATATTAGACGCCGGTCACAGACCAAATATTTCAGAGACCGTTTGCATTCGATTGGGCTCCCATTTAGGGAGAGCGGCTGGCATCGAGACGTAAGCTGACTCTATGCAAAAACCGAACTGTTCCTGATGAATGAAATTATCTAGCAGGTTACAACCCGACCATGCAGGAGCCGCTCGAACAACTTCGAGATGACTGGCAGGAGAGAGATTGGTCGATGATTTTCGTGAAGCACACACAGTTTTCTAGACTTGGGAAGTATGACAATCTTCGCACGTTGTGTAACTCTGTGATATGGAGACCACTTTCTCAAAAAAGCTAACCGTTTTATTTGGGCGTGTTAATATTGATACCATAGATTAATACCTAAATAGATTAATCGTATAATCTATGATTATATGTTTTACTTTGCCTATATCTCTAAACGGATGATTTCTGTTGATAGCATGTAAGGCTAGATTTTTATTTGTTACTGTCTTAAGAAGCTATCACACAAAACGCCCGTTTCTAAGTATAGACAATAAAAGTAGACATTAAAAACCCCATAACAACAGATAAAACATTGAACACCTTAGAGATTCTTTTTTTTTACAAGAGTCATATAAACAATGGGCTCATTCCAGGACACACAGACAAACACGAAACTTGAGGCTAATGCAATAATGGATTAACAGTTAATAATAATGGAAATAACAATGTTAAACCATCCTCCTCGCCCGCGGGCGCAGACAAAAAGACACGCACAAAATCAGCAAAAAGAGTAAACCAAAGAAGCAGGAGAGCAGGCAGAGTTTGCCGACCGTTGAGGAAGTAGATCCTACCTGTCTGCAAAAGCATTACGCAAAATAAAAAAGTAAGTTCTTCGAGAATAACAGCGCCGCCTCCTGGCTGTGAATAGCGCAACTAGCGGCTGGTGGCGCGTTGTACTAGCCATGCAACCGTCACATTGCACACAACAGCCGCGCGGTACGCCTTGGTCCTTTCAGGGACTGTTGAGCGGAGGTTTGACTTGAAGTTCTTCGAGAAAGTGGTTTTAATTAATATATAATAATTTACTTAAAATAACTGTAAAAAATAATTCAGTAAAACTGCGTGAGCGAGCGCGCGGATGTGTGTGTGTGTAACGATAAACCACACACAGAACCAAGCCAAGCCAAGAACTAAGCCAAGAATCGATACTAACCGAGTACTAACCGAAGTAATGGAACTCTGTACTTATCACTACCCGAGTATGTGTAGGAGGATTTGGCGGGGATGGGGGTTTGTATGTAAACTTTGTAACTATCATTAGCGTCAAAGTGATTGTTGCATCTTGTGATACTTTTACACGCAACAGGAGTACACAAAAATACTGCCTCTACACTCAACACTACACAAACTACACAGTATAATGTGTTCCACTGCTCGCACGATTACAAGACCACTTAAGGCACTTTCTACCATCTTCATATCTTCTTTTCTTATTTCTCTGTCTGTCTTCCCAACAAACTTTTAACCATGCGGCAATATATTTTTTAATATCATAAAAAAATATCTTTACTGTACTTTTATATTTCTTGCTTCATAATTTTCGTTTTGTGTAGATCTTCGCTGAAAAATTTCCATTTTCTAAAGTATTAGGTGCAATAAATATTTCACGGTCGGTGAGAATGAGGCAAGAGTTCCGGTTATTACGATGCGTATTAAAATTCAAAACAGGCGAGACTTTTTTATATTTTTCTCCTCGTCCGCTTCCATTAGCGCAACTCAAGGACAAGATCTTACATCGCAAGCATTAGAAAAGACAATATTTCACAAAAATAATTAAATAACACTTATTTTTCAAAAACAATTACTTTCCGTTGTTTTTAGTTTGCAAAATTATTATTTTGTTATTTATACAATACACGTTGTTAGGATCATGTATATATTGTAACATTACAAACGTACCTACCACAGAAACCCAAATTGAACATAAAGACTAAAGTAATGAAGGCAAACCGACGTATAGACTAGACCAAGTGGGACTAAAAAATACCCAATAGATTAGGATAGTGAGTAGACTAAGTACGAAACTATACATAGGACAGAATCAAAACAATACAAAAATAACTTGTAAGGGAGATAGGACAATGAAAAATAAATGGGATCATAAGAATCTAAGAAAAAATTAAGTTCACAAAGTAAATGAGAAATAACATAACTCAACCACTATAAATAAAGAAGATAGTATCTACAAGATAAAGAGAAGAGAAAATAGAACTCCAAATTGAAGGAGAAATAATTATTAAAATAACAGACAAGACATAATAGTGCCATCACAATGACAATAACTTAGACGTTAAATAAAAAGATACCCAACTAGATTAAGAGAGAGTGAATTAATATATGATTATGAATTATAGGATAATGTATGATATAAAATAATAAGATTGTATCTTATTAGTAAAAACGACCATTAATGTAACCAAATGAGTATCAGAGATGACTGATTAATAATTAAAAATGTACTTAGAATAAGACAAACTAGATAATTGTAATCAGAATGATGAATAATAGATAGTACTATTAATAAATAATAATAATAGAGTAAAAGAACTAGAAAAAACAAAAACATGTGAACTAATTTTAGTCAATGAGAGTAAAAAAAGTCAACCTAACCTAACCAGCAGTGAATTTACACTAGTAAATACAAAAATATGTATTAAAAATAATGTAAAACTGTTATATATTATACCTAGAGGAAACTAGATGACATAAAGACAATTCTAAGACAGGGATTAGATCCCTAAGATGGTGTAATTATTGTAATTAATGTAATTTAACATGAATAATATGGTAGAGTCTAAAGTACTCAGATTGTACATTAAAAAAACCACAGATATACCAATTATAAGTGCAAGTAAATAGTACTCATACAACAAGTGATGAAAGGACTAACTATTGGTAAATAAACCAAACCATAATTATCAATAATAATAAACTAATAAGAATATATCTAATGAACAAGACCTGTGGCAATAAGATGCAAGGTTCGTTAGCTATAATAACCAGGGATTAAGGATGTCAAGCTGAGACAAAACATTATAAAACTTACTAGGAACTAAGATGTTTATTTAGGAATAAGATATTGACATAATAACCGAGATATAATGTAGAAATAAGGATAAATAAATAGAGGCCTAACTGTACAAGAACTAATATGATTTTAAATGATCATATACAAGAAAAAAGGCAACTCTAGAGCAAATTTGAAGTAACCAAAAGTTGATAAGATTCTTTAGAATTAAGTATGAAATGTTATAAACCATTAAGATACCAGCATTATACCAGAAGATGTAAAACTAATTCATAGTGTAATAGACCTCATGAAGCTTAGAAATAGATTTGGTGATTTATTCACAATTGAATGTTTTTAACATTAATTAATGACAATAAAGGACTTGGAATTAATAGTAGTGAATATATCTCATAACAAGATGTTCACTAAATAACTATGGGACATATTTTAATAAAAAAATATTGTATTAGAATATAAGAGAAATATTATTTTTGTTAATAGTAAACAGAATTATGCATTGTGAGATGTCTAAATACTGAGCAGGACAAATGCCAGATAATGGTAAAGCCAGATTGGAGTTCACAAGTAGGATAAAGAATAATTATCAATTGTAAAGTATTTTAATAGTTTTAGGTAAAACGTTTGGCGTCAGTTTTATACTCTCAAACCCAGGAACCCACGGTTAGAACGGAATTAACTAATTTTGACAACGAGGGGGTGATGATTTCATTATGGAATACTCGACATTTCAACCAATTATCACTCCTAAATCGAGAATTCCTCCGATTTGTAACACATTGTAACAGCGAGAGAGACGCGCAAATTTTAAATAGTTCTTCAATAATTGTAATGCAATGCAGATGACCAGCTCCACGCTGAATTAATTCGCGAAGTAACCCATAATGCAGTGCGGTAACGAATGTAAACGCGAGCAACCTAACCTTCAAGAGGTTTAGTGAATCAACGTCGAGTTCGAGTGTAGTGAAGTGGTGTATTAATACAGCAATGAATGCTAAATAAAGTATTAATAGTGAATATAAAAAATAAATAAAAAGGAATTAAGGAAAGCATAGTGATCTTTTGAAAATAATAATTAATGAATTTCGTATATTATAAGTTAATGCCAATCGAACTTATTAAACACTTGTAACTATTTGATAACACTAAACCACAAACAAAACATTATTATTATGACACTTTCAACTTATTAGTTGTTATTTAATTGTAAATTGAGGTTACTTTCTAGTCACCTCCAATTGTGATATCCATGTACTGTCGCACTTTATTGTATTAGGCTAAGAAATATTTCAGTTTATATGTAATCACGCTCCTATGACAAGAGGGGACATTGATAAGAGACAATAAGCATTGCGTATTTTGCAGTTCAAAGGAACTTTTTTGTATATAGTTAACTTAGATAATTTTGTAAACAAAGACTATTTATACAACACTGTGACCAACCCTGAGATATGAATTTCCGACCAAATAATAGATTGTTTACAATAATGAAAACCTGATTAATTGTTTTTAAAAGGAGCTTACCATAACATCGTGTGATGAATAAAAAGTATTTAAACAACTTTCATGCAGCATAAATTCATTTTATTTAGTTAACAAGTTTTAGTGGTTATGAGTCAAGGTTATGTTTACATCTAGATCAGTTGGTGGCACCCCTAGCCCGCCGAATTGAAGTATTCAAAATCTTCAATGATCATCCATGACTATAACGTGATGAATGAAGACTATCACGAATGAAGAATTAACAATCGAAGGAAGTAATTAGTGAGATAACCACATAATTAATTATAATTACGCATCAAATAACGATTGCTACGGGCGGTGTAATGCAAGACGATTACAATTCAGCATAATCCGACTATTACCATTATTGACATCGTAATCTACTCAGGCCATTATTGAGACTTGCAATTAGTTAAACACCTATTATCATACCGTTATAGCGGCACCAACAACTTGGGGTATTTAAATAATCCAGAATTAGTCATTTTTTATAACGAGTAACGGTTTAATAACAATATTTAGCTTATGAAGTAAAATGGTTTTTTTCTCTTATGAAGTGTGATGTATAATTGTTATGTGGTTCCCAATATATTTATATTTGTAATTGATCCTTTTAAATATAAACAAAGGTTTAAAATTTAATTCTTTAAATAAAATATATACTGAATACAAATGCCTGCGTGCAATTCAACTCAAGTAATACCTACTTGTGATGTAATAACAAAAATTCATTTATGTGGCTAATGCGCAAAACGTTAAAATATTTAAAACATGCAGATAACTTAGTTAATGAGAGTAATAAAAAATTATTTTTAAAGAATTTTTATTATATTTATACTACAAAACGTGCAAGTACGATGAAGAGTATGACCCTACACAACCTTGCGCGTAGCTGCTTGGTCGGTTGGTGGGACATTTTGTTTTACCACGTCCCAAGGTCGTGTTGTAAACTACACAACCCACCAATAAGTCGCTCTCTCATGTACAGAATCTCAATTTTCAGACAGACAAAATCTCAATTCGCCTCTTGAGGGTCGTATAATTTACCGATTTGTTATAATTATTTATTATAATTTTCCGTAAATAAAAGCAAACATACACATACACTTTGAACGGTTCTTGCATAGTTTCAGAAACACGCCCGCGCACACAATATTCTTCATAAACTTCACCACATACATTTTTAATGCGTCAAAATCAAACGTGGATGTAATACCATTAAGGCTTCAGACGAAAGTAACATGACGTTTCTGATCCAAACAGAGTTTCTTTTGAGAATATCAATTTACCCGTATTTAACATACAAAATTCGTCATGCGATTCATTGACAGTATTTAATATTCCGCTTTCTATGTTAACAACAGGCAGAATTTTTAAATTCAGTTTTTAAATTTAAGCTGAACTCTATTTTTAATTATTTTTGTGTACTTTATCAAATAATTTGTGTCTTAAGAGTTTTCATCTCTTATGCTATTGTATCAAATTTGTAACTTGTTATTGTATTTATATGTAATGCTCTTAAGTGTGCTTACATTTTTATTGCATATACAAAATATACAAAGATAATATCATTATATCCGTGCGTTATCAACTACAGTGTTAGAATTTGGTCATTGCTAAATCTTAATTAACTTTTATATTTTAATGTGTAATATACTTTGAAGAGTTGATTTCATTACAATAAATTATAATACGTAATTTAAAATTTTAGCGTGTTTTGAGGTAAAAAAAAGACAAATGGTATTTAATGATTTTCAACGTACAGTGTATTTATTCTTTATGTTTCCAAGTGTTTCCAGCTCGATGTCAAACAGGTGAGAGTTTTTCCGGTTTAGCCTGCATATCTTCTTCGTTCACATGTAAAAAAAAATATCCTTTTAATCAGAAATAATTATTAAACTGATCGAATGATCGGTCGGCACTTGGTTTAGTTCTACAGATAATTTTATTTTCCTGACAATTGTTTCACCAGTTACGGAAATTTCAAATCCAACCTCTGAAGCTGCCGCAACTGCTGAAACAACTGTCAGGAAAATAAAATTATCTGTAGAACTATACCAAGTGTTTATTTATTAAATTCAAGTATTAGAAATAATTATCTTAAATCTTCTCATCATTACGTGAAACCTTTCGTTATCGGTTATAAAAATCCCAAAGCATATTTCAGTTTCTCCACTGAATATGATTTTATTTACAGCGAATTTGCGATCATTTCAGTTAAGTTGCCCTTTACTTGTATAGAAAAGAAAAATAGTAAAATGTATAAATATGCTAAAGAAGTAACGAAAGCAATAATATGAATAATATAATAGTAAGACATTACAAACCTTAGGCTAAAAATAAAAACAATAGAATAAACATTCGAAAAATATAAATTATAAGGTAACTTTTTGAAAGACAACTACCCGAGAGACTAAGTATATTTGTATACGTTTCTTTTTTTAGACGTTTTGTTTATCAAACCACCAATTTAATCAAGCTACAACATTGTATCGCGCTACTTAATGTTATGTTGGCTATTTTAGAAACGATATATATTTTTTAAGATACTTTAAAATCGAGCCGGTTAGAAACGGCATAGGAAAGTTACACCAGAATTTTGTAGAGTCTCAGTTCCTGAACTTAATATTTAATGTCCTTGTTTAAAATTTGTCACTTTTATGTAGACGATGATTGACACTCTACATAACATTTAATAATTTACGTGTCTTTAGAATAGTTCTCAGCTAGTGCTTTCTACGATGGTTTAAACTTGAATAAATGTTTGTCACTAATTTTGATTTACTCACAGTAGACAGCAGACAGGTCTTTTGACATTTTCAGCGTTTGTTGTACAAACAAAGTGAATTTGAATAGAGCGAGTTCGGGCAAAAGCTGTTCAGCGAGAGTTATCAAAACTTTGTAATGTCGTGTATGACAAAACTAAGATTCCACTCCAGACTACTGAGTCGTTTGCGTAATTGCTATGCGTACATGTACTTGTCCATTCTTATTAACATCTAACTTCATGTCTTCTCTTGCAAGCTGTTTGTACTTACAGGGAAATTATACTCACACATAAAAGCAGAAATACGTGTTAACATTTTACTATGGACAAGTTTAAACTTTATATATTTGTGATTAAAATACATATTAATTAAAGTAAATCTAAAATAAATATTTAAAATAATAAATATTACTTTCTATATATAGTTTATATAAATAAACTAGAAATATTGGAAAGACAAATTATTAGGAAAATATTAGGCCCACGAAAAACTTCAGAAGGTTGGAAGTAAAAGAAGTAATGATGAAATATATCAAAGTATAGAAAATATAACAGAAACAATGAGAAAAAGAAGAGTATTATTTTTTGGACGTTTATATAGAATGGACGACAATAGGTTAACAAAGCAGATCTTCTAATATCTGTCGGAGAAGAAGTCAACATCAAATTGGATTAAAGAAGTCCAAAAGATTTAGAAAAAAATAATATACACGCAGAAGGAGCAGCTAAAAGAGAAGTTTTTCGGGCAAAAGTGTTAAAAATGGAAGGAGTCCAGGTGGGAGAGAGAAAAACGCAGGTGCAAAGTGGACTGAAGACAGGAAGAACGGAAGAAGAGCGACAGTGAAAAGATTAAAGAATATTAGAGAAAAAGGAAAGAAAAAAAATTAAGAATGAAATTGGCATGTGGTCCTTAAATGGCCGATACAACAACAACAACAACAAAATATTACTTTCATGTCTTATTTAAAGTAAATTATAAATTATGCATATTCTATAGAGTATCGCGTTACCAGTTATCAATACTGGAAAATCTGTTAGTCAGCACGTTTCGTGAAAAAATAAATAAACATTTACCCGAACGATGAAGGTTGAGCTATCTAGATCTAAGGAACTTGCATAATTTTCCATAGAAACTTCTTAGTGCCTGTTAGGTCTGAAATGTCTAAAATGTAGGGTTTTCATTTGACTGCTTTCCGAAAAACAGCGTTTTTGCTCATTATTTGCTCATACGCTGTAATTCATTCTCACTTTCAGTGAAAAAATATACTATTCTCCTACTTTGTCTTTTTAGCAAGGCCCGGTTGCAGAAACGAAAACGGGATTTCTGCTTTCACTGGAGAGTAGCAGTTGGAAAAGAAAAAAGAAATGAACACTGTTATTTAACAGTGGTGGTACACCAGGAACGCATAAGTTTGTTATGAAACGTGGCCTATGACATGTTAAAATGTAATGTAGTGTTTTCATTTTCGTAATAACTGTCCATGAATTTTTCTATAGCGATCCTACTCAAGACCCAGATGATGACGGAAAGGAGTAAGAATAGATTTGAGGCGTTGAAAATATAGGTTAGTGCGGAATACTTGTTAGAATTAGTAGTGGAGATGGGCTCAAAAGATTCAAGGAGATTGCAACACTTTTGAGGTTTATGTAAGGCAGGAAATAAAACCCATTAGACATATCCTGAACACAAGTGGTGTACTAACAATCGTTTTTTAGGAATGAGAAGAGAGAGGCAGAATGTTCTGCATAATGTACAACGTAAGATGTCGAAAGAAGTGATGAAAGGTCATCACGGAATAAATGCGAAAGGAAACTGCGGTCAGGCCTTCCACATAGCAGATAAGTGGTGATGATATAAAACTGCGGTGAGGCCTGCCACATAGCAGATAAGTGGTGATGATATAGCATCAGTAAAGTACATGATGTTGTTAGAACATCGTTTCAAATATTTAAAAATTTTAACGCCATCTTTAACTTTTAATTCTAATACCAGGAAGCATTGTTAAAAACCATCATAATTTCACGAAGAGACGCATAACCAAGACATTTGTATACACGCTATTCGGCTTCGTTCTGACATTAAATTTGTGTAAAAATAAAGCATATATGTTAATTCAAATTTAAATGACTGAAAACACTTTTCAATAATATTATCTTACGAAATTATCATATCCAAAACACGAGAGTATTTATATTGTGAAAGTGATATAGTAGGTTAGACTAGATGAAACTGACTGGTGAGAAAATAAACAATCGTTTGTCATTGTGGTGCACTTGATAATACACACCCCAATGAAGTGGAGTAGTTCACTTCATAACAGTCGACCGTGAAATGCTTAATATTTCTCATTTTTTAGAAGATGAGAAATTGTCAGCAATTTATATGCAAAAAAAAGGGTAGACCGAATTGCTGAATTGCTGACGATATGATGCGGCATAAGAGAGGTAATAAAGTAGTACACAAGAACGTTGGATTCTCGTGACCTTTAAGATGAAAAAAAAAGAAAAACTGCCAACGAAAGAAATATTTAATAATATAAGAAGAATGGGTTGTTACTATTAGCAGAGGGTAATCGTGTGACCTAAGATAAGGATGCCATAAATAATAAGTAATAAAATAACAAACACATTTCTTTTAGCAGACAGTAGGCGTACCGCAGTAAATCCCAAGATTTCACAGAAATTTATCGTCGATTAAACTGGACACGTAATATATTCATGATTTTACGTTAGTATCTTTATCGGTTCTCCTTCCATTTTTTGGTTAAAACAAGTAATGTTTGATACTTATAGTGGGCTGAGAGCTACAAGCAACATTTTTCCACATACAGGGAGCTACTGAATCTATTTTATCCTAATTAATATTTGCCCTTAGTGTACTGAGTAAAATGAACTATTAAATGACAATTAATTTCCATCGTGAGTAGGCCTATCATTATTTCATCAGCGGCTTACAACTGGTGGATACGGGGTTTAGCACACCCGATGGATGGATGGTTTTTAGTTACCCTATCTGGATTCTCACTGTGCTTCAACTTGTCCTGGGTGCAATCCCTTTCTTTAATCTTTCCTGTCTGGTCTCTCACCAGACTTTCTTTAATTTTTCGACCCCAACGCTATTAGGTTTTCGAGGGCTAGGGAGTCTTTGTTGTTTTTGTACTTCAGCTTTACTATGTAATTCCTCTTTTCTTGTTCAACTTTAGCACTACTCGGTAAGGACCCGGCCAGGGATAAAGATGTCAAACGGTCAACAGTCCTAGGAGCGGAAGAGGAAGGTTTCCCAACAGCACTGCGTGCGTAAAAACCTTCAAGGTGGATCTCTGAATGAAACCCAGAGCAAGACTAGAGGCTCAAAGGTAGCACTCCCATCTCTGATCTTACTCTACAGGATGCTGGTAACGTCCTTAGAGGACATTTATCCTTTGCAAAAGTCACAAAGCATCAAATCGGATGGAAGCGTTGGTGAAGCGTATTTATTTCTTTGGGACCGGAACAGGTATTCGCCTAGCCCCAGATAAAAGCAGTATCATTATACATGCACGCATTGTAGTAGCAAATTATACTTCATTTTTGTATCATTTTTTATTTTTCTGTATAAATGCTTTTATAGTTTATACCAGGTGTTCTGCGCCCTGACACAGATGTCGGGACAGATTATTTTAAGTACCCGCGAACGGTACACATTTGATATAAAGAAAAATATAAAATCAGAAATAGACGCTACAATGATAGAGCAGTAAGACTTCCCCAACACCTGGCGGTAGTTATGAATTACAGTGGATCGCATGTGTGAAAGAGTTAACGACGCTAAAATAAAATGTGCTATGAATGAAAGTTACGTAGACAACAATAAATTGCATAAGAAAGAAACTTTACGATATTGAAAATAATTTATAGACTTTAATCCACATCCGATATATGTCATGATTGTTGGGGTTGATGGTGGAAAAGCGAAAAACCGTGTCGAGAGATAAAGTATCTGAGAGGAATCAAGAAGTTGCGTAGGATACTGTGAGAAATAAGGGGATTAGAAGAATTGAAACTCATAAAAAAAGACTATTAATTGGTAAAAACGTTTACAATATATAGAGCAGACATGACCACTCAGAAGAATTTAATATTGGAAAACTGAATAGGATAAGAAAAGAGAGACTAGAACTAGAGGTCAGGTAATTCGAAAAATATTAGAAATAAAATATTAATATTGGACGGAGGGAAAAGTCTGACAAATGGAAGAAAATGGAAGCAGTGTATGGAAGAGTGTTGGGGACTAATATTTCATAAAAATTTATTTTACACCATTTATTCGTGGTTTTGGTTTATACAATTAGATTTAGATTCTTGTTATCTTCTCTTCTGTAGATTATGGAGCCGAGAAAATTTAGGAATACACGACAAAAAAAAACAATTTTTATGGACTTATAGATGAATGTAGTTAAAATTATGAAGTGTAAGGCACTATTACATTTACTTTTTATGTTAAAACCGTTTGTCGGTTAAATAATGTTATTAACTAAACAATGGAGCTTTTCAGTTGTTACTCGTTCAACGTACTGAAGGCGCCAAGAAAACAGGTTGATACTGAATTACCCAACGAGCGATTCTATGGCAAAGGAGTTCTTTATTTAACAAAGAACAAACGACTTTATTTGAGTAAGTAATGAAAATAATATTGTACTTTATAGTCTGTTGCATGTATAATTAATATATTTCAAGTGGGTATTTTGTGTTTTCCTTGTGTTTTAACAACAGTCGTAATTCAATCTAGGAGTGTTCTACTGTATGAGAGTATTCTTTTGTTTTTGCTATTAGAGTTTCTAGTTGTATAAACTATGAGGTGATTATTAGTCTATTATGCGAATGAGTTAGAAAGTCGACACCGATTATCCTGTAACACAGATGTTAGCAAAATATAACTTTTTATATAAAACAATAATAATTACACAATAGTTTTTAGCAAAATCAACAAAACTGTGTTGTGAAACCGTTGCTTTACTATCGTCATTCTTGAAGACGTAGCCTACACATCTACACATTCTAGAAACACGAAGAGAAGAACGTTCCAGCGCAAGCACATCATACACTTATGTACGCAAGTTCATATGTGGGCAAGTTCCTGCGTTAAATTGCGTGACTCCAGAATATTTAACTATAGCGGGAATTACATTAATCTTGGATACAAAGTAGTAGCACCTTTTATATATTGCACTACATATAATAACGATATGAATTTTGTACAGTTTCAGTTCTGTAACTACAGTAGTTACATAATTGTTTATACTATGTAATGAAAGTTGGCCATTTCCATTCGTGGTAAGATTCTGTTCTAGTTTAAGACAAGAGTAAGTGTCTCTCACTTTATAGTCCAATCTTTATCACACATACACACGCGCGCGCGCGCGCGCGCGCATGGAAAGATTCTGAAGGTTTTACTAAAATCAGAAATCTACCCTTTCTTTTGTTTTACTATAATTCAGAAACCACCTTATCTTTGCTCCCAAAGAACTAACTTAGAAACCTCATCCCAACCGAATGGATTCTTTTACAAGTTCTAATACCTACAAATAGCCTCCAATATCTATATTACACGTATGGTCCAATATTTAAGCTCTTGTAGCTAATCAAATGTCCTGGAAAGCAATATAACTTTTGTGTTTTACCGTGAGGATTTATTTTTTTCAATATAAATACTTCTTTTGTTTTACATAGTCATTTAATATAATAAAATAAACGATAATGCATTCAGAGATTAAGTACTATCTCATCATTGGTATAGTTTGGTTTGAGAGACAGAAGAGTGTAGCAGCACTGCTTGGATTTATGTAGTAGTAAACAAGTTACATAGTTTGATTTATCAGACGATTTATAGATGCGCTATTCGAAATGTGTAGACTTACGAATTAAGGAGATGTAATGTCTGTACAAAAGAATAATAATCTGCTCACTGTTTGAATAACTGGAAATTATAATAATAACAACAACACAACTGATAAATAGAACACTGTTAGATGGAATTATTTCTCTTGTTGCAGAACACAAAAGACGCACTTGAAATATATTAATTATACTTACAATGACTATAAAGTAAAGTGCTATTTGTTATTCAGCCAGTTTTTCTAAAGATCGTGTTGTAGCATATAATCTCATGTTTTGTTATTAAAATCAACCTACTTGGTGGGTATCTTTAGTAACTACATGGTTTCATTCAATAAGAAATATTAATCAAATCATATCAAGTTATCATGTAAACTTGATGTTGTAGTACTTCAAGCTTTTTACAGTTGCAGCCAACAATTTCTCTCTATGTTTAGAAAATTTAAAATATAACCCTAAGCGTTACTACTACTACTACTACTAATTCCTGTCGCTCTCTGCAGAGCATAGAGCTTTGACGAAGCTACACCAACGGACTCTATTTTGGGCGAGGACTCTAAGCTCTCCAAAGGACTTCACCTCCTTTTCTGCTTCCATCTCGGCAGTTCTCCTTTACGAGATTCTTGGTTTTCCTCGTCCTCTTCTTCCCCGAGGGTTTCAAAAGATGGCTTGTCACTCAATTGAATTTTGATTCTTCCGCAAGGGATGCCCAATCCAAATCCGTTTTCTCCTTTTGTATCTGGGTGAGAATAGGTTCATCGTTTGTTCTCCTCCAGAGATATTTATTTGAAACAATGTTTAGCCAAGCAATTTGAAGTATTTTCCTCTGGCACATACTGATGAAGATCTGCAGAGATTTAGTAATTTCCATAGTGACTTTCCAAGTCTCGCTCCGATACAAAAAAACAGCTTTGACATTAGTCCTGAAGATGCGTAGCTTTCTTGTAGTTGATATTACTCTTGATTCCCAAACTGTGATAGTGCTGAATAAAGACCGCATTAGCTTTGCGAATTCTTGTTTTAGCATCTGCAACTGCTATCCTTTTTTTGTAATCACACTACCAAGGTAGGTAGGTAGGTTATTTCTTCTATGTTTTGTTCTTGCACCTTCAGTACCTTGCAACCTTTTGTGCTAATTTTCATTAGTTTTACTTTTAAAGCGTTTATCTTGAGGCCAGCCACTCTGGCTTAACACTAAGAGTTAACGGCTACAAAAACTATTATAAAAATAGGAGGAACAAGAATGCAAAAAAATTGTTTGTAATGATATTTTGTTTGTACCCCTAATTAAGATTACCTGTATAAACTTAATAATAATAAAAATGTTTACAGGAAAATAGTAACTTAAACGCGAAACAAAGGAAAACTGAGAGCAGAATAACATCTTAGCTAACTTGTTAGATAACACTTGGTTAACTTTATGGCCATTTAATTCTGGATAGATTAAAGCAAAATACATTTATATTGCTACTGTTTCACAATCTTTATTTGTATTATACTAGCCAGCGATGTCTATTCGTGGTAGACAATGAAATTTAGCAGTTGGTTGATCGCCGATTGCTTATTTGAAAAAGGGGTAGCTGCCGGAATAGGTATTGAGAAAAGCGAATATTTAGAGCAATGGGTATTAATAGTACCCATTATAGAACATTAGATTTAGTATTCTGCACGTTATACCCTGTTTACGCACAAACAGTTTTGGATTTATATTAATTTCCAAGGCAGAGGTGCCCTTGAAGGTGGGTGGTACGACGTTGTCACCAAAAGCCATGGCGACCATTCATTGATTTCTAAGAACTAAGTGGCATGATGCGACGGTGCTGTTAAGTTATTTGATGTTTCCTCCTCTTCCTGTGAAATCAATCGTTCAGTCTCTCAACTGCCATTCAGCCACGTTTAAAATTCTAATTGATTTGATTTTGCAGGCTATGGCATGGAAAAGCATGACTTTTTTCTTAGAAACATAATATTTATTGATAAATTCTCTAAAATGAATTTGAAGAACCTCAAAATAATTGTAACCAGAATCGTGATGCCTAACTGAAGCGGAGTGCGAAGAAAATTACTCTGTTCCAGTAATTGCCATTCTCAGGTAAGAAATCGTTTAGTGAACGTTTTACAGTTATTCCTATAACTGTTATTTAAATTTGATATGCGGTTAACGTTTAATGTAATGTTATGATTGTAACTTCTGAGTACAGCCACACGTTTGTAGGAAATTAGGAAACAATTACAAAATGCCCGGTAGGAAATTTTACCATACACATTACAGTAACACAGCACAGTAAGCATGCGTTATCGACAATTGAAGATTTAAAGATTTGAAAAGACATAAGTTTGGGAGTATTAAGCGCGGAACTTGCAAAGTTAATAAGAGAGAGGATTCTAGAATTTATAAAAATTTTGTCTAAACTGTGTACTAGCAGCGGAGATAAAATTTCTAAGGTCGTTCAAAGTTTGCTTTAAACAAGATCGATTTAAAAATGAAGAGATTAGGAAAGAGTTGAAAATATACACCTTAAATGAGAAAATAGAATTGCGTAGAAGAAATTGGAAGTACCGTCTAGAGCGTACCTTGGATATTGGATCATATCATATTGGATGATCGAAGACTATCAGAAGCGACAAGTAGGTACAAACCAGCTGGAAGAAGAAGCATAGGGAGACCAAAGAAAAGATGGGAACAAATCCTATGGAGCCGGAACAGGTCACTAAGGAATAATCCTTGTTGGGGAAGAAGAAGAAGAAGAAGAAAAATTTGGTCTACGCTTCAGACTTTACACAAAGCATGTTTTATTGGTTCGTTAGTAAAGCATAGTTCCGTCTTTACTACTTCATTACAGTACTAGGCCCTACTATGATTACAATTAGTATTTCCGTTTAACGTATTTTTACTTCCATGTTCCATAAGGAAATGGAAGTATGGTGATGGCAAAAAAAAATCGTGGTCGAGATGATTGCAGATTCTGATTGTACTACCCTCAAAACATGAAAAAAAGTCATTTTTCGAAAAATGTCTGTGTTTCTATCTGTCTGTATGTCTATCTGTAGATTTTTTTCTATGGAACAGGATAACAGCCGCAAATTCAAACGAAATCAAATAATTTTTAGCATACAGCCCTGATTTGTAGATTACTCAAGACCTATTGTTTTTGGTGAAGATCGGTTAAGGGAAAGGGGTAGTTTACCTACAACGTTTTTTTAAAATCAAGGGTAATTTTACTTCCATATTCCTTAAGGAATGGAAGTATGGTGATGGCAAAAAAAATCGTGTTCGAGATTATTGCAGATTCTGATTCTACTACACTCAAAACATGAAAAAAAGTCGTTTTCCGAAAAGTGTCTGTGTGTCTGTCTGTCTGTCTGTGTGTCTGTGTGTCTGTCTGTCTGTGTGTCTGTCTGTCTGTAGATTTTTTTTCTATGGCAAACGATAACTGCCGCAAATTCAAACAGAATCAAATAATTTTTTGCATACAGCCCGGTTTTGCAGAGTTCTCGCGACCTATTGTTTTTGGTGAAGATCGGTTGAGGGAAAGGGGTAGTTTACCTGCAACGGTTTTTTTTTAGCAAGGGTAATTTTGTTTGTTTGGCAAACGATAACAGCCGCAAATTCAAACAGAATCAAATAATGTTTCGCATACAGCCCTGAATTGTAGAGTTCTCAAGACCTATTGTTTTTGGTGAAGATCGGTTAAGGGAAAGGGGTAGTTTACCTGTAACGTTTTATGTTTTAACAAGGGTATTTCCTATGGCAAACGATAACAGCCGCAAATTCAAACAGAATGAAAAGATTATTTGCATACAGCCCTAAATTGTAGAGTTCTCAATACCTTTTGTTTTTGGTGAAGATCGGTTAAGGGAAAGGGGTAGTTTACCTACAACGTTTTTTTAACAAGGGTATTTTCTATGGCAAACGATAACAGCCGCAAATTCAAACAGAATCAAATAATTTTCTGCATACAGCCCTGATTTGTAGAGTACTCAAGACCTATTGTTTTTGGTGAAGATCGGTTGAGGGGAAGGGGTAGTTTACCAGCAACGTTTTTTATCATGCGTATTTTCTATGGCAAACGACAACTGCCGCAAATTCAAACAGAATCAAATAATTTTTTGCATACAGCCCTGATTTGTAGAGTACTCGCGACCTATTGTTTTTGGTGAAGATCGGTTGAGGGGAAGGGGTAGTTTACCTGCAACGGTTTTTTTTATCAAGGGAAAATTTTTTTTTTTTGGCAAACGATAACAGCCGCAAATTCAAACAGAATCAAATAATGTTTCGCATACAGCCCTGAATTGTAGATTTCTCAAGACCTATTGTTTTTGGTGAAGATCGGTTGAGGGAAAGGGGTAGTTTACCTGCAACGTTTTTTTAACAAGGGTATTTTCTATGGCAAACGATAACAGCCGCAAATTCAAACAGAATCAAATAATGTTTTGCATACAGTCCTGATTTGGAGAGTACTCAAGACCTATTGTTTTTGGTGAAGATCGGTTAAGGGAAAGGGGTAGTTTACCTGCAACGTTTTTTTATCAAGCGTATTTTCTATGGCAAACGATAACAGCCGCAAATTCAAACAGAATCAAATAATTTTTTGCATACGTCCCTGAATTGTAGAGGTCTCAATGACTTTCGATTTTGGTGAAGATCGGTTAAGGGGAAGGGGTAGTTTACCTGCAACCTTATACGTTTTAACAAGAGTAAAGTACTTGAAAATTTATTTAAACTTTTTGAAACAATGGTAATTGTTAAAAATAAAATAATTTTGTTGCCAGGCAATAAAATTAAAATTTTTTCATTTTAATGTACATCATGTATAAGAGAAAATATATCGCGCTTGGCAGGCGATATTAAGATTTAAATATAAATCTTAGAATATGGAAGTCATGTATGGTTCTCCATACCGATATTTTACTTCCATATTCCTTAAGGAAATGGAAGTATGGTGATGGCAAAAAAAATCGTGTTCGAAATTATTGCAGATTCTGATTGTACTACACTCAAAACATGAAAAAAAGTCGTTTTTCGAAAAGTGTGTGTGTGTGTGTGTGTGTGTGTGTGTCTGTGTGTCTATGTGTCTGTCTGTGTGTAGTTTTTATTTCTATGGCAAACGATAACTGCCGCAAATTCAAACGGAATCAAATAATTTTTTGCATACAGCCCTGATTTGTAGAGTACTCACGACCTATTGTTTTTGGTGAAGATCGGTTGAGGGAAAGGGGTAGTTTACCTGCAACGGTTTTTTTTTATCAAGGGAAATTTTTTTTTTTGGCAAACGATAACAGCCGCAAATTCAAACAGAATTAAATAATGTTTCGCATACAGCCCTGAATTGTAGAGTTCTCAAGACCTATTGTTTTTGGTGAAGAACGGTTAAGGGGAAGGGGTAGTTTACCAGCAACGTTTTTTTAACAAAGTATTTTCTATGGCAAACGATAACAGCCGCAAATTCAAACAGAATCAAATAATGTTTTGCATACTGTCCTGATTTGTAGAGTACTCAAGACCTATTGTTTTTGGTGAAGATCGGTTAAGGGGAAGGGGTAGTTTACCTGCAACGTTTTTTTATCAAGCGTATTTTCTATGCCAAACGATAACAGCCGCAAATTCAAACAGAATCAAATAATTGTTTGCATACATCCCTGAATTGTAGAGGTCTCAAAGACTTTCGATTTTGGTGAAGATCGGTTGAGGGGAAGGGGTAGTTTACCTGCAACGTTTTACGTTTTAACAACAGTAAAGTACTTGAAAATTCATTTAAACTTTTTGGAACAATGGTAATTGTTAAATATCGGTATGGAGAACCATACATGACTTCCATATTCTAAGTTACATTGCCCAGCGATCCACAGGAAGCAAATTGATGTCCATTTTTTCGGCTTGCACGCGTTATGTTGGTGTGGGTTTCGGCACTTTCCATTTAAAAAGCGTGCAAATGTAAGAAAATAAACATGAGTGAGGCCAGAAATAACGTGAATTGTGTGTGTGTGTGTGTCTTACCTGCCTTTTTATTGCTGTAGGCATAATAATAAAATGGAAACGTAAACATTACATAACTGAGATATGCTTACCTGCCACGAACGATATATTATTTTATACATGGAGAAGTTCAGTGACATACACACGTACAGAAGTCATCTTCAAAAATACTAGAAGTCGTCCACGCTTTTATGTTGGCAGTGTAACTTACAGGAAGTTTTTTGATGTTTTTAAAACATCTAGGATGCAAACTTTTCCCGATAACTAAAAGTTTCCTTTTTTCGGTTCCCGTCATGTTCGCACAAACAAAAACTGTAACTCTTTGTTTAGAGAGCTTCCCACCAACACACTTTTCATTTTTATTAAATTTGAAAGTCTTATCTGGAGTTAATTTATAAAAAATTCCGGCTTCATGTCCATTAAAGATGTCTTCATCTTTATATGATCGTCTAATTTCTGGCCAAGTGTTACGCACCCAATCGCCTGTAACGTTCAGATCTACGCATTTTGCCTCACCACAAATTTTGCAAAGGAAATCGAGTGTCGGGCCTTAAATCGATCTAGCCATCCGTTGGAGCACGTAAAATGGCTGGCGCCGGCAGTCCTGTTACAGTGCTTATCGCTTGCATACAATGTATGTCTGTAGCCATGGGCTAGCGCGCGCGCGCGCGCGCACATATATACGTTTATATGAAATTTAGAGTAAAATATCTGAGAAATATTTGACGCTATAACAGAGTAGTACAATATTTAGTGACGTTAAAACCGGGAATTTTTATAATGTTAAAGATATCAGTTTGACCGGACTTATGACAAAATAACGCTACACCCGAGTTGACGTAACAGCCGAGGCCGTAATAACCAAGTTCCACTGTATATATAAAGATATTAACTCAAACATAATTTACATTAAAATGAAAAAATTATAATTTTATTGCCTGGCAACAAAATTATTTTATTTTTAACAATTACCATTGTTTCAAAAAGTTTAAATAAATTTTCAAGTACTTTACTCTTGTTAAAACGTAAAAGGTTGCAGGTAAACTACCCCTTCCCCTTAACCGATCTTCACCAAAATCGAAAGTCCTTGAGACCTCTACAATTCAGGGACGTATGCAAAACATTATTTGATTCTGTTTGAATTTGCGGCTGTTATCGTTTGCCATAGAAAATACGCTTGATAAAAAAACGTTGCAGGTAAACTACCCCTTCCCCTTAACCGATCTTCACCAAAAACAATAGGTCTTGAGAACTCTACAATTTAGGGCTGTATGCAAATAATCTTTTGATTCTGTTTGAATTTGCGGCTGTTATCGTTTGCCATAGGAAATACCCTTGTTAAAACATAAAACGTTACTGGTAAACTATCCCTTTCCCTTAACCGATCTTCACCAAAAACAACAGGTCTTGAGAACTCTACAATTCAGGGCTGTATGCGAAACATTATTTGATTCTGTTTGAATTTGCGGCTGTTATCGTTTGCCAAAAAAAAAAATTTCCCTTGATAAAAAAACCGTTGCTGGTAAACTACCCCTTTCCCTCAACCGATCTTCACCAAAAACAACAGATCGCGAGTACTCTACAAATCAGGGATGTATGCAAAAAATCATTTGATTCTGTTTGAATTTGCAGCAGTTATCGTTTGGCATAGGAAAAAAATCTACACACAGACACACAGATAGACAGACACACAGACACACACACAGACACTTTTCGGAAAACGACTTTTTTTCATGTTTTGAGTGTAGTAGAATCAGAATCTGCAATAATCTCGAACACGATTTTTTTTGACATCACCATACTTCCATTCCTTAAGGAATATGGAAGTAAAAATAAAATAATTTTGTTGCCAGGCAATAAAATTATAATTTTTTCATTTTAATGTAAATTATGTATGAGTTAATATCTTTATATATATAATTCTTCTGTACGTGTGTATGTCACTGAACTCCTCCATGTATAAAATAATATATCGTTCGTGGCAGGTAAGCATATCTCAGTTATGTAATGTTTACGTTTCCATTTTATTATTATGCCTACAGCAATAAAAAGGCAGGTAAGACACACACACACACACACACACACACACACACACACACACACACACACACACACACACACACACACACACACACACACACACACACACACACACACACACACACACACACACACACACACACACACACACACACACACACACACACACACACACACACACACACACACACACACACACACACACACACACACACACACACAATTCACGTTATTTCTGGCCTCACTCATGTTTATTTTCTTACATTTGCACGCTTTTTAAATGGAAAGTGCCGAAACCCACACCAACATTACGGGTGCAAGCCGAAAAAATGGACATCAATTTGCTTCCTGTGGATCGCTGGGCAATGTAACTGCACGTGTTTACAGAGGAACGATTCATAGACAGACTTTTCGTCTTTAGGGAATGAACCCTCTGCAAGATGCTGAGGGTCCATGAGTGACTTCGGAGCGCTCCTTCTTTTTCGCGTGTTTGTTCTGTGAAACATACACTGTAGATTCGCAGCTTTACTCTAAGCAACGCTCAATAGGAAATGTTGAAAATTTTTGTCCACAGTGTACCCTCATTCACACTAAACCTGCTCTGATGTTTTAATTACGGACTGCTGAATTGTAGAGGACTCAAGACCTATTGATTTTAGTGAAGATCAGTTAAGAGAGAGGTGTAGTTTACCTGCAACTTTTTGTGTGATAAAAAGGGTAAGTTTTTCTATGGCGAACGATAACTGCCGCACATTCAAACAGAATCAAATATTTTGTGGTATACCGTCCTCAATTGTAGATAACTCAAGGTCTGTTGATTTTGTTGAAGATCGATTAAGGGAAAGGGGTAGTTTACCTGCAACATTTTATGTTTAACAAGAGTAATTGTTTCTATGACGATCGGTAACTGCCGCACATTCAAACAGAATCAAATAATGTTTTGCAGGCGTCCCTGAATTATAGAGGACTGAAGGACTATTGATTTTGGTGAAGATCAGTTAAGAGAAATAGGTAGTTTACCTGCAACATTTTATGTGATAACAAGGGTGATTTTTTTCTATGGCAACGATAACAGCCGCAAATTCAAACAGAATCAAATAATGTTTCGCATACAGCGCTAAATTGTAGAGTTCTCAAGGCCTGTCGTTTTTGGTGAAGATCGGTTAAGGGAAAGGGGTAGTTTACCGGCAACGTTTTATGTTTTACCAATGGTAATTTTTTCTATGACGAACGATAACTGCCGTAAATTCAAACAGTATCAAACATTTTTTTGCACTCCTTCCATTTTTTTTGTACTCAAGGTCTGTTGATTTTGGTGAAGATCGGTTAAGAAAAAAGGGTAGTTTACCGGCAATGTTTTATGTTTAAAAGTGTAATTTTATTTCCGTGAAGAATGATAACTGCCTCATATTCAAAGAGAATCAAATAATTTTTGCATGTGTCCCTGAATTGTACAGTACTCAAGACTTGTTGTTTTTGGTGAAGATCGGTCAAGGGAAAGGGGTAGTTTACCTGCCACATTTAATGTTTTAACAAGAATAATTGTTTCTATGACGAACGGTAACTGCCGGACATTCAAACAGAATCAAACAATGTTTTGCACGAGTCCCTGAATTGTAGAGGACTCAAGACTTCTTGATTTTGGTGAAGATCAGTTAAGAGGAAGGGGTAGTTTACCAGCAATGTTTTATGTGATAACAAGGGTAATTTTTTTTTGACGAACGATAACTGCCGTAAATTCAAACATAATCAAATATGTTTTTGCATACACCCCTATATTGTAAAGCACTCAAGGCCTATTGATTTTGGTGAAGATCTGTTAAGGGAAAGGGGTAGTTTACCAGCAACATTTTATGTTGTAATAAGAGAAATTTTTTCATGACGAACGATAACTGCCGTAAATTCAAACAGAATCAAATAATTTTTTACATATGTGCCTGAGTTGTAGAGTACTCAAGCCCTATTGATTTTGGTGAAGATCGGTTACGGGAAAAGGGCAGTTTACCTGAAACATTTTTTGTTGTAACAAGAGTAAAGTACTTAATTTTGATAAATAAAGTATCCTTATAAGAAGATCTTAATAATCCACTGTAGAAACGTAGATGAAATATCAATAAATGAAGAGGCTATTTGAACGGGGTGGGGGTAATTTTCTATAAATGAAAATTATAGTTGAAGGGGAGGGGATAATTTTTATATGTGTACTACGTTATCGGCAACAAAGTAGTAGTTTGTTGTTAAAATTCCTTCACGGGCTGTTTGGCCGTAGTCCAATGTTTTTTGCAAAACCAGACGTTTCGGCAGTGCCGTCGACTGCCATCATCAGTGAAAATCGAGAGCGATAACGTGTGGTGGCATACGTTAGTGACCACAGTACTGTTGTTAAGGCTGAAGCAATAAGTGGAAAGAAGTAGTTTCTATGGAAACATTTCTTTTCGTAAATGATTTTAAATATAAATCTTAGAACATGGAAGTCATGTATGGTTCTCCATACCGATATTTAATCTTTTGTGCTATATAAACACTAACTCTAAGCTAAGTTTTTATAATTTACATTCAAGCAACTTAATACAAAGAAGATCTGCATATGCTCTATAGCATTATTGTTATTAATATTTATAGTTCCTTGAGTAGAGAGCCTAGTAACCATTAATCAAGTTGAAATTTCTTATTGATCTGTTGCAGTTATGAGTGACTTCACTGGCAAAAAATAGTTGTATACTGTGTCGAAGTTCCTTGAATAAACAGTCTCAATCAAAATTAACTAACAAGTAAATTATTTGTTTCTCACTACAATTTTTATGTACATAAATTCATACACTTTCTCGTTTGTATACGATGTGTCATAATATAAATTTTATTTACGTCAAACTAATGTATACTTTTACTCGAAGTAACAAATAAGTTGAGTATTAATTACTGTAATATCCAGATATACCCGATTATTTAAGTAGATTACAGAATTCACTTTTTCATAAACAATTTTATAGTAAATCTTTATCAATATTATCAGACTCTTTATTCTCGCCCACATGTACATGTTCATGCCAGTGTGTATGTATATGCGTGTGCGTGTGTGTGTTTGTGCGTGTTCTATTTAATTGCTTAAATTTAAATTATCCTTAAAAACTTGTTATAAACTTAGGCTTATAAAATTATAAGCTAATCTATTGCAGAATTCTTTTTAAATATGAGTACACCATTTTTTTAGATATAAATAATTCTTCTTAGTTATTATTTGATAAAAAATAATTCTAAGTAATTTTTTATTAAATAAAATAAACATCTGATAAAATATATACCATGTTCTAAACGCATTTTGAAATGATATATATGCTAGCTGTGTGTCAAGATGGACGCTACGAAAAATATGTCGCCATCTGTCGCAACGAAAATACATTAACTTTGGTCACGAATTCTATTAATATTTTATTTCCACTTTCTTTTAAAAGTTAATATTTAAAAAATATTAAATACTCCAGCGGTCTTCTACTCCAGCGGTATCTCCGTATCGTTATGTAATTTTAGTTTAATAACTTTTCTATTTCAATTTCTATTTATTTTTATTTTTAAGGAATGGTTTTAAAGGAGTACGATGAAGTTGAGGTGACGACGACATAAATACTAAAATGACATGTAAAGGAAAATATATTTTCTACGCATATATCCTTGAGGTATATACAATTATGGAATTTGATATTTAAGAGAGATTTTATAGAATTTATAATACTACAAAATGGAGGATAGACGGAAACGTAATTGTAGTACGAGAACACAAAAGAGGACATTCCTTACCAAGATAAGAGTAATCCATGATACAAAATTTCTGTAAGCGAAAGATTTAAATGCAGGAAAAATATATAATATGCTAAAATTATAAATAAGCAGCATGAAAAGTACAAAAAGTATAAGCACCATGCAAATAAAGGATAGAGCAAGATAAAATTAATAGATATTGTTACGACATCACAGAACAATCTACGTGTTTATCGAACGTTCCAGAGTGATCCGGAATGTAATGCGGTGGCCTAAGTGACTCTCGACGCATTTGCTATACTGTGTCAGAAGCCGGGCGAAATGTGTCTAGGCCGCAATTAATTACGCCGTACACACTGGCGCTAACACGCAGTATGGAATAATCTAGTAATTTGGGGCGGTATAAATACCAGTACTCAACGTCGTTCAGTTCAGTTATAGTCGCGATAAATTACAGTGCGGTTCCAGAGTTATTATCGGGCGATATTACTCAGTGCGTTCAAGTGGTTATTAGTAAAGTGTTGTGTTTTATAATCGGACGGTATAATTGTAATACAGTTTTTTAATATTTAACGAGCCTTCGTTACCGGGTTTATAATGTTTACAATGGGAGAGTGTCTACTCACCCGTTCGGTCTTTCAATTCGTATTTTCTGCCTCACCGTCGGGTTGGCCAACTCTCCTTAGTAGACCAAAATTGTAAAGTTTACTATTCTATATTTTTGTGCTCAAATTTTAATACTTCATTGAACAAAATCAAACGTACAGTTTAACGTTTGTACTAGTTTTTATTAAAAATTTATTTATTGGGTTCCATATTCTACAATTTCCTTCAAATTATAATTCTTATTTTTGCGCCGGCATGTTTAATTATTCGCGGTTGGCTATTCTGTCCGCTAGCTGTTGTCGAGACTCACGCATACAGTTGATTGTTTTGTTATTTATAATCTCAGGTCGAAGTTCTGGTGACTACAGAAAATGTTGTTATATAGACTAATAAAAGTACAAAATTTTATAAATATATCCATATATAAATATTATCGAACAGGTGATATACTTATAATTACAGTTGTAAATTATAGCTATGGGAATTAGCGTTTTGTAGGTTAATTACGGTTAGTAAAGTAACAATGCTGTAGTCATTGCCAAATTCAGCGAAGTTCTGTGGTATGACTTGTGTCACAGCGACAATTCTAGAAAGTAAATTGCTAATGGAACCGTTGTAATTTGTTTGTTTAATTTTGTTAAATGAACACAATTTACATTGTCTTTAATACAAGACTTTTTGAAGCACAAGAAAAAATAACTGTTTTGTGTAGTGTAGTGCGTATTGTTACGACGGGCTCGGTAATCGTGGAAACAAAATACATAAACAAAAGAAGTCACTAATTACCAGCTTTAATTAATCAGAAATGAGAGTTTGTAATCAACAAGGTACTCTCGTACAATAATTAGTGTTAAATTTATCAACCCGCAATAATAATGTCAACTAAAAAGAGTTCCACACTTACTATAACACAGTTATAACACAGTAAACACGTTCTACTAATCTTCAAAACCGCTCGATCCGCACTAAGGAAATCGCTCAACGTAACTGAATTGGCAAAGCCAGACGCTATTGCTTATATACGTAGCGCACGTGTTCCAGAATAACTTTCCATCCTTACTGCGGCGTGCCAGCATAAGTGCTCTTAAACGCTCTGGAAGGTGCTTGTGTGTTTCATCAGTGGACGGGCTTGATACAGACGAGGGACGCTGGGGAAGCATGTAGAACGACACTCTGCCTTTTTAAGTTTCTGTTCTGAGAGCTTATTTCCACGTTCCAACTATAACTTCTGTAAACCCTAAATTTCACTACCGTTTCAGTCTGGCCCCTCTCTTTTTCTTTCGGTTTTTCCTTACACTCTTTGTTTTACACGCTTATGAGTAGGCTATACATGCGTTTGGCTAACTGTCTTTACTTATATCAATCGTGTTATGAAAGGAAAAGAATAGTCTATACTTGTTGCTGATATAAACAACTTGATCCATAATGAATCATTAAAAATCTTGAAGATCCAATTAATTTTATAAAACCAGAGGACAGTTGTTTTGTGTTTGTGTCTCGTTAGGTAAATTCATTACTACATACCTAACATATATACGCATATCCAAAATCCTCCTAAAAGAAATTTCTATGCTTTCCCGACAGAGATACTTTATGTTAAAGATTTTTCGCTATAACTGTCGTAAACAACAATATACAAATGTGATTGTAATTTTAAGAACTACTACAAATGTAAAATAACAATACAAATGATTCGGTCAATAGTAATTGGAACAGTACTAGCAGTAGCTATTTTATTTAACATGAATTTCTTTATAAAAACACATTAATTTTGGGTAATGTCAATACGAAATTCTAACCATCAATCCTAAACTTAATATTGGGGAATGTATTTTCGGTATATCGAATGTCAAAATTTTATTCTCTACACACATTGAGGTAGAAGACAGATTTGATTCCACATATAATTTTTATGTAGTTGTTTCTGTTTGGTTGCAAATTTGATTAAATTACCAAGTTAAAAACTTGGTGAGAAAAAGCGTTTTGCAAGATGGCTGCCGCATCTGGAGTTGCTAAATTTTTTGGACATCCAGTGCAACTACGAAAAGTGCTCGTACGACCACGTTTAAACTCAAGTGCCTAGTTACAAACCGTTGGTTTTGAAGTCGCAGCATCTCCTGACACATTTACAATTTCCGTTGGCGCTAAACAATTTTACAGAAAGAATCACACCACGATATTTGATTTTGTCCGTTTTTCAAAAGACGCGTGACACGTCAATTTTAAACGGCTTCTAAACAATTAATTAATTGATAAATGGATTTGGAAATTAACAGGAGTTCACATAAAATACAAATCTTGCAGCAGACGAAAAATTTTAGTTTTACCGCTAAGCTACAGTTGTTGCTCCGCGAACTTTTCAACTGACCCTCGTACATGTACTGTACTCAAAAAGCGTGCGTAACAGAAGCCATAAGGAAGAACAGAAAGGTAAAAGAGAAGGAAATAAGTAAAAGGTTATTGGGAGTTAGAGATTACAGAAGTTACAGCTGTAACATAGAAAGTATCTCACAAAAGCCAACAGAAATTGTTCGTAAGCAGCGCAGCTACTGTCAGTTGAGTCAATGTCTGTTTGTTTAATAATGTTAAGTAATTATAACCGGCTTCTTCTTTTATCATTCCTCCCTCTTTAACTATTGTATCTTCTGTCTCTCTCGTTGTTCACCTTTCTGTTTCTCTGTCTCTAAAACTATCTCGCTATTCATAATAAAATATACAGTCAACTAGACAATACGTCATCTTTTCATCTTTGTCAAGCTGTTTGCGTTCATTTTGACAAATTTAAACTGACAAATTTTAACGGTCCATATTAGATCATTGTGTAGCATTTACTTTCAAAGTAATTGAACTTTTTATATTTTAATGCAAAGGCAATTATATTAAGAATAAGGCAAAAATTCATTATATATACAATTGCTATTTAGTATAATTATATTTATCTAGAAATTATACTTTGTCCCTGTTTTTGAATATTGAAATCAATTTAATACTGACGAATGCGAAGAATAAAGTTGTCAATTTAAACGACTAGGACTCCTGCTATTCTGCTCGGACTGAATTTTGATTTGAAGATCACCAAAACTATAGTATGATTGAAACCTATAACATATGAATTGGAAAATGGATAGAGAACGTGATTTATCCACCAAATTTTTAACTGTTCTGAAAACAACTGGCCTTTTGTAATGTACGAAATCTGAAATATAAGAGTGATATATTAAAAAGATTATCTTTAATAAAATCGTAAAATAAATGTTTACTATTCACAGAGACGTTTCAAATAAATATTATATATTAACAGATAATAACACTCAAAAGACACAGCAACAGTAGCCTACTTGATTTTTTACAATATTTTACTTAAAATGTAGACAGCTGTAAGCATTAATTGCAACCACAGTTACCTCGCTTCACATTTCAAAATGCAAAAACGACCATTCAACCCAAGGTAATACGGCTCAAAGAAACCCTCACGCATTTAATATGTGGTTTAATTTCATACACTGATTTCTAATTTTGAATACTGTGTTGTAATTATCATTTTAGTTTTTGCGCTTATCTCTTATATTGTCATTTACATACCTTTGATCTTCAGGATTATGTAAATGGTAATCCAGCCTGTAGTAATTATTAATATGATTTGTTTAACTTGATAGGGCTATGCATTTTAACAAAGGGAATTGTTACGCTAGAGTGGCGGTATTATGTTCGATGTCTGTCGTAGAAGAGTTGTTACAAAGTACGTTTGACGTAATTAAAATATGCTAATCGAGTTGACATTCCTTTGGCCTTTGTTGTTTTTAACTGGTTTATTGTCATAGTCGAAAGTGTTTTGGAAAAATAAAAAAATACATTTAATTTTTATGTCAGTACGTATCAACCTCTACCGTTCATCACAAGTTTAGATCCTTTGCGACAGGAATTGTCCATTCGCGTTGTCTTATCCTATTATTCTTTGCCTACTTTTTTTGAGGCTGTCTGTGAGGACCAGTCTCTGGCTGTCCTGGGGCATTTGGTTAGGATAAGTGGAGTCGCACGCCAGTGCAGGCCGCCCGTTGAAAAGGTGGATATTGTGGCAGTGTGTGAGGTAGTGAGACTACCTATTGGACTAATACAGCCAGGGAGGAGAGCAGCGTTTGACGCTAAAGATGGCAGGTAGCGTCGTTGCGTCGTAATGGCGTCAAGGAAACGCCGTAGGGCAATTTGTGTGGGTTTGCCTACTGTTTGTTTCTGTAATGATTGTATAAGTTAGGCTATACGTTTTGTGCCCTCATAGATAAGTCGTGACTGACTGTATGACTTGTGTTAGCATCGAGGTGTACGCGAAGCGCTAAGCTGTACAGGTGTCGCTGGTACATAACATACTCCTCTAACTATAACACAGATTTACGACTTTCGGAGCTCAACGTGATGGTAATATATATTTTATCAGCCATATAGCGAATGTAAATGAGATGTCGTTACTATAGGGTTTACGGTTAGTGGCTCATATGTTCAGTTTTACAGTGTTTTAACGTTTACCATTTCAGTAGTCTTACTTTTGATGAGACTGTTAGTGTATGTTTGTGTTTACATTTAGCAAACACAAACGGAAACAAACACACAGCAGTGATCTTCGTCTGTCTCTCTCTTTCTGTCTATCTGTCCCTGTCTATTTCAGTCTCTACATCTCTCTTGCTCATGTTTATCACCCTCAATCTGTGTGTAATTAACAAAGATGTTTTTTGGTTATAAACACAAACAGAAATATTACACTGTTTGCACACCACTGTCGGGAATTTTTTCTATAGTTGTATAGTTGTGTGCAACAATGTAATTTCTGGTTGCAATATATCTTTATTTCTAACACGATGAATGAAAGATAGATATATGGATAGACCGATGCAGACATAGATAGATAGATAGAGATAGATACATAGATAGAGAGAGAGGGAGAGAGAGAGAGAGAGAGAGAGAGAGAGAGAGAGAGAGAGAGAGAGAGAGAGAGAGAGAGAGAGAGAGAGAGAGAGAGAGGCAGTGAACGTTAGAGTGGAAAAGGGGCGGAAATAGAGAAAAACGCAGTAAAGATGATGAAAACACAGGGAGATTAAACGTACGTTTAGTGGCTCAATTTGTTGTTAATGCTTCAATGTTCGAAGTTTAGTATGCTTATTTTAGATCAGATATAAGTTAACACTAAACAAAAACCATGTGTGTGTGTGTGTGTGTGTGTGTGTGTGTGTGTGTGTGTGTGTGTGTGTGTGTGCGAGCGTAAATGTAAATTTAGCTAGCATAGAATAGAGAAGCAGAGAAATATATTGGTCTCTCTCTCCCTCTCCATTTTGTCTATTCCCATCTCTTTCTTTCTTAGACCATCCAAACGTCTCTGTCTCTCTCAACTCATCTAATTACTCATATCTCTCTTTCCTCCCTTACCGGCTCTTATACAAAGACACGAACACACACATGGGTTCGAATGAAAAGAGAAGAAAAGAAGGAATAGAAAGAAGGATAAAGAGATAGAGATAAATAGATAAATAGGTAGATAGATAGATAGATATATAGATAGAAAGAGAGAGAGAGAGAGAGAGAGAGAGAGAGAGAGAGAGAGAGAGAGAGAGAGAGAGAGAGAGAGAGAGAGAGAGAGAGAGAGAGAGACAGACAGACAGACAGACAGACAGACAGACAGACAGACAGACAGACAAACTCAGACAGAAACGTCGAAGGGAGAGAAAAGTTACAGTACTCGTAGAAAAAGAGATAGCAGAGTAGGTATGGTACCATAGATAGGGTATTAATTCGATTGTAGGGGAGCAGTTTCTTAGTACAGTAATATGAATACGTAATTGAAATCATGTCATAATTGGTGTCGTTAATACAACTTAAAATTGTACTGTGATGTAATAAAATCTGTAGAATCTGAAATTATTTGTAACACGCATATTATGTAGAGTTAATACGCGCGCCTTCTCCGCCACTCACACGAGCACAAACAGCGTATGTTAAAGCCTCTTTTAAAGAGAATAATTTGCTGGAGGGTTCCTGTTGCTTATGGGCCTTGTTTCAAATGGGTGGATACTTAAATACTTATGAAGAAGACAAACAATTTACTCGCCACTATAGTGAAAAGTAATAGGCCTATTCTCTGATGAAGTCATAGGCCTATTAAGGAAATGTTTGCGTGTCCGGTGGAATTGTTTTGAGCACTGAGATCACATTTATCAGCTATAATACATATCTCAAGCGACCTCACGTACTCCTTCAGTGGCAATACATAATATTAGTAATGATAGTATATTTTAATTAAAAATTGTTTAATTTCCCATACTTATGAACGTGTTTTTATTTTGTTATTTCCTGTCTACGCTGTATAACAGTAAGACGTTCAGAATAATTAGAGCAGAACGCAATATTGCTTTTGAGTGTAGAAACGTTGCTACTGTAAGTAAAGTTTCTACTCCTCTTATATTAATACAGTAACTGAAGTAATGGTGAACTAAGGCGGTGTGACGAGTTCATCCGTTGATTGAATCTAAGTTCAAAGAAATATAACTATATGGAACGTTTCCTCGTTATTCCACGCTCTGTGCGGAACTTAGGGACGAATCGTAACTCTTTTGATACAGAAAGGATATTCTTATTACTTAAAGTGCAAGACGGTTGGTTGAGATTAAAGCAGGATATCGTAAGAGTATATAGAAGTTGCTGATGTCGACCTAATTCTGCGCTAATGGTTTGGAAAAGCTATCATATGATACAGCAAACAGGTGTTTACTGGTACATTT
This sequence comes from Magicicada septendecula, assembly GCA_034769895.1. Classification (NCBI taxonomy): domain Eukaryota; kingdom Metazoa; phylum Arthropoda; class Insecta; order Hemiptera; family Cicadidae; genus Magicicada; species Magicicada septendecula. The sequence continues at coordinate 157,723,418 of CM068367.1, forward strand.
TTCTCAATAAATGAATTAAAAATAATCAAGTGGATATTGACTACCAAAACGTGCGGTAGCTACAATATGTTTGTCCAGACGAACGTTCCAATTACTTTTTGTATTCATCATTAAATTTAATGTTTTCTTATTCCTAATGATGATTATGGTGATCAAAGGGTTAGTAGTCACAATGTCACAGTCTCATTTACTGAAGACTCTATGAAGTTAAAATCTCTTGTAAATTTGTCATTTAATGAGAGAAACAAGTAACATAAGGTAAGCGAAGGGAATAAATTTTGATCTTATCTAGATGATCGCTTTGACTTTTAGGGTACTGGAATAAAATTTTCTAAAAGTAAACCTTAAACATGTGTCTGTGGACATAATCAGGGAGATTTAACACTGTTGTTGAAAACCCTAATTTCAGAGGCTATGAATAAGTTACTTTCACCAACAACTTCACTTAATTTGTTTACTTTTATCTTTAAGAGTTCATAGTTTTATGAAATGCACAAGTACGTTTTAAGCTAAGTATACACCAGCTAAGACTATTCATATACTAAGTTTGAATAATACACAAGTGAAACAAATTTTCATGTTCCTTTAGTTGTTTACAAATAAACAAATTTATGTTGTTATTACTTAATTACAACTTTCGTAATTTTGTATTTCATCTTCAACCTAAACAGTTAAAAGATCATTTCCTACGTATGTTTAAATTGTAGTAAAATAATAGATATTTACAAAACAAGTGGGATAACAGCATTATTAATATACGCGTGTGGAAAGTTTGGACGACGAGTGCGTAGCACGAGTCGTTTAATCACACAAGTATATAATAATGCGTTATCACTCGTGGGTCGTACAATATTTTATCTACACCCGCTGAAAAATAAAAAAAATGTGAGAATCAGAAAATTTAAGCTATCTTGAAATAATGTATTGTGACGTATACGTTCCCATAGCAACCACGTTGTTATGATTAAAAATAGTTTGTTTTTGCTGCAAATTAGTAATTTGTAAGTTGTTTCAAAATGAGTAAATCTGAAAGTTTGCCTTCAGATATTGAAGAGGAAGCTTTAAAACCATAACCAACTTAATACCAGAGAAGTCGAGATCAAAATATGAAATTGCATATGGAAGATATGAAAAATGGTGCACAGAAAAGAAGATTATAAACAATGCGAATGAAAAGGTAATTCTAGCATATTTCAGTAAGTTATCTAAAGTTTGTAAACCTTCATCTTTATGGCTTATTATTCAATGATACGTACTATGCTTTCTATTAAGAAGAATGTGGACATCAATATGTACACGAATTTGATTGCGTTTATGAAACGTAACTCTGAAGGTTATAAACCAAAAAAATCAAGAATATTAAAGAAAAGTGATGTTGCAAGATTTATGAATGAAGCTGCAGATAAACAATTCCTTTTTATGAAAGTTGCTTTAATTGTGGGACTAGCTGGGGCGTGTAGAAGAGAGGAACTTTCATATTTACTTCTGAGCAATGTAAAGAATGAAGGAGATTGTTTTCGCTTTATGCTGTCACACACTAAAACTAAAATAGGTAGAGAATTTTACGTGACAGTGGGAAACATTGATGGAATTGATATGGTAAAATTGGTTCGAGATTATATTACGCTTCGTCCGAGGTCGGTGTTGGTCATGACCGATTTTTCCTCCAGTACAGACAGGGCAAATGTAATAGACAGCCTGTGGGAATCAATACTTTTGGATACTTGCCACAACAAATCGCTTTATTTTTGAAGCTGGATCGTCATAAGGAATATACAGGACATTGTTTTAGAAGGGCATCTTCGTCCCTGTTGGCTGACTCGGGAGCAGATCTCTTAACTGTAAAACGCCATGGTGGCTGGCGTTCTAATACTGTTGCCGAGGGATATATAGAAACTTCTGTCGAAATAAGAAGAAAATAGCTTCACACATTTAGGCATTGCTGATATCGATAATAAGGGCAAGGAGCTTGCAACTACTTCTGACGATCAAACATTTAACTTGGCGACGAAAAAATTCCAATCTTCTTCTACAGTAGGAATTTACATAAATAACTCTAAAGACTGTGTTATTAATATCTGCAATAAGTAGATAATATGTTTAGATTTGTAATATTATGTTGTATTTTGTGTTATGTTTCAATAAATTTTAAAAATATAAACGAGTGGGATAACAAAACCAGTGCGATAATGAACTTGTTAACCCACTCAAAATGAGTGGGATAACACCCGCTATTACGTTACAGGTGTAGATAAAAATACATATTCCATCTCAGTAATGCTTGTTAAACCATAAACATACTTACTACAATAATATTCATATTTTTACATTATATGCTTTATACACTGTGTGTGTGTGTGTGTGCGCGCGTGCGTGCGTGCGTGTGTGTGTGTGGCGAGAGAGAGAGAGAGAGAGAGAGAGAGAGAGAGAGAGAGAGAGAGACAGATAGACAGACAGACAGAGAGTGACATATTTCATATTGAATATGTTATATATCAAATGTCTCATTGCTCCTAATGTTGACAATATTGTTTTTTCATAAACTTTCATAAGTTGACTGAATGCTTCCTGATAAATTTATTTTAACATCCGCTTACTATTTCCCTTACTTTTCTTCCTAATGAACATTGACATACACATTTTTAACTTTGGATTCATTTCCCAGGGTAGGCGCAAATCTCATTTTCTGTTGAGTTAATATCTTACGCTTAGTTCCTTGGCGTATAATTATCAGTAACAAAGTCTACTAACGTACAAAAACTGTGTGAACAGATCGGTGGCTTATCGACAAGGTAGGGTTGGACGATAGAGCAAATGTTGAGAAAGACAATCGTGAGTGTAACGTGCCTTGGGCGACTGATAACAAAAACTTCATTTACATTAAAACTAAAATAGTATGCTAAACAGAACACGATAAAATTCAACTAGGTAAATTTACAAAATAGACAAAATGGACATCGTCGTTATTATAGAAGAAAATAGGCAGGAGATGAAGAAACTGGTTATAAAAGGAGTTGCTGTTGTTTAGTTGACTACATGTTTCTTCTTAGAGACAAAAAGACAGAGAAAGAGAGATATCTACACATACACACAGTGAAAATGAGACAGAGAGAGAGAGAGAGAGAGAGAGAGAGAGAGAGAGAGAGAGAGAGAGAGAGAGAGAGAGAGAGAGAGAGAGAGAGAGAGAGAGAGAGTGAGAGAGAGAGAGTTTAAATTTCTTAGCGTTATTAATCAAACGGGAACAATGCTACCTATGAACTACTTACGTACTTGTGTATATGTGTATAGTGGACTTTACCGTGTGTGCTGCAATTATAACAATGTAGGGTACTTTACTTAGTCTGTAGTAACTCTCACTTCTGGTTTGTTATCTGTCTAACATTCAGTCTACGTATCAGTTTTCTCTCTACTGTATTTCCTTCTTTATTTCCAACTGTACTGGTTTACTCAGTACGCTCTTTAATTTTCTGTAACCGCTGCTCTCTCTCTCTCTCTGACTCCACCCCTCTCTCTTCCCCCTATCTCTATACACTTATTATGTGATCTACCCCATCTCTATATAACCTTTACTTTATAAAAAGTAAAATGTATAGAAACTAATACATGTTCTTAACGCCTCTACCATTGCGATAATTAACATCCAACCCTATGCGTTGCTGATGTCAAAGAACAGTGATTACTCCTGCCTGAGGTATTATATTTGCTACGACAAAGAATGTATTGCTAAAAAAAATCCGTAGTATTACTATATGCAGAAAAAAAAATAACAAAGGCAGGCTGTCTGTGATCTCATAAAATGTACTTTTTTGTAACTTATTTTTGTTAAATTCTGAAACGACTGCAAACTAACGTGTGGCATTTTATTTTTCGTAAAAATAACTTACGATGTAATTAAATGACTCCTGTGTGTTTTGCTAGTTGTTATAACGTTAATTTAGCTATATCAGACTGTCACCCTAATCCAAACGACCACGATAATTGGTAAAAATTTCTTTACACAATATTTTATTGACACATGATACCTGGAATAGATTTTGCCTTAAACACTCAAGACTTAAAAAATCAACATTTCGCGAGCTTGTGTGGCTCCTCCAGGACAAGAGGATGACAGTCGGTATCATAGCAACTCTTTTCAGCCGTAATTAATATTTTATCTCGTATCATTGTAGTTACGTTGACATGTTTATTCACAGCATTAAACAACTCAGAATGCCGACAGCATACCGACACTAGAGTGTCAACGACATGACAGTCTGTTACATTCAAGGTAATAACCTACGGTTGATGTATATTATGTGGCAACGTGGTGACAATGTGGACTGAAAACAGTAATATCGTTTTGCTAACAGTATCATCGCCTTGGTGCACAAAGACAGTGTCGGGAAGTCCTGCACAATTAAGAACATGTTATACATCAAAAGCTTTCGACTCATACGTTTGTCCGAAGAACTATAATTACTAGGCACAGTACTGAAAGTTCAAATATTAGTTGCTAATAAGTGAGTCAAGAGTAGAACAAGTCTCAAGCTCAATCTTAGTAAGCTTTGAAATGAGGAATGAACATGGCAAACATTCTAATAGTAACCAAAGTAACAAGCAGTCACGAAATGCTTACCTTAAATCTTAAATTTAATTTAAATAAGCTTTGATATTTTTGGACTTAAATACAAAGTAATAGTATTCTACATAGGCCAGACACGGCGTAGCTTCAAACAAAGATACAGTGAACACAGAAAGGCACTACACTCCACTACAGAACCACCTTTGCAAACCACCTCATTGAAGCAAACCACCACACATACAAAAACGTCGACAATAACATGGACATTCTACACGTACACACAAAAGGCCAAAAACTAGACACTCTAGAACAATTGGAAATATACAAACACACGAAAACACATACAAACGACATCCTAAACGAACAGACACAATTCAAATCACACGCATTATTCGAACATATCACACCCCACACGCACAACATCGATCTTCAAAAGTCGATACCGTCGCCAAGAGCAAGACGGACAGTGCTCCCAGCGGCAGACTCTGAAGAAGCTTTTTAAAAGCGAAAACTGGTTCATGCTATAAGGTAAAACGTTTACGCTTTTACCCATAAAAAACTTCGTGTTCCGAGTCGGTAGTGAATTAATTATAATTCGAAAATAATAGTAGGTTAGTTTTAGGTTGATCCTGAACATTTGTACGCCACCACATTTTGTTAACAACATTTCTTTAAGGAATGCTTATTTTTGGAAAGCTTAGGGCCAATCAAGAGCGGTGGACATTATGTAGGAGATTATTTTCCGTTTTCACTACTACCACGCTAACCTCGAATTATACCCAGTAAAGCAATAATTTACTGCACACAGATCTGTATCCACTGGGAACACTTATACGTCGAACTACGTAACGAATAACAACGCGTGGACACGGAATCGGTTGTTATATTTATACACCATTACACCATTATTTCCCAGGATACAGTTAGGTAAATAAAACACGGAAATGTTTTGCCGACACTCTTTGACTTAGCGATTTAGCTGCATATGACACAGATCGCTTTCAAGTAACTTTATGTACACATAAAGAAGCCTATCCAAGTATAACTTTTATTTGTATTACTTAAATACTAAAGATGCATAGATTTTTTTTTTGCTGTTTTCCCAGCTACACGGCCCTGTTTGAATTACACAAAAATACGGATCAATTTTTGCATAATTACAATTAAGACGTTCCTAATTATAAATAACCTTAGAGTTTAATGAATTACTTTTCAGTATTTAATTACAAGTGAAATTACTTTAATTACTGTAGTTTGAGATTCGATGTGCTCTTAACTAAATAAACGTAGCCTACTTAGTTTCCAAGCCGGTGGTCATATGATTATTACTGGTTGCATGTAACACGGGCGTTCTGAATATTACATTTATTGGAGACAAACGTTGTTAAAGATTTTACTCGGCTTATCAGTAAAAACTTTAAGCACGGTATTTTAATATTATTGTGTGAGTTTTTATGGAATGTACTATATTTACAATCTTATTTCTGTTTAATTTCATATTTATTTGTATTTAGCGTTTAGTTTCTTTGGCTTGCGGCTAATTGAATCTTACAAAACAAATGCATATTTAGGCGTTGAATAAAAACAACGAAATCATACATTGCGTAAATTCTTTAATGTAAATGTTTGTGTGTGTTTGGCTGACCGTAGGTGCAAGCAATTTTATTAGGATTGTAAATATTTTTTAAAATATAAATTTACAGTTGATACAGCTTTACAATTGTGAACGTTGAGGTAATGTCTATTCTTTTTAGAAAACGTGTCTTTTTATAGAATTTGTGGCATTTTTAGGTACCACCTTTTGAACTTTTGGGTAGTGTTGACATTCTAGGTAGTCTCCACACGTTTTGTACTAGTTGTTTGGCTGGACATATTGTATTATCAATATACACTAATGCGTTCATAAAATACATAAAACAACAGCCGCAACTGTAGAGGTAGGAACCTATGGAATTAATAGTAATTATTTGCTATTATATTCTTATTTTTTAACTTAGAATTTTTACAAAATACTACTGTATTAACTTTGGTTCACTTAATAATCGGTAAAAATGTAATGTTTGCAAATGTTTTTGTCCTTAAATAGGCACTCTTCATAACATATATCTGTAGTTCGTTTTGGTTGTTATAATTTTCAACATCTTTTAATCAGGATTCAGAATGTAGTAGTTTTCTTGTCAATTTAAAAGCAAACCACTGCACAAAGTTTCTTCTTTAGTATCTGGATAACGGTTGTTTACGTCGGAGAAAGTTACCGTTCAGCTCTGACTGACGTCTGATCACCACCACTTAACATATAAGCAACCTCTCTCAGATAAACTTTACACACAAAGACGTTCCAAAACGATCGTTGTACAAAGTTTCTGTAGAGAACTTGAACAACCATCATCTACGACGCGATATGCTTGGCTGGTTCTACAACAGCACCGCACAAATCACTACAGTAAATTAGAAACACACATATGCGCGCGTGAATGTACGGAAAATTTGGTTTCACAGGGTTTTCTGTAAACCTAATGTACAGAAATCATTAACAGCGATTTAAACTCTTTTTTTGTAGACCATAACTACTTTTGGTTTTACGTTCAGCTGAATGAAGAAAACATTACTGTTTTATGAATAAAAATTGAAATTACATTTAAAAAAATAATTCAACTCAAATATTGACATTTTATTAACATTTTTATATTAAATATTAACAATTTGTTTTTTGTATCGGCCATCTAAGGACCACATGCCAATTTCAATTCTTTATTCTTCGTTCTTTTCTTTTTCTCCAATATTCTTTGATCTTTTCACTCACTGTGTCTCTTCTTCATGTCTTCAGTCCACTTTGAACCTGCGTTTTTCTCTCTCCTACCCTGGACTTCTTCCATTTTTAACACTTTTGCCCGAAAAACGTCTCTTTCAATTGTTCCTTCTGCGTGTGTATTATTTTTTTCTAAATCCTTTTGGACTTCTTTAATCCAACTTGACGTTGACTTTTTCCCCCACAGATATTTGAAGATCTGCTTTGTTAACCTATTGTCGTCTATTCTATACAAATGTCCAAAAAATAATAGTCTTCTTTTTCTCATTGTTTCTGTTATATTTTCTATACTTTGATAGATTTTATCATCACTTCTTAATTTCCAACCTTTGAAGTTTTTCGTGGGCCTAAAACTTTCCTAATAGGCTAATTCGTATTTCCCATATTTCTAGTTTGTCTAAATTATATGCTAGACATTCACTTGCATATAGGCATTCTGGCTTCATTACTGTACTGTAATGCGTTATTTTCGCATTTTTAGATATGCACTTTTTATTGTAAATATCTTTAGTTATGTAAATATGCAGCGGATGTATTAAGGCCACCTTTTTTCTGTTTTCAAAAGTTTTTTTAAAATTTGTTGTAGATCGTTTTTGATCTTTGGTAGAGACTATTTCAAAAGTTCAGCTGATATGGAGTCTTCTCCACTAGCTTTATTGTTTTCCAAAGTTTTAATTACTTCTTCAATTTCTTCGATAGTCGGAGGTATATCTTCTTCTAAATTTTCATATATGTCTGACAGTTCTAACTTCTGAATCGGTTCCGGGCAATTTAAAAGTTGTTTAAAATATTTTGCAAGTATTTCACAATTTTTCGTATTGCTTAGGCCAATTCTACCACTTTTATTTTTAATACAAACACTTGGTGTTTGGTAACACTTTAGTTTATTTTTAAAAGTCTGATAGAAATCTCGACAATTATTTTTTATAAAATTTTCCTGCATTTCAACAAGTTTTAATTTGTCAAAAGATCTTTTAGTTTCCCTTATTATCCTTGCTACTTCCTTTCTTTGTTGCTTGAATTGCTCGTAGTGTTCAGTTTTCCCTGAGCATTTCCCCTTTTTCCATTTTTTTGCTCTCTCTGCTAATGCTTCTTCACACAACTCATTCCACCATACTGGCTCTTCATTTTTAACTAAACCAAATGTTTTCTTTGCTGCATTACTGATTTCTGTGGGTAACTCTTGCTAGTTACCATGCTTAACTATTTTAATTTCTTCTTGATATTTTCTTATTTATTCTTCCGTTATGGCAAGTCTGTCTGTATTATACTTTAATAGCTTTTGTAATTTTCGATGAACTTTATTAGGTAGGAGTTTGAGTTTAATTTTAGACAGGTAGTAATCAGAATCAAATTCGACATTTCTTATTACTTTGACATTCATAATTTCCTTTATATCTCTTACAGAAAAAGCTACATTATCTAACTGAAATTCTCCTAATATCGGGTTTGGAGATATCCACGTTTTAGCCTTTCTTGGTGGCTTTCTGAAGAAAGTAGGCATTAATTTTAATTGAGAATCTTTACATAAATTAATTAGCCTCATAAATTGCCAACTTTTATTGTTAATATATTTTTTCTTGTGTTGTAGGTTTCACAATTCCGTTAATATTTTCACATACGGCTGGCTGACTACAGGTAAGAAAGTACAAAGAAATAAAAAAGTGTAATTAGTTTGCTTTAGGTAATGACTACATGGTTAACAAATTTGCTCACGCAGGATTAGTGGATATGCACAGTAATCCATTTACACGCTTACATACATTTAGTTGTCTCACAGATAGATTGTTAAACTATCCTTAATGCTATTTCAGTTGGAAATAAATTTATATTTTGGCGATACCCCGTGGGGGACCTTGTAACTCTTATCGGGCGCGTTCCCTGGGTGGCTGGGTGGTAAAATAATGAAGCAGACTTACAACGCTCTGTGTACAGACTGCATAAACTGGGACGACAATACTACAACCCAAAGATATCTAACAAAAAACCAAAAAGTTTTGGCTCACTACGGGAAATTCCCAGTACGCTCACAGATTATTGTTGAGGACAAAATATTGGAACACACATTAGATTTTAACTATTAAGGTTTATAATTAAGCTCATAAACCTACGTTATAGCTTTATACGTTATAAGTTTTGACGTTGCCAAAAACATACAAAATAAAGTAAACAGATTTCAACACATGTTTTGAACTATAAATAGAACACTGTAAAATAAAATGAGACGTGAAAAACCATTAAAATTCTACAAAATAATGGCTGTTTAAGTGCTGTTATATGGAAGTGAATCCTGGATTACAAAACAAAGAGATAAAAGCAACATACAATCAGCAGAGTTGAGATTTTCAAGAAGGGTTAAAGGATGCACAAGACGGGATCATATAAGAAATGAAGATATACGGGAATAATTAAGTATACATAATCTAAATGTGAAAATTGAAGAATACAGAGGAAATGGAGACAGAATTTAAGTAGCATGGATGAAGCTAGAATACCAATAATTGTAAACGAGTACAAGTCTCATGGAAGTAGGGATGTTGGAAGACCAAGAAAGAAATGTTCTAATAATGTGAGGTCGGAACAGGCATATTGGGTAATCTCTAACGTGTAGAAGAGGAAGAAGAAGATTTTGGTGATACTCGACTTTCGAGTTAACCTAGGAGAACATACTGTCACGACGAGCACACCAGCCTTCGTGTTGTTCAGAATAATATCTGATAGCAACAAAGTCACTAATTACAAATTTTAATAAGACACAAACGACGGTTATACATCTACACAGCACTCTTATAGAATAATTCAAGTTGAATCTTCCAGCACACACAAGAAATGTCAGCTTCTACAGATTTGCACTTCAGCAACAATCACTTCATCCGCACCAAATAAATCGCCAGCTGTAACTGAAACGACTACCACGAAATCCTGTATTTATTCCTCTGCCGCCTTGCAGTGTAGCGAGCCAGCGGCCCTGGATGCTGGTAGAGTAGTCGAGTAAACGTCTGGAAGACCGCAGATACCTAACCTAGAAAAGTCCAGAACGCTACGCAACGCTGCCGCCGGATAATGATCAGTAAACGTCGCGAAGAGTGCCCAGAATCACGTACGCCCTCAGCGATGTGGTATTATTTATTTCATCAGCGTAAGAATTCGTTACTTTTGTTCGAGATCTCAAGCTGACAGTAGTACAGACGCCACCCTTAAATACCGTTAACCACTGTTAACGTCTGGCGGACACAAACTGAGACAGTACGTGACAACCCGATGGGCATATATGATTTCCGGGCATAGGTAACGTTTTCGATGTAATTTGTCTGGTCTTGTTGGTACAAAGGATTTTTTGACTATTTTATAAAAAAGCCAGAACATTTCTAGCAGAAGTATTACCCTTTTCTTATATATGAGGAAACTTTAATAAATAGGCCACAAATGGCTATTAAAACGGTATTAAGTACAACATTTACTTGAAAATCATTTTTACTTTTCAATATAATTTTCACCAACTTTTTTACATTATTCCGTCGATTTATGAGAGCCCCAATACGCGCCGCTCAAAAGTATTTGGGCTGCTAAATTCAGCCACAACACGTCTCACGTTAAACAACTTTGTCCACGAGACGTCTAACGGTAAATAGAGATTTTAGCAGACCAAACAAATGAAAATCGCTGGAAACTAAGTTGGGAGTATAAGGCGAATGTTAAAGAAGTTGCAACCCCAAATGATCGATTCCCTCCTGGATTGATCATTCCGTATGAGGTCTGGCATTGTCATGATCGAACAGTACTCCATCATGTAGTCTGCAGATCTGTAGTCTCCAATCTGTAGTCAGCAGATCTGGTCATTTTGTCCTAATAAAATATGAGAACACACTCTTTCAGATGCAATGGTGTTTTCGTTAGTCGCCTGTCATGTCCAACCATTTCTCTACCTGGTGCACTGTTGGTTCCATCGTAGACTCACCATGACGACCAGGTCGGTATTCGTCAACAACCTTTAAGCGAACTTGAGATAATTAGTCAACACATTGTGAATCGCTTTACACGACAAACACTTCTCACCGTAAACAGGAAACATTTCTTTTGCAGAAGAACTTTCTCTAAAAAAAAACGTAAAACTCTGCTCTGCTCTTCTAACGTAGAGTGCTTCAGCATAGGTCCCATTGGAAGTGAGCGATTGTTGAACAATTGCCAGCTAGTTAATGCTAATTGAATATCTTCAATCTGGATTGTGATGCTATCTAGCGACACCTTTAAAAATTACGCACTATTATTTTCAACTACCTCATAATAAAGAGGTTGTGACCTATTTACTGACTTCGCTTGTATTATATCTATAATAGTTCATTTTGTATTATTAATATTAATACATTTACTCTGTAGGTTTAAGAAAAATACGAAACGAAAGCAGTAAATTAAATTAGAAATAGACATTACAAGGTATATTTACATTTGATAAGCTACATTCCAGACTTCAACTAACGTGGAATACCTATTGAAACACTCAAAATCTCTTAGTGTTCATCTTCAGATACGTAATAACAAGTAACAAAAGTAAAGCAAAACGAAATAAATATCAAATATCAATCTTTAAACAAAATGATTGTGTTTCAACTGACACTAAAAAAATGAAATAAATAAGAGATACACAACTCATGTAATAGTAATGTCCCCAGGTTGGAGGTTATCTCCCCCACCATTATGTCTACTCACAGCTGTGAAGATTATTCCTCAATAGAAATACGTCAATGTAATATGTCAATAGTATAATAAATAGAAAAACAATTTTTTGACTTAATGTTACACAGTTTCGACAAAATCTAATTGTAGTTGTGTGGACAACAAATTTTATAAATTCTTGTTGGTCAACTGCTTACTCCTTTCCTACAGAAATCTAACTTAAACGAGGAAAGTACAATCATATCATGTCAATTTCGACTTATTCTGCTCGGTTTGTCCTGAGTCAGCAGAGAAATAATCTAGCCTACAATTTTGTGCTCTTTTTATAGTTTTCACATCATCATATAGAATATACAATATCATACAGCATATTCACTGCTAGTGAATAGTTCGCTTAATTACCAAAACGTTTTGTTATAATGAGTTTTGTTATTACTGAGTACCTCATAGTAGACGGTAAAGGTCAAGACCTACAACTAGGAACAAAAGTGATAAATAATATTAAAAACTTCAAGTATTTGGGTGTAACAGTGACATCGGATGATGAAAGCAATCAAGAAATAAAAGATAAAGCTAAGACAGCAACAAACCAATTAAACAGTCCGCTGGAGTCCACGAATAAGCAAAAACAATAAAATCAGAATATATAAACTATAGTCAACAATGTAGGCCTATATGGGGAGCAGAACTGTAGGAAATTAATAAAAGAAATAAATCCATTATAAGAGCTACGGAGATGGATTACTGGCGGAGGTGCTGCAGACTAACAAGGTTAGATAGAGAGAGATATGTAGAGATAAGACAAGCGATGGGAATCGACCTTGACATTATAGAAACAATAGAAGCAAGAAGACTGAATTGGTTTGGACACCTAAAAAGAATGTCGGATGAGAGATGGCCAAGGAAGGTATGGGAATGGACTCCACCTTCTAGAATAAAAAAGGAAGACCTAAACATTCATGGAAAATGGACGTCGAAGATGCAATGGATGCAAGAGGACTTACAGAACAGGATTGTTTAGACCGGCGCCAGTGGAAGCTAGGATGCGAGATGCGGCGCCAGCCGTAACTAAATCGCCTAAAAAAGTTCTTTACAAGCTAAAGTACAGAGTCTCGCATGCCACCCTAAATATTTCATATATTCTCCTATAATCATCTTATTGCCTATTTTGAGCACACACACATTCCATTGAAACATATGCAATTGAATGTTCCGTTTCCAGATCATATCGACTACATGGACACTAATGTTGTCAGAGATATAAATATATGTTTTGACAAACTTAACGCGTTCCTGTTTACCTTCAGGCTTATGAAGTGTACACACAGCAAAGCTGTACAGGTGCGTCACTACATAACGTAGTCATAACTATAACACAGGTTTACGACTTTCGCAGCTCAGCGTGATAGCAATACATATTTGAGCAACTGTATATACTGACGGCAAACGAGATAGTCGTAACCTGTAGGGTTTACGGTTACTGCCTCATGTTTAGTTTTACAATATATTTGTAACATTATAACATTTGACATTATAATGTGTTTGTTTTTGATGAGACTGATGGTGAGATCATCAATGTCAGTTTGTGAATATACGAGTTCTTTATCGCACATAAATATAAATAATGTCTAGTCTAATAAAAGTAGACTATACCTTTAATTTGAAGATTATTCTTATTATCGATATTTTTTACATGATTTAAGTAGAAGGTAAATTGCATAACATTCTACATGCGCCTTTATGAATAAACTATTGAGGGCCATTCGGAAAGCAATATCACACTCAGATATGTGTATTCCGTCAGGAGTTAGGTAAGTAGACAAACCTCGGTGTGGCTCAATAAGGTGATAGAGGGAAGGACGAAGCTTCGTAGCGGTAGCAGGAGCGTGGCTTAACGGAGCTGAGCCAATAGGGTAGTGACTCGTAGGATTTTTTACAACTTGACTTGCCGTGAAGGTAGATTCACGGGTATGCATACGGGTTCCAGTGGGATTTTTTTGTCGTGGTTTAGGATTTGACAATGGTAGAAACGCTGAAATGCCTCGTCCAGAGCATGGCATTTAGCAGTTTATCAAGTAAGCACGACGAATTTGGAGACGCAATAGTTTTTACAAGACAACTTTTTACTCTCCTTCCTAATCAACAGACCGAATAATATTACTTTATTATGTTTCCAATTAATAAATATGGCTTGTGTCGTAGTTGAAGAAAAATATGTTTTTTCTTTCTGCATCATAAAGATTAATGTTTAAGATTAAATACTTTTAAACTATTTGATTCTAAAATTAGCTTCAACATAATTTTAATTAAAATTTTGATAATTACACCCACTGCCACAATTATAGTACAAAAGATAATAACAAAAAACAAAACTAGTCTTATTAATTAGTAATGTGAAATAAGACTCTTGACATTTAAACAATTTTATTCAACTTTTATTCATCATTGAAAGACGACGGAATTAAAGGTCGAAGTTGAATACGATTTTCTCTTGTTATTTTACACAGAACATTTCGTCTTAATTAACATTAAAATAAACATATCTTTGATGTTTTGTTTTATGCAAATATATACCAATTCGTAATTTTTATTTAATTTTTATAATTTACATTTAAAGAGCTATCTAATGAATAATAATTAAACTGGAATTGTCGTAAATAATAGTGTCACTCAGTACTGAAAATATGTTATTTAATAGCTACGCTATTCGATATTATTATAATTTCTATGTTTTTCGTACATACACTGTAAGGAATTTAAATATATAACAAGGCTGTGACACTTATGTGACGTATACTATACATGGTCACAAACCCACACTGCCTGGTACTTGTCACTTCCTAGCTTCAATTTTTACCTATCACACCAGTTCTCTTTTCCCATTTGCCCATCATCACTTCTTCACTCCATCTCACCAGAAACGTGTTGGTAGACCTGTTTTACTGTTTTCTTTTTGCTTTGCCTCTGTTGTTTCAGTTACACCTATAGAAAACTTCACTTTACCCTAGTTTCGTTACTACTTATTTTGTCTGATATTTTGATACATCAGTCCCCATTGCTTTCAGTCCAACTGAATCATTCTAGCACACATGGCAGTAGATAAATATTTTCCTTTACGATAAAGGTTTCTAATTTCTTTCCTGTGGAGGAAGGCGGTATACTTTTCTTAATTATACATCACTTATTTTTTCACTAGTACGTTCTACATCTATCCTATGGTTGTAGAATAAAGAAATCTATATCTGAATTATTTTTCTTGTCTTTGTATTTTGCGTATTTTTATAGTATTTTCAATTAGTTTTATTAAATTAAGGTTATTAAGAAATATAAGCTTCTAATGAATAAATTTTAAGTTAAAATTATTATTATTATTATCATTAAATTAGATTTTATTACATTAAAAACTAATTTCATTTATTAAAATTTTATGCAAATATGGACAAATAATTTACGTTTACACGTTGGTATACGTGGAATACTTTATGGTCAAAGGGAACGTGGAATGAGAACATTGTGACAAAACAGACGAAAAGCAGCAAATGTAAAAAAGAGACGTGATTTGGTTGGTCACTTATTGGTATGTAGGATGAGATGGATATTAATGATGGAGGAATGTAGAATGAGAGGAAGAGTAAGATAAATGTATATGGACAAGGGAGGAAGACAATATAAAAAAAAATAGCTCTGGAACAAAAGACGTTGCAGGTCCACCAAAGGCGGACTGTATGCACGTGGGGAGGAAAAGGAGGAGGATATGAGGACGAGAAATAGAAGAAGAAGAAGAAGAAGAAGAAGAAGAAGAAGAAGAAGAATTATAGTGAAATTATAACATAAGTGAAACAGAAAACTATGACTGTTAACTAAAATTTATTTGGAGGACAATATACTCCACCTTAAGGGCGATAACCAGTTTTTATATAAACTAAATGTATCAATCTTATATTAATGGCTAACTTTATTAGGCCTATATCATATTCATCACTGGAAGAGATCAGGAAGGAATAGGCTATGCAATATTGTACTTACGGAAATTTCTGTAGAACATGGATTTAAATCGAAGTAAATGCTCTAAACCGTCTCAGTATCGTCGCTGACAATTTTCAAAACCATAGTTTTCGCAGTGTAGTCGAATATGAATTAAACATTGCAAATGAGACAGGGACAGATCAAGTTAATGCAAAGTTAGTATAGTAGAAATACAAGAACTACTAATAAAGTAAATCTGATGAGAATAAACAGACTACAGTCTGTAAACTGTTAGTTATTATCTTCTGTGCTCTCGTGTGCAGTTGACACTACCACAACAAAACTGTATAAAAAGATCGGGACAAATTGAATACAAGTACAATTACTAGAAGTTGTACGGAGTTGAGCTGTGGCTTACTGTACAAAGCAGCGCAGTGTAGCAGACATTGAATACAACGACAGCGATGGTCGTGCCTGTGTACTGTGTCGCTGACGATTGACAACAAAAACTTTAATTACATTAAAAGTAAAACACGAAATAAAACAGAACACTACAAATTTGGAAAACAAACCAAATGCTTTTTGGCTTGACAGAAGAAGAAGAGACTTTGGAAAAACCTCATTCTTCATAATGCTCTTTAATTTATTATTAATTTTTCTTTGTGACAAAATGATAGATAAAGAAAGGATGAAAGAAATAAAGAGAGAGGAGAAAGGACGTATTAAAGTTCTTAATGTTATTGAACAAACGGGAGAATTTCTTTCGACTCGCAGTAGTTTGCTTTCGACTTATCATCTTTGGTGTAATCTTAACAATATGTACTACACTTCTAAAGTTTGTAGTCTCACTACTGCTTTGTCTCTGTCTGTCTATCTGCCTCTCCCATCTCTTTCCACTTTCATGCATACTCTTTACGACTACATGAAGTTTGCTGTATTAAGAGTAAAGTAGTCAGAGACTGTTCAAACGTATACACAGCTCATTTTAAATAGTAAGTGTTGAACTCTCACTGAATCGTTGTTAATGTGAATCGATAAGGACATATTTTAGGTTTAATACAAGTTATTTTCTTTTCGTTGGTACCAAACGTTCCGGTCATACTACGACAAGGGACACTGAGACTGCCTTATACATTTGGTTAGACGTCTGTTACATATACTGTAACGTTACATTATTATCAACCCAAAACCAACGTAAAACAAACTGATTATAAACAATCCAAAACAAAATAAACAACGAAATGGGAACATTAAAAAGGAACATAGGACGAATTGTGACTAATATAAGGGAATAAAAGGAGTTATTATTAACAATTAATGTATTACAGAAGAATTGAAGACACACGTCTAAAGACAAGACAACGTTGACCCAAATACCCAATAGATCAGACAGTGAGAAGAAGACGGCAACACCCATAACAAGAAGAGATTTATGAAAGATGATAATAGAATCAGTGCGAATAGGGAAAATAAAATGAATTCAACTAAAAGAAGGAAAAAATAAGGACAAGAATAAAATAAATCATGAGAAGATAAATTATTGTTAACGATAGAGAAATCAGAAGTAATTTAAAAGCTGATTTAAAACCCTATGCTATGACTTGACACTGACATCAAACTATTAAGAAACTAATTTCAATGACTTGACAATATAACCAGAACTCAAAGGTAAAACAATGATGATAGAAACATAAAGGGAGAGAGTGAATATAAGAGTTGTAAATGTATAAATTAAGAATGTATAAAAAATAACCACTAAATGATGTCCAACAGACTAGTTTAATATGTAAGGTAGATATAAAATTATAAGAGAAAACTATTAATCAACAATAAGGTTGAGATAATCACAAAAAAGAAAAATATAACTATAAATAATAAAACTTAGCAGTAACACATGTAAATAATTCAGTGCAATATATAAAAAACAAAATCTAAAGTTCAACCATTGTTAGGAATCCAGGTGAGGACACATAACCTAAACTACCAGCAAGTCCCAAGTAGAATTGCACAAAACTATAACAGGAATGCTCTCAAACTAGAGTGTATTATAATATAACCAAACTAGAGACTATAAGGAGCATTTCATTAACAAAAATTAATTATATAAAAGGACTTGTGTATATTATAAGTGTAAATTAACATGCTCAAGATGTACAGCATAGTATTGGCACCTTGAACAATAAACATCCCACATAAAATGAGGAAAAAGAAAAGGGACAAGGTCATGATATTAACGGAGATGTAATACTACTAATGTAAGGGAAATCAATGTTTATTGCCATAAATTTAATACTAATGATGTATTTTATATGTAACCCATAGCTGAAACTAGATGTAGGAAGCATTAGATAGGTACCAACAAATATCAAAATACCAGAGCAGAACAAAACACTGCCAAACCTTAGCATTAATATAATAAACAGTATACAAACTAAATATAATCAAAAGATGAAGGTGAAATGTCAAATAAGAAAAAAATGTATCACTCAAGAATACTGAATAATAGGCTAAGGAAAAAATGTAAATAAATTAAAATAGGAGAATACTAGCTAATACTGAGGAAATCAGAAGTTGTGATGATTAGTTCAGTATAAATAGGCCACAGCAAATATGGTTTAGAAACCCATAATAATATAAAATGAATAAAAACAATTAGCAATGCCATATACCAAGTGTCTAACCAAACAAATATGATTGTTATGGATAATAATTAAGTAATTATGTAAAATACTACTGTACAATAACTATAAGATATCACAGAGAACAAAAGTGAGTAATAATAATACATTAGAAGTAAGAACCCTTAATATAAGAAAGGGATAAAGACATAGTAAAAAATACTGAGGTAGGCCTAAACTACCAGAGACAATTTTTAACTAATTACCACCTGAAACTTTAATGAGAAGGTGTAATAATTAATAAGGAAGTGAAAATGATAAACGTTTATCAAAAAATGAACATAGTAAATAAAATAAAATAGAAAATAAGATATGTAAATAGATCGTAAAAAATAGTAATAAATTTATTTTGTTAATCCTTATCAAAGTTATATGGTGTGGGTAACCGAAATACTCGTATTAAATAGACAAAAGCGATGGGAGTAATGAAAAAAGGATTAGTGTACTTATAAATGAACAATTTAAATTAAAAGGAAATAATTAATTACAAGCCCGTGGGCGTACAATTGGGAACGGAAATTCGTTAATCTCAAACCCAGCGAGATGACGCCAAGAACACGTCTATTTTGCCGAATAATACCGAAAGTACACGGAAATTAGAAAAACTAACCAATCAGAGGTCATCGTTAATTACTATGTACGAGATTTTGACACAGGTAAGATCATCAGTTCATCTCGAGACTTCGACGAGGAATCCACGCAGTTTACCGTAACCAACAATACGGAATTGATAGCCGACAGCTGATCACAAGCGTTTTAACCTCGAAACACGAAGTTGAGGTTAGGTCGGATGTAAACAGAGTGAAAGTTTTATTTTATCAGTGTTCTAATCCGGAATATGTGCGCATAGGCAGTGAACGACTATGAGTTATTAAAAATGATTTAATTCAATAAAAAAGTTTTAATCGTGATACTCCAAGAAACGACTTAGAACGCAAATAATTGACACTTATTTCAAATAAGTGTTGAAATAAGTGAATAAGTGACGATTACTAAATATTCAAATAGTAATAAAATGTTCGATGACGCTATTAGCGAAATAGATTAACAGAAGTATATCAATTTTAATCCAACCAAGATTGGAACAATACTTAAATTATTAATTCAGATAATTATTAGTGAAGGATTTAATCGTAGCCAAACTTTAATTTTAGAATTAACTTGATGGACATACCGAGATAGGATGCATCAGCCAATTAATGATAAACTTCAAAAAACTTTGACCTATTATATACTAAGCATTATGTATTGTGTTTAACGTTAAGATTGTTACTAAATAATGAATAATGTTCAAACCTATTAGTGAGGAACATCCAAATACCTGTAAACTTTGTATTACTCAATCTAAGAAGGTAGATAATGAATGTTGTCACTAGATTACATTCTTAACCGTATTGTACGAAGATGTTAGAATCGTTAAAGAGGTATTAATTATTTAAAGTTGATTAATTTATGTTCCAATGAAACTAGTTTTAACCTCAAATCATCAACAATAATCACGTGTTCACTTTTTATGTTATTCGTTAAGGAATTTTAATAATGTTATCACTCTCCTACTACTGAACCATGATAGTAGTGCATTGTTTTAGTTTTGTTTGTATCTTGCTGGTTCAAAGAACCTGCTTTATTTATTAAATTATTTAACGAAATTCGTAGCGTCCAAGCTGGCGAACAGTGTGAGTCAGACTTGTAACTATGAGATATAATAATTTTAAAGAGTCCATCAGTAACCTTGAATAAAAGGAAGATAAATAATATTATTGTATTTTAATGATAATTCAAAAATGAGTTCGAAGAATAAAATTAATTTATACTCTATCCAAGAGTTTTGACTAATTATTTTACTAGACTAAGACGTTGCAGCTTAGGTGGACAGCATCCACGGTTGGCAGCAGTGGTGGCGGTAACAAATGTTGTTAAATAATTTTAAACTTTATGACCATAAATACCCATCAGCTTTACCATTAAAACACCACTACAAGTAAGTACTGTATAACCGATTACTTCTATTTTCGGTGAGAAAACACATAAATAGTCGCAACGAGAGAACGTCAAAATCCAAATACGAACTCAGTGAACCCGAACAATACAATAAACCAATTATTTTAATCCTGAACCAACGACCACAAAACTCAAGATTTTGAAAATAATTTAAAATATTTAGAAACTAATACTAAATAATCCAAAAATAACGAGAGAGACTCTTGTCTATTTACAGATTGACGCAACCAACGTGTTGCGTTTAACCCATCGTAAACGGGTACGAATTTGGTTTATTTACAAATTGGCACCAGCAATTTGGGCCATAATTGAAGACAGACTTCGTCGTATTTACAATACTTACATATTTTTCTTGGATCTCTTTGTTTTCTCTGATAATATTAAATTACTTAATTATTTGTATGGTCAATGTATTTTTTTAAAGTAAGTTGTAGGCCAAAAAAGCAATTAATAATGCTTGGGTATCCTTGTCCAATGCGAAATTATCATCCGCACTGCTAAAGGATGTAAACTTACATACAAATCTCTCTCTCTCTCTCTCTCTCTCTCTCTCTCTCTCTCTCTCTCTCTCTCTCTCTCTCTCTCTCTCTCTCTCTCTCTCTCTCTCTCTCTCTCAATTGGCGCTACAGGTCCTGGAGAGCCTTGGTTCTCCTCCTCCTCAAGACGTCTCGATAGTCTGCTCTCAGTCTCCATATTCTTACACCGAGCTTAGTCGTCCTCAAGATCATCCAACCATCGTTTCCTGGGCCGACCCCTCCTCCTTCATCCATCAGGTCTCCCGTAAAACTTTTCTTGAGTGTAGATATCTCTGACATTTTCTGGACATGACCTGACCATCCGATTCTACTTTTCTTAATGTCAGTGACGGTATCTGGTTTTCCATAGATTTGCTGGATTTCTGCATTCATCCTTATTTTCCATGTTGCTTGGACGTTCACTGCACCAAATATCGTCCTGAGAACTTTTCTTTCCCACCTGCGCAACCACTCTTCCTGTGTGCCTGTCATTGTCCAAGTTTCGGAACTGTTTTGTAGACACAAATCATGGTTGCTCTGCTTAGGTTTTTACATTTAAACATTTCTTGTAGGGGGAAGTAACATCTGTTTCCAGCAGATATCCTTCCTTTTATTTCTTCGCCCATAATGTTGTCCTCAGTAACCAGTAAACCCAGGTATTACTGGCCGAATTAATATTAATTGTATTATTAATATTAAATGAATTAATAATTTGTATAGTCACTACATTTTTGTAAAGTAAGTTTTAGGCTAAAAAAGCGATTACTAATGCTTGGGTATCCTTTTCCAATATAAAAGGATGTGAACTTACAGACAAATTACCTAGTGTTATCATCATCATCATCACCTACAAGGATTAAACCAAGGTTGGTTAGTTCCGGTCTCAAATAGGCGAAGATTACAGCTGGTCACTCCAGCGCTTCCTTGGACGTCCCACACCTCTCCGCCCCCTCGGCTTATAGTTTCATAGTTGTTTGGGGATGCGGCAGTCGCTTGGATGCAACTGGCCTGTCTTTTCGTTAGAGTTCAGTTCTCAGACCCATAAAGAAGTGTGGAAAGAGCCATCACTTTGTAGAATTATTTTAGGCGTGTTCCTTTACTTGCTAACATAAGGGTTTGTCCGATGGTCCCGCACATAAGGTTGAACTTATGCAACTTATTCACCACGTTGTTGCTTGCATTGTAAGGCACATTGTAGCCCAGGTATTCAGAATTGCTAACTTGTTCCAGGACAGTATCACCTATAACAAGTTTTGTCTGTACGGGATCAGTTCCACGAAAAGCCATCACTTTGGTTTTGTGTATGGATATTTGTAATCCCAGAGCCTTTGCAGATTCGTTTTAACAAATGTATACCCATCTGCAAACTGTTTTCAGATCCGACAAAATAGCCTGATCGTCCGCAAACAACAAAGCGTCAATTGTGGAGTGATCAATCATAAAATACTGTGGAAGACACATCTGCCAGTTTTTTGTGACACCGTCAATATATAAATTAAAAAGAGAAGGTGATTGTGGATACCCCTGTCGTACTCCACAATTGATCAGACCAACTCTAGGAGCTGTTCTCGGCCTCCCTGCTTCTATTAAGATTTTATTATCCATGTAGAGACTGTATTCAATGAGCTGGATACTCTTTACGCTTTTCAATTAGGTGGGCCTCTGAAAGCATGGTCTCTGTTATTGTATTCAGCCGTGTTCTTAATATAGATGCATATAATTTATACTTTTATTTCTAGAAAGCGTAACAGTTTATAAATTTTAGCTAAAGAATTTGCTAGTAATAGTAATTTTTATTTGGCACGAGTTTTATGCCTGTCTATTTTGCGAGTAGGCCAGACGCAAACAGCGACAGACGTTTTAGAAGTTCTACTCAATAAGATATTCCTCTGAATCAACATCTACTGTATCTACAAACAATTATGCAAGCTTGGAATCTGTGGTAACACGTTTTTAAAGTATTTAGACGATTATAGTTGACAAAACATATATCAAATGTTATTGTCAATTTTAATAAGTAGCAAAGTCTGATTACATACACAATTCTGCGAACGATGTTAATAACGGTCACGATAACACGGACTCATAATCACTTCAATAACGAATAAAACTAAATTCCTTTCGTGGTTTTTATTTTATTAAATTTAAAATTTTATATTAAATTAGGCATTCATTAGTCGCGGCATTTAATAACAAAATCAAAAGTCGTTAAGCTCATTACAATTTTGGGCTATTCAACAGCAATCAACTTTATATAAGTACGGCATTTTTCCTCATTTTGACTGCTTCCACGCTAACCTCGAATTATGCACATTATAGCAGTAATCTACTGCAGGCAAATCTATATCCATAGGGAACACTCACGCGTCGAATTAAATAATCTGTAATAACCTCTAGGAATGTAGTATTAAATTAATTAACATAATACACAAAAACATTTGTCAACTCCGTACTACTCTTTAGTTTACACAATGACTCAGTAAATATGTCTTTTGATTGTGAGTAAAGCACATGACTTGTTATACATGCAAAACATAATTTGGTAAATAAGTAGTGATTAGATAAACGGTAAATAATAAAACGTTAGGTAAAATGTGTGCATTTAATTGCACAACTCTAATTGCATCACTTAGTATATAATTTTACTTTCTCTTGTTACGTTCATATTATTGTTCTCAAATTATATTAAATACAGTTGAGCGTTTAAAATAGCGAATTCTGATTCGGTGTTTCTAATTAAAATATTTGGTATTTAGTAGATTACTGTTCAATTTTTTCAGTACTCTATGAACCAAAAATGAAATCTTTTAATAACATAGTTGTAGCTCAAACAGTAGATTTGCGTAAATCAAAAAAATACCTTCGATAACTTTAATTTTTTCCAAGTTAATACAATTAAAAACCTGATTTACATCTTTTATTTACAATCTATGTTTATTGTTTAGTTTTATTTTACTTTTTGAATAGTCTTTAGTTATCTAACTTGCAACTAGTTTGATGATCGAATATAGTCGCACGTTTAGGCATTGATATGCAATATGGTGGAGGGCGGTGGTATTACAGAATATGGAACTTCTGCAATGCTCCGTAAAAAAGATGAGAGAGTTTTGTAAAATCACAAGTAAATACCTGTTAGATATGATCGTACAGAAATGTTATGTCTCGCTCTTAGGAATTATTTTTGTAACGAAAATTTAGGAACTGTCCCTTTGTGCGTACCCGCAGTACATTTTCGATATTTTTAATATATTACGATATGAAGAAGAAGTGTACTAATTGTAAATTGTTCTATTTCTTAATATAAAGGGAAAATATGTGTTGTTTTCTTTTGGGAGGTTAGGTAACAATGTTTTTGGGTTTTTAGTTTACTGCTGAAATAAATAAAAGACATGATTGAGAAAAAACATGACGTTTAATGTGTATATACATTGCTTATAACAGAATAACACTTAAAATAAAAAAACCTAACGTTTGTAAGTTGACGAATTAACAAAACTACAACAGAAAATGTAAACTGAAAAATACAATTATTTATGGTTAATGAAAAAAAACAAAAAACACAATGTATTAAGGAACGACAACATACGCCCTACATATTGTACATAATGGACGTTTCTTTTTGGTTGGCCACAAAACGAGTGGGCCTACTTGTTGGTAATCAAATATTACCAAAAAAATGAGTTCTGCCACAAAAAGTGACATGTGTAGAAATAGGAAAGGATGAGTTTAACTTTTAACTTTAACATGTTTAACTTTCGAGTTCGGTGGCTTTCCAGTGATCTATTCACTGAACAAGTATTAGTAAAAAACGAGTACTACTGGAAAAACGAGTTCTACTGAAAAACCGAGTTCTGCCACAAAAAGGGAGACATGTATTGCCCTTCCCCTTGGGCCAACCAGCCTTACTTCGAGTTGGGTTTTTCGTGATTTATGCAAAAAAACGAGTTTTACATTACAGACGTATTGGTTTCCATGTGTAATTTTAGTTTTCATGTTACCCTAACAATATCAACTTTTGGCATCAAAGGTACGCATCGGTGATATATTACTGCTACAAATATTTTCTATTAAAAAAATGACAAACAAAACCAATTGCAATCGCCAGCCAATTGCTTTGCAACATACGGAAATAGTGTCTGTATAATTCTTTCGCCTACATAAAATTAAGTGCGATATTTACTACATATAGAAGCCAAAAACTGCATTATCAAAATATCAAAATGACTGCGGGTACAGATATTTGGACAGTACCAAAAACTATTATGTAAGAAAATTTGTAATGTAAAACTTACTTCAAATATTCTTTTATATGATTCTTTTAATTTATCTTTTTTTAAGTGTAATATACTGAGGTTCTAATGAATCGTTCTACTACACTTGTCCCCTATTCCTCTACTGGGTGTACTGGTGTCCCAGTGGGTGGATAGGCAAAGTAAAGTGGTGTGTTAGAGCCTTGCATAAAAATTGATTATTATTATTATGATCTATGTTAATTCGTAAAAAAAACTGATGTAGGTAAAATAATTTCAAGTTAGCAAGAGTAAGCTATTCTTGTTGGTTTTTATAATTGGTGTGTAATATTCCTTACAAGTTACGACTTTTCGCCTGTAATTATTGGACAGAGAAGCATTCTAAACAGCGTACAAGCTTTTTAATAAAGACGTACTTTTTGTGACCGTGCATAAGCTACAATATATATGGTGAACATATTGTTTTAGTGCTCTGTACAGATTTGATCGTTTGTGCTGGACGAAAATTATATCTGCAATGGAACATTTAGTTTGTTAACTATGCAAGTTTTATTCGTTCACTGACTTCAAGGTGTAAAGAGACTTCTCCTATCTGACGCATTTTAATACGTAATAAAATCTATAAGTTTCTAATAAATGTAGGCGCACACTCATGTGTTTGTGCGTGTATCGCTTTCCTGTAACAGAGCAGGTAGAATATTATTAACAATATAATGCTCAAATTTTCTGGTCTGTCTCCAAATGTACATTTTAACAAAACATATAAAAAAACTTGAAGATATATTATTTTTAAACATATAAGTCCCTATAATCAAGATTTCAATTTACAGATGACTTGCCAACATTAAAGCAAACCATTATAAACCCTTGGCTTTCGTGTAGTGGATGGTTGTTTACGTTGAGAAAAGTTTTCGTTCAGCTCTGGTTGCTGTCTCCATCACCATTTAAAGCAACCACTACCACATAAAATTCGTGTACAAAGTTGTTCGACAAGTGTACAAAGTTGCTTGAGGCAAGTCGAACAATCATCCATTTATATAATATCGTCTATTTATACTCAGATAGTAGTTTAAGTGTTATGGAAAACCAATAAATGTTTCAAATTCTCCTTTCAATACGACTAACTTTAGAACACATAAGTGTATATGATGGTGACCAACAGTGGTTGTCTGCGCATTTCTTTTTCCCCTAACTGAGTTTTCTTTGCATTCTACAGTGTATTGTACTATATTGTCTACTTGAATGTTTTCAAGTGAGCAAGTATTTTACAGAATGTAGAGCGATCTTCCAAGAGTTTGTATGTCGTCAATTAAAGATCATAATGTTTTTATTGTAAGCTTATATACACATATTTGCTTGGAGAAAAGAGTTAAATATTTTTGTCGGGAAATATAATTATTTTTACCTTTAGAGTTATTATATTACAGCTGCACCCTAATTCGTACCTTTTATTTTCACCATTTCATTCCAATAGCGCCACATCCAGTACCAAGCTTCAACTTCATCAACTGATCTGTTCCAACCGTTCCGGTTTAATGCCTCCGGTTCTTTCACAACCTTCAACCCATCCTTGTAAATTTATGCTTACACCGTATTTCCACCGCATTTTCGGTTTTTAACTAGTTGTTAGTTGGGTAGTTGTTCCTACCCATAAGTGTCTTTTGTACACCTTTTTGGCACTCAGACTGCTCATCTGAGACGCTTCAGTTTTTGTGGTTAGAGTGTGCATAGTCTGGTTGTTAGTTTATATAATAGAACTCACGGTTGTGTGTATCCACCAAATTCATAGTTTGGTCGTCGCATATTGTTACTCAGCCCTTTCCGTCTTAAGAAGTCTAACATTTTACAAGATTTTTCCTGTAAACTTCAACACTGGTAGCCATAACACAGTCTTGATAAACGTTATTGTATGGATTAACGAAGGAAGGTGATTTAAAGAAAAACTTTCACATTAAAAATTATAGTTAATTTGAATAACAGAGAGAAACTGACAAAAGTTGGCAATCGGTTTGAACACCATCGACGATTCTAAGGAAAACCTTGTTTACTATTTTTAGATTAATAAAACATTTTATTTTTCTCAACTTCTGAAGCAGCTCTGACCCACTAAGAGCGTCTTACTGTGAAACGGTTGGAAAGATTAATAATAATAAAAATAAAGCATGTGTTAAACTCTAAATGTTAGTTGTACTTAGTAATGAAGTATGGATACGTTTACCAGTAAATATTAATAAGTGTTACATTATTTATAGAAATTGAAATATGTAGACTTGCCTGATTGGATGATCAGTAGTGATAAAACTCTGAGAATAATTCTCTTGCCTCACTCATTTTCTAACTGTCCTTGTTCCTGTTAAAACAGAAATTTTAGAATCAACAAATAAAGAATTTATTAAGTCTATTGCACATTACAAAGCTAAACAAATAAGAGAAAAAAATTATAGGAGATTATAATTTGTCAAATTTCAGATATATAATATTTTGAGGTTCTCTTGCCGCCTAAAATTTTGTAAAGTTGTGTAAATGAGAGCGTTGAAAGTAGCCAGACCGTCTAGGGAATTGTGTTTTTAGCGCACGGGAGAATAAACTTTACTCTCTTAATTCACTTACTGTGAGCAAGAGTTGCCCTGTAAATCTAAATTTAACTTCACTTTACGCTGTGTGTTGTACAGAAGACTTGGGAATAAAATAATGAAATGTTTAAACAACTATCGGCTCTAAACCTGAAATATCGGCTAAAAGTAAAACATTATAAAATCTCTAACTACAGAAATAAATAAGGCTTTTTTATGTTAGTTCTATTTCTTCAAGCACAAATTGTTTCATATTAAATCGCATACAACTTAATAATTTTTATTTTTAATAAATACACGTACGTATACGTATTTTAATAATTACGGTACCTGTCCTTTTGTGACTAATTAATAGCCTATAATATAATTCCAGCTTTTCCACCTCTGAAGTGTTAAAACGTATTTCAAACAAACCAATTCCATTTTGTTTATTATTTTGTCTTTTATTGCATTTTTAATAACTTATATTCAAATAAAGTTCTATTATACGCCTACTAAACCTTGTTGGTTAGTTTAGTAGAAATATTTATTAAATAATGTGTAACAATATTTTATGCCTTTTTATTGTTGCCATAATTTTTATAGGTTCTACGTAATGTTATACAAAACGTACATGCATAGGTTTACTGCAAAACTAAAATCAAAACTGCAAACTACAAACTCCTGAACTGTAAAATACAAAAAGAATCTTTTGAAAAATAAAAGAAGAATAAAGGAACACTGCATAGTGTCGATTGGACATTTTATTGTGTTAATATCGTTTAAAATATGACACAAATTAAAGGCAAAGTGTTGATGCATTTTTACATCGTAGTGTAATCCAGTAGTTATTGTACAACGATCTTTATATTTATATATTATAAGTAAACTTGACGATATGTCAAAATATAGTAATTAAAAAACATACTATAAAAAACATTATACAACATAATTAAATATAAAAGACAACCATCATACAATACTTAATCTATTAAAAGGATGCTTTTTGATTTTACATAAAGGTAATTTAATTTAACTATTCGATTCGATTAAACTATTCGATTCGACTAACTAGTAATTCGATTTAACTAGTTTAATTTTTTAGTTTTTTAGTATTCCGTTTCCCGTAAAGCTAAGTATATTTGAAAATTTATCGCAGTTTTTGTCTGCATTCAGTTAGTTGATCCGATGGACCTGAGAGGCGACGAAATGCTAAAACAACTTAAATAAAATAAACAAAGTAATAATACAAATAAATAATGACAGATTACGTGCTAGATTATGCAAGACATAGGAGCGAAAATAAAGACTGGAAGAAGAAAAATTGGTTAAACAATTTTCCAGAACTTGAGAATATTGAGCTACATGTTCCAAAAAAGTTATAAGCGTTACTTGCATTGTATGATCCTAATTAAAGTGTATGCGTACGGAAACAATCAGAACTTTGATCAAATCAGTAGCTCTGTATGACTCTTACAATCGACATTAAATTTTTGCAAAAATGTTATTATATAGTTTATCTTAAATTTTTAACTCAGATCTATCACTGTGTGCTTTCTACATATTACATACAATTCCATATGTAGCCTATAGTCTTTTGTACTGTATAACTAACAGTAAAAATTAAATTGTATTATGACACTTTCATATGTGCTGTATAACATGGTGACTGGCGGTTCTTTGTTTTTATTATGTAGAATGGTATAAATTGTTTTGAAAAATCTATAAACATTTTCAATTTGTCAGGAGTAATATGCCGCCATAATACAATTAATTAGTAGTTCGCGTTTATACAATCCTTAAACCTAATACCCAAACGCGTGAATTGTTGCTAAGTGAGTTACTACCTTTCACCGTTACAAGTGTAATTAGCACTACATAGTGCGCTAGCGTTAATTTTTAACAATAGCAGAAGTCTAAATTGTTACACTTGGCAGACCAATCCAGTAATCTCGCAAGAAGGACAAGTGTTGTATGAAAATTTGTATAAAATAGTAATACCAAGTTGTATAAAGATACATATAATTTTCTCACAAGGCAGAAATAAATATTTTTTATGAAAAGATGTTCATTAACTTAAAATGATTCTTAATTGAATATAAAACTACAAAAAATTAGTTTAGAAAACCGTCACTAGCTGTTTTGATATTAATATTCTTTATAGGATGCATAAATATCTTAATTGCCAAATTCAATGCAGTCACACAAATTCTTATTCTTAATGTCTTATTCAAATTAAGCTTCACAATGTACACTACAAGAGTAAATTATACACATCAATTTGATAAAATATTAGTTTACCAGTTTCACATTTAATATTGTTTACAGTTATTTAATAGTATATTACATTTAATATTTAATATATTACGTAATATATTATTGTATTGATAAGCCAGAACTGTGAATCAAACAAAAGTTGGACAAAAGTGATTAGTAAGTTTTATGATTGTCTTACTATCTGTGGTGATAGTTTTCAACCCATCCTAGAATGACGAATGTAATTTGTTCTGTCTCTAAATATTAATATATCTAGTATCTCCAGTTGGTATATCCCCGTGTAAAGATATATACGTGTTTGTGTCTGTTTGTTATTCGATTGCTATACTACGTGCAAAATATGTAGTATCTAAAGAATATTTGTACTGTGTGTTTCATCTTAGAGAAAGGCTATTTGTATGATGTGTCTTTGTCTGATGTTTACTATCTCACACCCGCACAGCTTTTCTTAAGATTAGATACGGTTTAGGAGCTTGTTACAATACAAGTCTATATGTTACCCGTAGGGATCTAATTCCCTTTGTCGATTAGATGACACGGAGTGAAAGTTTCCTACTCCCAACTTTAGACACTATTCTATTTTATCGGAGTTCGATTTATCTGCGCATTTTCCCTAAGCAAGGACAGACAATATTTGCAGCGAATGAGTTATATTTGGCGATTAACAAAACAGAGCACACAGCTAGCTGTAGGCTTCTTGGAATAGTTCAACGAGACTGGTTGACAACTTTCAAAAATAGCAACTTTTCCTGTTTTAGTTTTTAATACACGTTACAATAATGCAAGCGTAGAAAATATTGTTTGTGAAGTACAAAGCAATTAATTTGGGCAACGTAAATTTTAAACCGCCTCTTCTAAGAACAATTACTTTGAATTCTTTGAGTGCTGAGATTGTGCGTAGTAAACCTGAGGCAGATGTATTACAATTAGATAAGCCAGAAGACAATTTGGTGTAGACATATAAGGACGAAGTTTGTGTTTTCAGATTTTTCTAGTAGTGAGGTCCAAAGGGGGTGTGACGGAACATATGCTTTCATAGAAGAGAAATGCACCTGCCTCTCCACCACAACTCCACTCTCACCTACACGTCGGTGGACCCAGTTACGCCGAGCAATCCACTCCAAGGTTGTGGTGACCAATCCCTTCGGCGGAGTGGATCGGTAAGCAAACGAAAGATGGGAGTTCTGTAAGTGCAGTCTGGGGATATTCTGGGTCCTGGCCTGGCAGGATGGTGCACTACGGCAGCAGTATGTGCATCTAGTGTGGAGGCGGAGGAGGAGGCTATAGTACCCCAATGGCTGCACACATGCCTACACATGGCTGTAGTCAGTTAGCCTACTGCGACCGGGCAGGGAGAGCTCGTCAGCTGAGGTGAAAGCTACTTTCTAGGGGAAGGACACCCCGAAATCAAAGTTCCTGGTCCTCCAGGTTGGGGGTTGGATCGGAGAATCAGATATCCCATCTGTGAAACTCTTTTATGCGCAGAAACCTATCAGTTCTCAGCCAGTCAGTTGTCTGCACTTGTTTAAACGTTCATTATACATCTGCTTGCAGTTTAAGGAAGTGTATTATTTATACAGAAAAATGAAACCTGTAATCCGTTTCCAATTCAAATGAACTTTAATTACATTACCTTTTTAAAATTGTAATCTGCAATTCAGAAACTTAGTAGTTAACAGAATTCTTGTTAATCTAAAAACAAACCATTCGGTAAAGTCTGACTTCGGGCAACTGGATAATGGCTGTTTACATTGCAAAACGTTTTCGTTCTGCTTTGATTGCAGTCTGATCACCGCTTAACGTGTGAGCAACTAACTACTCCAAGATAAAACTCGTGAACAAAGACATTCAACAACAGCTGTCGAGTGTAGAGTGAAGAGTGTAGTTTCTTTAAGCAAGTTGAAGAATCGTTATCTAAACCGTCCCCGTCGGCACTTTATGCTCGACTAGTGCTTTTAGCGGATTGGTAATCTGAATAAAAGTTTTAAATTCTTCTTTGAAAGTGACAGAACCACACACAGGACCTAACACACACACGCACATACAAACTTCAAAATTAGCTTTTCTTGCCCAACTGTTGAGCTAAAGTATTTTTTTAATTTTTTTTCGGAGAAAATATTGTTTAGTCTGTTTCACCACGTTACTTATACAGTCATGTTAAGTTGGCGTCGCCATTTCTGCTTTCTAAGCTATCAAATATGTCATCAATTTCTGACAAATTCTCAGGTGGCAAAATATCCTTCTTACCTTCAATGTAGGCTTACTTTCTTACTTGTGTAAATAGCGTCTATTCTCATTTGGTTGCAAATCTACTTATTGTCTTCTGTGCCTCTTGCTATCTTTAGTACAGTTATTCCATGTTTTCACCCTCAGTCGTGAGGGTTTGTATCATTCTCATTTTCTCTCTTTACATTTATGACACGTAAATAAGTTCATGAAGTACCCGCCAGCTACAACAATTCTTTTTAAACCCAGAGACTGTTCGTGTTTTAATAATATGTCTCAATATTTAGAATCTCAGCCAATTAAAAATGTTTTCTCTTTGTCTTCATTATTTGGTAGTGCTTAAACGTTTTGTTTTGTGCTAGTACAACTACCTTCTTGATTGCCCTTTGTTATGTCAGTAAACCGATAAAAAAGGTAAAAAACAGGGCCACACGTTAGTTCACAAAAACAGTAGTTTACCTTAATTGCGGTTAAAATATTTTATAAACCGTAATTAACAAAATTATTAGGCTAATATTTTTTGAAATACACACGTGTGTTCCGTTTAACAGTTCTAGGTAAATAAATTAAATATCGTCACTTGGAAGAGTAGACTTTATGAATTATGTAATAAAATTCATAGTTCCTAAAATTTTATTATCGTAGATAAAAAAGTTATAAAATACGGTATCTTATATCAATGGTTACGATAATATTTTATTTCTTGATTTTTTACGGATTATTATTTTATTTAACGTTCTCACCAAGTTGGCTGGTTACAGATAAAATAAAAATAAAACTCCGTAATTCGTTTACTGTAGATAATGTCCACGCTATTAGTAAATTTGCTTGCCTCTACTTAATTTATATGCGCATTTTTTGTGTACACACGCACAAACACCCAGTGTATGACACTTGGAATCTAAAACTACCTTCTTAACTTTAGGAGCCACTCACTTCAGATGTGCGTGTCCGCGCTGTGAATTTTGTACCTTTGGATTAACTTAAACTGCATTTCTTCAGTTGTAAATCAAACTATTACGACTATATATACGATATACGTATATATATTGTTACATGATATTTTTCCCATTTTTCTTGTTGTATGATTGCCTAAGTAAAGATATTTACAAACCCTAGGAATGTAACAGAAAACATAAAGTAGCCTGCTTAAATGACTACTAATTATAAGTTTTATACTAATAATTAATAATAAATAATGTTTTAATAATTATGTTTTGAACTATTAAAGTTAGTAAGACTAGGAGGACAATGTTTTGTAAATGCTTACCATGTTAATACTTATCCCATTCTGTGTGTGAAAGTTGAGATTGACTCATAAGTTCAATAAGAGTTGTGATATGTTTATAATGGAAGTAGTTAATAGTAAACAATGTTAGAATAATTATGTTTCGAGATAGTAAAGTTAGTAAGTAAGGAGGACAATGTTTTGGGGACTACTTTCCATATGAATACCAATTTTATTATGTTTGTAAAAACTGGAATGGATCCATAAGTTTAATAAGAATTGCAATATGTTTCATAATATTTGTTAGAAATTAATTGTTTAATGTTGATTGATAATATATGCTGTAATATTATTTAAACAAATGTTAATGTTAATGTAAGGGTACAAAAATTATAATAATAGAGATATTTGTGAAACTAGGTATGTTAGGCCTAGATGGTTAAGGTATTTGGAAAAGAGTTTATAGTAAAACTAGAATAATTAATGTCATGTTGAACTATGTTATTACTGAGTGTATCTAATAGTTTTAGTGAAGTGAAGGGTATAAAAAAGAACTAA
Organism: Magicicada septendecula; assembly: GCA_034769895.1. NCBI lineage: Eukaryota > Metazoa > Arthropoda > Insecta > Hemiptera > Cicadidae > Magicicada > Magicicada septendecula. Next base: position 157,757,713 of record CM068367.1, read on the forward strand.
TTATAAATAATTTGGTACAAATAGTTAAAAGTGTAAATTAGTAACTCTGGAAATGTGGAATGGAAACTAATCAAAAGAGATATCAAAACAATCAGTGTTCCATCAGAAATTCAAAGATACTAGTATCTTGAAGATCAAAGATCATATAAAAAAGTTATAACAATTTTAAGAAAATTTTATGTAAGATGTTAGAAGTTTGCTTATTTTGAAGAGAGAACCATAGTAACTCAAGATGATACAGTTTAAACCAATGAAAGCTAAGTTATAGACCTTAGTAACAGACATGTTATAAAAATAATTAAGGATTCCATTATTAGAACTGAGCGAGAAAGGATGATATAAAAAAATGAGAAACCAATCTAAAATATTTCGAGTGTAATAACAGTGAAGATAATTAACGTTAATTCATTTTAAAAGATCAAATGTTTAGAAGAAAGAAGTAAACCATTATTCGAAAGAAGGAAGCCGATTAACATATGAGGAAACAAATTCAACATATCCAGGAAGGGAAGTATTTTTGCTAATAACTAAACTGAAGAAATTACCGTAATGTCCCAAGTTTACACTTGACAAAGAAACTGTTTACACTTTTTGATTAAAATTATATTTTAACTTTCACTGGGAAAATAATTAATAAACAGTCCTATTCTCATGGTAAAAACTACTTATGTATGGTAATGTGACCACTTAAAGTGTATTAAACATTGAAAATACGTAGTTCAACATAACTTAGACACTGAGCATTGTAAAGTTAGTAATAAACTCTTGTTGGTACTTTTCCGAATATCATTGTAGTTTATATCGTAGCCAAAAGGATCTAACGTAAAACAGTTTTAATTGTATCTTATTTAGTAATTATTAAAACTCCAACATTGTATACCCTGAGAGGTGGGAGTAGCTGCTGCCATTCTGAGCAAATTTAAAGAACAGCCGACAAGACTTTGTTAATAATTATGTCTTTCTTTTACCAACATTTAATAAGAAGAATAAAGGATTTGAGTTAAATAACACCATATAAAAGATTTTCTTTTCTTTCCTTAGTTGATAGTTTTATGTAAACAATATTGTGTATAACATATAATCGAATGTTAATTTTTTCATCAACTAGCGTTGGTAACCCTCCCGACAAGAAAAGTATGGCACCAGATTTGAATCTGCCCTACTGAGAATTAGTATTCATAGTATTCTATTAAATAAGAGATATAAAAAAAAGTAAAAATTAGAAGGAAAGAGAAACCCTTGTGATATATACAATATTAATTACAGATTAACCAATACATTTTATTTGCAACATACGATTGCAAATTGGCGCTCAACAAATATTACCATGACAACATAATAATCCTTAAAATCAATGAAATTTTCTAAATAAAAAAAAAGAAAAACTACATTTTCTTAATGTGTATGTTACAAATTGATTCAACCAACGCGTGGCTAGTAAACCATACGATAGAGATCAGATAGTTAGTACGTTACAATATATATATATTGTAACGCGAAATAATGGGAGCCCTATCTTAAATAACAAAATAGGTTACTTAACCGGAGGTCAGAATGTTTAAAATCACATATTCAACCAAGTAAAATAAAATAAACCATGGTCAGTAAACCATTAACCATGTCATAAAATGTAAAAATAAAAGTACAATGCAAAAGTGCAATAAATAAATACAATGTACTCTAAATTATAAACTATAAACCTGTGAGAAGTGTATTAGTGTGAGAAGAGTGGGTGACAATGATAATCATTAATTAAGCAGAAAAGACTGTAAAGATTAATGATCCCTCTAGTGACCCTAAGTGAAAACAAAACAAGCACTAGGCGAACAGAATGTTGGTGCAAAACAAGCAATTATATAAATACAATATTTGTCAGTGAAGTGTATTAGTTCATGTTATTTCTTTTTAAAGAGAAAACCGTAAATAGAGTTGACAGTAAGTTAGGGTAAAAGGTCTCATCTCAGAATGAGATATTAGTGAAGGCCTTGGCAGTAGTTAATTGTATTCATTTTTTAATGTCAAAGACTATGTTTGTTATTGTTTTTAAACCATGTTGATAATTGTACTAAGCCTATAGGCAAAACAGGAAAATTGTGTTATCACAAGACAATATTTACAAAGGGCCCAATTAAACAATAATCTAATAGTCAGCTAGTAATGCTTGATAGAATTGATGGAATGAGAGTATAGTACACTAAGTAGTTTGTGTTATTGTTTGTTAATCTATGAATGTAATCTTGGCCATGAAGGCTGTACCTTAAGTTAATATATTAAGAGATTTTGTTGTAATTTATAAATATTGTTAGGATATATTAAGGGTCAAGGTTCATGTAATAAGCGGTAAACAAATAAGATCAGGAAAAAGGGTTCAAAACAAAAAAAAGTAGATAATAATCAATGTAAAATTAGAACATGTTACTGAAATGAAATTCAGGGCCTAGGCCAAAAATTCAATATAAAGGAAGTAATGTCAGAAATGAGTAAAAGGCGTTGTTTAAGACCTGAAGATGTCAGTAATGACGAAAAGCTTTGTCTAAATAATAAAAACAATTATAGCAGTTTAGCAATTTTATAAAAGAAAAAGAAATGAGTAAGTTAGCAAGTCAACGTAAGAAAAATAATTAGAAGGGAAAAAATTCATGTGATAAAACTTAATTATTATAATAGTAATAGCACATATTAGATTAATTTAAGGAATTACAATATAAAGGAAGTAATGTCAGAAATGAATAAGTTAGCAAGTCAACGTAAGAAAAATAATTAGAAGGGACAAAATTCATGTGATAAAACTTAATTATTATAATGGTAATACCACATATTAGATTAATTTAAGGAATTACAATATAATATAATAAATGTAAAAACAATGTAAAGGTAAATAATCAGAACTTTTGTAAGGTGAAAAAACATCTTTTATAAAGGCCCACTTATATCAAATTAGGTATCAAAATGCCTATCCTTTTATAAGGAATAACACAATGTAACTTAAATTTAACATGATCAAAGGTTAAAAAGGGAGTATTGACGAGGCATAGAAAAATTATTATTCCACTGTTAACTTCAAGAGATGGCAGATGAGCTCTGTATAGTAAAAGCCAATTCATTACCAAGGAATCAAATTTGGATGAGTCGAACCAATTAAATAATCACAAAAATAAAACCATAAGGAAGAAGAAAATATAAACAAATTATCATAAATAGATGGAAGAATAAAAATAAGAAGAAAAATATGATTAAAAAAAGTGGAAGTAAAAACCGAATACCTAAATCTGGGTGAGATTTTATAACCTAATATTAAACGCATAACTACAACTACACCACATCCAGAACAAATTCACAGACACTATTAACTCAAACACCAGTGAGAACTAAAGAAAAAAAAAAACATAAACTCAGTGAACACGCCACAAATCATTTATTTCAAAAGAAACGAGCGAAGACATTTTTCGTAGGAACTCAGCTGTTTAACTGGCGGCCATTTTGATGTAGCACAGCTTGCGAAAGTGAAGCAAATTATTTGCCGTTACACGGTAACCAAAACTTAATCCTTTATTGTGTTAGTAAATACGATTTTTATTTCCAGATATCAGTAATGTATTGTACTTTGTTATTGCATTTCTGACTTCCCTAGCAGTTAAAAGAACCCAAGACCTGGGAAAACAATAATTATAAAAACTAAAATATTTCCCAATCGAGTTTAGTAAGAGAGTCGACCCGGCCTTAGTATAGTTCGACATTCAAGTCGACTAACTGACCCTGGATAAACAAATGATAATAAATACAATTGATTGAAATAAAAGGAGTTGTTATTTGTAAAATAATATCAAATTAAGAAATTTTATAGGTAACAGTGAAGAGTGGGGATATACGGGTGAACAGAACTTCATAGCCAGCGAGTGAGGGAAGACTAACCTACAACAAGCCGATCGAGGTCAAAATCGATCGTAAACATAAACAAACATTACGGACAATACTTGAAGAGAAGCACACTCTCACCTCTCCTCTCCCTTTACGTTACGTTTCTATATATATATATATATATATATTGTAACTTAACAGAGTTGAGGTCCCCGACGTTACATAAAAAACTATGTAAATATGATTTAAAACAATGCCCAAAGCCTGTTATAATTAAATACAAGAGGGCCCATCTCACCTGATGAATGCATTAGAGGTACCTAGTAAGGTTACTAAGTAATTAAAACATCAAAAGTGTACCTAAATCTAAAATATGTAATGAGTAGTATGAGATGTAAAACATAAACATTGTGTCTGATGGGAGGAGTTTAATGTGTAGGAGTTGAGTATAACATACTGTTCAATTAATATTTAATGTGTTATAAAATGTACTTGGTGTTGTACTGTAGCATGATATAGTGTTTACAGGATATTTATTTTATGTTTGTGGATAGTAAGTGTGGAGCTGTTGCTTTAAGGAAGTACTAAGTTCTAGGTACTCAATTTATTTATGTTAAAATTGTATTTAAATAATTAAGTATAAGTACATTTATTAGTTATGATATTATGTTAAATGTATTTACTTTAATTGATTAATGAAGGTGTTTAAAATAATGTTTGTAAACTTGGCCAGGAAGGCAATAAGTGTTAATAACTTGGCAAGTAGTTCTTATAGTTATGTTAAAAAACAATGAAGGGTTCAATGATGAACTAAATAATATAATGAATTGAAACCAGGAAATTAAAATTGATGTAAGTGGCCATAAGCCAGTGACTATTTGTACAGTAGGTCAGGTAAAGAAAAATTAAGTTAAAAACAAAACAAAATTATAACAGGTGTAAGAAAACCAATAGGCCTAAAGTTAATATTTGTAAAAAGAAATTAATACCTTTTTAATAAGTCCAGTCAGATGAAATTATAGTAAAATATATATGGGTTAATAAGGCAGATTAAGTGAGAGTTTTATGTGATTTGGTGTAATTCCAAGCATGGAGTATTTTATTAAATGAGAGTAGTAATATTTTGTAATTCTGGCTCTAGGATATCAAATATTATCCAATGACAGAAAGTAATGGTTGTTAGGGTAACTAAAATGCAAGAAATTTTGTTGATTTCAACATTCGATTGTTATATGCTATTGAAAACAGTTGAGTAGACGAATTTAAACATAAAATAAAATAAAAAGGAATAAACCTTAATAAATCTAATATCTTAAAGCCAATCCATTCAAACAAAACTGATGAATAATTACTAGAGTTCGGGAAATATAATTATACACATCCCAAAGATAGCGGAATTACTAATTTCTTCTTCAAACTAATTCCATTAGAAATAATAATGAACCCGATTTACAATTGAACCAAGATACTTATTGAATGAACAAGCAATCAAAATTAATTATAAACCAAATATACACAAGAACCTTTGGTATTGGAGACACGAACCTCACTTCCAAGAGATTGAAGAAATTATAATACTACACCAATTCCACTGGGACCGGCAACCACAAAGATCGCGAAGAAGAACGAAGAACGGAAGGATTCCTGTTACACGCCGGGACATCCACTTTCAACCTTTATTGATAATCTGGACATATTTTCTGGTCAAAAATAACCTCATCAGGACGTCTGCATGCGGTTGTAAACAGACACGGCTATCTTGAGAATCGCATTGTACGGTAACATCAACTTATATTTAATTTTATACATTAAGAATTAATAACAATTTGTAATACTTAGTAACATTAATTTTGCATTACCTGGCCTTACTAATTGTTAAAAGAATCACACGTACCCTGGGATAAGAGATAAACAAAAATTATATTTAAATTGTATTATACAGAACTAGTCCATTAACAAATCGATTCAGCATTGTACGATCGATATTACGATCAAATAAACTGTGAAGAATACTGTTGGAAGTTAAAAAGTAATATAAATAAAGAATCCTTCTTGTATGTAATGATGTTTGTAGAATAGGTATTATATTTTGATGGGGAAGTAATTTACAGATAAAGAAGTTGGTTAAACTATCAAGTGAAACTAACTAACCTATAAAAATAAGTCAATTGCGAATAGCAGCGCTTGCTGTAGACAGCTGGTGGAACGAGAGAGTGCCGAACTAACGTATTCCTTTCGCCACATTTGAATTAATTTAAATCATACGGACCAAATAGGGTTGGAGAGAATTACCGAATTATTAACTAAGATACCTGTAATATAGAGTTATTCTATGGTAAAACAATGATTAATTGATCAACACAGGGCTATGTTCAACATAAGAGTTGCAGCAATGATAAAATAAAAAAAATTTTTTTTTATTAATATTGAGTTGCAGTAGGTCGCATCTACAATAACATAATAAACTTTTTCCTTAAATAGATCAAATTAGTTAATTTAAATTTTTTTGAAATTAACTACAACTGTAATTAAATAAGAAAAACAACCAAATAGAGAGAATACATTTATTACAAATTGACAAACCCAACAGTGACGCCTTTAAACTTCCTCAAATATCATTAATAACAACAAATGGATCATACATAAGTAACAACAAGACAGTAACTGCTATTTGTTACAATATATATATACGACTATATATTACGACTATTATATATACTCGTATATGGCGTAACAATGTAATCAATTAACGCTGTTTGGAGTTTAACACGTGTTTTATTTTTGTCGACTCCAGACAACTTTTAGCCATGAAGGATAGTGGATTCTGGAACGGGCAAAATGTTTAGTGCTAATAAACGTCTGATAAATTCCAAAACTGAGTTGTTTTTTATGATGAAATCCATGAATGACAACTGGTAACATTATCGATAATCTTGTTTAAATAATTTGCACAAATTTGTAATATTTTTGTGTTACTATAGGGTAGCAGCTGATAACAGGTTTGAAAATAGTAATCTCCATTCAGTATTTCATTTACTGTCCTTGGTACAGCTAGAGAAAAAAAATTGAATGGTAAAAAAAAAATAAATAAATAAATAAATTTTCAAGGGTTTACTTCATTACGCAAAACAAAAATATTGTAACATACACGTCAAAATTTTATAATAATTACGTATTTTCTTCACAGAAGACAGATGCACTAGTTTAATAACTTATGGTTTTATTACGTTCTTATATTACTTAAAGTTATATGAACGAAAGCGATGAAAGTACCCAGACTCTCTTGGGAATTGTTTGTGCTTTTAGGGGAATACCTTTTACTCTCTTAATTCACTTATGGGAGCAGAAGTTACCCGTACGTCTACATTTAACTATGTTACACATAAAACTTGGGAATAAATTATTGACTCGCCTGAACAACTACTGGTGCGTGAGAACGTATACGCGAAAAACAAAAACATCTCTAGTCAACAACAGACCGGTTTTATGTTACTCGTATTTTTTGAAGTGCAAAACGTTTTTTTAATACACCTTTTATTACATAAAAGTAATTGCTTTTATCCTTAGGAATTTAATAACGAAAGATCTTTCTCTTAGTAGTATTATTATCGCGTATGGACTATTCTAATGATTTAAGTTATTAAGGTAACTAATTTAATTATTAACTATTATTTTTTCTTTTTCAGTTTTTAAATGAATAATGTTTCAGATTTATAAAACTACATACATATTTTTATATAGGTAAATTAAATTTTAGTATATTCTTAATCAATGTCATGTGACGTAATAATCGTTTGTGATGCCATTAAAAAAAACGATCTAATACATTTACATAGACGAACTTAAAACGGTAATGGACTTATGTCAAAGCATAGTGATTCTGAAACATGTAACAATTAATAATATTGCATGAGTTACTAATTATATTGTTACGTAGATACAACATAATTAAAAAATTCAGTTCTTATATAAGTATACATTTTTACGTTTGAAAATAAAAAAGTAAAAATAACTTTAAAATACTTGAAAATTACCATTTCAGCATACAAACAGATAATGTTTGAAAATTTATCGCGTATTTTGTATATCGGATTACGTTCACCGGATGGACTTCTTTATGTTGTTGTAGTCCTGATGTGTTTATTTTACTTTGTTTATTTTTTCCAAAAACAATAAATCCTCAGATTAATTTACAAGAGCAATGATCAATGTAAATACACCTTCGAGTTGTGTATTGTAAATTATTTGTTGAAATATTTTACCGTTGTATAATTTTGATGACGATTCCTTACAAATTATGTTGTAAACTTAGGAAGAAATAATAAACTTGTTACCAGAATTAACTAGAATTCACCAAAGTTTATATAATAAATATTATTAAACAGATAATTATATTTGAGACTAGGCATTCGATGGATTCTTGTTATATATTTGGCTCAGACTTATATATATAATTTTTGTAATATAAGGTATTGAGACTTATTGTTAGATGGATACAAGTGACTAATAAAATTTGTGATTGTTGTACTGTCTCTTGTGTCGGTTGCCAGTTCGCTCTAGTGCCGACGAGCGTAATATCGTTATTCACGTCGCTATGCGTCTATGGTTTTGTTTATTTAATATAATATTATACGTAAGAAATAACATCAAATTACTTATGTTAAATTATATTAATGTAATATGAAATATAATAATTAATATTAATTAAGGCAACAAATAATCATAATAGTAATCATGTTATTAATAAGTAATAAACGTAATGCTTATGCGAAATTATAGGTTACTTAATTGCATTGGTGTTTACAGTTTGTTTGATCTTTTAGGCATTAAGGGCGCGCACGTACAAGTATGTAATGAAAAAACAGAGGGGTTGTGTGTATTCGTGCGATTTATAGTATTCCAGAGACGTTTCGTAATATTACCTATGTACTGTATGATCTGAGCGTGTCAGTTCATAGAAGTCAATGTTGCTCTTAGGAATCTAATTATCTGTTCGAACTGATAACACAGCTCTTAGACATTTCCCTTCCAAACTCTATTCTCGTTTCACAATGTTTAAGTTAGGCGTATATCCCCTGAAGGCAAAAGTGGCAAAATTCGTCAATGTTTATGTGTGTGTGTGTGCTTCACAGAGAGGCATGACATTGACAATAGAAAGTCAGTAAATAGAACACGAGACATCTATAGGTTTATCGTCAACAGTTCAATGAAGTTGGTTACAACGTGTAAACAATTGTCTTTGTAATGGATGTGTATGTTATATCTGAACTAACCTTGTAGTAAACCAGACAGCCTTGATGAGAAACAGTTTGTGTGTATTTTTTTAGGCTCGTAAGGTTTTTGTCGACATTCGTCTACTCTGATCCAAATATATAAAGAACACTCTGATCCAAATATATATAAATACTCTGATTTCTTTATATAAAGAATGTCTGGACTTTGTGTTCGATATAATAACTGTGATGCCATCACGAAACGTATAAGAAAAACATTCTGTAAAGTAAGCTTGAGGTATAACAAATTAAAGGGAGAAAATTTATCGCGATGAACAATCGCCGATTACTAAGTGTACATGCTCTACAAAAAGTTGAGCTACAGAGAAACGGCGTCTGTAGAAGAAAGAGCTGAGGAAATTAAACGTGTAAGTGTGGCGTGAATTTATGTACACACCAATATGAATGTAGTTTATTGTAAGTGCATTGTATATTTTATTGCATTTTTTGAACTTGTATGTGTTATTTTTACTTTACGACGTACGGTAAAAAAGGTTGTGATTACATATAACCTACCTTCTAGCCTTCTCATCTCTGAGCAAAATGTTTTGCTTTATATGGAGAATTTCCAGTTGCTTCCATAAGTCTATCTGCCTATCCCATTGGGCATAGTCTATAGGTCTTTGACTTCTAAGTTTACCAAACATAACCTAGCCCAGCCTAACCTATTAGATCCTAAAACCTAACCTTGGAAAGAGATTTTTATCTTACTGCTGCTTCCGGAAGTATGTACCTTACCTGTTTACGTGTACTAAGTAGTTTAGGTATGCCTTACTAATCTGCTTCAACAATCTATCTCTTATATTCAGTTCTTGTAATATGGACGCAATAATTCTGCGTTACATCCAGTTTAATTATTATTTAATTATTACAGACAGTTTAAACGTATTTCTGGCTCCACAATTTTCAAAACCTGTGGATTTTTCTGTGACATGAAGCGGGCTCAGTAGCTGAGTGACTACTGATTATTCTTAGTAAACTAAAGTGATTAATACGTTTTTGCTTCCCTAACAGGTCACGCTCAAACATGATGTTGTAAATAATGTTGTTTGAGATCTTCTTACCTCTAACCACAATCATTGTTCCAGACCTGTTTTCCATGTCTGTATAAACTCGCACAACCAATCTCTGTTTATAAAGCAGGATACTTTTAGATGTTCTTTATTTTTCCTAGAGTTCTCCCCTGACGTTCTTCTTTCGAACTTCGTTCACCACTTCTCTTCGGACACTGCCACATCATGTCAGTTGCTCTCAACATGATATACGATACTTCTTCTTCTTTAGCACTACAGCCCAACATGAGCCCTGGCTTCCATCATCAATCTTCTCCAGTGGCTCTTATTCGTTGCTATCTCAACGTAACTCCTCACTCCATTCTTCTAAACATTTCCAGCGTACCATCCAACCGTATTGTCCTAGGTCGATCACTTTTTTGTTTTTATACATCTGTGCCCTTAAAATTTATGAAGTATAAGGTACTTAGTTCTGCAAAATACCTTGTAATTCATTCACGTATTATGTAATTTGTATGTTACATATTACACAATCTATATTATATAGTTTCTTTCTACTTATTTCGTCTCCATTCCCAGCAGATTTTTCTATTCTATTTTGTTTCATAATGTTAAATTATTGGATCAATGTAAATTCCCCTGCAATTCGCTTTCATGTCGGCCATACTGCTACCAGGAAACTATGCTGAAACGTTTACTGAAATTCATCATCATCTTCTTCACATCACGGCTTAGACAAGGTGCTGCCTGTTCCACTTTCAAAGATCCTCCAACCATCCAAAATTCCAGTTCCCTGAAATTAATAAGGACATTGTTAAGCGAAAGCTACTATGGGTGATGCGTGATTTAAAGTTTAACCATGTTTTGCACATTTATCTTTAGCACGTTGCTTGTAAACTAGGTTGCTTGTCCTCACTTCTAGCAATGTATCAACAGTTTGATAACTCCCGGGCGACACACTTTCACTGAAAACATCTTTGCTGATCTGTTCTTTCTGTCCCCTCCCTTATCTTTTGTGTTGTTTCTTAAGTGTATCAACTGTACAGTAAAAAATCGGTTAAATACATTTGTAGAGATTTTTTCGATACTGTATCGGAAAGAATTATAGATTTCTCCTACTTTTCTCCTTCGGGCTTCTATCCAATTGTGTACTCATGCAATATAGAGAAATAAGTGTTTTTTCCTTATTAATACAGTAACAGCCTACACCTTCGTGTAAATAAACCACCCTTTTTGTAATCATCACTTTATTACAATTTGTACATTACTACCTTATGAAAACTTAATGCTTATCATCGGTATCATTTATGGATTAGTTTTGTTCTAATCTATGCCAGTATTTGTCATGGTTAATTAAACAATTAATTCATATTCTGATATCCAATACATCTAGTCACAAACTGAGTAAAGTGTTGTAACAGCTAATTATGTATGCCCGTTGTGGGACACCAACATGCTGAATCCTATATTAAGTATCAGGAAATCCTCTGGAGATTTCGTATGAGCAGCTGTTTCTACTTGGTGAGGGGGGTCATCATAATGTGTAATTACGTTATGGGGACTTTATTCAACTTTGAGACTTCGTGCTGTGTTCTTGCTACAGAATACACTCCTGTAGCACCTGCATTTGCTTTAATTCTTTATATTAAAAATCGATGATAGTAAGTGGCTGTAGTGTACCGATCTTTGGTTTATATGAAGAAGAACTAGGCTGCCGATTTAAGAAATCATTGCAAATTACCTGTGATCATAACTGGGCATTAATATTTTGTTTCTTTTATGCCTAGTTCTTTAGGATTTCACACATATCCTGAGAGTTCGTAACAGTTAGCGACTCTTTAAGAACTCAACTTAACTACTATTATCACGAAAAATATAAACAGTGAAAAAGTTCTGAAGTCAGGAAATTAGTATATTTTGCCTAAATTCGAGTCTAAAGAAAAGAGGGAGAGGAAAAAGTAACAAATAGGGTGGTAATATTTTGAAAGTAAAAACAACCCTAATAAACAACTTAGTAAATAATTTATGTACTTATAGAAACAGTTTCAGAAATTAAAATAGTTTTACGTAGATGACTTAAATGACCAATGCCCTCAGGTCAATTTGGAGAAAATACGCATGAGTCGATTCGAAAAGTAGGACTATCGCTTTTGCAGAGTGGCTTTTAGGCATGCTATTAGTTTTATCACAGTGTACACACTCAAACTACTAGGACGACAGAGCGCTAGGAGTAGGGTACGTAAATCACTTGACTGGATCACAATACAATTACCATACCCTATTTTGTATGTGAAAGAGCGGCAGACAGCAGGAGAATAAGAGAGTATAGAACAGCTTCAAAATTCTGTCACTAATTGAATATTTGAATGGGGATCACCTTACGTGATACAGTTAAATTTATTGATTATGGTGTTACTTTCAAATTTCATTGAACATATGAACATACTGTGTTACCTGTAATACTAACTGTATCGTAGAGCTAATATATTTCTGTTATAACTTATCCTATAATATAGTTAAATCACAAACTTGAAAATAGTATAGCCTATTCACTAACTTGACTTGAAAACAATTGCGTGTTATAATTTGAAATTATGACTGTGTATAATTCTAATGAATCTCAAACGATGGTGCCATGAAATAAGAAAACGACAAACCTCGGATACCGTGTAAGATTACCTAAACACAAAGGCTATGGTTGTACTTTGTTGTACATGGCTGTTAAAAAAACACAGCATGATAAGAACGTATTTTGCTGACAAATAAGTGCACCTCGGACGGTAGGCAAATGACGCATCGCCTTTTGTTATGTTTCTTGTAGAGGACGACAGGGACTACAGGCGAAAACGTAAAGAAAGTTTCTACAAAGAGTGGCAAAAATATCATATGGATTAATATTCTACATACAGAAGAGTAATACGTATGTCATCCAAAGTAAAACAGACGGTACATTATAGATTGCCCTGGAGATAGTCAATCAAGTGTCAAAAAGAAAAGGAGAAGAAAAAGAAAAACTAGATGAAGACATTTTTACCATTGATAATAATTTTAAATCATGAGTTTTATTTAGAAATACTAGTTTTACTAGAACATCAGGCAATCTTGTGATGATTTATACGAAAATTTGGAAACCGCTTTCGGTTTCATATCTTCATCGGACACTGCTAGAACCATTGACATGCTTCTAAAGTTACATAAAGTACACATTCTTTTATTAAAAGGTTTTATGTAACTAAGTGGCAAAACGCAAAGGATCTATACAAAATTACTTCAATTTCATATTCTATAAATTTTATGTTCTGTTACGTCTTCTACACATTGCCGTGCCATTTTTTTATGTATTGCAAAGCTGCTCACTTGTTTTGGATAAAAGAGAACATGTGACTCACTTGTATGTAAATTATTTTTTACAAGAGCTTTTAAAAAGTTAAATTGAAATTCTTTTGTAAACAAAAATTTACTCTTATTATACAAAAAATGATTTAATCAAATGATGTTTTATTATTTAAGTATAACAAAACTAATGTTTAGACACATAATTAAGAGGAATGGGAATTAAAGTTCAACATATGGAGCAGAAGAAGTTTAATAAAAATACGCATATACATTTTACGTAGGTCTTCTTCTTCTCCTTCTTCAACACTACAGCCCAACGTGAGCCCTGGCTTGCAACACCAATCTTCTCCAAAGTCTCCTGTCCACTGACACCTCAGTGTAATCCCTCACGCCCATTCTTATGAGATCTTCTAGCACATCATCCAACCACCTTATCCTAGGTCGGCCCCTCTTTCTGCTTTTATAGACCTGCGCCCACGGAATTTTCTTTGGCGTACGCTGATCATCCATCCGCTCTAGGTGACCTAACCATTGTATTCGTTGAGTCTTTACGAATCTTACAATGTCTTCATGATTCAGTAGCTCATCTATCTCCTGGTTATTTCTGATTCTCTACGCGTCATTTTCTCTAACCGGGCCATAAACACGTCTTAAGATATTTCTTTCAAACATTCTTAGTGTTTCTTGTTCCTTTTTTACCAGCGTCCATGTCTCGCCTCCATAATTAATTACCGGCTGACAAGTGCTTATACAGTATATTCTTATATTTATTTTACATAGATCTTACATTGCTGTAACGTACACAGTTCTAATATCAGAATTTAATTTGTGTTTTTTATTTTTGTAAAAATTACAATCGCACGTGCGTTTTAAATATAAAGACAACTTATATCAGCACACTGTTTTACACAAATTATAGGAAAATACTAATAACATTTTTAAACACAATTTTTAAGGCATTTAAATAAACATTTTTATAAGAATATTTAAAACAAAACTGCATATTACAATTAACGTTTATAAATTGTCTACACTCCAAAACCACAGATATGATGAGATATGATACCACAGTTGTATGAGATATGATACATATAATTTCACATATTCATTTCACCCTACCAATTTTTACTTCCATATTCCTTAAGGAATGGAAGTATGGTGATGGCAAAAAAAATCGTGTTCGAGATTATTGCAGATTCTGATTCTACTACACTCAAAACATGAAAAAAAGTCGTTTTCCGAAAAGTGTCTGTGTGTCTGTCTGTCTGTCTGTCTGTCTGTCTGTCTGTCTGTGTGTCTGTGTCTATAGATTTTTTTTTTTTGGCAAACGATAACAGCCGCAAATTCAAACAGAATCAAATAAGTTTTTGTATACAGCCCTGATTTGTAGAGTACTCGCGACCTATTGTTTTTGGTGAAGATCGGTTGAGGGAAAGGGGTAGTTTACCTGCAACGGTTTTTTTTATGAAGGGTAATTTTGTTTGTTTGGCAAACGATAACAGCCGCAAATTCAAACAGAATCAAATAATGTTTCGCATACAGCCCTGAATTGTAGAGTTCTCACGATCTGTTGATTTTGGTAAAGATCGGTTAAGGGGAAGGGGTAGTTTACCAGTACCGTTTTATGTTTTAACAAGGGTATTTTCTATGGCAAACGATAACAGCCGCAAATTCAAACATAATCAAATAATGTTTTGCATACTGCCCTGAATTGTAGAGTTCTCAAGACCTTTTGTTTTTGGTGAAGATTGGTTAAGGGAAAGGGGTAGTTTACCTGCAACGTTTTATGATTTTAAGGGTATTTTCTATGGCAAACGATAAGAGCCGCAAATTCAAACAGAATCAAATACGTTTTTGCATACCGCCCTGATTTCTCGAGTACTAAAGACCTATTGTTTTTGGTGAAGATCGTTTAAGGGAAAGGGGTAGTTTACCTGCCACGTTTTTTGTTTTATCAAGGGTATTTTTTATGGCAAACGATAACAGCCGCAAATTCACACAAAATCATATAATATTTTGCATACAACCCTAAATTGTAGAGTTCTCAAAACCTGTCGTTTTTGGTGAAGATCGGTTAAGGGAAAGGGGTAGTTTACCTGCAACGGTTTTTTATCAAGGGTAATTTTACTTTTACTTCCATATTCCTTAAGGAATGGAAGTATGGTGATGGCAAAAAAAATCGTGTTCGAGATTATTGCAGATTCTGATTCTACTATACTCAAAACATGAAAAAAAGTCGTTTTCCGAAAAGTGTCTGTGTGTCTGTCTGTCTGTCTGTGTGTCTGTCTGTCTGTCTGTCTGTCTGTCTGTAGATTTTTTTTCTATGGCAAACGATAACTGCCGCAAATTCAAACAGAATCAAATAATTTTTTGCATACAGCCCTGATTTGTAGAGTACTCGCGACCTATTGTTTTTGGTGAAGATCGGTTGAGGGAAAGGGGTAGTTTACCTGCAACGGTTTTTTTTTATCAAGGGAAATTTTTTTTTTGGCAAACGATAACAGCCGCAAATTCAGACAGAATTAAATAATGTTTCGTATACAGCCCTGAATTGTAGAGTTCTCGAGATCTGTTGTTTTTGGTGAAGATCGGTTAAGGGAAAGGGGTAGTTTACTAGTAACGTTTTATGTTTTAACAAGGGTATTTCCTATGGCAAACGATAACAGCCGCAAATTCAAACAGAATGAAAAGATTATTTGCATACAGCCCTAAATTGTAGAGTTCTCAAGACCTTTTGTTTTTGGTGAAGATCGGTTGAGGGGAAGGGGTAGTTTACCAGCAACGTTTTTTATCATGCGTATTTTCTATGGCAAACGACAACTGCCGCAAATACAAACAGAATCAAACAATTTTTTGCATACAGCCCTGATTTGTAGAGTACTCGCGACCTATTGTTTTTGGTGAATATCGGTTGAGGGGAAGGGGTAGTTTACCTGCAACGGTTTTTTTTATCAAGGGAAATTTTTTTTTTCGCAAACGATAACAGCCGCAAATTCAAACAGAATCAAATAATGTTTCGCATACAGCCCTGAATTGTAGATTTCTCAAGACCTATTGTTTTTGGTGAAGATCGGTTGAGGGAAAGGGGTAGTTTACCTGCAACGTTTTTTTAACAAGGGTATTTTCTATGGCAAACGATAACAGCCGCAAATTCAAACAGAATCAAATAATGTTTTGCATACAGTCCTGATTTGTAGAGTGCTCAAGACCTATTGTTTTTGGTGAAGATCGGTTAAGGGGAAGGGGTAGTTTACCTGCAACGTTTTTTTATCAAGCGTATTTTCTATGGCAAACGATAACAGCCGCAAATTCAAACAGAATCAAATAATTTTTTGCATACGTCCCTGAATTGTAGAGGTCTCAATGATTTTCGATTTTGGTGAAGATCGGTTAAGGGGAAGGGGTAGTTTACCTGCAACCTTATACGTTTTAACAAGAGTAAAGTACTTGAAAATTTATTTAAACTTTTTGAAACAATGGTAATTGTTAAAAATAAAATAATTTTGTTGCCAGGCAATAAAATTATAATTTTTTCATTTTAATGTAATATAATATTTTTCATTTAATACAGCAATAAAAAGGCAGGTAAGACACAGCCTGGCTGTTTGGCTGAAAATGATTTTAAATATAAATCTTAGAATATGGAAGTCATGTATGGTTCTCCATACCGATATTTTTTACTTCCATATTCCTTAAGGAATGGAAGTATGGTGATGGCAAAAAAATCGTGTTCGAGATTATTGCAGATTCTGATTCTACTACACTCAAAACATGAAAAAAAGTCGTTTTCCGAAAAGTGTCTGTGTGTGTGTCTGTCTGTCTGTGTGTCTGTGTGTCTATAGATTTTTTTTCTATGGCAAACGATAACTGCCGCAAATTCAAACAGAATCAAATAATTTTTTGCATACAGCCCTGATTTGTAGAGTACTCGCGACCTATTGTTTTTGGTGAAGATCGGTTGAGGGAAAGGGGTAGTTTACCTGCAACGGTTTTTTTTTATCAAGGGAAATTTTTTTTTTGGCAAACGATAACAGCCGCAAATTCAGACAGAATTAAATAATGTTTCGTATACAGCCCTGAATTGTAGAGTTCTCGAGATCTGTTGTTTTTGGTGAAGATCGGTTAAGGGAAAGGGGTAGTTTACTAGTAACGTTTTATGTTTTAACAAGGGTATTTCCTATGGCAAACGATAACAGCCGCAAATTCAAACAGAATCAAAAGATTATTTGCATACAGCCCTAAATTGTAGAGTTCTCAAGACCTATTGTTTTTGGTGAAGATTGGTTGAGGGAAAGGGGTAGTTTACCTACAACATTTTTTTAACAAGTGTATTTTATATGGCAAACGATAACAGCCGCAAATTCAAACAGAATCAAATAATTTTTTGCATACGTCCCTGAATTGTAGAGGTCTCAACGGCTTTCGATTTTGGTGAAGATCGGTTAAGGGGAAGGGGTAGTTTACCTTCAACCTTTTACGTTTTAACAAGAGTAAAGTACTTGAAAATTTATTTAAACTTTTTGAAACAATGGTAATTGTTAAAAATAAAATAATTTTGTTGCCAGGCAATAAAATTATAATTTTTTCATTTTAATGTAATATAATATTTTTCATTTAATACAGCAATAAAAAGGCAGGTAAGACACAGCCTGGCTGTTTGGCTGAAAATGATTTTAAATACAAATCTTAGAATATGGAAGTCATGTATGGTTCTCCATACCGATATTAGAGAATGTACATATGTATGTAACTAAAATTTTCGTGTGTTTGAAGCTGATGAGAAGGACAAAAAATTATAATTTGTAAAGTCTAATACAAAACAGATTCATCCAGGGTAGACTCCAACACTAAAAATAACATAAATTTTAGTTATTTTTTCCCTCAGAAAGCAGTAACGCTTTAGTATATTTTGCTTGCTAATGCTCTCGAAATCTATCTTTGTATAATTATACTTAATATATATTTAAAATGAAATTAAACTTATGATACTTGGATTGTACCAAGCGAACTAAAAAGTATAGGCTACTTGTAACGCAGTAAGTACGCCAATAACCACACAAGGAAGAAAAAAACTTTCTTTTCGTAAGCAATAAACGTCAGTCAAAAATTAATTGCTTGTTATACGTTTGTTTGTGAGCGGAAAAGTTTAACTTGAACGCACTGTACATTAAAGTGGGACACACAAACAGCTGTTTTGTTGTGCCAAAGGAAGGCGTTTTGTTGGCTGCCGCCCGTCAAGACCCAACACAGGTTTTACGCGTTGTGTAGCTGCTAACAACTGTTTACGTTTCTCCTTGTTATGAAAAAAAAGGCGTCTCGTTCCGTTTCCTGATTTTTATAACGATGGCAGCGCTTTTCAGTACTACAAAAACACAGTTTTTGGTGTTGACGTTAATTATGTTTAGGCAACACAAAGAACAAAATAACTCATGTGTTTTAGCGCTACACTTACAGATAACTTTTGAACTGACCAACACATACACGTTACAGTTTGGTGGCTGTTTAAATGCGAGACACGAAAAGAGATTAAAAGAGATGTATGGATTAACATCCAACAACAGCAGCTATTACAGCCAGTGCAGGTTCTGTTACAGCAAAAGTACATCCATTTTGAAGTGTACCTTTCATTACACGTCTCTGTCAAGTTTATACGAACGTTATGACTCATCTGATGGCGCCACAACGGGTTTGCGATTTCTGCTACAAAACATGTGTCTTATATATTTTTCAAACCATGCATCTTATTCTTGTTATTTACGAAAAAAGTTTTTAAAACTGGAAGTCACGTTTCTCGCGAAATTTCTTTAATTTTTTTTCTGTAGGACATAATTATAAAACCAAAACTATACGAAATAAAATTACGTTTTGTCTTTATAAAAGTACTGTTCTTTTAGAGCCCGTTGTTTTTTTTTTACTAAAACAAGAAAAATACAGGTCGATTTTTAACTATTAAATAATTCAATAATTAATAAAGTAAATATATTAAATTTAATCTAAATTAAATTAAATTAGTTATTAATGAATCTGTATCTCTTCACTTTCATTGTAAAACGTTAATAAATACCAAATTTAGAAAAACTCATAAGAATCAGTAATTAAGTTAAACTCTTTTGTTAACTGAATAATTTTTTCTATAAAACTTAAATTTTACCATATTCTTTACTCCTTTACTGGAAAAAGAAAGCACTCAGTTTTCTGGCATTAATTATTTTATTTTTTCTGTCATTAGAAGGAATATTTCTTTTTAACTGCTGTATTTATTTATTTTTTGATCTTGTTCTTTTTCTTCATTTCTCTTTACAGATAGGCGTACTGCCTGTTTTGTCTTCAAGACGATCTTTTACTTTGCAGTCCGACATTTTGTTTACCCCGTAGTTTATAATGTATTGTTACGACGGTCTACTGATCGTCGTATGGTACAGTGGAAAACAAAATACTGGACACCAATTAGGTCACTAATTACCAGCTTTAATTATCACAATTAAACAGGTGTATACAACAAGGTAGTCTTTTACAACAAACAAAATAAAATTGTTCAGATGCAATAAAAATGTCAACTAATAGAGTCTCGCACAATTGTAAAACACATAACACTTCGCCAATATACTTCGAACCTCACTGGAACAAATCGCCACTAAAATTGAAACTAAGGGTCGCTTAAGTCTTGTAGGTATTTATACCCCGCTGAGATTCCAGAATAATCCATAATACGCGTCTACTATAAAACACTAATTGACTGCGGTCTTTAACTAATAGACACTAATAGAGCGTAATTGACTGCGGCCTTGAACACAGCGCGTACGGACCGCTATGGTCTGGAATAGTCTCGTTGCGGACGCGTGACAAGTGTCACATAATTGTCCTTCGTCTCAAAGTAGCAGAGATATGTACACCCACACACATTACAGCCGGGCTCCGCTGGAACAACCGATAAACACGTAGAAAGTTGTGTAACGGCGCAATAGTATTATACTACTTGGTAGTTTGCACGTTCCCATTCTATCAATGAGTTGCTTCTACCTACTTTTAGATTCGTCTATATTGTTACTATTATTATTATTATGCCAAGGTTTGGCGTTACGTGCTCAATGGCTATTCTAGCCCGCCTAGTTCAGCAAACATTTAATGTCTCCTTGAATATATTAATTTATTTTTAATATATTACTATGATCGGTGAGGTAAAATTCACAATTAGTATTAAGTATATAAATATTAATTCTAAGGACCAACCTACGTACGGGCATTTATGCCCCCTATAGGTCCTTTATTGTATAATTTTTATTATATGTAAAGGAAAATTGGTAATAAATATTATTATTATTATATATGTTGTTGGTTCCCGACGTTCACTACCATACATCAGCACCTCCACGACCATTCGTTCATGATCATCATCTTCACAGCACACCATGGGCAAGGTGCTGCCTGTTCTAACTTCAAATATCTTCCAGTCATGTACTCTTGGGTCTACACACACACACACACCTGTGTACTATAGATTTGTATTTGTTTGGCCAGCCTGGAATCTGACATTCTTTCTAAGTGTTCTTTTCACCGTTATTGGTAACCTTTTAATTTTTTATTCAAGTTAAAAACTGTAAATTCTTTTCTCATGGTTTACATTCTTTATACGGTCAGGTGTAATTCTTAAGAATGCCATTTTCGAGGTGTTTTATTTTACTTCCTTCTTTCTTGGTTGTTGTCCATAATTCACACACATAGGACAGTACGGAGACGGCCTTAACTTTTTGTAACTTTGTTTCTGGACGTACAAATATGGTTGATTGTCCTACAGATCGTCTGGATCTTACCTGACTTAACGTCAATATCACAATAACCATTCCTTTATAAAAGTGTAATTTTACCTCTTTTCTGACCCTAGTGCTCACTGGTCGGTGTATTGTGCCATATACTGGTTGACAATTGTTTGACTTTCTCTCAATATTCTTGACAATAAACACGTGCGGTAATAAACTATTAAGACGTAACATTTCTCAGGTTTTCTATCGCCCACAACAGTTTTCGATTGTATGTACGCATCGCACAAAAGCTATCACTTTAATCTTAGAGTGTGATATATTTAGGCCTAAGTCATAGGTCATTCTTTTTTTTTATTTATCCGGCGGTAACTGCATAAGCTTCTCTTGATTCCGAAGAAAAACCTTATCTAATAAGGACTAATAAGTTTCCTACGATTTATGATACAAAATTATGTGATACTAATTATGTCCCTATTATCTAATGCAAACAAAATGATCTGTGCCTTTACAATATACAAATATGTTAAATATCGGTAAATCATCACCATCATCATTTTCTTAACGGTTTTAGACTTTAGCGGCCTGTTACTATTCCACAGTCCACCTTTTTTTTAGGTCTACCAACTTTTCTTCTGCGTCTAGGGTTGTATAGGGGATCTTAGGATGTTTTCACATCCAAGAGTAGGATATGCGGAATATAGAGCCGTTTGGACTAGAGCCTCTACCTACTCAAGACCGTCGTGCGTGGTGAAGAGCCACACCCTTTTCGAGGTGGTCCTATAACAGAACACTACGGATCGAGACCAAAGAAGGTTGATACAAATCTAGCGGCGTAAGATTGGTTGCCCTATACCTGCCGGAGTCATTAATAAAAGAATTTACGTCCGGGATTGATTGCTTTGATCTGTCATTGTCTAAATCTGGCCGTCTCAATCAAAAATTCCAACCGTAAAATCGGTAAAATAGATAAAACATCTGTAGGGATACCGTTTAACACCGTTTGTCGAACACTTTATAAATTTTTTTCTACTCAAACAGCCCTCCTGTGGGTGACGGAAACGTTTAGACAATGACAGATCAAAGCAATCGATAACGAACGTAAATTCTTTTATTAATGACTCCGGCTGTGATAGCCTACGTAATCACGTAATAAATATAACTATAAGTTTGTCTGGGAGTCAGAGAGTGTGTGTTCTAAATATGCAATGGAGCAATAAAGTAACGAGCTACAAACTTCACCAGCAACTTCAAGGGGAACAGCAATATCGGAAACAGAAAGTAGCATAATAAATAACACTAATAAAGAAACGGGAATACAACGGAAAACAGAAAAACAAATCGTGAAATGGTTTTAACGCTATCCGCTTAACTGTGAACGGCATTACATTAAAATCAATTGTTCTGCCCTAGTGAAACCGTTTCGTGGAACGTTGATACATTTTTTAGAAAATTGGGTTTCATTACGGTTGTCAAAATGGCGCGGAATAAATTACAATTAGGCTATCGATCAGTTCTGTATCCCGCGGCGTTCAGGATACTCACAATCATTGCAAAAAATGTGTCCCAATTATATAGCATTTGTTTGTTACAGTTCAGTTCGCCTTTAACACGAACCTACGGCAGTAGTCGTCTTAAAACCTCAGTCAGGATGCTCACATTCTTAAATCAGTAAATTGATTTGTTGATTGCCCTGTGTTTAATAATTACCATAATACTCCCCATTCCATGTTTTATTCAGTAACGCAATTCTATAGCCTCTTATTTTCCCCCTATGGTACTAAAGCCATCGGACATTAACCGCCCCTATATTGTCCTTCAACCTCACTGTAGCGAATTACTTCCATACTCTCACGCTCAGCATCTCCCTCCCATGCGCAGCAACATTCTCCCATTTTTCCTTCTATGGCCTTTTGGCTTGCCCTCCGTGTTCCGTAAGTGTGCTCTTTTTGAAACGATGATCTACCATTATCCATTCTGACGACATGTCCAGCTTATTGCTGTTTCCTAGGTTTTACTTGCATTTCTACTGTTGCCTCACTGAAATGACAGTACACCTCTAGGCTATATCCTGATGTCCATTCGCCGCATCTATATATGAAGACTAGGATCAGCTATCTTTGAAATCGAACCGCCAACCGTACCAGAGCTGGTCCGAGTAAATGTCCAAGTTTCACTAGCAGAGGATAATATTTATAACATTTATAAATATTATAATAGATAATATTTATAAATATTATAATAGATAATACTTATAAATATTATAATAGATAATATTTATTATAACAGTTTTATTTATACGCAGTTTTGTCTGTCTATGGATGTCTCTAGATTTAAAGTGGGTATTAAGTGCAAACACGCCTTGTTTATTAAAGGTATCCTTCTTATTAAGTAATTAAGTGCCCAAATCATCGACATTTCTTGTAGAGGTGGCTTTTCACAACTTCGTCTCTCGTTATACTCCTTCATGCTTCAGCAGTGCTGAAATTTACTATGCTTAAAATAAATCCTTTGTAATATTCCCCGGTACAACATTGTAATAATAATATAACATTTCGTATTACATTTTACAGTGTTTAAATAACTTTCGACTAAACCGTTTAAAAATTTATGCGACTAGTAATAAGTGAATGATACTGTTTTGTAGTTGATCGAGTTGTAAATTTATTTGTATGTTTACGCTTTGTGAAAGCAAAAATGTTTACAAGCAAATAAACTTAATAAATTAATTAACACTTTTCTAGAAACATATATTCTTAGATAATATAGTTTATTTATGTACCATGTTATCAAAATATAATTTTTGTGAAAAGAATTAAACTACTAATTAAATAAATACATGTATGTAAAGAGACCTATCTATAAACATTCATGTAGTATCTATTGTCTGTAAATTACACGAGGACTAAAGCACGTCATTCAATGTGTTATTCAACGTTATTGAGTACATATTGTTACGACATTACACAACATACTTTGTGTTTCTCGGCTATTCTAGTAGAACCAGCTGTAACGTTGTGTGCGTACGTGATTCTCAACAGGCATTAACGAAATTGTTCCAGACTCACCGGTCCGCGCGCCCTGTGTTCAAGGCCGCAAGCAATTACGCTCTAGTGTTGACGCGTATTATGGATTATTCTGGAATTTCAGCGGGGATATAAATACGGGCATTCAGCGGTGCTTAGTTGAGTTAAAGTGGCGATTTATTCCAGTGCGGTTCGAAGTATTGTGGCGACGTGTTATGTGTTTTTTAATTGTGAGGGACTCTATTAGTTGATATTCTTATTGCGTGTGAACAATTTTTTATTTGATTTGTTGTAAGAGACTATCTTTTTGATTACAAACTGTGATAACTGTGATAACTGTAGCTGGTAATTAGTGACTTAATTGGTGTCTTGTGTTTTGTTTTCGACTGTACTATACGACGATCAGTAGACCGTCGTAACAATATTAATATGTGTGTATGTGTTGTAAATTCTAGTTGTCTGTGTGTGTGGTCTATTGAATTGTAGACATTGTAGACAGGGAATAAAGTATTCCCATATAAGCGGTCAAGCGGTCAACATTTACTTTGACAGTATGATCAGAAAATGAAAACATAACCGAGCACTTCAGTTAATAGGATGATATAATCGAGCTGGGTGCTAGGTAATCGGGATAGCTCGGGTTTTCGGGCATCTGAAATATTTTTAAAGCAGATGAAAGAATGCATACCAGATACTGGGTAAGAAATGAAGACATACTGGGTAAGAACGAAATGAGGGTGGTCTAGAATATCAGCGATAACATGGAGTAAATAAGAGTGGAGTAAATTTGATACAGAGTGGATGCAAATAAGAACCCAAACTTTTTAAAATGTATAAACGGTTAGGAAAGAGAGTTGTAGTTAGACTAAGAAGGCAAATCGCATAATCCCTGCAGGGAGAGGAAACAGAATAAAATATTAGTTTCAAAATCTGCGTGCACTAAGCTCTCTGTTTCAAACAGCGTTTTGTTGTTGTACTTTATCCGTTTTTGTTAGGTGACAGATAATTAGTAAATTCGAAGTCTCGTTTGTTGTGACATGCGATGAGGCGCTTCCAACTTCCGTATTCTGTAAACTATCTTTTGCAGCGTCCAAGACCCAAGGTTGGCGTTAATGTACGTTTGCATTTGGTAAACTTGAAACGCCGGCACCTAGCGTACATGCGTAGCTGTCAGCGTTAACGAGGCGCAGGCGTCGCGCAGTGGGACCGACGCGCGCGTCCGTGCAAAACGCCGCCAGTATCTCGGCTGGGTCCGAACCGCGCACAACCACCCCCACATGTACACACACGTACCACCATCTCGTCGACGTCTATACGTCAGCTTGGTAACATACGTGGCGAGGTTTGTGCGGTGCCGTGCGACGATGTAATCCATCTGGCAACCTCTACCGATAAAGAAAAATAATTTAACAAATGTTTTACTAAATGTTGCAGTGTTGTTAACTTTTTTTTACACAGTGGTAATTCAAATAAATAATCTTTATAAAGATACAAATAATGTATACACAAATGTTAAAAATTTATTGAAATGTTAAAATTTTATCGACAATTTGAGCAGAAAGGAAGTATTTAACTTAATCTATCTATTTACAAAATAAATGTTAAAGTGAATACCTGAGTTTACATGGTGGTAACAATTTTTTAAAACAGCTTAAAATAAAATAAAAAACCATAACTGAAAATTCGTTGATTGAATTTATAAAAAAATTTTGTTATTTCTGAAAAAAGTCACTGAGATCATTTTAAATAGTTACATTGACTTTCAAAACTCTCGTAAAAAAAGTTATAAATGTAATAATGTATGCTGAAAAATACAATAAAGTGTTTTTTCTGACAGTTGGAATATACTTAGTTTCACTGATGTTGATAGAGTACAATAAAAGATAAAAAATTAACTTATAAAAGTAAATTCTTATAAAAATCGTTCTTATGCACTGATCATTGTACGCAAGTAAACAGTTCTAACAAACTTTCAGGTTTCTTACGTTGGAATTTTTAAATTAATAAATATTAAACAGTAAAAGCACAAGTAAATAAGAAAATTAAAAATACTTATCAAGAACACAAACGAATATAAACAATATAAAATTGATTAAGTATTTTTTTGATTTTTATTTAAAACATAGAGTTTATTTAAAAACAAATAGGATTGTAATAGCTGTTAAATGTATATTGATTAACTAAAACAGGGGTTAATAACTGGGGGATAAACGAAAAAATGATTCCATTTATAATTCTGAAATACAAGTTGATGAGACTAACGTAAAGTTTGAAATTACAATAAATTTTTGATAGAAACTATAAAAATATTATTTCATTATAGTCTGTATTTAAAAGTGTTAAAATGTAATACCAGTCTGTTTCAAAATTTTAAATTGTAACCGCTTTGATTTATATAATGGAGAAAAGTATAGTGTTTTCTATATTTGTTTTATGCTGAATAAATTGTAATTGCATTACTGTCCGTCAAACAAAACAATGTTTAAATAAAGCTGAAAATTTATATTAAGTGTAAAGGTTAGTAGGGTTCAGTGGAAAGTTACTCTTTAATATAATGAACATTTCGCAAGAGGAATTTTTCCCCGTAAACTGGAGCCTCAACGGAACTCTGCTGGAAGAGGAATGGGACGTATGGTGGGACATGTTGCAACAACGAGCCGTATTGGCGGCCATACTGTTGGTGTTCTCTCTGGCTACGGTGTTCGGCAACGCTCTGGTGATAGTGGCTGTGATACGGGAACGATATCTACACACGGCGACCAACTACTTCGTGACGTCGCTGGCGCTGGCCGACTGTTTGGTCGGTCTGGTCGTGATGCCGTTCAGCGCCCTGTACGAGGTTCTACAACACAACTGGTTTTTCGGTATTAACTGGTGCGACGTGTGGCGATCGCTGGACGTGCTGTTCAGCACGGCGTCCATATTGAATCTATGCGTGATCTCGTTGGACCGGTACTGGGCCATCACGGACCCCTTCACGTACCCGACACGTATGAGTCGGCGTAGAGCATGTCTGCTGATAGCCGCCGTCTGGGTGTGTTCGGGCGCCATATCGTTTCCGGCAATACTGTGGTGGCGCGCCGTGCGTACCGAAGACGTGCCTCCGTTTAAATGTCCCTTCACTGACAGTTTAGGCTATTTGGTATTCTCGTCCACTATATCGTTTTACGTGCCGCTGTTCGTTATGGTGTTCACCTACTACAAGATATACCGCGCCGCAGTGATACAGACACGATCACTGAAACTGGGTACGAAACAGGTGGTGATGTCTTCGGGCGAAATGGAACTGACGCTGAGGATACACCGGGGCGGCGGCAGCACGGACGCCAGACACTTGTACCATTCGGCGACGCTGAACTCGACGCCGTCGGACGACGTGCCCGAATTGGACGGGCCGATGGCGCCGCACAACGGGCTCGCCAGACAGCAGTCGTCGCGGATGCTGCACAACAAACATCTCGGCAAGAACTTTTCGCTCAGTAGAAAGTTGTCCAAGTTCGCGAAGGAGAAAAAGGCCGCGAAAACTTTGGGCATAGTTATGGGCGTGTTCATAGTGTGTTGGTTACCGTTCTTCGTTGTGAATCTGTTGTCCGGTTTTTGTTTGCACTGTATTTGGCAAGAGGAATTAGTGTCCGCTATTGTCACCTGGCTGGGATGGATCAACTCCGGCATGAATCCTGTCATCTACGCATGCTGGAGCAAGGACTTTAGAAGGTAACAAATTTAATCTTCTTTTTACCAGACTTTAACTATAAATGTTCAAATTTTTGTTCAAAAGTGCTCGAAACATTTTGTAATTGTTTCAGTCGTCACGTCTTTGTTTAAACAAGTTTTTTAGAAATCACTTAATAAAATCATGGATGAAATATTACGTTTAGTTAGAACACTTCGTCATGAGAAACGATAAAAACCCATTATAGTATGTTATAATAAGACAATAATATACTTTTGAATTACATTTTTGTGGTCTACGTGTTGCAATTTAAAGCGAATTCAAAGCTAATCGGGTAGAATTAGTTTTCTTTTTTAGCAAGATTACAATCTTTCGGACTTAAAGAATCTAATGCTGCCTTCACAACAATTTTATGAATGCAAGTGAATGGTGTAAGTTATAACTTAATATTTTTCTTTTTTTACTGTGTTTGCATATGCTCGATATCATTGTAATATCTGAGGTCTTGTGTTTTATTTTATTCTACATCTGTCTTGTTTTATTTATAATTTTTTATGTTATTTTATTATTTTACATTGGGTAGATTTTCTACGTTTTATAATGAATATCTATCAACAAAATTCGTTCTTCAAATAACACTTTCACTTAAATAAGAAGGCTAAATTTTGGGATTATCCAAGTTGTTTGGTTTATGTAAAATCGGTCGTGCATATATGTCTTTTCTCACTAGCATAAAGACTATTTCATTGACATTTTATTTCACAATCATTCCTCTTCCTCATAAGTTGTCTTACCTCCTCGACGTCAAGACACTAACCGTACAATTATACAATGAAATCGTGTGATCGTAAAATGGAATATTAAGTACAAATTTTAAATTAACGTTATGAATTTAGTCATAAAGTATAACTTTATATTTTATATAGTCTATTTTATATATTTGTAAAGGTGCAAACTAGAATTAACGCGTACAATTTACTGTAGTCATATTCAAAGGGTGTTAACCTGATAGCTCATTCGTAAGAAATAATACTCTTAGAAATATTAATTATAAGTAATTCTATAGAACCGATTAGTTCTATTTAATTCTGATTAGTTAATTTTTAGGTAGCTCAGCTTGAATTTTTACTCACTGGTGGATCAAATAAACCTAATAATATGGGATGCCATTATACTTTTTATAGAAGAGTTTTTAAGGCTAAATATGTATTTAAAAAAAACTAAGGTCGAGGGAAGTTGTTAGATTAATTCCACGTCCTGTAATGAATATATACAAATTACACATATTAAATAATTATGCACAACAGAATTTGTCACGTTTTGAGTCTGAAGTGTATTTGCCAGACCGACTGCAACTATGGTGAACGTGTTGCTGGGCTGAAAACAATTGCAATCGGATGACATACGGCCCGAATCTAAAATTTGCGAATGTTATGTTACGTCTCTGTTTCTGCAGAATATAGCCACATATAAAAAATATATACAAATACACCAAATCATAACTAATTATACGTTTGCTATTTTCGAAAACCTGTTGATATTTCATCCTATCGTAGATGTGTTTAAAAATCCGAAGCTCTTTGGAATATTTATTAATACCCTTTTGACCTACGGTGCTGTTTTCAAACAACTTGGTTCTCCTGACTCAATCGGATTTGAGAGCAGCAATGTAAAATTTAAAACTAATTATGCAATCAATGTATGACAATAGAATTTAATATTATTTTAAACAATACAGTAAGTAAACATTCAATTTATAATTTTGTTACAAAATTGTAATATCTGCAACACGTATACCAAAGTATTAATATTTAACAGTATATTACTATTTTAATTTAATAATTTCTTACGTTTTATCAATGTTATTATTACATTTCATTAATAGATAAATTGTTTAATACACATTAATATTAATACTGTTTACGTATGCTTCACAACATTACGAACAGCTCAAACACATTTATGAGATACGTCATATCAGAGCAACGTACATTACAATAGTGCTAACGTACTATCGGAAAGAATCTCATTAATTCTGGTTACACGAAATGGAGTAATATACTAAGGAAAATATATGTTTCGTAAATATTATACAATTTATATAATCATAAATTTATAAGTGAGAATAATAAGAAAATAATTATCTAAATAATATAAAAGATACTATGAAAATAAAAAACATGTTTCTAATTTCACTTATTTGTATAATGAAGTTTTATATCCGCACTTTAATCTAATATTGATGTAACAGATTTTCAAGTCTTCAGGTTTTGAAGGTATATTGTCTGCTTTTCTATACCGAAAATGTTTGGAGCAAGAGTTTTAGATTCTTAAAAGTTGAAACAATAAAATTGTTATTACACCCTGGTTTACGTCTCAATTGCAAGAGTCGCTTACAATATGTCTGAAAATATGTTAATTTACAATGACTATATATTTCTAAGAAACAATTGAAAAACATGTAGCTTGTAAAACAAATTTTTGGGACCTTAAACAACAAATTATTGTAATCGAATTTGGCTTTAAAATGTTTAAAGAACTTTTGTTTAACTATGAAATAGTTGGTTCCCGAGTAGAAAATAAGATTAAGGTAATATTACTTTTCTAATATAAGCCAATATTAATAAATGACGCAAAAAATTGTAACGTTTACGTACATTAGTTTTATAATTTTGATATACACAATTGATGTTTATATACACTTCCTCACAATTATTCTTGTATTACAATTATTAATAATAAAAAATATTTTGTATTTTCTAAAAGAATATTTTTTTTATAAATATGTTATTTATATTTGGAAATATATTTGTGATGATGCCAGTAAAAAATACTATTAAAACAGCGTAAAATAAATTATGTAAAAAATATATTCTTGAATAAATAAAAATACTATTTATTATTAATTCAATCACTTTCTGCTACAGTCCGTTTCTTGATGAATATAATACATTTAATATTTATAAATAAATTTATCTCAAGATATACATGATATCCCCGAAACATGTTCCTAATAAGGGAAAAAAAGGTATATCTTGAGATAAATTTATTTATAAATATTAAATGTATTTATTATTAATATGTGTACACGCATACTTACATACATAAGGCGTAAAAAATACACAGACTTTTATTTATGTTTTATAATTTTCCAGAAATATACAACGTGTATGACAATAATACATAAATATTACAAATATATATTATAATAATCAAAATTATAATACGATCCCTAGAAATGCGAAACTGTTACATACATAATGGAATATAATCTAATAGAATGTCTTTATTAATATATTGTGTTTTTTTTCAAAGAAATTACGTTTGTCTAACTATCCTTTTTATTCTGGGTTTTACTTAACTTTAAAACAATGACGAAGAAACTCTTTTAGATATTCTTCTTATAAGAATACTGTAACTGTACTACAAAACAAGCCATTGCAATTCACTGTCCTTATCTTGGCCAGGAAATAGTTTTACGCTGCTGTATTCGTATCTGTAATATCTTTTTTAAAACTTACGTTATATTAACTACAATATAATTATATGAAATATAATAGGGTCTCTAATATAGTGTAATACATGTATTTTTAAATATTAAACGTATAGAGAAACGCTGCCAAACGGTTAAATACGATTTATTCTGAAATATGTTTTCTTTATAAAAATATAAATAACACTCATTACTTACGTACTTACTAAGGTAAAATGGTGAAAAGCATACGGTATCGTGAAATGGACAGAGCGTTTTTGTGCTCTTGAGAGCAAGTCACAATAAAGCCTTACAATTTCGAATTAAGCCAGCTATGAATAAAGTCTTTGATGTAAACTTGCGTGTAGGAAACAGATTAAAAAATATTGCCTAACTATGTAAAGACTAACGACGTAAATTAAATTTGTACATGTCTTTGTAAACGTTACTGTATAATATTTGTTATTTTTTGCGCATTAGTTTCGCATAGTACTGACATGTATACGTTTAACTGATGTGTATAAGTTGCAGTAAATACTGTATAATCAATTAATATTATACTGCAGTGAAATTAAATACTAAAGCATTACCCTGTATAATTTATTACAGACCATATCAAGGGATGCTGAGTATTCATACGTAGATAATCCTCTTAAAAAAGTATTAGGTGGCAAATATTTTTATGAAATCGACAAAAGTTTTATATTGAAAAAAACTAAAAAAATTGAAGGATTAATTCTGTTTGAACTTATTTGTTTATATGTTTTATAAATACGTTTTAAGGTTATACGATGGTTACATATGTACCGGGAATACTTAACTTTTTATTCTTTAATTGATAATTAACTTAATATGATTTTGTAAAGAGTCGTTATTAATACATATGTATCCATACTGCTGTACGATATCTCTCACTTCAGTGTTTCTGGAGTTATGATATACATGACGTATATAATGTAAATGAATCTATATCATCTTTACCAAACGATATTAAATTATTAATTTTAATAATTTTGTATATGTTTATTTTTGACTTACATCTTACATACAGTTAACAAACTGAATGTACAACATACGAGACTCTCTAATGTGTATAATTATTATGTCAATACTTCTATTCTATTAATAGTCTCTGATGATACAAGTTCAATCTATACAGTATACTAAAATTCCTGTACATTATAAAGCATTACAATTTTGGAAATTTACAACAGCAAGAAACCTTGTCGTATATGTACAAAATACATATCAGTAATACACGTCTAGAATATTATTAATTCTAAATTTTGTACCATTAAATTTTCACAGTTAATAATACTACTGGGGTTAACTATTAACTACTAATAATCACTATGACTATTGTCAATAATATCGCAGTAAGTGTGTCGTATATGAAATAAATGTGTTTAAGAAAATATTCTTAACCCTACTGACGTATGTTCAACGAATTAGTGTTGACCACTGTAGGCCTATGATCAACCCTACGAATTACATACAAATACATTGCTGCTGCTACTACTAATATTATCAGTGAGATTGTGTTGTTATTAAACTTAAATTACCACGAATGTTACAATTAATATCACTGCATTGTAAAATATATTGCTGTTGATAATAAATAAACGTAGTGTTTACACATTAAATTTTTTTCTGTGATATTGTTATACACGTGTTTCATTACTAAGGAATAAACTGAGACGAATTAATGTTAGAAAAGTGAACGTAATAAAAATTTAAATATATTTGAATACGCTACCTTTTCTAACAATCCTGTATTTAAATTTAGTTCTATTCCTTTATTGTTATGAGGTACGAGTAATATAATTTGTTACATAGCAGAAGTTATTACTGATGCTTTAAAAATAGTGGTACGTAACAAAACACTATATCAAATGTGAATCAAAATGTTGAGTCTCATTTAAAACGTAAACGCGCGCGCAAAATAACGCTCTGAAATACACGCAAAAGAGTTATTCAAGAGTGATTAATAATTAACATTTTAACGAATCCGAAAAATGCGTGTTAGTAAAAAGGATAAATATTTATAATATGCAAAAATTAGTATATTATTGAAAAAGGTTGATACTCAATAAATTATTGTAATAAATAAGTAAATAAAAATGTGTAATCTCTCTCTCTCTCTCTCTCTCTCTCTCTCTCTCTCTCTCTCTCTCTCTCTCTCTCTCTCTCTCTCTCTCTCCTCTCTCTCTCTCTCTCTCTCTCTCTCTCTCGTGACACCCCCCCCACACACACACACACACCTATGCACATGTAAAATCATCATTATCACTATTCACATGATTATCGTTAGGGCTTGTTTACAAACTGAAATTTCTGCACTCTGAAGTAATTCTTATTACAAATTATAAGATTTCGGACATTAGCCATCGTAAGTTAAAATTAATGAATACGACGTTTCGACCTCTATAAAATCACAGGTCGTTTTCAGGTGAACAATAAATTAATTCAAAGATAAATCTATCACTAACAAATTTATATCGTCAAAACTCCAAACCTTAGTTATACAAATATAGTTCTAAAAAAAAAAAAAAAAAAAAAAATAATAATAAAGATGATAAAAAACAGTACTCACCATTCCATCAAAGAAGGATTCCTCCCGTAGTTGCAAAGTAAATAGTTTTATTGTTATTATTGTTATTATTATTTTAGCGCTATATTTTTTTATAAAGGTTTGGAGTTTTGATGCTATCTATTTGTTAGTGATAGATTTATCTTTGTATTCATTTATTGTTCGCCTGAAGGCTACCTCTAATTCTATAGAGGTCGAAACGTCTTGTTTATTCATTTTATCTTACGATGGTTAATGTCCGAAATCTTATAATTTGTAATGAGTATATTGCGCCATCGAATAATAATAATTTTAAGAATCGCATTAATGAAATAATTCTTGTCCAGTTCACTTACAATACCGTCCCGCCACCTTGGAAACGCGGCGGCCATTTTAGGTCACTTGTCTTTCAATCTACCAACTCCTTCACTTTCTTACCTCCAACTATCCAGCGGATAAGTGGATCGCTTAACTGATATGAGTTTAAGCATGAAACAATATAACGCACATATCAAGTCCCACATAATTTGATAGTCCTACATCATTTATACGTAATTATTGTAATAATTTTAAATATGAAAAGTATTGAATCCCCTGACGGTAACGCTCACGTTAATAAGAACTACTAATGTTTACTGTATGAGGCTGTTTGTGTTGAATCTATATAAATCGAAGGTAAAATAGACCTAGGTGAAAAATTATTCTATCCTAAGTTATCGAGGAGGAATTTGCCTGAAGATGGCAGAGATGAATCTTTGGAAACAATGGAAAAGAATCCTTTGGAAAACAGACAAAACCCGATGCGAGACTCAATCCGATATACTGTATAAGTACACGTATATATGTAGCTCAAGACAAGATGTATTATTACACACGTAAGGCATCTTTAGGACGATCGACTGTATCAAGATCGACACTTTGTCTGCCATACAAATAAAAGCGAGCGATGAGCATACAATGAAAGATTGAATCACAACTCAAGTGACTTAGAATATATCTTGTCCTGGAGTATATACTAGTCTATTTCATTATGGATATCTCACAAAGTACATTAATATGTGAAGAAAACGAACTGTACCAAAACAGTACGAGTACTATACGATTCAAAGATATACGTGATTCAAGTACGTGTTACATTATGTTAAGAGTAAATAAGAAAAACTAACGAGACGTTAATTATTTAAACCTCTTTCAATAAACCATTACCAACTACTGTACGGAACATACAGGAAACCGATTAGCACTAATCTGAGTGTACCTAAGAGCTCAAACTATCCACCATACCATAAAAAGCCAACTTTCACGCATTTTGCCGATACGATATACAAGATATTTGTAAATGTAAAGAAATAAAAAGAAGTAAAGAAAAAAAATTATAAAATTGACTCAGAAGCCATGTACTACGTACTTGGGTTGTATAACATGTTAATTACGAATTGCTATGTTTATGTACCTTGTACATGTTTAGAATACGTATAAGGTCATGCGCACTGTGAAACATATAGGCTACTGATGAGTTCAATAAACAGATTAATTCGTGGTGTGCTCGGTATGACAGACTTAAATACTGCTAATTGACGCCACGCGTAAAAACAGGGATTATCACGGGGGAGGGGCGACGACTTGTCAAAACAAAGGCGAATAGATTGTACTGATTAGCTTGTTATCTGTCTATAACCAGATTACTGTACCAGATAACGAGACGTGTGTTAAATGTGTGTGCGCGCGCACGTGTGGCGTGTGTTTGTTTTTGCATACCGGCAATGCACGTACTACACAAACTGAAATACGCACAAGCACGGACGCGCGCGTGCGCTTTGACAAAGCTTTTCTATAGACTACAGTTCAGCACAGAGCAATTAATAATGACTATATGATAATCCTTTGTGTTTTCCATGTTGTTAGACATTCCATACTTTAAACCTCTCTGTATAACTCACCTCCAGTTACCGGTTAAACTGCTGCTTTCAATTGGTAGTAATTAATATTGTTTCGTCGTTTCGCTAATGGGATTCATCTAGTTTCTATTAGTATAGTTAAGAAAGGTTTAACAAATAGTGTTAACCAGCTTTTTACAACCTTCTCCTGACTGTTGTTCTCTTTTCAACCTTGTTTCCTTTCTGTGGTACTCCTAACCTACCATGAGAAAGGGAGCTATTTAGAAACGCTTTTGTTTATATAATATAAGCAAGGTAGAAGCAACAGACAAAAACAAGAAGGGAGAGAGAAGAGAGCGTCTGAGGGAGACAATAACAAACACACACGCGCGCGCGCGCGCATACAATCTGTTCAAGTAACTCTTATTACTTTCGTTTCTTGCAGTACAGTATTTTAATGTTATTTTTCACGAATAGATTACTTTTGCAAGTATATTTTAAATTTAGTTAGTGTACGAGCTATAGCCTCGTACTTATAGCCTATATAGTTGTTAATCAGTGTAATTTAAAAATACTTGCAGAAGTAATCCTTCTTGAAAAATAAAACACACGAACACACACACACATATTTTTTAAAATTATTTTTAAAATGT
This sequence comes from Magicicada septendecula, assembly GCA_034769895.1. NCBI lineage: Eukaryota > Metazoa > Arthropoda > Insecta > Hemiptera > Cicadidae > Magicicada > Magicicada septendecula. The sequence goes on from CM068367.1 coordinate 157,794,220, forward strand.
ACACAAACAAAACTGATACAAAATTAAATTACATAAAAATGACATCTAAGTATTCGTCAATATTCATGACCTTTGTGATTGATGAAGAAAATCTTGATTTTTTTATTCGATCTGTTGCTTTGAGGGGACAACACTCCATATAATACTACGAGGAAATCTCTTTCTTAACTCCGTGTTAATTATTCTACTGGTCTTAAGTTTTCTTGCGCCATCAAATGCTATTGTGTAAAGGCATTATATTTTTCATATTCTCTGTATAGTTTATAATCTACGTAATTATTCTAATAATTGTAAATATAAAGAATGTTGAATCTCCTGATGGTAACGTACACGTTAACAAGAATCACTAATGTTTAGTGAATGAAACTGAGTCGTATCTGTATAAAACGAACGTAAAATCCTCCAAAACTATTTTACAGTTTAAAATTAAGTAAATCAAGGCTACTACATATATATGTTTACCTGTAGGCTACATATATTTGGAACTGGAAACACACAAAATAGTGAATCTGAAATACAACATGCGACTGTTAATCTAATGCGGTGTAACTCGAACGTTGTACTGGATTGCAATGCAACGGTGAGTTGAGCATACACTGCTTGCATAACTCGGATTACACCGGCTGCAAACGTAACCACCGTCCGTGTGTAATAGCTATAAATAGCCGTATGCCTGTCCGTCAGTGCCAAAGTCGATAACCAAACTACACGTCTGGACAATGCATCGCTCATTCTTCGTTCTACATATTCTACGAAGATTTCTAGTACTACAAACCATACATATACACCCTAATACGAATTTACATATCTTTTTACCATTATTGGCAACTAGTTTTGTATATTCTGTCCTGATATGGATTGCATTTCATTTCAGTTTTATTTTTATTATTTGGACTGAATATTTGAAACGTTTATCTTAATTCTTAATTTTTTATCATGTTATTTTGTTTTCTGTTTAATGTTTAAAAACCTTATCGCTGTGCTTCAATATTTATTTTCTATAGACTACTTTTCTTTACTCCAAGTTACGCTGCTATACATTGGTATAGCTACTACCAATGCCATTAACAGTTTTATCGTTCTCTTTCTTTTGTTTTATTCTTCTACTTTTGAATATGGTTAACAGCCCCACATATGCTGCTTGTGACTCCATTTTACTTTTATTGTAAGTAGGTCTTTACTACAATCGAGGGGTATATCAAACAAAACCTTAACATATACCATGCTTTACTGTTTCTTATGTTCTGTGATCTAAGACGTACATTCCGTTACAGGTTCACTCCTGACAAAGCCATACTCAATGTCTTTTGTGAATAATTTCACTTATCGCTGTTACTTGTTTGTTTCAGTTTATGTAACACTTTTTGTAATTCGTCATTTGTCTTTTCAAACGTTGTCATATCATCTGTGTACAAAAGTAGATTTAGTACTTAAGTCTTTATTTGGATTAACGTCGATAACTAAATAAACTCTATCTCTGCGTAATTTTCATTCTAGTTTAGGATAGTTTAGGATACGTACTTAGGTATACACGTCTGAGCAGCGTGGGCGTCAGAGAATAACCTTATCTTACCCCTTCACAGCCGGCACAGGGTTAAATGATTTATCACTTACGCTAATGGATGTACTGCTTCCACTCTAGAGATGTTTATTCATTTTGATAAGGTGTGAGAATCCACTGTTGTCAAAAAATTTCTCAAATTTTTCTCCGTAGTCATATTAGAAAATCTTTTCAAAGGCTACAAAGGTTATGTAAATGCAAAGATTATACTGTCAGTTATTTGCTATAAAGTGAAAGTCGCAACGTAGAATTTCTGCTTTTCCAAAATTTCGTCTTCTCTCTTTCTACTAGATTCTCTATTTCACTTCTTACCGTACTGTTGTATGCAAATGTTTTAAGGTAAAATTATCTAGAACGTATGGTCAGTAACTGGGAACATCGGTTAATTCACTACTAAATCTAAATGACATTTGTATACTATTATTGGCTTTGTGTTAGCACTAAACAGTAATAATACTATGACTCCTATCTGCGATTGTAATCATTTGCTTAATTTACAACGTTCTATCTAATCACTGCTAGTCTGATCGTCTGTAACTCGCCAACCTTCATCGTAAACTTCATACAGTGCTTCATTTCTTCATGGAGTAGTTGCTTACACAAAGAAGCAAACTTTTCCGTATCTCCAGTTTTTGTGACTCAGAATAGTCAGAAAGCTATTTATCACGAGTATGTAGTTTGCGGCACAAGGTGTCGAATGTCCTGGAAGTGAAAATAGAGATTTATATTTTGCAATAATCTGTAGATCAAATGTTATCAGTTTGAACACTTACATAGTAAAGTATGAAATACTCAATTTTTTTTTACATAATTTATTTACACATTTATGCAAAATTATATATGAAATACCCTACATAATTGAAATTATTTTGGGTCAAGATTTTGCAACTTTATAATATTAGTGAAAACTAAATATTTTAGAAATAAATTCACCTTCATAATCCCATATTGTCTTAAATAAAGTATTATAATTTTTAGATACTTTAAATTTATTATCACATCCATGAACCAGTAATTATAGAAACACACAAGCAAGATTATTTTCGGCAAGATATTACGACTCAATAGCAATTGATTATAAGTGATTTTTTGAAAATAAAATCGCATCACTATTTTTCTTCTTTTCTAAAATAACCTTTTTTCATTCTGTAACCGTATTCCAGTGGTTTTAAGTGCGGTCTTCTGTTTCAGTGCGCATGCGAAAATCATTCCTGAGAATGAGCTTTCATACATTCATACGTTTAATGGAAGTAACGTTAATCACAGCATACATATGTTTCTGGATACTTTCATGTCTACATTTATAAGACGATCTTCCCTTCAACTTATGTTGTTATAACGGATAATTCCTTTTCTCGGTCTGAATTTGTTTTTGTAGTGACTCAGATTTAACGTTCCTGTGAAAAACCACATTAAACACGAATTCAGATTTTATCACTAATCCTATTATGATAATGTTACATCGTTTATAAAAATGTACAGTGAAAATTGTTTACTAAACTGTGATTGCGATTAGTATCCGGCCCCTAATTCACAAATTTCACGTAAAACGTCAGACGTTTCGGCCGTGTGCACGACGGCAATCAACAGTTGAGCGGGAACTAAGGCTTTAAACGCCCGCCAAGGACGAAATTTAACTTTCCCCCTTAGCGGCCATTTAAAATGTTAGTTCCCATTCCACTGATGACGGCCGTAGCGCACACGGACGAAACGTCTGGTATTTATCAGTTCAGTGTTGTGGACGACGGCCTAACAGCCCGGACAATAATCGTAATCACATTGACTACTCCAATCGCAATCACATTCACAACTCCGGCCGACAGTGTTTGCGTTCTTTGATTGTTTACCAAAATAACCGTCGTTTAATAAAACGTAGTTACTTTGTATCCGTTTTTAACACACAGACTTTTTTCACGTACACAATTCTAAGTAGGAAAAATTTAATTAACTACGATCATTGAATTACATCACTTTTTGTTCGTCAATGTGACTGTACAATGGCGGCAAAGCTAAGCCCGTGATATCCCTGAGATATAATAATTTCGCCATTATTGAAATTCCCCACACATCTGACCCAGTTTGTCCGTCTCCCTCGTTACTTCCTTCCTGGACGGCTCGCCACATCACCATTTTACTTGTTTCTCTCTCGCCGCTGCTAGTTACTCTCTCTTCAGTTTATTTTCACTAAATCTAAAATTAATCCATAAACGTTCTCTGTATTTGTTACTAACAATAAATAAACTGTGTTCATTAATTTTTTTCGTAAAGTTAAGTAAGTCAATTCTTATTTGCTATCCTTTTCTCTCACACTCTCGTTCATTTCGGCTACGTAATCACAATAATATTTCCCCTCTCTCATTTTAAACCTTCTTTCTATTACGAGAGTTTTGTACTCATCTTTCTATTCTCAAAAACAAAATATGTTCTTATATTCTGAATTGTCTATATTCACTGATATGATTTTTACTTCCATGTTCCGTCCTTAAGGAAATGGAAGTTTGGTGATGGCGAAAAAAATCGTGTTCGAGATAAGGGTTGATTCTGATTGTGCTACCCTCAAAACATGAAGAAAAGTAATTTTCCGAGAAGTGTGTGTGTGTGTGTGTTTGGAGGTGTGTGTGTATAATTTTTTATTGCGAACAATAACTGGCGCAAATTCAAACAGAATCAAATAATGTTTTGCATATGCTCCCGAGTTGTAGAGGACTCAAGGCCCATTGATTTTGGTGAAGATTGGTTCAGGGAAAGGGGTAGTTTAACTACAACATTTTACGTTTTAACAAGAGTAAAGTACTCAAATTTAATAAATAAAGTATCCTGAAAAGAAGGTCATAATAATCCACTGTAGATAGGTAGATGAAATACTGTATATATAAATGAAAAGTGGGAGTTGAAGTGGGAGGGCGTAATTTTCTGTAAATCAAAATAATCGTTTACGAGGGAGGGAATAATTTTTTAAATGTGTACTACATAATCGGCAACAAAGAAGTCGTTTCTAAGGATATATTTCATTTCAATTTGTCGAACATAAACTCGATTTACAAGGTGGGGAATATTTTTTTAGAAATTGTCGAACCAAATTCAAGTAAATTATTTTAAATATAAATCTTAGAACATAGAACCAGTGTTAGGAACCAGTGATTTATTAACCCAGACAATAAATTGAAATATTGAAGAGAATATCATATCTAGGATTTGTTTCATTTATTCTTCTATTAATAAATTGTACTTTCAAATTTTATCAGATTCTTCCTAATATTTACTTTAGGGTGATTTTTTACTTTTCCATTTGTTTGATTATTTTTTAATTATTAAATATAAAACAGTGGGAGACTTTGTTAACTTATTCGCACAAACTATTTACATAAGACAAAACAACATTAAAATAAATATTTAAAATTTAAAATAAAATACAAATATATATTACAACTTTTACATATATTACACACATACACACACACACACACACACACACACACACACACACACACACACACACACACACACACACACACACACACACACACACACACACACACACACACACACACACACACACACACACACACACACACACACACACACACACATAGACACAATAGAATATGCTATATACGTGTGTAGAACGCCGTACCACTTGCTCTACAGGTAGAGAGAAGAACCATGAAAGTATTAGAAAATAGGAAAAGGAATTGTTTATTTCATTGTTTAAGAAGAGACTGCTTGGTTACAACTGCCATGGAGGGCGTCATTGAAGGAGAAAAAAGTAGAGGGCGTAGAATAATGAAGTTAATAGATAGCATTAAAATCAGAGGGTGTTACGAAGAAACGAAAAGACTGCCATGCGATAGGACAGCTTGAAGAACTTTTACCATTTGAAGACTTGCCTCAGGGCAGAACATCAAATAATATATACCTGTATTTGTGAAACAAACAAGAATCATACGCATGCATGTAATGTATAATTACAAAAAAAGCACATTACAAAAACATTACCATAATTCGATATTTCAATTTAACTATTTCTCAAAAATAAATTTGAGAATATGCTTACTACGAACGTAATAAAATAAGCTTCAGTTATTTTGTTTAATGTAGATAAAGAAGAAACTAATGCGTTACTTTGTAGAATAGCATAGAATATTTTCTTCTAGGTATTGATAAATCATTCAGTATTTAGCCACTGATAAATTTATCAAAAAAATAAATAAATAAACGTTAAGAGTTTAGAAAACACTGAATCAGTTCAGAAGACTTAATTAGTAAGAATAATATTATATGTTTCAGGCTGTGAATGTTATGGATCGTAAAAAATTGTTTTCGTGTGAACACGTAGTATACGCACGCGTTTGGTTTCAATAATTTCATTTGTATTTGTAGCTTTTAATATGCAAATAAAGTAACGCAGGAAATTTTTAGCCATGAATGTAAATTAAAGTTGCCGAGAGGTTTTTATTATGACTTCGTTGGACCCACGACAAGAGAAATAATGAATGAGCATGCCCCTGATATCTCTATCTCTAGTCGGATATTGCGTCATACCTCTTTGCATTAATCCTATTCTGACCTAGCGTATCTACTATAAAATTTTCGTCTTGCACATCGTATATAACATTTTATAGCTTTATCTAAAACGGGTGAATGGATAAATGATACAGCGACCGTTAAAACGGTTAGAGAGACATGAATTTGACTGGTAGTTAATTTTTTTAATTAAAAATTTAATCCAATTATTTTCTTACGCTACAAAAGAGGTAAAAAACATTGGAAATAATTTAAAAATTATTAAACTATGTTAAGTGAAACGTTGATTACAATAAAAATTATAAGCAATGTAACTGTCTATTGTAGCATTGCATTCTAATTAGTGAATACGAATTAAATTGTCAAGTTATTTTGTTAATTAATATTTGCAATTGACAATTTTAAATATTTTTTTAAAAGATTTTTAAACTTATGTAATTTGAATAATATTTGTTTATAATAATTTTCTTATAAGTAATTGTTAATTCAATTTACTTATAAATTCACAAATAGGTACAGATAGGTAATTCGCAGATATTAATACCTGTACAAACAATCATAAATTCATTTAAAAATTATAATCCGCATAACTGTAAAATTTAGATACTGAGGTAAGATTGTACACTGGTTTATCAGTGATTTTATAGAGACATACAGTGAGAGAAGAATGGTACAATATACCATTCGGTGCTTATTCAACTGACATTTTTAGTAAAAGTCTGGGTAAACCAGTAACACTTGAACAGAGGAGAAATTAACAATCTTAGCAATATAATAATTAATCAGTTTTTACAATTTTGTTTTCCCTTTCGTGAACCATATAACGTATATATATATATATTTATGTATATTGAAATTTTATTTTCCGTTATTTCAGAATAATCCTTACCTTATAACGTGAAAATGGCGTTGTAAAAAATACAGACAAGTAGTCACACATAAAATAGTCATACATAATAGTAGGCTCTATAGCTTACGAATTGTGTGAAACATGTACTTAAATATGCATAATGAAACCTTCGGTGCAATCATGTTAATCTGAGGTGTTATTATATATAAAAATAAAAGATATATAATAAACATTATTTATAGATTTGTTTAGAAACGCAACTACTTGATAAACAGATACGTTGGCTGGACTATTTGTATTATTTTTTAGGGGTTTATTTAAGTGTGGTCATCATATTTTGTTTACCTTTTTATTAAACAAACGCACAAACAGTCACACCGAGTACTAGTTTTTTTCAAACATCAGGTACATTGTTAGACTGCTTATGTTGAAGGTTCTGAAGTCAAATTCCCCTTAAATTTTAAGTTAATTTTAGCATTTCACGTACTAGTAAATGTATTGATTTGAGGGATGATAACTTCTTTCGTCCCTTTACATCCCTGTATCCCGTTATTGCCGTATTATACTTACGCTATGTGACAGTTTCCTTATGGCAGAGGACAAGGATTCTTATTATTGGATTCGAGATGAAAGTATTTAGCTACTAGCTCAAACTACCTTTCGAAATTTTTATAGACCGCCAATATCTGCCTCAATTGCAAAGGCACAGTATATTTGTTATTCATTTATTATTGCATTTACAAGTTGGTGCTTTATAAACCAGTAGTTTTGGTGAATGAATAATAATCAATAGGTCCTGAGTTCAATTTCTAAGCCTTCTATAACATCAAGATGCGTTTTTCAACCCTCGGGTCGACTCATCGCAACGTCTGCGAATGAGTTCCTGGGATAATATCCAGAGGTAATAATGAGTGCTGAACCATAATGCTGGCCTTCTTTATATTTCGAAATGCTTACATAGGCAGGGTACACAGCTTTTCATAAACTATTTCGATAATACAAAAATATAGTCATTATTATTATTATTTATAAGGTTATTATGGGGTACGTAAATCTAACCTAACCTAACCTAAACTCATTGGTAGATAAGACAAGACACTACACAATATGATTTACTGAAAACACAAGTAAGGGAGTGCTACCAGCACTACAGAACGGGATATTTATATGACAAGCGTTACCACTGCACGTACTGCAACATTATATTTACTGAAAACACAAGTAAGGGAGTGGTACCAGCACTACAGAACGGGATATTTATATGACAAGCGTTACCACTGCACGTACTGCAACATTATATTTACTGAAAACACAAGTAAGGGAGTGCTACCAGCACTACAGAACGGGATATTTATATGACAAGCGTTACCACTGCACGTACTGCAACATTATATTTACTGAAAACACAAGTAAGGGAGTGCTACCAGCACTACAGAACGGGATATTTATATGACAAGCGTTACCACTGCACGTACTGCAACATTATATTTACTGAAAACACAAGTAAGGGAGTGCTACCAGCACTACAGAACGGGATATTTATATGACAAGCGTTACCACTGCACGTACTGCAACATTATATTTACTGAAAACACAAGTAAGGGAGTGCTACCAGCACTACAGAACGGGATATTTATATGACAAGCGTTACCACTGCACGTACTGCAACATTATATTTACTGAAAACACAAGTAAGGGAGTGCTACCAGCACTACAGAACGGGATATTTATATGACAAGCGTTACCACTGCACGTACTGCAACATTATATTTACTGAAAACACAAGTAAGGGAGTGGTACCAGCACTACAGAACGGGATATTTATATGACAAGCGTTACCACTGCACGTACTGCAACATTATATTTACTGAAAACACAAGTAAGGGAGTGCTACCAGCACTACAGAACGGGATATTTATATGACAAGCGTTACCACTGCACGTACTGCAACATTATATTTACTGAAAACACAAGTAAGGGAGTGCTACCAGCACTACAGAACGGGATATTTATATGACAAGCGTTACCACTGCACGTACTGCAACATTATATTTACTGAAAACACAAGTAAGGGAGTGGTACCAGCACTACAGAACGGGATATTTATATGACAAGCGTTATCACTGCACGTACTGCAACATTATATTTACTGAAAACACAAATAAGGGAGTGCTACCAGCACTACAGAACGGGATATTTATATGACAAGCGTTACCACTGCACGTACTGCAACATTATATTTACTGAAAACACAAGTAAGGGAGTGCTACCAGCACTACAGAACGGGATATTTATATGACAAGCGTTACCACTGCACGTACTGCAACATTATATTTACTGAAAACACAAGTAAGGGAGTGGTACCAGCACTACAGAACGGGATATTTATATGACAAGCGTTACCACTGCACGTACTGCAACATTATATTTACTGAAAACACAAGTAAGGCAGTGGTACCAGCACTACAGAACGGGATATTTATATGACAAGCGTTACCACTGCACGTACTGCAACATTATATTTACTGAAAACACAAGTAAGGGAGTGCTACCAGCACTACAGAACGGGATATTTATATGACAAGCGTTACCACTGCACGTACTGCAACATTATATTTACTGAAAACACAAGTAAGGGAGTGCTACCAGCACTACAGAACGGGATATTTATATGACAAGCGTTACCACTGCACGTACTGCAACATTATATTTACTGAAAACACAAGTAAGGGAGTGGTACCAGCACTACAGAACGGGATATTTATATGACAAGCGTTACCACTGCACGTACTGCAACATTATATTTACTGAAAACACAAGTAGCCTAAGGGAGTGGTACCAGCACTACAGAACGGGATATTTATATGACAAGCGTTACCACTGCACGTACTGCAACATTATATTTACTGAAAACACAAGTAAGGGAATGCTACCAGCACTACAGAACGGGATATTTATATGACAAGCGTTACCACTGCACGTACTGCAACATTATATTTACTGAAAACACAAGTAAGGGAGTGCTACCAGCACTACAGAACGGGATATTTATATGACAAGCGTTACCACTGCACGTACTGCAACATTATATTTACTGAAAACACAAGTAAGGGAGTGCTACCAGCACTACAGAACGGGATATTTATATGACAAGCGTTACCACTGCACGTACTGCAACATTATATTTACTGAAAACACAAGTAAGGGAGTGCTACCAGCACTACAGAACGGGATATTTATATGACAAGCGTTACCACTGTACGTACTGCAACATTATATTTACTGAAAACACAAGTAAGGGAGTGCTACCAGCACTACAGAACGGGATATTTATATGACAAGCGTTACCACTGCACGTACTGCAACATTATATTTACTGAAAACACAAGTAAGGGAGTGCTACCAGCACTACAGAACGGGATATTTATATGACAAGCGTTACCACTGCACGTACTGCAACATTATATTTACTGAAAACGCAAGTAAGGGAGTGCTACCAGCACTACAGAACGGGATATTTATATGACAAGCGTTACCACTGCACGTACTGCAACATTATATTTACTGAAAACACAAGTAAGGGAGTGCTACCAGCACTACAGAACGGGATATTTATATGACAAGCGTTACCACTGCACGTACTGCAACATTATATTTACTGAAAACACAAGTAAGGGAGTGCTACCAGCACTACAGAACGGGATATTTATATGACAAGCGTTACCACTGCACGTACTGCAACATTATATTTACTGAAAACACAAGTAAGGGAGTGCTACCAGCACTACAGAACGGGATATTTATATGACAAGCGTTACCACTGCACGTACTGCAACATTATATTTACTGAAAACACAAGTAAGGGAGTGGTACCAGCACTACAGAACGGGATATTTATATGACAAGCGTTACCACTGCACGTACTGCAACATTATATTTACTGAAAACACAAGTAAGGGAGTGCTACCAGCACTACAGAACGGGATATTTATATGACAAGCGTTACCACTGCACGTACTGCAACATTATATTTACTGAAAACACAAGTAAGGGAATGCTACCAGCACTACAGAACGGGATATTTATATGACAAGTGTTACCACTGCACGTACTGCAACATTATATTTACTGAAAACACAAGTAAGGGAGTGCTACCAGCACTACAGAACGGGATATTTATATGACAAGCGTTACCACTGCACGTACTGCAACATTATATTTACTGAAAACACAAGTAAGGGAGTGCTACCAGCACTACAGAACGGGATATTTATATGACAAGCGTTACCACTGCACGTACTGCAACATTATATTTACTGAAAACACAAGTAAGGGAGTGCTACCAGCACTACAGAACGGGATATTTATATGACAAGCGTTACCACTGTACGTACTGCAACATTATATTTACTGAAAACACAAGTAAGGGAGTGCTACCAGCACTACAGAACGGGATATTTATATGACAAGTGTTACCACTGCACGTACTGCAACATTATATTTACTGAAAACACAAGTAAGGGAGTGCTACCAGCACTACAGAACGGGATATTTATATGACAAGTGTTACCACTGCACGTACTGCAACATTATATTTACTGAAAACGCAAGTAAGGGAGTGCTACCAGCACTACAGAACGGGATATTTATATGACAAGCGTTACCACTGCACGTACTGCAACATTATATTTACTGAAAACACAAGTAAGGGAGTGCTACCAGCACTACAGAACGGGATATTTATATGACAAGCGTTACCACTGCACGTACTGCAACATTATATTTACTGAAAACACAAGTAAGGGAGTGCTACCAGCACTACAGAACGGGATATTTATATGACAAACGTTACTACTGCACGTACTGCAACATTATATTTTATATTAAAAATTAGGGGCGTAAAATTAGTGTTTCTTGGCTTGTAATATTCCTTGAAAAACATAGTTATACAGTGGTATATATAAATGTAAATAGGATATTTAAGAAAAGTAATAACATAAAACTTATTTTTTTTAATTTTATGATTTCTGACTTACTTTTTAAAAATAACAGTGTAACGTCTAATAGTGGATTCGTTATGGTTACAATAGAAATTTTAATTTCAATTTACACAATTATTATTTCATAATATATAGGCCTAATTTTGAAAACATTTCCTCCATGATTCTGATTAAAACGTTTGTTGAATTATTAAATAACCTGTTGAATTAATGGACTGTTACATGATTACAAATTTAAAAGGTCTACGATAAAAAAACATACAATGCAAAGGATGTCTTCCAGTACATTTTGGACAACCATTGCTTGTATGCTGTAATGTTATTTATATTTATGAGAGTACTATATAAATATAAAATAGATGTAATGTAAATTTGCTTTAGGATACTTTTAACAAAAGAAGCTATGATAATGGAAGCTGTCAATATAGCAATGCTTTTAGCGGAATAAGTAGTGAAATAAACACAGTGTATGTACATACTCTAGCAGCAGCAGTGGCGCATGTTGTAGTGAGTGGGAGTCACTTTAATGGTGTGCGGTATGCAACCTGTGTTCTAAACGAAGTTTGTGCTTTCCGTTCAACAAAGTTTCCGACATACTGTTTCAGTGTCAACTTTATATTACATTAGTGATGTCTTATAGTTTACTTTTAAACTTTTTGATTCAGTGTCTGTTTTAAATATAACTAGTAGATATAGTTACTTTTTCATGGCGAAAAAAAATTTATATCTTTGTAAATGAAGCATTTACCACTAGACCTGTACTTTGATTTTAATAATCGATTTTGGTAACACCATGTAGACATATGTCTATAACAATGGCCTTGAAAATATCTCACCTACAGGTATATGATTTATGGTGTTCGTTTTTGAGGTTCTTCTTTGTTGTTAATAACTGTGTACTGGTAAATGAGTCTCGTTCTTCTCAATTTCAGCCCGTCCCGACTTCACGTAGTACCAGATCATAGGTCACATAGTTTGCCACGACTACGATTATCAACCGGTCTATAATCTTGAACAATACGTACGTTCATTATTCGTTTCACAAGGGACTTCTAATCTTCTACTTCTTCTGCACCTCACGGAGTAGGCACTTCCTTCTTCACAGAGTATCTCTCCATCTCACTCTCGGTCTTCCTGCATCTCTTGTACCAAAGGGTCCATATCGATACGCAACCTTAGGTAGTCGTCCAGTACCACTGTACTGCCGGGAAGAGAGTTCTCACGCGGGAGGGGAAAACACGTGTGACGTAAGCAAACCATTCCCCACACTGGAAAGAGTATTACATACTCTTTTAATTTTTGCCTAACACTGTCGCAAACATAGTTCCGACGCAACATATGATGCTACTCTTACGGTTCCTAATTTTTTCTTTTTTTTACCAGATACTAAAGGAAAATAATGTCCATAAGAAATAATCAAACAAAATAAGTGTTTATAAATAACAGTTTTCACCCAAAGTGGTTTAAGTAATGAATGTTTTTTGGAGGGAATAGGGACAGGCGCATGTATGTAAGCTTTCCTTCTCGCGCCAGTACAGTAGGACAGTGGGTAACACAGCAGTTGTGAAACTGTCATCACACACAAACCCAAGCTGCGTTTGTACCCGGACACTTACCCGAATCCGCTTTCTTGAGTGGAAGTTTTCCTGAATGACGAGATACCGGAAATCATTTTGCCCGGATACCTCTTCCCGAATCCATTGACCGAATGTTCTTTTTCCCGAATAAAAGTTCTTCTCCTTCTTCTTCTCTGGAAGGATTAGTTATATAAACCTGTTCCGGCACCCATCTCATCCTCGGACGACCCACGTCTCTTCTACCAATGGCTTTATAAGAATAAAAGTTCATTTGATTAATATAAACCTTTTACACGTATAAGTCTTCTCAGTTGCTTTCTGATCGATTTTTAAAAACTTTTCTCGGTCTGGAAGGTAGCTTAAAACTTCCTCAGTAACACCTGATTATTCGGTAAGCGATAACTGCGCAGGCGACCGCTCCGGATGTTTACTGGCCTTTCTTTAGATTGTAAACTTTACGATTTGCGATTGACGTTCCTCTTGGTTGGGGGAATTCTCGTGGGGTGACTGAACAGGACCTTTCAGCACGATTACTTCTGCACCATCATCATTTCCATTATTTTGCCTCTAGCAAACATATACATAGCCATCAAGTACAAGTTTTTTACCTATTTTTTGTCCCATTTTTTCACTTAATTTTGAACGAAAAATATAAAATTTACGATGGATTCACGACAAGTTTATCCCAAACATCCATTTTTCAAAAATTGTTATATATCTTGTAAATTACGGCTACCATGGTCTTTAATACATTATTTCGAAAACTATAAGAATTTCTGTTTAATTAAATAATTTTTTTTCGGGAAAATGGATTCAGGTAAAAAGTATTCGGACAAAATTATTTCGGATATTTCGTCATCCGGGATAATGTCCGTTCGAGAAAATGACCGGATTATTGCTGCGTTAATAATTGTAAACTGGAAGTATTGAATGTTTAATAATTGAATTAATCAATAAATAATTATAGTAAAGGATTTTGTTCGTCTAAAATTTTAATTGCGACCATTTACGTTGGTCGTTAGTGCTACACACGTAATTTAAACTGAATTTTCTAACTAACAAATCGAGGTGAACACACAAACAGAATAACTCGAATTACATGCGAGAAATGACGAATTAAAAACTAGTTCAAGACACGTGGAAAAACACGGATAACCGTTTGCACAACCGACGCTTGAAAACAAAGAGTAACTTGTTACACTGAATAGCTCATTATCTCTATACAACAGACCGGGGATGCATATTAAATTTTGTGTGTGTGTGTGTGTGTGTGTGAGAGAGAGAGAGAGAGAGAGAGAGAGAGAGAGAGAGAGAGAGAGAGAGAGAGAGAGAGAGACTGTATAAACTATCCAGAATAACACACATGCCAAACAAATATGCGCGCGCGCAAGAACAATTTGCTCTAAGCTTTTACGTATACCAGACGTTAGAGTAGTGCAATTAATAATTACTCGTAGTTAATCTCTTTGTGTTTAGCATATTGTTAGGTGGCCTGTACGTTAAACCTCTTTGCATAACACGCTTCAATTTACCACCTTCAGTTGTTGAGCGTAATCGATAATAATTATTAATGGCAAATATGTCGACACTCCATTGTTCCGCACTCTGTTATAAAATAGGTTATAAGGTTATTAGTTTCAAGGACTAACAAGAGTGTTTTCAATTTTCAAAAGGTACTATACTGCCACTTAGTGAACATTATTACCGCCAATGGTTACTTTTAGGAAACACTTTATGAAGTATACGTATTATACATTAATAGATTAAATGTTTGCCAAAAACCTATTTGTTCTTCGTAATCTACTAATCTGCTTCAACGACAGAAGACAAAAAATGAAGAAATGAAACCAGATAAAGGGCTGTCAAACAATCAAATTAATTTTGGAAAACAAACTAGGTAATTGTGAGGTGTAGCAGATTTGTTGTAAATTAATTCTTGCTTTAAATTTATTTAAAATTTATACAGTGTATTCCGGTTAATGGGGCCACTGGTTATTGGGGCCAGCCGCTTTATTGGGTCAATTTTAAAAGTACAAAAGAAAAACAGGGTTACACATAGAAAGATGCGCCGGTTATTCGGTCCAGTAACGAGTCAGTTTCCCTCTTCTTAAACTGAAGAAATAAGGTATTTTTTAAGTACGTATTTTACAGGAGCAGAAATACATACAATACAATATGTACAATACATACCATAAACAACAACACTCACTGCTAAAAGATTGTTATGTCTAGTAACTGCTCTCTTTGTATCAGTCCCTTCGACTACCTACTGTTTTCATCGCAGATCGTTGGCATAGTGTATTACTGTACAGCTTGTTGTTTTGAGTAAACACATGCTGTCTCACTTCGGTACTGTCCATTACTAGCTGTCCGAGACATTCGTATCCAGTTGTTAGTGTTTGTTTTACTGAGTGTAACTTATCCAACATCGATTTAAATGTCCTTCTTGAAAATTCTGGCGTACTTTATAAAGTTTATGAAAATTTTATCAATTTCAATTTCGTTTTAAACTTCAAATATGGCTCGCACTCATATGATATTGGTTCAACTAATTGACATCGGTGTCACAAATAATTTAAAATAAATTTACAGGGGTAAATTAATGAATCACATTCTGCTCGAAATAGAAGAAAACATTTCTATTTCAGCCTTTACAGCTACAGAAGTCAATGCGAGAATGACATTACTTCAAGCAATACAGTTTGGGGCAGACAGTTGGCAAAAAGTAAGTGTGACAACAATTCAACATTGATTTGTCCATTGTAGTTTTTCCCTCAGTCAACCAGCGACTCTTCTCCTGTTAGAGGTAACAGTTACGGATGAAAACCAAAGCCGTTTATTACAAATTAAAAATCAATAAGAATTTATGCAGAGTAAAGAAAGTATAATATAATGTAAAGAAAACGAAGAATGCGACGATACCATATTAGAAATGATTGCAGTGTTATACAGTGTTATTATATTTTTATTACTAGTTAAAAATGACTACTGGGCATATGGAACAAACAATGCTACAAGAAAACTCTACTAACCTATGCCTCAGGTTACACCATATGTGCGAGGGGCATTCAGAAAATAAAGAACATTTGCGCATAGCGCTCCCTCTAGTAACCCTCCGCCTTAGTTTTAGTCAAGTTTTGTAACAATAATTACGTTATTACGGTTTGAAAATGTGTAAAATGAGTGACAAAATTAGAAATCCAGAAATCTTACTTTCAGTGACATTTCGTGTGAAATTTCCAAAGGCTAGAAAAGTGACTACATTCAGGAAGTGTATGGTCATAATTTATAAACGTCGCTAGTGTGAGAATATTCTTTACCTTAATCAATGAAGGTCAATTATTACAGCGAAGAGCGTTCGGAACTTTTCTTGTGACTGGGTAGGGCACTAAAACTTTGTTCCAAATGTGTTCCTCGGCCACTGTCTGAAAAGCACTACAAAAATCAAAACGGGAGCAGCTCAAAGTGCCTTAGAAGAAAACGTACCATTCTTTACTTTCTAGAGCACTCTTGTTCAGTAGTAAGCAAATAATCTATCAGATCTCGCGGACACGCAAACATACCAGGACGCATGAAATCTTTGAATTTCATACTTAATAATATTTTCAATTTTGTAGCAAGATATAAACGTGTGTTGAAGACATAGTAACGTATTTATCGTTACCAAACTTGACACAGACTGAGTTAGCACAACCACAAACTAAATGAATTCTTATGAGTGGCAGAGGACTATCTGAGCTAAACTCTTGCATAAATTATCATTTCGCACTCAGGCTTAAAAGAGATGAATAGAGAGAGCGGAAATCACATCCCACAACCTACACTAAGCGGATGATTTAATTCTAATGCGAGGCAGTAACTTCTTTACTTCTACAGTGCATTTGTGACTTCAGCTACACATTCGTCTTTCTTTACTTGCTAACTCTTCACTTATTTGTTCGTTCCATCTTAAAACGAAAGTTTCTGGCAACTTTATTTGTTGCTGGCTACCAAATTTATATTTTTAGAGCTAATTTCACACTTTTTGGCATATATTTTGTATGGTTCTACTTTTCATCATCGAGTTTAATTTTCAACCTCTACCGTTTAAATTACATTCATATTTGCTCAGTAATTCTTGTACATATTTTTTACGTTATTATTAATAATAAATACAACTTTTTTTTACAAAAATATATTTTATATTATTTTTTGAATATAACACTGTTTCTATAGTATAAACACTATCATCATCAGAAATACAAATCGTTTACATTATATATACAAAAATTTCTATATTGAAATTCATCAGCCATATTTTATTGAAAATTGGGA
The DNA here is from genome assembly GCA_034769895.1 of Magicicada septendecula. Taxonomy (NCBI): domain Eukaryota; kingdom Metazoa; phylum Arthropoda; class Insecta; order Hemiptera; family Cicadidae; genus Magicicada; species Magicicada septendecula. Next base: position 157,812,046 of record CM068367.1, read on the forward strand.
GACTACAGATGTTCCGGAAATCCCTGTTCATTAGTCTCAGCTTATTCAACTGTTTCTTTGTATTTTGCATATAGCTATATAAATGAATATATTGTTACGTAATACGGACGTTCTACAAGTATCTCGGCATCCCAGTAGAGCCAAGCTGTAATGTGTGTGTGCGTATATATTGCTGCTACTTTGAGATGAAATACAATTACGTTACATTTGTCATGCGACAACAATCGAGTCTATTCCAGACCGCGCCGGTCTGCGCACTGTGTTCAAGGACACTGTTTTTAGTGAATTCGAGAGCGCTTGTTGTTTAACACGTCATCCAAAGTGACAGATTATTCTGACATATCAGCGGTGTATAAATATAGGCATTCAGCGACGGTCAGTTTCAGTTTACTTCGGGCGATTGCTCAGTGCGTTTCAAGTGGCTATTAGTGAAAAGTGATTATTGTGGGAGATCCTATTAGTTGACATTATTATTGGGTGTGGACAAATTTAATTTGAATTATTGTACGAGTATAATCTTGTTGAATAACTTGTTGATTATAAACTGTTAATTGTGATAATTAAAGTTAGACCGTATTATGACAAATGATACAGTCAATGATAACCCTGGCCCTTACAGTCAGTAGATGAGCCCTTATATGTTTTAATAGAATATGAATAAATTGGTTTTAATTTCAGCAACAAAATTTTATTTTCTTCAATTAATTACCTTAATAACAGTTGGAATTAAAACATATTACTGTCATGGGCATTTCCGATAATAAAGTTGGAATAGACGTGTGCTAACTTCAGACCAGCCGTTTATCTAATCATTAACTGCTCTAGTTCGCCTTATTTTCTATTCCACGTTAAAATAAAAATATTCGCATTTAAAATTGTTTTTTATAATAGTTGTGAGGGGTGAGATAAAATTATTGCAGAGAGATATGGTGTAACAGCGACATACAAATAGCAGCGGCTTCACATTCATTATTTCTGACGCTACGAGTCCGGTGCAGCTGTAATTTCATATCGTAAGCTGTAATTTATATTCACAGCACGGTAATTTCCAGTACTATTTTATTTGCCTGTTAACCGTAACTCGTATAACCGCGAGATCGTATTGCCTTTGTTTCTGGAAATTATTTAATCACAAATACGTAGGGCCTATAAGCGCACAAACTCACTCATGCACGTACGGACATATATAGAGCCGCAAGAGTTAAAATCCAATTATTTTTTTAAATAAAACCAGACGATGCCATTGTGTTTGTAAACTTAACAGTTTTTATGACACCGTGTTTAAAAATTACTATTAAAAATGACTCGTTGGTTAGTTGAAATTTATGAAGCTGTTCAACCATGATATATTTGTTTTCATAGAAATCCCATAAATAAAGTTAATTTTAAATGTAAAATTTTAAATATAAACAACACACTGTAATTTTTCATACTGTCAGCATTTCCCTTTAATTTATTGATAGTGTGTCTTGTTACTACAATGTCGTTTAAAGTACGAAAAAGCAGACTTGCTAGATGTTTTTACTAATGCAACTGTATCACTCAGCCTGACTACAGAATGCTATTTTGTGGAATATATTCTTACGATCGCCATTTTATAAATTATTTTACTCCCTATTTTTTTGTTCATTTTATTTTATTTATTTATTTTTTTTTGTGTACCGGCCATCTAACGACCACATGCCAATTTCAATTCTTTACTCTTTGTTCTTCCCTTTTTTCCAATATTCTTTCATCTTCTCTCTGTGTCTCTTCTTCCTGTCTTCAGTCCACTTTGAACCTGGGGTTTTCTCTCTTTTACCCTGGACACCCTCCATTTTTAACACTTTTGCCCGAAAAACTTCTCCTTCTATTGCTTCTTCTGCGTGTATATTATTTTTTCTAAATCCTTTTGAACTTCTTTAATCCAACTTGATGTTGACTTCTTCCTCCACAGATATTTGAAGATTTGCTTCAATTCTTTATTCTTTGTTCTTTTATTTTTCTCCAGTATTCGTTTATCTTTTCACTGTGTCTCTTCTTCCTGTCTTCAGTCCACTTTGAACATGCGTTTCTCTCTCCTTCCATTTTTAACACTTTTGACCGAAAGTGTTACCATATATTACCATTTTTAACGTATTCCCCATACATTCCCCTAATTGGGAATGAATTTCAATGGGCTTACACTTGCCCACAGAAAAACGATTTACTACGCGGATTTTTAATTTGGACAATACTTGCAAATGAGGTGACATGTTTCGTGAATAACAACGTCACGTTACTACCAAGTGGAAAAGGTTAATATAGTTGGCAGAAACGGAAGTTTACCAGTGTTGTCATCAACTCTCATGAAAATACTTCATTTATAAAAATAATGTTGGCAAGTGTAACAAACGTTTTGACTGTCTCTCGTAATAAAATAGCCCCGTCGTAATTAAACGACTTTCTTGTTTAAACAAAATTTTTGACTCTTAAAGTTTATTCAAGAATAAAAAATTCAACAAACAATGCCTTTGAAGATTGGGAGCACAACAAGTTAGGGGCGGATTTATGGGGGGGGGACGAACGGGATCTGACCCGCCCCCTAGGGGTCGAAAAAGTTGACGAATTCTGTTAATCTCTTAATTTTTAAGCTATTTTATTTTATTTTTTTCAGCTATGTACATTAAAGTAGTAGTAGCTCTTTTTTAAACAGATACGCAGGTTTATTAGCCTATACATTTGAAATATGAAATACACGAAAACTAATTCAATCAATAAGTATCATTTAAGAATGTTTCAATAACGCGTATTTTTATTGTGTTATTATCTTTTCAGGGTGGGACTGATTTCAGGGTGTTATCTCGGGTTTTCAGCCACTTTAAAGATAATAATGTTGATTAGTCTTAACTTGTCTTTTTCTTTTGTGTGAAGCCGACCCGATCCCAGGCCCCCAAGATATATTCTTGATACGCCACTGAAACAGGGAAATAATATACGTTTATGTACTATCTTTTGGATAAAAGTATATATTAGTTTCATATTAGTTTTTGTTAAGATGTGTATACAGAGGATTATAACTGCTTATAATAAGAAATACAAAAATTTTACAAACTGCTTTAACTATTATTTTTAGACTTTCTTTACGTGCTGTAGATCTGAATAACACAAAAAAGTCTTGTACTATGACAGTGCCACTGCAGTGTGTTGTAAATGGGATTTTATATTGGACTGCAGTGCAAATGTGAGTTGGTTATTGCCTACTTAACTGGGATAGCTCCATCGCTAAACTCAATTACGATTCCTGTATAACACGCTATAAATAGCTGAACGCTGTGTTTGCCTGTCTGTAAGTACCAAAGTCGATTACCAAACTACATGTATGACGGACGTACTGACCACTCTTTGTTCTACGTTCTGTATGTACACATTCACATGTTAAGAAACGTTTTCATTATACTTTTGTAAAGAAGAAGTTTTCTGTCATGTTAATGTATCGCAGCGATATTAAGAATGTGGTTCACGGGTCCCTTATAAAATATATTTTAAACATGCTTACGTTTGTGACCCATTTTCTCAAAAACTGTACGTCCTGGAACCCCGAAATTTTAGTTCTTACTTTCCAAATAATATGTAGCGTTCACTACAATAATTATGTGGTTGGACACAAACATGTTTTAGTTTTGAAGTTTTAAATATAAATTGAATTTTTCTTATGTCTGATATTATTTTATATATTTGTTGAGATCCGGTCCGAGTGGACCTAAAAATGATGTCGGCACGTGTGTACTAAGAATTTTCTATCAGGAAGAATGATGTTTGGGGTGCTATTGCCAGGATGCAGAATGATAACGATAGTGGACTGTATTAATACATTTATTAGGTTTCTTTTTTACACTTAAATCATAGTGTTGAGATTGGCTAAGTCTAAAAGATTTTAAATTTGAAGAAACCGATTCGCAAATGAAGCTACATTTTAGATGAGGCGCAAATGTGTGCCACTCAGCTTACATTGAAAAAACGTTGAGGCCTAAGGCCTAAATAATTGTCGCGACAGCAAGAAAATGAAAAAGACAGAACAGGCAGCAAACGTAATGACGTCCGCTGCCAGCCAAAGCTTGTAGAACTGTATCGTTGTAAAAACGTGATAAGCACAATTTGAAAGCGTACAGATTAGCCAACCTATGAATGCGAAAATTACCACATTACTGTCCATAACTGCCCGCAAAAAATCAAAAGATTTTTTAATACATTTTAATAACTTATTGTAGAAAAATACAGAGTTCTTAATAATAAAGGTCAATCTCAGTAAGTTGTATTAACCTTGATTTGAAATCTTAGATAACAGTTATGACATTAACTGCTTAGCGATAAGCTTGAGTGATGATAAGAGTTGAGCAGGCCAAGGTTGGCGTGCAACTTGATTTGTGCATGAGTATAAATGTAAAAGTTAGCAATGTATTGCCAATATATATTGTATGTATACAATATTAAACGATATAAGACATGAAAATACATAATTTGACAATGTTTAATGATGAATAATCGGTGACTCATCACATGATGGGCCCGATAAATTGTAACATTTATGCAAGCCATAGTGGTTAGCTTGAACCAGTTAAGGCCAGTAGACCTATACAATAGTATTGAATGTAAAGTGAACAGACAAAGTATTATAAGATTATACATGTAAAGACATAAATTTAGCATGACGCCATATAGTTTGAACGAGGCATACTATACCTGAAGTTTCAGGAATTTACAGTAAATTATTATGTGAAAAAAAGCTATACATAGTTGAATGATTGCAAGCACAAAGTGTAATGACATGTATGTCATGATTAAAGCATGAATAATAATTGTGCAACGCGTGATCACAAAATACAAAATACAAAATGCAATATAAAATACAATATAAAAATTAAATATAGGCGTGGCGTGTGGTTATAGACAGTAGATGCGAAAAAAACAATGTGTTTTACATAGATACAAGTTATACATAATAAATACAATAAAAATCGGTTTAGTTAATTACAAATATATGAATACAAGGCACAATAGCATAAGTGACAAGTACAACAATGTGGTTATACAAATGTAATACATGTGTTGATCAATTGGGAGAAATACATTCATAGAGTAATAAATATCACACATATTGACAAATGTGCAAGAAAATGCATACATGGTTTGTATAACTGCAGACCATGCGAATATTATGTAACAAAATTTTTATATAAAAACAATACCACCAATGACATGACACATAACCCAATACCAATATCAAAATGTAAATGTGTAGGACATAGTGTCTCACAAATTATTAACATATAAATACAAAAATAGCTAAGTATACCACCATGAAAATATGATAAGCATAGATATAATAGCACAGTGCATGGTTGTAAAATTACAAGTCACATGCAAATTTAGTATAAAACACGCAATGATGCAAGTTAACATGAAAATGTTGTGATGATGCATATCACAATTAAGTTGACCAAATTGTCAGACAATAAAGTAATGGAAGCCAGTGGCCAAGTGAAATAGCATTGTGCTAAATAATTATAGTAACCTTGTGTCTAAGCCTCGTCCCGGGCTGGCAACAAGCATAGCTTATGAACTGGTCTCCGTAAAATACCAGTAGGCGTGCGAATGTCTACTACTCTAATTAGGTTGTCTGGGCCGGGAAATTTGGCGGTAATTACATCAAATTTCCACGCTAAAGGAGGTAAGTTATCCTCAATCAGTAAAACCAGGTTACCAATGGAAACGTTATCCTTGGCGAATTTCCATTTGTGACGTTGTTGTAATTGATGTAAGTAATCGCGAGACCAAGCCTTCCAAATGACTTGGACAAACTTCAGGAGAAGTTGCAACGTCCAAGACGAGAGATGGGAACGTGAGATAAGTCTGGATCAGGTATCGCCGATAATGGTACGCAAATCAAAAAATGGCCAGGTGTAAGTGGCACCGGATCATTTACATCCGATGAAATGGCAAATAATGGACGTGAGTTTAGACATGCCTCTATCTGAGACAAAACTGTCGTAAACTCCTCGAAGGTGAGTATAGACTTGCCTACCACGCGGCGCAAATGATACTTTAAACTCTTTATACCGCTCTCCCAAAGACCACCAAAATGAGGTGATGAGGGCGGAATAAATGACCATGAAATACCCTGAGAGGTCGTAAAGGATTTGATTGATGAGGTGGCATCCTTATTATGCCAAAGAATTTAAAGGTCATGTAAAACATTGCGGGCCTTCCTAAAGTTCGTGCCATTATCAGAATATAACTGGCTGGGTATGCCCCTATGGGACATAAAACGACGTAAGGCAGCTATAAACGCGTTGGTTGTAAGGTGGGAAACCAATTCCAAATGAATGGCCCTGGTTGCTAAGCAGATGAACAAAGGCACGTACAATTTTGACAGAGTCCTAGATTTCTGCCCGCCATGACGAATCATGAAGGGACCACCATAATCAACTGCGCAGAATAGAAACGGCCGCGAAGGAGTGACTCTAGGAGATGGTAAAATACCAAGCCTCTGAACCTGTTGCTTGGCACTAAACCTGAGGCACTTGACGCATCTACGAATGATGGAGCGATTGCCTATCTTGGCGTTAATAATCCACCAACGTTGACGAAGTGAGTGATGCACGAGTTGAGCACCAGCCTGGAGTAGGCGAATGTGTTCGCGTTCAATAATAAGGCGAGTAATATGAGCCGATGGATGCAAGACAATAGGATGCTTATTGTCATAAGGTAGTTGCGACTGCTGTAAGCGACCGCCGACGCGTATTACGCCAGACTCATCAAGAAACGGGTCCAGAGAAGACAACTTACTCCTAATAGAGACAGAAGATCCATTACGAAGACAATTAATCTCGGCAACGAAGTGGATCGACTGAGATTGTTTTATCAAAAAATTAAGAGTGTAATGAATTTCAACGGGGGTAAGAGCGCCCGATATTTTCTCAGCACTGGAGAGTCTAATATTTTTGATGAATCGAAAGCAGTAAGCGTATACGCGAGTCAGACGGTGCAACGAAGAAAAGTCCTTTGAAAGATCAATAGCCAGGGTAGACATTAGAGAAAGTTTGGGGGGTTGTTTTTCTTCCGCAGTGAATTCAGAAGACGACAGATTAGAAGGTAAAAAGGGTGGAAAAAGATTGGACTCGGAAGATTGAGACAAACAGGCGGGACCGTGCCACCAAAGCGAACAATCGCGCAAAACGTCGGGGTGACATCCCATAGAAATAATATCAGCCGGATTATGTCGAGAATTGATGTGATGCCATGTGTAGGCTTCCGTAAGACGCTGAATCTCGGCAACACGATTAGCGACGTAGGTTTTCCACCTCGAAGACTGGGCATGAATCCAGTAAAGGGACACCATAGAGTCAGAATACAGATGAACACTATTAATAAAGGAATGAAGAGCAGGGACGACCTTGAATACGAGTCGCGATAACAACAAGCAAGCGCAGAGTTCAATGCGAGGTAATGACACCTATCGTAGGGGGGCCACGCGAGATTTAGAACACAGAAGGTGACAAGAGGCCGATGAATCTTGATAAATGACTCTAATGTAAACACAACACCCATATCCCCTTTCAGAAGCATCCGAAAACCCATGTAATTCAACTATCTTTGCTTTAGACTTGCAGCGAATAGAACGTAGGACAATAATTTTACTGATCAGACATAATTGATCGCATAATGGATGCCAATGCAAGCGTAATTGCCCGGAGATTGGCTCATCCCAACCAAGATTGCACAGCCAGAGTGGCTGCATAAACTGTTTGTACAGGAAAACAATGGGACCGACGAGTCCGAGTGGATCGTATATGCCTGCGATAATCGATAGGATTTTCCTCTTGGAGATGCTTGATTCAACGGGGAATGATTTGATGTCAAACAAAAATGAATCGGTAGTGTTATTCCAGAGAATGCCCAAGGTACGCACATTACCCTGTTTGTTTAAAGGGAGTGATAAATTGTCATGATCTGCGACCACATTGGGTTCATTTGATGCCCATTTATGCAGCGTGAGACCGTATTGACTCAACAACGTACCTAAGTCAGATTTCAACTTGGTCAGATCATAAATGGTGTCTGCACCGGTTAGCAAATCGTCGACATAGAAATCATTGGTTATAGCTGACGCTGCGTCAGGAAAAGAAGCTTCATGATCCTTACCAATCTGATTAAGACAGCGAGTAGCCAAAAACGAAGCACTAGCAGTGCCGTATGTTACAGTTCGCAATACAAAGTGTTTAAACTGTTCGAGGGGAGAGTCACGCCACAGAATACGTTGATAATGACAATCCTTCTCAGCTACCAGAATTTGTCGATACATCTTCTCGATGTCGGCAATGAGAACATAGTTATGCATACGAAATCGCAAAAGAATAGAAAAAAGTTCTTGTTGGACGTTTGGGCCTACCAGCAAAATGTCATTGAGAGAAAGGCCATTGGTAGTTTTGGACGAGCCGTCAAAAACGACGCGAAGTTTTGTCGTAGAACTAGAATGTTTAAAGACGGCATGGTGTGGCAGATAGTAGGTATTTGAAACCCCGGAATTGATAGAGCAATCGTCGGCAAGCGTCATGTGGCCAAGATCCTTATACTCCTGAATAAAGTTTGCGTATTCGCGCGCAAGCTTAGAATCACGCATGAACCGGCGTTCTAAACTCAAGAATCTTGCTTCAGCGCTAGCATAGGACTCACCCAACTGGGGATTGTCAGACTTAAATGGTAGCGAAACAACGAACCTACCCTCTTGATTGCGATGAGTAGACTTAACGAAATGCTCCTCACAAGCTGACTCGTTATTAATAGGTGCATTATCAGGGATAGTTTCGGTCTCCCAAAATTTTTCGAGAGACTCCAGAATTTGACTGTCGTTGTTCCTAGCCAGGAACGAAACAGCAGGACCCTTATAACGGCAGTGTTTGGGCAGATTGCCTGCTAGAATGTAGCCTAACGTTGTTTCCTGTATAATAGGAAAATGAGAACCGCGTACGTATTTGTTAGCTAAAATTAAATATAGGTAAAATTGCGCTCCTAAAAGTATGTCGATGTCAGCTGATATGTGGATCAGCGAGGAAAACGTTATCTGGAATGTTAAATTGATTTATGTCAAAAGATTGTGCTGGTAGTTTATGGGTTAATGCAGTTAAGACCGCACATTTTGCCTCGAAGCTAAATCTTTGATAGCGGGAAATAATGCGTATAGACGCTAGATTAGTGGCACAACACGCGGTATTATTTATACCTGTAATCGGTATGTTAGATTTAGTCAAGTTAAGCCGTAATTTCTTGGCTAATGATTCCGTACAAAAATTTATTTGTGAACCCGCATCCAATAGAACTCTTGCGGGTTGTCTATTGCCAGCCCGGTCGATGACAAACACAATTGCTGTTGATAAAAGAATATTATTTGTAGATTGTAATTTAAGTGAACAATAGTTACTGCTGTTGGCAGAAACTGGTTTTGACACATTGTTTATGTACAACAATGTATGGTGTCGTTTTGAGCAGATCTTACATGATTGTTAATTAGATGAGAAATGATCTGGTCTTAAACAATTGGTACAGCATTTATGATTTAATATAAATTGTCCTCGTTCTGATGTGCTTAATGCACGAAATTTATCACACATGTAAATTGGATGATTAGATTTACAACATAAGCATGAATAATTATTTGACGCTGAGTGATAACTTTTAAATGCAGTGCTGCCAGCAGCGTTTCGTGATTTATGTTTGTCAGATTTATTATTGAATCTTAAACTTAGCTTGTTGAGCTGCTGTCCGGCATCGATAGGCAGTGCATTTTCTAACAACTGTCTACGTGCGTTTAAAAACTGAGTAAAACCTTGTAAGTTAGGAAGATTATCGGGGTCTATAGACTCCTTCCATAATTTAAACGTGGTATGGTCCAGTTTTGCTGACAATAATTGTACAGTGATAAGCTCGAATGAATCCACTGACAGTTGCATGGCCGCCAGTGAATTAACGGAAGACGTTATCGTATTTATGAATTCTGCCAAACTTTGGACAGAGTCCTTGATTGTTGACTTTACTTCAAGTAAATTTTGAATATAATACTTAGCTAGTATGAATTGTTGTCATATCTAGCGGACAGCAAACTCAACGCTATCGAATAGTTTTCGTTACAAATAGGTAATGCCTTAATTAAATCTAGCGGCTCATTTTTGAGAGACGAATACAAATAGTGTAATTTCTGCACTGACGTTAGATCAGATCTGGCGTGCACCAAGTCCAGAAATATTGAGTAGAAATGCTGCCATTCTAAGATATTGCCTGTGAAGCAGGGCAAACTTATCGGTTTTAGTTGCATGTTGCTTGTTAATACGGGAGATACAGTCTGAACGTTAAAGGTTTCTATCAATTGTAAGATATTGGCTTCTGTTGAATATAACAGCTCTTTGACCTCAACTCGGTCTTCTTGAGCAGCGTTTATGTCTTTAGAAATGAGTTCAATTTCGGACTGTACCTCATCGTATTTTGTTGCCAAGCTTTTTAAACTTTCAAGTCTAACTGTTAAAAAATGTTTGGTGTTAGTGTTTTTGTGAAAGTTAATGATAGCCGAATTAATACACACTATGGCAGACTTTAAGCCGCCTCTCTTTCTGACCAACACTTTGAGGCCTTCTTCAGCCATTGTACGCACCTCTTAATGATGTTAATGATGTGGTACCTGGTATGCGATGTCCTGAAGCGTCGAGGCCGTGGAGAAGATGGCAAACACACAGACCGGAGAGATGACTGCTTAAACTGGAGTATTGACGCTAGCACATGGATGGTCTTGCAGTGATGTCGTCACGAGGCTCAATGGCGACGAAAGAAATGCTGGTTAAGTCCCGACACGGTCGGATCAGCGAATATGCTGAGTCGCCCGTGATGGCCAGAAATTGGGGCAGAAAAATAATGAAAAGGTGAATGACGAATCCAGGCACGGAGCGACCAAAAAAATGTTGAGATCCGGTCCGAGTGGACCTAAAAATGTGTTGATGTCGGCACGTGTGTACTAAGAATTTTCTATCAGGAAGAATGATGTTTGGGGTGCTATTGCCAGGATGCAGAATGATAACGATAGTGGACTGTATTAATACATTTATTAGGTTTCTTTTTTACACTTAAATCATAGTGTTGAGATTGGCTAAGTCTGAAAGATTTTAAATTTGAAGAAACCGATTCGCAAATGAAGCTACATTTTAGATGAGGCGAAAATGTGTGCCACTCAGCTTACATTGAAAAAACGTTGAGGCCTAAGGGCTAAATAATTGTCGCGACAACAAGAAAATGAAAAAGACAGAACAGGCAGCAAACGTAATGACGTCCGCTGCCAGCCAAAGCTCGTAGAACTGTATCGTTGTAAAAACGTGATAAGCACAATTTGAAAGCGTACAGATTAGCCAACCTATGAATGCGAAAATTACCACATTACTGTCCAATATTTATTGTTTTATATATTTCTATACGTCTAGTAGAGTTTTTTAACTTTATGTAAAGAACAATTGGTGAAAATGTCAAGTTGACAGCATTTATAGTTCTTAAGATATGGACTGTAGATAAGATAAAAAGCAAGTTTTGGGAATCACAAATAAAGTTAAACTTAGCATTAAAAGTAGTAAGTTAAAAATAGTATTAAAACTGACAATTCCTCACATTTAGAATTTAAACCAGGTCCATAATCTGGATTGTCAGCTAACTCTGTCAAGACTTCTAGCCTTTTCTTTGTTCTTCTCCTGATTTGCCTTTCTTTCTTGGCCAATGTCTCTACTGCTTTTTGACTTCTTAATACCTGGCGATTATCAGTTTTCTTCACTATATAGATCATATTTCATATTTGCTACAGGATTGATTCCCAGCTTCTATAAAATTGGTATTTTCTAATCTTATATACATTGACATCATAATAGCATTATGAACATCTACAATGTGTGTCTCTATGCCCAAAAAGACAGTGTTTGGTAGCGTGTTTCAGATTAAACTGTTAAATGTTTCATTCGGTTCTGAGTGATGCCATGAAGACATTTCTTCCGTACGTCAGGTTCTGTTAAAATTCTGAATATTTGTTTTATAGCATTGAGTAAAGGTATAAGAAGAAACGTTTTGTGTAATAAGACTCACTCATTACCAAGGAACGACTGTACTTACACCATGAAAGGACACCTGTTATTACACCTGTTTAGGACACACACCATAACGTGGCTCCGTACCCTTTAATATTTTATAAATATAGATAGTCCATATACCTTTATTCATTATTAGGTTATTATTATTTCTTCCAATAGCTTAGCCATAGGATTTCTGCAATACAAACGTTCTCCGTCTCCTTATATGTGTTCGCCTTTCATTTTAGTTTTCAGTTTGCAAAGTCTAGTGCGTAAACGTTATTGTACGTGGTCCACTTTAATGTTGAAATCTCCACATTACCTAGATTACATCACATTTGAGTCAATGAAATCCGAGAGAAAGAATTATACTATGACAAGCAAAAGATCAACAACATTATCATGCAGGCACAGAAGTGGACTTAAAATCTCGGTGCATACCACTGAAAAAAAAAAAAATTAAAAACTATAAAAACTACAGCATTCTGTCTTTTTTGTTTTGTTCAGAAAATACAAAAGTATCCTACAAAATAAAAAATGACCCTTAGAACGATTATTTTCTATTATTCCAACTAAAAATTGTTTTGCTTGTACGTGTTTTGATCGAGAACTTTCTTAGAATGTGTTTGTCTAAGATCGCCAAATGTTCTATTAATTGAGGGTAATATTACATTTACCTTCGGGTTAGATCACTAATGGTTTTGGAAAACCCCAAGTTTACTTTGTTTGTTCGATTTTTAATTTATACGAGGTTGTGAAACGAAAGTGACCTAATTTTTCTCCGTTAACGTATGACACCTATGGCACGGGAAAGCAATAAATAATACAGTACATCATTTGTTTTTTTAAATTCATGGTGTTGTAAAATTCCATTTAATTATATACTGGGCGTATCGGTACATTTTTATTTTTCTTCGTTAACACCATAAATTTTGAACATACACTGCTTCACACGAGCACAATTGAAACACAATAATGTTTGTTCTTCGTCTAAAAACTAATGTTATAAGCAGATTTTAATCTACATGTTTCGTTTTTTAATCCATTTTATCTGACGCATGCGCATATACATTTATTACATAGGAAGGGCTGAGACCTTCCTATTCTGAGGCTTGGGTACTGGAATTTTAGTGATTTCTTTACTACAAGAATGAGGTGTTTTTTATTAAATATTTATCGCATATAGAATTTATAGTTATAATACCTTTACTTTTTTTATTAAAAAAATTTTAGTTAAGCACTATACCGGAATATAGGCAATATAGATATAATCTAAGCATGTAGGCAGTTTCATACCAAAACGTTTGTCAGTCGTATGGATCGAATTGAATAAAGTTTATTAAGAGACTCTTTATACTGTCTCGCTGTTTAACAAAAATAAATAAAGTATGTGTGTAAATAAAATAAAGGCAATTTAATTAGCGTCAAGTGAGTTACGTTATTTTTCCTTCGTTAATGTGGCTGCACTGCGAACTAAACCCACGACACTAGAAGACATAATATTTTCGACATTACTGAAATTCTCCACACACATCTGACCCAGTTTGTCCGTCTTCCTTGTTATTTCCTTCCTGTACGGCTCCCCATGTCAGCACTTAACTTCTCTCTTTCCTTGCGCTGTAGATTAGATTAGATCTTTTGTCAGTTAGGTCGCATTTATGTCCCCATGTAATCTAAAGTAAATCTGGTCCTGTTCTTCGTCTGTATGTTAATAATAAATGAAGTTTAATAATTAAATTTCTTAACAGAGAGCTAAATAAAATACTCTCTCTCTGTCTCTCTCTCTCGCTCCCTCGCTCCCTCGCTCTCCCTCTAATTTAGTAACATTAATTATTTCTATTTTAATGACTAAATAATATTGATTTCTGTTACCCCCCTTGTATATATTGTTACGACGGTCACACGGATCGCCGTGTTGTACAGTGGAAACACAATGACTGGCCGCTTGGTTCGAAATGTATACCTCGGCCGCCTTGCATTGTAGAGACATAGCGGGGGCTTCGGTGCTGGTAGAATAGTCGAGTCACGTTTGGAAGGAGTGTAACGGCCAAGTTAGGCAGTTACGTAAAATTTAAAAACTAGACGCTTGGCCTAGATGGAGCGAAAATGTGCTGGAGCCCAGAGTGACAGGACTTGCAATAAAACACTCATTTAACAGTAAAAAATTGTATTAGTGTTTCCTCATTTCATCATCATAACATGTTTTGCTGCAGTGTTCAAGCGATTGAATTCTTGTGTATTTCATAGCAGTTCTTAGTTTTCATTCTATCAACAAATATATATATTCAATTTGTATTAATCACAATTACCAATACTATTAACAATAAAAATTAATCAAACAGTATAACACAGTTAATAATATAAATCACAAATATACCTCCATAAGACTTGTTCTAACAAACTTTTAATCATTATAAATATAAAAATACTGTTTATATGTATGCTATTTTTTATGCTTTGAAAACCGGTGGAGTGTTGTTGTCGAGGTTTAGTAAATGGAATCCTCCCACCTGTACTTTTGAAGAATTGATGATACCAGTTAGAGCCTGTGATGATGAGTGTGGTAATGGTGCTGGTGAGTTCCGAATTTCCTGCAGTCTCCTTCTGGGCAGCTGTCTTTTTGGTGTTCTGGAGTATTTCTGGGTCTGACGGGGATGGGAAGCTTTCTAGTGCACAGCTCTGCAGATGTTGACGGGTGTTGGTGTCACCATCTCCGCATTTCCCTCTCTCCCGGCGGTACGGGGACCCTGAGACACTTTAGAAATTTACGAACTCATAATAGGTTGAAAGTAGTTTGCCACGCCGTCAGACCAAGAAACGCCCAGTCGGAAGGCTGAAGACGAAATGAGGCAGCTTATAGGCTTCTAACGAACCATGCCACAAAAAAAGAAACTTGTTACGGATTGTGAAGCTTTACCGAAACAGCTGATGCGGGTTGCTGAATTACATCGCCGTAGCGCGGGCAACCTTGATTTACTGATCAAGATAGCTAGGCTGCCCCACTGCCACACATTGGCGGCCTTCTACGTTTAAATCGTGCCGGGAAAATTCAAATCCCGGCACAGAGGCATCTCGAACAATCTAGAGTGTGACGTAATTCTGTCGCTCAAATATACGTGCCAGGCGGCATGTAGTCGCTCACCAATTCGACACTATGTAGCATATTTCCTCAGCGTAGCATATGTATATTTTTATATTATAGGCCTATAAGAGTCCCACGCGCGCGCATGCGCGTGTGTATATGTGAGGGTATTTTTAAAGTTTTACAGTTAGGCCCACACGCTATGCAATTAATATGCAAGTATTATAACGCAGGAATTTTTAGCCACGAACGTAAATTTCAATTACCGAGATGACATTACAACTTGGTGGTACCCACGACAAGCGAAATAATGAATGTGTGAGGCGTTCCTGGCGCTAATCGGATATTGCTCTTTGCATTAATCCCACTCTCGTCCAGCACGTATGTTATACAATTTTCATGTCTCACACAGAATATAAAATTTTATAATTCAATCTCATAAAGGGTAAATGAATCTATTAAACTAGGACAGATTATTTTGAAACGATTAAATCGTAAATTTTAATATAAATTATTTTGAGTTTGACTTTAAATCAACTGAATTTTTTACACTAGGAACGAAAATAACCATCTATTTAAATAATCTAATAATTTTAAAAACTACTTTGATTAAAACGAGAAAATCATTACAAACGAGTGAATTATCATTTGTATGCACGTCAGTTGACAAACGAGAGATGAATTAACGGAATCTTTTCTTAAAATTTATATTAAAATTATAATTTTTTAAATTTTCTGAAAAATTTTTATTTACAATATTTTAATACTTTTTCCGTATTTACTTTTTAAATTACATTTTATGAAAATTATAAAGTTTTTAATAAGTTGTTTTGGAAGGCAATTCGTATTATTTAAAAATATGCTGACGAAAGACTTTGTCTCACTTCACATTTGCCTTGAAAGTTTTTTCAAGTCTTTAGTATCGTAAAACTGAATTATTAACATTTTAAATTACTTATTAACTCAGAAAACATTTTAAAATCTTGAACTGTTAAAGATTTTAACTTTATCTTAATCTGTAACTCAATTAACACACATAACAGTCTTTGTTAAAGCGCTGTAGGATTTGTGATCGTATAAATATTTATTCAATATAAATGATACCAAACAATCAAAGACCAAAGAGAGAACAACAATAACAAATACATAATAACATTCATGTTTCGTAATGGTATCCAAGTCACTTTTATATTATAGTAAATGATTACCTTGTATGCGGTCCGCCGTGTGACTTCTCAAACTTGTTTGAGTGTTGATACACTGATTGGAATCAGTATCTTTGATTACTGATTAGAACTTTGTATCTAACCGCCTGTATGATACTGCTTTAAGACTGCTCAACGAGTTTCAATCAGTAGCAGACAATACCTGAACGGGTGCGCACCCTACAACACGTGCACATAATATGCTTGTTTCTGCAATTTTATTTCTTGACAAACGCAGTTTTGTATGATATGTGTGTTTTTGGTTTTTTAAACGTCTGATGATGAGGCATAAGCCTTGAAACGCGTAACGTTAAACAAGTTTGAGAAGTCACACGGCGGACCGCATACAAGGTAATCATTTACTAAAATACATAATTGTTTTTTTAATGCAGTTAGGGGCCGTTATCTACGTTACTACATTAGTTAGTGGATGAAGTGTCTTTAAAACTTGCTTAAGACGCTTTTAATAAGAACTAATTTCCATAACAGAATGTCTGTCAATATGACAGTGCTCTTAAAGGTTTAAGTAGTGTAATAAATCGGGTAATTATGGCAATGCTTGTTGTAGTGACTACAAGTCACTTTGATGGTTTACCAGTGATCTAAATGAAGTTTAATATTTCTCTTCTGCCTGTTACAAAAAGTTTCCGACCTTTCAATAATAACTTTCGTGTACGTTAGTGCTGACTTATAACGAAGTGTTAAGTGTTTTAAACTACTCTTTTCCTTATACTTCTAAAGAGAGGCTCAAGTGTGCCATCAGTTTGTTTTGACAAGCAACATTTATTGTGGCTTCATAAAGGTGGAAGATATTGTTAGAATTATATTTAGCTCTGTTAACTGACTTAGTGAGCTCTCTGCAACTTTTAGATATTTTTGTCCCGAAGCATAGGGCTAACCTTAAATGTGTCTCATCTGTCGAGTTCAGATTTTACGTGATAAATTTATGTAGAGTATAACAAGATTATCCAGAAATTTTCTTCATTGAAACTGTGCATTATAAAACGTCCTTTTAAACCATATTTCTACCCAATCCGACGTCACATAAAATCGGGTCGGATTTTACACGGACTGACTAGATTTCTCTTTCTAACTTTTTGCAACATACACCATGTTTAGGAAGACTGCGTCCTTTACCCTTTTTACATAGAATTTGTAATTATGTCTATTTATATAATAACATTTATATGTTATTATATAAATAACATATATATATAACACATTTATATAACATAATGACATATTTATAATAATACATATATATAATAACATTAATTACTTCAGCTGTGATTATTTCAGCATTCCGATGTTTGGTGGTTGTATTGTTTTAATTGATACGCATGTGTGTATGTAAGGGTTATAGAGTGGGAGAGAGAAAGAGACTGAGAGAGAGAGAGAGAGAGAGAGAGAGAGAGAGAGAGAGAGAGAGAGAGAGAGAGAGAGAGAGAGAGAAAAGAGAGAAATTTGGTATAATAAAAAGAGGCGTTGAGACTACCAGGATATTTATTATCACTGCAATAAGCTAACAGTGAAAATGCAAATGAATGTGATGAGGCTGCGATAGGCTGACAATTTGATGAGGATAAAAAAATGGCATAATAATACCCTAAAAAAGAGCCCTCATAGTAAAGAGATCAAAAGGTCGCTCTCGGAAAAGACGGGAGGTTGTCTTCGGTAGCAGGTTCGGCGAGGATGGAAGTCCGTTGTTGTTTTAGAGGCATGCAAGAGTAAAGACAGAGAAGACAAGGCCTACTTTCTCAATTGTAGCGCCACAGGAGGAGGTAGAAGGCAGGTTATTCTTTAATATTGACAAAATAACTAGCATCCAATTTATAACAAGAGTAAAAAATAATAATGTGCAAATAAGCCGCCTGTGATCTTGTGACCCGCCCTTTTAGATCTTAATGCCTATTGTTAGTATATACAAGTGTTCGGATTGAGAATAGTCTTCAGATCCACTTAGAGTTTTAACAAATGCGGGTACACATATACGTATAGCTCTTTTTTAATCAAGTTTTCTTACAGCTTCTGGCCGTCCTACCATCCATAATCGTCACTGGTTTCTGGTCTGTAATCCTCTTCCAAATTTCGAGCTTGCATTGCTCATCGTATCCCAGCTCAACACAGTCTCCGTGGTTTAAAAATATGTTGGTATAAAATCATACAATATTTTCATATATAAGGTACTTTTAGTGGTGATAATTATTTTGTTTAATGCGATTTGTGTGACAGACTGTGGGATTACCGATCTTCAGAATTGTCGAAAACATTCAAGTACAGATTTCTCCCTTGTTACTCTATCATCGACGGTTTCGTGAGTATTTGCTAAGCTTCTTAGCTTCTTACTTTTTTCTTCTTGTTAAACGTCTCAGATAGTCATCTCCACATCTATACATGTTTTTATCTTGAGGATCGCCCTATTATTTTACCTCGTGGTTCATACTTTACAAATATAAAATATTGCTAACTCTGTCACTGGTTCTTGAGTTCGCTGGAAAATATTTTGACAGGCCAGGTGAAGTTCAGGCATCCTCCCACGTTGCTAGTTTGGCAAATACTGTTTTTAATTTTGTATCCCTAATTCCAATATTGTTCGCTATAGTTGCTTCTAAATATTCGAGTAAACCCACTTGCTTAAAAAGGTATGGTTATAGATAATGAAATTTTTCCAGTAGTGGTAATTGTCACAATTGTCATACAGTTTATATGTGGATCCCATTGTTTATATATGCGATACAGCCTTCAAAGCACAAATTCAATCTCATAGCTTTTCTGAGCAAAGAATACCTTATCAGCAGAATTCATCGCGAAGAATGTGGTAGCACCAGAAGAGGTACTGATATTTGAAAGATTTTTCTCCATTTTTTTTTAACTGCATCGAGGTATGTGGGATAGAGAGTAGAAGAGGGTACAGTAGGTCTCTACGGGTCACAGGAAATTTGCAACCGACACATTTCATGGCCCACGTAAATTGGATTTATTTTCACTGTGTGAAATGGTTTAACATAATATTGTATATAAAAAATATGTTGGTATAAAATCATACAATATTTTCACTATAAGGTGCTTTCAGCGGTCATAATTATTTCGTTTAACGCGATTTTATTACAAAGATTATTGTTTCAACGTTCAAACTTTAATTACTGCAATGAATAAATTGTATTATTATCAATAATTTGCTTGTAGTTGTTGTTATTATTATTATTATTATTATTATTAAATAGAAAACAACTTGTTTGTCAACATCTACGTTTAATAAAATGTGGGTTGGGAAATCATTCTGTTAGTGGGGGAGCAAATGGTAATATATTTGCCTTCCGTGGGATTTTTTTGGTACAATAATGGGAGTTAGTTTTTCTGAAAGGTATTAGCACAAGGAAAGCGAATATGGATGTTGCCAGTCCCAAAAATTTTGCAGGGGGGTGGGGAGGGGATTTAAAATGGCCAACAACTCGTTTCACCGAAACAGCAATATCTTCATCATTTATAGAACTACAACAAATTTTCAAAGCTTAAAATACTTCTCAATGCAGTTAATACAATTACTAAAATATTGTGAATAATACAAATGAACCTCTTAGCCTCTTATGGATTGCTTAATATTGCTCTTCTGGTTTCCGTTGAAGGGTTAGTTTCTGTTACAGAGTATAAAAAATATTTTGGAATGAAACAAAATATTCATTGTAGCTTTCATTATTTTATTTTATTATGCCATAATCATAAATTTTAGATACAAGGACAGAAAAACTATATGGCATCATATTGATGTATCCGTTTGTTAACAAAAACACAATGAAATGAAAAAGTAATGTGGAATGATATTTACAGATATTAACACACAAGCGACACAAGTTCTCATATGGCAAATAACGTTTGGAAGAAAACATGTTTTAATGAACCATTAAAATCAATTTTTGAAATATTTGAATAATAAGCTGTTTCAGAAGACCATTACTACAAAGTGTTTGTAAACAGTAGGTCATCAAAATAAAAATAATGTAAAATAATAATTACACTTATTAATCAGTTTCACTGTCTTCATCTGAACTATTATCCCCATTCCGGTTAAAACAGTTATTTACATCATCGTCGGGGTCCACACATTCACACATGTCAGTGCATAGAAAGCCATGACATCTGCATTTACATAAAAGTGTTGAACATCTACTCTTTCTGCATGAACATTTCACTAGCTCCAGAATGGTCTGTGGGGCAGGTTGCATCGTGGTCATCTGGGGTACAAATGTACCGTTTTGTCTTTCCCATCCATAACCAGCATCTGGCTGTGGAATCTTCGGATTCGCAACAACATCATTTCACCATACCATGGCTTGATAATGTGCTCTCAATATGGCATAGCGAAGAGCTGACTGTGTTGGTGGCATTTTCTCTGATTCGGCAATTTTCTTTTGAAACAAGGTAAACCGGACAGCTCCAACATCCGATTTTGCACAGTTTGGCATGTAAAGTTTATAAACAAAACGTTCTAACGCATCAAAAATACCATTAGATGGTGTTGCATCCAATCCCAAGTTTGCAAAAGCTTGTAAAATATTTGTATCACATTGCTGAAATGCTTTCCAACATGAAAGTTTACCTTTACCAGCGAAAGCTCCTGTGGTATCGCTTCCAGTAAAGGCATGAAACCCAGGCAATGCATTCACTTTTTCTTCGCCTAAAGCATTGTAGATTGGTTTTAGAGCAATCTGTCTTTTCTTCTTACCACTCCCTACAATACACGATGTTCTAGAATATAGCATGGGGTATTGCCGAAGAGCCAATATAGCATCTGTATCTGGTGAGTGAATATCAATAGTAGGGGCTCCTCGTAAGGTTGCATCAGCAGCGTGTAATATCAATTTTGTGTCAGCTTCCTCGTGTGAGCTTCGTAGGTGCTGTACTGTGATGTGAGTGGTTGCCACTTCTTCTCGCCATGCCACAATGACATGTAGTTTCGGTTCCGTAAACCGACTGATAATTTTATTTGCCAAGTTGGCAGTTACTCTTCTTTAGTCTGCACACTTGACAGCAATGTTTTCATGGAAATGTTCTTTATTCTTGTATTGTCAGTGATATGATATGCGATTGATTCACTTCCTCTGAGACGTTTTTGGCGAGTTGCATTCTTCAATGAAACCGGAATATTATATCTATCAAAAACAACTTGCACTTCATCATAGGAGTTATAGTATGTCTGTAATCTTTTAAGGAAATGTTTGGACAAATCTTCAAAGTATTGATATAATGAGGCTTATCAAGGCTCTGCAAAAATGACATACCATCAATAATTGCAACACACATGTGGTTGGGCGGCTCTGGATCTTCAGGTGCTTGGTCACCAATTTGAGATTCTAGAATGGCAAGAAGGTCGCTCTTGCTACTTGGTAAAAGCAGGTCACCTTCAGGTGTGAAGAGTGCACGTGGAACTACCGAAAACTCATAATTAGATATAGCGTCTCTGAGATCTGCAGTTGGTCTAGACTTTGCAGCTAATAGCAATCTCACAAACAATGCACGGTCTTCTTTTAGCTGCAGTACTTTAGACTGAAGTTTCACACTTGCTGTTTTGCCATTACTATTAAACATGTTAAGCTTCAACATCGTCATTTTAGACCATAAATTGGTTACATTATTTTGTATGCGATTTTCAACAAACTTGTCATAAGCACCCTGACCAATGACATTTTTGTCACAAACATCTTTCTTAATGCTGTCATAAAATTCGTGAGATCTGTAGATGTTTCTTTAAATACAATGCCTTGGTTCTGTAGCACCTCAGCAAGGTTATTCACATTACGTTCATGTAGATCTAAAAAGGCCTTTGTATCTTCATGATGTCCACATGGAAAATGCCTGGAAACAATGCCTGCCGTTACTTTGCATTATGCAGCAAGAACAGCCATAGCAGGTGCAATTAAGAAGAATCTTGTTCTGGCTGATGGTATTCGTGTTATACCAATTAATCCTCCACTCACTTTCATGGTACGGTTGATATGTTCTAGAGCATGATCTACCCCTATAGCACAGGAAGGTATGATGTTTCTGTTTACAACCCAATTGCCTCTTGAAAACTCATGGAACAATTTTGGATTTGTTTCTGAAAGAGCTTGCATCTCTGCCAAATATAGTGGAATCATGCGAGCATAGTGATGCTTGTCATGTGCAAAGAAGTACTTAACTAATACATCAAGGGAGGATAAATGAAGTTGCCAATCACCAGTTCTAACAGACTTTATAAATAAACACTAGTCTATCACCATTTCCATATACAGCAACATTGCCTTTACATTTGGAACAGATTTCAATTTTTCATCAATCACTTCCATCTTTTGATTCAAGAACTTGCTTAAATTGCTGAATTGCTTTCTTTATCGACTCTTTTTTCCAGTACTACTGCAAAATGCGTGTTGTAGGTTTGTAAATGATCTATGAATGTCATCTTTCAAGGTTGGGTTCTGTGCATAAAATTCTTCCATGTACTGTGAAAAGAGTGCCTGGACACTTATCAAATGTGCTTCAATTCCTCTTCTTACGTGTTTTCCAAGAAGAATTGAACTTGTTGTTGTATATCCATATAAGCCACTCTGAATCCATGCCAAATCCAATCCACTATTCTCTGCAAAAGCACCAATACACCTCAGTGCTGCCGTTACTATGTGCAGTTCACCTGGTCTGAGCACAATATGATCAAGGTCACTTCTGCTCATTTGTAGCTGTTTTGCTGGTATATACAGACCCATATCCAATGTAAAAACTGTTTTCCTACCATTCCCCATTACTGCATAATTAATGCTCTGAGCCTGAAGTAAAGCGGTAAGCAGTGTACTCCATTCTGTTGATGTTGCGTGAATCAGTGGTGCAACATGTACTCTGGTTTGTGGTAGTACATTACCATGTGGGAATTGTATGCGGACCACGTAGGAATCCGGTTACCTGTGCAATCACGACTGACACTATTGTCTTCTTCACCAACAATATCTTCTGTTGCAGCATGTACTGTCTTTGCTATGAGCCATGACTTCATTTTCTTAACACCTAAATTGTCTTTAATTGAGGAAAAATTAGTATATGTTGGAGAATTTGGGGTTGGTTTTGTTGGCATACTGCATTCTTTCAATGATGTACCACTGTCTGGAATTTCTGTTAGGGCTATATTGTTTGATGATTTGATCAAGTGTATAGCTGGTAAAGTATCATCTGGTTCTTTCTGTTGATAAATGGCAAGGGCAGTTGCATGTGTTGTATTCTTCCCATCTGGTGTATCCTACATGAAATCCACGTTGTCCACTGCGAAGAAAATATATCTGTCCTTGATGATATCTGCCGGCACATACACTCCCTGGTTATTTCTGATATCATCTATTATCGTCTCAGCTATTTGTGTTTCACATCGTCGAAGTCGATCATATCCAATTGAGAGACCATAGCCATGCAAAAGCTCAATGACCTTCTTGTTCCTTACAGATTGGTGAACTGATAATCCTACAGCTACTTGCTGAGGCATTACACGCGTAGACTGAATATTTGTAGTTGTAGTTGTTGTACATTTCACTTGTCTCTCATTATATGTCATGAATATTGCAGTTTGTGATATGCTCATGACAGCCTTATTAACACTTGATTGCTTGCGTTCTGAAGACATATGTTCAACAGTACCACAAATAAGCCACCTGAAGAACGAATACACTTCTCGTAGCACATGTTCTTCTGTTGCTTCTAATGAACCTGTGAATTCCCACTTCTTAGTGTTCACAATAGACTTACGAAGATAACTAGCAGCATCATATAAACTCCTCATACTCAAGTCCAAATCTTCATCATCATTCTGTGATGTCATAGCAATATCTCGTGCATGCTTCATACTAACAATTTCAGGTTGATTTCTTTCTGAAGGACGGTGAAATTCAATATCTGCAACATTTTTCTGCAGCAATTCCTTAATTTCTTTCCTTGTTATAGATGGATAAGCGACATTATTCATAACACGAATGTTTTCATAAGTGGTTTGCACATCAGCCATACTCACGGTACCAGTCTTTAAACACTCTTGAATCATACAGATGAATTCAATCTCTGATGCAGCTTCAAGGGCTGTAGAGATATTGGGTGCACTGATATCAAGACATCGTAGTACATGTGTCACATTCTTTGCCCAGGATGGCAAATGGTATCTAATGTCGATAGCGTGACCATCTTCAGGGTTGATTGCTGTATTGAGCTTTATCTGGAGGGCGTCATTTCCACTTTTAGCAATAGCATCACTCAGGCTTTTTTGAGCATGATCAACCGACAGCTTTCTGAGGGAATTTGCACGTGTCTGACCACCATTACAGAAGAAGCATTCATCTTTGTTGAATGGAATGCAATGCGGACGTGTTAGTCTTGATGTGCTGTTTTCCGTCACAGTTGGTGTTTGCTGAGTTTGGCTTTCATAGTGCTTTTTCATTCGCTCCAACTTTCCCTTGTGAGTGACATCTTGGTAACAACTTCGATGCCATGATGCCCTGTTGTCTGCCACCATGGCAGCAGTCATTCCACGTAGACGAATATTAGATCAAACATACTTCACGTTTTCGTATTTAGCAATCTCTTGCACACTCTGTAAAACCTTTTCATGTGTGGTGGGGTTTGTGATTAGTCCTTCGGCTAATTTCTGTTGACATATTACACACAGTGCATAGTTGATTTCCATTTTTAGCATCTTCGTTTTTGGTTCACTGAGATCCATCTGAAAAGAATGTTTCTTTTTTTTAATTTAATTATGCATAACATGAGCTTATTAAAGCTTTTTTAAAATAATATGTAACGTTAACGCTAATTTTTACACAATTGACATTATTCCTAATATTGTAATAGGCTTAACTAATTCTATAATTGTAAAACCTACATCAAGAAGTATTTTAAGGTTTGAAAATTTGTTGTAGTCCTATAAATGATGAAGATATTGCTGTTTCGGTGAAACGAGTTGTCGGCCATTTTGAATCCCCTCCCCCACCCCCTGCACAATTTTTGGGACTGGCAACATCCATATTCGTTTTCCTTGTGCCAATACCTTTCAGAAAAACTAACTCCCAATAGTGTACCACAAAAATCCCACAGGAAACTACATGCTCCCCCACTATGTGGGCGGCAAAACTAAATCATGCAAAAACGCAAATAACTAAAACTGCAACAAACATCTCCAAATAATTGCCACGAAAAAGACCCAACAGTGTGTACAATAGTTTTTTTTTGTCATTTATGTATGTATTAATGGAATAAGAGACTTGTATATTTCTGTACTTGCTAACAATAGTACTTCTTGTAAATTTGAAACTACTTATTATACTCGCATATACATGCAATAATAGAATCATTGCAGTTGTGTTTGAATAAAGCAACTTTGAAAATTATTGGTTATTTACAGAGCTTGAAAAAATAAAATTTCCTTAATTGCTGTATGGGAATCATAAGTGAAGTCAGATAACATGACCTGAGATTGAAATATACGCGTAGGTTTCATAATGTATGTACCTATAAAAGAGAACAGGCTTAACGTCCTAATGTAAAACTGTTCAGACATCCCATGTATTGTGTCATATTTAAATGGTTAATGCACTGACATTTTTCATGAAACGCATCTGAGTTATTAAGATCTGCTGATTATAATAATACCTTTTATTTTAATTTGTTCATATCTCTTTAAAAGTGTTCGTCTTTTATTAATAAAAGATCTTATTTAGATTTTAAGGAATATTAATAAATTATATTTTCACACATTTTATTAATAAACATGTGCTACAGAACTGAAAAATAAATTTCAGAGGCACGTTAATGAAAATTTGCAGTACCAATTGTCTATACGATTACAAAATATTTTGCTACTGTGAGAACAAAATTACATAAAATGATAATCTTGCAGCTTTTCAGTACGGAAATCGCTCATCTAATTTCCTTACTTTATATTGTAAAATCTGAACAAGCAGACAGATATATCAAACGCATATTATGCGTTTGAAGACATCATTATTGAAATTAGAAAGAAAATTCAATTACATTATTATGATTATGGATATATTTTTAAAACAGCGGGTTGCGTAATTTTAACTGACCTAGTTTGTTATAATTTAATTTATAAGATAAATTAAAAACATTCATGTTTACAAAATACATGTTTAGATTTAGCAGCAGTTGTGCGGGTGAGATGAAATTATTACAGAGCGGTATATAGTGCAATAGCAACCTCCAGATAACAGTGGCGTCCACATTCATTATTACTGACGCCGTGGATCCGTTATACTGTAATTTCTTCCCGTATGGTGTAATTTATATTCATAGCAGAGAATGTCAAGCTTTATTTTATTTGTCTGTTACTTGTAACTCATACAACCGCCAGATCGTGTAGCCTAGATGCCTGTTACTAAAGTAAATTATTTAATCATAATTTACGCGCGCACACTTGCAGGCATACAAATACATTTAGCAAAACATGACTGTGTTAACAGGTAAAAAGAACTGATTACTTTTTTATAAACCTGACGGTGTCAGTTTGGGTTTCCAAAACTTAATAATTTTATGCCTCCGCTTTAAAAAATTTGTTAACTTACTAATGCGTTGTTGACGCATTGTTTTATTAGAGATTGTTGTTTCATTATTATTATTATTATATTTATTATTACTTAAATTTTTAAGACAGTGAAAGAAGGAAGTATTGAAATAACATAATATTACAAATGTTTTGTATATATTCTACCTACTACTACCCACTTTAACTAGGTGTTCTGAATAAATGTGCTTTCTTATTTTTGCCAGAGGCAATATTACTAAGATTTCTGCACTGTAATGATAGTGTTTATTACAGTGTGTCAATACGTACGCTGTATGTATTTTATTAACATTAAAAATATATAAATACTTTAACGCGAACTTGTTTGCCGTATTAACTTTCGTGTTCGAGATTAACCTATATTAGCGATTTCCAGCTGGCGGCTTGCGATACGTTTTAATTCAGCCCGCAGCTTTGCCAATTTAATAATTACTCTGTTTATTTTAATGGGTAAGTAAATAATACAATATTCTAAATGTAAGCGGTATTGCAGGAGGAAACTAGATTACAAACAAATTTAAATTTTTAATCATATATTAAAGCATAGACTCTCAGTAAGCTTAGTTAGTTAAACGATGATTTAAAATTACCACATGCAATGTTATTTAATACCGCTTTATCGGCAGTTACTACTGTTTTTCCCTTTTAAAAAATGCTTATAATAATTCTTCGGCTTATGTAGGCATCTCTTTATGTTTAGTTAAACAACCAGAATGTCTCTGTAAAGTTTCAAACTAGTTTTGTCACAAAGTTTCTTACGCACACGTTGCTCTTCGAGGTATTTCTTAGCCACTTTGTCACTAACCCGACGGACAGCGTGAGACTGTCCCCACTCAACCTGTTAGCCTATAACTCGAAGAATAATGCTTATAACGGAACAGTATAAATGGTAGTTTTTACCAGAATCTGTCGCTACACGCGCCCAATAGTCGCAGCACGTTGTTTGTCCGTGTTGGTGTCATTCCAAAAGTTCGGTCTCTTCTTTCAATACAGCTCGTATTCGTCAAACTTAAGATTTACTTATTGTTTCATTTACGAATATTAAAGACAAATTTTGTTGTTGTTCTTCTTCTGCACCTCACGGAGTAAGCACTTTGCCCCTTCCGTCTTCAGAGAGTATCTCTCCATCTCGCTCTCGGTCTTCCTACCTCCATTCTGTCTAGATGCTATAACCATTCCCTGCGATAAACCTGAATTTTATCATTTAAGGAGAATACCTGTAGCTTTTCTCTAATATCCTCATTGCGCAAACGTTCCTGTCTCGGACAACACTTTCTGAAGTTTGAATCTGCTTTTAAATTTTTTGTTTCAATTTGTTGTAAATAGTAATATTTTGGTTGTGCCCTAATAATTATAGTTGTTAATCAATCACCACTCACAAAAAAAAACAAGTTATAATCTTATTTTATCATCTTAAAGTTTTCTTCTTTAGTTTTCTAATCATTATTTTGTATTTAAAATGAGGTCTCCTTTTATGGTTCCCATTAGGAGACACGTGCGCTATCGTGTCTGAGGTACACGTCTGGGTAACGTGCAATTATGTAGTTTACGTCTTAAATGGATTTGAATCGATGTAGGAAGAACTCAATTTCTTTTACAACAATGGGCAAAAACCTTCGGCGCAAAATATATACGTAATACATTCCTAAAAGGTTAAGATTGCGATTCCATATTATCATCTAATAGGGGAGTAATTTGGTGTGGAAATCAATAAGTTGTATTGACTGCCGAATGACAGCATAATACTGCTACAAAATCCCACTTTGTGATTCAAATGGCCAGATGTGTGATTGTCTTTGGTTCTCAAATTTGGAAACTCTCTAACGTTCAAAAATTAAGAGGTCCCTGGTAACTAACACCTTTCTGCTAAAGGGTGAACGGTTGCGGTATAACAAAATTCTTGAATCTTTCATTTTTTTTTTTGTAGACAACTTTATGGATATTTACGATATTAATTGATGACTCGTTGGGCACTTGTGAAACACATTAATACAAAGGTTTTTAAAAATATATAAACACTTCGTACGTTTCACAGTTTTTGTTTAACTCTGACAGCTATTTAGCTTATCAAATTATTGTTAAAGGGATTAGTGAACAACTAAACAAAGGATGTTAAGGTGGTGAACATATGTTTAGGGCGTGTATCCGGACATGTGCGGGGTGTAATGATGGAGGGGGGTTGGAGAAGCTAAACTAAATTTAGTTTAGATAATTTTTATATTTTGCATTAAGATTATATTTAGTTTTTACAGACACTTGACCTTCCCTTAGCTTCTCCAACCCCCCTCCATCATCATAAACCACCCATGTCCGGATACACGCCCTAAACATATGTTCACCACCATAACATCCTTTGTTTAGTTGTTCACTGATTTCTTTGACAATAGCTTGAAAAGCTGAAACAGCTGTCAGAGTTAAATAAAAACTGTGAAACGTACCAAGTGTTTATATTTTTTTTAAAACCTTTGTTATATGGATATTACTAGAATATTGTGTGTTTTGTGATGTCTGCACAAATTAAACACAAAGGATTTAAGATATATTATTATACTTGAGAATCACTTGATTTTTGTTTGTAAGTACAAGAAGTATCATTATAATTTATATAACATATATTGTTGTTGATGTGTTAAGAAAGGTAAATCTATTAGGGGATTAAATGATATAAAAACGGATTTAAACAAAAACGTTTCAATTATGTGAATTTCCATTCCTTTCTGTAGAAGCCTCACGTGAACAGAGCTAAATTCGCGATAGTCTGAACATAATAATTTTGACATTATTGAAATTCTTTACACATTTGACCCAGTCTATCCGTCTCTCTCATTACACTCTTCCTGCAGAGCCGAAATATCTTAACGTACTCTCTCCCCTTATGTCGGCCTTCATGTCATCTGCACGGTATTTACTTTTAATTCATTGTTTATTGAAAAGTTTGCAGTGGATTTCTTAGTAACTACTACTGTAATAAATTACGCTCATTAATTTTTAATGCTGAATGGTGAACTCAACTGTTTTGTCCTTTAGTTTTCATCGCTAACTAGTTTCATTGCCATGTTTCAAACCATTTACTTATTCATCATATTTTACAAAGTTTTATTTTCTTTCTGACCTCTCATTCACTCTCACATGTATATTCCATATATAGATATACAATACTTTTATCATTACCTTTTATGTTAAAATAAACAAAAAGTAGTAGTATTATTTAGTTAGAAGCTTTGAAATATTATTTCTATCTCATTCTGACGAAACAGCCATTATTCTTCGAAAAAGTCTGTTTCAGGCTAGCGTACACTTTGAAACTTTGTAGTATTTGGTATAGTATTTGAGGGCGTAAGGCGTAACAAGAACACAAATATCATGAGCTTGTGAACTGTGAAAGGATTAACGAGAATCTGGGGTCATTGAATTAATTATCCCTTTTAGATGTTGTATCTTCAATGAGATACTCAAGAAACACAGTATCAATTCGTTCTCGCTTTCGGATAGTTAAAGCCGAACTTTTTGGGCTGAAAGCTGAATCTTTATCTAATATATCGATGCGCACCTAAATAGGGAAAGTTTTTGTTTATGTTACTGCTGTCAGATATATGTTTCTACAAATGTGTTACGCAGCGTGTTACAGAATAAGAGTTTTTTTCAATTATATGCATCCTAGAGAATTAAATTTAGTCGGACATAAAAATATATGGGTTTAACAATAGGCATCTTCTGTAGCCTCTGTACCAAGGAAGACTAAGTTTTCTAAACCACCTCTTTAATGTTTATGACCGGCTCTTTTAATTTCCTGGAGCACTGTGTACCAATTTCTATGATTTTAATTAATATAATTAATTTACTTACGTAAACAACTTTTCTGTACAGTAAAAGGTTACGTGCACGGAACGCGTTAAAGTATTTTTTACACCTAAAAATAAAAAGAAAAGTTTAATTAACGACAATCCAATTAATCATCGCTGGCGGCATTGCTGCCCTATACTTACAGGCGTGGGACAGTTCTCGACGCCTCTGCACAACATTTTTACCTTTATTGAAAATTCCTAACACATCTGACCTCGTTCAGTATCCGTGTTGTTTCCGGAATTACGTCCCACACTTACGTAACACTTTCGGTCTTCCTTCATCTCTCTCTTTCTTTCTTATTTAGTTAGTATTTTATTGAAAATTGTAAAGTTTACCTTTAACAAGAAAATCATTTTGTGCACTTTGCAAAGAAATAATAAACTTTGTTTTAATATATTTACGTTACAAACTCTAAAACAAACCTTTTGTTCCCAGTGTAGCTTCATTAACTTTTCTGTCGTTCTTTTTTTTTTGTAAGATGTATTTTCAGAGCAATCGATTGTGATATCCTCTTCTCTGGCAGGTACAAACATAACAACCCTCCATGCTTTTCGGTTCTGCATAAGCTTCTTAGTTCTTCATACCCACTTCCAGTCTTGACTGAATCCACCATCCTTCACCTCTCAATTTCTTTGTTGCTTATACCTCTCGTTATTGCTTCAAGATAGTTTTGTTCCATTCAGTGTCCCAGCCAATATTCATTTCCATTACACTGTTTAGCATCTGTTTTTCCTCTAAAAATAACTTCCCATATTTAAAGTTCTACATTATAAGACACAAATATTACCAATAAAACAAACAGCTAGTACATAGTCAGAACTTTAGGGAATGCTTTTTATTGTGTCTGTATTGTGTTTGCTAAAGAAACACTCATGCCTATATTCTGTAGGAATTAGAATAAATAGAACCAATTAATTTTGACAACAAGTAGCGCCTTTTAGATATCTGTTGTTGATGAAGAAAATACTTTTCTCGCCTCAAACGTCAGCCACTTACTAATGATTTTCCAAAACAACAGTTGTTTATGAATGGACATGAGCACTCTGAATTATCTTCAGGCGTCTACGTTTACATCTAACTTAAATCTAACACATTACGCTAGTCTGCACATTGTTTTTATCTAAATAATACCATTTGCATAAATGATTACGGTGTTAATATGTGTTGTGATCGGCACGTATGATGATCCTATCGATCGTTTGTATAAAGTTTTCTTTACCTGTTAGTTTTATAATTACCTAGATTGACGGTAATTAAGGCACGTTGCCTGCTTTTATTTTCTAAGAAGAGAAGGATGTAGGAGGTTTTCCCCGGAAAAAACAAAGCAATTTTTGCAACGTCTCACTTGAAGCTTTTGTACGTATGTCTTAGAAATTTGGATTTGAAAAAAAAAACAGAAAAGTTTAAGCCTGGCGCATTCCAGAAGTGATGCTGCAAAAGATTACCAAAACATGACAAAGAAACATTAAATGAGGAATTTCTGACAAGAGCGGGAAACAATAAGGTGAAAAGAAAAATAATATGGGTGGACATTCATTGGAGAATTCCATCTGGGTCACTGTCTTGTTTGAGGGAATGCAGGGAACTGTGAAGGAGTGTATCATTACGGGAAGACAAATTGTCGACAGTGTACGGAAGGAGTAAATGTAAAGAAACGAAGAGCCATAAAGGAGTAAAGATGTCTGCTCCGGAAGGGAAAAAGTAGCAGGTCCACCAATATACGTGTTGAGAATGAGCAGAATACGAATAAAAATAAGAATAAGAATAAGAAAACAATAAGAAGGAGAAGAAGAAGAAGAAGAAGAAGAAGAAGGCGGATGAGGAGGATAAGGAGGAGGAGGAGGAGGAGGAGGAGAGAAGAAGATGAAGAAGAAGAAGAAGAAGAAGAAGAAGAAGAAGAAGAAGAAGAAGAAGAAGAAGAAGAAGAAGAAGAAGAACAACAACAACAACAACAACAACAACAACAACAACAACAACAACAACAATAACGACGACGACGACGACGACGACGACAACAAATACTACTACTACAATAATGCGTCTATTTTTGTCTATTGTATTCACGCAATTCCACTCGGTTTAATTAGTACATGTTACGTACGTTTCTTTCTCATCAAAACCCAAAACGTGATGGTCAAACAGTCTTAGTGGCTGGTATAGCAAGTTTGTCTAAAGCTAGAGTATTCGAATTTAATGAATTTCTGATTTTGAAACTATAATGAACTCTGCCACATGTCTCTTAAATGAAACTATCTATAAATTGTAGAAAAATAACTATACTTGCAATATGTGTGCTCAGTGTTTAGGAGTGTTCACGAACCCTCACCAGCTGTTGCGGGCACTTGTGGTTAGTCGGTCCATCATTCCTATATTACATATTACCGCTTAGTAAAAATAATTATAATAGTAGCGAAAGTAGTAGTAGTAGTAGTAGTAGTAGTAGTAATTAGTAGCAGCAGGAGTAGTAGACGAGAAGAAGAGTAATTACGTACGAATAATTATAATTATTATGGAACAATAGTTTACCTACATTTCTCATAAAAATATATTTTTAATTAAATTTATTACTTCATAAAACGTTTTGAGATAAAGGAAAAACGCAGGTAAATCTATTTAATGGAAATTTTATTATTTGGACTGAGTCAATTACGTCACTAATTTTATAGAACAGTCAGAGAGAAAAAACATAACAGGAAGAATTTTTCAAACGCTTTGTAAGTAAATTAATTTGAATACAACGTAATTTCCCTCAATAAGCTTTTAATATTAATGCTGTTGAATATATTATTACCACGTCTTTTTTAATGTCTGGAATTGTGAGATTTAATTTTTTCTAGACCTGTGATAATTTGTTAATTCTGCATAATGTTTTATAAATATAACCAAATGAGAGGTAAATCGTTTTAATTTTGTAGGCAAGCGAATACTTTGAAAAGGAAAATGTAAAATAAAATAAAGGTATATGCTTACTTTGCTCGCAACATTACAAAAAATAAAGCTAAATATGTAAACATGCTGTTTACATCTTTAACACATGTGTACTTAAGCTATCAATATTTTAAAATTTTTTCTTTTAATATTTGTGTCAAATGATTTAGTTGCTATAATGTTGATCTAACCTATTAATAGAACACAACTTATTAATTTCTTCTTGACTATGAATACCAATACTCAGATATACTTATTGCACGAGGAAAATATTACAATTCAAAAGTAAATGAAAATCAGATTTGCTGCAGCACCATGGGTGCACTGGATAGACTGGTAATTATTGTGCGACCACAAAAAGTTATTGTCCGTGACTTCCACTCGTCTAAATAATCGATAAACTGGCCAGATACACGTACGAGTATATCGGGTTCGATTATTTATAGCCAGTTACATGCAGGTCGTGATTGCTTTTAATGCTGGAGTACTACCAAGTAATGCCAGGTACGGTCAGTACCGTGCATCCGATTAATCGATTCGTCTATTTAAAATAAAATAATCCTTCATATATATGTGTACTTATTGTAGCAAGTATTCCGTGTTACTAATGTCCATAGCGAGTTACTGTATAATTGCCAAAGTATCGGTTGATGTTCAAAGACTATTGCAGCAAAATATAAAGAAACATATTGTCTTCCATTTTACTTGGTTTTGATTATGATACCGTAATTATTACTTCATGCGCGCGCGCGCTTGTGTGTGTGAAATTGCTACACAAGTTGGGCTGCGTACAGAAATTGTCAAAAGTTTTTAGGCGAGTGATTAATACATTTATCGCTAACGCAAATTTGAGATAAAAAGTCTAATGATTATAACTTTTTAGAAGGTTTAAAAGAAAAAGAATTCTGTGCATTAACGTATGATTGTAAACT
Organism: Magicicada septendecula; assembly: GCA_034769895.1. NCBI lineage: Eukaryota > Metazoa > Arthropoda > Insecta > Hemiptera > Cicadidae > Magicicada > Magicicada septendecula. Next base: position 157,846,734 of record CM068367.1, read on the forward strand.
GAATTAAAAAAACTGTTTATATATATAACTATCAAAGCTCAAAGTTCTTATAGTATGATTAATTAATTTGATTAAAATTTAACAAAAAATTAATTTTAATTACGAAATATTGTTAAAACCATTTAGAAATTGAAAATTACCTTTCACAATAGTTACAATTAGTAACGTGAATTACACACAACTATACTCTTTAAATGCTATCTATTGAATTTCAGTGCTTAATATCACCATAAATGGTTTTAAAAGTTTTTGAATTCCTGTAAATATTATTTTATAAAATATGAATGAAAAATGACTTTTCCTTTCCCTGATGTCACAGACAAAGATGATACACGTTGAAGCCGGGCCCGTAGGTCAGTAGTTTTACGACCCCAACGGGCTCTTCTCCGTTCTCCTTGGTTTCTGGTTTGCTTTTGGTTTGTTATATTAATGTTATTATGAACAGATATGGTGTATAAATTTTTTTCTTGAGAGTTTATGGTAATTTTTAGGATTTTAAAAATTGTGTCAAGTTTTGTTTTGATTTGTATTTGTTCTGTTATTAGTTTGTTATATTTTTCATGCTTATAAACCTGTAGATTTTCCAAAATATTCATTATAGTGCACCTGTGTAACGTATGTTTTATTAGTGTCATGTAGCCTAGTTGGTGTCTGGGAATTCATGTCCTGTATTTTTTGCGTATGTAGCTAAATTGGATAAGTGAATGCTTGGATTTTTGTGTGCATCGAGGTGTTCGAGTAAGGTTTTGTAACTGATACAGCAAATATAACTAATCTAACCACGAAGGAAAAGCCAACAGGGACGAACAGCAGTAATCTCCTACGACACAGATATCTCACAAGACAAAAAACATGGCAGACGATGCCCGAAACACTAAAAAAAACATCTTAATTTCAAGCTAGACTTGTATAAATTAATTAACTTATAAAGAAAAGCACTGTACCTACAAGCATTTGCACACACACACACACACACACACACACACACACACACACACACACACACACACACACACACACACACACACACACACACACACACACACACACACACACACACACACACACACACACACACACACACACACACACACACACACACACACACACACACACACACACACACACACACACACACACACACAACTTTATACTAATTTATATACAATCAAAATATGGAGGACACTTGATTTTGTATGTTATTAACGGATATTATATTTATATTGTTCATCTCAGCTAAACCGTAACATGTGTCCGACCTCGGATAAGAGAAAGTGCCTCTTCAAGGTAGAGCAACTTCTTTAGATATCTCATTGTACACTAACTTCATAAGCCTCCGTCTTACTTGTACAAGGAAGGCACCAAACTAAAAGTTCTTCAACATAACCTATCTGAACTGGGAGGAATCAACCTAACCTAAACTTAACACATATATTGGAAGAAAGAGGTTATTCGCATAAATGAAAAAGTTACAGAATTGAAACCTCATCAAAGTGTGGAACGGGAAGGCGTTATTAGTTGCTGTCTATTCTGTCAATTGCAACCAAGTAAAAATGTGGGGTACATATAGCCGGATAAGAATACGCTAAAACGTTGTTTTGTCGGAACTAACTGAGATCGCGTCTTTGCTCGCGCGCGCGCATGTCTGTCCGTGTTTTCTAAAATTCATGTGTTTTGTATTCAGTTAATTTCATTGTGTTCGTGTATGCAGTTTTGCATGTATGGCATACGAATCAAAACGCAGTGCATCAGCGTTTAGTTCGTTGCTAGTTTAAAGTTATATTAATATGACCCGCAACGTACCCGATTTCAGTTTCGACGCAGAGTTAAGCGGCTTGATCAGCTGGAACAGTGTTCCACATTTGACGGTTTATACACGGATAATTGAAGACACGTGGAAAACAGAGATAATCACGCGGACAGCGACCAGTCAAAACAGGTTACACCGATTAGCTCATTATCTCTCTGTAACAGGATATTATCACGGGCAGACGGATTTAAATTTGTGAGCATGTGTAGCCTACGTGTAATGCAAAGACTATCAAGATCAAACACGCACACAAATTGGTGTGGTACAGATTTTCTGTACGGTAGAGTTTAATAGGATACTGTTAATAACGACGGGTAGCGTATATCGTGTTGCCTTTGTGTTTCCCGCGTTAGTGAATGATCCATATAACGTATCTCGATTTATCAGCTTTAATTGGCAAACGTGTTATGCAAATAATTGACACACTTCACAGTGTACCCGGGAACTGAAGAATTTGTCCAACAAAACAGCCCTGCACGACTTAAGCTTATAAAACCAAATATTAATCACTCCATAATCGATAGGAGGTTTTGTTTTCGTTCGTCAGAAAGTAAGACCTTTTTACCTGCCTTGTTAAAAAGCTTGCGTTCGACCGCTTGCGTGAAAACATCTGTGTGTAACACGGGTGTGTGTAAAGTACCTGTGACAAAATATTTTACGTTGAAAAGAGACGTCTTTGGAATGCGATTTCATAGTTAAACGTACCACTGTTAACACAAAACAAAAAAAAAACATAGTGAAATTCTCAGTAATGAATGTACGTAAGTTACAGGTACGACCGTCGAATAACATCTGCACCGTCTGAATTATGAATGTAAATCTTATTGCTATCTGCAATTTGCTTTCTACCGAACTTCTCTGCAATACTTTTATCTCATCTCACGTAACTCTTGTTAAAGGTAAGCTTAAGTAAAACTATTTTAGTTTCTTCTGGGACACGTAGTAATTCCGAGAAAATAGACAAGAGAATAATTACGAGTGGATTTTGTTTGTGATTTGCACCAAAATGCGCGCATTGTTTTAAAGGTGAATTGGTGTTCTATGTTCTTTATAAGTAATCCTGTTTAACTTATAAACACCATGTTTTGTTTATTACAGACGTATGTTTAATCCATAATATTGAGAGAAACGCTTCTCATAAAAGTTACATGACAATGAACAGTGATCACAGCTGAAAACAAACAATTTAATAGCACAAACCGATCATTTAACATCTTTTTATAATTTTACTAATTAGAAGTGATATTCACTACATTTTGATACCGATTATCGGACAATCGAAATAAGAAAAATTAGTGCATATACGTGTTCAAGTGCAGTAGCGATTTTAATTTGTTTTTTTAAATCCGCTGTTTTGCTATTTATGATTTTACTACACCTTTCTTAATATTATAAACCTTTCTCAGCTCTAATCTGATGAACTTCCGTCTTTATTGTACTGGAAAAGAAGTACGTAGCCCACATATGCAATTTCTTAAGCTTTTACAACAGCCTTCAACAGTATTGAAATTGGTACTACTAACTGGGCTGTTAGACCGTGGCCCACGGTTGTTGCTGTTGGCAGACGTTTCGGCCCCATCATCAGTGTCTAAGATTGGCACGGCATTCACCCCAGATATGAGGTGGAGACTAAGTACTTTGCCTGAGAAGGCCCACTTATATAAGGCTGGTACAAACATTTATATAAGTGGGCCTTCTCAGGCAAAGTACATAGTTTCCACCTCATATCTGGGGTGAATTGGGGTGATAAACCGAAACGTTTAGCAACAGCAACAACCGTGGAGCCAGGCCTAACAGCCCGGCTAATTGTACCAATTTCAACAATAACGAACATGTTTGTAAAATACTTGAAAGCCCTACAAATAGGACAATAATAACAACTAAACACAGATATACGGCAGGAACTGAATATTATGAGTATACTCGACAGGATCACCCAGTATCGGCTGAACTGATGCCTGCCGCATCCCCAAACAACTCTGGAACTATAAGCCGAGGTGACGGAGAGGTATGGGACGTCCTAGGAAGCGCTGGAGTGACCAGCTCTAATCTTTGCCTATTTGAGACCTGAACAAACCATCCTTGGTTCAATCCGTGAAGTGATGATGATGATGATGAATAACGATTAACACATTCCTACCGATAAATGTTGTACGCAGATTCATTGTTTTTAAAGCTTGAACGATGTGTTAACAGTCAAAAGGTGTCGTTCGCCTGCTTTAATATAATTACTAATAAAACAGTAATCTAAGCATGTCAACGGGATATGTACTAGCAAAATAAATTGTGTATGCTCACTGTAATGCAAATTAATAGTGAGTAGGAGTCACACTGACAGTGTTTATACGAATGTATGCTACCCGTCTGTCAACATGTCAATGGCTTGTGTTTCATTCAAACTACTCTAATGTTTCCGACGCGCTGTCTGAATATCAACTGTTGTATCCATTAGTCTAGTAATGTGGTGCGGTGCTTTTAAGCTTATTGTTTTTTCAAATATTTTCAGAAAATAGGTCAAGTATAATGGAGGTTCGCCAGTGTAAGGAAGAGAATTTCTTTTGATTAATTTTTAAATAAATATGCAAATTAATCTTTAGCTAATATTGGTAATTAATCTCTACGAGTTTGATTAATTACACAGTGGCAAAGACGTGTTTGAAAACTTTTCCAAGGAACACATTAAAGTCTCTATTTTGCAGGAGTCGGGAATGAATATTGACTTAACCAGTCAATTATGTCAACAGTAAATTATAAATTATATTAGTGGTTCTCATTCCGAGGAATGGTTTGCAGCATCTCTTCAGCTTCGCGGTTTCATGGCTTGCTTCTCCAAGCATCTTCACGGCCGTGCAGCACTTGTCCGCTAATGTTTGGTTAACGTACTCCAGCCTCGGTCTGCCCTTGGCGTTCTTACCCTCCACCGTGCCTCGATGACGGTCTTGAGTTGGCTGTCATGCCTCAGGAGGAGGTCATTTCTGTAACGTTTCCAACAGGCACGGTTTTAGTTCCATCATCCTCCTCAACACTTCCTCGTTCTTTACTTTGTCCGCTACGGAAATCTGTAGCGTTCACGGATAACACGAAAATTCAAACTCCACTGCTTCTCCTACTTTTTCTGTTCCCAGATTGTACATGTCTTACTACCGTACACTCCGCACATAGGTCTTCAACAGGAGTTTCCTGAGGTGCATGTAAATGTTATCGAAGACATTGCGTTTATCGTTAAAGGCAGTAGTTGACTTGATGGATGCGGTTAAAGATTTCTGTCTTGGATACAAAAAGTAGGAAATTATTTCTAATTAAATTATAAATTATTTATAGTATGCCATCTTTATAGAATCCTCCAACAACAAAACTAGCTCTTTTTTATAGCCCAACGGTTGCAGTTACATGTTTAAAAAAAAAAAAAAAATATTTATTCAGTGCATGAATTTCGAATCTGCCCACTGTTACAAACAGTACTTAAAGCGCTCAGTGCGGTGGATTGTTGAACTAATAAACAACTCATTGACTTGACGCCTAGCTTTAAATACGTCGAGCTTCAGCCTAAGAAGGATGAAATAAAACAACATGGTAAAAATAATGAGCATAGTTGTGCCGTCTCTATTTGAGACCCAGAACTTTTCACCCTAACCTCACAGTAACAGTGTGACTTTAATTGTAATAGTAACTTAATATCTGTAATAAAAGATTTTGAAATGTGTGTGTGTGTGTGTGTGTGTCTGTGTGTGCGTGCATGTGTTTTGTATAAATATATAGAACTTACTCTTAAATTCACTTTTTGGTGTGATGTTCAACTTGTGGACACCTTTTTATCAGGCGTAGTATAATAAACCACGCCTGATAAAATGTATATAATATTTTACTTATTGTAATATATAAACCTTTTTACGAACGGGTTGTAATCGCAAATGGTACATTAAATCGTTTAATGTTGAACATTAAATCGTTTGCAATTACGTCATTATGCAGCTCGAATCACATGCGTAAAATGTTACTGTTTAACTAAGCTCATGGGACTGTCTTCGAAAATTGATTGTATTTCGTCCTGAAGCATATGTTTCGTCTTCATCAATTTATTTTTGCAACACCTGAATACATTATATTAGTTATTTCTGAGAAATAATGAAATGTATTTCACAATTAAGTAATTTCAGTGTTGAGTTTCTGAACTTGCAGTATTGGATTTAAGTTACTACAAAAAGGATTCATGTAGTAACTAAGTGGTGGCAAAGGCATCTTAAGCTTTTATTTTTAACGCTCCCATAGATCCAGTTCAGATATTATTTTACCTCGCACATTGTAATTTACATTCGGAAGTGAGTAACTACCTCCTGCGTTATTTTATTTGACATTTTATGACTTTTGTATGTGACTAAACGTGCATAACTTTGGGACGCTTGAAATATCGTCAAGGCCAGTAAAATATAAGGCGCGCATAGACGTTCTCACAGGTAAAAATGTTTACTGCTGAAAAACATAATTAATTGAATCGTTTGTTTGAACCAGTTGGTTTCGCTTTGCAGTTTTCGACCTCACGTTTGATACGATTAGAACGATGTAATAAACTATTTAACCCTTCTATAATACCCCCTCTCTCTCTTTTACTCTGTACCTATCTACCTCTCACATACTTTCTCTTTACCCAGTCACTCCCTTTGCTTTTCGTTTAGTTCTTGGTAACGTTTATACAGGCACGTGTCATGTTTGATTTGTGAAGATCAAAGGAAAACTTTCACTTTTTCCAGAAACATAGTCAAAGAAAGCTCTTAGAAACCAATAATCGTTCAACATTTGACTGTTAAGCACACATTACTGCAGTATAATATAGGAAAAGGAATAATAAAAGAAAACAGTAAGTGATAAAAAACCCGTGCTATTTCTCAGAAAGACAATTAAAATTCTATTTATGTTTTAAATTGAGTTGAATAAATATGGGGAAGACTGCGTTCGAAGTCATAAGGTCATGGTTGTTTAGAAATCATAAGTACATGGTTGTTAAGAAGTCATAAGTACATGGTTGTTAAGAAGATTCAGAAAAATTAAGTAGGAAAACGAGGCTAAGAGAGCAAAAGGCAAATAATGACTTTGACCACAAAAAATGCGTAAGTAATATTTAAACTTTTAGTATTTAGAAATTAGTAGGCTACTACACGTTGACAGAGTGTCAAAGTTGAGGACAGAAATTTTGAACAGTAGAAATGTATAAGTTTATTATTTATTGCTTCAACACGTTTTGACCAACGATGTGTTGTGAATAATGAACGGTATACTGCAAACAACGTTAAATACACAAAATTGTGTGTGTGTATGTGGGCGTGCGCGCGCAAGATATTATCATTTAGATGTAGCGCTATGTAAAATGCAACTGTGTATTTCGCAAAATATCGCAGAAATTTGTCTACAAATACTAACTAGACACATTATTAATGAGCACAAGAAAACACAAAGTATATTTTCTAGATCTCACAAGTTTCCTTCCTTTCTTACGTCTCCTATACCAATGGTTTACTGTGTGTATTTACGTAAAATTATAAGTTTTCTTACAAAAAGCAATATTTTTAAAATTTGGGCTCAAGTATTTTTGCAGTTTTGGACAAAATAGGACACACACACACACACACACAGACCCACATTACTAAACTCAGATATATAGTTTTATTTTTAAATACATTATGAAAGGCAAATTTAGATGAATACAGAATTTATACAGTGTTTTTACATGCTACTACAACGCTTTCAATCGACGTGTGTTTATGGAAGTGCGCGTGCTCGTGTACTGGAGACGTGGGTGTATGTTTTAATATTTCACCTAAAACTTTTAATATTCAGAGCAATACGACCTAACAATTATGCATTTTATGTTTAACAAACAAATAAAATAAAGCTAGAAAATGTTAGCTATGAATATAAATTCATAAAACTAAAATTCCTCTGCCATGAATACAAATTACAACTCACAAGATGAAATTACAGTTGTACCGGACCCACGGCGTCAGGATAATGTATGTAGGTATGTAGGTACGGATGATGTAGGTAGCTATAAAACTATACCTCTACGCAACAATTTTGCCTTATCCTCTATGCACTAATTACTAAATCCAATTATAAATATGAACACGTTTAGTTTCTGAGTTGGATGTTACGAGAGAACAGACAGACTAAGAAGTACGGAAACGGTTTTTAATGCACTTCTAAATGACGTTAAACATTATTATTAGATAAAATTTGTAAAGTTAAAAAAATTAAAAAAAAATTAATTTAAAATATCAACAATTTAAAATACTGTACATGCGTTAAAATATTAATTATTTTCTAAATTTTACTTTCATTTCAAGCCAGTAAAGAAGTTTCTTTAAGTAGCTTAGAGTGAGTCAACTTTCTCAGAAACGTTTAATTAAATTTTTGTATTAACTTATTAGCCTATTGCTTTCATTATATTAAGTATACTTTTCTCCTTTATATTGTTACTTTGTTTACAATTTATTTGTTTAGGGAAATAAAATGTGTTATTATTAATTTAAGGCATTGATAAGGTGTTATTATTATTAAAAATGTAATATATATTAATCAGCAAGTGAAAATAAACCTATTTGCAGTGTACTTATTTGAAGATATTACATAGGAGACCTGCAGGAAACTCAACGAGTTACTTACAAAGGAATAATATATACATATATAGGCCTATATATAAAACCTCCTTTTGATTTATTTGCTTATGTCGAAATTATAACCAATGAATGAATATAGTCCGCAAATGGCTATTATAGAAGTCCATCATTGGTGAGTAGCATGTAACGTAAAAACCAACGAAATGGTTAAAATATTAATGAGCACAAAATCCAGGCAATGACATTTATAAAAAAAATTTCTAGTACGGACAAGAATCGTCACTGATAATGAAAAGATAAACTTGTAGCACACTTTAACCGGCTAGCGTATAAATTACATTACGAAAAAACAAGGATATTCTGAATGAAATTAATAGTTACCAGACAATGTATTTACAATACAAGGAAAACTCCGTCAGTGAAAGGAAGAGAGATATTCTAGTAACACTTTACAAAGTGATGGAAATTTTCACATAACAGTACGGTTCTGAATCATGGGCAACAAGGAAATTACTGTTCCAAGAAGTCTCTCCATTAGAGACAGAGATTGAATTGTTTATGGTAGTAAATTGTTGTGAAAAGTTAGAATACATAAGAAGTGGTAATGTCAAACAAAAATTTTTAGTGTAGGGAATAACATAAATGGCAACGCTGTATAATGAAAGATACAACAGAGGCCGTGCGTCTGCCTCTTAAAAGAATACAGAGTAAAGCTATAATGAATAGGCCACTGTAAAAAAATGTGGGACGGAGGATGAGATGAAGAAGCCAGAACAGGCAAACGTACACAATCCTTGAAGATTAGAAGAAAAGAAGAGTGTATACGAGGGTAGTGTAAAAAGTTATGGGTCTGAATAAGAAAACAGCACTTTCTTGATTATTTTCCATTTATTTCTCAACATAGATTATGTTGTAACTATTTGGTTCTATACGCTTTCTCCAACGATGGTTATGCCAGCCTGATAAGCCGATTTGTCGATGTATTCAAATCAGCTATTTACATCATCGCTAACTTGATTCTCGTCAGTAAATCTTTTTCCAGCAACCTGTTTCTTAATGCTAGGAAGGAGGTAGAAGTCACTCTGGGCTAGTACGATTTAATAAGTCACTACCAAAACGATTTAATAGATTTTTTGATTTTTTTCTGGAGTAGTGACTACAATGGGATGTCCAACACGCGGGTCGTCAGTTGTGCTTGTCCAACCAATTTTGAATTCAACAACCCAGCTGTTAACGGTTGTATTCGATAGAGAAGAGTCCCACAACGTTGAGTCCAGCTTCCATTTTATATCGATTGCAGCTAAACTTTTCAACAAAAAAATTATCACAGCACGAATTTCCAGTCTGTCCCATTATATCTGAGATGCTTAGAGCGGTGGATTGTGTCAGTAATAATAAACAACTCATTGAATTAAAATCATCGTAACGAAGCCTACAAAGGATGAAATCGTACAAAGTCAAAATAATGAGCATAGTACACTATCTTAGTGTCAGGTCCGGAACTTTTCACCCTAGCCTCGTACTTGAGCTTGAGCTACATCACATTGATTGTACTTAAATTTGATAAAAAATATAAAATATGATCTTTACAAAAATAAATAAAATTTTAATATTTCAGTGGTTTTATTAAATAAAATGGTTTTTAGGTGTTGTATTTTTAATAATAAAATTATGCCCCTAAGTTCCGGAGCGCCAATTTAATAATAAATACTTGTTTATGCCCAGCGGTTGACGCCAATTTAACTTTTTATTTTTATGCTCTTTATCTCAGGGTAAAATATAAATAAATGCTCAAATTTTCTTATAAATTGTTCTTCGATTTATTACAATTAGCTATGATTGATTATCATACTTTATCATTGACACATGAACTATATAAATTCTAATCAATATATAAACATATTCATTTTCATAAATCTTATTTCATTACTCATATTCATAGCTCTAATAACTTAAATATTGTAATTCTTATTCAAAGACAAAACTTTTAATAATAATTTTCTTAAATTTAATATATTACGACATTGTTAATTATTGATCAGGATTCATTTAAAATCGGTGCTCATAGATAAATTCAATTTCCATAATTTCCTAATATTATTTAATTTTGTTCTAAATAAAATTTTATCTTAATCCTTTAATTAAATCTTATGAGTTCTTTAAGTGAACAGACAGTGGACCTAATACTAATTATGGCATCAAAATTTTACTTGTGGTATGTATCCAAATCTGGTAGCGGTTCATACTGTGTGGTTGCATGTTGATCGTCTGGCGTAACTGCGATATTTCCCTCTGGATTAGCAGATTGTAACGTGGTCTCCTTTGAGTCACAAGACACTGCACAACACCAAATTTCACTCTCTCAAATTAGTTCGCGTTAATTGTTATTATAGTTATTCGCTTCTACAGCCATTATTAATTATTATTTATTAACTGCGTTATGGTTTGAATCACGGTTGTTACGGGTTTAGTTCGTTTCGAAATGTTACTCGATGATGAAGTTATTGTTGCGTATTTGCACAACTAAATCACAGCGTTATTTAATTATCATTTGTGTTGTATTAATTCACTTGTACGTCACTAGTAAAATTACAGTTTTCTCTTTACCGAACTTTGTTCTAGTACGAGCTTACTTTTCTAACCATCGTACCGAATTTCTCTAAGTCCAATAACTATGGAAATCTCGGTCGCGGACTTACACTCCCGTTTCCGTCAAAATTTTTAGTTAAACTCCTTGAGCGCGCCTTTCTCGCGTCCCTATATCGAATTCCATATTTCTCCCACTTACTTCCGATTTTTCTTACGCTGTTTTCTAATTGGTTCTACTTTACGACTCTTCAGATTTAGAGACCACCTATTTTTCCGAAAGAACTTCTCTGATAGGCCTTTGGATTCCCACCAGATTCCTTCCCTAGGTCACTACACTGAGGTCGTTGTCGCTGCTAGATACTGTAGCAATAATTCTTGCCTGTCACTTTTTTGGAGTAAACAAAACAACCCTTAACTTTCTCGTCAAGTATTGTTTTCGTGCACTAGGTTGTTCTAATGGCATCAACTATTGTTACTTACAGGCCTTACCAAACTTCCTTTCAACACTTCTTGCTTGTGTTAGGACATTACTCCGAGCTTTCTCTCTTCTCAGTAAGGTCGAAGTCCTGTCGCTGACCGTTTGAGTCTTTCAATAACATATACCCCTTTTTTTGTTTCGCTATATGCAGCTGGCGTGTATATGTATTCTGGTCTATTGTTAATACCTACAGCTGCTCTTCAAATGAGTTCGTTTACTTCTGTGCCCTTTTTTCTACGGATTTGAGGTAGTTGTCAAAGTTTAACGTTTCTTAGTATGGAGAGCGATGAACTCAGCCTATTTGCCGTGAGCGTGTTGGGGCTGATATATGATTTTATTGCCTGTCAGTCACCTCTGCGTTTCACACAACAATTCCCTGTTACGGCGCTTAAAGATACATCTCTACTCAAAATAAGAAATTTTCAAAATTTCTGATTTTGGTGTTATATCGTCCCCGAAATTTGTCGCTTTGGATGGATTTCATACATTTAAAAAGATTCAAATTTCTGCGCCTTGTCATCGAGGTTTAACATGACGAAATGCATACATTTTATATTCCTAGTATTGGCTCATCATCCGTTGGACGTAGTGTAATGGATTTGCTACCTGTAGTGACCCACTGCGGGCTGTTTATTATGTAATGTAAACAGTACCCCAGGACCCTTTTCCAAAACACTTTCGCTTTCCGTTTTTAAATGAATCCGTTACATATATCTTTTAACTTTCTTTTCTTACAACCCTTACTTAACATATAATTATACTTACAAACTAATCTTTAGACATTAAATTTAAACTCGTCATTCTGCATCAATTTAAAACAATTCCTAACATATCCCTTACAGGACCTAGAATATTTACAAAATTAATTTAGCAAGTTTTATTCAATCATTTATCATATCAATAAATTTTATATTTCTGTAAAATAATTTTTAGAATTCACTATTTTCATTGTACAATTTTAACACATGTTAATCATTATGTTAACCTTTAATTTAACTATTCATTATTATATTCACATTAATTTACTCTATATTACCTTGCAGTATTTATAAAATACTAATTACTATCAAAATTGTTACTAATTCACCAATTACATCTTGCTATTCTAATAATATTATAGATTTCAATGACATAAATTAATCAAGTTTTCTACAATAATTCGCTATTAATGTCCTTTGATAGTCCATCTTTTACTTATTGTAACTTTTCAATCATTTCATTATTTAATTGAATTTTAAGAGTCTTGCATCACATATATATGTATATATCACTATTCTAATTTTATTGATTGTTCTCATTCAATTGTTATATTAAACACATATATTAAACAATCTTATTCTAACCATATTAATTGTCCTTACACTTGCATTCGTTTAACACATATATATATTGTCTATGTACTTATGTTAACATAATTATCGCTAACATTTTCAGTTCACATTTCGTTATCTTGAAGATTATAAGTACTACTACACTTGTTAGTATTTTACTTCATAGTTTATACAATTATACAATTATCATTTTAGTTTAATTAATGTTAAAATTATTACAATTTATTTAATACTCTATTGTGTCTTACAATTGCTTTATAATTCATAACCCTTCACTGGCGTCAACTAAGAATCTGAATGATACCTTTTTTCGCGATCATATCAGGATAGTAAACGTCAGGACTCGGTTCTCCTTTCCTTTCTTTACATTCTTCTCTATGCCGTATCATTTTACTGGCATTGGTTTTCATTTACCATTTATTTTATTTTATTCTTATTATATTCATATCTATTTATCTTCTTCGGCTAATGTATTCTTACACAACCAATTTTACCTAAGGTATTTCACCCAATATTATCTAACTTAATTATTAAATTTTCGGACATTCTGAAGATTGTTTTCTTTAATCCGTTACATTTAATTACTTTTAATTTCCTATTTGTGGAGACATAGTTGTACGTTTTAAGTCAGTGCCGTTACAACACATTTTGTGGGTAAATAGTAACACTTACCCTGCAGTCGGCCGTTGACACCTAAAGAATTTATGACCTCTCTCTCTCTCTCTCTCTCTCTCTCTCTCTCTCTCTCTCTCTCTCTCTCTCTCTCTCTCTCTCTCTCTCTCTTTTGTGGTGTGTTGAAAGTGGATCTGTCCATCCTGTTCGACAACTTTCCCCGGTCATATTACCATTATTTATGTACGCGCTGAGTTTTTTTTGTCGTTTTTTCTTTTCTACCCTCTTACAAATACGTTTTTTGACAGCTTGTGGCGTTTTAATTATTTTCGTTTTCCTGTCCGCGTACTCACATAATAAGGTTTTATTTTCAAGACTTCTAAGAAATCTCATCTTCATCGCTTGAAATCTTCCTTTCGTTCTCGTACCAATCTTCACAATATTCTTGAATGGTCCAGCAAATTTCATCCTTTTCTTCTTTCGTGCTAATGCAGTTCGCCTTTGATAATCATCAGAACTGTTTTTCATCTTCTTACTCTCATTTGGTTTGGTTCCAAAATTTTTACGCACCTCCCCAGTTCTACTTTTTTTTTTTTCTATCAGTACTGGTAATATTAACTGTAGTATTCAATTTGTTCTTTTTAATTCTCTGCTTTTCTTCAGCTTCCGTGTTAGCTAACTCAATTCTCAGGTGGTAACCCTCATACACATTACCATTTGCTTCCAAAGCACGATATGCACTATTTTCATCAGTAAAACGTACATATGCATGGATATTTGTTCTGTCTTTATGAAACTCTTTCTTAATGATAGTACGTCTTTTGGGAAACCGTGGATCAGATATTGCAGCGTATCGCAATCTCGTATTTACAATCGTACCAAACTTTCTGAAATATTTGATAATTTTCTTTTTTGTAATTGTGTTTGGTAAGTTGCCAACAAACACAGTACAAGTGTCTTTATCACCTTCATATCTACCACTAATAATTGTAGATCTTTCTTTTGATCTTGAGATATGATGTTCAGACAATGCTTTAGTTGTTAAAGATTGATACTCGGTGTCAATTTGATCCATAGTATTTCCATCTAATTTGTTTTCTTCCATTTTTTCTGATTGTTTTTGTAAATCAGTACCCACCTGGTGGTTTTGTCCTCGTAAATCTCTTCTCATTAACTCTATTTCTTTGTCTAATTTCTCGACGAGTTGTTTACCTTTCTCTTTATTCTGTTTTTTCGTTTCTTCAATCTTCCTTATTGTCTCTTCATGTTGCATTTTCGATTCTTCAAATTGTTGTTTCATCAATGCCATTAACATTTGAAAATTTGCTTCAGATGACTGCGACTGTGATTGCGGTCCCCGGGCGCCATTCTCTTCACTCGTTGCAGAGCTCTCTTCATTCACCACATTTCTGTCCTCAGATTGCTCCATCCCCATCTGATTGTTAATTTCGAATACCTCGGAATTTTCTTTCCCTGTCGCCATTTTTGCCTTTCGTCGGGTTATCATTCAGATACTTATCGACAACTAACAATAATAACGTTCTTATTCTACAGTACTAACATTTACTTACTTAACTTAGTCTATCTCTAACCACTGTCTGTCACTGCCCTAGCCTAATTTCTTTAATTAAGCCGTGCGGTGCGGCGCCAATTTAATAATAAAATTATGCCCCTAAGTTCCGGAGCGCCAATTTAATAATAAATACTTGTTTATGCCCAGCGGTTGACGCCAATTTAACTTTTTATTTTTATGCTCTTTATCTCAGGGTAAAATATAAATAAATGCTCAAATTTTCTTATAAATTGTTCTTCGATGTATTACAATTAGCTATGATTGATTATCATACTTTATCATTGACACATGAACTATATAAATTCTAATCAATATATAAACATATTCATTTTCATAAATCTTATTTCATTACTCATATTCATAGCTCTAATAACTTAAATATTGTAATTCTTATTCAAAGACAAAACTTTTAATAATAATTTTCTTAAATTTAATATATTACGACATTGTTAATTATTGATCTGGATTCATTTAAAATCGGTGCTCATAGATAAATTCAATTTCCATAATTTCCTAATATTATTTAATTTTGTTCTAAATAAAATTTTATCTTAATCCTTTAATTAAATCTTATGAGTTCTTTAAGTGAACAGACAGTGGACCTAATACTAATTATGGCATCAAAATTTTACTTGTGGTATGTATCCAAATCTGGTAGCGGTTCATACTGTGTGGTTGCATGTTGATCGTCTGGCGTAACTGCGATATTTCCCTCTGGATTAGCAGATTGTAACGTGGTCTCCTTTGAGTCACAAGACACTGCACAACACCAAATTTCACTCTCTCAAATTAGTTCGCGTTAATTGTTATTATAGTTATTCGCTTCTACAGCCATTATTAATTATTATTTATTAACTGCGTTATGGTTTGAATCACGGTTGTTACGGGTTTAGTTCGTTTCGAAATGTTACTCGATGATGAAGTTATTGTTGCGTATTTGCACAACTAAATCACAGCGTTATTTAATTATCATTTGTGTTGTATTAATTCACTTGTACGTCACTAGTAAAATTACAGTTTTCTCTTTACCGAACTTTGTTCTAGTACGAGCTTACTTTTCTAACCATCGTACCGAATTTCTCTAAGTCCAATAACTATGGAAATCTCGGTCGCGGACTTACACTCCCGTTTCCGTCAAAATTTTTAGTTAAACTCCTTGAGCGCGCCTTTCTCGCGTCCCTATATCGAATTCCATATTTCTCCCACTTACTTCCGATTTTTCTTACGCTGTTTTCTAATTGGTTCTACTTTACGACTCTTCAGATTTAGAGACCACCTATTTTTCCGAAAGAACTTCTCTGATAGGCCTTTGGATTCCCACCAGATTCCTTCCCTAGGTCACTACACTGAGGTCGTTGTCGCTGCTAGATACTGTAGCAATAATTCTTGCCTGTCACTTTTTTGGAGTAAACAAAACAACCCTTAACTTTCTCGTCAAGTATTGTTTTCGTGCACTAGGTTGTTCTAATGGCATCAACTATTGTTACTTACAGGCCTTACCAAACTTCCTTTCAACACTTCTTGCTTGTGTTAGGACATTACTCCGAGCTTTCTCTCTTCTCAGTAAGGTCGAAGTCCTGTCGCTGACCGTTTGAGTCTTTCAATAACATATACCCCTTTTTTTGTTTCGCTATATGCAGCTGGCGTGTATATGTATTCTGGTCTATTGTTAATACCTACAGCTGCTCTTCAAATGAGTTCGTTTACTTCTGTGCCCTTTTTTCTACGGATTTGAGGTAGTTGTCAAAGTTTAACGTTTCTTAGTATGGAGAGCGATGAACTCAGCCTATTTGCCGTGAGCGTGTTGGGGCTGATATATGATTTTATTGCCTGTCAGTCACCTCTGCGTTTCACACAACAATTCCCTGTTACGGCGCTTAAAGATACATCTCTACTCAAAATAAGAAATTTTCAAAATTTCTGATTTTGGTGTTATATCGTCCCCGAAATTTGTCGCTTTGGATGGATTTCATACATTTAAAAAGATTCAAATTTCTGCGCCTTGTCATCGAGGTTTAACATGACGAAATGCATACATTTTATATTCCTAGTATTGGCTCATCATCCGTTGGACGTAGTGTAATGGATTTGCTACCTGTAGTGACCCACTGCGGGCTGTTTATTATGTAATGTAAACAGTACCCCAGGACCCTTTTCCAAAACACTTTCGCTTTCCGTTTTTAAATGAATCCGTTACATATATCTTTTAACTTTCTTTTCTTACAACCCTTACTTAACATATAATTATACTTACAAACTAATCTTTAGACATTAAATTTAAACTCGTCATTCTGCATCAATTTAAAACAATTCCTAACATATCCCTTACAGGACCTAGAATATTTACAAAATTAATTTAGCAAGTTTTATTCAATCATTTATCATATCAATAAATTTTATATTTCTGTAAAATAATTTTTAGAATTCACTATTTTCATTGTACAATTTTAACACATGTTAATCATTATGTTAACCTTTAATTTAACTATTCATTATTATATTCACATTAATTTACTCTATATTACCTTGCAGTATTTATAAAATACTAATTACTATCAAAATTGTTACTAATTCACCAATTACATCTTGCTATTCTAATAATATTATAGATTTCAATGACATAAATTAATCAAGTTTTCTACAATAATTCGCTATTAATGTCCTTTGATAGTCCATCTTTTACTTATTGTAACTTTTCAATCATTTCATTATTTAATTGAATTTTAAGAGTCTTGCATCACATATATATGTATATATCACTATTCTAATTTTATTGATTGTTCTCATTCAATTGTTATATTAAACACATATATTAAACAATCTTATTCTAACCATATTAATTGTCCTTACACTTGCATTCGTTTAACACATATATATATTGTCTATGTACTTATGTTAACATAATTATCGCTAACATTTTCAGTTCACATTTCGTTATCTTGAAGATTATAAGTACTACTACACTTGTTAGTATTTTACTTCATAGTTTATACAATTATACAATTATCATTTTAGTTTAATTAATGTTAAAATTATTACAATTTATTTAATACTCTATTGTGTCTTACAATTGCTTTATAATTCATAACCCTTCACTGGCGTCAACTAAGAATCTGAATGATACCTTTTTTCGCGATCATATCAGGATAGTAAACGTCAGGACTCGGTTCTCCTTTCCTTTCTTTACATTCTTCTCTATGCCGTATCATTTTACTGGCATTGGTTTTCATTTACCATTTATTTTATTTTATTCTTATTATATTCATATCTATTTATCTTCTTCGGCTAATGTATTCTTACACAACCAATTTTACCTAAGGTATTTCACCCAATATTATCTAACTTAATTATTAAATTTTCGGACATTCTGAAGATTGTTTTCTTTAATCCGTTACATTTAATTACTTTTAATTTCCTATTTGTGGAGACATAGTTGTACGTTTTAAGTCAGTGCCGTTACAACACATTTTGTGGGTAAATAGTAACACTTACCCTGCAGTCGGCCGTTGACACCTAAAGAATTTATGACCTCTCTCTCTCTCTCTCTCTCTCTCTCTCTCTCTCTCTCTCTCTCTCTCTCTCTCTCTCTCTCTCTCTCTCTCTCTCTCTCTCTCTCTCTCTCTCTCTCTTTTGTGGTGTGTTGAAAGTGGATCTGTCCATCCTGTTCGACAACTTTCCCCGGTCATATTACCATTATTTATGTACGCGCTGAGTTTTTTTTGTCGTTTTTTCTTTTCTACCCTCTTACAAATACGTTTTTTGACAGCTTGTGGCGTTTTAATTATTTTCGTTTTCCTGTCCGCGTACTCACATAATAAGGTTTTATTTTCAAGACTTCTAAGAAATCTCATCTTCATCGCTTGAAATCTTCCTTTCGTTCTCGTACCAATCTTCACAATATTCTTGAATGGTCCAGCAAATTTCATCCTTTTCTTCTTTCGTGCTAATGCAGTTCGCCTTTGATAATCATCAGAACTGTTTTTCATCTTCTTACTCTCATTTGGTTTGGTTCCAAAATTTTTACGCACCTCCCCAGTTCTACTTTTTTTTTTTTCTATCAGTACTGGTAATATTAACTGTAGTATTCAATTTGTTCTTTTTAATTCTCTGCTTTTCTTCAGCTTCCGTGTTAGCTAACTCAATTCTCAGGTGGTAACCCTCATACACATTACCATTTGCTTCCAAAGCACGATATGCACTATTTTCATCAGTAAAACGTACATATGCATGGATATTTGTTCTGTCTTTATGAAACTCTTTCTTAATGATAGTACGTCTTTTGGGAAACCGTGGATCAGATATTGCAGCGTATCGCAATCTCGTATTTACAATCGTACCAAACTTTCTGAAATATTTGATAATTTTCTTTTTTGTAATTGTGTTTGGTAAGTTGCCAACAAACACAGTACAAGTGTCTTTATCACCTTCATATCTACCACTAATAATTGTAGATCTTTCTTTTGATCTTGAGATATGATGTTCAGACAATGCTTTAGTTGTTAAAGATTGATACTCGGTGTCAATTTGATCCATAGTATTTCCATCTAATTTGTTTTCTTCCATTTTTTCTGATTGTTTTTGTAAATCAGTACCCACCTGGTGGTTTTGTCCTCGTAAATCTCTTCTCATTAACTCTATTTCTTTGTCTAATTTCTCGACGAGTTGTTTACCTTTCTCTTTATTCTGTTTTTTCGTTTCTTCAATCTTCCTTATTGTCTCTTCATGTTGCATTTTCGATTCTTCAAATTGTTGTTTCATCAATGCCATTAACATTTGAAAATTTGCTTCAGATGACTGCGACTGTGATTGCGGTCCCCGGGCGCCATTCTCTTCACTCGTTGCAGAGCTCTCTTCATTCACCACATTTCTGTCCTCAGATTGCTCCATCCCCATCTGATTGTTAATTTCGAATACCTCGGAATTTTCTTTCCCTGTCGCCATTTTTGCCTTTCGTCGGGTTATCATTCAGATACTTATCGACAACTAACAATAATAACGTTCTTATTCTACAGTACTAACATTTACTTACTTAACTTAGTCTATCTCTAACCACTGTCTGTCACTGCCCTAGCCTAATTTCTTTAATTAAGCCGTGCGGTGCGGCGCCAATTTAATAATAAAATTATGCCCCTAAGTTCCGGAGCGCCAATTTAATAATAAATACTTGTTTATGCCCAGCGGTTGACGCCAATTTAACTTTTTATTTTTATGCTCTTTATCTCAGGGTAAAATATAAATAAATGCTCAAATTTTCTTATAAATTGTTCTTCGATTTATTACAATTAGCTATGATTGATTATCATACTTTATCATTGACACATGAACTATATAAATTCTAATCAATATATAAACATATTCATTTTCATAAATCTTATTTCATTACTCATATTCATAGCTCTAATAACTTAAATATTGTAATTCTTATTCAAAGACAAAACTTTTAATAATAATTTTCTTAAATTTAATATATTACGACATTGTTAATTATTGATCTGGATTCATTTAAAATCGGTGCTCATAGATAAATTCAATTTCCATAATTTCCTAATATTATTTAATTTTGTTCTAAATAAAATTTTATCTTAATCCTTTAATTAAACCTTATGAGTTCTTTAAGTGAACAGACAGTGGACCTAATACTAATTATGACATCAAAATTTTACTTGTGGTATGTATCCAAATCTGGTAGCGGTTCATACTGTGTGGTTGCATGTTGATCGTCTGGCGTAACTGCGATATTTCCCTCTGGATTAGCAGATTGTAACGTGGTCTCCTTTGAGTCACAAGACACTGCACAACACCAAATTTCACTCTCTCAAATTAGTTCGCGTTAATTGTTATTATAGTTATTCGCTTCTACAGCCATTATTAATTATTATTTATTAACTGCGTTATGGTTTGAATCACGGTTGTTACGGGTTTAGTTCGTTTCGAAATGTTACTCGATGATGAAGTTATTGTTGCGTATTTGCACAACTAAATCACAGCGTTATTTAATTATCATTTGTGTTGTATTAATTCACTTGTACGTCACTAGTAAAATTACAGTTTTCTCTTTACCGAACTTTGTTCTAGTACGAGCTTACTTTTCTAACCATCGTACCGAATTTCTCTAAGTCCAATAACTATGGAAATCTCGGTCGCGGACTTACACTCCCGTTTCCGTCAAAATTTTTAGTTAAACTCCTTGAGCGCGCCTTTCTCGCGTCCCTATATCGAATTCCATATTTCTCCCACTTACTTCCGATTTTTCTTACGCTGTTTTCTAATTGGTTCTACTTTACGACTCTTCAGATTTAGAGACCACCTATTTTTCCGAAAGAACTTCTCTGATAGGCCTTTGGATTTCCACCAGATTCCTTCCCTAGGTCACTACACTGAGGTCGTTGTCGCTGCTAGATACTGTAGCAATAATTCTTGCCTGTCACTTTTTTGGAGTAAACAAAACAACCCTTAACTTTCTCGTCAAGTATTGTTTTCGTGCACTAGGTTGTTCTAATGGCATCAACTATTGTTACTTACAGGCCTTACCAAACTTCCTTTCAACACTTCTTGCTTGTGTTAGGACATTACTCCGAGCTTTCTCTCTTCTCAGTAAGGTCGAAGTCCTGTCGCTGACCGTTTGAGTCTTTCAATAACATATACCCCTTTTTTTGTTTCGCTATATGCAGCTGGCGTGTATATGTATTCTGGTCTATTGTTAATACCTACAGCTGCTCTTCAAATGAGTTCGTTTACTTCTGTGCCCTTTTTTCTACGGATTTGAGGTAGTTGTCAAAGTTTAACGTTTCTTAGTATGGAGAGCGATGAACTCAGCCTATTTGCCGTGAGCGTGTTGGGGCTGATATATGATTTTATTGCCTGTCAGTCACCTCTGCGTTTCACACAACAATTCCCTGTTACGGCGCTTAAAGATACATCTCTACTCAAAATAAGAAATTTTCAAAATTTCTGATTTTGGTGTTATATCGTCCCCGAAATTTGTCGCTTTGGATGGATTTCATACATTTAAAAAGATTCAAATTTCTGCGCCTTGTCATCGAGGTTTAACATGACGAAATGCATACATTTTATATTCCTAGTATTGGCTCATCATCCGTTGGACGTAGTGTAATGGATTTGCTACCTGTAGTGACCCACTGCGGGCTGTTTATTATGTAATGTAAACAGTACCCCAGGACCCTTTTCCAAAACACTTTCGCTTTCCGTTTTTAAATGAATCCGTTACATATATCTTTTAACTTTCTTTTCTTACAACCCTTACTTAACATATAATTATACTTACAAACTAATCTTTAGACATTAAATTTAAACTCGTCATTCTGCATCAATTTAAAACAATTCCTAACATATCCCTTACAGGACCTAGAATATTTACAAAATTAATTTAGCAAGTTTTATTCAATCATTTATCATATCAATAAATTTTATATTTCTGTAAAATAATTTTTAGAATTCACTATTTTCATTGTACAATTTTAACACATGTTAATCATTATGTTAACCTTTAATTTAACTATTCATTATTATATTCACATTAATTTACTCTATATTACCTTGCAGTATTTATAAAATACTAATTACTATCAAAATTGTTACTAATTCACCAATTACATCTTGCTATTCTAATAATATTATAGATTTCAACGACATAAATTAATCAAGTTTTCTACAATAATTCGCTATTAATGTCCTTTGATAGTCCATCTTTTACTTATTGTAACTTTTCAATCATTTCATTATTTAATTGAATTTTAAGAGTCTTGCATCACATATATATGTATATATCACTATTCTAATTTTATTGATTGTTCTCATTGAATTGTTATATTAAACACATATATTAAACAATCTTATTCTAACCATATTAATTGTCCTTACACTTGCATTCGTTTAACACATATATATATTGTCTATGTACTTATGTTAACATAATTATCGCTAACATTTTCAGTTCACATTTCGTTATCTTGAAGATTATAAGTACTACTACACTTGTTAGTATTTTACTTCATAGTTTATACAATTATACAATTATCATTTTAGTTTAATTAATGTTAAAATTATTACAATTTATTTAATACTCTATTGTGTCTTACAATTGCTTTATAATTCATAACCCTTCACTGGCGTCAACTAAGAATCTGAATGATACCTTTTTTCGCGATCATATCAGGATAGTAAACGTCAGGACTCGGTTCTCCTTTCCTTTCTTTACATTCTTCTCTATGCCGTATCATTTTACTGGCATTGGTTTTCATTTACCATTTATTTTATTTTATTCTTATTATATTCATATCTATTTATCTTCTTCGGCTAATGTATTTTTACACAACCAATTTTACCTAAGGTATTTCACCCAATATTATCTAACTTAATTATTAAATTTTCGGACATTCTGAAGATTGTTTTCTTTAATCCGTTACATTTAATTACTTTTAATTTCCTATTTGTGGAGACATAGTTGTACGTTTTAAGTCAGTGCCGTTACAACACATTTTGTGGGTAAATAGTAACACTTACCCTGCAGTCGGCCGTTGACACCTAAAGAATTTATGACCTCTCTCTCTCTCTCTCTCTCTCTCTCTCTCTTTTGTGGTGTGTTGAAAGTGGATCTTTCCATCCTGTTCGACAACTTTCCCCGGTCATATTACCATTATTTATGTACGCGCTGAGTTTTTTTTGTCGTTTTTTCTTTTCTACCCTCTTACAAATACGTTTTTTGACAGCTTGTGGCGTTTTAATTATTTTCGTTTTCCTGTCCGCGTACTCACATAATAAGGTTTTATTTTCAAGACTTCTAAGAAATCTCATCTTCATCGCTTGAAATCTTCCTTTCGTTCTCGTACCAATCTTCACAATATTCTTGAATGGTCCAGCAAATTTCATCCTTTTCTTCTTTCGTGCTAATGCAGTTCGCCTTTGATAATCATCAGAACTGTTTTTCATCTTCTTACTCTCATTTGGTTTGGTTCCAAAATTTTTACGCACCTCCCCAGTTCTACTTCTAATTTTTCTATCAGTACTGGTAATATTAACTGTAGTATTCAATTTGTTCTTTTTAATTCTCTGCTTTTCTTCAGCTTCCGTGTTAGCTAACTCAATTCTCAGGTGGTAACCCTCATACACATTACCATTTGCTTCCAAAGCACGATATGCACTATTTTCATCAGTAAAACGTACATATGCATGGATATTTGTTCTGTCTTTATGAAACTCTTTCTTAATGATAGTACGTCTTTTGGGAAACCGTGGATCAGATATTGCAGCGTATCGCAATCTCGTATTTACAATCGTACCAAACTTTCTGAAATATTTGATAATTTTCTTTTTTGTAATTGTGTTTGGTAAGTTGCCAACAAACACAGTACAAGTGTCTTTATCACCTTCATATCTACCACTAATAATTGTAGATCTTTCTTTTGATCTTGAGATATGATGTTCAGACAATGCTTTAGTTGTTAAAGATTGATACTCGGTGTCAATTTGATCCATAGTATTTCCATCTAATTTGTTTTCTTCCATTTTTTCTGATTGTTTTTGTAAATCAGTACCCACCTGGTGGTTTTGTCCTCGTAAATCTCTTCTCATTAACTCTATTTCTTTGTCTAATTTCTCGACGAGTTGTTTACCTTTCTCTTCATTCTGTTTTTTCGTTTCTTCAATCTTCCTTATTGTCTCTTCATGTTGCATTTTCGATTCTTCAAATTGTTGTTTCATCAATGCCATTAACATTTGAAAATTTGCTTCAGATGACTGCGACTGTGATTGCGGTCCCCGGGCGCCATTCTCTTCACTCGTTGCAGAGCTCTCTTCATTCACCACATTTCTGTCCTCAGATTGCTCCATCCCCATCTGATTGTTAATTTCGAATACCTCGGAATTTTCTTTCCCTGTCGCCATTTTTGCCTTTCGTCGGGTTATCATTCAGATACTTATCGACAACTAACAATAATAACGTTCTTATTCTACAGTACTAACATTTACTTACTTAACTTAGTCTATCTCTAACCACTGTCTGTCACTGCCCTAGCCTAATTTCTTTAATTAAGCCGTGCGGTGCGGCGCCAATTTAATAATAAAATTATGCCCCTAAGTTCCGGAGCGCCAATTTAATAATAAATACTTGTTTATGCCCAGCGGTTGACGCCAATTTAACTTTTTATTTTTATGCTCTTTATCTCAGGGTAAAATATAAATAAATGCTCAAATTTTCTTATAAATTGTTCTTCGATTTATTACAATTAGCTATGATTGATTATCATACTTTATCATTGACACATGAACTATATAAATTCTAATCAATATATAAACATATTCATTTTCATAAATCTTATTTCATTACTCATATTCATAGCTCTAATAACTTAAATATTGTAATTCTTATTCAAAGACAAAACTTTTAATAATAATTTTCTTAAATTTAATATATTACGACATTGTTAATTATTGATCTGGATTCATTTAAAATCGGTGCTCATAGATAAATTCAATTTCCATAATTTCCTAATATTATTTAATTTTGTTCTAAATAAAATTTTATCTTAATCCTTTAATTAAACCTTATGAGTTCTTTAAGTGAACAGACAGTGGACCTAATACTAATTATGACATCAAAATTTTACTTGTGGTATGTATCCAAATCTGGTAGCGGTTCATACTGTGTGGTTGCATGTTGATCGTCTGGCGTAACTGCGATATTTCCCTCTGGATTAGCAGATTGTAACGTGGTCTCCTTTGAGTCACAAGACACTGCACAACACCAAATTTCACTCTCTCAAATTAGTTCGCGTTAATTGTTATTATAGTTATTCGCTTCTACAGCCATTATTAATTATTATTTATTAACTGCGTTATGGTTTGAATCACGGTTGTTACGGGTTTAGTTCGTTTCGAAATGTTACTCGATGATGAAGTTATTGTTGCGTATTTGCACAACTAAATCACAGCGTTATTTAATTATCATTTGTGTTGTATTAATTCACTTGTACGTCACTAGTAAAATTACAGTTTTCTCTTTACCGAACTTTGTTCTAGTACGAGCTTACTTTTCTAACCATCGTACCGAATTTCTCTAAGTCCAATAACTATGGAAATCTCGGTCGCGGACTTACACTCCCGTTTCCGTCAAAATTTTTAGTTAAACTCCTTGAGCGCGCCTTTCTCGCGTCCCTATATCGAATTCCATATTTCTCCCACTTACTTCCGATTTTTCTTACGCTGTTTTCTAATTGGTTCTACTTTACGACTCTTCAGATTTAGAGACCACCTATTTTTCCGAAAGAACTTCTCTGATAGGCCTTTGGATTTCCACCAGATTCCTTCCCTAGGTCACTACACTGAGGTCGTTGTCGCTGCTAGATACTGTAGCAATAATTCTTGCCTGTCACTTTTTTGGAGTAAACAAAACAACCCTTAACTTTCTCGTCAAGTATTGTTTTCGTGCACTAGGTTGTTCTAATGGCATCAACTATTGTTACTTACAGGCCTTACCAAACTTCCTTTCAACACTTCTTGCTTGTGTTAGGACATTACTCCGAGCTTTCTCTCTTCTCAGTAAGGTCGAAGTCCTGTCGCTGACCGTTTGAGTCTTTCAATAACATATACCCCTTTTTTTGTTTCGCTATATGCAGCTGGCGTGTATATGTATTCTGGTCTATTGTTAATACCTACAGCTGCTCTTCAAATGAGTTCGTTTACTTCTGTGCCCTTTTTTCTACGGATTTGAGGTAGTTGTCAAAGTTTAACGTTTCTTAGTATGGAGAGCGATGAACTCAGCCTATTTGCCGTGAGCGTGTTGGGGCTGATATATGATTTTATTGCCTGTCAGTCACCTCTGCGTTTCACACAACAATTCCCTGTTACGGCGCTTAAAGATACATCTCTACTCAAAATAAGAAATTTTCAAAATTTCTGATTTTGGTGTTATATATTTTGTGATAAATATAAACATTTAATACTTATTTGTAACAGTAATATTGTGTAAGCAGTAATATTTTAGTGTTAATTAAAACTTAATTGAATGTGAAAGTTCAGACTGTGACGATTTAAAGGCAACTTAAATAGCACAAAATAATTTTTATTCAAAATAACAAGTGAGAAAATAGTCCACCCTCCCCTCTGTACTTATATACCTGTACCAACTTGTAAAAAGGTTAGTACGGACATGCAAATTATACTGTTATGAAGCGAATACTAATAATCATTCTATTTAAATAAAAGACGTGATAAAAATAAATGAAATACCTAACTCAATAAAGAAAAGGTAGGATAATTAATAGTAGTTAATTAATGGAAAAATAATAATAATAAAAGTACGAACTACTTATCTCTCGGCGTGTGAACTGCGCCCGCTTCCCTACTCACGGCCGCAAAATCAACCCCAGTCGACCGAGAATCTCTGACAAGTTAACAGCTTTACCATGTGTCGTGAAGGTGGACGTATGTATATATTGCAGAACGATGTAGCAGAAAGTAAGTGTTTCGTGGTTACATAATCCACATGTAGTTGAAACGAAGTGAAACGTAAAACAAGTAAAGAAGTTAAATGTAGAGAAAGAATTAAAAATAACTAACATAGCCGACACATCTCTTTATAAAAAGGTTTAACTTGTAAGGTATGTTCCATACCATATAAAAAGGTAACATTAGTGCAGTTAAAACTATAATGTGAAAAGTGAACACCAACGTCAGGAGTGAAGCAACGACGACAACTTTACGAGCTCCAGGTAGCAGAATCCTAGCGTCATGACTTGGATCACAACTTAGAACCAACAAACTAAATGGAGGAACCCGAACGACAACGAACAACATCCAGGAAAACCTACTGAAGAGGATCAGCAAGAGAACCAGCCGCAGATTCACATTATACACAGGTGACACTAAAGCGTAACTTCTGTGCTTATATTGTTTTCTAACAACCGCAACAAAAACAGTACATTTCAAATTCAGTACATTTCAACAAGACTCATTCAAATCATGTAAATCTTAACATAGTAATGTTTGTAGTTACTGTAACGAAATAATAGTAATCTGATGATGGTTAAAGGTAAAAATTAATTCGAAATTCGTTCAAACTATTCTTCAAATAGTTTGCATAATGTTGAAGTATTTTAGAATATTATAAAGTTAAAACCCGGATCCGTGGTATTCAATGTAACTATACAACTGTATGGTTATGAGCTAATCAGATTAACACTTTAAAGAGTATAAGAGCATTTGATGCAGAATCTATAAGAAGTTTCTTTTAACGTAAAAACAAAAAGATGACCATTAAAGGTATTATTTTTAAATCATTATTTAAGAAGCCATAATAAAGAGATGTTTCTGCTAAAATCCAGAGAGTGAGTAAATTTACGTAACCTTGGACAAATTCCTGATATTTACATTCTCCCAATTTGTTGGTAAGTAATTTGTACTAACAACGGCAGCCGGTTTAATTAACAGCAACCAATTAAACTGGTTCCCTATGTTATAATGTCTTAACAGGAGAGACGTTATAAGACGTTAATATTTCTGATCTACTCTAATTAGAATTTGGTTACTGTTTATTGGTATGTATGGTATACTAATTACTCTTTGCATGATGTGTGACGTTTAATACACCAGGGTAAGTATAAGGTAATGAAACTCGTATGTTGTACTGGTTTCCAATGCAACGGTGAGTTGAGCATGCATTGCTTACATAACTCGGATTACACCGGCTGCAAATGCAACCACCATCCGTGTGTAACTCGCTATAAATAGCCGTACGCTGTCAGTGCCAAAGCCGATATACAAACTAAACGTCTGGACAACGTACTGGTCACTTCGTTCGTTAGATTTATTTAAGGAGATTTACACAGCTACAGAAAATTTATATAATAGGAATGGCGTAATAAGACAGTATTTCCGCAAGATTACACTTACCAGATGCAGGTTGCTTTTGCTTTACAGATAAATATAAAAGGAATTAATGAGTAAGATAACTTCATGTTACGTACTAACATGGTTAGACTAAATAAAAAAAGGGGGAAGGTACTGTTGTGGTCATTACCGCTAAGGTTTCGCCAGACGTATTATTAAGGTGTTATAGCCAAAAGGTTATAAACGCTAAATCTCTATTCTCAAACGTTCCATCTGCTTGTATTTCGTAGCATTCCATCAGTACTATCTCACTGTCGACATTGGTTGTTTGTGAACTGGCGTTAGGGTTGCGGAGTATGCGCAGCTGAAGCTCGCCTAGACGTTTCGACGCTGCCTCATCGTACCCAGTCGTTTTAGTGCTGTCATAGGGGCCTTTTTTGGATTCGTCATTCATTTTTTATTTACCCTGTGAGCGTTTACGGTAGGCATTTACCTTTTTGTGTTGCATTTACTTTGTCACTGTATTATTTATTACGATCATTCACTATTATAGCAATTAGTGTTTACTTCATAGTACTCGTGGAGCTTTATAAAATGACACCTTAAATAATATCCTACGCATACGTGTTCCCGAGCTATACTAATTTTTCCCCGCAGAGAACCGGTGACCTTCCATTCCAACTTGGTGACCATCTTGTGATGGTATGTGACGTCATGCGCTCAAGGTTAATATTGTGTGACATTTTTTCGTCCTTGCTATTTTGAATTGTGTACTGCTTATTTAATATGCGTTATAGTTTTAAAGATATTAAAGTTTGTCTGGTATACACAAAATCGTAGCATCGACTACCCGTATATCGCATCCGCCGTCTTTATTTCTATTTCTATTTTTGCCTTCCTTACTGTCACATACATTGGCTTTATTTAAACTCACAAAACTGAAAGAAATCTGTAAAAGAAAACCATTCAATTTGAAAAAATAAATGTTTTGTTTATTAATTTTTAAAGCATTGTTGGGCAAAATATATTCCGGATTTTCCGCCTACACCATTATCTATCATATTTTGTTTGGTCTTATATACAAGTATATTTTATTTGGTCTCGTATACTTCTTATCTCTATCTCTGTCTGAGGCCTTGAAATAACTCTGGGCTGTACTAGTACTGAGCTGCACGAATCCTCCAGCTTTTCACTCTAGTGATAAAATTATTAGTTCTGATTAAATTATTCTTCATTAGTTACTTTTCTAATACTGCCTTAGGCCTATATTGTTTAGCGCAAGTGAAGAAGCAATAAAGGCTTCTTCGTATTAATGCCATCTGACATACTGCATTTATTTTTGACTACATGAAACAAAACACCTATTTAAAAACACGTATTCCCTAGACGCCTGTCGCCTCATATATTATTTTTCCATTTATTATGGACCTAAGAAACAATTATGATGAGATTTGAAACAACTCTAACATAGGCGTGAAAGAATTAATTTAAAATACTATTAATCAACCTTTTCCCACACTTCTTATGACTCTGTGAATTGGACATTAGCGAAAGTCCAAGCGGCTGAAATGATATTTCTCAGGCACGTGGCAGGCGCGTGGTAGAGTACGTGTATACTCTCCATGGTCATAGAAGAAACACAGATATACGGCAGGAACTGAATATTATGAGTGTACTCGACAGGATCGCCCAGTATTGGTTGAATTGGTGGGAACATTTTTGCCAAATGGGTGACTGCCGCATCGCCAAACAACTCTGGAACTATAAGCCGATGGGACGGAGAGGTGTGGGACGTTCGAAGAAGCGCTGGAGTGATCAGCTCTAATCTTTGCCTATTTGAGACCGGAACAAACCATCCTTGGTTTAATCCGTGAAGATGATGATGATGATGATGATTAATCAAGCATATAACGTTAAAAAGAGAACACGTCACGTTGGTGTTTAGTGTGCGTATGTGTGATTGTGCGCGCGCGTGTACGTTTGATTTGGGAAAGTAGATAACGATATTTTACGTTTGCGTTATATAATACGAAAACACGAATTTTACATAGTTAATATGCAAATAAAATAAAGCCAAGCCTTCCCTGCTCTAAACGGGGATTCTAATTGTCGAGATGAAACTATAACTACATCTGGCTCGGCTGACTAACTACGTCTGACTAACAAAAATAATGCATATTATAACATCGCCAAATTCAGATCATATTTGATATCTATAAGTATGTAAGACATGCTAAAAAGTAATATATTTTGATAAATAAATAATGAAGAGAATAAAAATATAAAATGTAATTAAGAAAGAAGGAGGAAGAATGGTAAACCAAAAGTGATTATTAAATAAAATTATAGACTAGACTGACAGACAAATGACTGACCCAACCCCAGAGTTGGCCAGATAAAAAACCAAAATAAAATGAAAAAAAATGGAAATGAAGGAGAAGAAAAATGAAAATAAAAATGGAACAAACCAAATATAAAGGAAATAAAGTGAAACAAGATGATAAAACACAGACAAATAGTATAGAATAGGGAAGGGAGAAATGATACAATCAAATATCATAAAGGAAACGAAACCAGTAAATTAACCAATATAAAAAAAAATAAGTATTAGTATTGACTAAGTGACAAATGTAATTAATAATTGATAAAACCCGATAAATAAAAATACACTAACCCAAGAATTAGAAGTATATGTAAGTAAGAACTCTAGAAAGACATGAACTTATTAAGTATAAATAATATTTGTAAAGAAAGAGAGAGATAGTGAGATAGTGAGAAATAAAATTAACTAAGTGACAAAGAAAAAGTAATGATAGGGATAACCCACTAATAAACACTTAAGATAAAAAGTGTAAGAAGTGCCAAAAGTAAAAGTGTAAAAACCCCCAAAATAATGAGTAAATCAGTGATAAACACCAGATAGTTTAAAAGTGAAGGTTATAAATAAAAAAGAATATTGTAAATGATAGTATGATAAAAAATAGTGATAGATAAGAAAACACTTAGTAAATCAGTGATAAACACTAAATGATTTAATAGTGAACATATAAGAATTGTATTGTTAATAGTAATTAAAAATAATATTTAGATTAGATATAAATGAAGGATACGATATTATTCAGGGGAGAAAGCCCATGTAAGGTAAACAGTTAATGTTACCATGGATTGGAGGGAGAGATTAGTAAAGAAAT
This sequence comes from Magicicada septendecula, assembly GCA_034769895.1. NCBI lineage: Eukaryota > Metazoa > Arthropoda > Insecta > Hemiptera > Cicadidae > Magicicada > Magicicada septendecula. The sequence goes on from CM068367.1 coordinate 157,878,774, forward strand.
AAGAAATTAAAAACGCAATCAATGCTATAAGGGATAATCGATTAAGTAAGTTTAAAAGGAGTGATGATGTTTCTCACCCAAAAATTAGTAAAGAATAAAATGAATCGTAAACCAACATTACCAAATAACTGGTAAAGATTGTTCAATTACATTTATGAATTGGATATGGCTGAAGGAAGTATACAGTCCATAGGCCTAGTTGTTATATTTTATGTAATAAAGAATAGTAAATAATAGCCATATTGTTGACAATGGCAAGTTAAATAAAGAAGAAGGTAAATCAATACAGAAATAATAAACTCTGGAAAATCAGTTAGGAAATAATTGACAAGCCATGATGTAGAAAATAATATTGGCACATAATCAGTACAAAAACAAATTCAAAACACATTAACCAATAAACGAATCAATTATAATAACAAAACAAAACACTTTAGAGTTAAATGAGATATAATTGGTATAAAATAAGTAAATATAATCAATGGCTACTTAGGCCTATGAAATGCCCAACTGTAAAAAACAAATAAATACAAATTGTATAAAATCAACAAAGAAATTAACAAATCCAAGGCGAGTAACCAGCCAAGGATAATTCGGAAATCATATTAAAAGAAAATTGTTAGAACAAGGACTTAAATTAAAAGAGAAATATAGTTAACAAATATTAAAATAATTGTACAAACATTAATATTTTGAAGAACCCAACCTTATGGGATATTAAAATAATCTTTGAGAGGAAATAATAACAGTAGTGATAATATTTAATATGTAGGGATGAAGACAGAAGAATAAAAGCAATCAGAAGATATACACCTATTTTGAATAAAAATTCAAAATTTATAACAATGGTTATAAGACAATATTAACCAATCAGAATTAATTTGTAACCATGACAACAGACGTTGGTTACGAATTTTCCGTTAGATCTTATTACTCGTAATGTGACGCTCTTGCAGAATAGAAGCCAAATCGTGAACGATCAAAATTCTAATTTAAAAAGTGAAAATAGTAAACAAAATTACAACAAATGAACAAGAAGGAAGCAGACGATGACTGAAACCATTTAAATGATGTCGAAGACCAATTAAATAAAAAAGAAATGAATAAATTGCTACGATTAATTTGAAAAAGATGCCAGACGCCCTAGACAATTGAAAATTGGATATGATTGCAGCCCAATTCCTTTTTACCTGAACAACTGAGTACATCCAGTCTACTGATGTGTTAAGTATCATTAAATTACCCAAATTTCAGAATTAAACTCACTTTAAATATTTCCCACAGTAATCTGAACTCTCACTATAAACTGCATATAATTTCTTTCAAAGATTAAATAAAAAACTAAGACACTGAAAATTTGTCAACTAGTAAAATTAACCTGTTGTTAATTCACGAACTTTTGAAACACTTTTACTACACTCCAGGAACAAATTACAGCTACACATTATATTATTTAAGTATAAATAATGTAAGGTAGTGTATTTTTATTGTTGTAATCATTAATAATCCTTTTATCGTAATCACAAGAATCCAAGACGTTTGAACGAAAATATTTGTAAATAACTTCTACAGTCGCCATCATTGACTATCTGAGACGTTCAAAATCGATTCGTCAAACCCTAGAGAAATTGTCTTATATTAATTGCCGGAGCAAATGTATTAAAAAACAAAATATAATCTGTATTAAACTGAATAATTAACAATCACCAAATAATAAACAAATACTGAGTGTAACCACTGTGTTTTAATTTCATTAGGAAGGTGTATTATAATTTGTGTACATTTTAGCGAACAGCTAGTATTGACGGCAAGCGCTCAGATTGACAACTCAACGAACTACCGGCCTGATTAAGAAGGTCGAACCGAGGCGGGAATAAATTTGATTACTCCACACCGCCTGAGCTGAACTCGCCCTATCATCATACAATTTTTATGATGATGGCGCCACCCGGGATTTACACACCCCTAGTGAACAACAGGTACAGACTTCGATATCTTGTTATTCGTACGTTCGCGACGGTACAATTAGCGTAAGTTACGTTCCAGAGCGACGACAGATTGGTAAGACACGAGAGTACACGTTACACCAATTACACTTTTACACGTTTACAATTAGACGGACATCATCGTTTCATAACAATATGCACTTTAATTCTGGTATCTTATTTAAATTTTATTTATATATAACATTTTCTAAAGTTCTATTTAAAATGAATGCCATGAATAGATTAATGAACGGATAAATAACGAATGAACGGAATAAAGTTCTTTCGAACACTTCCGAAGAATGATTTTGTTTCGAATCCAGTACAGGTTGGATTAATCTTATGGTCATGTCTAGGTCCATCCAGCACAGTTGTATTTATTTAACCATATTAAACAGTGCTGACCTAGAGACAGGTCACACTATCTTAACTGTATGTCGTACGGCCAAAATATTGGAGTTCACATCCCGCCAAGTGAATTCGGAGCTTCCAAATAGGCCTCGGGAGATGGATTGCCGGCGGCTTTTCGTCTTTCAAAATGCCAATTCTAGCGCACACATCTTTTTAATACTCAAGCCAAATTAATCTTCAACTGCATCAAAAGTGTTGATGGGAACGTATCAGCTTTGGCGGCACAATATCTGTGTCCTGACGGGGGAACCCTGGAGAGTCATGAAGCAACTAGAACTCTGAAGCCGCCACAACTAGAACCTGTATCACGGACCTGCAATGTCAGAGTCGTTTCCTCGATGCTCCTAGTCGGAAAACACACACACCACTTTCACGAGGTCTCCGCTGGGCAATCGTATATCGTATCTGAAAATGTATGTACTTTTTCATTCCAAAGGGCCAACTTTTACATTTTCAATTGTGCTTTGTGGCCGAAAAGAGAAAGAGAGCCATCCTCGCCAGTGGGGAGATTTTTCCTACAACTTCTTGGATATGGGTTTTGAGATTTTTCAAAAACAAGTAAATGCTCAGAAGATGTAGCAGATAAAAAGGATTAATAAGCTCTGGTCTAAATTAACCGTGTCATGATATACAAGGAGCAAATTTTTAAAACAAACTACGTTAAAATTATATTTGTTTGAAAGAATTAAATAAATAACATTAATTATTTTTATTAAATACTTAAGAAAAAGTGTTTTTGTCCTTCCCATTTACTGACTTTTAAATGTATCAAGCTAGAAACACTGACATGTTTTAGTAGGTTAAAAGTTATACTGTGTGTGATAATAAAAAGGGAGCGACATTATGTTATATGCAACTGTAGTACATCATTGTTTATAACACTCTATAGTGGTTGTGCTAATGTATGAACACAATTGTTAATCACCACAGCAAACATGGAACAACGCGAACTGGGATAATAGAATATAAATCAAAGTGCGCGTTTGCGTATATATAAATTGTGAATTATAATATATATCCATTGCATATACACAGCTATGTATGTTGCAGTATTCCATATCTTAGATAGTTTATGTTGGTAATTATATGTAGTCTGTTTGATACACGTTAGATTTTTTATTGAATCTACTGTAATTTTTCCGACACGCTCTTCAATATTTTACCTCAATGTCAAAAGTACATTGGAATAGTATTGTCTTGCTGTGGAATTATAAAATGTAACACAAAATTTGAATTTAAAATAAATTGTAGGAACAATTATTATACCTTGAAATTAATTTTAAAATTGTGTAAGGCAACAAAAAAATATAAAACAATATATAACGTAGATTAGGAATTTTTTTTAAATTGCCAGCATCCTCATTAAATTTACGTTACATATCGTATTCTGTTATTATTTTGATAAGAGAATGTAAAATTCGAATTTTCTTCGCTGTTATCGTTGTGTCGGGCTATTAGACCGTGGTCTAGTGCCGTTAATTTGAACAGACGTTTCGGACCCACCATTTGAGGCCATCTTCAGTGTAAACGACAGTATTGTGGGAACTGGTGAACAACGTACCAGTGAACCTTTTCAATCGTTTACAATGGAGACGGCCTCCAATGGTGGAGCCGTATCATCTGTTCAAATTAACAGAATTAGACTACGGACTAATAGCCCAACAATGAGTCATAGCTTTAACGCCGGTCGTGAGAGCAAAAGACATCTAATTTTCTTATTACGCTACTCGGCACAGGCAAAACGGTAGGGTTAGCGAAGTTTGCTTCAACATTTTCATCTCTATACTTTTGACCTATTTAATCAACTTAATTAAACAACCTGCAGAAATTATGTTTTTGTTTGCAGAATGCTACTGTGTACATAATATTTTGAGAAAAATGGAGGATTCAGTACGCGATATTTAAATTTTTATTATGTGATGTGTAAACAAAAATATTAAATGTGACCCTCCTTTTCAACCGTTTGATTTGTATTTACTCTAGGAGAGTATTAAAATAAAGAAGAATTGTTAGGCGTTTGTTTCATCTAATTAGTTTCTCCATTCAGGTTACAAAAGGACGTTCATTAAAACCGTAGTGAATTTTTAATGAACGTTTGTGTAAATCTGTATTTCTTTTAACTTATTTAATCAATTATTGTACCTTCTGAACTCATGGAGCCATGAGAATTGTGTTCGGGTTTTAAACTGTAGTATCCGTAATATAAATTAAACGTTTATTATCATTAATATTATTAAAACCAAATAAATTTACTAAATAACACATTTACAGTATACAAACAGGAGATCAACGTAAACACACAAGAGTATTTAAAACTCTACTATAAATTAAAACGATACGGGAAATAATTTTGTACTTCCTTTAACATAATGTCAGTACAATTAAACGCCCGTGTACTGTCATATAAATAATTAGTGAGACATAAGCATACCTTATTTTAAATTTTAGTTTAAATTAAGTTACATTAAATTTTATCCTTAAATTTGTAGTGACCGTCAATGAATGAATTTTTCTGGTGAAGGGTTTGTAAAGATTGGTCAAAAAAAAAAATAAACGGTCAAATTTTATAAAAGAATTGCATGCAGTTCTATAATTCAGGTACAAATTGTATTTAGTGAGTACATTTAAATGTATGGGTTAGTCTAATATTATAACAAATTCGATTTATTTGAATTTGTGATAGTTTGAATAATTTTTTTAAAGACGTGAAAGTACGCATATAGATTAATTGTACAGATAATCCGGGAGCAATGACTGATCCCCATACAAAGGGGAAGTGACTGCAGTGTTTAACATATGCAGTTTAAAATATAAGTTTATTTTATATTATACTTTTATTCGATCAGACAGTTTGAACGCTGTATGTGTGTGCGTTTAATTTATCAAATGTACAAATTAAAGGATAAATAGAAAATATTATATGAAAAAATTTTAGACATTATATTTGAACTCGCCAGAAAGTTAAGAGTTCAAATGATAATATGTTAGGTTTTCCATAATGTTAAACATCCCATACGTTGCACGACTCTGTATAACGTACTTTAATATAAGTAGTTTATTTGCTATTTCTATGGCACAATAACTGGAGATGATCTCGCACTGATAGTTAAGTACTGAGGTGTTTACTCTAGGAATGCTCAGTAAGAAACTTTTAGTTAACAAATTACGTAGAGATCAATGCGCTCTACTATCGAATCACACCACACATAGTGTGGCAAACCAAAGAGCCTGTCTAGATTCATTTATACTGATCTCAAAGAGTGGCATTTGATATTAATATGCTGGTCTTAATAAAGCACGCATGTTTTTTGGTTTTCTGTGTGTTACTATTTCAAATATTCCGTTTTCTCATTCATTCCTTTTATTGTCTGACTATAAGTATATATTTATGAAACGTATTAAAAGTACAGTCATAATTCACAGGAGCATGACCTGACCTTTGGTAAATGTAAAGATTGTGTGTGTTTGTGTGTGTGCCTATAATGTGCAGACTATAAAGATTAAACACACGTTGCTATGACAAAGCGTTTCTATTCACCAGAGGTCGGAACAGTGCAATTAATAATGTCTTTATATGATAGTCCCTTTGTGTTTTCTGTGCTGTTGGATGTCCCGTACGTTAAATCCCTCGTATATCGCAATCTCAATTTTGCTAGCTTTAATTGCAGCTCGAAACTGATATTAATTGATAGTAAACCTGTTGTCGACGCTTAAAATTGTTCTGTGATCGGTTATTACCCAAAAAAACATTGCTTTGTTACTGCAATAACTAACTAGTGTATACTTGGATAATAGTACCGAACTACAACATCGTCTGCTGTCTAGAAATAGGCAATAACATTTTTGACTACCGAGTTGTTAACCGTACGAGCAGAGTGATAGAAATACACTTGAATCCTTGAATCTAGTATAGACCTACGCTATGGATTAACAACCGCCCGTTAAGCAAAAGTTTAGTACATTAAAATAACACTAAACGCTTTGCGATCAAAAAAAACAGAATCATTGGAATACCAGATGGGAATAACATGATCAGGATACGCACACGTAAATAAAACAACTATTAATGATAAGCGTTATGTTCGTTAGATTATGACAATGTGCTGCGTTAAGAACAATAACACGTGAGGACATTCCAGAAAGTTCTACAGAAACCGAGAAAATTCACGTGAGAAATTGCAAACCGAGTAGTAAGTGGAATTCGTTTCAAGAGTGGAAGTAATTCGTACCACAAAATAACATATTGCTACAACAATTACGTAACGGTCTCGAAAATTCAAGAGCGTCATTACACGTTTCTTGACGTGCAGTGTTTGTGTCAAAGTAGTGCACTAGCGTAGCCTCCATACCGTTCGAGTTCTTGTAACAACGCAAATTATGTTGGCACGTCGCCAGAAATATGGAAACTAATCTCTAGACCTCTGCAGAGTATATATAAGCAACAGCGGCCGGCTTAGAAGTTAGTTACAGTTGGCAATTTATTTAGTGCGAATCAAGTGATTGTTGCTGGTTAGTAGAAAGTGATTATTGTGTTAATTAGTGCGGAACTCTAAAGTTGACAATCATGATTGAATGTGTACAAAATTAACTTGAATTATTGTTGGGAGTTCCTTTGTTGATTTCAAATTATTAATTGACCAACTATAGTTGGTAATTAGTGCACTCATTGGTGTATGAATTTTGTTTTCACTGTACAATACGACGATCCGTAAGATCCGTAACAACAATATAACGGTTAATGACAGATATTACATGTCAAACTTATGAAGAGAAAATAGAGAATGGTCAAGGAACTTAACCAATGAAAGATGTTAGTGAACAAGTTGGAAGCTAAAATGGAACTTCGTGGTTTACTGTTGCAAACTAGAAAGTCTCAACGTGATGAACAACTAAGACACTGGAAAACATAAGGCAAACACATGGCAAAATGGAGACACCAACTACGATGTGATGATGACTTAAAAATGACACATGAATGACAAGAGTAGTAAATATAAATGTATAATACCTTTTATTCAGTCTATTTCAGTCATGAAATAGACTGAATAAGGTTTTATCTATCTTCATAATTAGATAGACAAATAGATAGACGATGATGTCGTATGGCAGTTTAAGGATTTTTAAGACATCGCGGTTTATAGATAACGTCAGGCAATCGGGATAGTACATTTAATTGTGTTTCAAACCTTTTTTATTTTTATTCTGTTTAGAAGCTAATTTTTTAGTAGTTTGAGAATGCCAAAATAAAAACCTTGGATTCTAAATATTAATAACAAAAGCCACTCAGAATACCTCATCGTAAAACAGGTGAGACGTTTGGTTCTGGAAAAACTACAATGTGCTAAACTAAAAAAAGAGATATATTATTACTACAGATATGTTACGCACTTATAACAAAACTATGGATAATTATCAAATGATGTAGAATGTTATCAAATTTAATTAACTGTGATTTTGTTACGTAGCGTGTAATGTATGGTGCCAAACAGTTGGTATTTATGAAGTTTTTTTGGTGATGTCAGTCTCGGTCTCATTACTGTCACCACATGCTAGAAAGCTGAAATGTGTTACCCGTTCTGTACGTTGCCCATTAACTAGTCCTTACTAGTACTAGTCAAGTTATAGTATATACAAATAATCCTTACGTGAGTTGACTTTAGGAGCCCATCTTTCAAAATTTTTAATTATGCTAACGTTTCGAACGCAGCTACCTTGATTATTTTGTGCGTTATAAATCTCATGGGTCAAAAGTTGTTGTGTGGGTGGGGACGCTTCAGCCCGTTTAGCTCCCTTACATGAGTCACAGCTTTTCGAATATCAGTTGATTATTTTTCATTGATATTTTCTGCATAATTTTGTAAGAGAGAAGGAAGTATTCATTCTTTAACAGCAAATAGTCAATTCACAGTTTCGTTCAGTAGTAAAAAATCTGATCTTACATTATTCGTTTGTGGAAGAGCTACACATGTTGGCGTATTTTGTGTTTTGTCCAATAACTTAGCACAGGAGAAATTAATTTCACATTTTAATTTGTTATTTGTATTAGCTGTTTCAGTTATTTGATACGTGGTTTATAGAGTTAAATTACACAATAATCTTTCCCTTACAAATGAAAATTACAATTGGAGAAACGAGATTACAACTAGGTCAGACGCACTACAGTAGAAATAATGAATGGCCATGTGTCAAGTGCCTTCACTACAGTTTTACATTATACCTCTTTGAAGTAATTACAGTTTTAACACGTTTATTAAAAAATTATCATCAAACACATTAATATACAGTTTTTTAGGGCATGTAGATAACGAGAGTACTGAACACAGCTTCAATAGGTAATTTTAAAATCTTTTTCAAATAATTTTAATGTTAATAAGTGAATTTAAATTTAATTTTAATACAGTTGCTCCAGAAAAGATAAGAAACATATATTAAATAATTTAAGACTTGTTAGAAAACTCTAAATGTAAAACACTCAAATTAGCATTTGAGATAATGAAATAATAAAAGAACACATTGCTTCATTGAATAATTACATTAAATTTGTGATGGAAATTTTATAATAACGTTCTTATACTATAGTCATAATTTGTAGTTACAATTTAAAAAATGATTCAAAATTATTTTTAAATTAAAAATAACATTTTCATTCACTTATTTCTATTTCTTTATATTTTAATTTTTTATTTAATAACCTTAATTTTAATTTTATTATAAAGTTATAAAACCCGTATAAATTTTCATTATTTAATTTTGTAGTTGCAAAGACTGGGGATTTAAAATATTGTGTAGGCCGCACTTTATGGAAATACTGTACTGTTTTACACATGTCTGTTAGTTTTGTACTTTTAAGTATAAGATCAAATAGCGCCAATCACCACACAACAAATTTTCTTAGACTTACAGTTAAACTTCAAAAATGTATGATTTATATTACTTAATTTAAAACATTTGTTAACAAAAGTACATGTCCAGAAAGATTAAAAATTTACTGGATACAGACAAGCTTTGGGCATAAATGTGTTTGCTAGTATGTGGTTAATCATTTTATATTGCTAAAACAATACAAATACATAAACAAATTATACATTTTAACGTCATACAACATATTTTACAACTGTGTGATGTTTGTGTTACTGTTTGAATGGGTTATAATGCAGTTTTAAAATAATTGTCAGAAAACAAGATGTGATAATGTAACAGAGTAAGTGTGGAAAAAGCCAGAATCAGTTAGATAGTTTACGTGACTGGTAATATGCAAGCCCTCTGTCTACATTGGTGTTTAGGATTCCATTCAAGTTGCGTTATGTTTCCGATGCAATGTTTACATATCGCATTAAATATACTTAGTGCTGCACAGTAACATGCTTTCAAACTTATTGTCCTCATTCAGTAGTTTTAAAAGTGGGTCGAGACTGAAGATGTACGTATTAAAGTTTTGCATAAGAAAGGTGAATTCTGACCGTATAAGTTGGCATTGTCAACTGGCAGCACTGTATACAACATGTCTTCAATGATAACACTGAAAGTGTCACATCTATTAAGCTTTGTGTGTGTTTTTTTCTTTGAACGATTGAACGATTGTAGTAAGTTAATTTTTCATAACTTTTGATTGATTTATTTTTAGTGTAATGCAAATAATGTTATTAATAGTATTAAAAAATAAAATACCGTGTGGCACTTGAATAGGGTGCCATATGCCAGATTGCGTAAGGAAGTTTGGCAATACAAGCCTGTTGGACAGCGAAGTATAGGGAGACCTGGGAAGCGTTTGTGAAGTGTATATATTCCTTTGGGACCCGAACAGGTGATTCGCCTAGCATCTGATCCGAGTTTTGTGAACTGTCATGTTTACAAACTCGCTTCTACTCTCAAAATCGTGGTTCTAATCACATAAAATAATTAAACACACACAAAATTGAAAGTGAATTTTTATTATTAAAGTTTTAATACTGCTGAATCTGCTGAAGATTAAAATTTTGTAAATTATAATATGATACATGTCTTTAAAAGGCAATTGTAAAATTATGGAATTATCATAAAGTTAGTACAGATTAAAGATATATTTGGTAAATCCAAATCACAAAATGTCCACAACGCAGCCATTTTACATAAAAAAAAACTGTACTTATAGCCAAGATAAATAGTATGAAAAAACAACATCAAAATGGCTAGAAAATTGTAGATATGTAGTAGTGATATTAATAAAAATTTGGAAATAATCATCGAGAAATTTTAGCGAATAAGAATTAAATTCTATACAACAAATTTATTCAAAAGATTCGACAAAAAAAGTAAATATATAATTAAGTAATAGGAAGCTGGGGCTAAAGTCTATGATATAAGTGAAATTAATAAAATAAAATTGAAATCAGAGGTGCACTTTTGGGGATGAACTCTTAGTGTATCACAGTTGGAAAGAAAATATGTATAGTTGATTCCATAACAAACATACAAAATTGACAAAGTCTTAAAAGAAGATATCTAAAGAAGACACACCGTGTTATTCGAGTACGCTACCAAGTTGACAAAGGAAAAGTAGCAGAAAGAAAGTTTAGAATGAAGACGTTAAGAGGAAACGAACAAAGGAAATCCAAGACGCTCTTTCTGTAGGCGTAACATTTGGAGAAGCATTGTAAGAACTGAAACTGCTGCAGAAATAACAGGCTGAAAATTGGCACAAATAAACGGCGACACCTCTAGAAATTCGTTTATAGGCAGGGGGATCAGGAAAAATATTTGTTAATGTATTTTTGTAATGAAAAACAAACATGCAAACCATGTGATTACGTAGCTGTGAAATATTCCTTAATGTCCCGTAAGGTGGAACACAAACGCGCGCGCGTTACACACACACACACACACACACACACACACACACACACACACACACACACACACACACACACACACACACACACACACACACACACACACACACACACACACACACACACACACACACACACACACACACACACACACACACACACACACACACACACACACACACACACACACACACACACACACACACACACACACACACACACACACAGAAGTATAGTGTAATTAAGCCTTCTTGTTTAATAATGATCAGAAAAATTATCGTTAAATAATTTATTAATGATCAGAAATTTGTAAATTAGGTCAGTCGTAATTAAAAATCGTTTTTTTATGTGTTAGTAATGCATGTACCATCGTCAGCGCGCACTTCTGTATATTGATTAATATATTACAGTGACAACAGGCAACAGGAAAATGCAAATATTAAATTCACATGCGTTACTCACAGTAAGTGAATACCTAAAATAAAACAAGTAAATTAAAGTTGAGAGATTAAATTATACAGTACTGCAACGGATCTGCGATTGAAAAATAATTAAAGCGCATTCAAGTTGCTGTCTCTAGTTACGCATTCCAATATAAAACTATTTATAATTTTATCCTCGTCTAGTACGTACATTATTACATGAAACTTTAAACATGCAATTTTATACCTCAGTCGCAACTCAAACGGATAGATGAGCGAGTTAGTGCAAAACAGTGATGAGGTCCTTTGAAACTCCTACAGCGACTTTGTAAAACGTTATCCCAAGTAATATTTAATATTAGCAAGGTAATTTATATTAAATTTTATTTCAGGTTATTTCTTACTGCAGGAAATATAATAAAAGAAAAATAATAAATAAAAAAGATATAGTATATAATAAATAAATAATAGATAGTAAATAATAGTAAATAATAAATAAATTTACTGCAGCCATCAGCAGGCGACGAGACGCTTACAAGGTTTGGACTACTGCTAGTACTACTACTGCCACTAATACAACAACAACAACAACAACAACAACAACTACTACTACTACTACTACTACTACTACCACCACTACTACCACCACCACCACCACCACCACTACTAACTACTACTACTACTACTACAATTTTTTTAACTGACGTACAGTTGTTTTAGCCCATATTGATAGTCTTCATCGGTGTATTTCTAAAGTAATTCCAAATAAAACTTAATGCTCTTCTCCTGTCATCGGACACCTTCGTTCCTATCTATAATCGCTCATTATCCTCACCTTGCCTGTATTAGTAAAATGACTAACAGTAATCTTTCCATATACCTTTACAACACATTCAACTTAAACAAAGTTAGTTTTTGTTAGGAGTAACAGCCAACAATAGAATTATTTATATAAGTACTAAACTTTAACCGTACTGAAATAGGTGCTTTAAATCCTTTTTTTATCCGGAATTAAAAAAACGTTCCATACATTATTCCCATTATAACTTTGTAAACATTTGCAACGTTAAATGTCCCGACCTGTTAATAATTGCATTAAACTTACATAACGAAAAAACAACACAACAACAACAACAACAACAACAACAAGATAAAACATTTCTACGGTAAATTTTATGTAAGCTTTGTTTAATGTTCTGTAATGTCTTTCTCTTACAAACATGCTTCAGGACATTAGTATTACAACAACAACAACAAAAGGCGATAACGGAGTGCAAATCAATATGGCAGTGCTTTTAATGGAATGAGCAATGTAAGTGCATAGCGATACACGATCGTAGTATCGGAATGGACGTCACTGTTTGTTTGCAACTTGTTTGCCTACAGGAAGGTTAGGTTTTCCATCAACCCTATTGCAATGATTGCGACCCGCTGTTTGAGTAGCTACTTTAATATCATTAGTGCTGCCCTTAAGTTTAAAAGCATAACGTTATATTATTTTATCTAAGGTTTTTTACAAATGGGTTTTAAGGACCATAGAGATTTTCTAATGCAAAGAAAGCATCTTTAATATTTATTAAAACATGTATTGTAACAATAAGTATTTTGATTACCTCTATTTATATTGCACAGCTTTCTCTATCTATTTCTATTTATACAGCTGTTTTCTACCAATTAAAATTTTATTTCTGTACAAATAACAGCATAATTGTGGTACGATTCATAGAAGTCTTAGAAACAAAACAAGACACAGCACAAGGATTATATTTTATAAGACAATTGCAGTAACCAAATTGATTTATGCGAGTGAGGCGTGGGTCATGACAAAAAAGGAAAGCAGGCAAGATTCACAGTGCTGAAATGTAGTTTCTTCGAAATACTTTAAATTGTACACTGCAAGATAGAATAAGGAATGAAGATACCAGAGCAGAACTCGAAGTAAAGGACATAAATGAAATTATTTGAATTTACAGAAAACAATGGTGGGATCATCTGCAAAGGATGACAGAGGATCGATTGCCGAAAGCGGCACTGAACTATAAAGCCACTGGTAGAAGAGAGTTGGGTCGTCCGAGGATGAGATGGATGCCGGAACAGGTTTATATAACCTAATCCTTGAAGAGAATAAGAATAAGAAACAATAGTTAAGTCACACTTAAAGCAATATTACATGTGTGCTTGATTTATGCTGAATTTAAATTATGAGTACACACAGTGGTGTATGTCACACCACCAATATAAATACTAATGATTTTGGATTTTATACTACACTAAGCATGTGTGTCATTAATATTTTAAAGAAAACCCGCTTAATATTGGCTGTACGAAAATTTATTATTAATTTAAATTGCGTAAATTTATATCGTGATTAAATACACTAATCGTATTATTTGCGTATTAAAAACCGGATTTGATTAACATGGGGAAATTACATTAACGTATTTGCTTGCGTACGACGTACAATAATTGTCACGACGGTCTCACGGATCGTCGTATCGTACAGTGGAAACAAGATACCGACACAAGTGAAGCCACTACTTACCAGCTTTAATTAGTCACAAATAACAACTGAAATCAACAAGGTACTTTAATCAATAATTCAGGTAAAATTTGTCCACACGCAATAATAATGTCAACTTATTACAATACAGCACTAATTAACACAATAATTTCTTTCGACTAATCCGCAACAATCATTTGATCCGCACTCTACAACATTGCCAGGTGTAACTACACCTGCTCGGCAGGCCGAGAAACGTGTAGAACGACACTCTCGAATTCTCGAGAACGTTACGTAATTTTCATAGCAATATTTTTATTCAAAACCAACGTGAATTTTGGGGTGTGGTGTGATTCTCGGAAATATCCTGTTCAAATAGTAATCCTGCGAAACAACACGTAAATTGTAGTAAGCAAAGTACAGCAACTTATCAATTTAATGCTAAAGAAAACCTCGATGAATCTGATGTAATGGTTTTAAATTCTAAACTCTAGGTATTATTCAGGCAGGACGTCAGGGCTATTAGAGGCGTGATTAACAGGCCACTGACAACTGGCCCCAGATAATAGTATTTACAATTTATACTACCGTTTCCAAGATCGATAACAAAAATGTAACTTATATTTACCTTTTAGTCTGTGTTAAAGGTAGATACGTATTTAAGTCATTTACTTAGTTTCACAATAATAGTAGGCCTATTTAAAAGTAATTTATATACAATTTTACGTTAATTAAAATTGCTTACATTTACTAAGAGTTATGGTATAAATGTCGTATTTAATCTACGATTGTCTGCAGTTAAAGAATTATATTTTTCTCTTCGATGAGTTGAATCGGAATGCCTGGAACAAGTCAATTGAGGAGACGGAAGCTCAGTATTAAAGTAGAATTAGAAAGAGAAGAAAAAGAAGAAGAAGAAGAAGAAGAAGAAGAAGAAGAAGGGGAATGACAACAACTACAACAATAATAACAGCAACGAAAAGTATCCTTCTCTTTAGTCCGACTTTAACCATTTATAATAAACAAAGACGGGCTTTCTAAAATCCCGTTAATATAATAGTATCAAGTATACCTACTATAGTATATACCTGAAAATAAACTACTACCCTTCTGTTTTACTCACTAACAGAGTCAACATTCAAAATAATAATAGACTGCCTTTTGTTTTCAGAAACGCGTACTTTGCATGTAAAAGTACGTACGTTAAAAATTTTGAAGGCTAACCATACTGCTTAGCTGATAGTGTGTCAAATGGAAAAATATGCACTAAAGATGCGCGCATGTCTGAGCAATAAAACAGAATTAACAGGCCCAAATCACTCAAGTAAGATAGAAGGGTATGTTTTACTTTCAGATTTACAAAAGCTGAAGAACTGTTGACGCTAGAAATACACGAAGTTTAAAACACCATTCGTTTCACTGTGTCTACGACTCGGACAAACCATAGTTTTGAATCCCAGTCACAACAGCCTGGGACTGTTGAAGTTCCAATCAAGGTTCTCTTGATTCGCTTGTGATGTTGGCATCAGGCGTGTTTACACAGATAATATGTATGCAAAACATGATACTACATGATTTAAAAGCATAGAAAATAGAAAACTACAACTTTTGAAAATTATATAAAGCCGTTATCTTTTGCCATTCACTTTCACTACAGACCAAGGGAATACGCATCTATAATATATACAGGAACAATATAATGTTTACCTCTTAGTGTAGGGTATATTTCAACTAACTGATTATTATAATTTCTGAAATAATGAGCTCATTATTGAAATCCGAAATTAGGCGTTTTAATAATAAATTTAAAATAGTCGTTTCTCAACCACTTGGAATGCCTCGCCATAACTACTAAGTCATTTATTTTCTCGTAATTTGCATTCCAAATGGAACTGAAACTATTCATACTTACAACTGGTTTTAATAACAATTTCTGCGGAACGAGATGAAATTATTATAGGAGGTTTGGCGTCCGTAATAGCAATCTACAGATAGCAGTGGCTTCACATTTACGCCGCAGGTCCGTTACAACTGTAATTTCATCTTGCAAGCTGTAATTTATATTCATGACTGAGAATTTCCAGCTTTATTTTGCTTGCCTGTTAACAATAAAACGTGTAATGATTCGAACGTATTTTCCTGATTCTACTGTTACGTAACTGTTTAAAAGTAATGACACACACACCTTCTCTCTCTCTCTCTCTCTCTCTCTATATATATATATATATATATTATTATTATTATTATTAGATGCCGGGATCGTACCCCGTTTTGATTATATTTTATTTTAAACGTGGTTATTAAATAATTTTTTATCTATTATTTAATCTTGGTTTTTGTTTTAATTTATTTTTATTGTATAATTGTTTACTTATTGTAATCTCTGTTAATTGATCTGGTTCACTGTGGAATCCTCTTGACGTTCCGTCGCAATTCCGTGGACCTAAATTGTCGTTGTACAGTAGTAGTGTTGTTTTGACTATATTATAACGTAATTACAACTTGCACGTACCTTTGGTGTAGAACTGGTAGCTTAAGTCTGTCTGTACTGGTTGTTCAAATCGTCTTAGTACGTTATAAAGCAACTGATTCGTCAAAACAGTAGATTAGCACTGTTTACAAGTAAGTGAGCTAAGTTTGTGTTATTTGGGCGCCATATGGAATCTAGGTTGTTATTCCATAAAATAACTTATTAGGTGAATAAATTGAATAATTTCAATTAATTTCTCTGATTGTGCTATGCAATTACTTTAATTAAATAATTCTTTTGTTGTTATGTTTATAAATTTGAATGGTTGGCGCTTCACACGTCCAAGCCGCCAACTTAACTGTTTGAGTGGCTTGAACTTGGAACTCTTTTAAATATGAAAAAATTACTAAAATTTACTTCAATAATTTCGTACAACGTTTGTTAATTAATATATTACTGTTTTATTGCTCACTGAGTGCTTATCTTAATCCTATACATACAACTCAAGAATGATTTCGTGATTACAATAGACCTGGCTTATTTCTATTGTAGAAATTGAGCATAATTACCCAGAAGTTTGGCAATGATGGCTCTAATTAAATATTTACTTATTTACAAATTTCTTATATCTCAAGGGTGAATCCTTTCGAGCTACAGAAAAAAACTAATATGCCTCGAGTTACGATGCTTTACAAAGGTTTAGTTCAGTAGGTTAGACACCTTTAGAAATTCAGACTTATTAACCAAAATGTTCGTCTGACCTTACGAGTTTTGAGGTTAACTACGGTTAGCCTAAATCATTAATTCTTGTATTGGAATTGTATAATTCCTTTTGAAAAAAGTGTTTATAATAATTAATTCTTATTGTGTCAGTGTTTGGTGTTTAGTACATAAGTGTATTATTTCTGAATTATATCTTATAATAATGACATAATAATTGAACACTGTAATTATATTTGGCACTGTACTCCCTGATTTATAATCTCTTTGGATTATTATTAATTCACTTTATGATCTCAATACACTGACCGTACGCTTCAGTTTCCGCGAAGAACGATTAAAACTTCCTGTGGTTAAATATTTGGTTAGGTAACTCTTCTAACCTCGTTCTTTTTGTTTCGCACTACTAGTTAAAGGATACTGCTTGTCGTAATTGACTTTACTATGTAGGTAACTTCTTCTCTGCTGTTGATTAATTACACTTCAATTAGAATTTTGATATGGAGCTCTTGTAGAATCTGCCGTGATGGAATTCAAAAAATGTGTGTGTTTCCTTCGAGTGTTCTGTATATATAGTCGCCTTAGACTCCGCTTGGCGGTGACGAAAAATTTTCGTATCTAATTTTCTGATTGGTCCAAAATGACGTCATGATGCGGTCATTCTAAAAATAACTTTTACTTAATCGTTTTAAGCGTGGGTCAACGTTGTTGGTAGTATTCACTGTACCCTTCCAAAATTCACAAATTTTATCTTATTTATGTCTGTTTCTCATTTATTCTAATTACATTTTTTGATTTATTACTAGCATCGTATTGCTCGTTCCTTTCTGGTTATTTTGAGATGAATAGCGGCCAGTTTGGATACATTTTTCATTAATAAATTACATTTTATTGATAGCCTATCTTAAAAATTGCTTTGTCCCAAACGTCTTCTGCTACAATTTGCAGATTCTATTGCTGTATTTTGTAACATTTCATAAACAATCATTTTTTACTACGTTGAACACAATTATAATATTTAAACTAACATATTATTCTATAAATTTGCTGTATCCAGCTGAACATTAATAATTCGAATAACATAATTGATTATTAACATTAAATGGCTTGGTCCTTTTATTATTAAATATTCAAAATTACTCTTACTCCCTATACTTATTTTAATTGAAGCTGTCTGGTGATATTACACTTTTCTTTAATGGTTATTCATTTCTTCTGTACTCTGTATAGAATGGTCTCTTTATTATTTATGATTATTATTTTCATAATCTCATTTGTTATCATTTATTAGTCTATTATTTCATGCTTCTTTTATAATTACTATACTTCCTTCAGTATGCACTCTACATAGGTTGTTGTGAGTCATATTAATTGTTTTGTCTTTATTTCTGCTTTTATTACAGACATTTTACTATTTGTTTTGATTTTCTTATAAATCATGTGCTAGTTATTGCACAGTATTATTGTTACTTGGCATATTGGCCCTAGTCATTATTTTGATCTTTTATTATATTATTTATCATTCAGTAAGTTATTTTAATTAATCTTTGGTCATTCCCTTCTTCAACACAATTCTTAATAAGGGTTTGTTCACCTTACCTTATAATACAGCTTATTACAAAATTAGCAAGCTTATAACATTTTGAAATACATAAAGTTCTTTACATTGTTGATTACATTTGACTTCATTTATAATTAGAACATATACAATTTGTTCTTTCATTAATTTTTCTTTCATCATTATTTATTATGCCTTAGCATACCTCTCCTTCAAGGTTGATCTAACATTGTGATTATAGTGTTAACCTCATTTTAATTGTTCATTTGTCATAATTTATCTATAGTTTATTATTATCAACAATATATTTCATTTTATTTCTTATGCTAGATATTTCTTTTTAATTGTTCAGCTAATGTGCTGTTTACTTACTCAAATACATCTTAAAAATATCAGTTATTTCACCTTTTATTTTACTTATGGTGTTTGACTTTGTTTAATGGTTTTATTCTCACTTAACTAATCTATTGGGGAACTAGTCTTTGTCAATGTCTCAGTCTATTCATCAGTTTTGTTTGTATTGTCATTGAATGTTTTCTGTAGATTTACTACTGGTTATCATCACTTCTTGTTACTCAGCTAGTTAATTTTTATGGGACAGTTTGTACTGTTACTCTCTCTTTCTTTCTCCGACTTGTGATAATAAGGGTTGATTAACTGATTTCCTTTACACAACCGTCTTGCTAAGTTTTGTTCTTATAATAAAAAATGTACAGAATACACACTTTTTCTTGATTAAAGTAAAAAAAAAATATTACAATTATTAATATAATATTTGACAACAGGTGGTTCACACACAACAATGGAGAAAGATTTAGCGCAATAGGATATCCAGCAGGGCGGAAAACGTTAAGAGATTATCGCATGAAGTCATTATTAATTACTCAGTTCTGATCGGTGACAACACAATGAAACTTGCACGTGCATTTGCGCGAGCACATGGATCGGATTCTGTGTGACCGACCGGCATAATAGTGTTTTAAACACAGATAACAAGTTATACCGTCCAGTTCCCTTTGTTTGTACAATCCGTTGTCACGCTAATCCATGTTCAACACCTGTTTCCATTATCCCAAATTAACTACTCAAACTGTCACACATCGCACATATTTCAGGTTTTTTTTTAATGGTGAATATGTTAAGTGTATATTTGAGTATATAGATACATGTTTAGGCTACATAAATGTAGTATTATGTCATATATATTACATGTAAAAAGTTTACTGAGTAACATATGTTTATGAAGAAATTGGTACGTGACAGTTTATCGATTACTGCTTTCTTTCCCTATAGCCTTTTTCCACTTTATTTTCCCGGACAAACATATGGCTAACAGTCAAATGTAGACTAACAACTGTTTTATAAGCGTTTTTCTTTGACCGTGTTCCTGTAAAAGGTCAAAGGTTTTCTTTGACCCTTACACATTAGGCATGGTGAGTGCGTTTACATTCGAAAGCGAGAGTGGAAGTAGAAACGGAAGAAGGAGAGAGAGAGAGAGAGAGAGAGAGAGAGAGAGAGAGAGAGAGAGAGAGAGAGAGAGAGAGAGAGAGAGAGAGAGAGAGAGAGAGAGAGAGAGAGAGAGAGAGAGAGAGAGAGAGAGAGAGAGAGAGAGAGAGACAGACAGACAGACAGACAGACAGACAGACAGACAGACAAACAGACACAAGGATAGATAGACAAGCAGACATACACACAGATAGATAGACAGGAAGAGGACACAGACAGATAATTTGGCACAGAAAGGGAGTGAATGGGGCTAAGAGGAGCGTTAGAGTTGTAACCAAAATATATGTGAGAGAGGGTGAACAGAATAGTGTCATCAACTCGATTATATCACCTTAAATAAAATTAAATATGTGACTGGAAATGCAAAGAGAAAGCAACGGACTTCAGTATAAAAAACAGTTAACTTAATTACATTTTAAGGCAACGTATTATAATGTTTGTGTGTGTGTTCGTGTACGTGCATTTAAAATTAGAGACCAGGGCAACGCTAAGCACCTGAAGTTATTATAATGAAGGTTAGTATGTAAATAGAATAACTTTCGGAGGAGAAATGTTACCTTAGAATATAAATTGAAAATAAAACTTGAGAAATGAAATCACAACTCTACCACAACACGAGTGCGGAGGCTCGTGTGTATAATTTTGCACGTTTTGTATTTACAGGTGGCTACAAAATGTGTTTTAGCAACGACTTTGCACTTGTAAATTTACGTGTCCTAAAATTTGAAAAAAATTGTAATTTTTCTACTGCTGTTGTTACCGGTACTACTAGTTATAAAACCACCACCACCACTACCACCACCATTACCACTACCACTACCACTACCACTACCACTACTGCTACTACTACTACTACTACTACTACTACTACTACTACTACTACTACTACTACTACTACTACTACTACTACTACTACTACTACTACTGTTGTTGTTGTTGTTGTTGTTGTTGTTGTTGTTGTTGTTGTTGTTGTTGTTGTTGTTGTTGTTGTTGTTGTTGTTGTTATCTTCATTAGTATTATTGTAGAGTAATAATAATAATAAAAATAATAATGATAATTATAATAATGTCATAGAAATGTGTACAGTAATAGGAAGATGTTCTGTTGCGATTGATAATGGTATCCCTTCGTTCTCATTCTTTTCATATCATAGTCAAGCATATACTTATAACCAAATATTGAATAATTGATGTTTTATAAACGATCTCATTGATTCCGTTGTCAAATAAAATTGAAGCTTCTCTTTGATAATCACACTCAGACGTGCCACGTGCGTTTAAATGTATAAGGTAAAGCTGAATTAGTGTGTCAGAGAAGGAGAATGAGTGAATTAGTTTACAAATTTGTATGCGTGTGTAAGCTTGGGCGCGATGTAAAAGAGAGGGAGAAGAAGAAATAATGGCCAGGCAGAGAAATAATGTTAGCTGGTCGAGTACATCACCTTTATTTGAATTAAATACGAGGTTGTAAAATGGAACGCAAGCTTACGGTTTTAGTACAAAAACGACTTAATTAATAAGGTTTTTAACACACTAAACATATTTACCATTTTATTTGTGTGTGTGTTTTTTGTTGTAGAGAACGTTTGACTTCAGAAAGATGGAATATCTCAAATTACACAAAAAACGGTTTTATCATAAATAAAATAATTTTAGTTACACATATCCGATTGCGATTATAAATTACTGCTTGTAAATGCAGTGCTATCTGGAAGAATTGAATAATTAATATGCACGTCTCCATTGCTTTACTTACTTATTATGCCACCTCGTTGCAAGTACAGTATATCGTTTCATCTCTGCATATCTATATTATCATAAATCAATAAAATAATGTAATTAGAATACAAATTTAAAACGTCGAAAAAATAAAATATTGATTGTAATTTTGATTTAAAAGTTTCTTTACGGGACAGCTATTTATACATAAAATAAAACAGTAGAACGTAGGAGTGGAAGTATAATTCTTATATCTTCAGGCGCTGATGAGGATAGGCTGAAGTCGTGCAGAGCTAAGCAGAAGTAATTAAGGTATGGAACTACTTCCTCAGCTTTTCTTCTGAGGAAGTAGATCTACAGAAGGAGTCGGTCCCGAAGAAACGACATTTATACATCTTCTTTCTCCGGTCAACTGCGCCCCGCACTTTCACTTGGTCGCAACTGACCGAATTCGTGGCAACTAGTAGACACGTTCCTGTTCCAAACTTCGATAAGATTTCAATTCTGTAAATTTTTTATTTGCGAGTAATCTGTTTCTTCTAACATTTTTGTTATGTTACGATCGTTCCTTTTAGTTTAGGTTAGTTAGGTTGCTGCTCTTTTTGTTTAATTCTTTCGTCAATAAGTAAGATGGAGGCTTATGAAGTTAGTGTACAATGGGAAAGTACAGTACTTATATATTACAATATGCGGTACAGTTGTGATTGACATATCCTAGCAATTATTGAGTTACGTAGCTAGTAATGGTTTGACAAAATGGTTTGTGTTATTGTTGGTACAGATGATTTTAAGTTTCGTTACGCTGTCGGCCCATATGTAACATCCTTTTACCAGCGAGCGGAGCGAGCAGAAAGGGCTCGTTCAAGACCAAGCGTGGCGATCTAATTTTCTATATCTGTGCCCCATGAGCGATATTTTTATTAATCCGCAAATCGATAGACGGCCATTTCGATGCTTAGGTGGGGTGAGCGAAGCGAGATCAGTGATTCGTCACATGTGAGTTTAGTATGTTAAGTGGAAATTTTTAAAAATGGGCATAGAGAAAGTTGATTGGTTGCAACAGTACGTAAACATGTGACACTGCAGTACGCATTACAGTTCCAGGCGTGAGCCTTCATATCTTCACACGCCTTTGAGAGACGCAGTCTGTGCCTGTAGCTAATAGGACAATGTTTTCGATTGCAGTTGGATGAGTCGCAATTGACCGTGTTCAAATTTTTATCTCGGTCACAACTGACCGCGGTCCCAAGGAGGAAACGACGTCTCAAAACATTTACTGAAAGATGAAAAGCCGTTGAATCTGTGTGCACATGCTCTCTTTGAAAGATTACATCTAAAAAATTACACTCGTTGAAATTATTATTTTCTATTAGTTAAGTTAATCCCAAATGAATTGCGCTCTTTCAATTTGGATGCGGAAAGTGCCGCATAGATTGTTAAAGCTACTATAAACTATACCTGCCATGGATATGACTTACGGCGATTACGCGGCCAATGTAAAATGTAGATTTCAGTAAAATATTTTTAAAATGTATATACTTCTTTATAAAATTTCTTATAATTTGGAGTAGACAGTATTACTGTTTTATTTCAATTTTATTAGTATTTGCTCATCATACGGTTTTTACGTGGAAAAAAGTTTTACGTTAAGCCCTAGTATTTAAAAGCTACGAAAGAGGCAGGGTCTTTACAGATTGTATATGAAAGTACTTAACTAACACCTTTATTAATATAATATAATATAAATATAATATTTATAAATATAATGTATAATAATTAATACATATTGTAGCATGGCAGATAGTGCCTATAGTTCTGAATGGAGAGAAATATCATAAAATAAAATAAAAACATTTTAAATCCAAGAAAGCAATATTAAAAATTAATTAAGAACCACCGTAAAGCACAATCATAGATTGAAGTAAGAGTTTCATTAAAATCAATACTACAATGAGTGATGAGTAATCAAAATAAACTTCAAAACTAAAAATTAAAGTAAAGTAATACCCAGGTAGGATAGGAGTAGGTAAGGAAGAAACCCAAACAAGACAACATCCACCATAAAAGGTGATACTTTTCTAAGAAACAAGGAGGATAGGAGTAATTAAAGAAGAAACCAGAACCAGACAACATCCACAAGAAGAAGGAGTGCTCCTATAAGAAACCAAAACAAAACCCCAAAACAAAGAAATAAAAATAATAACAAATGAAAGTATATCAAAAAACCCAAATTTAGAAAACAATGTAAAATAGATATAAACCAAAAGTGTATAAAGTAGAATTGAAAGTGAACCAATGTGAATTAATTATATAATGCAAAAAACAAACCTTCATTATCCTCTATAAATAGATCTCTTGATTTTAAAAAGACTATAAAACTAATTAGAAATAAAATCAAAGAATAAAAAGGGGACCAGTGCAAGTTTTATATTATATTAAATAAACCTAATGTGTCATTATTGGAGTTCATAAACTGAGTAAATTGTGAAATTATACAACTGTAAAGTGTTTATATTGTGCCAATGAATAATATTAAATAGAGTATTATAATGACAAATAATATAAGTGTTTCTAAATAATAACTGCCACTCTTTATATACAACATTCATTAGAATGACAGTAAATAAAACAAGAGCAGGCCATATAAAAAGTGAAGTGACCAGGAATCATTACCCCAAAAATCAAACAAAAAACAGCTAAAACTGAAAATGAAACTAGCATAAGAAATATTGTAAACGATGGAAGGACAGATATGTTTTGTTTAAAATAAGTTCAGATAACTCAATACTGAAATATCAGAGTTAAATACCATTCTTTTATTATGAAAATGTTTATTATGTTTTAAGAATAGTTAATCCAGATTAAAATGTCTGAGATTAAATACCATTGTTAATTTCAATTATGTGTTATGAATTAATAGTATGAATTATATACTAAATGTTCTTTTGTTAAAATAAGGAAATGTTAATCAATATTATGTTAGAATAGAAAGTCAGAAAGGGTATAAACAAGATGTATTATTTGAAAACTTTGTAAGTAAAAACAGTTAAAATCTAGGCCAAATGGTAAATCTAAACAGCATTATAATTGAGGAATTAAGTACAGAAAAATAGTTAAACTGATGGAATTTATATAAGGTAAATCAGTCATAGAGTCATATAACTGGAACTATAATTAAGAAAGATATTGTAAAAGATAGTAAGAATTATTGTTAAAAATGCAAATGTAAAAACTTAAAATTCAAAGAGGGGAGTCACAAATTAATGTATAATATTTAAAAAGATAACCAATTAATCAAATTACAAGAAATTAAGGGAAGATAAACCTTTTCTGTCAATCTGAGATTTAATACAATCATAAATATAACATATAAAATGGCAAACACTTTGAGAAGGACAGGAAGTAAATTTTAAGACTTACAATTTTCAAAATGAAGTAAATATAGCATTCTAGATAAAAAACTTAGTAAAACTATCTTATTTGGTATCAAATCAAGCAGAATGAACTGAAGAAGAAGATTATGTATTTAGTATTTAATAAATTTAAGTAATAGCAAAAATATATTCATTAGTGTAATGTAAAGATTTTAAATGTAACGGAAGCTAGAAAGTTTTGAAACAATGGATTGCTAATATTAAATTGGCTAAGACTTTAGTAGAAGACGAAGGAAGTGAGTTAGTTCATTATTAGACTTTGTGGAGTACACTTAAGACGAGCTCTCGCTAAAACATTAACCTAATAGCGAAGACATAAATGGCGTACATTCGACAAGCCTGGTCTACTGTGAAAATCGCGAGTGTCGAATAAATTCATTTAAACCTTAACTTCAGTGAAACTAACACCTACAAATATTAAATTAACTTAAACAGAACAGAACACAAGTCAATACACAATTTAAACGATTAAAACCATTAATTCCACATAACGAAACGAACAGTGGAATTATCGACCTAACAGACTAAAGTGAAATATAACTTAACACAGCACATTTTATCGAAGTGAACCACAAACCCTTAACCAGGACCACTCCACTAACACCAGAAAGAATAATCGCAGCTGCAGGAACGAGAAATCATAGGAAAAGCAGCCTTTATTGGAAGCAGAATCTGCGAGGTGCATTTCGTCAATTACATCTGAACACGGAGCGGCCATCTTTGACTTCCCACAATTCCAAGCGACACTGCCAGTAAATCTTCACGGTTCGAAAAATTCTTTACTTACTATTATATATTGAATGTTATAAATGTATTTTAATTAATAAGATTATATTTTGTAATGTTATACTTTCCATACTTTACCCTTTTTCTCTGACTATATATAAAATAACTGTTTAAAGAACCCGATAATAAATAATTGTACAATCTATTGATATACCCTGAGAGAGTCGATTAATCAATCGATATAGAATCGATTACTTTATTATTTGTGAATAAAATTCCTTAAATATTATAAAATTGAATCCTATTTATTCCTAATTATAACTAGCATATCATTTAATTGGACATAACTACCAGAATTTAACAACTTAAAGGAAGATAACCTGCAATAAGGAAAGTTCACCAATCGATTGTTCCTGGAGACAATCCTATTAACTGGTAAAATAATTCTAAATACAGAAAAGGATATAATTAAATAAACACAATTAATAAGAAGTTCGAAACACACGAAACATTTTAAAATAATTAATATTAAATTAATTTAAAAAATAAAATAAATAAATAATAAATAAATTTTTTTTACAAACAAACCACAAAAACATAATATTTTTAATTTGCTACAATATGAAAATATAAGTTCAAGAGGTTTTATAACCAGGTAATACGAGCCACACAAAACAAATTATATAAATAAGTTAATATATAAGCAGAGTCCGAAACGTTAATAAGGTTGAAAATATAACATAAAAATCTAGATGGAGTAAAATTTCCAAGGTCACACTAAGCGTATCGACAAACAAATAATGATGGAACATACATATAATATATTGACGAACTTACGATGCAAGAGAGGAAAACTGAGACCACAAATAAATTGATAGACGACGTTACATGGCAGGTAAAGTTCAGGTAGATAAATATAATTCGAAATTATGAACATAGATAAATGAAAGCAAACGTTTTGAAATCAAGTAGAAGAAAGGAAATGAATTGCTAAATAAAAGAAAGGAATAATAAAGAGTGCATAAATATTTTTTAGAGTTTTGTAAATTTTAAAATAAAATATTTATGAAGTTTTGAAAAATCCTGCGTAATTATTGACAAACAAATTATACTTGGCTGTACATTTGTTTATACTTGGAAGCGAGAGATAACGTAGTAGCGCCTCAGTATAACATTTTTATTGTTATAAAAAATTCGTAACATATCTGACTCGGTTCAACATCTGTGTTGTGCTTCCGGAATTATTACCTACAATTGCGTAACTCTTTCTACTTACTTCTTGTCAGTGCATTCTTCCCTGTTTCAAGAGAAGAACATTTGTTTATTCAAAAAGGTAAAGCGAATCTCGCAGAAGATAGGATTTACAATGAATAATAAAATTTGTTTTGAAATATTTGTGTGGCAAACTTCAACCTCCTATTTGTGTGGACTTTTTTCTCCTTTCAAATATCTTTATAAAATTTTAACTATATTTCCTTTTGTTTCTTTGTCCAGTAATTGAAATATCTAAAATAGATGTAATGATGTAATGGTATTATAATAGTAGATGTATAATAGATGTAAAGATATATACATCTATTTATTTTGTAGAATACGTACATCGAATACGTGAAAAGACAAACGTGTGCACGAATACTTAATTCAAAACAAATCGAAAGTAATTTGTTGAGATTTAAATCATCAGCATACACATTAGTATACATCATTCTGTTACAGTTTAAAGTCATATACAGCTAAGTTTATATAAAATTTATATCTAGTAATTTTGACACAAAATGTTATTATTTGTACCAATTGTCTAAACAAATATATTATATTTAATACTGAGATCGTTTCACAGTACGATTAACGTTAATCGTTCAGAACATACAAGCATATGCGAGCTCACAATAATCCGCATATTTGAAGTTGTTAGTTTAATCCTTACGTTAATAGAATGGTTGACAACTTTGTTAAATATTTTAAATCGTCTTGAAACGTTTAGATAAAACCTAAATTTATCTGACGATCTGACGTTCTGTTGAGGCTAATTTGACTTCTCTATTTATTTAAAACATCTGAACGTCTATCGGACCACAGAAAAGACCACGGACCACAGAAAGTCTACTCCAGCAGTAAAGCCATCACACGAAGTGAAAGAGATAATGGCGGAAGTAAACGGTCTATCGAGGGATACTTCGAAGAACTACATTCGATATCGTGAAGAAGTGCAGCTTTACCCAGCGTAAGTGTTGATAAGAAGAGCGGGTGTGCTACAAGACCTTCAATCCGCCCACCAACAAGGCGGAATCCAACATTGTGGCTGCGGCTGAAACCATGTCCATTGGTGGTGAAACGGCAATAAGATGACGCCGTCCATCGCTCCGTTCTCCAGCTATTCCAGGGAGGGCTTTCTAAAAGTGAAAGCGGGGGAGAAGAAATGTTTACAAAGAACAGGAGATGAGCTCCGGATTGGAGTTCAGCTCAATTACGGTGACACTAATCTCACCGACCTCGGTGACCTGGCAGATCTCGGTTATCTTCAATAGAAGAAACAAAAAGCTGACCAAAGAAGGGAATATCCGAAAGTAAGCAGAATCCTTGCGACTGATTCTTCATCATCCAACATTGAGAGTATCCTTTAGTGGAATATCAACAGATGCTGCTCTTCGCATTGTAACGAAATGAAGAGGCTACTGACCAACATACACCTATGTATACGTATTGTAGGAAACACATTTGACGATAGGAAAACTTGTTTGTGTAAGGGATATGATTCTTTCTGCTGTGATGTTACACCAGAAATCAGACCTAGGGGAAGTATCTGTATTTCTTAGAAAAACATATTCCGCCAGACGTATTATCATCACTACACATGGAGTAGCTATCAGTTACTACAGCCTCTGAAGATGACTGTCTGTTACGTATAGTTACCAAATTCTACATGATGAGCGAAGACCTACATGACCTGGTCGAGCAGCTACCGTCTCTATTACCTCTGGATGATGATTTCAACACCCATAGTCCCACTTTGGGTAGTCATAGAACGGACAGCGCTAGATTTAGATCTGATGATCTTTGCTAAACAGCGCGGTTGTCTTATTAAACAGTAGCATGAGCACACCCTTATAATGTTGGAAGCAACACTTTTCGGCTATCGCTCTTTTGATTTGTGGCCCGTGTTTTGCCCCACGTCTGTCGTAGGGAGTGCTCGTAGACCTTCACGGAAGCAAACACTTCCCAGTGCTCATAACAACGCAAACGCTAAAGAGCATTATATATATATGCCAAAGAGATGGAACGTCAACAGTTCTGATTGGACAGGCTTCATGGATGCTTGTAAACCTACAGATGTCAGTGGAAATGTACAAGAAGATGAACACAGTATTACCGCTGCTATAACTTCAGCAGTTTTGGATCATATCCCGCGGATCGGTGGTCGTGTATCCAGAACACCTGTACCGTGGTGGAACGCCGTTGTGAGAGATGGATTAAGAGTCAAGCAAAAAGCCTTAAAAAGGTACAACGAGCGCCGCTCAAACACAATCGCATCACTTTGAATCGCCGCTCGTAGAACAATACTCGCTGCCAGAAGACCCAGTTTAGAAACTTTCGTCTCGACCATAACAAGATAGACCCCAATAAGAAAAGTATGAAAGAAAAGTCTTCCATACCACCGCCCATACACATGGGCGCCATCGCCATACCATCGCATGTACAGAGCACAATTATGTATTGATATGGCACATCAGTGTTTAAGCACAATCGCATGTACTTCGTGATATTTTGACAGCTGTAATATAAAAAGATATCCTCTCGATTTTCTCACAAGGGAAGCTGAGGTCGTACAAGATCTTGACTTCAAAACCGAAGGGTATAAAACTTACAACGTGCCTTTCGTGATGAGGGAATTGCAGTCCACTATCCGCGCTGCCGGCGACACCACAGCGGGACCGGACGATATTCCTTACAGCATCATACGTCAACTGCTGGTTGTAGCTATGGCCAAACTACTGGCACTTTGTATTCACTTTCTCTACTCCACGTGTTTTGCCAACCCGTTTAGTGCTCCGATTCCTACTTCAGCACGTGGAGTGAAATGATACCATACAAAACGCTAATTAGGTAGAGATTATTATATAAAATGTTTCGCGAATACCTTACCGAAACTAATGCAAATGAAACTTGTAACCGTTTATTTTATTGTTGGCAAGCAAGTGGAATTTCCAAAGTTTGCTTAAAAAGTTTACTTTATAAGAACAAGTTCTTACTTTATTATATAAGAACAAGTTCCTAATACGTGATTACTTATTATTATGAAACAAGTAAATATTATATAAAAATTGTATTATATTATATATTATTTAAAAATTAAATATGCTTTTCTTAATGGAGGATACATTTAAACACGAAATTTAACCAAAGAAACTAGGTACCCAAATTACGCCTATATGCCACTGAATATGGAAAACCATATTTCAAATAATCGTAATGCACAAATAACTGTAATCATAAAAACTTCCGTTCACAGTATATCAAACGCTTAAATAAGCAGACCAGGCAGCCAGGGTAAATTCTCAGATCGGAGACTCAGCTATCGACTTTCACTCTGATACATCGGATTAGGCTATTTATAGGTCGTTACGTGATGGTTGATGTTTATAACCACAGGCTGCGGTTGCGGTTAGATACTGGTGTACTCCCTCTCTCAAGTTGTGTCGGGTACAGAACACTTGTAATCCAGTTCAGTCGGTATGCCACTGGGATTAGATTTATCTGTCATTAAAGTTAAATTCCTTTATGCTGTTACACATTACTTAACAGAACCAATGAGCACAGACAGTGTCTACAAGAAAGTTGATCTCTAGTTGTTAGCACATACGAAAGAACACTTTCTTCTGCTACACTAATTAAGGGGTTCTACTGCACATTTTATGTAAGATAATCTAACATAATGATAACCTAAATAAATTCATATCTTACCACTATAAAAATCTTCCTTCTATAATTTGGTTAATTTAAATAAAACGAGGAAGGATAGGAAGAGGACAAAGGCCGGTAAAGAGGAAAAACAGAAAAGGAGGAGAAATTAAGAATATGATTGTTTACAGCCTACCGATTTAATAAAAAACATAAGAAAAAACGATTAAAAGGCCTGTCAAGCATTTTTATGTAAACAAAATTAATTACATCACGACTTGTTTAGAGAGAGAGAGAGGGAGAGAGAGAGAGAGAGAGAGAGAGAGAGAGAGAGAGAGAGAGAGAGAGAGAGAGAGAGAGAGAGAGAGAGAGAGAGAGAGAGAGAATGAGAAAAGCAAAGACAGGTTCAAAACAGAAATAAAACTTTTAAGCAAATAAATTAAAATGTACAAAATGTAATTACCCATAATAAGAGTGTAATTTTACGGGTATTGTGTTTACTATTTATACAGTTTTAAAAACTTGATCATTCCATTTGCTATTCTACACACTGTGATAATTTCTAAGATTACGTACACTTTTGAATTGAGGCTATATTAACAAATTTTTTGGATACGGTAATTTCAACTAACTCAATAAATATCGCACGTCTTTAACAGTTTATTAGGCATTTATATAGTATCTATTGGAAAATAAAATCAATATCAGATTGATTTTTCTTTTTTGCTCTTTAGTCCGTCAATTGATTGGTGGTGTAGTTCTGTACACGGATCACTTTCGTGTTTTCTGCGTAGAAATTGAAATTTAAATAATTTACATGATTTATGTAGTCAAACCTTGATCTCCCTCACTGGCGGTTCCCCTCAAGGCGACCCTTAGACGCCTACGTTTCCCTCATCATGTATAATTAGCCATGATGAGTTTATGTTTCTTTGTTTTATTCTAGTTTCCCGTATTCCCATTCTTCTTCTATTATGCCGAAAACGTCTTGATTACTGGCCTTGACGATCACGTATTTTTAGTGGTATCGTTTTTTCTTCTTCACCTCCTATTTTCAGGGCACACAGCGGTAAAATTCTTTGCTATATGAAACCGTAGTAAACATGTTATATGTTATATACCTGCACAGTACCTAAGGTATATACTGTTACACGTTATATTATATGCGATATGAAATAAATAAAAATATGCCTTAGTAGTTTTTTGTTTCCAGGTTTATTTTTTAGCAGTGAACAATTTATGTATACAGTTGAGTATTCATGCCCAGTGCCATTAAAATTATCTATCTAACTCCACCTTTCAACCATACAAATTATTAAAATTATTTGTTCACAGTCAATCGTTTTTAAAAATCCAGTTGCATCGGGATAATAGTATAGCAAAATTTAAATTTTCAGCCACAATGAATCTCAGTTGTTGGATTTAACGATACGTGAAAGGTGGGCGGTATGTGAATGAAGTCACTACAAAGGGGTATGGCGCAATAACTAACTATACAGATAGCAGCGACGAGCACGTCTGCT
This sequence comes from Magicicada septendecula, assembly GCA_034769895.1. NCBI lineage: Eukaryota > Metazoa > Arthropoda > Insecta > Hemiptera > Cicadidae > Magicicada > Magicicada septendecula. The sequence goes on from CM068367.1 coordinate 157,911,475, forward strand.
GCCGCGGGCCCGGTCTAACTGTAATTTCATCTCGCAAGTTGTAATTTAATTCACAGATGACAATTTCCGTCTGCGTTATTTTATTTACATACTAACCGCTCTTATATGACTTCGGGAGATTTGAATTACTCTGACGTCCAATGCTGGCGTGAATTATTGCGCGCGCGCGCGCGCTCACACACACACACACACACACACAGACAAATACATACACACACGCGCGCGAACGTGAAATATGTTTACAGCTTGGAAACCTAATTAACTGAATCTTTTTTGTGCTGAATCCCGTTGGTCTCGTTCTACATTTTCCCAGCCTCCTATTTAATTCGATTTAGGCTGATGTAATCAACTAGCCAACATTATTCTCCCTCTCCCCCCTCCACTGCTCTCAAACCCGTGTAAATTGAACTACTCATTCACTCTTACTTACACAATCACCGTACCTCCCTCTCTATTTGCGCCTTTAAATCTTACTAAACGTATGTAAAAGCTTGGGCAATGCTTGAAAATCTCGGCCAGAGAAAGACCGAGAAAGAGGATCAAATGATGGAAGATTGTTGCTGAGAACAGAAGGGTGTAGGATTGTTGAGGAGGCCAAATATCATAGAGGGATATAGAGCCAGAGGAAGAAGGTACGAGAGGGACCCAGAAGAAGTCGCTAGTACGAGAGTGATAACGATCTACTGATAATAAGTGCATAAAGGTGCAGGCTAGACTTAGGGGACGATATACTATAAAAAGCTTTGAGCAGCAGTGTGAAACCAAAAATTCTACATCCAGTAAAACAAATGAAAGTACAAAATCATATTATGCTCAAGTAAGGCAGTGACAACTTCAGTTGATACTGTAAAACCTAATTTTAATAAAATAAAATTAGCAAAATTATATTAAATAAAAAAGATTTTAGTCATTAAGTACGTTCCTTAGTTACCTTAAGTCCTTTTAAGGGGGATAGATATATGCTATTCTACCTTTCGACTCATTTGTCCGTGGTTATTTTAACTTTTTGAACCTATGATTTAAAAACTTGTAAAAACCAGTCTAAGATGTTTTTTATGTGTTTTCAGATTTGATTACACTTGTACGTTTAGACTCTACTTATACGGATACGATTAGAATATACGGACTACTTAGATTTATTTTACGCCATAAAGCGTACAATATTATTATGTCACTATAAGTTTAAACAAAACATACTCATATTTTTGCTTCATTAGTTGTGTTAAACATGTCTAGAGTACAATACCAATTTACAAGATATACACCAAATCAACTGAAAGGCAGGTGAAGCAAGAGCTTCAGGCGGGTGAAGAGGCTTCAGGAATACAGTGCATCTCTATTCACGAGGTCCAGGTATTAATAACAGCGATTCAGATGGCCGTAACGGTCTCTAACGACATGATTCCTATTATTAATATACTGGATCTTTCGGATAGAGCAGACTTCGGAACGTCGTCGAATTCCTACAGCGTCACACAGACTTCTTTACCAACGTGGACGACACAGCTGCAGCTTTAACAGCGGTACTCAAACCCGTATTAGTTGTAGGCAGACATGCAAAGTAATTTAAGTCTTTAATAGTTTACCCTCATACTGTTTTAAATATCACTTTAAAAGTTAAAACTAAGTTGAATATTATATAAAATTAATAGCATTATGTTTTAATATAAGACTGATAAATAAATAGATATTAAATAAAACTACGTTAATTTGATTAGATGTCAACACGTCAGAAGAAATTTAGTTGGTAAGAAAACTGAAGCTATTCTTGCATTTTGTTTTGTTTGTGTGTATCTTTGTCTGGACACACACACACACACACACACACACACACACACACACACACACACACACACACACACACACACACACACACACACACACACACACACACACACACACACACACACAAAGGCCTACATAGTCATTCATTATTTCATGCATTGTCACTACACTAATGTCGCTATTCCTGTTGTAAAATTTTACTCTAATTAAAAAAATTACAGGCATTGCACAAATGCAATGCACAGAGGAGTGCATTGAAAATGCTTCAATAAATCTAAAAAATATATATGTATTTATGTTCATTCACCAATCAATGAATTCATTCTTCATTTACCAATGTCCAGATTATAAGTTAAATATAGTCGCATTCATAAGCGAAGTTTTTTATGTGTACTACGTTATTGACAAAAAAGAAGCAGTTTCTATGGAAACTCACCGGTTCCCATTTTCGATCACGCACTAGCGGTCGTTTTCAAATGTGCCACACGTCCTTATAAATATTTCCAATGTTAAAAATATTCAATAGCTTACTTTGTTTTCTGCACAGAATAATTGCTGTGTCCCCTATTCTAACACGACTGATTTATTTTGGTTTGGTAATAACGTAATAAAGACCTACTACTATACCATATTTCTTGCTTCATTAGAAGTACGGAACAAACATGGAACTTTGGTACCCCACAAAAAAAAAATAATAATAATAAAATCCACCGGCGACAGGGATCAATAAATCCTCAATACCGTTATGTTGAACACATACAAGTAAGTTACTGTAAAGAAGTTTTTGTTTTTATATAATATATTGGATTTATATTTTATATATATATGTGTGTGCACGCGCTTGTGTGTGCGTAGGTATATTTATTTTTAAAGGTAGAGTCAATAGCTCTTGAAAGTGTGAACTATTATCTACATATATAAGACTCATAGTCTGAGGATTTATTTCTTTGTATTGAATACAAGTCCACACATTTACACTGATTGCCACCAAGTTTTGCACAGGTAACCTTTGACACAAGCCAAAAACACTGTCTAACTTGGAGTTTGATATTCTGCCCCGTTCGCACGATTTAGGCCCTTTTAATTATGCTCTTTTGTTGACGCTTATAAAGATGTCAAAAACACCATGGAGACTAGAATTAATTACCATAGTAACAAGTAAATAAACAAATGCTGTTTAGCGGCATCGAAACTGTACCTATATCTGCACTGTACGTGCAGTGCATTCTTGATGTTTTATATAATATGCGATTGTATCGATATATTACGATGTGGAAAAGGAAAAACTGTTCTAATTATAAATTGTCCTATTTCTTAATGCAAACCGAAAATACGTGTTGTTTTCATTTGTTAAGTGACAACGGTTTCTGGTTTTTAGTTTACTGCTGAACTAAATAAAAGCCATGGTTGAGGAAAACATAAAGTTTAATGGGTATATACAATGCTTGTAACACAGTAATACTTAAAGTAAAGAACCTAACAGTTTGAGTTAACGGGTACTTGTCAATAATAATTACGAGATAATTAATTACCTTGAAAGTTCAAAGTATAGTATAAAATAACTGAATGGCGTCAAGGAACGGCCATTAAGGTCTCGATGAAAGAAAATTGCTTATATTCACCACCTCCGTGGTATTGAGGGAGCAGGGGCAACGTTTGCTTGTACATGTTCTATAAGCAAGCGGCTAACGAATGCAAGGATCGAGCATCTCCCGGGATACGGAGTACTTTTACCAAGTGCTAACGGCCTCCAAAAAGGGCGGGTGAGCGGATAGAAGGATAGAGCATCCTCTTGTTTTATATATATATATATATATATATATATATATATATATATATATTAATGGGATGTGCATTCATTTCTAATAATATGTGACGTTATATTTTTGTTTAGTTATATATATAAGCTTATGTGTAAAATCTATATTTTTTATTTGGTATATAGTAGCTTATAAATGAGAAAAACTTTTACAGTGTAGATTATGTTTAAGAAACCTTTTCGTGTATTTATTGATAATTAAATTTTTGACCAGCAAGTGTCTATCTGTTACTCATGTATAAGATTTAAGAAGGTGTAACAGAATACATTTTGTTTTTTAACAGGCGTATAGTATATGCCACAATAATGTTATGAGTCGTCACACCGTATCAGACATATATATGACGACGGAAACGTAGCGAGAAACTAGAAAAAGTGTCACCACGACGTAAAGCACGGTGTTCAACATCGTACATGCCTGTTGTTTAGGGGTAAAAACAATTTAAATTTCATTGAAAGTGCACTCGGTTCGTCTTAGCGAGCGACATTACGTGCTTGACGCTAATTGTTAATTTCCGTTCACACCAAATTTACCATCTGGGACACATTCAATTATCCCTCTGGGAGGAGGAACTAATCGCCTGACTCAGTAGTCGGTGGTCTAATCACTCCAGAGAGAGAGAGAGGGAGAGGATAGGTGAAGTGGGTGCGTTTAAGTACGACTTTTAAATTTATTGGAAATTTTCGTTTCCCATTTAAATACCGTATTGCAAACGATTGAATATAGAATATAATACCTACAATTGACGTGAATAAGTTTTTGAAAAAATCTTGTAAACATCTGTCTGAAGTAATGCGCGTCTATAACTACCAAACTCGTGTATGAGGCATTCAATAATTAATGAACAAATTTTTCATTAGATATTTCCACCAAATTAACTGTGAACGGAATTAGATTTTTAACACCAAGTAGATTAATTTGTTTTTGAAATAAATATTTTTAGTTTTCAAGGTATTTCATTTAATTTTAAATATTTAATTAAAATTTAAATGTTTTTGGCTTTAAAAATCCTAGAAATAAACTTTACGTAAACACGTTTATCGAATTCTTACCTGTTACTGAGTAAGATTTTCAAAAACATCGGTAACCAGGGCACTATAGTAAACTACGTGGTTAAATACGTTTAGTAATTATAAATCTAGTGATTTGACATGTGCACCAAATACAGACAGGGAAACAGTGAGAAGGGGCGAGAGAGCAGAGAGAGAGAGAGAGAGAGAGAGAGAGAGAGAGAGAGAGAGAGAGAAACACATACAGACAGACAGACAGAGACAGGGACAGGGGCAGGGACAGAGAGAGAGAGAGAGAGAGAGAGAGAGAGAGAGAGAGAGAGAGAGAGAGAGAGAGAGAGAGAGAGAGAGAGAGAGAGAGAGAGAGAGAGACAGCAGACAGTGAAAGAGAAAGGGAAAGGGAGAGAATATAGATATAGAGAGGAATAAGACAGACAGCAGAAAGCAGAATGCATGCTGAGATAAATTTCTTGTTAGATGAGTTAAAAATAGCATTCAACAGTGTCAGTGTTAGTAATGATATGATTTCATAAATCATTGATCTTGCACTGTCTGGTAACCTACATTTCACATAGTGATTTCATCGCTGCGTGGGCATCTATCACGGTTCACTGAAGTGCAAGTACATAAGTGTACTGCGCGCGCGCGCGCGGTGTGTGTGTTTATAACTGATGCCGATAAATCATTGTTTAATCTTGATTGGCTCGAGTATGTTCACGTTCATACAAACGTGAACTAATACAAATAATTTTTATTATTGTTCTTCACTATTCAAAACACTTACTGAAAACGAAAGGATAGTGCATACTTCTTTTATTTGTTAATTTTATTTAATAATAACAGGGTTATAATCATTATATGTGTACTTGCAATGTTTCCTGATCTTTGACAGTATCTTGTTTAATCCACATTATCCTTAATTTTTTTACGGCTGGTGCCACCATTTTATCCCAGCTTAGATCTTCTCTTTCCACCTTGCCTCACCCCTTGCCATCAAACTTTGTTTTACTAGCTTTATCCTCTCTACAGCCAGAAATAAGAAGTCAAAACAATCTCTTCCTTCTATAAATTTAACCGAGTAATTGTGTCTATAAATATTATCTAATACCTACAAATTTAATTCCTTCTCTTCTTGAATTCGTGTCCATATTTTTCCGTTACTTTTCTCACGGCTCACATAAAGAAGAAGATCCTTTTACTGAAAGGATGAGACATAGTACGATACAATAAAGATAACGTCTTACAAAACAATATACATAAAATAAACTGTTACCTAATTGACATGTATTTTTTTTCTTTTAACTTCGCCTCATTGAGTAAATGTTTCTAAATATCTGCACTAAATAAAATTAAATCGGTCTTCTCAATTTGTAAAAAAATAAATAAAATATTTTCATAAAATGGATTCTACAGGCTTTTAAAGCAAAACATTTAAAAATTTCGTTACGGTGTGCGCAAATATTTGGTTGACCGCACATTTTGTTGAAGTTGGAATGCAAATCAGTAAGTTCACCGCCAGAGACTATGGAGCACTTTTACAGGGTTCACGTAGTGTTTGGTCTTCGGTCCTACGTATGTTCGGAATAACGGATACGTTTGTAATTGTTAATTTTTTCCAAGATTTTGATGCAGCAATAAATTAAAAACCACGAGAAAATTATTAAATACTGATCGAAAACGGTGTACAACAATAGGCATACGCCTATATAAGATCAATAACAAGCAAAAATCTGCTTAATATGTTCTGTAAATTAGTGCAGTGTATATGTCATAAAGTTGTTCTTAGCGTCCGGGGCTGTTGTAAGCGTATATATGAACTAGATTCTTAGCATCCAGCTGTTATATATAAGTATTTTGGACATTAAGGAATTTAATGAAGCTATTTTACGTTGGGGTGGACGGTCAAATTATTTGGAATTATCAAATTAGCTTGAAAAATTTTTCTATATACTGAGTATTGTACATTTATTTCATTTCTGGTTATGGTTAAGTAATCTTGTCAAAGTTATCTGGTTATGGTTTCTGGTTCTGGTCAGAGTAATTTAATTTATTATTAGATTCTTCTTCCAATGTGAATTTAATTTTATTAAGTGAATTATTTACAGACTTTCATATATTATAAATGTTTATGCCTTTAGAATCCCATTAGATGACAAACAAAGAGACAATGAAACAATTGTTATTAAACAAATAGCAAAACATAATAGATACAAAATAAAGAATATTAATAAATTAGAAAATAAAACATAAATTGACTAAACAAACACTTAGTAAACATAATCTAAGAATACAACTATCTATGATAATATAAAATAATATAGTACCTTTACTTATGACGTTTCATAACTGAAAATCTAACTTAACTATTTAAAGATACAAACTTAAAAATATCTTATAACACATGTTATATAGTTTTTAATAAGGTAGAACTCAGGACTAAATTCAGTGTTTACAATAAGAATGTAATATTTAAAGTAGAATGATTTTAGATTACAATAAATTTTATGAAGGCCAGACGATAAAAGTTAGTAGATAAATTCCTTCAACACGGCAAAAGCGTTTTAAAACCTATTATATGCAGTATATGTTTTATTTAGCCACACACTGTATAATTAACAACTATAAATTTCTAAGCATCGAAATTTAAAATTAGTAACAAGCCTACAAAGAGTCACAAAATGAATATCTCAGAAAATCTCAATATATACAAACACAATAATCATAATACTAATTAAAGACCAAGTCAAACAAAACGAAGATAGGATGATTTATTTAAAATTATGAATTTATTAAAACAAAAAATAAACAATAAATATTTTCAATAAATCGCAAAAGAGCCGATGACGTAAACAAACATTACAATATTCGAAAAATTTAGATAAAAATAAAATAGATTATTAACGAATAGATTTTGAAATAAAATCTCTTATTTGTAAATTCACATTATAAGTTCTGATGATAGAGATTAAGTCATACAAATAAAATTTAATATCTTGAATTTTCACTTCCGTCCGACTTACTACGTATTGCTTGTTCAGTGCTGTCACGTGATTCGGCACAGTGAGACTGCCGTCTTGTTATGACCTGGCTGTTAACATTGTTTGGTATTCTGACAACGTCTGGCAGAAATCCTACTCTACATACCAGCTGTATGGAGACGTACTCATTAGTTAGACGGTGTAACTTAGTATAAAAGAATTATGACAGACAGCTAGCTTATCTCGTGTACACAAAGGGAAGACATAATGCTGGTGACGTACTGCAGGCAGGTTAATAACACACACACACACACACACACACACACACACACACACACACACACACACACACACACACACACACACACACACACACACACACACACACACACACACACACACACACACACACAGAGAAACACACAAGCGCGCGCACATAATGTAAGACAGATAACTTCTAACAGATAACCGATGTTTGTTTACAAGATATACAAAACATTTCTGTCTACATAAGGGTTTAAAGCAGTAGTTTCTAACATTGCCGTTGTAAGTTTAAAATTTTCAACCTGCAAGGAAAAGACTAACTTGTATATCTATTTTGTGAGACGAAAAAAGCACAGATTTTGAGATTTCTGTATTTATACAAAAAAAAAGAAACGAATTCAAGGAAAGCAACCGGTTATTTTGAAAATGATTAACACTGATCTCAATATATTGCATTCGTTCTTGTTTTGAATTAATACACTTATGGATAAGAATACCGAAATTGTATAGGCTATACACCAGTGATAACTATAGTACATATTGAATGCTAAAAACAAGACTGCTCAGATTCTTTAAAATTTATTGAAGATAAGCTTTTCTTGCTTAGTGTGTGACAGGCAAAATAAAAACAAAACAAAAAATCATCATCATCACCACTCCAAAGGTTAGGCCCTAGACCATTTCAGGAACCCATCTCCTCCTCGGTCTACCAACATCTCTCTTCCCAATGGGGCGATAACCCAAGGCAGCCACGGGTAGACGGTTATCAGGCATGCGGTTCAAATGTTCACACCATCTCCTTTTGTGATCTTCAATCTTCTGGTGTAACGATAGAATGTTTAATTCGCATTTAATATATTCGTTCTTTTCCGATACAGGAAAGAACAACCTTCCGTCCCTCTTAGAAATGTAATTTCAGCTGCCTGAATCCTCTGTACATCCTTTTTACCAAGAATCCATGCGTCACTAGCATACAGGTATGTGGGGACAGCCACAGTTTTGTAAAATTTTATTCGGCTATCCTTCCGTGTTTAATTTTTCAGTTACCTATGAATCTTTCCACAGATTCGTCTAAATTTCGTTACCTTACCATCCCAAAAAATACTTATAATCAATAAAAAGACGAAAAACACCTAGGGAAAAGCTTAAATACAATATTACAAAGCTAAATGAAGACATGTTGTGAAGCCTGATGTAGACAGTTTCTTCTTGTTCTTTTTCCATGAAGGCGTTCCCTTCAAAAGAAACTACCTACTTCCACATCACATCCTGTCTTCCAGTTTTTGTCCAATTCAGTTGCCAATTTATTGCGCAATCTTACATTCGTCATCCTATTCACACGAGCAATTCATTTCTTGGAGTCATACCCTTGGTTTAATAGGAAAAAAAGATCCTTGCAGAATATATCGTTATTTCGAAGTTGATAACAAAGAAGGAGAAAACTCTTTATGGTCACCTTAATTTGTATGTATTATCATCAGGATTTCGAAAAATCAATAAAATGTCTTGAATAAGGAGACGAGATTCTTTAATGGAACCTGATTTTATATCAATCGAAAATGTGATTAGAAATAGGTTATATAAGCTTACACAATAAACGCATGAAGAAAGTGGGCTGATTCTCTCCAAAAAATAGGGTTCTTTTAAAACCGGCCACAATGTTTTCATGAAACTAAATAATAAATAAAAATAGTAACTAGCCTTGAACTAAGTCTTCTACTCGTATCAAGAGAACTCCGTTGGAATTGAGAGTGTTCTGTGGGCCCGGAGTAACCTTAACGGGCATATATATAAAATCAAAACGGAACGAAGATTCGGATAGTAATTTTGTAGCAATTAGTATTGTACTTTGATATTTTAAATGCGATTTAAGAAAGTTTTAATTTTAATAGCTGCTAATATTTTACTCTGAATGATGTGGTATTAATTTTACATGTTCCTGAAACAATGTGAAGATTCTTTTGCAACCCAGGTAAAGTTAATTAATAAAACTGGTGATATTTTACTGGTTCAGGTAACAATTACTAAATGCACCAATCTAAAGAAATCCGTCTACAAATTTGTAGAAACTTCTTTGCAGTTTTTATTTCAAATGCACAATAGTAAGTAAGTCATAAATTGGGAAGTGTAAAATCATAGTACAGCTCACGGGTTAGAAATTTGAAGTTAGAAATATGAGAGCGGACCCGGGCATGCACAGAGACTCCATGACTTATTTGTTTACTAATATTTTTTTTTGTATCGGCTATTTAAGGAACACATGCTAATTTCAATTCTTTACTCTTTGTTCTTTTCTTTTTCTCCAATATTCTTCATTTTTCACTGTGTCTCTTCTTCCTGTCTTCAGTCCAGTTTGAACCTGGATTTTGGTCTCTCCTACCCTGGACTCCTTCAATTTTTAACACTTTTGCCCGAAAAACGTCTCTTTCAATTGCTTCTTCTGCGTATATATTATTTTTTTTCTAAATCCTTTTGGACTTCTTTAATCCAACTTGATGTTAACTTCTTCTACCACAGATGTGTAAAGATTTGCTTTGTCAACCTATTGTCGTCCATTCTATATAAATGTCCAAAAAATAATAGTCTTCTTTTTCTCATTGTTCCTGTTATATTTTCTATACTTTGATATGTTTCATCATTACGTTTTAATTTCTAACCTTCTGAAGTTTTTCGTGGGTCTAATATTTTCCTAATAATTCCTCTTTCCAATATTTCTAGTTTCTCTAAATTATAATTCAATGCTACACATTTACTTGCATTATGCCTTGCATTTGCTTGCATTTTATTGCAGAATGCCTATGCATTCTGGCTTCACTACTGTACTGTAATGCCTTATTTTCGCAAATTTTAGATATGCACTTTTTATTGTAAATATCTTTAGTTATACCATATGTCCTTTCCATCTTATGAATCCTCTCTTCTATAGCAGATTTTTCTAAGCCATTCTCTTGAATTATTTCTCCTAGATACTTAAATTTTCGAACCCTCTCTATTCGACCAATATGTGTTACCAGGACTTTTGGCGCATTTTTAATGTTCGTGAGAAATTTGTTTTTTTTCTGCAGGAATTCTTAAGCCTGTTTTACTGGATATGTCCTCTAAAAAATTAACTTGTGTTACTGCAGATGTAAGATATTCAGAAAGTATAGCAAAGTCATCTGGGAATGCAAAACAGTTTATTTCAATACGTTTGTTCCTTCTTCCCAACATGATTGGCGACATTTAGCATTCCTTTAATTTTTCATTCCAAATTCTCACTACTTTCTCCAGGACACAGTTGAAAGGAATTGTGGATAACCATCACCCTGTCTTACACCTGTATTTATTTTGAACGGTTGATACATTTTTTCCATATATTTTATTTTTGAGACACTGTCCGTAAGGGTTTCACGGATTAGATTTGGCAATATAGATTTAACACTAAATTCTCGGATTATTTTATCTATAGTTTCTCTGTTAACAGAATCAAAGGCCTCTTTGAAATCAACAAATGTTACTACAATCTCCTTTGAATTCAGTAGCCTGTAACGGTTTATTGACTTCAGAGTGAATATTTGTTAATAAATATTTTATTATAAGAAGGAAACATTTAAATTAGCCAGTTAATTTATTATAAAATGTAATAAACGAGAAAAAGAGTGAAGAAACTGATCAATAAAAGTAACGGTAAAATAAACATGGGAATTGAATGGGTGTAGAGATAGTTTTAAGAGACAATAACGTCTTGTGTGTGTTCGATTGTGTGTGGTTTCTGTTCACGATAAAGACTCACTGAGACGGAAAGACAAGGGGTTAATCTAAAGTTGTTGTCTGTTACTCATAACAGCGACTATTCCTTCCATTCTACTGTACTTTGTATTACTACTACACGGGTCACGATTTTATCTTCTAAACACAACGCGGCAAACAATTAATTTAAAGTCTTCTACAACACAGTGGAAACGTTATGTGTTAAATTCTAAATAAATAAGCGTAGAAATTATAAATGTAGTCAAAAACTTTTTAAAAATATAGTCTTATGCTATACATTTAGTAATAGTCATTTTTTATTATTGAGGTTGTATGCTGTTTTATAATTTTAATATTTATCAATATATATATATATATATATATATATATATATATATATATTGTAATAAATCTTTTTATTCGATTACTTTGATTACTTCTTTTCAATCAATCCTCACGTTGAGTTCGTCACGTTGTAATAAGTCAAAGTTGTTGTTATCTTCAATCAATCATGCCCCGCGATGGAGCGCCACGTTGTAATAAAACGTAATCGATAGATGTTTAATTGTTTAATTATTATTATTAAGTTTGTTCAGAATTTGTTTAAAATGTTTAAGTCCTATTTAACTCTTCGTAGTTATCGTTGAGTGTGTTTGATTATGATTATATAGTTCAAAACAATTGTTTAAAAGAAGTGTTAAAATCCTCTTGAAGCACTGGTAGATTTACCGTTTCACTTACCAATGATGATTGTTGTTAGTCTTCCAAAATATGCCCTGTAATACACTGAAATGTCACAACACAGTTTATAATATGTCACAGGTGTAATTGTGTATGTACAGTAGATAAAATGACTTTAAATATTTGATACTGCTTTAAAGTTCAAATATTGGCCGCTCGTTTGTCGTACTGCCACTTTGAAAACAATTGCTCTGTAAATATTTTTTCTTTTGCCTACTTTAAAATAAAAAAAACTGATTCAAAGGTAAGAAAATTATTATTTTATTAACAAAAGGTTAATTCAAAATTAGCATCCTTTAAAGCAATTAATAGTCATTAAAAAACAAGTTAAATAGTTATTGAGATTCTTACAGCTCAGGGCTGGTAACACTGGTTACTTTATATTGTATAGCTGTTAACCTAGTTTGGTTAAGTTTGTTTACAATTACCAAAATTCGTGTGTTCTTTTAGTTAACATGATACAGGGTACAAAAGTGCTGAAATATAACGGTAATACATTATAGAGAGTAATTAAAAATCAAGAAAACAAGTTTAATTACGATATTGGAAATTATCGTATTATAGTCCACCTGGTGTCAGTTCACCGGTTATGTTATGGAGTGTAAGACACGATTACAAATACTGTGTGTCAGAATAATATTACTTGGATGGTTATTAATAATGAAATATATCATAATTAATTCATAAATTCTTTTTAACTGGGGATATTCAAGTGTGTATAAAGTTAAAACACGACTCAGTATGATTGTTCAACTCTCGTACCATATAGGTTAGATTGCCTTTTACTCAAAGTGAGTTAATAAAATATTCAATTGATGGCATTAAAATCTTAAAACTATACATAACATTTATTCGTGGTAAGTATGTTGTTCATTAACTGTAATGATTGTTCTCTGTTATTATTTGATAAATGATCTGATTTCGTACTAATAATAATCAAGTTAGCATCTATATTCGATATTGTTTACATCGATATTCATTATAATATCATATTCATTTGTCATTTTCTTCTAAAATAATTAATAATGTCTTATTTAAATTAATAAGATCGAGAACTTTTGTTCAAATACTGGTTAATTGACATTCATTAATTAGTTTAGCCATGTACGACTGTACTTGACTAAAGTAGTACCAACGTGAAAACTTTTGTTGGTAAACATTAGTTTTTTATTAAAATATTGTTAATAATAAGTACTCCCTTAATTTCCCACTAATCATCGCCTTTATTATACACTGGCGATGGATGGATTGTTATTACACATCACTCGACGCAATTCACACGTAAGGGTTATGCACCTTTAGTGAGGTTAGATTCACTCGTTTATACTGTGGGGCGCGCACATTTTTGAAATTTGCTCACGACGAATACACGTCCCGTTCACTCTGATGGTCAAAGAACTAGTAATGCTTTCCTTCGAAGTTGCTGTCGGCGTCTCCTGAAATCAGCTCTTCCTATTGGTTGAGAATTTGGTAATCTCGACCCCATATGCCTTAATAAAGTCAGAAATTTTATTTTTTATCATCGGTCTTTGGGTTCAAGAGTATGCTATGACGCGTTCAATTCTTTTTGGAATTGAAGGAAAACTTTTAATTGTTTATATCTTTCTTATTACATTTCGAATTAAGAAGTGAATGGTATTATCATCTTGCGGATGCTTGGCTCTTTATTTAGAGTCTACACAAGCTATAAATCCGTCCATAATTAACCTACATCACTTTTCGATAATACACTTTTTGTGGTTCTTAATCACATTTAAGTCCTTTCCATTTTATTACGATATTTTCTAATTCTAATGCTTATTTTAATTTTTAGAGTCCATTTCTCTTAATAATTACTTCTAAATACTAAAATATTTACACTCCTTGTCAAATGCTTTTCAGGCGTATAAGCCCTACATGTGCTTGCATTTGTACTCAGTATTTCTAATACATATTTCATAATAATATATTTCTAAGGTGTTTAGGTTGTACCTTAACTATTTTTACACTTTTAGTGAAGCTTTGTTTCCATTTATTGTGCTTCATTTATTTATATTGGATGGCTTTAATACACCATTTCATAATTCTGTCACTTTGATATACATAATTTATCATTATTTGTACTTAATGGATGTATTTTTATTCATTAATGTATACCTAGACCTTGTACATTGTTTGTCTATTGTGTATAACACTTTTTTGTTGTGTTTTACATTCATAAATTTCAGTAAGATTGCTCTTTACATCTAGTCTCATTTGTCATGTATGTTTGTTTATTATTGTTTTTATATATATTTATGTATTTAATGTTTGTCAGAGGTTCCCATAGAGGTATTGAATATTTTAGTTGCTACTGTCAAACTATTTTCCTCTCCTTTATCAAGTTTAAGTGAGTATTTTGTGTAACTTTGATAGTCATCTTGTGTTTTGTTAATCTGGCTATTGTTTGTTTAAATACTATAGATTGTATAATTGTGTTTCTCTATTCATATTGGGTTCATTATGTTACTCATTTATCCTATTTTGGTTGTTGATTTGGATAATTACTTTTGACTGCATTTTTCTAATTATTAAATGTGGTTCTGTGTTGCAGATTCTGTTCAGTTGAGGTTATGTGTCTCTTACTGAGTTGACAACAATACTCATCCTAATTTTTTCATCATCTTGCTTAATTATTATAATTTTGCTATGATATGTTATTACTATTATTTATAACAATATTCTCACTATTTCATACACATTTTATACTATTTGTTTACACATTATTACTTAATTTTTACTTGTCATTGTTGTACATATTAAGTGTTTATATTTTGGTTTGGGCAAACTGTCTTGTTTTTCTATAATAGGTTGCCTTATTCTCAATACATTAATTATTACATTACATATTGGTTTTACTCTCTATTCTTTTGATATTTAAACATATATCTTATTAAGGATTTTATATTCAGTTTCAGTTATTATTGAGCAATTATTTCTCTCTTTAATATCAGTATATTTGTGGTCTTTCTATGTTTGTATTTTGTCATAATCTTGTTTCATAAATCATACACTAAATGTTTGTGTTGTTTATTTGGGATTCACTATTTCTTCCATAAACATTGCACTTTTATTGTTTGTGGTGTTTACTTGGGGTTGTGTTATTTTAATATTATTCGATGCACTTATATGCATCTTACTATTATTGTTTGTGGCTACTTATTAGTTTGTCGACACTTAGTTCTTGGTTACCTTTTCTTCATCATGTTCTTCCTTGTTGGATGATATTAAAATTTACTCATTTGGCATTCTTCACACATGCCTTATTATCTTCCTTGTCGTAGTGTATTCCTCACACTGGGAATGTTACTGTCTTGTCCTTGTTAAATCTTCTTCATGGTTTATGTATACATTTTTCCTCTTCTTGTATTCGGGTTTCTTCTTCTTCTTATATATAGGTTTCTTCACTTATAAAGTATTTTCCCTCACTTGTATTATATGTCACATATATGATATTTTGTCTCACTTGTATTATAAATTGCTTCATTCATTTGATATGTCCCCTCACTTGTATGACCTATTTGTCACATTTATTTTATTTGCCCCCTCACTTGTATGATCTATTGGGTCCTGGTTGCTAACGTATTTGTTTGGTTTTTATACTCTCCTCTTCTTATCACATTGATGATGCTTTCATTATAATTCTTCCTTCTCCTGTGTTGACTTGCTTCGACATTATTTGCATATAGATACACGATTGGTTTTAATACTTTAGAGGTTTTTTCTCATTTTGGCTTAGACATGTACGTGGTAGATTCTTATTCAAGGTATTGGATATTATTTATATGTAACTACAATTTTGTTACGTTACAATATATATATATATATATATTACTTCATAACTAAATTTTGCACAGTGAATCCTGTCTTAAAGTCGATGAAACGTAGTTAGGGGCGTTAATAACAAAAATATACAAATTAAAACTGAAAGAAAGTTACATTTTCTAAAGGAAGATATTAAAGAAAAAAATGGAATCTAGAAAAATCTTATAAAAGAAATTAGAGAAAATAACACACATTTATAACAAATATTGTAGAATAGAAGACCTTAACTAGAAAATAATGTCTTAGAAAATACACCAAATAAACGTACTGAAAAATTTCAAGATAAGATGGGATGCAGAAGTTTCCTCAAAATGAGAAGCAAGAGAAAATAAGAAGCAACTGATTGCAGGAACAAGGCAAACCTTCAAATTTAGACGTAGACCTACAAATATTAAAAATACAGGTATTTGTCGTCTGTAACTTTGGAAAGTAACGTAGTCGTTAGCTTCACGTTTGGATATTTTAAATGCACTAATACATTTTAAATGCAGTTTACATAATATTTTAAGAACGTTTATAATTTAATATGTTAAGAAAATGAACTGTAGAAAGTTGAAATTAAAAATTAATTACACACAAACTTTGCTGTTGTTGCGTTATCTACATCAGTTTTTGTCTGTATGGAAAATTGTTTTTGCTTTCTCTCAAGAGTAAAATTCTCAACACTAGAAAAATAGATTATGTTTTGTTTCCAATTTCTGTTAAGCAGTTAGCGCCGAATTTATTTATGAATAGTTTGGTGCCAAGAAAGTTTCCTTGGAGTAATAATTAGCGCGTTATTTACTTTTCCAGAGTTTTTAATCTCAATTTCTATCAAATTTCCCTAGCTGGAAATTAATAGACGCTCGGCAGTAGACACTACATTTCTGACGATCCCGCGTAAAAGCACCGTAGGGTATTTTGACTGTCAACATAATTTCTCCCTTGGTTTTTTCCATTTGTTTATTTTATTCAAAGCCCGAGACTGTTTAATTTAGACGGCGTCCGTGTGCCACATTTCCAATCAACGAACACGATTTTGCGAATCATGATCTCTTTTCTATGCCACTCCTTTTTGATACTCTCCAATCAGTTTCATTCATCAAGGTTGTTTATTTTTGCAAAGGTTTTTGTTATTTGTGACTTTAATTGTAAAGTCAAGCATCATAATCGTTCAAGCAAAATTTGATTGGGTGATCCCACTGCGTTTGACCTTTGCATTAATTATAGTATTCTGGTGGTAAAGATTCTATTAGGTTGTTTTCTATGCACGAACTGTAGAGTTACAGTTAAGCTTAAGATTCAATTAAAGGTTAAATTAAGGTTGTTACAGTAAAATATGCATTCAAATTTGTAAAGTTCATATAGTAATTCTTGAACAAAACCTTATTCTCTCAATTATATGCTCTAATGATCACAGTAATCATCTCCAGCAGGGATTAAAACAAAAATGATTTGTTTCGGTCCCAAGAAGATTGACTAGAGCTGGTCTCTCCAACGCTTATTCGAATGCCCCACACCTCTCTGTCCTTTCGGCTTATAATTCAATAGTAGTTTAGGGATGTAGCAGTTATCAGTTGTTTTAAGAAGTCCAAACACTTTAGCCGATATTGAGCAATCCTGTCTAATTCTCAGATCTATAGAGAAGTGTGGGAAGGACCATCACCTTGTAGCGGTTTAGGCGTGTTTTTTTACTTGTTGATTGTAGTGTTCTCCTGAACATATGGTTGAACTTGTACAGTTTCTCCAACATACCATTGTTTCTAGTGTAAGGCACATTACAGCCAAGCCATTCAAAAAACTGACCTGCTCCAGCACAGTTGTACTACAACAATTTTTGCTCGTATGGGATCAACTCCCTGAAAAGCCATCCCCTTGGTCTTCAGTATGGATATCTGTAATCCAAAATCCTTCCAAACAACGACTCAACGAGTGTACAGCTATCTGCAAGCCGCTTTCCGAGTTGAAAGGATAGCCTGGTTATCAGCTAGTAACAACGTGTCAGCTGCAGAGTCACTAATCATAAAATGGTCTTGAAGGTTCATCTGCCAATTGTGTGTGTCATCGTCTACACAAAATTTAAAAAGAGAAGGTGACATGTACACTGTTGGCATACTTCACAATTGATCAGGACCACAATTGGAGTTGTGTTCCGTCTTTCTGTCTCAATAAACATTTTGTTTTCCACATAAAGGCTTTGTATGACTCTAAGAAGGTCACACGTGATCTCTTTCTTTGCCATTGCTTCCCACAACCTGCCCCAGTTCACTCTATCAAATGCCTTTCGATGAAAGCTATGCATGTGGGAAATTGGTATTCTCTATGTTTTTTTTTCGATGTCCTGGACTACTGTGAAGATGTTTTCTTAATAATTTAGTCAGTATTTCATATTCGCGACAGGCCAAAAGTGGCTTGCTGCGAATAATTATCAAACCCTGAATTTTGTCATGCGACATACAGACTACACTATATACGTAAACCTTTAGAAAGTACAGATATAACTGAAACTTACTTGATAGTACCTATATATGTTACAGGCTTTTTAACGTTGTTGCCGCATTTTTTCTCCCAGGCACAGTCTCTAATGGTATCTACTTTCGGATCCTTCTTCCCTAAATCTCCTCTTTCCATTGCTATATTTATTTCATCTCTCCAGAACCTTCAAAAACTCCTTCTTCTTCTTCTGCCCAAAGGACTCCAGTTTGTAACCCTTGCTGTCCATCTATCACCTCCAATTCTTCTTACATATGCATCCATATTCTCTCTTCAATATAACTGAGTACGTTTTTCCCACCTTCATTCTTCTTCTTATTTCATCTTTGGTCATCCTGTTCATTCTTGATATTCTACAGATCCGTCTCCAGTAGACCATTTCCGTGGTGTTACTATTCTCATCTACAGTTTTTGTTTATAACCCAATGTTCCGCTACGTATGTCGTTATACTACGCACCATGGTATTGCATTTTTATAGCTTTGATGTATCTTGCAATACGTCTACCCCAGAGTAGAGAACTGAGTTGTCTAATAAAATCATACATCTGCTATACCAAATATTTTTCAACGTGCTAAGATTCAAAAATGTACACGCAATATTAGTTAGGCGTAATTACTACTTCTTAAGAAAATGACTACAATATTCTTTATTCCCTTAAATTCATAGTGACTGTCAATCAATGAATTTTTCGGTAAAGTGTTTGGTGTCTGATATTTCTCACCGTAAAACCCCATGTTTATGCTGTTGAATCACCTCAGTTCTTAATTAAATCCTTAAATTCATAGTGACCGTCAATTATTTAACTTTTAATAATTACATAATTGAACATCCCTAATCTATATTTAGTTATAATATATTTTACTATGCTATATGTTGAATGGTATTTGTATAAACGTTTTCTGTACCAATTCTAATATCTAATGATTGATTACTGCTTTTATAATTAATTAAAAAATACCACTACATTATGAGTAATTTAAATTACAGTATTGTATAAATTAAGTTCTGTGATATTATAATTTTCTCGTTGTCTGTAAACAAAACATTTGAAGAAGTAAAACAAACTATCTCAACTCCTTCACATATACAATGATACACACGAACGCACACACTCACATACATGTTGATGATGATGACAATAAACGTTGTCAAATCGTCGACACAAATAAGTTAAAATTTGTATTATATTTTTGACCGATCATCACAAACCCTTCACCGAAAAATATTCTTTATTGTTAATTTGTGTAGTTTATCTTTGTGCCGATTAACCTTCTAAGAACTGATAAGCCATTAACCTTTTGATGCTATTAGATAAGCGCGTCCAAAACTACTGATTACGCCAACAAGTTGTTTTCATGTTGTATCTCATCTCAGTGAATTAATTATAGAGTTTATAATCTCTTTTCTTTTCGTATCACTCAACTAGCGCTTAGCTAAAGTAATTAGCATATTATTTACAATACAAAAGGCCATTTATCATTTACAGTAAATTTAATTAAGTACACCAGTCTAGAAAATAACCAACCACGTATGAGGCAGGGAAGAGAGGGAGAGAGAGCAACATTGGGTAAAAGCGAAGTGTTAACATGCTCAGTTATTTAGCAGACGACTGCTACCATAAGCACGAGTGTACGTGAGTAATGAGTTCGCTAGAAAGGTAGTGTTGTGTGTTTCGTTGTTACGGAGTTATTAGTTACCAACAACAACGATAACAACAGACGACTGACAACACTGAACTAAGTTATTATTTTCCCTCATCCCTACAATTTGTTTCAAGAGTCAAAACCTTGACAAACGGCGAATGTCTCGATCAGTGTTCTTTTATCGCCTTTTACGACAGAAATCAAACTTTTGCTAATCTAAATATAATAACTTTAGTTTTGTATATATTTATATTATTTCTAATTTAACGTATCATGGATAAAAACGTACAACACAGTTATTTGTTTAAATCTGTTGTATGTAAAAAGGGCAGTGACGCAATACGTCAATAACTTCAAGCGTTGACAAAAAGTGAAATATAAAACTAGTCGGTAAATTGTATTGTTAGTTCGTTCCATATTTTGTGTTTACTCGTTAATTTTTGTTCCGTTCAAAACATTTAAATTCTTTAAACGTGATTTAAGCAGAAAATCTGAAGAACTCGGTGCCTGTGTATATGAGCTAACAATTTAACAGTTAACTATCTACCAACGCAAATACCTACAAAGCGCGTTAAGATCTAGCACTGAAAAACTAGGAAAAATCTGTTTCATCAGTTTACTCCAGAGGTTTATCGATTATAATCAGGTGCTATCTTAAATATACAAAATTGTTTCATTTATTCAATAAAGGAGCACAAACTATCAATGAATAGCATCTAAAACTAACATTGAGGGAATCTTAAAATTAGCAACGTAAAACTAACAATAAATACTGCGAGCTTTGGAACTAGAAGACAAATCCGTAGGTTGTATCTTTTTAATTTAGAAAATCATCGATAGAACCAAACCCAATCAAGAAAGAAAAATTTATAGGCCTACATAGTAAGGAAAAAGGCGGAGTTTGTACAAAAACAAATTGTTCGGTTTCAAAATATTCAGAAAATCAATGACATGTAAGAGAGTTAAACCGATATTATGATTTTTATTTTATATGCATACATGAAGACGCTTTTATTTCGTCAAACAAGTTCGTCGGTCGGATGTTTACGTTTTAATAATAAATAAATTGTAAATGTAAATTTATTTATATTTATATATTGTAAATAAATTTACTTATACAAATTGTTAGACTGATGATAAGTTTTTAAAGTACTATACGTAGTTTACTTGACGAGCTTGTGGTAACTTGTAACACATTGTAACCAATTGTTGTTACTTATTTCGTTACATATATGTTAAAGAGTTTGTGTTACAGATATTATAATATTTAATTCTTCCCCATTAAAATCTAGGGTTAACAATATTTGTGTGGTAAAGTGAACGGAATTTTATCGTTTTACTCATTTTGTAAATTATTTGGCGAAGAACCGTTTCACGTAACTTGTTCAGTTCCGACATATATTCTGTAAACTATAATTGCGTATAGTCAACATATCTACTTTTATTGTATTCAGTTTTACAACACTGATACGTTTTACAACGTATTTTTCTAACTTAAAATAACATTTTTATACAATGTTTTCTATGATGTGAAATGTAAATATCGGATTGTGGGAGTCAACAATTTCATCCGTGTGCTTAACGTTAAATCCTTCCTAATATATTAGAACTGAATTTTTTATATTTTGTATCTAAATAATATAAAATTTATTGATTGTAAAGAAAAAATGTTTTCTGTGCCTTCTTCTAATGCTATTTTATTATGCATTCTGTAACTGCGTTTTGACATACAATGGCTTTGTAGTGTAAATTTTGATATTCCAATCAAAATTTTCTGATTCTGATAATGTTTATCAGTTATCTCATGTCGAACGTTTACTATTAAACTTGTAAAATACCTTTTCCTTTACCAATAAAATATAAGCTGCCAACTTTGTAACTGATATACGTATATATTCGTGACAGGATGTATGGAACACTGACAAGAAGCACAGTTGGTAAGTGTGCAGAATTGAATGAAACAAATTTATAAACGAAAAGAAAGTACAAGCTTGTAAATCTTAATCCCGATAATATTAATCCTTTACCGCTAACACACACACACACACACACACACACACACACACACACACACACACACACACACACACACACACACACACACACACACACACACACACTTGGTTAAAACGAGCGTGCTTAATTAAATTCAGTTTTCTTATTGACAAGACGCACTGCGGTACTGTTGTCGGGTTATGCATCACGATTCGATTGGTTAAATTATACCTTATATGTATGAACAAAACTAGACGATGACAACACGTCGGCTCGTCGGTCGAGGACCCGCACAGGGAAAATTCGATTCAGTTCAGAAAACTTACATATTTACTGTATTACTTTACATTACTGACCGCCAACAAAATTACTGCCCAGTAGGAGCCATCCACGTTAAGGACGCTAGAGCAGGAATATACCGAAGTTACTAGAGTAGGCAAACATTGGTATTAGGCAAAACCAATTAATTGATAAGCATAATTTGTCGTCAGCATAGTTGCGATAACATGTTAATAATGGATTTACAACAAACCAAAAAAACTATGTAGGCATAAAATCATATATCATACTTACCGTTTTGCGCTTTGAGCTTTAAACTTTCCAATCAGTATTAGATCGGGGAAAATCAGTATGTAATATCGTTATAGTAGTTGTCATTACTTACTGGTGGAAGAAAACCATATCTGAGATGGACAACGGTATTGACATTATTTTAATCACTTCATCTTGCCTGGAGTATAGCCGGCTAGAATAGCTCAGACATGTATGTCTGTTACCTATACTGGGTGAATGACTTGTTAGCTGTCGCCGGAGATAGAGTCCTCATAGGGGTCAGCTGAAACAGGCTAATGACCGTACGGCGGCCGCTCAACCAATACAAAACCTAAAACCTTCGCAAAGACAAGAAAATCCACTTGACTTCCCTTGAACCGACAATTGCCCACTTACGACTGTCACATTGTCTTTTTAATTGAGACACGGTAAAGGAGTAGCAACAAAAACTCAACGTTGATCATTTATAATGGTAATGAAACTAACACTTTTTGGTAAGTAAGTTTATTATATGTGGTTTCTAACATCAGTTATCAGCGTGTAAGTTATGATTATTTATGGGTTATAAACAAAAGGCCCTGAGAATGAGAATTGTGTATGAAACTATGTGGTTACATTATACACTGCTAAAACGACAAGACAAAGGGAATAGAGTTCTGTTAAGGACATAAGAGTCATTGTTAAGGGCATACATGTAGACATTTTATAAGTCTTAAAAAGAGTGATAACAACGTAGACACATCAGGAGACACATATACACAAATGCGCATACGAGTTTATTTGTAGATAAAAACAATACGAGATAAACAACTGGTCGAATGGAGAGTCTGCTGTTCAGAAAGGAAAAGTAAAGAAAGCAAAAAGCGATAACGCTTCGAAATAAAGCTGAAAATTAATGCGCGTAAACAAAGTTTAGCAGAAGGTATGTTTGAAAGTATGTGGGTTGTATTCATTGAGCAGATTTATTCAGACGGTAGGACAAAGAGTTGATCTAAATCTGTATGTAAGCTCTATGCACTGCAGTTGTAACAGGATATTTTATTATTTGGAATAAAAGATTTAATCTGCTTTGATTTCAATAGCTTATTACAACCCTATAATTTCTATTACAACCCTTTGATTTCTATTTTATTTTCAAATAATGTTAGGAAACATTAAAAATAACCAACACCACGCACTAAAAATTTAACAAATTATTTAACGTGTAGGTTTTATAACATATTATTGATTATTTTAAATAACTAAGTTAACGTAATTTTACAGCATTATGGATATGTGACGGTTTCGGTTGAGATACTTTATATGTCCTACTTGCACTACGCGTATATTTACACACTACAAATAAAAATTATAGCACTTAGCAAATTAGACGCAGAGCGAACACGATTCCTGCGGATATGGTTTTTTGCAAGGAGTCAGGACAGTACTAGTATAGAAGTCGGTGGCATGCAGGTTTCACAAAATAAATGGAACTACGCACTAGGCTTTAATAGTTTTTAGATTTTGATAATGATAGACTCATTTCATGAATGCCTTCAAGGAAGATCATAAAGCAAATTCAGAGTTCAAAAATGAGTTTTCTGAGACGAACAAAGTGTTGTACAAGGCGAGATCCTTTGCGTAATGAGGACATCAGGAATAAACTACCGGTTTTGTCCATAAACCATAAAATCCAGAAATGCCGCCTGGAATGGTCTCAACATCTGTACAGAAGGGAGGATAGACGGGTACGAAAAGTAGCACATAGCTGTAGACTCATTGGAAAAAGGAATGTAGGGAGACAAAGAGCAAGATGACGAGACATGAAGAAGAAGAAGAAGAAGAAGAAGAAGAAGAAGAAGAAGAAGAAGAAGAAGAAGAAGAAGAAGAAGAAAAACAAGAAGAAGACTCATCTTAATGCCTAAAGTTTATCATTCCGTTTTTGTAACCGGAACTTTTTGGATGCTGCAATATAAACCGGATTCCACTTCAAATATACAAAGGGCCGATTCGCTGAATATGGGGCAACAGATACTTAACGGGATACAGTAAACAAAGCATCGAATTATATTTATTCAAAAGTAGAAATAGTGGTAATTACAAAGGGATATTCACCGAAAGAAATGACCGACATTATTGCTGCAAGTATTACCTTTATCTCCAGAGACAGAAATCTGTTAATTCTGGCAGTACGTAAATAAATCTACACGTAAATTTACATGTAACTTTTGTGTTTCATAGGTTTGCTTAATCGTTAATTGCGTCTTTATCTTTGACTCATTTATAGTTAAGGTACAGAAATGTAATTTATAGTCACATAGGCAAGAACATTTGCATCTTAACACTGTTTTCTTCAAAATTACTTTGAACATGTTTTGTTACAGAGTGCGTAAGTCCCTATGTGTTTATTTTTTCTTGGATTTCCATCTTAACAGAAGAGAAACCCAAATACATTGACTTGAAACTGTCTAAAGAGCAGTAAAAGTCATATTTAAACTTAATTGTACGTAGTTTTCTACATTTATGCGTAAAAAGGCTAAAAATTGTTGTGAAAATACAATAATTTTAAGAAGATTCAAATACCTATGACACCTACATTCACCTAACATGATACCTAGCTTACATAATTATTTTTTTCTAAATAGTACCATGTTAATGTTTGATAAAGTTTGACTGTATCGAATGTATAAACGAATCAATCGATTTTATGTGTGATAAGTAAAATAGACACTCTCGGTTATATTCGTTCTTCTTAGGCTTACATGCCAGTGTAAGAGAAGTTTAAAAAAGCGAAGGCTACTAGATTATACTGGACGTATGGAGGTCACAGATGTGTTTCTAAAATCCGTTGTAACTTCATCAGTCTTCATACGAAAAGCAAATGCTAGAAATAGATGAGAGCCCGTACATTTATAAAGTAATTACATATCCATTAGCTTTAAATTAAATATAGAAACGCTTAGGAAACAAATCCATGTAATTAAACATGAATAGAGAATTACAGTACATGAGACAATGTTACTATAAAAAATGCTAAAATATTTGACACATTTGTGACATCAGATATGACGTAGTTGGTGAATCGTTTTTCAACGGATAAAGAAGCAAGACTCCATGACGCTTACTGTAACTATAGGCTTACTTGCTGACTTAAAGTGTACATACGCGTAACGTAAAAGAAAGAAAGACATTTAATTTAATCAGCATTGTTTACATAAGTTTTTACTTTTCCCTCTGGAAAATAAAATTTTTTCAGCTCCTCGTGAATTATGTAACACTCTAATTTATATTTTAAACACACACACACACGCGCACGCGCGCGCAAGCAGACAGTACATTTTATTTGTATTCTCCGTTACGCATTTTTCGCCAAAATGATTTATACGCATTTCTTGCCAAAAAGTCCCCTTAGCGTAATTAGCACATTTTCAATTTTCATATAACCTTGGTTTTATTAATACAGTCTTTCCCTTGATTGATATTTTATTTTACTTCTCATTTTATTTAGCAGAATTATGGGCTTTCCGTTCTGATAAGGTGACGTAAAAGATCGATTTGCTTTCCTCGTCTTTAAATTCCACCTATAAGCGTTCATTTCTCTGTCTCTGTCCGTATGTATATGTGTCTGTCTCTGTCTGTCTGTCTGTCTGTCTCTCTCTCTCTCTCTCTCTCTCTCTCTCTCTCTCTCTCTCTCTCACTCACTCTATTTATCTACCTATCTATCTTAAAATTTGTATCGAGATATTGCTTCGAATAATTTGCTTTTCAAACCCAATTGTAAAAACTACGTCTAAATAATCACTTTCATGAAACATAATTATGTGTCTAAGGATATTTTGTATTTGTTAATAGGTTACAAGTTAACAAAGACATGAGTTTCTGCATGTGTATGTTTCTACAATTTTATTTAAAATTGTCGATTTCACGTGAGTAGTATTACCTAACGCAATCCTCGCGTATTTTAGTACCGTACTGTTGTATTCACGTATAATCCGACTTGCGTGAAGTAACTAAGGTGTTTATAATAAATAGTCAATAAAAAAATTATTAAGAAAATATACCAACTACTGCAACATTCACCAATTCTGATAATTTTTGTGAAAGAAAAATGGAAATAATAACCTACCGTTTACGAGGGTGGATTTAAACCTGCGGTAAAAGTGGGTTTAAAGCCCTTCAAATACTAGTTACTCCAAATTATTGGTCATTGTATGGTAGAAATCATGACTCCTGCTTTAATTTGAGGAGAGGGTGTGACGAATTTTAAAGCTTCTAAACCAATAAAAGTATAAAGCGTACAAAATTACACTTCACGAGACACGGAGGTGATAGAAGAACGTTATAAACGACCGGCGTGAAAACACCGCTGAGTATTTTCACTGTTGACCCAAATTCCCCTCTTGTGTGTATTCTTTTTGTACTCCGGTTTTATTTAATTTATTCAAAGACTGGGAATTGTTTAACTTACACGATGCTGGGATACGGTTTCACCAATCAGAGACCGTGATTTGTACATTGTTGAATATTTAATACCGTACAATCAATTGTCTCGTAGCCATTTTAGATTTTTGCATCTTACCTTTATTTTAAATAAAAACTGGAGTTACCGTAAATTTAGTAAAGAAAATTAATTTACACTAAATGTCCACTTACAACATTAACAATTTTTTAACAATTAATTCAAAAGGAACCAACATTTGAGGAGAGGATTTAAGAGAAATTGTAATACACGATGTCACCATGCCATAGTATATATAATAACGTCTTTATAGCTATCTTTAGTTTATATAAATATTTGTACATATGTTATTATTATTGGGTCCTTCAGTCTTTCGACTGGTTTGTACCCTCCCCGCATATACCCGTGGTGAATGTGTTACGGAGTCTCTCACAGGTATATGGAAATTACAGTTTAACCCCGAATCCGAAAGGCATAGTTGGGGAGGGTTTATACTAGGCAGGATACCTCTCGCTGGTTTTCCATCGTACATATGTATATAAAATAAATACTGAATATACTTTAAATTACTACTACGTTTATTATGTACACAAAGCAAATTGCGTATAATTTTAGTGGCTTTTTTACATCATCATATTTATTTAGTCGAAGGTAGTGAAAACAAAAATTGTAGCAGGGACCCTAAGAAGTAGTATGTTATTAATAAGGAATTTTAATTTAATTTTTAAAAGGTTCAATGATTTCAGAAAGAAGGTGAGCTTATTCCATGCTGAGTAAAAACGTGACATTAATATTTGAGTTGAGACTTTTTTACTGCAATATTAATTAAAATTTTAAAAAGTCAGTAGTCTAGCCTTCTAGTCAATAAAATAGTCTAGCCTTTCTAGTTATTCTTGATAATAGACATATGCCGTCGTCTACACCAGATTAAACATTATTTCGACCCCTAACATATCAAAAGGTCGTCTCCACGTGAACATTCACTTATTATGACGCTACATCTGTCTACAACAGACATCGTCAATCTATTAACAGATGTTTTAATTAAAGTGTAACACATTAATAATATGTCCCTTGTAAAAACACATTAGAGTTATTGTAGTACATAATATTGCGGACATCAGCCGTCGTCTACACCAGATTAAACATTATTTCGACCCCTAACATATCAAAGGTCGTCTCCACGTGAACATTCACTTATTATGACGCTACACTTGTCTACAACAGACATCGTCAATCTATTAACAGATGTTTTAATTAAAGTAACAAATTACACTGCTGGAAAAGTCGCTCGGCACTTAGTACAATATTTTATTAAGATTTGAATTTAATAAGTAAATACTTGGTTTAGTTCTACAGACACTTTTTATTTTACAGACAATTATTTTACCGGTTACGGCAGCTTGAGAGTTTACATTTGAACAGACATCTGAAGTATATGTTAAGCGGTAGAGGGATGAAGGTATTGTACGGCCAAGGGGCAGTTGAAAAATCCCAGGGAAACGGTTGAAGAAAGCTGGGTGCTCTACTGATTGGAACAAAATTATGTGCCATAATTATAAATCATATACAATCAGCTTTTGTGTGAAGACAATTCACAACTCAAACTACGTGTCACTTAAAATAATGAAGCTTATATATAAAATATACATAGTACAATTATTAGATGATTATAAATAACATAAAGTAAGCGTTTGTGTCTAATTTACGGTAACCAATTTACAAGTAACACAATATCTAATTACCAGTATAATGTAAAACATATAAAAATATTTATAAAGAGGGGGGATTTTTCAACTGCTCCCTTGGTCATATCGCCTAACATACACTTCAAATATCCCAGTTCAAATCTAATCTCTGAAGCTACTGCAGCTGGCGTTGTAACAATTGTCAGAAAAATGAAAAGTATCTGTTAAACTATACCAAGTGTTTATTTATTAAATTGAAATATTGATAGCAACAAAATTAATACCAAGAAGGCACTACTTATTAAGTTGTCGGTCACGATGAGCGAAAGGGATTCCTTCTCTGGAACAAAAGCGAAAACTAGCTTAGTATAAGGTAAACGTTTATGAAATGTTTTGTCTATAAACTTAAATTGTAAACGGAAATAGTATATTACGTAGATGTTTCGGACACGTCTTTGGCAAAAAATCCATTAACTCTTTTTTTCGATTTAAATTGTTAAAGAACACGAAAATATAATAATATTTATATGAAGATAAAATTAACTGTACTTTTAATAAAAACTCAGCTAACTAACATTCTCTCAATTCATTTACCCTGTTATTTAAATGCAGATTGTTTATGTCTGATGGCTGATCGACGAAGATTTCTTGCTGTTTCTGTAGACCTCGGGCAGGCGAAAACACCGGTTTTATTTTATACGAACATAATACGACTACACAATAACAAAAAAATGCAAATGACTGTAATAAGAAAACATCGGAGAGCAGTTAAGTTGGGAGGGGGGCTAAGGGACACTGGATAAAGTGCAGTAAATTTTATTACAGAAGGATATTGTGAGGAAAGAAAACTGTTTTTTGATATGTTTTTTAATTGGGGTGTTATAGTGCGTACATGAAAAAAACGATTCAGGAAAACACCGTTATCTAGGGTTTTAATGAAGTAATATATATATGTGTGTATGTGTATGTGTGTGTGTGTGTGTGTGTGTGTGTGTGTGTGTGTGTGTGTGTGTGTGTGTGTGTAGGGGGTTCTAATGTAAGCCTTATTTTGTTACGAAAAGTTTATTGCTTTGGTCTGTTTGTGGCGTTGATGTGTAAAGCAATGACATAGACCATCGTATGGAGGGAGGCAAATTATCTAGAAAGTTTCGAAATTCAGACATGAATGAACTTTATAATAATAAAAGGATAAAATGATAAATTTAATATTAATGGGAAAGACAGAGGAAAAGAGATAATTACTGAAACGCATTAAGAAGGGGAAAGCCAACTGGATATGACATATGTTAGGAAAGAATTGCCTTACTGGGAATATGATAGAAAGGAAGATAAAAGGAAAAAGACAGATAACAATTAACATTGATATCAAGAAAGCCAAGGAAGCATTTTATTATGAATGAATGAAAAATAATGCGCGGAACAGAGTGTAAAGACGAGGTGCCGTTCAGATCTTAAAAGTCAGCTCTGTTAAAGTACAGAAGACTTAAATTTAATATACGGTTTTTACAGAAGGTAAGAAAAGCTGGTAGTTGCTGTGCTAGGCACAACTAGATCCCTAAATAAAGTGACTGTAGGCAGGTGTTTAAATGATATAGAAATTTTAAACATGGACCGATCAACATGATGACATGATGACTTACCATCCAGCAGTTCAAGTTTGACGTTCGAAGGGTTAGACAACAAATTGCATAATTACAGTTGCCAATAACACCATACTTGAGCAAAGAAAGTTGATATACGCTATTACATAGAATAATTGAAAATTATCAACAGAAAGATACGCAATGAACATTAAAACTTAATTTTAAACTGATTTCTACTGTTTAACAGAAACAGGAAGCAAAAGACGTTTTGCGAAGCATTTGCGTGATTTCAAACGTTTCGCCTTTCGAAACAAAATGTAGGGCCGTGGGAGGATACTACTAACTTTGTTCAGGGTAGTTCATCCGTCACTTGTTTTGTCTGCCGGTTACTAATCACAGCCCCAACAAAGTTATTCACACATCTGCACATCTGCCAAGCTTTCATTACTCTAGTACAGAAGCGCTTATACAGTCATTCGTTCGTTACGTAATTAAATGTCTAATATACTCTCTCCTTCTCTCTCTCTCTCTCTCTCTCTCTCTCTCTCTCTCTCTCTCTCTCTCTCTCTCTCTTTGTTTAAATCTCGTTATCAATGTCTAAAATTTACTATGTAACTGAGGAAGAATTGTTTCAATTTTAGTACAATTACCGCCGAAGCAAGAACACTAATAATAACTGCACACAATCCGTTTACATAATATGTAATTCGTATGGAGCAGGTTTTGAGATCCCGTACATCACGTTTGTTCCACTCCCTTCCCATGTATACCTCTCGGAACCGAAGAACAGAACAGGCGATATTTTATCTTTTCCTGATGGTAATGCCGATGAGGAAATATTCCATCGTGCACAGAAGGAATAGACATACCAAATAGAGTCCTTGACCTTATTGTTAGATCAATACAAAGGGAACTAAAATTATTTTTGCTTCCATATTTTTATTTATCAGTGAAAATGTAGTAAGAATTATCAAATCAGATATAATTGTATCTGTTATACTACTTAAATTTGTTATTCCTTCTTTATCTCTGATTCTCCTGGTCATAATTTTAATATACGAGGTGTGTTCAAAAAAAGACCGAACAATCTGTGTTACACGTCAACCTGCGCATACAGTAGAGCGAGCTGCACAATTATGTGCTGCTAGCGACGGTTTTTGACGCCGGAATGAAGTTGTTTCCGTTCTGGCATCAGTCTTCGAGCTACACACGGTGTAGTGGGCATGTGGGCACACTGTCCTCGGATTTATAATGAAGTGAGAATGAAGATAATGCTTATAGCGGAACAGAATAAATGGCAATTTGTTGTCAAAATCTGTCACTAGGTACGTCCAAAATTGCAGCGCGTTGTTTGCGCGGGTTGATGTGTTATTAAAAAAGTTCGGTCTTTTGTTGAACACACCTCGTAGTTATAACTTCCTTTAAAGAATAATTATGGCAACAGCGTCAGTTATTTTTGTAAAGAGGTGTTTTTTATAAGTGTTGTTTTTCTTTCCTATTTTTTCATTTTAAGAGCTCCAATAAATTTTCAACTGGGTTGAGATCCAGAGATCTCATGGTACAGTGTTATGTAAATTATAGAAAGATGTAGAGGAGGTTACAGTGTTGCCAACATAGGTGGTTTAAAAATAGTACTTTTCTTTCAAAATACGATGATATATTAATACTTTTCTAACTGCTGTGCTATTTAAACAGTATAAAAAAAACAATCAAAACGAATCTGGTATTTCTAGTTTTCTTTATCAGTGATCTAACAGTGGTCTAAACATTTTGCCAGGGACTGTATATTATCAGATTCAAAACATTATTGTGGGTAAAAAAAAAGGTCACGGAGAAAGTAAGGTTTTGAGTTTATAAAACAGTTTTCCTGCCTATGTTGTTATGAGTGCTAACCTGCCAATCCTGCGTAACTCTATCTAGAAAGCATAAAGGAGATTACAAGCGTCCTTTAACTACACAATGAGATTTTTAAGTCCAGCAGCTGAAAGAGTTAAGAGAGGACCAAGTAGGAATACGACCTTTAGAAATATATTCCAATAGGAATCAGGATAATGAAGCGGAGAGCCCTGCTGTGAGGTTGGGCATGCAATGAAGATGGACAAAACGAAGCCGAAGTTCATTATGAAAGAGCTGGCAGAAAGACTAGAGAGACTAGAGAGCCCGCGCGGGCTGAATCCAGTATAAATATGCGCCGCCAAGCGGCAGTACTACGTACTTGCCAGAGCATTACGTACTACGCGGCCATTAGCTGTGTACAAGAGCAAAATAAAGGTAAAAATTATTATTTGGAAAACTATAAAAGAACAAACTTTTTTCACTAGCTGATAGAGCATGAAAATACGAGTATTTAAAAAAAGCCTTTGTCCTGTGATGTCAGGGTGATGACTGGACCCAATTTTGAGAAATTTCCCTTTTCAACTTGAAAAATTTATTTTGGCTTAATGACAAAATATTTCGGGATAAAAATTAATGTGGAAATTCGTCTATTGGAATACTATATTATAAATTTTTTTATGTAGAAAAATCATTATTTCACTCATTATTAACAGAAATCTGAAAATGCAAATTTTTGCAAGTTTCAATTTTTTTGTAGGTTATGTTGCCTTTTAAAAAATGCACGACTAACACAAATCGATAGGAAATTTTCCGGGGAACACGCTGGTATTTTTATTTTTCTGATTTGGTGAATTTATCGGAAAAATTGAGGAAAACTTCAGTGACTCGCGCTTCGCTGTTTGCCGGAAGTGAAAAGTAGGGGAAAATCGGGGAAAATGGGGAGTCCGAAGTCTGGAACTTGGATAAACGTTTAGGTAAACACTAAACCTATCGTTTAATGCTGTTTCTGGAAATTTGCTATATTTACATTAGTCTTACTCGGCTAGACGTGATACCCTTATTACACTAAAAACTTACAATTTACAAAATAATTTCTTAAAGATTTAACCATTTTAGCAAAACAATACCATGCAACATGACCGTTCACAGAACAAATACTGAAGCGAAAGTAAACTATACGTCGGAATACGCGTATGATGTCTTTTGTAGTCTTTGCCAGTCACTGGTGTCTAAATCAGATGTCCGCATTTTAGTAGAACGTTTTAATATGCGATATAGTATTCGACCTGCTTTCAGCAAACCAGTCAGTTTTAAACAACGCTTTTTAAGATGTCACTTTTTAAACTGTTTTAAATTACATTAAACTTATTTCATTAACTTTTGCAGAAAAACCTAAAATTTCAAATATGTTTGAATTTCTAGTACATGGCGTACCTATAGGCCTACGTAATGTTTTACTAGCAATGCCATTTTACCAACAATAGAACTTTTTAAGAAGTTGAAACTACTTTGTAAAACATGCTGTATTCTATTATATATAAAACTCATAATATTGTTTATGGAATCGAACATAAACCAAAATATGATTCATATGTTTTTTCTTCTTTACACATAATTAAAAAATCTGAAGAAATTATACCCGTTTAACATTTCCGATTGTCTGCTCAGGGTCTGAGATTCAGCTCCCGCTAAAACTATGTATATATTGAACACGTGTGTGTTAATAGATGTATAACGCAGGGTCCTATTTTGAAAATTACTGGCACACTTTTTCAATGTAATTATGAAATTATAATTTCTCTCAATATAATTAAGAGGCCACATGTTAAACGCAAAAGACAAGTTAGTGACGTTAGTTATAAGAAACATACTTCATGGTTGGCAAAATATAACATTTAATATAAGAATATAACGATCGTCACAGATTGACATTTGGTACTATATCAGCACGCATTGAAAAACGCAATCAACAGCAAACTGGCATTCAACCATTCTTGTGCGTTCAAGCATTTTCTTCTTCTTCACTCCTAAGCTTGCAGAATCTACACTTTAAATGTTCATAATGCATAACTTCAATTACAGTGGCGTTATATTTAAAACTAACTTAACGAACCTAACCTTGCAAACGTTTTAATACGTGTTTTGCAAACGTGCTGTGATTAAAATAGAATGCAAATCTTTACGGATTATATTGTAACCGTATATACGCTAAACATGAACATTATGAGAACACTGTGAATATTGTACAAGATAAGGGAAAAATCGACAACCACAAGAAGGTTTCGGCGACAGAAAAAAATACACGTGTAAAGACACTGTTCAAAGAAAAAAGCGAGCCCTTTCACAAAAAGGGAGACACGTATGTATAATATAGTCCCACAAAAAAGCGATTATTATTTTTAATATATTGGTTTGCCTGAGTTTTTTCAGTTCGCCTGTTAACCTGACAACACCAGCTTTTGCCGTTATAGTTTCAGGAATAACCTATAATATTGCTATTAATGCTCCGTATAAAAAATATATGACAAATTCAAATTATTACAATTAAAAACAAACAGCTCTATAAGAAAAATAAATAAATTAGCACGCTTTTTATTATTTTACTAAAATTGTTGGCGATACATATTCAAGCCACATATAGTCATACACCGTCTATCGCATAGTCAAAATATCAAAATTATAATGCAGGTAAAATTTTTGGGAAAGTACTCAAATATTTTAGAATCTGCCATTTCATCAACCGTACAGGATCCCTCTGATTTAATTCTGACGTATATCAACCACAACGGTAGTTTACCTAAATTTTGTTCATTTTATTAAAAATAATACTTTTTGTTGGGATCTAAACCAACTTTTTTAAACACGCTAGGTGTACCAGAACTTTAACATTGTGTATTAAGTTGAGGTTGACTTATTAACGGCAAAATATGAGGTATTTTGGCAAACAGACAAGTAGAAAGGGGGCCCCAACGTAGAAGGCGAATTGATTATGAAACACTACATCTTTCGTGTAACTACTCATGTAACTTATAAAATCGAGTCCAGTGTGCAAGTAATATTAACCGGTGAGAAAGAAATGAGGAACTCTAAGAACAAGAACTGTATATATACGAATGTGGTTTCAGGTACACCACATATCACCAAAGCGATACGATAAGGCGGCTTGAGTAGCGCCAAGGGAGTAAGAATTAGTCTTAAGGGAGTAAATGCAGAAACTGTGTGAGAAATAACTAAACATGATTAATAGCGTGAGAGGTAAGAACAAACGCGCGCGCGCGCGCACACACACACACAAGCGCGCGCGAGATTATTTGTACTAAGAAATAATACTAGAGAGACGATTGTTTACTAGACAATGCCGCGTTGAGAAAGGAAAAGTAAAGAAGGCAAACAGCGATAATGGCTGTGAAAATAAAGCTGAGAAGTAAATGAGCGTAAAGAAAGTTTAAGAGAATCTACAGTATGTCTGAAAGTATGTGGGTTTCATTCGTTCAACAGATTCAATCAGACGGAAAGACAAAGAGTCGATCTAAAGCTGTATGAAAGGAGTCTGTAACTGCAGCCGTGACAGCATGTTTTATTCTTTCTGATTTTCAGGATTTATCTTTTTCTCGACTTTATCAGCTTATTATAATGCAAATAAACGGTTATTTTTAAATATTCTTTTATAAAAAATCAATAAAAATGCGTTTCACGTGTATAATACAAGTACTAGGAATTAAACATACGGATTGATAACAACGTTTTTAAACATACTATCGATTATTTTAAATAAGTAAGGTGTAGTTCTTAAAACACTTCTCTCCGTACATGGCAATCAGACTGCCCCGTTAGTATAGTTGACTGCACGTCCAGTCCACGTTGTCGTAACGCTGCCACACTTCTTCTTCTTCTTCTTCTTCTTCTTCATCTTCTTCTTCTTCTTCCTCTTCTTCAGGCTGTAGAGCTTACTATCCGCTGCGCACTCCTTGGCCCGACAATCTTTTCTTTGGTCTTCCAACACTCCGCAGTCCTTTCTAATTATAAACCAAAATTTGTTGTGGTAACCTGTTCTTATGCATCCTTTCAACATGATCTCTTCAATCCTATCTGTATTGTTTTATCCTTTTGTTTAGGTTGCATATTCCAAATATGTTCCTTATATGAACATTCCTTAGCCGGTATCTCCGTCATACGCCTAGTACTGAGAGTAAAAATCTCATTTCACTAGCCTGCATCTTTCACGACATTTGGGTCTTTGCGTTTAGTGTGGATGTTTCACTGCTGTAAAGGTCGCATGGCACTACCATCAATTTATAAAATTTCAAAAGAGTATTTCTTCTGTCCTTTCCATTCAGTGTTCTTCTTATCGTTCCACACATGTTATGAAACTTCTCTATCTTTTTGTCCACATCTATCTGACCAACATTAGACAAGTCACATCCAAGGTGCCTGAGTTATTACACTTGTTCAATTAGATGACCATTCAGTACTAGTTTACACCTTTCAGGAAAGCAACCTTTAAAAGCCATGGACTTAGTCTTGATAACAGAAATTTCCAGACTATACATCCTGATTAATTACAGCAATTCATATAGGGCCGTCTGCAGGCTATTTTCATTGTCTGCTATTACGACCTGATAGTCAGCAAACATAAGAGTTTGACGAAATTACGTTCACTGAAACTGTAAATGAAGGTTAGTATTTCTAGCATCTGCTTCTACTCTCTAACAGCATCGTCCAAATATAAATTAAAAAGTGTAGGTAAAATGATACACCATTGTCTGACCCCGTGTAACGCTTTTCAGATTGTGACACTTTGATGATTTCGTGATCTGAATCTTTTAGTTCCACATACTACAGATTAAGAGGTAGTGTTAAGTCATCGTGGACGGAGAGCTGAGTGTAATTCCTACGTTTTCCTGTGTAGTTGATGTCATTTTTTCTCCAAGGTGTTGGGGCGGTACTATTTAAAAGTTACAATGATTTGCGTGGTTCGGAAAAACAAATATTGTTATAATAATATTAGCCTTTAATTGTGTAACGATTTTTAAAGATAAGATAAACATCTTAGTGTTAATAGCTTATAATTTTACTTTCGTCAACGGAACTATTTGGGTGCTGGGATGTGTCTTCATATTCAAATGGCAACAATCACTTATTGGACAGATACTTCAACAAATATGTAGAAACAAAATATCAAGATATATTCATTGAAACGTTTTTGGTAATCGATAGGAATGATTGACAAGTGTTGCTTTCTCCAGAGAGAAATCATTATGCAAATTACGATTTTTGATAGCTAGTAAATGGGTCTAGAACGTAGACCAATGAAATGCCGTGTTCGCTTCGATCTGTTAATTAATTTTTTATTAAGTTTCAGTTTTTAGCTTTGAGTCGATCTCACTGTTACAAGACTGCTTGCATTTAACTCTTGTTTATATGGAAATTTCTTTATACAACTTGACTACAGAGTGCGTGAGTACGCACTTTGTTTTTCCTAGATTTCCCCAATTAGAAATAAATCTATTTATGTTGGATTGACACCATCGGTGAAAACATTGCAGATAGGCATACATTTGTTAAATCGAATCTGAAAAGACTCTGGATTGCAAATATCCACATTTAAGACAAAGGTGATGGCTTTTCGTGGAACTGATCCCGTACGGGCAAAAATTGTTATATATGGTACTGTCCTGAACAAGTTAGCAATTTTGAATACCTGGGCTACAGTGTGTCTTATAATGCAAGCAACGACGTTGTGAATAAGTTGCATAAGTTCAGCCTTATGTGCGGGACAATTAGACGAACCCTTAAGTCAGCAAGTAAAGGAACACTCCTAAAATTCTACAAGGTGATGACTCTTCCCACACGTCTTTATTGGACTGAGAATTGGACTTTAACGAAAGGCCAGCAGGCCAGTCGCATCCGAGCAGCTGAAATGAGATTTCTCAAGCACGTAGCAGGGCATACTCTTCATGATCATAGAAGAAATATAAATAGACGGCAGGAACTGAATATTATGAGTATCCTCGACAGGATCGCCCAGTATCGCCTCAATTGGTGGGATCATCTTTGCCGAATGGATGACTGCCGCATCCCCAAACAACTCTGGAACAGCCGATGGGACGGAGAGGTGTGGGACGTCCGAGGAAGCGCTGGAGTGACCAGCTCTAATCTTTGCCTATTTGAGACCGGAACAAACCATTCTTGGTTTAATCCTTGAAGAAGATTATGATGATGATGATGATGACCATCGGTGCAACCAGGGACGTAGTAATGAGACTGGAACATTTACATCTTTTATTATGTAACGTTTTTATGTTAGTACGTAAAAAGGCAACAAATTGCTATTATAATTTAATATTTATAAGAAAGAATCGGTTAACGTTCACCCGACTTGTGTGAATATAAGATTTAAGTGCATAATACAGTCACCAAACAGTGTTCCCCATTCTATAGCGTTATTAATTCTGTTTGTTTCTCAATATCGTTGCAGTAAAGTTTAATAAAGCTTGATTGTACTGGTTGTATAAATAAAGCAATTAATTTTATGTATGCTAAGCAAGATAGACTCTGTCGGTTCCATTCGTGTTTCTTACGTTGTACTGTCACAAGCGACGATTACTAGATTATACCGGACGTAATGAGGTCACGGATGTATTTCTAATACCTGTTTCAACTTCACCTCTCTTCTTGCTGAAAGCAAATCTTGGAAACGGATGACAGTCTGTACCATTATGAAGTAATTACATATCCGTTAGCTTTAAATTTGAATTCTTGGATTTCGTTGTCCATGACGTGTCCGTTACTTAACTAAATATCACTATAATATTGACGACTGGGAACACAAAGTTTTTTATAAGTAAAAACGTAAAGTTTTACCTTACAGCCTAAACCGGCTTTCACCTATAGAAGGCTTCATCAGAGGCCTCTGATGAAGCCTTCTATAGGTGAAAGCCGGTTTAGGCTGTAAGGTAAAACTTTACGTTTTTACTTATAAAAAACTTTGTGTTCCGAGTCGTCAATATTATAGTGATATTTAAATTTGACATAAACTAACGTTTACAACACAAATCACTATAAATTAACATAAATAGACGAATGAAATACGTAAGACAAGATTACTATTAAAAATTCTAAAATAACCAATGCGTTTGTTACACCAGATTTAACGTAGTTAGTGAACCGATATCAACGGAGAAAGGAGCATAAGTGTATACTTTAATTATAGGCTTAACTGCTTACGTGCTTAAAAGTGCATTAAAGTTTGCATTTCTTAAAGCATTCATATTTGCTGAATTATTTTTGTATATATTTTTTGTACACGTAAATCAAAGTTTCTTGCAGCAATATAATATAGCGATATTGTTCAATATAGTTTATTCTGCACTTAGTGTATTGCGTTTTTGTCCATTCAGTACCTTACGCACGTTTAACTGGAAAAAATCAGCATCATCAGAGGGTTGTAAGTAAGTAAATATTGATTTACATAGAAACTATATTAAACAATATCACAATATTATATATATATATTAATATTATTATTAATAATAAATCATTTTTTAAATCAGATAATGATAGCTAATATTATCAAAACAGTGTTATATTAAAAAAGTAATAAAAAATATATTCTTGTAAGACAAATTTTATTTATTATTAATAATAATAATATAAAAAAATTACATAAAGCGTATAACACAAAGGAAGTAGAACATTACTTTCCATATCATTTTCATACGTTTTTGGCCTTCGTACTGAAAAAGAACTCTGTTCACCTTCCCATGAATTATGTTTATTATTTAATTTTTTTTTTCGAAAACACACACACACAAACACATATTTCTTTCGTATTTTCTGCCAAATTTGTTTATGCGTATTTCATTGCCAAAAAATGTTTTCTTAGCGTAAAAATATATTACATTTTTAAATCTCCGGTCCTTTATTTTAAAAATATAGTGTTTCTGTAAAATAAAGAAAAAAGTTAATTTTATTTTCCATCTTATTTTAATTCGTACACTTATGAGCTTTCCAGTTTGCTAAGTAACACGTGATGTAAAACAATGTTTTGTTGAAGCCTTACAAGAGAGAAAGCCTCAGGCAATCGTGGTCTTAAAATAGCACTTTAAATACCCTAAAAAGTTTTAACACTTTATCAGTATGCAATGTGAAATATTTAAGTGGCTATGTATTCCCTGTGTTATGTAGTTTTATGTATGAAGCTTTACTGAGTCCGACTTGTAGACTAATTGCAGAAAACCGTTCGACAAACCATGGAAAAATTTGAATCGTTGAATCATATACATTAGAGAAGTGTGTGTGTGTGTGTGTGTGTGTGTGTGTGTGTGTACAAAACTTTATTTAATAATATTGTCTTTTATTTGAATTCCATAATTCTACGTATGAATTCTCGCATAATTCAGTAAAGTGGTATTCACGTATACTCCTAGTTTTGTATGGGGTTTACAGTTTTTTAAACTTAAGCAAACAAAAAATAACTTTGAAAATATAGCAACCAACGTAACACTCACGGATATTGATACTCGTTGGGAAAGTGTAATAACAATTTAACTTTCATATAGCGTACGATAAAGTTAGGACTACAGACCATTAACAAAACAAATTGCCCGAAATAATTGCTCATTATTTGTATGTCAGAAATGATGATTCATCTTGACTGAATCATTTATAATAAATTAAGTGGTGGTGCGGTATAAAAAAGGGGGAAATAAAAACAAAGAGGATATGTAACATAAAACAACACAGGGTACTCTGTGTGTGTGTGTGTGTGTGTGTATGTGTGATGTACTGTTTATCTTCATGTATACCAGGCGAGACTACGGTAAGACGGGGTGACGAATATTAAAGCGGACAAAACAAGTAACGAAAAACGTGTAAAAAATGACACTTCCAGCAAAAACGACGATGAACGAAGAAGAACGTTAAAGACGACCCGCGTGAAAACAACGTAAGGTATTTTCACTGTTGACACAATTTTCCTTTTGTTTTTTTTTGGGCTTGACTTTCGTTTAATTTATTCAAAGTCTGGGAATTGTTTAACTTAAACGGTTCTGGGGTCCGTTTTCCCAATCAGAGACCGTGATTCTCACATTGTTGAATATTTAATTCTGTACAATCAATTTTCGCCAACCCTTTTTAGGTTTTCCA
This sequence comes from Magicicada septendecula, assembly GCA_034769895.1. NCBI lineage: Eukaryota > Metazoa > Arthropoda > Insecta > Hemiptera > Cicadidae > Magicicada > Magicicada septendecula. Next base: position 157,953,001 of record CM068367.1, read on the forward strand.
TGTTAAACTTGCCTTGATTATATTTAACTTTTGAAACTGCAAAATTGTGTAAACAAAGTAATTTTTTTTTTGGTATTTACTGAATACGAATCTCTATTAAATACCAACTTTTGAAACAAATAATTCCCTATCAATTATTTAAAATGACAAATGGTCTACATTTAAGAAGAAGAAGACGTAACAGAAATTATATTACACTATATTACTGAGTGCATAAAATCCCTACCTTAAATTACTACTAAGAAGAAATCCCTTTTGACTGTTCTTAACGCCATCTTCAGTCTACCTATATATATATATATATATAAAATAAAACTTTTCACACAAGAATTTTTTTTAACAGTGTTATATTTTAACACTTTTCGATAGTATAAACTATCATAATCAGATATACAAATTAATTTGTATTATGGGTTATAAAATATAATATATATTTTCTTTCTGCTCCTCTGATCCTGTAGTTTGTTATTTATGTTAATTTATAATACCTGAAAAAGCCATTTATCAACGTAATTAGTACGGTATGTTATTTGTTGTACTAGTATAAAAGTCATTTCTCATTTTCAGTAGATTTACCTAAGCGTTTCAGTGTAGTATGTACTGAGTGTGAAGGAGGCAGTGAGTAAGATATTCAGTCCGTGGATGAGCGGAGTGGGTAAGTGAGGGTGAAGTATACTATTACATATAGAATTGTACGTAACAAAGTGTTACATAAACCCCGGGTATGAGTAATAAATCTTCAGACTTGGTGGTAGTACGAAGTTAGTAATGTGCGTTTCTTAGTCGAGGGCGGGAGTAGTACCAAAAACAAGTGACATATAAACAGACCTGAACAACGTTGTTATCCTCCCTCGACCCTTGTTGGATACCGCGAATTTCCTCGCACAACTCCCTTCTGCTTTTGACTGTATTCCACTGTCAACTTGCCACACTAGATACCTGGGCAGGCTTCTTGTCTTTTGATTATATTTTATTTTCTTAGGTATACAACACTAAGCAGAAATAATATTTTCTAAATTATTTTTCCAGATTGTTTGTTACAATTGCCCCAGCTCATTAAAAGCATAGAGAGTGTCAGTTGCCCTCATACATAGCTTTCATCGACTTCGAGAAGGCGTTTAACAGGGTGAATTGGAGCAAATTATGGGCAATAATGGCAAGGAAAGGAACCCCACAACATCTAATTAGAGCTATGCAGAGGTTTTATGTGGAGAATAAAATTGTAACTGAAGCAGGGAAACCGAGAACAGCTCCTAGAGTTGGCCTGACCAATTGTAGAGTGTGATAAGGGTGTCCGTTATCACCTTCTCTTTTTAATTTATATATTGACGATTTCGTACAAAATTGGCAGATGTGACTTCTAGAGCATTTTATGACTGGTCACTTTGCAATTGACACTTTGTTGTTTGCGGACGATCAGGCTATTTTGTCGGACTCGGAAGCAGGTTCCACATGGGGTATACATTTGTTAAATCGAATCTGCAAAGACTAGATTTCAAATATTTACACCTAAGACCAATTGGGGTTTCCGTGGAACTGATCCCGTACGGGAAAAAATGGTTATAGATGGTACTGCCCTGGAACAGTTAGCAATTTTGAATACCTGGGCTACAGTGTGTTTTATAATGCATGCAACGACATTATGAATAAGTTGCATAAGTTTAACCTTATGTGCGGGACCATTAGGCAAACCCTTAAGTCAGCAAGTAAAGGAACACGCCTAAAATTCTACAAGGTGATGGCTCTTCCCACACTTCTTTATGGGTCTGAGAATTGGACTTTTAGACGGCCAGGCTAGTCGCATCCAAGCGCCTGAAATGGGATTTCTCAGGTACGTGGCAGTGTATACTCTCCATGATCATAGAAGAAACACATATATACTGCAGGAACTGAATATTATGAATATACTCGACAGAATTGCTCATACAAGAAACGATTAACCAAATGAACAAACTGAAACTGTATTTAAACATAACTGCTATATACGTAATCTTGTGCACGAAAATATTGCGTTCCTTTACGTACACGTATCATGTGAAAATGACAAAATATATCTTTCTATACTGTACGGAAACACATATACAGTATTACCAAGGTACCCATTAGCCATAACAGTGGAAACGCATCATGGCGGCAGATCATGTGAAGACAACAAATTAGTTACAGAAAAAAATCATAGTGGAAACTCTAGCAAAAAGTGAATTCTGTTACACAATGGCAGTCCTGTATAGTAATCTGCATAGGGTGGCCCAAGGTCCACAAATCACTTCCAGCAAGTTGTTTTTTTTTTTGCAAAAATTAAAGTGATAATTATTTTTCAAACGCATTGACTGATGTGCGTTTTGTTCAGTTTCTGTGTTAACCTGAAAACACCCTGCTGTTAGTAACGCTGGTTTAATCTACAATTTTGGTAGAGACGCATCGCATGGTAATTGTATGACAAACAAAAAGCGATTATGACAAAAACAAACTTTTTAAATTTGTAAAATATCCCGTTTACACATTGTTAGTTTACTAAACGTAATAGCGATTTCTCTACACATTAATAGCGACTATCCCATAGTCGAAGTATCGAAAAAGTACGGTTGTTGGGAAAGAATCAAAAATTCTGTCCGGATGAAAGCTTATTAGTTACCGTGAGTTTTCTATTAGATGAATTTTAAATGAATTTTATATTACAAAGTAATATAAAGTTTACTTTATTTTCCCTTTTAGTTTAGTTAGTATCTTTCCGTTTTTCTAGTCCATGCCCAATTCCAAATTCTTCACATGAGTATAAGTTATATTGACAGACGCTTCGACCTCACCATTGGAGACTATCGTCAGTGTCGGTAACAATTGGCACGGTGTCCGCCAACTATGAAAAACATAATCTCACTGGGGTGAATTGGCGGACACCGTGTTTTGTTTGTTGTGAATCGTTTTGGTCTTAACTATTCAATTGTGCTCATCGTTGAGTGTTCTAAAGCTAAAAATGCTTAAGGATCATTGAAATTGTAAAACTTATTTTTAAAAAAATTCGCAAAATTCATAAATTACAAAATATATTTAAAAAAGGCATTTTTATTTTCCTACAATAATTATAATACTCTAAATAAAATATAAGTCAAACATTTTGTTTATTCATCGGACTTTACATAAAATTCTGTTACTGGCAAAAATATAATTTTTAAATTAATTTCTTTATATTATGTTACGCGGTAAGACAGTTATACCGCTCTGATTGTTGCTTGCACAGTATTGTTGAAACAATTAGAATGACAACATAGGAGGCATGGATGTCGCTCTATCTGCCACAAGTCCCATTCTACATACCTGCAGTTTGTATTGCTTTCACATTACACGGTGTAATTTACTGATCCTTGGTGTATAACATAATTGTGACAGGGAGATAACTAATCTCGCCTATTGTCTACGCAGGGAAGACACACTGCTGGTGACATATAACAGACAACCTGCTAGCACAGACGCGTATCCACTCACAACCAACACCTTGTCTTCAAACCCACTTCATTCGACGTTGTACTGTACAAGAAATTTCTTCAGGTTTCTCGCTATTAGTTTTGAGTTGCAATGTTGTTTTACTACAAAATTGAGAAAACATTTCTTCAGAGCGGTGTTTTCTCCCTGAGCATCCAGCTATCTAAAAACATTATGTGTCTACGTTTGTGTGATTGTTTGAATGCCGTACTGTACAGGATTAATTATTTAATTCAAAGGTTTTAAAAAATATACAAACACTTGGTAAGTTTCACAGCTGTTACAGCTTATTAAGCTATTCTCAAAGAGACCAAGGAACAACTAAACAAAGAATGTAAGCGTGGTGAACATGTGTTAAGGTGTGTATCCGGACATAAGTATGGGGTATTTATGATGGAGGGGGTGGAGAGCTAGTAAGGGAAGGTCAAGTGTCTGTAAAAACTAAGTATAATCGGAAAGCAAAATATAATCATTAAGTAAACTAGATAACAACTTTTAATAAAGGGGATACACAGAATTCATTTTGTTCTGTGTATTAATTATTGAATTAAGTGATGACTCAATTTTGTGCACGGTACCTGACAAATTTATGGCTTATTAGTCTAAACATTTACTGTTCTATACTTTTGTACAAGTTTAAAAAAATATGGTAGCAATATACAAAACATATTACATAAAATATGTATATAATAGTAATTTGTTGTTATAAGTCTTCCGGCATAGTCCGAACGCTCTCCTTCTATCTTCAATTGCTGCTTCCCCTTTGACGTTCGGTGTCAGAATTTCACCTATTTACTTAAACTTCTGAGATCCTTTGATAACACCTTATTTGATTCTAATTTTTCCTGGTTAGATCTTTGTTATCCATGTCCATGGACTCTATTGACTGAATTTACTATTATCATTGCTATCATCATCATCATCATCATAAGAAACATTAATGGTATTAATAGAGACACACATGCACACGCACATATACACAACCCCCCCGAGCGCGCGCGCGCGCACACACACACAGATGAAATATGCTAAGACGCAATAACACGATAAATAACCGGGATAGACATACAATACCAGTGAAGAATACCGAGAGGAAATGGTAAACAAAAATTGTTCGATTGAATTAAAACTGGAAACTAGAAGCGTAAAAAAAGAATAGAAAGTAATGTCTCGTGTGTGTCTGCTGTAAGCTTTATTTGGACAAAAGGTTCACTGATACGGAAAGACAAAGGGTTAATCTGAGGCCGCGGTTTGTAAGCCAGTTGGGACTGCAGCTGCGACAGCTTCTTTTATTCTTCTGATTTGGCAAAGTTTTCCTTTACTTATAACGTTTCCGTATCAGCATTTAATTCCATCTGTATTAATATTTTTTTCAGCTTATCAAAACGTTACAATGGTTTGATTTGAAATATTGCCAAGCGGAGGGGAAAATGCAATCAATCTACTCACGGTAACCATTCTAATAGAAAGTGATGACACATTAAATAAAACAGTCTTGCGCGACGGGTTCTAAAGAGCGATGTGTAATAACGCGTTCAAGAAAAAAAATCAATTTATATCGTAAAAGTGAACCGAAAAATACCGGGTAAAATATCTTAAACAAAACAGAATAAAAATGTACGTTCACCACTGGTTGAAAAAGTGATGATTTACTTTATTGTCGCGATTAAACTCGTATAGACAATCGGTTATCCGGTAACACTAGACATAACAAAACTTCTGTAGCGTACTCGAAATGTTACGACAGTGCTGTGTGTGCGTGCGTTTGTGTGTGTACAAATTATTAAAATTTATATGCTACGCTTTTTAAACTGTTAGTGGTATGTAAATATTATAGAAGGAGTTTATCTGACCACTACAATCGTTTAAATTTATTTACACAAAAAATTCTGTGGCTGTCTTCAGATGTAATTTAAACTAATAAGCCTACATTAAAAATTAACTTAGGCCTACCCGAGATTCATTCACCAACAAGCGTTAACCGTCGTAAGAATAAATGTTGTTGAAAACAATCACCAAAGTACACAAAAGTAAAATACAACTATAGGAAAAAATATACAAAACGAAACGTTACTTACCTTGGGAAGAAGCGAAAGACACAATAACATCGGCACAAGTATACACAAACTGACAAATTCCGGACAAACCTTTCTGACAATTTATTCTGTTTTATAGATTTTACAAAATTAATATCTCCGAATGTTTTTAATCACTTGTTACGCAATTATATCGTTTGGATACCAAATATTAATCTTAAGGAATATATAAAACAAATTTTCACCTTGTAGTCTAAACTTAGAAAACAGCAGCACATTACAAAGTCAAGTAAATATTTCCAAGTTCCAGGAAAGATAGGCTATTTTATTTCGTCCCTAACTCGGCTTTAACGTTAAACTTGTGATCTCTTTTTGCATTATGCGCAAGAAAACCTACACTGAGAAGATGACTCAGAAATTTTTCAAATCACGGTGCAACGTTTATTTTCACTAAAAATGTTTAATATGCACATTGTATTACCGGGAGTTGAATCTAAAGACCTCGAAAAATAATCGATTGCACCTGATGCTAAGGGAGTATAATTATTATTCATCTATGAAGAAGAAGAAAGTGTGCATCGTATTTTGGTTTCTGTTTAATGTTAATTAGATATTACTGTGTGTTTTGACATGATAATGTCTTTTAGCTGGACGTCGTTTGAAACTTTCTGTAACATTTTATTTACCGTCACGCTGTATGACGTCATCATTGCATGACGTCATTGGGATTGTTGTAAATAAAGGTTTGTTTTGATACGTCGCAATATATATATATTATATATATATAATATAAAAATAATATCACTGCAAACAATTAAACCAGATTTTTAAAGCGTCCTGAAATTTTAAAATCAAGTGTTAACACAATTTACCAGCCGGGAATCGTTAACTAAAACCGCGACCCCTAACATGCTAACGTCGTCGCAGACTAAAGACCTAACAAGCAAACAACACTGCATAGCTGTAGATAGGTTATTGTCTCTAGTTAATGGTTGTCTTCGTATGTGATTCAGCTAACGATCCTGCATCTATTCATTAAAATATTTGTCTGTACTGCATCGTAAATGCAAATCTACTTCCTCTTTATATTTAATTACTCACCGCAGAAATGTGAAGATATAACACAGATACATAATGTCGTTGGGATTGTTGTAAATAAAGGTTTGTTTTGTGTTGTGGTGAAATACACTGCTGCTGGTATTATTATGGTTACTGACTGACTGATTGTTTCTTTTGCGCAAATGTTGCGTTTAGCTGGCGGCTGAAAGACATTATTATGCTCTTAAGCTTTTACCATTTGGTAAAGGGTACTGTATCTTTTTATAGTACGACAAGGTGCGACATATTAAATGAAATAAATTTGTCTTTATTACATTTTCGTTGTGAATAAAATACCAGTGACAGTAAATCATTACATTTTGATCTCTTCGAGTATAATAATTTACTTTCGGAATAAGTATTATAGTAGTACAATAATATCAAAATAAAAAAAACAAATTTACAAATTTCAAGATAAATTTGTTGTATTTCAAACATATTTGGAATAATAAATTTCTCTACAAAAATTTACCGGAATAAAATCACTGCGATTTAAAACAATTAGTTTAGGGAAAGGGAAAACTGTAAAAGGCTTAATTTAAAACAAATTTCAGCGTAGAAAGAGGCTGAATATTACCAAAATGTTAAATGTTCTAGTAAAATATCTCGATCTGATTCAAATACCAGTGACTGGCACAGACTACAAAAGTCGCCATGTTCCGACATGCTTATTTTAGCCGCAGTTAGTTGTCTGTGAACGGTCATGTTGCTCTATTGCCTTTTCGTGTCTGATAAATGTTTAAGAAATTGTTCTGTAAATTATACGAAACAATTCGTAGTGGAAATAAGTGTATTACGTTTTAGTTTGTGATGACGTATTTTATACAATTCAAAACAACAAGCAGAAGAAAACATCGTCTTGTTAAGGTTACACGATCTTATACTACATTATTTAAGTCAGTTTGATGTATGGTATGCATGTTGTAAACTTAAAATAACTATCAAGTCACTTTACTAATTTATTTAATAGTAACGTACCTTACATAGCTACAAAGAATACCTACGTATACAAAAATATGTTACTATATGTAGGCCTACATTACTTTATGTAATAAAGTAATTAAAAAATCTGCAGAAAACAACAAGACTTTGTTACGAAAAATATAATTCTTAAAAAAACATGAATAACTTATAATTGTTAAACTTAGTACTAAGTATTCCTGGGAAAATAAATAATACAACTATAGCTACTACTGGCACTACACTACTACTACTACTACTACTACTACTACTACCACTACTACTACGAACACACACACACACACACACACACACACACACACACACACACACACACACACACACACACACACACACACACACACACACACACACACACACACACACACACACACACACACACACACACACACACACACACACACACACACACGACACATAAATAATTAAGTTAAGTAAAAAAATATATATATATATCCCAGTTGTTTATTAAAACTTCATTTTTTTGTTTTTTAACTTAACAGTGATTGAAGGTTATACAATTTAACAACAGAAGTAATGCTTAACGATTTAAAATTGATACAAATATTTTTTATTAAGTATACATTTTTTCGGTATGTATTTCCAAATCAAGTTTGTTTCATATCGTTCAGTAGTCTCTACCACAAGCAATATAACTTATAACGCGTCATAACTTATAACTTTAACTTATGTTCTTGGTTATCCGCAAATCATTTGAGATATTATTTTTAAATATGCCTGAATAATAGGTAATTGTATAATGACTAAAATAGATTTTTGTAGGCATATCAGAATTCAATTGTGGAAACGGACAAACCATTTATGTAATATAATTGTCGCGTTAATGCGGAAGTGATTTATCATTTCTAGTGAATTTAATTAAATATTCCAGTCTAGTAAACAGAAGTGAGTGTGAGATGGAGTGGTAGATAGAGAGAGAGGAATATATATATATATATATACACACTATATATATGTGTGTGTGTGCGCGCGCGCGTGGAGAGAGAGAGAGAGAGAGAGAGAGAGAGAGAGAGAGAGAGAGAGTGAGAGTGAGAGTGAGTGAGAGATAGGGGGTGATAGAGCGAATGAGAGATCATGACACATTCTATTACGTAACGAACAATTGCTTAATCACCTCTGTACATGTTTAACGAAGACGTGATAGAAATGTAGAACTGTGAGTAACTTTTTTAGGGGGTGAGGGTGATTAAGTAACCGGCAAACAAAACAAGTGACATATGAACAGCCCTGAACGAAGTTAGTGTCCTCCCACGTCACAACGTTTGTTTTGAAAGACGAAACGTTTGACACCTCGATTGTTTCGCTTAGCGCCTTTTGCTCTCTGTTTCTCTTCAACAATAGAAAATACAACGCTGTCAAAATTAAGTTTAAGTTTTCACTTCTGGTTTGTGTGTTGATTTATTTTAGGTATTTTTATACAAAGTACAGGCTCTTTATTTGTTTAAGTCTGACGGTGTCCAAACAGGTGATTGAAATTAGCAATTTGCCAATAAATCCTAGACTGATGGTTGGCAAGCTATCAGGTCTTTATTTTGATCGCCCACCGCCCTAATTAAAAAGTTGACAATATATTTTAAAACGTTTATAGGTCTCGTAGTAGAGGAAATTTTTTCCATTTCCTCTGGCATACCAGAAACCAACTTTTTCTCCTTATGTAACAGTCGAATTTTTCAATTCTTTTCCGTTTAATTCTTTTCTCTTTCGTTAAGTCTTAAAAACTAAATATGCGCTACAGTATTTAATCTGCCTACCCACCATTTTCCATCTTTTTTTGAAAGCTTCTTATTTTGACATTATTAATAATCCTTATCTCTCACTTTCCTCCTTTTTCTTCAGATTATTTTCCCTTCTGCCATATTTTTAGGGTTCTTCCTTCGCATATGTTATAACCAGTTGGATTTTCACTTTTTAAATATATTTCTCATAATAATTTTTTTCTTTTTCTCTACCGTTTCCGTGACTGATTTATTATCATATTCGCTTACTTCACATCCTTTTTTTCTATTTCTTTATCTCGAAACTTCCATTGGATAGTCTGTGTCTCCAGTAGTATCTCGTCAGTAATTTTCCCCTTTGCATTAATAAAATTAGGTTTATATAAAAATGTGTATGTGTGTGTGTGTGTGTGTGTGTGTGTGTGTACGTATACATATTCCTACATGGACATATGGCCGTGGGTATAAATACAAAAACTCGCGCACCCAGATTTAATTAAATGTTTATGTTTTAGTTCCATTATACTTAGGTGTTACAATTGCGTAAATCAGACTTAACTAATTAACTATCAGAATGTTCATTGGTAACATGTTTTACAATCGTTTGGCTCATACTAATTCTTTTCCGCAGACTTTTGAAGAGCTAATGAATTTAACTGTGGAATTATGTCTATTTTATTTTCTAGTTTTTTTATTGGTTTTGTTAATTTTCTTCTGGGTTTAAGTTAAGTTCTGGTTTAATGTTTGTTTAAGTTAATTTAATGTTTTGTAGCACTTAAATGTACTAGATGTGAGCAGTCGACACGTTCAGTTTCAAATTTTATCCGCGGTATTTGTCCGGCAATGTGTTTACAGTAACGCTTGTAGTTGTTAATAGGTGTGAGTGTATCTTTTTTATTTCTGTTCTGATAAGCTCACAACTGAGTGTTCATAAAATCCAGTTAAATGGATTAAAACTCTTTATCTTATTAAAAAAAGATGCAAAATTCACGTATAATTTTCAACTTTACGGTATTTGAACAATTTCAGCACGTTATGAATGAAAACGTGTGCACAGTTATTTATAGAAACCTCATAGTAGTGTATAGTAGTATCTTATACGTTAGAAAGAAGAACCAGGTCTTTGGTAATTTGTCCTAAAAAATGCTATGTTAAGTGGAAATCAAATATTGTGTTTGTGTTTTAAAATTTAACTTCGTTTTATTTACTAAAATAAATATAATATAATTGCAATAATAATATGCAATAATTTAACTACAATAACTATTTAATTAGTTTCTGTATATTAGGGTAGATGATAAGACAGTTATGTCACTCTGACTGTTGCTTGCGTAGAATTGTTAGAGCAGAGGGTTTAGAATGACACGGCTGCCTGTCAGTATTGTTAGTTGTTCCTACGTGGCTCTCACTGTCTGTCTGTCACAAGTCCCATTCCATATACCTGCTGCTTGTGTTGCGTTCACGTTATACGGTGTAATTTACTGATCCTTAGCGTATAACAGAATTATGACAGGGAGGTAGCTAATATGGTCTATACAAAGGGGAGACATATTGCTGTTGACATATATCATATCAGACAACTTGCTAACACACAAGCATACCCTCTCACACAGCCAACACTTGACAATACCTTATCTTAAAACTGATATTTAATAGACATTGTGTAAAAATGTTTGCTTTAAGATTCTTGCTGTTAATTTTTAACTATCATAATGTTTGATCACAATTTTCTGCAATGCCGTGGAGTCCGGTCATCTAGATTTATCTTACTCGCATGTACCTAAAATGCATGCTATATTAGTATATAAAATGTATGCTATGTTAGTAAGTCTGTTTGAATACTGTATTGTGCATTAATGTCTGAATTTCCCACACAACGGGTGAAAGATTAATCGTTTTCTAGGTTATTGTCTTATTTTTTTACTGTCTTATTTACTTTTTACTGTCTGTCTTATTTTTTATCGGATGACATGAGAAATATAAAGAGTCACTGATATACTTTTAGAATAATTGATATAATTGTTATTCGAAAAGCTTATAGCCTAAATATAGTTCAGACGCGTGAACGTACTATATAAACAAATGCTAAATCTTAGAAATCAGAACCGTAGTGGGCATTCGATTTCTAATTAATAAAAGGTAATAACGTGACGTTTATTTGTAATTTAATTTAAAATGTAAATGATAAGTTATATGCTCCTGAGTTTAAGGGAAAACATGCTTTACGTATATACTTAAAAATAAATTCTGCTAAGTATTATATAATATGATTGTGTATAATTTGAACACAAATGATAATTTCTTACTCGGTTGCCGTTTTCTATATATAAGTAAAAAACAAACTGTTTGCAAAGCAAACAAGAAATTGCTATAAAAATCGACGCGTTTAGAAGGAAATAGATTAAGTTACAGGTGTGAGGTCACTGAAAATGGAGCCAAGTGAGGAACCATTGATCTGAGTTTAGGCTAAGTAGAGGAACAAAAGTTTCTAACCGAGATAGAAATGAGACACTCCACGCTCATATGTACACATCCCATGTGTATAAATGTGTACATATAGGAAAATCGCTATTATTTCCTTCTTGATATATTAGTTTTTAATTTAGAGATCAAGATGTATTATCTCTTACTTAAAGCCTGTATGGAGCACCAAATTGTATGCCTAACGTTACTAGTAACGAGCCGGAATGGTTGGCGATGAGGGTAAAATTTGATGCTCATGTATAAGAGCAAACGTTTGACAGTAGTTTTAAATAATAATAATAATGGCGAGAAAAACTGTTAAACAAAGAGTATGCGATTAAAATAACGTTGAAATCTAAAAGCATGAAGAAAGAATATAAGATAATGTCAAGTGTGTATCTGTAGATATGTGAGCTTTATTCACACAAAAAGGTTTACTCAGACGGAAAAACAAACGCATAATATGAGGGCACAGTTGCACAGTTTGTAATCTAGTTGAAACTGCAGCTACAACAGACTGTTTGGCTAAGCCTGTACTTTTCTTTTGTATCTTATTTTTCCAATATTTAATACTGTAATTTTTTATTAAGCTTAAAACTGCGTTACAGTTGCTAAATAAAAAAAAAATGGCTCCCAAAGTGAAAATGAAATAAAAGCCTATAACGGCGTGGTAGAGCAGACTAACACATCAAATAAGAAAGTATTGCGTAATGACTTATTAATAGCGCTTTAATAAGGTAGTTGAGTTTCGTAGAAGATACTGGTGCCGAGGTCACTCCATCCGTTATTTTGATTGTAACGTGCAGTGTCTTTATATGATGGATGCGAATAAATGTATATAAAGAAAAATTATTTTGTTTGGACGAAGCTGAGGTCAGTAACGTTAGCGGAAGCAGTACGAGAGTAAAACACATCCCTATAGTGTCACGTGAGCCCATAATCCTATCATGTGAGCAGTAAATCCTAAAACTGAGGAAAGGAAAATCAAAAGTTACTGCGCATTATACCATTACAAACCGGTTTCAATAATTGGTAGCTTCAGTGCTAAATAGCGATTCGATACCGTACACTTGGCCGGATTAATTCGGTAAAGATTAGGAACGCTGGGTTCGGTTTATTTATTTTTTTAAACCCTTATTAAAAAATTAAATACAACCGTAACCATCTTACCTAACTCTGTGCAGGAAAACATCGACCTCTATTAGCATAAATCTGGTAAAAGACACATCGGACTCTGACGTGGTTGCATGTCAAATGAATGAACATGGATATACACATTAGTAAAACGTATGGATGGCCATGTGGATGTACCACATGGATTGGTAAAAATTGATAATTTGAATTGGTAATTCATGTGGGTACTACATGAATTGGTAAAACAAGACCACTTTCCTAACCTTTGCGCGTAAGTACAACCTCTGTATTATCTACCATCACATTGGCGGAAACATTCAACATAACTATATTTCAGTAACATTTATTCATTGACTAAACGACTCTCCTTTTTTTAGCTGGACTATTTCAATGGCAGCGCATCCAAATAAATAATTTGTAGGATAAAACAGGGGTAATGTGTTTGGTAGGTACAATATCAGAATATATAAGGTATTCAAAATTACGTCTAAAAACCAGGCTGTTAGGCTGTAGTCGGTTCCTATTAAACGCTAACACGTCGGCAACGTTTCGATACCTCGTCGGGAATCTTCTTCAGGCCGCTAAGAGGCGACAGAGAGTAAAAACACAATAGCGGCAGATGTTCGCCGAACACTACCCGATAACTGTATCAGGTAAAAGCAACCTGATACAGTCTGACAACCTTTCGGGCACACGCAATAAGTTTTAAAAATTCGTACCAAAATTCTGGAAACTGGCTTTAGTTCGGTTTAAATAAAAGTCTCACAAAAACAACTCTAACTTACTTAACCCGTCACAGGAAACGCCGGCGTTCACGAAACGTACCCAGTAGATCTGGACACATGATAACAAATGGATGGAGCCAAATCTAACATGCCGCTTCAACACGTTCTGAAACAATATATTTTCTAAGAGGCAAGTGCTGTTGTGTCATCTGATGATCTAAATCGTCCAATTTGTTTTGGTTCAACTGCATTCAATTTCGCTAACACTTTCACTCCGTTCTCAACTTTTATCATTTCAAAAAATGTTGAAAAAATTTAACACATCACTATTAATGTTAACGTTGAATAAGTGCAAAATCGATATAAACACTGGTGGATGGTGGTACTATAGACAAGTACCAATCATAATACAAGATAACTTAAAAATAAACAAAAATATTCTTGATCCAACCTTTCATACAATACAAAATGAAAATGTAGTCACTATTAAGGGAATATAGTGTTTCTTCTTTCTGACAATAGTTATGTGATTTTTATACACATGGAATCAGTTATGCGAAAAACGTAGACATACTAACACTACATTAACGGTACTTAGTTGTTGGTAACATATTTTAGAACATAACTATTCTTAAGATTTGGTTAGTAGGGTTAGTGGTAACACTGCTGCTGGTTGCCTGTGTGTGTGAGTGCGCGCGCGAATAGATGAAATGTGCGAATTCATCTACGAAACAATATTCATCTCGTATATTGTTTTTTGTAGTTTGCAAATTAATATCCACGAAATATTTATGGTTCCTTTGTTTTGATATAAAATATTCGTCTTACAAAACATGAACAACAAAAGCAAATTTGACTTTATGAAAAATAAAACAACAACGCAGTGAAAAATAATCAGATAAATATTTATGAGTTCGAGGAAAGATTTTGTATTTCATCACTAACGTAGCGTTGACGTTTAACGTAGGGGTGTAACGTAGCAGGCCTCCAAGAGGTGCACCCTGGGTAACGCTAAATCTGCTACAGCGACCGCCGTTTTCTCGAGCTTTGCAACTCCGGAAGAATGGACGGAGAACACTTACGGGACTGCCAAGCACTCACATACCCGACCGACGACATAACCAATCGCTACTGGGAGGCTCGACGTCGAATGGTTGAGGAACCACGTACGGGCGTTGGCTAAAGTAAAGTAAAGTAAGTACGTTTAACGTTCGGTCCCTTTTTACATTATGCGCAACAAAACACGTACTATCCAAACTTATATAATAAATAATAATATATTACAATATTTATTTTTATATTACAATTTATTTATTACAATAAGTCTGTAATTTAATTTTTCAATAATAGTAAATCGCCTATTAACGTACACATGTTTAACATATAGACTGTTTTGTCGGGAATTGAATCTCAGAACATGACAATTGATTGCAGCTGACGTTAATCGATTATAACGGATTCAAAATTTTTTTGTCTACGGAGAAGAAGAAAATATGACTTGCATTCTGTTTTGTATAAGATTTCCAAGGAAACTATATGTCTTTTAAATTAGATAGTCTGTCTTTTTTATGAAACATTGGTTAACTTTTAAACAAATGTTGGTTGTGCAAAATCGCATAACACATTGTCAGTAAATTATTAGATTTTCGTTTTGTGTAATATAATGTGTAATATCGGAACTAATATTGTAGTAGTAGGCCTATAGTAAAATTGGGACTTTGCAAATTTAATTACATATAATATGAAGTCTTGTAATAATTAATTTAAAGAGTTATATAACAGAATTTCAAAATACTGAAATAATATATATCTTTGTTAAATTACTAGAGCACTGTGCCTTAAAATAGTCAGTTCAGATAGAGCGAAAGCTTTGTTTAAAAACATTTCTGCGTAGAAAGCAACCAACCGTTGGAAAAACAGTCCAGTAAAATTTTTCCACGTGATTCAGTTACCATTGATTGGCATGGACTACATAGATCTATCATGTTCCGACATGGTTCGCTTCAGTCTTTGTTCTGAGGCTACTTCGGCCATGTCGCGTTGCATTGTCTTTCTGAGTTTAATAAATTAAAAAGAAATAGTTTTGATAAAATTGTAAATAAGTGTATTACGTTTTTATTTTGTGATATTGTGTTTACTACTGTTTAAAATAACAAAGGCAGAGAAAAATATTCATCTAGTCAAGGTAACACGAACTTACATTTATTTTAACTTACGAAGTTAGGCGACTACATCAATATAATATGAACTTCGAAGTACCGAACTACGCATCTACTTGTACACAAAATATGCTTAAATGAAATTATTAGAAAAGTATTGGTATTTAGCACATAACTTCATACTTTTATAATTCCTTCCTAGCCAACTTTCTGTTTTTCATTTAAGCCATTTTATGAGGACAAAACACAAATTCATTTAAAATATTTTCAGCCTAAATACGTAACTGTTAGGCATAATTAAATATTAAAAATATTACTAGAACAATTGAAGCAAAATAAAAGCAAAAATTGCTACTACTGTAGTCTACTGGTCTTACCTTGCCCCTCAAAATTAGTAAATATTTTGTTAATTTCTCATTCATCCAGTAGCGTCTGTTGTTCCCTTTCCTTTTTAAAACCAAACTGGTTATAACTTAGGTTTTCTTCTATTTTATTTTCAATTCTCTTCAAAATTATTGTAGTCACAACTTTTATAATCTGGATAAAAAAACTAATTGTTCTAAAATCTTTTTGCAGCACACTTGTTTGGTAATGGTAGCACTATATTGTCAGGAAATTCTCTGATCATTTTTCTGTTTGAAATGTGGCATTGACTAGGTGAGTTAGTCTTTGTATTTCGCGTTCTACCAAAGACTTTGTTACCTCTGACGGAGTCCCATTATACCGCAGTGCTTTATCTTTTAAATTTTAAAAACTCTTCTTTTCACCAACTTTGTCACTGCTTATTGCCTCACTGCTAAATACGTATGTGCAAAGAATGCCGGATAATCGACTCCCCAAGCAAATTTTTGAATGGACACCATATGGTCGTAGGCGAAGAGGAAGACCTAGGTTGAGTTGGAGAGAAGGCATCAATCGGGCAATGAGAGACCGGGAATTGGAAGAATAATCTTGGTTGGAAGAAGAGATCAATGGAGACTAGGGATCGGAAGACGTAGGATAACGTTATGAACCGATTTATATATATAAATATATATATATATATATATATATATATTCTAAATGCTTCGTTCTTGACGAGGCCTTTCGGTGTCCCCACCATCTTCAGGTCTTAAACGACTTTTTGTTAGTTTTATTAGCAGCCATCTTAACACCACTAACTTTGTCACTACTTATTGCCACACTGCTAAATACTTGACGAGGCTTTTCGGTGTCACCACCATCTTCGGGTCGTTTAAGAACGAGGTATTTAGCAGTGTGGCAATAAGTAGTGACAAAGTTGCTGTTAAGATGGCTGCTAATAAAACTAACAAAACTGAACTCTTCTTTTGGTATACCAGGTCCTCTATGGTCTTCAACACTTTCCTCTTCACTTTCTGATTTCTTCCTTCCCAACCTACTACCATTTTCTGCATTATATAAGTTTACCATATACTGTACTCATATTTTCTTTAAGTCGTTTATCTTTTATATAAGCTTTTCATTTTCATCTTCCATTCCTTTCTTAATTGTCTTTCTGTTTCTCTTTTTGTCAATAATTTAGATGTTTTGTAGACTTTCTCATATTTCTCTTCTTTTATAATTTTTCATTTCCTTTGCATTCCCTTTCCATGCACTCTTTCTCTTTCTCTTTTTGTCAATAATTTAGATGTTTTGTAGACTTTCTCATATTTCTCTTCTTTTATAATTTTTCATTTCCTTTGCATTCCCTTTCCATTCACTCCCCCTCCTCTCAGTTTGTTATTCTCCTCAGCCCATTATTTAGTTTTGATAATCTTTCCTTCGATTTTCCGAGTAGCTTTTTTCCATTTTCTTCTTTCGTCCACACTTTGGAATACTTCATTAGTTATCCATTTTTTCTTATTTTTTTATTGATGGAATACCATCACATTTTGATGATTTCCTACTTATTCTTCTAATGTTTACTGAATTTTCTTCTTTATTTCTCTTTTTTCGTCACATGCTTCATTTTTCTTTGCTGTTCAGGTTGTCTCTCATTCAGTTCCTCTAAAATCAGTTTTCGTCTTTTATTTTGGTCAGATCCCATACTTTGAATGTATGCTTTTTCTTACTAACACATTTTAAACAGGTTCTAAGAACCTAAACGTAGGTAATAAAATAATATAATATGTAAAATAGATTTCTAATTTAAAATAAATTAGAGTTCAACTATGAAAACCTCACTAATCGCTTTTGTAATATAATTGTTGTGTTAGAGTGTAAAATTCATTTATCATTTCCAGTAAATTTAATTAAATATTCCAGTGTAGTAAACAAATTAATATGAGGCCGAGAGAGAGAGTTTGTGAATTATTCGGCGAGTGAATGGCAGACAGCTAGATAGAGAGCGGTGAGAGTCAGAGGTAGAGAGAATGAGAGAGCTTATTAGATGTTTCATTACGTAGCGTAACGAATACCTGGATAAACACTCGTGTATATGAGTAAGGAAAGCTTGGCAGAAATGTAAAACTCGGAGTAAATTTGTTGGAGGTGTCATTAGTAACCCAAAACAAAGCAAACGACGAATGAACAACCCTGAATAAAGTCAATATCCTCCTACGACCCAACATTTGTTTTAAAAGACGAAACATTTGAAACCATGAATGCTTCGCACAGCGTCTTTTGCTCCCTGTTTCATTAAACAATAGAAAGCAGAATCCTGTCAAAACAACGTTCACAACTGTATCTTTTCATTGATCACTTTTAATTACTTTGTATAATACTGTACGGCAACGTTTGTTTCTTTAATACCGGTGTTATACAATAGAGACAACTGTAATTTAAAATTTGAGTTCTCGTTCTTTGAACTTTTCAATTCTGGACTAATAAGGTGGCAATCTCGATCGTCTCATATTGTCCTATCGTCTTCATTGAGAAAAAACTCAATGAAGAACTCAGTTCATCACTACATTGTGTCTTACACAATTGATTTTCTGTACTGACACATTTCTAATTACCTGTGATCGTCTTCAGTTTTCTACAAAATCTGTAATTCAATATACATTAAAAGCCAGAAGTACATAACACCTCTGTAAGTACAATAATAAATCTTGAAATGAAATATCAAACATCGAACCAATATAATCCTTTTTCTGAAGTAAATATCGTCAGGCGGTACACAAATAATACTAGGAAAAATTCATAAAGGTATCTTTCATTGCACTAAGTGGTGATTGTGCCAGCCGATCTAGTGAAGCTGTGTCTAAGTTTTGGTTAAGAAATAAACATGAATACATGTATCCTGACAAGCATCTGACTAGTGCGGTGAGATGGCCTTCCCCTACAAACTAGGCAGTATGCTAATATGTTGGTTCGTTTCATTTTTGACTGTTGTTCTTCCTTCGCTTGACGAGTTTGTGCGTTCCCTTGTGCTTAAGTTCTTCAACGGTGCCTCCAACTCAACATATCCCTACCTCCACCGCCTTAGTACTGACAAAGCTCCACCACCTTTCAAACACAAACGCCCTGAGCCTTGCACCAAAACCCCTCCCTCCAAGAAGCTCTCATCTGCCCGTTCCCCGGTATCGCAAAGCTTCGCCTACCGCCCTTCAGCTACACAGAATATGTATCGGAGCATGACGCCAGATGGACCGGAATCTGAGCTTGCTTACGATGTGCGTAGCTCCATATTTTGTGATCGTCTCCTTCCCCCCCAATCTCTTCTGTGCCTTGGAATTGCAATACGACAGCCTCCCGGGACTTTTTCTGTTCCGGCAGAAGTTCAACGACCCGTTGTGGGCGAGAAAATCCTGTCTTCCTAAGCGACGGGTTCCCGGAGGCTCCCCTGCTTCAGCCGTTGCGAACCGTTGCTATTCGTTGCTACCCGCTTCTATCCGATAACTGTAACTATAATTATAACTATATTTTATCAGGCAGTCATCGGGTTTGAACGAACACTGAGACCACTGGAGCACGTCATTGGCTGTTGCCCCAAACACCTGGAGCTGGACGTTTGGTGTTGATTACTATGAGGAATGATTTTGAGTGGTTCTGTTTGGCACTTACTGCTTCTTCTCAGGGTTAATAACAGTGTAGAGTTATTATATTTATATTTAACTTTTTGTTTTGTTAATTCTTTATTTTAATTTATTTAGGTCCATATTTGGTTGAAATTGGATTTTGTGTGTGTTGTACCTTAAGGCACTCACAGATAATGATCGAAATGTACTTTTTTAAAATTTAACAGTAATGATTGTTCACTACAAATCTGAAGTTTATCGGAGACAGGAAAATGCATCATTGATAAAAATATTTTAATACAATACCGGTATTTGAAATATTATTTGTGAAAAAAAAAGAAACAAACATAAAACCATTGCTACAAATACTGTGTTTATACATAGAACTAATAGTAAATTTTTGTCGTAACAGAAATATGAAAGCAGTAATTTGTAATTATTATATTATATGATAAGACAATATTATTCTGCTTGTTGCTTGCACGGTATTGTGGGAACAATCAGAATGACGATGTCAGGAGACATGCTTGTCAGTATTGTTCGTTGTTCCGACGAAACTCTTGACTGTCTGCCACAAGTCCCATACCACGTACCTACTGTTTGTATTGCGTTCACGTTATTAGGTGTAATTTACTGATCCTTGACGTATAACAGAATTATGGTAGGGAGGTAGCTAATCTTGTCTACACAAAGGGATGACGTACTGGTGGTGACATATATAAGACAACCTGCTAACATAGACGCACATTTACTCTAACCAACACACGACGGTACGGTGTATAGCTTTAAAATTCTTAGATATATGAAAGGATATAAATTAAGGCAAAAATTTGAGACTAATAAAATTAGGCAAAAAACCACACTAAGCATTAGACTTTTATACAACAAGAATTTAAATTTTTATATAACAAGGGATTTTTGTTTGTATTGTTACGACATCACGGAACAATCTACGTGTTTGTCGAATGTGCCAGAAGAATCTCGATGTAACGCGTGTGGCGTACGTGCTTGTCGACGCATTTTCGAGAGGTTTCTCGAAGGCGCCAGCCGCAGTTAATTACGAAGTGCACACGAGCGCTAAGACGCAATTAAAAACATTCTGGTCTGTGAGCGCAGGTATAAATACATGGCGGCAGCTTCCTTAAGTTTCAGTATAGCAGCGATATATTTACAGAGCGGTTCGAGTTATTACTGTGCGCGTTCAAGTGGTTATTAGTTAAGTGTTGTGTTTTATAATCGGACGGTATAATTGTAATACAATTGTGTTTAATATTAGTGACATTTTATTTGCGTGTGAATAATTTTTATTTTATTTGTCATAAGAGACTGTATTGTTAATTACGAACTGTTAACTGTGAAAATTAAAGCTGGTGATTAGTGACGTAATTGGTGTCTTGTACTGTATTTTGTTTCCACTGCACCTACGACGATCAATTAGATCGTCGTAACAGTGGTGTCAGAAGTGGGAGAGAACGGTTAACAGTGGAAACAGTGGACACTTTGTACAAGACGAGTGTAATTCGTAATTAATCAGAAAACAATGGATACCAGTCAGATGATAGAATTATTCAAAGCAATGCTACTACAGACGGAGAAACGACAGGATGAGAAACGCAGACAGGAAAGAGAAACGGCAGATGAACGACAGAAAACAATAATGGAAGAACGACTAAAAGGAAAACGTAAGCGTGAAAATGAAACAACAGAGGGACGAAAAAAAAGAAGAATTTAGTCGTCAAGCAGACGACGCGTCGCGACGTTAAGGCGTTCGTACAAGATGATAATACTGCAAAATTCGTCCTTTCACGAGGTGAGGTAAACAAACAAGTTGACAGAATATCTGAAATAGAAAAATCTGTGTCAACTATAAAAACAAGTATGTCATGTTTAGAAGATTCTATTACAAATTCAATAAAACAAATTAAAAATTTGCTCTTGTTCATGTTCTCCGTTTTGAAGCTGCCAAGTCGGCGACCTGCATTAATCAAAGTATGCCATCACGTTGTAACCAAACGGATCCAATACCAATACCACAGTATCGTCATAGCGGACGGCATAAAGAGATGATTCAAAAACGACAGTTTAAGAACTTAGCAGCGCCACAACGATCTTTCGAACCAAAGGATAAAGGCAGAAGACCGAAATGTTACAACTGTGGGAAACGAGGTCATCTGCAGGTAGACTGCTGGAAGAATAAAATACCGAGAGAAGAGAGCGATCGCACCAATTGGAGAAGTAATGCCCCAGAACAGCACACAGTTTCTATACAACATAAGACTAGTGGAAATCTGATCGTTAATGGATTTGCGGAAGGTAAACGAACATCATTTACAGTTGACACGGGAGCTACAATGTCTATTGTTGACTTAATCAGCAACCGACGGCCTCAAATTAGCTCTTGTACAATACAGACTGTGACTGGAAGCCCCATCAATATGTTAGGAAAGACAGACGTACGTGTACGTCTGGGTCTTCTCGAGTTTAGCCACCAAATGCTTGTTGCAGACATTGTTGATGAAGTGATTTTAGGCACGGACATTATGAATGCCTACGGATTTGTTGTAGATTTAAGAGAGAACGTCCTGAAGGTTGGACAAGAGAAGATAAAGCTTCGCATGGTTAAAATGTCAGGGTCTGCCAAACATTCAATGAAACAAGTGGCATTGCCCGAAGAAGAAATCAACAGGTCTGGTCAAGAGGAACCTTTCCTATTCCAGGCGGAAGTGGAAGAAGAACTAGCAGAGGAAGTACACATACGTGAAACAGCAAAAGAAGTGACTGGAAAGCCAACTATGGGTGTCAAAGGAAACCCTTTGTTTGTTTCTGAGTTAACAGAAGTGCCCAAGGGGAAAAGTTTCTAAGATGAAGTTACGCAAGAGGTTGTTGACGAGATCCAATCAGACTTCAATCTCGAAGGCGCTGCCGCGCGGACTGTGTCAAGGTCGCAGTTAATTACGTAGTTCACACGAGCGCTAAGACGCAATTAAGAACATTCTGGTCTGTGAGCGCAGGTATAATTAATACTGTACATGGCGGCAGCGGCCTTAAATTTCAGTATAGCAGCGATATATTTACAGAGCGGTTCGAGTTATTACTGTGCGCGTTCAAGTGGTTATTAGTTAAGTGTTGTGTTTTTTAATCGGACGGTATAATCGTAATATAATTGTGTTTAATATTAGTGACATTTTATTTGCGTGTGAATAATTTTTATTTTATTTGTCATAAGAGACTGTGTTGTTAATTACGAACTGTTAACTGTGAAAATTAAAGCTGGTGATTAGTGACGTAATTGGTGTCTTGTACTGTATTTTGTTTCCACTGCACCTACGACGATCAATTAGATCGTCGTAACAGTGGTGTCAGAAGTGGGATAGAACGGTTAACAGTGGAAACAGTGGACACTTTGTACAAGACGAGTGTAATTCGTAATTAATCAGAAAACAATGGATACCAGTCAGATGGTAGAATTATTCAAAGCAATGCTACTACAGACGGAGAAACGACAGGATGAGAAACGCAGACAGGAAAGAGAAATGGCAGATGAACGACAGAAAACAATAATGGAAGAACGACTAAAAGGAAAACGTAAGCGTGAAAATGAAACAACAGAGGGACGAAAAAAAGAAGAATTTAGTCGTCAAGCAGACGACGCGTCGCGACGTTAAGGCGTTCGTACAAGATGATAATACTGCAAAATTCGTCCTTTCACGAGGTGAGGTAAACAAACAAGTTGACAGAATATCTGAAATAGAAAAATCTGTGTCAACTATAAAAACAAGTATGTCATGTTTAGAAGATTCTATTACAAATTCAATAAAACAAATTAAAAATTTGCTCTTGTTCATGTTCTCCGTTTTGAAGCTGCCAAGTCGGCGACCTGCATTAATCAAAGTATGCCATCACGTTGTAACCAAACGGATCCAATACCAATACCACAGTATCGTCATAGCGGACGGCATAAAGAGACGATTCAAAAACGACAGTTTAAGAACTTAGCAGCGCCACAACGATCTTTCGAACCAAAGGATAAAGGCAGAAGACCGAAGTGTTACAACTGTGGGAAACGAGGTCATCTGCAGGTAGACTGCTGGAAGAATAAAATACCGAGAGAAGAGAGCGATCGCACCAATTGGAGAAGTAATGCCCCAGAACAGCACACAGTTTCTACACAACATAAGACTAGTGGAAACCTGATCGTTAATGGATTTGCGGAAAGTAAACGAACATCATTTACAGTTGACACGGGAGCTACAATGTCTATTGTTGACTTAATCAGCAACCGACGGCCTCAAATTAGCTCTTGTACAATACAGACTGTGACTGGAAGCCCCATCAATATGTTAGGAAAGACAGACGTACGTGTACGTCTGGGTCTTCTCGAGTTTAGCCACCAAATGCTTGTTGCAGACATTGTTGATGAAGTGATTTTAGGCACGGACATTATGAATGCCTACGGATTTGTTGTAGATTTAAGAGAGAACGTTCTGAAGGTTGGACAAGAGAAGATAAAGCTTCGCATGGTTAAAATGTCAGGGTCTGCCAAACATTCAATGAAACAAGTGGCATTGCCCGAAGAAGAAATCAACAGGTCTGGTCAAGAGGAACCTTTCCTATTCCAGGCGGAAGTGGAAGAAGAACTAGCAGAGGAAGTACACATACGTGAAACAGCAAAAGAAGTGACTGGAAAGCCAACTATGGGTGTCAAAGGAAACCCTTTGTTTGTTTCTGAGTTAACAGAAGTGCCCAAGGGGAAAAGTTTCTAAGATGAAGTTACGCAAGAGGTTGTTGACGAGATCCAATCAGACTTCAATCTCGAAGGCGCTGCCGCGCGGACTGTGTCAAGGTCGCAGTTAATTACGTAGTTCACACGAGCGCTAAGACGCAATTAAGAACATTCTGGTCTGTGAGCGCAGGTATAATTAATACTGTACATGGCGGCAGCGGCCTTAAATTTCAGTATAGCAGCGATATATTTACAGAGCGGTTCGAGTTATTACTGTGCGCGTTCAAGTGGTTATTAGTTAAGTGTTGTGTTTTTTAATCGGACGGTATAATCGTAATATAATTGTGTTTAATATTAGTGACATTTTATTTGCGTGTGAACAATTTTTATTTGATTTGTTATAAGAGACTGTGTTGTTAATTACGAACTGTTAACTGTGAAAATTAAAGCTAGTGATTAGTGACGTAATTGGTGCCTTGTACTATATTTTGTTTCCACTGCACTTACGACGATCAAGTAGACCGTCGTAACAGTATTATAACGTGAAAGTACTAACATACACAGCGCGTCAGTATATATTTCTGAATAAGACAACTTTTTTAATAAAAAATAAAATATTTAGATTATTGTAATCTGTTTACTTATTATTTTAGCCTAAAAGGTAATGTTTCACATGGCTGTCGTTTTTATATATATAATTTAAAACGAAAATTGGCGATATGCAACCCAAGTTGCTAGAAACATAACTAGCTTTTTTCGGAACAGGATTTTCGGAAGTGGATAGCGCTCTTACTTCTGACAGAGCCATTGCCCCTGGAATACCTCTGAGCAGCGTTTTAGGTCTTTTGTTTTCTATGTTTACGTTAAGAATGTGCCCAAGTTGCTTTCAGTCTAATAGGCCACATTCCCCGACGACATGGCAGTGTATACTGTCGATCGAATTGCTGAAATTTAACCTTACTCCTACAATGAGTCGCGCGCGCACGCGTGTGTGTTACTTGACTCCATTCTGCATTGAGTAAGTGAAAAAATGAAGGGTCTCCATTAACGCGGTCAAGAATACAGCTGTAGTGGATGCTACTTCCCAGACTTTACATAGGCGATACTAGACTACCTTGGTCTCCTGGTGTGAATTATCTAGGGCTTCGACTTCACAGACATTTCATCTGTCTGACGCATTCTGAGCTAGTAGCCCGCAAAACACCCTATCCAACAAGTCCGTCCCCTGGTTTGCAGCAACGCCATGACCAGCCGCCTAGGCAAACTTATCGTTACCACGCATGTGATAACAAGGGTTACCTGCGCGCTTCTAGTAAGGGACTACTTGCCAAAAACCCACAAACAAAAACTCCAGTGTCTGACGGACCAAGGTGTGTGTTAGGCCTGTAAACTCTATTGTCTAACTTCGAACGTGACTATCCGAAACTCCCTACGGAACATATTCCGGTGAGATTCCGGTCCGGTCTCTGAACGCCGCAATACGGACACTTTCCCATAAGTCTACCGCCGCAGTGGCCGTTTCCAGGCCACCCACTCATCAGCGCCCTCAGCAAAAACCCACCTCTGCCAGCTGAACCTTGAACCCGTCCTCGGCGGACTTTCAACCTGAATTACAGTTCGTCTAACTGAAACTTCACTCCCGGCCGGTAGCAGGCCGCATCTAAAAACCACTAGATTTCCATCTTTATTCCCAAGGTGTACTCATCTGAAGCTGAGGACCTGGCGTAATAGCGGGTGGCTGGCTTGTCCGTCAGTTGGCTCAGCCCCTGATTATCGTGTGTTAAGTAAGATCAAACAGCTTTAAATATACTTTTCAATGGTAGTAGCTAATTTACATATTTTTGTTACTCGCACACAGACACACTCGCGTGCGCGCGCGCTAAGTATACGGAGTATAACACTACTATTATACGTATAACTAAGTATACGAAGACGCAGTACAGTTTGATAAATATGGCAGCTGATCATACAATAAATACAAGTTTATAAAAGAGAGTGCAAGTCTGAAACAAGATTGTTCGATTTAATGAAATTGAAAACCAAAAGTGTAAATAAAGAATTATAAATAAGGTCTTGAGTACGTCTCTCTGTATAAGGTTCATTAACATAAAAGATTAACCCAGACGAAAAGGCAAAAGATTAATCTGAGGCCGCGATTTTTTAGGTAGTTGGAACTGCAGCCGCGTCATCTTATTTTATTCTTTGGGTTTAAGGAAGTTTACATTTTTATTTTTATTACAAATTTTTATGTCACTATCGTCTGTATTAATCTTATTAATAACTTTAAAACTACGTTACAATTTTTTAATTTTCAATATAATTAATTAAGGAAGAAAAAAATAGAACATGGCTGAATAATAGAACATGATGGCACATTAAATATTAAACTGTTGCGTAATGAGTTCCATTAGCAATATGTTATGACTCGTATGAACTGACTGGTAAATGTAAAACGAAAGAGTGAAGTTTCGTGGCTCCGAGATTATAAAATTGTTTATTCGAGATCTTAATTGGAACCTATGTTTTCTTTATAATGACCACCAGTAGACGTATACAATGAAAAATTATACAATGTAGGCCTATTCCTATTGGCCAAAGCTAAGGTAAATAAGGTACGAGACTAAATAAACCTAAATAAAGGCGAGGCATGGACGAGACTAAATTTAATCATGTTAGGATAGAAATACTAAATTGAGGAAAGAAAAAAACAATTTATACGTCTAACTTGAAAATAACTAAGAATTACAGTATAAACGTTTTAAAGTTAGCCATAAGAAAGCTACATTAATGTACTCAAAGTGTCACGGCTGCTTGTGTGTGTGTGCGCGCGCGCTCGCGCGTGGGCGCATGCGTGCTTGAGAGCAATAAATTAAATTAATTGATATTGCTTTATATAGTTTGAATAATAAATGTTCCAATATACTTTAATTGTTTGTTACGTTGTCCTTTTGTCCGGATTTGGATACAAAGACTAAGCTTGTGAGCGACAATTGTGGACCTTATGAGTTAGGTATAAAACAACAAACAATACATTACGAAATAAATAAGTGCTTTTGGGTTTGAGGAAAGATTGAATTTCGTCACTAACCTATACTAAGTCGGCTTTTTCGTTAAATTTTAAGTCCCTTTTTTCATACGCACAACGAAAAAAACATACTGCGAAAGTATCTCGGTAACTTTTCAAACAAAAGCAAAAGTCAGTGTTAATTTTTCAATAAAAGTAAATCACCTATTAACAGAAACGTGTTTAACATGCGCATTTCTTTGCCAGGAATTGAATCTCAGAATACAATTGATTGCAGCCGATGTCAATCGATTACAAGTGATTCCTAACTTTTTTCGTGTACGAAGAAGAAGAAAGTATGAATCGCAATTTTGTTTTCTGCCAGATTTCAGAAGAAAATCAATGCGTTTTATATAGTAAAAGGTTTTTATGAAATAGCTGATAAATTTAAAAAAATTTTGTAACCAATAAAATACAGCTAACAGTAATCATGACACTTTTGCTTCTCGTGTAGTGTAACAATTTAAGGTCAGAATTAGTATAGTAGTAGTGTAACAATATTAGGATTTGTAAAAATGTAATTTAATACACGTATGACTGCTTGTAATACTAAATTTACAATATATACAATTGAATTTAAAGTAAAATTAAATATTACATTCCACGTGCCAAATTACTGGAATAAAATCGCCGTGCTTTAAAACATTCAGTTTACGTAATGTAAATATTCTAAAAGTTTTTGTCTGAAATAAACTTGTGCACAGTAACTAGGCCGAATATTAGCAGAACGCTGTCGTAAAATTGTGTCCATCTGATTGAGATACCAGTGATGGCACAGACTACGAAAACTTTCATGTTTCGACATGTTTAGCTTCAGTCTTTGTTCTATAACCGAACGGGCCATTTCGAGTGCTATTATCTTTCTGATATTAATAAATGTTAAAAAATTGTTTTTTTAGTGGTGTGAATAAGTGTATTTCGTCTTTAGTTTGTGATATCGAGTCGCTTTACTGTTTATAATAAGTGGGAGAGCAACAAAATTGCATTATAAAGGTAACGCGATCTTATATAAATTCAACTTACAAATTTAGGCAAATATACTAATATTATAAACTTAGAAATAGCTATCACATTACGTTACTAATCGTTTACTAGTGATTTATTGTAAACAGATCTTCTTGTACATAAATACCCTGAAATAAAATTATTATAAATATCTTGATAATTAAAACGCAATATTCTAGTATTGTATAATTTTTTCTCTTCAAATTAGGCTACAATACTACTACTACTACTACTACTACTACTACTACTACTACTACTACTACTACTACTACTACTACTACTACTACTACTACAATACTACTACTCCTACTCCTACTTCTACTACTACTACTACCACTACTACTACTACTACTACTACTACTACTACTACTACCACTTCTACTCCTGCTACTACTAGTACTACTACTACTACTACTGCTACTGCTACTGCTACTACTACTGCTGCTGCTGCTGCTGCTTCCGCTGCTACTACTACTACAAATACTACTACTACTACTACTACTACTACTACTAGTACTACTACTACCACCACCACCCTATTTTTGGGAGGTTATTCTAAAAAAAAGCGTTCTGTAATTTACATATATGGATACCCCGGCCAAGTTTTACGAAAATCGGCTAATACATTCGAACGTTATTGAGAAACATACCGCAAATAGATAGAAAGACAGACAGACAAATGCCAAGCAGTTGAGTTGCAACTGAGAACTCGCTTAGCTCGTTATGTAAAAATTGATTTGTGTGCTTTGTTGTCACCAAGTATCCACGTACGGGATACTACATGATACATCTTTTTGAAATTGGAATACTTATGTTAAGATACAATTTTAAATTAAATGTTTCATGTGCCTGAGCTAGTTTGTGCTCGTATGTAAGCCTAATCATAATTTATCTCTGACGAAACAAATATACAATCGAAAGCTGGCTCAGGTACACACAAAATTTAAGTAAACATTTTATCTTATGATTTAGTGTGCTGAAGTTGAAATAGCGCATCAAGTAGTAAGTATAATATTATACTTGCTTAAGTAATATAACATTGTTTTTCTAGGTCCAATATCAGACTGATATGTCTCGTTATACAATTGTTTTGTACCGTGATGTAAAGAAACGTAATTAATAATCTAATGTCTCCTTATTATTATTATAAATCACCAGCGTATCGATGACAGACTAACCTGCTTATACAAGAGGGCAGTGTTGCCAACACTCTACGCTTTTATTTTTATTATTGCCCCAAAATTTTATCACAGGTTTTCATTTCCACAGGATCATTCGATCGGGGGGGGGGGGCAAAAAACTCACTTTGTGCGTAGTGCGGCCGTTAATAATCGAAGTTATGAAATCTAGGTTAATAACTAAACGATAAAATAATATCATTCGGCGCTAGTTTATTAAACTCCCAAAACTTAAGTTCTTGAAGCAAATTCCGATTTTGTGAAACGGATTTACGATTTTGTTTTTACGTAGGCAATTTTGCGGTAACAAAGGCTACGTTTGTCACATTGATTTTGTTTGTAATATGTGGACTGTGAATGTGAACTGCTGACAACAACCAGTCTTAAAATGATTTAGTGAACGTAAATAATTTTACGTTCACTAAGTAATGGTAAGCAATATAGTTTCATGTATATATCTTTGTTGTCCTTGTATGTCTTTCAGCTATATCTAAATAGGCCTACTAGGTGATAATAGGATATACTCATATATAAACTAAACTTCTCACATCCGATTTCAATCGTCAAAACTCAGCAACAGCTTATGTAATATAATTGCCGTGTTAGAGTGTAAAAGTAATTTATCATTTCCAGTAAATTTAATTAAATATTCCAGTCTGGTAAACAAAATGTTAGCCAGAAATACTAATTTTTCAGTGAATGAATAAGAGACAAAAATGAAAGTAGAGAGAAAGAGACAGATGGAAAGGCAATTTAAAAGGGAAACAGAAAGAGTGAGAGAGAGAGAGAGAGAGAGAGAGAGAGAGAGAGAGAGAGAGAGAGAGAGTCTATTACATATTGTATAACGTAACGAACAGCTGCTGCATAAGCACCTCTGTACATGAGTAATGAAAACTTGGTAGAACTGTAACTTTGTTGGGGGGTGTGATTAGTAACCGGTAAACAAAACAAGTGACGGATGAACAACCCTGAACAAAGTTACTACCCTCCCACGACCCAAACATTTGTTTTAAAGGACAAAACGTTCGACGTCATGAATGTTTCGCACAGCGTCTTTTGGTCCCGTTTTCTCTAAAACGATAGAAACCTGAATGCTGTCAAAATAAAGTTTAAATCTACACTGCGTGTCTTTACTTAGATTTAAATAAATTTACATGATTTTACTTGGTTTTAAATATTTTCTATACTCAGTGTAACATCATCGTTTGTTTGAGTCTAGCAGACAGCAAAACGGGCAATTGTAATATCTAATTTGCCACTCAATTCTAGACTGGTGGGTGGCGTGTTATCACATCGTCATTTTGACCACACCCCCCTCTAGTTAAAATATCTTTATTACATTATTTGAAAACGTTTCTAATCATGTGATTGAAGGATATTTATTTTTCCAATTTTCCTAAAGACACCAAAAACGGCTATTCATTCCAACTATAAGCCATATTATTGAAACGGTTGAATGCCGGACTATAGCCATTTTCAGTGTTAAAAGATGGAATCCGCTGGTGAAGCCGAAACGTTTGGTTCTTCAAAAACGAGACGACGGCCGGCTGTGAAAGTCTTCTTCCTGTGCTGCGACAGGTCTAACTACGCATCGATCTCACTCTATGGCACGTGTCTATCTCAATTCCTTCAAGAGAGCTTTCTTCTTTGATGTCATCAGTGATGTTATCAGTTGATGTGATATTAGTTATTGTTTAATTTTAATTACGTAGCTTTTATTTGACCACTTTTGACTATGTCTTAAGATAGTAATAATAGTGTAAAAAATAGGAAACATTACACATTTTTGAAAATTTCCCCTCTCTCTTTCTCTATTCATTCATTGAATAACTAACTTTTTCTCCCTTACATTATTTGTTCAGAGACTAGAATATGATTTTAAATTTACTGTAAATGGATTTATCTATTTACATATAAACATAAATTCATATAAACATAAATTACTTTTACATGCTAATTTGATAATTATAATAATTATAACAATTATATTATATAAGCGGTTGCCGAGTTTTGACAAATGAAGTTGTATACGAGAGGTCTATTTTAGATATTTCACTTCTGTATTTTTGACTTCTGTTTTCGCAACAAATTTTTACAAATTGTATTCTTATTCTTTGACTTTCAATTATAGATTTCCTGGTGGAAAATTATTACGTTATGTTGACCGTCATCTTTAAAAATATCCATGTGATGTTAATAATAAGTAATATTTTATAAAAAAGAATATATTTTTTATTATTTTTATAACGTGTCGACGATTTTTATATTACTGTCATCTTCAGAAAAATACTATGTGGTGTTTCAGCACACGTGTAAAACCACGTGATTAATTAAATTATACAGTTTTATTTTAGTGCATCAACTACCACATTTTCTTTCCGTTTGTAATATCCTTATAATGATTGTTATAACTGTCCTTTCTTTTATCTTATCTACTCTAATATTACCAGAAAGTCAATACAGTGATAACATACGTACTAACAGTTGGATTTCCTTTTATATTCCAATGATTTTCTCTTCTTCACTGTTACCGATCACTATCTAGTACATTGTCATATCCGCCCCTTCATATACTGCATTTTTGTCACGTTTACATTTCGAAAAATTTTGAATAATTTTTTTCCTCAAACAGACGATCTGTGTCTCTGCGTGTCTCTGCTACAGTGCCGTGCTGCACACATGCCTCGCCAATAATCGGTTTTTAATGATATAACACACACACAACCCTCCTATACACACACACATACACACACGAAGAGGTGAAAAACTGGAAGATATAACAGAAATAATATAGGCCAATGGGAAGTCCGTATGAAATATTCAACTCCACAAATCATAAGTACGATTTATAATTACTGTGAGCTCGCTGAATAAGAAAGTATTAAACTACAATCACGAAGTTAATACATTTTTATTAGTCACGACATAAACAAAGTAAAATAAATAGAAACAACACGAGTAATACGCAATATTGCTGTCAATGCATCTTTAGTTTATGTCTCTTTGAACTTATTGATTCTTCTTCTTCTTCTCTTCAAGGATTAGGTTATATAATCCTGTTCCGGCACCTATCTCATCCTTGGGCGACCCACGTCTCTTCTACCAGTTGCTTTATAGTTCAGTGCTGCTTTCGGCAATCGATCCTCTGTCATCCTTTTAGTGATCCCACCATTGACTCCTGTAAGATGAAATAAATTCATTTATTTCCTTTACTTCGAGTTCTGTTCTGATATCCTCATTCCTTATTCTATCTTACAATGTATAGTTTAAAGTACTCCGAAGAAACTGCATTTTATCACTTTGAATCTTACCGCATCCCTTTTTTGTCATGATTCGCGTCTCCTCGCATATGTCAATGTGAGTAATGTCTAATAAAATTGAAACCTTCTGCAGTGTCTTGTTTTATTTCTAAGATTTATATGAATCGTTCCACACATATTTCTAAATTTATTAATCTTCTCTTTTATATACAATATTCAGACTTATATCTTACTGCAGATCCGAGATATTTAAAACGGCTCACTTGTTCTAAAGGTGAAGGTAAAGGTTGTTCTTTACACCTATTTTAGTCTTCAGTGGATATTTACCTTTAAAGGCCATGGTTTCAGCCTTTTTCACTGAAATTGTCAGTGAGTACTCTCCTACTACTTCTTGTAATTGAAACAAGACAATAATTGAATAAGATGACATAGTTCTTATTCAAGAAAATGTGGATGATTTACAAAGAGTTATGTTTCAATTACTTATTGATTCTTTAATGATAATTGACAGATTTCTTAGTCCCGTCTCTACTTTACAGGTATATTGTACGTGTCAGTCACTTGTGTCTATACGACTTCGTCTTTAGTACTAATTGTTTACCGACATTGCATCAGATGGTATTTGGTAGCACGTTTTATTGTATTGGTGTCAAAAATAAGATCTAAATACAACTGACAGCATTAAAAACATAATAATTAGTGAATGGTTCTATTTTATAACAATTGCAATGTAGTACAACATATTAAATTAAATTTCTATACAAAAGTAAACGATTTAGTTTGTACAGTATAAAGTTGTATGATTAACTGTTGTAAAAGAAAAACTACAACATGAAAAGCTGTGAATATGAGTTATGAAAGTTTAGTGTGGTATAATTTTGTAACTAACTTTGTTAGGCGTAAAGTTATGATTAATTAACTAGCGAACAAGAACAGGTGTCGGATGGACATCGCGAACAAATGACTACCTTGCTTCCTTCGATCGTTAAGTTTTGTTTCAAAAGACAATTATTTGACAACATGGTGCTCTCTGATTCTGGCAAAGTAAAAGAATCAAGAACTTTCCATAAGTTTTAAATAACATTTAACAATTTTATACTTTAATTGTAATCAGAGCCCTTTAATTTCGTACAAACTACTTCATACATTTTTTTTTCTTTACTGAGCTACATTAGTTACATTGTTTAAAGTGAAACTTTCATTCACATAGTCATTGCTACCTATAGATTTAAAAACCTTTACCTTTCTTATTTTTAAACTCAAAACTGAATTGTAATATTAAATTCAATAGTATTAAAATATGAAATAATGAAAAATTGAGCATTTATGAATATAAAATATAAAAGTAAATTAAAAATTATTTATTGGAATAAAAATTTATTTAAAGCCGATGAGAAATTTACATTATATACTTACATAAGATTGACGTTTTCCGTCACTCGAATATATTATGGGTTTATATTTTATTTTACCTAACAAAATATATAACTAATGTACTATAGTAGAAAAGAAATATTAGCGGCACTAGCGATTATATCACAGTGCTAAGAAATATAATCGTCCTTTTATTTGTTTATTAGGGTTCGCCTAGTAAACAAAAAATTCATAATCTCTTTTACTTGTAATTATCGGTCTGTAATTAGATATGGATGGCGGATTTTTTTTTTACAAAGTTACGGAACCCGAGGAATAGCTTGAGCTGACTGATATTTGAAAATGATTCTAACTCACTCAGACTCGATTACTTTAATTTTGTTACATTGTTTGATCGTGTTAGTTAGTGTCTGTTATTTCTCCCAATTTTATGTATTCCGTTTAGCTATACAGCAGCTCCAGCTTTTCCCTACAAATTGATTACGAAAGTCCAAGCATTCTTAGGACGTTTAGTTACCGGTGTATAGAAATTTGTAAAAAACTACATAAGCTCACAGTTACTTTCTTAATACTGCCTTCTTCTTCTTCTTGTTCCCCTCTATAAGGATTAGGTTATATAAACCTGTTCCGGCATCCATCTCATCCTCGGACGACCCACGTCTATTTTACCCATTGCTTTATAGTTCAATGCCGCTTCGGCAATCGATCCTCTGTCATCCTTTGCAGATGATCCCACCATTGTGTTTGGTAAACTGAGAAAATTTCATTTATATCCTTTACGTCGAGTTCTGCCATCTTTAAAATAGTTTTTTCTTTGTTGTAAATTGAATTGTCAATCAGTTTTTCTTGCTACACAGAGTATAGCCACACAATTTGTTAAATTGTTTATAATTTGAATATAGTATTTTATATACTAACTTTATAAAACATAAAGTACGAGTTGTCCTTTGCAAATAGCACTGCATTTTTATGTTTTGACCGCTTAACGCTGTGTTCACTTTTCTGGTCAAGAACCTGAATATTGTGACTCTAAATTGATGACAAATATCAACAAAAATACATTGCAGCATTACGTACATCTTCTTCTAATATGAAATTGCTATTTTATTAGAATAAAATTGACTCACGTTCTGATGATCTGTACCTTCATCGTAAATCTTTTGCCACTGGAAACCAATTTTTTCCTGTAATATTTTTGTCAGCAGCAATTTATACTTGATTTAATTGAATAGAGTTGCCACATAAATAAAATACAATGTAAAATACCAGTTTTCAACTTGCGCGCGCGCGCACACACACATATACACATATAATCGGTATTTGTAATAAGGAATTCTATAAATCTCGTTACGCCGATTGACAATGGTAAAGTCGATAAATGTAAGTAATAAAGACGGCAACAGGACGTAGAAAGACATAGGAAAACGTGCTGTTCAGAGATTCAATAACATATCAAACTTCAGCGTGGAGATAGACAACAGAAATGCGATGTTACGAAACCCTATAAAATATTTATACTGCTTTTGAAGTGGTGTAATGGCCGAAGCAACGTTGAACGCTTCAATACGTTTATTGGGAATGCTTTGTAGGGATAAACGTAATCCTTTCCCCGCCAATTCACTTACACACACACATGCTTTAAACATATGTGAGTTTAATTAAATTTAATAGAATTGTATTACTATCTTGTAGCT
This sequence comes from Magicicada septendecula, assembly GCA_034769895.1. Lineage (NCBI taxonomy): Eukaryota > Metazoa > Arthropoda > Insecta > Hemiptera > Cicadidae > Magicicada > Magicicada septendecula. The sequence continues at coordinate 157,989,070 of CM068367.1, forward strand.
ATGTTGTAACTATTAGCGTACATGTTATTCCTGATCTGTTTCTTATCTTAGACGGTAATCTTACCCTTCTACTTCTCTATTCAAGTAAGTAGGCGAATCAGCTTTTCCAGTTTTCAAGGTCTACCTTTTAGCTGCCTTTTACAACATTCCTATTCTAAAGACCTTTGAACTTTGTATTTAAATTTGTCGCGAAACCACATCAGTTTCTCGCGGAATATTGGTAAAAGTCTCCTCTAACTCTCCAAAGACGACGAGTTGGAGAGATCGTCTTATTCGGGAAAATAACGAAATTGGCATGTAAAACATGTAGTTCTGCATGTACGTAGAAGACATAGTATTGCCTAGCGCGAACCTTGTGGAGGTGACGCTGGTCCTAAACAGCTACAGCCAGGAAGCGACCGGACCATTACCTTGGAAGATCGCGGCACAGGCCTCAGCAACGTCAGCTACTCAAGTGATTCGGGCAATGTAGCAGGTAAAGACCATCTGGCAGGCTTGGACTTGTCGCCAGACGCTGGAAGTACACACTGTACTGATCACGTGCTTCAAATCAGTTGGAGTACGGTTTTACCTGTCCCACAACAGCTAGACTGAAAGGTAATGGGTGCCAAGGTGAGGTGAGCGCAAAAGCCCAAGGAATGCCGCTGTTAATCGACGGTACGGACCTCCGTCTCCCTTCCCGTTTACAGTCCCGTACCAACCTGGTCCTTGTGAAATCTCTTCTCGCGGATGTTATTTCGTGCCTATTGGCTAGATGTGATTCCCATTTTAGCAGGCAATGCGCGCTACCAATGTTCACTATGGTAGGTATCTTTGTAATGGTAATATCGGTATCTTCGGACTCGGAGAAAGCCTTGAAAGGCTTCCATCGACTAGGGACAGATTTGACTCGAACGTATATCTGATTTGGTCCGTACATCTGAAGACCTGATTCACCCCTGCGCAAGCATGAGGCGACGTTTGTCGTGTGATATCATCACAGACAGCTATTGCCAATGGGAGTATTGTATTGACTTTTATCCTCCCTCCAACCGGGTCCTACCATCAAGAGACTTCTAACATGTTGCCAGAAGAAGGAGATAAATGGAATCTTCTACTATTTTTTGTGATAGAAGGCTGTGGTCATAACGATTAATTTCACAACGTTCACAGTGCAAAGCAGTATAGTTTGGCCAAGATATAAGTTTTGCAGTACAACAAATGTACGCAAAACCACAAAACCTTCACGGCTAATAAACCTTCACGTAGGTAACAAAGTAGCGAAGATATCATTAGAATTAACTAAACAGCAGAAAGGAACGACACGTACTACATGGAAAGAAAATTATGCTGAAGTAAATATAATACAAAATAAATATGTATGCAACACATTTGTAGAGTGTCAAAGTTACAACCAATAAATCGGCAATGCTGGTAAGAGTTAATGAGTCATTTATAATACCATGTTAAGGTAGAAAAATTTAAGACGGGCGTGATTAGGTTATACAGAGGCTCATATAATTTTAATCTGGATGCTATCCACGCAACATAGTGTATACTACACTACACAAACGCCACTCCAGTTTACTTTATTATTAATGTTAGAAGGGTTAATGAATTGGAAATGGCGGCATAACGGAATGAGCACGAGAATGACAGACGGGGTGAAAGACTCAAAGAGAGTGTGGCAGAGAGAAAGAGATAGAGAATATTACACTAATCATGTTACAAATAACTACAGAAGCACCACCATTAATATGAATAACGTCTGGTCATACTGTTCTGCGAGAAAGGTAGTTAGAGAAGTGTGAGTTAAATGGTGGTGGTGAGTTAAAGGGTGGTTTTAGCCGGTGAATGCCAGTGACGGATGAACAACCACAAGCAAAGTTCTCTCTCTCTCCCTCTCTCTTTCTCTCACTCTCTTCCTCTTGCTCCCTCCCACTCTCCCCGTCCCTTACAATCTCTTTACGTTTGCTTCCTGCCTGTTTCACACTGCTGATAGACTGACATGAGCCTGAATGCTTTAGAGAACATGGAATTTTGTACAAGAAGTTCAAACTTCAATTATAATTCAATTTCAAATAATTCAAATACAGTCTCCATCCTTTTCAAAGCACTGGGCCCCGTGTTTCCGGTAGCTTACGTATTACCTAACAAAAATTGTTCCGGCAATGAATGCGCCCGTTCTCGAACAGCTTTGATGACTTATTCATTGGAACGAAACTTATTCCTTCTTAAAATTTTCTAAAGGGTCCAAGCAAATGAAAGTCAGAGGGTGCGAGATCCGGACTATAGGGAGCATAGGGTAAAACGGCCCGCTTTAGGTTCCAAATTGTAGCCATCGTATGGTTGACGACATAAGGATGCTCATTATCCTCTAAGAAACAGACAGAATGCTGGTGTGCTTAAGCTAATTTCAGATGGCTGTTTGAAGTAACACTCGGCTTTTATAGTCCGATGATCTGTTATGAAATCAATGTGTATGACTCCTTTTGTATCCCAAGAGAATTAAGCCATAATTTGTCTTGCTGAAAAGCGGTTTTTGCTTTCTTACATTTTCGTGATGAAGGATATCATTTCAGTATCGATGCTCTTTTGGCTTCTGGGGCAAAGTAGTGTACCCATGTTTCATTAGCAGTGAAAAGAGACTGCAAAAATCCCCTTTTCTTTATAAAGTGCCAATAGTGAATGACTCACCTTCAGCCGTATCTGCTTGTGTTCGTCTGTCAACATTCGTGATACAGTATATGACGTCAGGATATCTGAAACAATATCCCGCATCGTTATACGATGATCATTTTGAACAAGTGTGTTGATTGTGTCAGCCATCTCTACTGTTGTTGTTTCTGGGCGTTGTAGCTGCGGTTCATTCTCGATACGTTGTCGCAAATTTTTGAAAGCTTTATTTCTTTATGAATGACAATGTGTCACCATCAAATTGTCTTTAGAAAGAAATTTAATAATAATGCGTTGTTCCACGCTTGGATGCACATCTACTTTACTCATACTTTCCAAACAACAATGCATGTTGGTTGTTGAACGACTGAGAGTTTAGTATTTGTTCCCGCGCATCAGCCAGTGCTATCAACTTTGGAATTTGTTTCTTCAATTTGAAGCCCAAACCAAATTATAATTTATGTTTGAACGCTCCTTGTTTAACTGATATTCAGTCGTGTTGAACATAAGTACAGAGTTATAAAATGGACTTTTTAAAAATTTTAATTTATACAGTTATATACAATTTATACAATGTATAGAATGTTTATGTAAATTTTTAATCAAGTTTAGCGGTTGTTATAGGCTACATAGTTATTGTTTTTTTTGTAATAACATTTTACAATAATTCTATTTTATCTTGTTCAACAGGGCCGTTTCAAATACACATGCTCACTCTCTCAAAACATAAAATAACTTATGTGACAATTCAAGACCGATTTCATACTTTAATTCAAAAGACGAAGATACACCAAATATGTTACACGGAGAGACCTTCTGACTCTAAGACAAGCAGTAGCCAATCTTGCAGCAAAGCACAGATTACAACATAAAGTATGAATATCATAGATAAGAAAGCGTGAAAAATAAAGCAGAAGAAGGAGAAAATAAGAGTTAGGATTTACAGGAAACAGCCGCATTATTGATGGGTAGTAGTGACTTCCCTGCTCAGGATGATAATTCTAACAACAAAGTTGTAGGTTTATTAATACAAGTACATGAGTTTTTTAGTTAGAATATTCACTTGTTTTTTAACTTTCTGTGACCATCTTATTTTATATCCTTGAAAAAGATGGACAGATTTTGTGACAAAGAATGTAACCACTATTCAGTGTCTAAATTCCTGCTTATTCTCCCATTCATCAGCTTTCTCTTTAGTTCTGTATAATTTTAAAATTCAATTGAAATGTACATAGTTTCTGATATGTCGCTTAAGCTTAATTCTTTGTTTATTCCTTAATATCTTCAAATATGGGACAGTTGCTAGAAAATAATAGCTAATACACTTTTGGATACCACGTGACTTTGTAATATGTAAGACAGTATTTTGTCCCACATATTTTCATTATGAAATATGTGAGACAGTATTTTGATTATCACAATAAAATGCAGAATTTTAACGTCAATGATATAAAAGAACTTGAACTGTGAAAAATCTACTGAGAACTGTTTGATTGTCTGAGCAAAAGCCTCGTAGTTATTCAGACTTTTTAAAATGCAAATAGTAATTAATATAACTGATTTAATTGATTTTATTGACAGTAGTCTGAATTGAAAAATAGTAACACTAGTAAACATAACATGGTTACATGTTAACTAGTAAACATGGTTACATCTCCTAACCATTCTTCAACAATAGAATGTGGGATTCCTTCAGACCAGCAGCGTTGGTAAGGCGGACGGTTGTAATTTACTGGCTGATGTATGCACAGCGCTGACAATTAATTTACACTGCTTCAATGTATTGTACCGTATGAATAGACCTTAATTAACGTTTCCCATTTCAATCGATCGACGCGGAATTTTTCAATCGTCGGTGACCTATTTCAGTCGACTTGATGTATCGAATTCTTCCACGTATTATGCAGCGTGAGTTATGCGATCGCTCACTTCCAGCCGACTTATTAATTCTAATTGATTATGAATTGCAGCAACTAACTTATAAACGTGAAGTAAAATAAAATCAGTCTGCTGATTGTTCGATATGAGATTTATTAATTAATTCGTTGTTGTTAATTTACGTAGTGAACAATTAGATATACTGCACACTGCAACAAAACTGTTCCGGAACTGTTTCGTCTCTGTTTCTCGCCCACGCAACAAAACTGTTTTGTTTCTATACCTGCCCACACTGCAACGAAACAGTTGCTCTGCTCGTCCACTATTCGTTCCTTATTTCTAGTAGGGCTATTATGAAGAAATATGCACTGAATTAGCACATAATATTTCCGGTCTATTGTAAAGGCAAATATTATTCAGATTGGCTTATTATTATACACTTTCTTTTCCCGTTGTTACTGTTACAGCCGAGTATCCAACACTGTTGGATAGCAGTGTCTATCTAAACGATAGTCTCGACCGCTCTCGGGTGTAACCGCGACAACATCCCTGTTTGCACCCTATTTTACCAAGTAGGCTATAGAGGGAATACTCGTGAGTCGAAGTAAATATTTTTTCGTGGAAAGTGATCTAATTAAGTTGTCACAACAGGCATTAAAAATGTCGGTATGGAGAACCATACATGACTTCCGTGTTTTACGATTTATATTTAAAATCATTTATTTGAATTCGGTTCGATAATTTCTTTAAAAAATATCGCCACCCTCAAACTATTTTCACTATTTATAGATTTTTTGTTATTATGGGGTAGTCGTTTAATATAAATTTATTTTCTAGTCACTTTATCTATAAAAATTAAGTACTATATTCTTATAAAGAAACTGAACTTTGTAGATAATCATCCCTCCTCAAAACACAAAAAATACCAGTACCCCTCGACCTTAAACGAAAACCTTCATTTTTGATATTTACACTTTTATTGAGTAATAATTTTATTATATGTAATTATTAATGTATCTTATCCTTCAAAATGAAGTACATTATACGACATCAAAAAGATAGTTTTCGAAAAATTCCCCCTTCCCCCTCAACCACCCTTATCATTTATAGATATTTCATCTACCTTTCTACAGTGGATTATTATGACCTTATTTTCAGGATACTTTATCACAGTTAAGTACTTTACTTTTGTTAAAACGTAAAACGTTGCAAGTAAACTACCCCTCTCCCTTAACCTATCTTCACCAAAATCAACAAACCTTGAGTCCTATACACCTCGGACTCGTGTGCAAAAAATTATTTGATTCTGTTTTAATTTGCGGCAGTTATCGTTCGCCATAGAAAATAGTCTACACCTAGACAAATACACTTTTCGGAAAATGACTGTCCTTCATGTTTAGATGATAGTACAATCAGAATCAGCCCTTATCTCGAACACGACTTTTTTTCACGATCACCATACTTCCATTTCCTTACGTAACATGGAAGTAGAAAGGCAAGCTTTATTTATAATTATAGCCCATATCGCACCTTTTTCCTTCTCAGTCGTGTCTATTCAGGAACTTATAGTGTTTCTGTTGTCATCCAGTCTTATCACATGTCCAACCACTGCAATATATTTAGTTTGTTACACGAGGTCTGTCTAAAAATTAATGGGACTTAATTTTTCCCAACAAAATTTTAACACCGTGAAACCAAAAATCCAAAGCCAACTCCGGATCCGTTATGTTAAAAGTATTGTAAACGCTCCAAAACTATACGAAACTTCTAAGGACACTGACAGTTGAAGACTCTCACTTTTTCATTCACCTGCAAACAGGTACTTACTTGTCATCGTGTGTCCAGTTACGGTTACTACTTGAAGGGGCGGCGAGGCATAGTTTATCTAGTTGCTCTCAGTTAGCTTTCCTCATCAACTGAACACTGGTATCTTTCAAGTGGTGCGTTAGTGTCTGGCGGGTTATTCTTGATTTTTATTGGGTTGTTGTTTCATCATTATCACAAGAACCAGCAGCATTAAAAATTAAACTGAATTCTTTTCTAACAAAAATTCTAGTATTCTTGACTAAACAACCTTGTTTTGCAAAGTTGCGAAACATCAGTGAACTGCGCGAAAGCACAACAACGTTTCCGAGCATGTAGGCTACAACCGCGAAACATAAATCTGCTGTTTTGGGAACAACAAAAGCAGGCGAGTTAAAAGCAGCGCTGATCTGTTGGTATACAATCTACCAACGCCAATCTCAGTTTTCACTGGTTCTCTGCAAAGAAGGGGCCTAATTATGGTATTGTGAAATGTGCTTTTTTCCAAAAAATTATCTTACCATCTTTCTTCCTATTCGTATTAATATGTGTAAATTTTGTACAGTCTACAATGTTGCTATTTCCAAATTTGAATCAACCTAACTATTTTCGTATATTTGCGCGCTCATTACTAAGCCTTCATATTCTTTTCTAACTATTGGTATTTTTTTAGAAATTGACAGGTATGTGTGTGTGTGTGTGTGTGTGTGTGTGTGTGCGGGGGGGACACGTCCACCAATTGCCATGACTGCTCCAGAACGGTAGAATCCGCTTCCAACTTGACGTTTATATTGGTTGGATGATTTACGAATGATCGTCGCTATTCGTTCAACCCGCTTAAGTACGTCTTTATGTCTTCTATAGACAACAAATTAGTTAGGAGCTTCGTGTAGCATCGACACTTCTCGTTCAGCCAAGGTTAGCCACGATCAGACTTTACTGTGCAGCCTAGTGTAATTCCTTTACACTCGTCATATAAGCGTCAGGGACAAAACGCACTACATTATTTTTTCTTTTCAAAATACAGTGTAACTTTTTCAATATTCAGTTGTGATTAAATATTCTAAAGTCATGAATGCTCTCATATAACTTCTCTAGTTGTTTGAACAAATTGTTATGACAATTTTTATTCTTAATATTTTGAGAGTTTCAATTGATGTACAAGTTTATAAAGTATGTTAAGAACAGCCAGTTGACACTTATCCCACCATCTGTTTTCAATCTAATTTTAAGCCTACATCCAATTTTGTCTACGTTTCATCTACCTTGTCAGATTCCTTATAATATAATTTGTATAACCGACTCTTCCACGGCTAAATAAGTATTATTGTTTTTAATGACCTTAAAAACTGTATTTGTTTGTTTTTCAGGTAGGTTTTCGTTAAATTTTTGAAGCACAATATTATCTTCTTACTTTGATATCCTTTACATTTTACGGATTGTACATAAGAGCTTCTTACTTCATAAAAGTTTCATTGTCTATTTCATACCTTACAATCATCGACAGTATTTTCTGTATTAATCTCGGGTTATAGTCGTTTTGTGTCTCTTACTTTTCTTCCAATTCAATCAACCTTAACATATTCGCTTGGCTGTAGTACGTTCTAGTTCCATTTAACTGCAGACTTTCTGACGTCTAATGATAACGTGAATTACCACAAAAAAACTATTGTAATTTTTTCAAATTTTCAGTTGTTTAAAAAAACTTGCCAAACAAATGGCTTGTATAACAATGTTTGCACTGCTAGCCAGCACATTAGAAACCTATTTCTGATTTTAACGGTAGAACTGATGCTTTCAAAATATTTTCTGTGTGTGTGTGTGTGTTTTTTTTTTGTAGCCCGAAATTTTCTTGCATGTGTAATAAAATAAAAAAAATATGTATTTTCTTAAGCAAGTATTAAAATTATAATCACAATAATATTAATAATAATAATCGTTATTATTAATTACTGTTTCACACACACACACACACACACACACACACACACACACACACACACACACACACACACACACACACACACACACACACACACACACACACACACACACACACACACACACACACACACACACACACACACACACACACACACACACACACACACACACACACACACACACACACACACATTGACGCTTTCTATAATGCTCAAAATTTTACTTTTTTAATTGCTTCCGGCTTGCAGCTTATAACTATTAAAAGTTAATTACAAATGTCTATCGGAAAGTTAACTAGGTTAATGTCTGGCTGTCTGTCTGCATAAGTTCTATTCGTACGTAATACACTCAAGTAGCTATCCTTATAGCGAAAATCATGTCACAGTAAATTGTAGTCGGGGTAGTCGGGGGTGAAGTTAGTAGAATATTCTGCCAACTACTGCGCACCAACCGTCACAGAAATATCTGATGACAAGCGAAATATCCAAGCCAAAATGCGCTGTTAATAATGTAACGACACCACTTTGCAGCTATATAGCGAATGATTCCATTTAGATAAGCGACTTACAATTTGACTGGCGAGCACATTCAGTCAAATAGGTTGCACACCTACTCAATCTCAATAAGCGTTTAACATGTCGGTTATCAGATAAGATGTCAGTTCTCTGATTAAAAAAATAAAAATTCTTGTACGCACTTTAGAAAATAAACCTTATTAATTCTATAAGAAAGATAATTTATTATGTTTATTTATATGTTTACGTATATATAATTCATTTTTGTATATGTTATATGTACATAAAGGCTTACTTATGTCACCTTCTCGTTTATCTGCTTCTGCTTCTTTCACACTTCACGTATTAGATTTCTCGAGATTCCGACTACAGACAAGTAGCGTGAGACCATCATTTCCGTAATCTGTCACGATCACCTTTATCAGCTAGTTTGTTTGATAGGAATTACTTCTGTCCCTCATGCTGTTTTACTTTACTGTATTTACATTTTCGTTAACAATTTTCGACAAACCTCTCAGCCTAGATTCTGGACTCCAGACTGGTAATTACTGACTGCTTAGTTAGAGCTATTGACATAATACAAATTAGGAAAAATTATTTTGAAAACGTTTAACCTTGTTTGGCTGATGCTCGCAAATGTTGCTTGGATGCCACACCTTAAGTAGTTTGATTTAAATCTCGCCTTAATTTGAGTTAGTCTCAAATGTAAAAATTCTTCCAAGTTTCATGTTGCATATACTGTACTAATAATGAGTCCCTAAAGAAGTGTACAAGAGCGGAGTTTTGTGTCATGGAAGGCTGCATTATGTCTGCGAATAAAGATCTATAATATATAAGGTGTGAAAACTGTAAACACGTTATTTAGAATATAGATATATTCAGTGGCGACTCTTCCATATAGGATATGAGGATCATCCTACACTTAAAAAAATAAATTAATTATTTTTCGAAAGAAAATAGTATAAATTACCTTACCCCAATGGGTAGAAAAGGGAATTGAATGAAAAAAAAATAGTATAAATTTCTATAAACATTAAATTGAGAACCAATTACGAGTGCCTTGTGTTGTAGTACAGTGAAAACTCGTCCTCAAGCATACGCTATACGGCATATGACTAGTGGCGCGCGCAACGATTGACTATAGTACTGTATTAAGTGACTAATACGGACGCAATTGAGGATGTGGTGAAATGTCCTACCTCAACAATAATAGTTAGTATACATTGTGGCATATGTCATTAATGAATCAGTGTAATAGTGTTTATAAGCTTAGTTAAATGAATATGGAAGCTGTTAATTATAGTGAAGAAAGTGAGTGTAATTGTGCAATTGAACAACTGTTCAAAAAACCGTTTAGTTCACTCAGTTTCTCTGAAAAAAGGGATTTAGTTTCAAAAGGTAGGCCTATGCCTTGTTTGCCTAATTTAGTTCAAGAACGAAAAACAGGTGGCAAGACAGTTAAACTTAAATTCCATACCAGCAAATATAGTGATATTCCTTGGTTGTGAGGATGTAAAAAATTATCAAAATTATTTTGTTGGCCTTGCTTATTGTTTTCCATTCATAAAAATGTGTTGAATAAAGATGGGGTTGTGGATATAAATAATTTGGTGAATATATTACGTAAGCGCCATCAACAAACTAAAGAACATGTAGCAGCTTCTGTTACTTTTAAGCAGTTTACCTTTACACAAACTGAAAATAGAATAGAGTTTTGTTTAAGCAAAGCCCATAAAGAAAGTATAGAAAAACATAATAATAAAGTTAAAAGTAATCGGTATGTAGTTCAAAAGTTGATAGATTTAACTTGTTTTCTAGCACTCCAAGAACTACCATTCCGCGGGCATAATGAGTTGGAAAATTCGGTGAATAGAGGGAATTACAGGGAATTATTGCATTTATTAGCAGAAAATGACGCACAATTACAAATCCATCTACAAAATTCTACTGTTTTTAGTGGAGAAACTTCAATAATTCAAAATGATTTAATCGAAGCTTGTAGTGACCACTTGATGCAAAATATTAAAAAAGAAGTTTCAGAAGCAAAATTCATTGCTATTATTGTTGATGAAACTACAGATATTGCCAAAAAATCGCAACTTTCCACGGTTTTCCGGTATGTACACGCAAGTGGTGCAGTTCAGGAGAGGTTCATTAGGTTCTTAGATGTCAGTGATGATCGAACAGCTGATCGAATTTCGAAATGTATATTTGGCCACCTGGATGAATTTCGTTGTTGTAATAAGTTGGTAGCACAAACGTATGATGGCGCATCCGTCAATACAGGACAATATAATGGACTTGCTGCCAAAGTTAAATTGAAATGTCCGCAGGCATTATTTACAACATGTTATGCGCACAAATTAAATGTGGTTTTACAAAACTCGGTAAGAAATATTAAGCAATGTAAAATTTGTTTAATAACTTTGTCTGGTTTCGCATCTTTTTTTTCACACTCATCAAAAAGATCACATGCTCTTGATGAAATTGTAAGTGCTTGTTTCCCTTCAGTAGCTCCAACTAGATGGCTGTACAATAATCGACTTGTTGAAATGGTTTATGACCATAAGGAAGAGCTGACCGAGTTGTTTGATTTTATTTTGGGAAATGATACTACGTTTGATGCAGAGTCGCGGTATTGTGCAAAAGGTTTTCGTAAAAATCTTAATGACTTTGAATTTAATTTCTTATTAGAATTATTTCATTTAGTGCTTCCTAAAGCAGAAGTCTTATTCAAAATTTTACAAAAAAAGTCATGTGATATTATGTTTTGTAAAAATGAAATTGAGAATTTTAAAAATTTGCTTGTTCGGTTGCGCGGCGATTTTGGAGGCCTGTGGGTAAAATTGAAGGATTTTGAAATGAACCGTAACGAGACTTTTCCCAACAAAAGAATAAAAATTGATGATGATAAGGAAGCATTTTATCGCCGCCTTTATTTTGAAATTTTAGACAATTTAAAAATGCAAATTGAAGATCGGTTTTCTGATTTCCGCAAATTAGAGTTTTTTGCCCTTTTGGAATTTAGTAAATTTAAAGAGTACTCTCATGAAATCTCCTTATGGACACTATTTTAATGAGACCGGCTTAAATTCCGAATTCTCATATATTTATAGTTCCCCATCATTCAAACATGATTCTGTTTCAAAATTAAACGATTACTTAGTGTCAAGTGACTTAAATGAGACTTTACCAGAATTAGCACAGCTTGTAAATTTCTTTCTGACTATTCCGGCAACAAGTACTTCAGCAGAAAGAAGTTTTTCGGCATTGAAGCGTATCAAATCATATGCTAGAAATACGACCACACAAGATCGTCTCAGCGGTCTAGGATTAATATCTATAGAAAAGAAGTTGTTCAAAGAGTTGAAAAAAAATCCAAACTTTTACGATTCTGTCATAGACATCTTTGCAGCAAAGAAGGAGAGAAGGATCGACCTGAAGTACAAGTAAAGCAAACAATGGGTAAGTTAATTGTAAATCTCATAGCTAATTATTATTATATGACTATTAATTATTAATGTATTTTAGTCGTGCCTATAATTTTTCTTTCGACAGTAGTCTACATCCTACACGTTTTAAAATCCGCGAGTCGCCACTGGGTATATTATATTTTAGATATTGTACACGTTTTTCCGGAAAATAATATTTTTGTTAAAATTTGCTATATTCGACGTGATTACACTGGTCAACACATGTTTTGTCCCCGACAAAATTTTATGTGATTCTTATGTATTTTCATACGAGGAATCCAGTTTTGCTATCAAAATTTTGCTATAACGTATAGCTTTATAGATATAAGAATAACGTTTTTTTTTTCAATTTTCTATGTTGGAAATTGTATTATTTTGCAATAAATATTACTACAGTATTGACTTGGAGCACGTATTGTTTATTTATTTGAGGAAATGAAAACAAAAGCTACACGTGACATATAGACTACGGTTAACCCTTTGATCAGCAATCACTTATATGTACGTTTTCAACTTTCGCTGCCTCAGTATTGCCGATATACAACGTTAGTTGCGAAGTTATACTATTGCACTCTGGTAGATTGTTTTTTAAACGTTTGGTATTCGTTGATTCTTGCTGTGATGTAATATGTGTGGCTGTGGTGAACATTTGTGCAGAAGTGTGCTTGGAGGTTATGTTGTGCGTAGTACGAACATACAGAGGCGTGCAAGTGTATTCTTTTACAAACAACTCGTATTGTTTATCTTATCTTAAACACTGTGTATTGTTCTGTATTAGTAGCTTTTATTTGTGTGAAAACTCAAAAATGCCGTGCAAGTGCCTCAACCATCCGGACACGTTTTGTTATGTGTGTGGTGATTTGACTTTTAAACTTCAAAGGCGGAACTTTACCCCTTTAATAAAAAAGTGCTATCAACTTTATTTTGGTTGCAAGGTAGGAGATCAGGACAAGAGTTGGTCCCCCCGTATTTGTTGTGTTACTTGTTCAAGGCTTTTAACGGGGTGGGCAAACGGCTCTCGCCATATGCCATTTGCAGTTCCCATGGTGTGGAGAGAGCCAAAAGAGCATTCTTCTGACTGTTATTTTTGTTTAACAAATACAACGGGAATAACAAGTAAGTCGAAACACACTTTGAAATATCCCAATAGCGATTCGACCTGTTCTCCACAGTAATGATCTCCCAATACCAAATCACCCGGTATCAATTGATATAAATGAAAATCCAAGCTCTGAAGAGGATCAGAATGAAGATCACTCTGATCGACATGTTCCAAGTTTTGAAGTTTCTAACGAGTCTCATTTATTGACACAAGGAGACCTAAATGATTTAGTGCGTGATTTACATTTATCCAAAAATCGGGCAGAACGTTTGGGATCACGATTAAAAGGTGGAACCTTCTTGAAAATCGTCAAGAGGATTTCAAGTACTTTTTTTCTCAAGAAGGGGATTTTGTGTACTGTAATGATATTTTATCAGTGATGGATACTCTAGGACATTCTCATAACCCAGAGGAATGGCGTTTGTTTATTGATTCGTCTAAAGCTAGCCTAAAAGTTGTCCTTCTCCACAATGGAAACAAACTTCCATCAGTTTCACTAGCACATGCTATTAATATGAAAGAAACTTATAAAAATATGAAGCTTATTCTAGACAAGATAATGTATGAAAAATTCAACTGGAACATATGTGGAGACCTTAAGGTGATTGGTATGCTGCTAGGTTTACAGACTGGATACACAAACTTTTGCTGCTTTTTAAGTGAGTGGGACAGCAGAGATCGCAAAAGTCATTTCAAAAAGAAGATATGGGCTTCACTTAAATCTCTCACACCTGGTGAAAAAATGTTATGAATGCTCATTTAATTGATCCCAAAAAGATCTATCTTCCACCTCTTCATATCAAATTAGGTTTGATGAAAAATTTCGTGAAGTCAATGGACAGAAATGGAAGAGGTTTTATGTATTTGAATGAAAAATTCCCCAGAATTAATGATGCAAAAATTAAAGAAGGAATTTTCGTAGGACCACAAATAAGAGAACTAATAAAAGATGAAAATTTTGAAGGATGGTTGAATGACTTAGAAAAACGTACATGGATTTCTTTCAAGAATGTAGTGACACAATTTTTAGGCAAAAACAAGTCTGACAACTACAGGGATCTAGTAAATCACCTGCTGAAAGCATATGAACATTTAGGCTGCTTAAGATCCATTTTCTTCACTCTCACTTGGATTTCTCTCCGGAAAACCTGGGAGCCGTAAGCGATGAACACGGTGAACGCTTTCATCAAGACATTTCAAGCATTGAAAAAAGATATCAAGGGAAGTGGAGCTCAAATTTGTTAGCAGATTACTGCTGGACTCTCAAAAGTGATGTTCCTGATGCAAAGTACTCCAAGAAATCTTCAACTAACACCTTTTAGGTACGTTGAACATTGATTAATTTCTTTACTCTAAATGTTATTAATATAAAATATTTACGTAGCTGTCACACGAAACCCTTATGTGATAGCGAAAAATGGTTGGCATTTTTGAATTCAGCGCAGCAAATACTATATAGCTCAGCCAATAAAGTCTTTGGGACAAAAAAAGTTTTTTTATTGTAGACCAGTGTTATCTTCTGTTTACGTATTGCCCTGACTCATGAATAGACAGAAAATTTTGCCCTCTCACTCCTTCCTTTACTTCTCTACTTCTACACACAGACACACATACACATACACAAACCCACTACACACCCGTACATATCAATTCTGTAACATGTATAATTTTAAAGAATTCTAACTTCTACTTTTTGGTCATGTGCCTCTAATCAAGTTTCGTATCTTTTAGAAGTAGTCAGAAGAAAGACAGGACAGGAAAGTAACAGACTTTCTTTATAAATTTAGTGTTACCTTCTTACGTGAAATCTGTGTGTGAGTGCGCCAACGATAAGATATTTTTTTTTGTGAAACGCACGTAAAGGAAACATTTCAGGCGTGAAATCCATGCTTATCTCATGCTGGCTGAATCTTGTTCCGTTAGGAGGTACGAGTTCATGTATAGGCCTACTTTTTTATATTTTCTTATCATTAAAAATAAAACTACTAGCTCCCTGAGCTGCACACCTCGCTCAGACTTTTCAATTTTTTCAAAATTTTAGAGTCCATTTTTGGTTTCTGGCACCCCTAAAAATAAAATCTTTAAAGCAAACACTACATGAATTTTTACAATTTTTTAAAATTGAATACTTTTTAGGCTTCAAATTTTTTTAAAGTTTCAAGCCTGAATACTATATTTAGAGTTTGGTTAAATTTATCTATAATTTTATAACACACACGATCATATTCCGATTTTTCCAAATTTAAATTCCCACTTGTTTACCTCCTGCCACCCGGTTTTTTCTTGGGGGGGGGGGAAATCTCAAAAACAATATGGTTCCGTAGGTTAAATGTATACATATGCATGCCAATGTTTATGAAAATCGGTTGATATATTCAAAAGTTATCGTAAAACGTACCCCAAATAAACAGCTAGAAAGACAGACAAATGCCAAGCGGTCTAGTTGAAACTGAGAATTCACTTTGCTCGTTCAATAAAATAAACCCGTCGTAAAATATAAACAGGTGATAAATTAATGTATTAAATCATATTGTCCTTATGTTTATTTGTTACCTTTAGACGACCTGCAGGTGATAAAAAGTACAAGCTTATTAAATTACCAAAATGTCCAGCACCACAGTGTGACATATTTAATTATCTTGGCTGTGCGTTCGTAGATATAGTCACGTCATCACCTCTTTTAATACCAGACCTTTATATTTAATGCCGTTCAGTCATTTATTCGGTAGTTCTGAAGTCTTTCGATACGCCCTGAAGTGTAACGTTTCAGCATGTCCCTGTTATTTTTGTGACATCTAATACATCATTAACTTCTCTTGCACTGTATACCCTAAGTTCAGGCAACCGTTCCACACGCTCCACACTCGTTTGGATCTTATAAACTTTACATTACTTTTATTTTAGAAAGAATTTCCCCTCTTGTAATTTTTTATCTTATTCTGCAAGTCCAACCTTCATTGAGGGATACAAGTGATCTCATTATTACATTTTCTATCACTTTGAAGTGCAATAATAATAATAATAATTTTCTGATTATATAGTGAAGATATATTATACGCTTCTTTATTTTATGAAAAATATTAGGCTAATACATTCAATTTAGTGGCATACAAAACATTCTAGGTTCTATGTTTTCAAATAAAATATAATTACAATTCAATTTGCATATTGTTTTTCTGATATGTTGCTACATGTTCCATTTCGTGAAATCGACGTACATACAATTAACAAATACGCACTATACACAAACAATAATAAACGTTGCCAATTTAAGTAACTATAGTAGTTTGAAAAACAATAATTGTTTCCCTCATCAGTTGAAACAGCCTGTTCGCAAAACTCTCACCTCTATTCGCAGAATTCAACTAATTAATTCCATACGCAAGCCTGCTAGCAACAGGTGTTGTGTAATATTGTGACCATAATATTGTAGATAAATTAAGCAATGTTTTGATATGTGGCAATATCAGATATTCTAAGGGTCGTTCACACGAGTGGACTCGTTGCAGAGTGGAGTCTGCGCCGACAATGCATTTTACTATTTAATATTTGTGGAGTCCGCGCGGACCCACGTTGGGTACCATGTTGCGATGTTGTTATTTCCGTTATCGTGGATTACGTTTCTTATGTTATAGTATTTAGTTATGACATACATTAATCGAATGAAACTAGATAGGAGCAGACACAGAGTCCGTCTAATCGGTAGCTACAGATTAAGAGAAGTTACTTCACTCTGTTGAGTGAATTAAAAGAATAAAAGTAAAAACTGAAAGAAGAAAGGTGGAAAGTTATTTTAATTACTCAGAAAATTCTTATTCGTATGTATCATCAACAGTCGTCTTTATCAAACTTAATAAATATGACGTTATTGACATTTTACTGAATATACGTTTATTACATTACGTTATATAGAGAAAAACTTTAGTAAACGTCATTGTTTCAGTCAGATTTTATCAGTTCTGAGACGATCATTTTACTTTCTTTGTTAACATTTATTGTTAGCCTTTAAACAGGCGCTTTAGTTTATTTTTTATTAAAATAATTACAATTATTATTTTTGAAACTAATAGGTGAATTGTTAAAACCTTTACAATATTTAAATATTTTGTATCTTATAGTGACTGATTAATTAATTCGTATCATTTGTTAGTGTAAAAGCTAACTTAAAATAATGTAGTCTTTTTACTCACCACCTATTGGTTCTTGTTTCATAAGTTGATTCAAGCCGACTCGTTCTTGTTCCTGATTCTGTAATGATTATTAGAAATCTCCCACTCACAAGACCGTTCTTCTGTTTACATAAGTAACATTTCCGTAACAGTGTATTCAACATTGATTGTCTCCCAAAACGTAAATACGGTATCAATAATAATAAATAAACAAACTACCACGCCAAAAAGCACTCTCATTCCCAGGTCGGATTCCTCTCAAACCTGTCCACTCGTGTGAACCGAACTCCCTTGTTTACTTGTAACAACAGCGTCGTCTTCAGCCAAACTTGGGCGGAATTAATCCGCGCGATCAAGGACAGGGAAGTGCACTAGACTGGGAGTAGATTCCGCGAGGACGGTCACTCCGCCAAGTGCGAACTGCTCCATTCTAAACTGTGTCCCTTGGCTCTCCGCTCTTCCGCATCTCTCCTAAGCCAGACATCTCTTAATAAGCGGCTCCTTAATGTTACGTCATCCTGCCGATTGAGCAACATGTGACAAGAGCTGTTTAGGCTAGCTAATACACAGGTTATTTTTGTTGCATCAACGTGACATGTATTTAGTTCACTTTTGATGAACATGCTATTATTTGTTTGAGTATTTCTCAAATAATTTAAGTATTTAGTAGGAGAAATGAGGTAATTAGACAGAATATATCATACGGAGCTAGTAAAATATTATTCATAGCGTAAAATAGAGCTGAATATTAAAACAATATGAAACTTGTGATATACGTACGCCAACTCATTAACAAATAATGGTAACGTATTCTATTGCGCGTACCAACGTTCCTGTGCGATCGTTAATTTTAACCTGATTAATATTTTCAAATATTTTTCTCCACAAAAGAAATACAAACGGAAAAAATAAATCACCTGGGTTGAAAATAAATCACGTCACAGAAGCAAACAACCCTATTCATCTATACAGGCAATTAATAAAACAAACAACACACGCACAGAAAGAGTCTATGTAGACGCAATGTGTTTTTTATTATACCAAAAAATTAACAGGCATGGTGCAGATAAAATCACATAGCTTGCCGCGTCGTATTGTATTGTTTAGAAAATTATACGAACCTTTCGTGTTTCGTTTGAATACGCTGTGTATACGTGCTTCCTTGTTATACTGTCTCGCTCTCGTTTTCCTCGTTCTCGTTTTGCTTTCTCTTACTCCCTTACTCAATCCTACCGACCGTGTCTCTCTCCCTTCTTTGTTCTCACTCTCTCACTTTGCATATGTAGACTTTTCAAAAATTAACCCACTCTAACTAGCATGAACGTTCCTCTCTTATGTGTTAACTAGCGTTACGTATGTTGCGTTGATCGATATTCTCTCTTCGTCTGGTGCACACGCGGTCACTCTTGTTTACTTTTACCTTCTATCAGCCGCTTTGTTTTCTCGCTGTTGTTCTGTAGCCTCTTTGTAACCGTCACTTGTTCGAAGTACCGCGAACATTCGTTCCTCATTTTCATATAATGTAGATCGTGTGTATCAACATAGAAAAATTGTCTCTTAGCTGATATTTTTTTCTCTCCGTCTCTCTAGTAATTGCTGTGCATTAATCCCTTCAGTTGCACTATAATTTCCGTAAATACAGCAGTGTAATTATTTTTATTATTTTTTTACATTTAACAGGTTAACGACCTCGTAGAAGTGGAAAATATTTTCCTGATTTAATAAACGTAATTTAATTATAGGTTTTTACTATTTGTGTTCTGTACTGTTAAATAGTAGGCCTACTACTCGTTCACCTCCGTTAGTTATAAAGCGAACGTCGTGACACCGTGCCTTTCCCTTCATTTACTTACCACATTTATTTTCAAGCTCCGTGCACATCTATCTAATGCACATCCCACCTAACGGAATTAACAAAGCCGATTCTAAATCAGTATTGCAATTTTTTCCCAATGAAACAGTAAGTTCCTAACCACTGGGTGACATAAGAATGAATTGAGTTAGGTTTAGGGAAACAGCATTTGTATGTGTCTTCAATTTAACAAGGGTTCATAAAACAGTTTTACGAATAACGTTAATAAATTCTCTTCGTATGTGTAGTACAACATTATATATTGCGACAGTACAAATAAGTGATGTACTGAGCATTGAATATAAAAATTTAAATTTACCTAATAAACTGTAAATAATTAATAATATATTAGAAATAAGCATGTCAGGGATTGCAAGCTTGGCTCAGACAAAAATATGAACAGGTGTTTCGACCTGAATCGACGTGCACACACACACACACACACACACACACACACACACACAAATGTAACTGAAAGTGTGTACACCAGTATTTTGCTAGTGTGTGTGAACGCAGGTCTATGCAGGCGAGTTTACCACCCCAAGATGAATAATTGCACAATTACTGTTTTTCCGTAATTATTCATAAACTATAATTAAGAATTAAAATCCAAAACCACAATAAAATGTAATAAAATTTACTAAATACTGTGTACGAAAACCACGCGAAAGTGACACACCATACGAGTGTAATAGTGAAATAACTGTGTACAAATCGAAAGGGTTAAGTTGCAATGTCCAAAATTACAGTGAACATGTGTTGTAAAAATAGTTAAAAGATAAGTATAAGAGTATACTTACAGGACTCTGCAATTCGCAGAAATATAAGAAATAGCGAATTTGACAAAGAGTGGGGGAACTGAATCCAGAGACAGTTTCTGACATATCGATTTCGTACCACTGCAGGTGTCGACCAAGACATGGGTATAAATAGGACACGCAAGCTACAGTGGTTCTCTTACTTAAATCATCCACGGTGCAGCGGGAGCTTATGCCCGTCCGCACAGCGTATTTATTTTTTTTGTAAATAATTAAAATTTTCCAGTTACATACAACTATTTAACTAAGTTATAAATACAATCATTTTTAAATAATAACAGCAGTACATAAGAAGAATTACATAAGAAGATCCATTGACGTCAGAAACAGCACGAGGAGAGTTCCAGAGAGTGATTCGACGCTGGACAAGAGGAGAGTTCCAGAGAGTGATACGACGCTGGACAAGAAAGAGTGATACGACGCTGGACAAGAGGAGAAGAGAGACAGCCGACGCTGGACAAGAGGAGAAGAGAGACAGCCGACGCTGGAGTGCGAGACGAGGACGACTACAGATGGATATAAATGATCGAGTATGATTGACGACAATAAGGTGATAAACAACTTATTTATATCTTAATCGTACAATGAACTCAAAGACAATTAAAGACATTTCTATTTTATTTTAAAGTAAGAGCCAATGTTTCTTGTAAAGTAGAATTAAAAACATAGATGTTTTAGAAATACGATTAACGTAACAAGAGCTCAAATTAATATGAAATAAAATGAATACAAAGCATTTAAATGAAAACAATTAGTATTTGAGATAAAACAGTACTGAGAAACAAAAGATAAATTCAATAACTATTAATATTTTGAGTACATTACAGTATATAAAAAGAGATTTAAATATTGATATTTTGAAACACATTAATTGACTGAGTAGTATGAAAATGAGAGTTTTCTTTAATACAATAATTAGTAGAATAGAATATTTAGTCAGTAAGGATTTATATAGCATAAGCCTTACGGCATAATAACAAATAATAACGAATATTTTTAAATCGAAGTCAGTGCCATGTGCACAAATTTTTAATAATATCAAATAAATTTGAAATACCGTTACAAGTTATATAGAGTTCTTATTGCAGATACACCTGAAACCCAATTTAAATGTTATATTGTTACATAATTTGTCAATCTTGAACGTGAGACCGGTCACGCTAAAATTGTGTATATGTATATGTGTTTATGTATATATATTTGGCTCCCAAAGAACGTGGGGCTATACAAATTAAATTACATATAAAAATCCACACACATAAATACGTTGCAATATTCTATAACAATAATTGAACAAGCGAAACGAGTTCCTCAGTGTTAACTCGACCGTTTGGCATTTACCTATCTACGTAATGTTTTTTTATATGTTTTTTTCTGTTTTATAGCCATAAACCTCAAATAGTGTCAAGACGTTATTCGTAAATAGGTGGAGATGTTCAGAGTAAACTCATATAAAACATTTTCTGAGGAGGCGCTACAAATAATTAACTTAGTGTAATTAATTAACAAATAATTAATGTCAGTGTAAATCTACGTTTGTCAATTTTATTAATATTGTTTCGACGATTTCACTAATCGTGGAATGGTAGGTACAGCGGAAGCAAAATACAGACACCAATGAAATCACTAATTACCAGGTTTAATGAGCCACAAGAAGGAATTTGGGCAGAATGTTCGGGAACGCCTGTCTACAACGTCCGTAGCTACCGAGACAGTAATAAGACGATGACTGTTTATTATTGGCAAAACTTATTTAAATGTAAATTTTTAATGGCAAAGTATATATGCGTACTTATATCAAAATCACATTTATTGCTTTAAAAAATTGGATTAGTTAAGGAAGTGCTAAATCGTAAAATCTAAAAACCAGAAATGGTAATCATAGACTCCTGATGTTTGTAGCTATATAAGAGATAAAATAGTCATGTTTAGTGCTTGTCTTAAATACAGGTTAACATTATCAGTTAGAATCAAGATTAATTAAAAAAGCAAGTAGAAGTCGGCACTGTCAGATTAAGTTATATTTTATCATTGATTGTCCGTGGTAATAACTTGATTTGTCAGTGTAAATCTACGTTCGTCAATTCTATTAATATTGTTACGACGATGTCACTAATCGTCTTATTGTGCAGCGGAAACAAAATATAGTCACCAATTAAATCACTAATTACCCGGTTTAATGAGTCACAAATAACTATTTGAAATTAACAAGATACTCTCATACAGTAATTCAAGTTAAATTTGTCCACAGACGATAATAATGTCAACAACAAAGAATTACGCAATAATAATAACACAATAATCATTTTGCACAACAACCACTTGATCCGCACTTGATATATCGCTCAACGTAACAAACTAAGCGGCTGCTGTTGGTTATATTTAGCCTGCAGATGTCCCAGAATGATTTTCCATGCCAATATGATTTGCGTAGTTAACAAGCACTTGAAAAGTCTAGAGCGTACTATTGTACACGACCTTGATTGAGACACGCACCTCCTCGGCTAGCTGCAAACGTGTAGAACGACACTGAAGTCTGGTCGAGAGCGTTCCGTAATTATCGTGACAATATAAGAGTTTCTTTTTTTTAAATAGGTTAGATACCTGATATTCCTTCATGCAACTTACTTTGGTCGCTATGCACGACGCGTTTCAGGATCAAGGTCCCATCTTCAGGTACGCACTCGGGTCGAGCTCGTCAGTTCATAAAAACACACACATAAATCATAAAAATCGCTGAATTCAAACACTCATACTGCGCGAGAGGGGACGATGCGCATCTTCGAGAAAGTAAACGTGTACTGGCCGTATAAAGTCCAATGCAGAGATAAGTTGGTCGTACACCTCATGTCTGTGCCAGTTTTTGTATCACAGTATCGAAGAGCGCGTTGGATTTGAACGACACCATATCGTTCATCAGGCACTCTTTCTGTGACTGAGCTCTATATATCTCATACTCTTCTAATGCATTCATATATCGGCCCTTCTTGCAAGTGTATGGGTTTAAGATTAACAGAGAAGTTAGTGTAACTGTGATCACAATCAATCAGGTGTTGCGCGTATGTCGATTTACTGTTTATCACATTCTTCATGGGCAGGCGTTTCTTGAACCTCTCTTCAAAACGTCTCCCGGTCTGGGCGATGTAAAACATGTCGCAATCATCACACACAATTTTGTAAACGCCAGAGCGTGTCCCTACGCTTCTGTGTATCTTGTGGCGCAGTGCATTTTCAATGTTATTTTTTGTCCTAAAGATAACTGCGATATTGTATTTCTTAAATTGGTTTTTTATAATGTTAGGCAACAAAGGTGTGTACTCTACCGATATCTATCTGTCAGTATTATGCACCGCGCTGTTCGGAATTTGAGTTTCGTTCTTGCACCTGGAGATAAGTTTATCTATTATACTAGCGTTATAACCGTTGGATATGGCGATGTGTTTTAAAGTGTTTACTTCGTCAATGAAGCAATCTTCCTCTAAGGGTACAGTAAGAAGTCTATGGACAAATGCATTGTATGCCGCCATTCTCTGGGACCACGGGTGATACGAATGAGCGTGTATTGTGGTGTCAGTGGTAGTGGGCTTTCTGTAAATTTTAAATTTGAAAGAGTCCTGAGATTTAATTATGGTCAGGTCAAGAAAGTTCAGTTGGTTATTCTCCTCTGTTTCAAGAGTAAATTGTATGTGTTTG
The DNA here is from genome assembly GCA_034769895.1 of Magicicada septendecula. NCBI lineage: Eukaryota > Metazoa > Arthropoda > Insecta > Hemiptera > Cicadidae > Magicicada > Magicicada septendecula. Next base: position 158,012,972 of record CM068367.1, read on the forward strand.
TTAACACTGTTCAAGTAGTTTTTCAGAAGCTCAATTTGTTTTAATGTGCCATCAAAAGACGATAAATGTGTCATCGACATACCAGTAACAGGACACGATTTTTTTACGGTATTTATTATTACTAGAAAATAAATATTCACTTTCGAAAAAATTAAGATAAAGGTCAGAAAGTATCCCGCTTAGAGGAGATCCCATGCTCAGGCCTTCCTTTTGGTTGTAGTATGTATCGTTGAAAGTCAAATAATTTTGGAGCAATATTTTTTTAAGCAACATAATTAGCTCATTTACAGCCTGTGGGCTTAATGTGGCGTTGGCCATTAAGTTTGTTTTTAATATTTCAACAGTCTCATTAACGGGTACATTTGTATACAGACTTACTATATCGAAGGAGGCTATCTTGTATTGTGGTTTCAACTTAACGTCTTTAATTTTACTTACGAAGTCAGAACTATTTATAACGCTATGATTATTATGAAGTGTTGTATTATTTTTGATAATTTTCTGTAGTATTTTTGTGGCTGTGTAGCATGGCGCCGTTGTAAAGTTAACCAATGGCCTAATGGAAATGTCATTTTTATGGATTTTTGGTAAGCCCGTAAGCAGCGGGGCTTGTGCGTGTATCGGCTTCAAACAACGGCGTGTGCGCTCATCAAAAAGATTGGTACATTTATTAACAACAGCGTTCAGGTCTTTAACGTAACTCTTAGTGGGGTCAATGTTATTGTTGGTTATGAAGTCCTGTACTTTGTTCACATATACATGTTTGTGTAGCAAGACGGCAGTATTACCCTTATCGGCCTTCAGTAATATAATATTATTGTCAAATAACTTCTTACTCAAGTTACTAATTACTACGCGGTCGTTATGATATTTACGTTCGAGATGTTGTGTCCGTGTATTCATATTTAATAGCCTATTAAGTTTATTGTTTATCATTACTCTGGCTTCATTTTGCGTATTATCACTGGGTAAAAATTTAATGGCTGCTTCAGCGTTAATGACTTCATGTACTAAATGATTCCTACTAAGTGCGGGTAGATTATATTTCAGTCCTTTACTCAGTAAAGTTTCCTCGTCATTTGTTATGTTCATATCGGTTAAATTCTCTACCCGCTTATAAAATTTGTGTTTACATACTGTATCGACCGTGTTACGTTGTTTGTGTTGTAGAGAGCAAAGTTTCTTGTTGTGTGTAACGAATATTTTATATCTGATGCATTGTATTTGTTGTTCAACCTTATCGAGTACACTATTATAGATAGCAGGATGTAATGCATTGAGTAGCTCCAGGTGTATTCTGTATAATTCTGAGTTGAGACGGATCCGTCTATATGTTAAAAAGATCCATCTCAACTCAGAATTATACAGAATACACCTGGAACTACTCAATGCATTACATCCTGCTATCTATAATAGTATATTCGATAAGGTTGAACAACAAATACAATGCATCAGATATAAAATATTCGTTACACACAACAAGAAACTTTGCTCTCTACAACACAAACAACGTAACACGGTCGATACAGTATGTAAACACAAATTTTATAAGCGGGTATAGAATTTAACCGATATGAACATAACAAATGACGAGGAAACTTTACTGAATAAAGGACTGAAATATAATCTACCCGCACTTAGTAGGAATTATTTAGTACATGAAGTCATTAACGCTGAAGCAGCCATTAAATTTTTACCCAGTGATAATACGCAAAATGAAGCCAGAGTAATGATAAAGAATAAACTTAATAGGCTATTAAATATGAATACACGGACACAACATCTCGAACGTAAATATCATAACGACCGCGTAGTAATTAGTAACTTACGTAAGAAGTTAATTGACAATAATATTATATTACTGAAGGCCGATAAGGGTAATACTGCCGTCTTGCTACACAAACATGTATATGTGAACAAAGTACAGGACTTCATAACCAACAATAACATTGACCCCACTAAGAGTTACGTTAAAGACCTGAACGCTGTTGTTAATAAATGTACCAATCTTTTTGATGAGCGCACACGCCGTTGTTTGAAGCCGATACACGCACAAGCCCCGCTGCTTACGGGCTTACCAAAAATCCATAAAAATGACATTTCCATTAGGCCATTGGTTAACTTTACAACGGCGCCATGCTACACAGCCACAAAAATACTACAGAAAATTATCAAAAATAATACAACACTTCATAATAATCATAGCGTTATAAATAGTTCTGACTTCGTAAGTAAAATTAAAGACGTTAAGTTGAAACCACAATACAAGATAGCCTCCTTCGATATAGTAAGTCTGTATACAAATGTACCCGTTAATGAGACTGTTGAAATATTAAAAACAAACTTAATGGCCAACGCCACATTAAGCCCACAGGCTGTAAATGAGCTAATTATGTTGCTTAAAAAAATATTGCTCCAAAATTATTTGACTTTCAACGATACATACTACAACCAAAAGGAAGGCCTGAGCATGGGATCTCCTCTAAGCGGGATACTTTCTGACTTTTATCTTAATTTTTTCGAAAGTGAATATTTATTTTCTAGTAATAATAAATACCGTAAAAACATCGTGTCCTATTACAGGTATGTCGATGACACATTTATCGTCTTTTGATGGCACATTAAAACAAATTGAGCTTCTGAAAAACTACTTGAACAGTGTTAACAAACACATACAATTTACTCTTGAAACAGAGGAGAATAACCAACTGAACTTTCTTGACCTGACCATAATTAAATCTCAGGACTCTTTCAAATTTAAAATTTACAGAAAGCCCACTACCACTGACACCACAATACACGCTCATTCGTATCACCCGTGGTCCCAGAGAATGGCGGCATACAATGCATTTGTCCATAGACTTCGTACTGTACCCTTAGAGGAAGATTGCTTCATTGACGAAGTAAACACTTTAAAACACATCGCCATATCCAACGGTTATAACGCTAGTATAATAGATAAACTTATCTCCAGGTGCAAGAACGAAACTCAAATTCCGAACAGCGCGGTGCATAATACTGACAGATAGATATCGGTAGAGTACACACCTTTGTTACCTAACATTATAAAAAACCAATTTAAGAAATACAATATCGCAGTTATCTTTAGGACAAAAAATAACATTGAAAATGCACTGCGCCCCAAGATACACAGAAGCGTAGAGACACGCTCTGGTGTTTACAAAATTGTGTGTGATGATTGCGACATGTTTTACATCGGCCAGACCGGGAGACGTTTTGAAGAGAGGTTCAAGAAACGCCTGCCCATGAAGAATGTGATAAACAGTAAATCGACTTACGCGCAACATCTGATTGATTGTGATCACAGTTACACTAACTTCTCTGTTAATCTTAAACCCATACACTTTTGCAAGAAGGGCCGATATATGAATGCATTAGAAGAGTATGAGATATATAGATCTCAGTCACAGAAAAAGTGCCTGATGAACGATATGGTGTCGTTCAAATCCAACGCGCTCTTCGATACTGTGATACAAAAACTGGCACAGACATGAGGAGTACGACCAACTTATCTCTGCATTGGACTTTATACGGCCAGTGCACGTTTACTTTCTCGACGATACGCATCGTCCCCTCTCGCGCAGTATGAGTGTTTCAATTCAGTAATTTTTATGATTTATGTGTGTGTTTTTATGAACTGACGAGCTCGACCCGAGTGCGTACCTGAATATGGGACCTTGATCCTGAAACGCGTCGTGCATAGCGACCAAAGTAAGTTGTATGAAGGAATATCAGGTATCTAACCTATTTTAAAATTAACCATTGCAACTTGGTGACCATACACACAATGAATACGAGTTTCCCCTATTTCCCATGTAAGCACATGTTTTATTTATCATTTTTTACTTTCGTATTTTTTCGCCTTCTTACCTTAATTGGTTCCGCGCTTCTACGTTTCCCATGCATTTGCCCACATTGCACATCCCACATTCGCATACTGTGTACGTACGTATAAATAACCTCCTGTTATTTCAAATGATATAGGCCTACTTGTTTTATTCTATCATAGCCGCAAATTGGTTAATTACTGTCCGAATCGTTTTATGACCGCGACTGTGATATTTTTTTGCGAATGACGCTGTATTTTGCGTCTCTAATTATAATTTATACTTTTTCCCTTCAAGTGCTGTTTTTGAGGCTGTTTTAATTCGGCTTGTTATGTGCTAAATTTATATGTAAAATAACTGACACAAAAACTTAATGATCAAAATTTATTATGCATTATTATCATGTGCTTTAGTCAAGGACTGTTAAAATAATAAAAAAAAATCATTTAATGATGCTTCGCAGAATGTTATTATAGTGAATAATTGTTTCAGCGTTTGTTTAATTGTTCACTGTTTGCGCGATTTTAATTTATACGGCTAACTTAATTATCATAAATATTTGCGCTGAATATTCCCATTTCCATTATGGAATTTAAATTATTGGTTTTCAAATGATAATTCGTCTGCTAATTGATCAGCCAGTGTTTTAATTTGTAATAACGATCATGCCCATTTTAATTTAATTTTTAATTTTATCAGTTATAAAATTGCTAATTATGTCTCGTGTATCATGGCTCTGAAAGTATTAATAAATTATACTTAGCGCAGACACTGAACATACTACACAACAAAATAAATAAAACATGGTGAATTAACTTTGATAATAATTCTCCACCGTTGCCAGACTAGTATGTTCATCAGAATTATCAAAACTTTGTTATTTTAACAGTAAGAATTTACGTATAAAAATATAAAAACAATACTATTTTTTGAATTAACGCATTTCGTTTCGTTTCAATTAAACCATAAGTTTCGCCCACACTACGATGAGCCATCTCAGTGGCCAGACTGAGACTGCAACTGAGGATGCCTTATCGTATAATGGGTGAAATATTGTTATTATCGAAAATCACCAAACTCAACGAGCGAGACTTAGAAAAAAGGTATGGCTTTTACTAAGTAAACTTCTGAATTGTCTGTTACTTCTCAGTTTTATATTTTCTACAATTTGTGATGTAAGAATTGCATATTATCAATGTCAGATGTGTGTACATGAGTGTGTGAATACGCGCGTGCGTGTGTCAGTCTGTATTTGTGCGCGTTTCCTAACAGACATTATTATTTTTATTTTTACTTGTATGTAAATTTTGTTTGATCGTTCACTGTTCAGTATACTCAGGACTTTACGACACAACTTTCGAAGTTTATTTTTATTTGTATGTGTAACGTTTTACAGTATTATTTAGACTAACTATGTCAAATCAGCCTGTTTACACTTACCGCATCGAATGCTTTAAATTTAGTTGTTTAGCCTAAATTATCGATCATGCTGTCAAAAATGTTAAAATAATACCGTGTTATAATAACATATAAGTATAATTTAAACTTCTCCAGCAAGCAATTAATTGTCGTTATTATATTTAAATATCAACATTCAATATATTTTTAAATCAGAATATGCGTATTCGTTATTTAATTCCTTGGAGAATAACACTATTGGCTAATAAAATAACGCTAAATAATAATTATCATAATCACTGTCGAGTTACGGCATAGGCTAGGTGCTGCCTGTTCCGTTTTCAAAGATCCTGGAACCATTTGTTCCTGGGTCTACCCACACACCTGCGTCCTATAGATATTGTGCCCCACTTATATTTTCAGACTTGTTTGGCCAGTCTTCCTATGCTTTCTTTTTACCGTCGTTTATAATATTTTTCTCTTTCATCCAGTTGAAAACTTGTAATTCTTCTCTTATGACGTCATTCCTTATACGATCAAGTTAAGAACACCTTTTAACTCCTTTTATGAACGTATTTCCGAGACCTGGATGTTACTTTCAAGTTTCTTGGTTTAATTTCTACTTTCTTTAATTTTATCTCTCGACGTACCTTGTTTCTAAAAATACGATTGATTGTCACACAAATCATCTGGAACTTGCGTAACTTAATATGAATATCATAATTCTTATTATAGACAATATAATTTTCCAAACAGTTAAAATTACTCACCCGTTCTATAATTTGTTAAATAATTAATATTTACGTTTTTACTAGTTCCTTGCCTGGAAATGCCATTACCTTTGTTTTTGTATCAGATTTTCATGTTGCATTGTTTGCTAATCTGACGATGCTTAAAAACAGATTCTTGTAAAGCAGATGCTTTATTTTAAATTACAAGAAAATCATCAGCAAACAACAGCACATTCAAATATCTGTCTCGTGTTATCTTAATATCAGGGTTTATTAGATGTTTCCCTTTCCTTACTAGATCTCCGATGTAAATGTTAAAAAACAGAGTAGGTGATATACTCCAATCTGTCTAACACCTAGATTGACAGATATTTGCTGAAATATTCTACGCTTATTTTTAATAATAAACATTCTGCACCTAATTATGAATATTCCAAAGCATTATTTTCAGAAAATTGTCTTCTTCACGGATTCTTAATTGATAACGACAAAGATCATTTTACGACAAGACTGTAAATCTCTGAGTTTTATTACAGCTATTTTCTCTTCATGTTTAATTACAATGTCTGGCACAGTTTTTAGTAAATACGCTACTCAAGTGAGAAGCTAAAAAATATATTGCACATTTAACGTCGCAACGCTTAGAACGCAGATAAAATACGACGACATAAAATGGAAAGAACACTACAAAATATAAACATCATTTCTCTTCCAGATGCACACGTACATAAAAACAAAAGGGGACAAACTAAAACTATTTAAATACGTAAACGAAGCAATAAACATGATCCTTAACGGTAGCTGGCGCCATATTAATGTACCTTTGCTGTGTCATAACAAAGAATTTTCATATTATCATATCTATAACACTATACTTTGCATAAAATAAAAGTTACTACCAACTGTGACTTATTTAATTTTCCGTGATGTATCACACTAAATTAATAATAATGTAATCTATCTTACAGTACAAATTGTTAAATTAGTTAGTACCGTGCCTCAATAATTTTTAATGATGGAAAGTTTAGCGAGAATCACAGGTCCTCGGGGACCACGGAGCCGCGCCCATGCGTGGCAATTGGCTGAAGCCATGACACCTGAGATCCCCGTCAGCACCTGCTTTGGTGATTCGGCAGAGTAATGACCTGAGACACGGGCTCCCGCGAGGTTGTGCAAGTGCCTTCCTTGCGGAAGCTGGCTGTCTCGGAGTCATCCCTTACCGTTTCGGCCGACGCCCTAGGGCGCTCGAGCCTCTTGTCCTCGCCAGTGCGTCACTACGTTCCCAAAGGCTAGCCTGAGGGGACCATGGTGTCGCGCCTCGGCGGGTCAATTGGCTGAACTAAAAGCTCAAGCTTGCCTCCGTGGTGGCCATTTAATATGGACTCGCGGACTGCACCGTAACTCCTTGTGCAGAGCAAACGACCGCGCTGACCTGTTGGCACCTGGCGTTCATCAGGCCTAGGCCTGGACAACGCACACAAATTAGGGGGCAAGACGCCCGTGCATCATCCATCCATCCATCAGAATCACAGGATCACAGATCGACTGTTTTTATTGGCATCATCAGTACCTCTGTACGGATACAAGATTGTTAAATAAACATTGTTTTAATAACGGATACACGCCTGTTGTGTTTGATATTTTCTGTTGTATCCGTGCACAGGTCCTGACGATGATAATAAATACTGCCGGAACGTCGACACAAATAAGATACAATTTGAGTTATACTTATTGACCGATCTTAGCTGAACTTCCCATCATTGCAGAACAAAATTTAAAATTATTTTTCACCTTGCAACAGTTACTAATTTTGGTTAAATATATTGAAAAAACAAATAACGTTACATTACTTTTGATGAGTATACAAAAATATTGTATGTAGCAAACAGCAAATTTAAAAAAAAGAAACATGATTACTGAAAATTGAACACGATAACAGTTCTAACTAAAATACAAAAAAAATCTTGTTACAATAAAAAATTAGACGTGATATATTAATATTGTTTTTGTTACGCTGACATTGTGAAGTGCAGTTAGTTTGGTGAGCCGAATTTATCGTGTATAGTACGTGTTTTTTTTTTGTGAGTGGAAAAGGAAACTTGATGGTAGAAGGCAGAGGAGTTACATACTACACCAAGGCATAGTTTTGTATATTTTATCGTCCTATAAAATCACTTAATATTTAAAAAATGCCTTTTTTTCCAGACTGTCAGGTAGCTTGTAGCATTGCACTCGTAGACTATTGTAGTTACACTTTTAATAACAACCCTTCTCTACGTAACATTAATACAGACGTCGTATCATAGGCAGAAGATTACACTTCCTGTTGATCTATTTTACTCGTAGTCCTCCAATATACCGCAGTTGCTATAAATGGATAGCTCTGCGATCACTCTAATTACTGTGTAAACTGCAACCGTTGACCGATTTCATATAGCTTTTTACTTAGCCGGAGACTTGCAAGACAGTTTCTGGAGGAATACGACTTTTTTTTAGATTTTTCTTAAATTTCCTCTGTAAAAAGTGTGGGTAATATCACATTTTTCCTCAGCATATTAATGAAATAACATGATTCTGTGTTGCAATATGCGCCTTACTTTTTCAGATGGATTAAGCATTTGTTTTTGTCTAAACTGAATTTGTATATTACATAACAATATATAACAATTAATGAACTGATTATGTACATAATGACTTTTTGTTCTATACAGAATACTGCCATAATATCAGTTCATCGACCTTATTCAATTGTGATTACATTAAACAGGTTTTATAACTAAACATACACGTTCCCCAATAAGACATAAAAATGAAATTAGTTTTGATATCTACTGTAATTTAAAAAATGTAGAACTTTTGTAATTAAAATTTTAATAAAAGTTTTTTGACCTAGGGTCAGTCTCACAAAGAGTTTGCTTTCATGTCATTCCAATTAATGCTCTCTTGCTCCTCTGTCCGTCTGTCTGTCTATCTATCTATATCTCTTTCTCTCTCTCACTTTTTTCACTCTTACGCACGCATGTACACAGACACATCTCTACAACATCAAAGGATTTCAAACAGTATTTGTGTGGTCACGTACGCCCAATTCGTATCGATTTAGATATAGCAGCATTGGAGACAACCCGCTGTCTCTTTTCTGTCTCTTTACCGACTTTCGTTCTACCTTGTTCAGTGCAATCTGTGCGCAAGCGGTAGGCTCGCTTGTTTTTATGACACGCGTGTAAAGGAAAACACTTGAGGCGTGAAACGAAAGCTTATAACTGACTGGATGAATCCTGTTCCCTTCGGCGATAAGGAACAACGAGGTCGCCTACTACACTTTCATCTTTTTTTTATATCTTTTATAAAATGCACGGAAGGAAAAACGAAAAAGACTAATGTCGTCAGTTGAAAAAATTACTGTATTGTCTGAAATATGATCAAAATTATAAGAAATAATAATGTGTCTGAAATATATTTTTAGTACGCTTCTTATAAAGTGACTTTTAATTATTAGGATTTCTTAACAGATATACTAACAGACATTGATCTGCAAAGAAGTTTTGGTAGTAGACACTACTCTAAAAATATAACATTGATATTGTTACGACGGTCTGCTCGATCGTCGTAGGTACAGTGGAAACAAAATAAGTACAAGACAACAATTAAGTCACTAATCACACCTTTAATTGTTACAGTAAAACAGTTTGTAATTAACAACACAGTCTCTACAACAAATCAAATGAAAATTGTTCACACGCAATAAAATGTCCACAAATATTAAAACTCAATTGTATTACAATTATACCGTCTGATTATAAAACGCAACACTTCACTAATAACTACTTGAACGTACATGGTAATAACTCGAACCGCTCTGGAAATATATCGCACTAATACTCTCGAACCGCACTATCCAATATCTCGCATTGAACTGAAAACTAAGGCCGCTACCCGATGTATTTATAGTCACGCTCACACACCAGAAGCTTCCAAACTGCGTCTTATCTCTCGTGAACTACGTAATTACTACGGCCTTGACACAGGTCGGGCGCCCGAGCGAAGCCCGGCACAGTCGAGAAGATTCTCGCAAAATGCGTATAGTGTAACGTCCCGCGTGCTTCTCTCCGTTAACTCCGTTTATTTTCGTTAAGCTTTCCTAATTAATCCCCACGTTAGTACGTCATTCTGTAACGTGTCGCGGGTTTTTATCGTGAAAGTCTCAGAGCAGTCAGAGTACCTTTTGCGATCGTCACTCATGAATTATATTTGCTAATGTTCAAAGCGGTTATATTTTTATGTTTACCAAAAATACTGAAATCGAGTGTGTGTGATTTGGGAGAGATTAATGGAGTTGTTTAGTCGTAGTTAGGAGAGAGAGGAGGACCGAGGATATTAACCCCAGAGTATACAATTACTTATTTTATATTCGCCGCTCATAAAACCAGCTGATTTTGACGTCTGTCTCCAAATTTTCGGTTAAACAAACACCAATTGTCGGTAATACTTCCCGGCGGTTCGTCCTCTTCTTGGCTTCCTGAAACTCTGTAACAACTAACCTCTACAAGAAATAATACACGTTTTATTATTGATAACAAAATATTCAGAGTATTTATTTATGTAATACACTGATTTTCTCTTCTCCCAGTACAAAAATATTATAATCGATTTTTTCTGTCAACACCACATAGGTTCGATCTAATTATGTAAACATTGGAATTATAACAAATTATTTTTTTTTATCCTTGATTAAACATTGAACAATAAAGAATTCATTTATTAATTTCCCCAGGGTTAAGGGCAAGTTCTTTGTGTTATGAGACGGTCAGAAATGAATAATAATATACTACGCTTTACAAGAAAAAAATATAAATTTCTATTTTTTGGTTCTTTCGTAGTATGTAGTTCCGGGTTTATCCGCTAGTGTACAGGTTATGTCTTTATTGTAAACACGAAATCAGTTTCTAAATATTGGAACTGCACAAAGATTCGACATGAGGAATTCTTGGTTAACAATTATTAATAAAGTTTATTTTACCTCTTTTCTCGAAGTGTCTACTTGGATGGTGCTGTTTCTAGTGTTGGAGTTATACTTGCTTTGTAATTTCGTTAAATTTTCATAAGATACAATCTCACCAAAATCTCGAAGTGCCGTCCAACTAGGCCTGATATGGTAGCTGGGTTATTTCAAATTTTCATCGAATAAAGGACGTTAAAGTTGATACTTGAAGGAGTTCTACATAAGGTGGAAACTACTCATTAATTTTTTATTAAATTTAGCACTGTTTCCAAAAGTTTTCATAAGGTTTTATCAAATTTTTATTTGCATTACACTTTTTTCCAAACGAACGGTTTTCAATCGTTTTAACAATTAATTCATATCTTGTTAGGTGGTTACTGTTAGTAACCAATAATTTTTACATCATTTTTTATTGGTGCATCTATATACTTTTGAGTATATAGGCTGTTTTTAATTATTATAAATTTATTTCTTATTTATAGAAAAATAATCCTTTTTAAATTTGGTTTATTATCCAATTTGATTTATATAAAGCTTTTTCTTTTATTTCCTCTTAACTTTATATATAGGTCTTTAATATTTTTATTTCCTTTAATTGTATTTATATATTATTTGTTAATTTCTTATAGTATCCTTACACTAAACTATTTTCTTCTGCCATTTTACTCATACAGTATTATTTTATTTTTATTATTATTTTATATTTAACCATTTTATATTTAACCCTTTTATATTTAACCCTTTTATTTTTAACCCTGGGTTATTTTATATTCAAACACAATTATTCTTATTAAATATAAAATTAGACCAAGGTACAAAATCTTTGTAGTCTACACAATACACATTATACAATATTCAAACAAAACACATAATTGGTCAGTAGCAATATAGTCTACTATTATAATCAATTGTTTCTCCATTTACAGCATAAGTCTGTGAGATGCTCCTTTAAAACCACTTATTTTCTCACTGGGTACACTATAACTCACTTTGTACTCTTTATATCACTTAATTATAGTTTATAATGTTTTGTGATACAAAGTAATCTAGAGCTATGTATATTATACCCATTTCTGACCTTTATAGTGGGGTGATTACGTTATCATTTTTGGGATTGGGTTATGTAACGTTACAATAGTAGCACGTACGCCACACGCGTTACATCGAGATCCTCCTGGCATATTCGATAAACGCGTAGATTGTTCTGTGCTGTCGTAGCAATATGCAGTTGCTAGTTGCTGTATTATTTGTCCTTGTTTATTACTCACTATGTCTTCATGTCTAGTCTCTCTAAATTCCGGTACTTAAATTATTTTGTAACGTAATAAAATGAATTAGTATTTTCTCCTCATTAATACTGTAGCAGCTCTTTCCACCAAAGCTTCCGTGTTCACTCAGGTAGAGGAAATTAAAAGGCCGGCTAACGTAACATTGTTTGGGCGTGAAGCCCCCCCCCTTGGATCTTTTATTATCATAAGATTTATTCTGAGCTGATGTAGTCTATGCTTGTAACAGCGTTCACATAAAAATTACATATCCACATACAAATACGCCACATGCCGCCTTGTTATGAAAAGCTTATTTGACTTTGACTAGATATAGGTATTTTATAGTTACAATTATTAAACAGTTTCAGCGAGTTATGTAATATTTATTATGGGTTTAGTGTTATTATTATTATTATTTTCCAGTGGATGGTTAGTGAGGATCGGTCAAAAATAACACAAATTTTTAACTTATTTGCGTCGACGTTTCGACAATGTTTATTGTCATCATCAGGACCTGTGTATGAAATACAAAAGAAATATCAAACACAACGGAACAATGAAATATTTGGGTGAAAGTGTTCGTGTATGTGAGTGTGTGTGCGTGCGTATGTATGTATCATTGTATATGTGAAGACTTCAGATAGTTTGTTTACATCTTTTTCTTAAATCGTTTTCTTAAAGATAATATTGGAAGATGTAAACAAACTATCTGAAGTCTTCACATATACAATTATACATACATACGCACGCACACACACTCACATACACGAACACGTTCACCCAAATATTTCATTGTTCCGTTGTGTTTGACATTTCTTTTGTATTTCATACACAGGTCCTGATGATGACAATAAACACTGTCGAAACGTCGACGCAAATAAGTTAAAAATTTGTGTTATTTTTGACCGATCCTCACTAACCACCCACTGGAAAATTAATTGATTGACGGTCACTACAAATTTAAGGATTATTATTATTATTATTATGTCATGGAATTACTACATTTCTATTAACAACTCACGTTCCTATTAAAGTTCTTATAAAAAAATATGTGTATACGTATAATGAATGTTTCTTCAAATTATAAATACGTCTGCACATAAAATTTATTTAATTATATTATCGTTTTTTCACATAATATATTCAATGTAACAATAAAACAATAATATGACTAAATACATTTTACTTACAAAAGTATTTATAATTTTAAAAAATATTCAGATCTCGAATACTAAGATGTAATGGCCTTCCTAAGGAAGTGCAAAAGTTGTAATTAATTGATAGTAGTCTTTTGAAGCAGGTATCTCATTTTAATTGTTTGGGATGTGATATCTCATATAGGAAGGACAACGATATCCAGAGAAGGTTAAATAAATGTAGTTGCACCAGTGAAACAATAAGACGTCTATTGAAGAATAAAACGCAGAGGGAGACACAGTTAAAAGTCTATAAGGCCGTGGCTGTTCCGACTTTAATGTATGGATGTACGCGTAAAACATGGACTCTCCTACAAAAAGATATTTTAAAAATACAGGCTTCGAAAATGAAATTTTTAAGAGCAGTTAAGGGGTGTAGTTTGATAGATCATTTACGAAACGACGACATAAGGAAAACCCTGAAGTTACGGTAGGTTCTGGACAGAATGATGGAATACAGGCAGAATTGGAAGTCTCATGTGGAACGCATGGTAGACACGATTATTCCTAAACAAACGTTTGAATAAAGGTCAGAGGGAAGAGAGATCATGGAAAACCCTAGAAAAAATGGTCAGAGACTCTGTGAAGTGGGAACGGCCTATAGCTCAAGCCATGTAGTGAAGAAGAAGGAGACAAAAAATATTCATAATAGAGAAAACCTACAAGAAATATGAAAGTGTTACGTAAAAATAACAATTAATAATAGATATTATTTAAATAAATTCGTTAGTCCGCAAAGACATCAAATAACCACTTTTTTACGGCACTCGGGAAATAAGACGCGCACTAATAGCTGTAAAATTACTAGCTAAGTAAACTGACTTGTGGTTTTCCTGTATATAGTATACTAGAAACATAAGCGACGACTATTAAGCCAAGACGATACCAAACCGTTTACTCAAATCCTATTATATTGACAGTTGTTTCACATTGCATAACAACCTGACGACACCTGTCTGAGGTTTTAAAATGCGTTTAGGTACACAACGTTAACTGACGACTCATTAAAAGCAAAATCTACGTCAAGATAATCTCTTTAAAACTCCTAAATGGCACATATGGTTTTTATCTGGTGAACCCTTTTACCGGACTGCTCCTGTTGTACTATTATTAACCTTGATATTTACACCCCAGAATAATAAAAAAAAAGTTTTACTGACAATTATAAAACAAAATATTGTTAAAAACAATAATTACAATTAAAAGTCTTATCATTAAAATATAAATTTTACATAAATTACAACTAACACATAATAAGCCAAAAAGTAGTATAAAGGTTTCTTCATGTGAGTGGCGGTTGGAAGATTCTACTGAAAGAGCTGTCAGAAATTAATTTCTTCATAACCTGGGTATATTTCTTTGTTCTTCCCCCAATTCTGTATTTCATTTTTTTGATTTCGTCTTGTAACTCTCCTCGTCATTTTCCTTCAGATCTGTCAGTAGATCAGCTGCCAATTTGGTAAGAGCCCAAGTATCACTACCATATGTCACAACTGGCCTGACTGATGTCTTAAGATGATTAAATTTATAAATTTTACAGACTTAGTTCTACTACTTATGAATCCTCTCTTTAAGATTTTATTCAAAACAAACTATCTCTTGTTATTAATAAATAACAATTCTCTATGAAAACTAGTCATCTAACTAAAGTAAACAAACTAACAAAATTTCAGACAGATGATTAATAGCAAAGCGCGAGCACGGTAAATGTTTACGTAGACGGAATGAATTTAGCTGTACAAACAGTGCGACGGACATGTCAACAGATAAAATCAGAGAACTACGCCGTTTCATATTGTATTGTTTCTGAAATTAGAGAGTTAGACAACTTTTCGTGTCTCATTTGAATACATCCTCCATTCCTCCATTCATGTTACCTTCTCTGTCTCCATCCTTGTCCTTGGTTTCTAGCTGCTTGCACCATTTGTATCTTTGGTTTGTTTTCTCTCTCCATTTTTCTCTTAATCTATCTAACCGCATGCTGCATGACCTCTACAAATGTAACTCGTTTCAGATGTGTTTGTATGACCTTCCGTCTCTTGTGTTAATTAATTGTATTTATTTTGTGTTAGTTAAAACTAGAAGACGTGTCTCTTACTTTCTGTATCTCATCACAGGGTTTTAATAGTTAATGTTTTGTTTTCTTTTGTTTAATATTTTTGTTTAGACTTACCTCACTTCTTTCCGTTAGTTCTCCTATCGTTTGATAGCGTTTCCACCGTGCGTATAAACGTTTATTTATATTATAGCATTTTTATTTATCAACATTTAATAACTTAACTGTCATTGTTAGTCTATCTCTCTCTTTCTTCGCTATCGCTCACTTTTTCTTTGCTTATCTGTTTGTGTGTCTGTCTTTTCCTTTTATCAAAGTTTTAACGTTTACTGAATTCTGGCATGCTAATAATTTTTAGTATTCTGCTAATTTTAACGTCTACTTTTAAGTAGCAACGAGAGCTCACAACGTACAATAGTAAAACTTTAAACTACAGCTCCTTTTACCCTCAAAAGAAATCCATAAGGTTGTACGCAAGGTTGGAGATTACCTATTGCGAATATTATTGCAGAAGGCACCAGTTGCCTTCCACGTACACGATCTTAACCTTTGTCCTGGATTCTTTAACGAATTTGTGCCTAATTTTGTAGCCTGTCTATTGGACAGAGTATAAAGCTTAACGACCATAAGCAGGCTTATTATGAAAGTTAAGAGAGTTGTTTCAGAAAAATCTCTAATTCACACAAGTAAAGTAGCTTCAAAACTGTCTTGCTTCGTTTATAATTACCTTTTTGTCAAATTATTTTATTCGTTTTACACAGCACTATATACTACTAAATTGTACATACTACACAATTTACTTTATATCATACAAAATTTATATCACAATTTATTAATAAAGTTGACGTCTCCTATGTTCATAGAAATTTGAATTCGCTTAGAGGATAACATTTTTACAATTTCGTAAGGAAACCAAAATACTGATAATAAGTTAACCGGTTTGCTGTATCGTTGTTTAAAAACATATTCAACAAAATTAAGTTTTGACCATCTATGAATTGCTATAACTTTAACCTGTACTTGCAGAGTCATAAGTTTGTATGTAGTTTGTGTGGTACTACTGTCATCAAAGTATGGCTAGGATTTATATAGTAGCTGGAAGATATAAAGCACCGCTAACAAGATTACAGAAGAATGTGGAACACAGTTGAAAAAAATTGCTAGTGTCCTAGTTCAGAAACTTGCAAAAGAAAAAGTAAATCTGCTAAATCAATATAAATAGGAAGATTATCTCTCAAAGGTAACCATATTCTGACATCTTGAGAGTTAACAAAAGTAGTAAATAAACAATATGTATAGAGAGATTTTTAAATTCTAGACGGTTGAGTGTGATGCAGAATTTTAAAGATTTTACAGTTGAAAAATAATAAAAATTAAGAATTACATAGATGAGTGCATGTAAAATCTGAATAGAATACATTTTTTAAACATGTTTTACAGAATAGTTTCAACTATTGTTATGTTGCTAACACTAAAAAAACGATCTTCTAATAAATCTTGTTTACGTTTTTACTTTTATAAAATAAAAACTTATTTGACCAAACGTTTTGCAATCCAAGCGAATATGCAAAAGATTTTCTTTACGAAAACCTTTTTTGTAGTCCAAACTTAATTGTTTCCAGTAATGTTTAGTAACACATCCATTACTTTATTGTACCATGATAGACAGTACTCCTTTGATACTCATTATCTTTATTCGGAGACCTCTAAATATATTGTTGTTATTTTTAAAACCTCAATACAAGGTCTGTTGGTATCCATATTTTAAAACTACCACCACCCTTTTCTGATAGTTACCACTTTTATAAAATTCCTACATTCTTCAAAAGCTACATTCTTTACTTGATTCAAAAACTTATCTGGTATTACCCTATCTTTCTTCTCATGAACATTTCTCCTTATACGTTAATAAATTTTGTTTTGCGCCTAATCAAATGTCACAGCTACAGGTCGAATTTTACGTCCTATAAATTTCTACACAATGGGATTGTCCCTTTTCAATGTTTTTTGATAAACCGGGAGCCAGATAAAAAATGTGGAGCCTTTTGATATGGGGAGACATTTGTTTGTACAAGAAATATAGATGCCACTATCACTAATTCGTTTCAGAGAGGCGTCTAGTTAAATTTGTAAAAAGTTCATAAATTGAATTTGATTCAATCTGGTTTTTCGTAGACTGATTAATAATACTATGAGAAATTTAAATTGTTCTTGCCAAAAGTTTCTATAGCTGCGTTACGATAGTTATAAGGGCTTGAAGATGTCGAATCTGATGGGCCATGTGTATCACTTGACCCAGGTTAATAGGGCAGTTGAATCTTTAAATGTCTGACGGCAGATGACGGAATGGTTAAAGACTTTGAAAGGGCAGTTGTGCAGTTTAAGTAGTGGTTTTTGATGTATCACTTAGACAAGCTATTATTTGAACAGACGTTTCTAAGACTAAAAATGAGGTAGAATAATCAGGTCATAACAGGCTATAGACTAAGTAAGATGAATAACTTTCTTAGAGCATAACGATAAACAGTCACTGTTAGAACTTGTAGTAGGTGCAGAAAATGAGCCAAAAGGATCAATAGTAATGGCTTTGAAGATCTGGTTATAAAATTTTAACGAAATTTTTATTTGGAATAGAGGTTCCTAAGGTCGTAACAATGAACAATCACTGCCACAACCCGTGGTGAATAAGATAGTGCTATGTAACAGCTAATTTTGACGATTTTTAAGAGTCAACTGTATCATTTTTCCCAAGCCAACATTTGATACAGAAGTTTTTTAGGACATAACAACGACCAAGTACTTAATGCTCAAGTAGTCATGACAGAAATCGACGAGGCTGCATTACGGTAGCTACTTGATCTTGTTGTGTCACATTTTTTTTGGCTGATCTCAGGACGCTTAGTTTTTCGTTGCACAACTAATGTCTATTTAAAGAGATTGTTTCTTGTTTCCAGTGTAATTGTTCCTTGAATTATCCCATGATGTTCCAGAAAATATTTCATCGTAATAGTATCAATTGCACAGCGCCATGAATGGCATTTAAACAATATTTCTATGCTACTTATCCAAATATTCCTGTTTAGTGAATCACCTGATCGATCACTGCAATATGTTTTGAGCCGCAGAAACATTTGAGTTTGTTTTGATGTTTGTACGTACAAAGGCTGAAAAATATGTTTCTTTTTAAAAGTACCAATAAGCGTCTATCACCAAAAAGGTTTCTTAATACATTGAATCTAGTTTCAATAAAGTCAACATTAATTACTAATATTATTTAATTCACTAACTCAGACTCGTTAACAAACTATTGCTTAATAGCCTTATTCTCTGTCTGTCTGAGTATCCATCAATCTCCCTGTCTCCTTCTCTCTCCGTCTCTCTTTCTATGAAAACTTAAAAACTTGATAGTTTTGAAATCACAGGCTTAACAGACAATGAAGACCCATTACAATTCCAATTGTGTTAAAAATTTTAAATCAATCTTAATTTGTTAATGTTATGTAAACAAGTGCTAATATTTGTCAAAATCAATTTTAAAAATCTGTTAATAAGAATATTTAAAAGTCATGACTCCGATTTACGTGTGTAGGCTGTAATGATATAAATGTAGTTTAGGTGTCATAATTTTATAACAGATCAAACTATAAAATAAAGATTCAAACAACCGTTCAAAATAAATACAGGTGTAAGACAGGGTGACGGTTTATCCCTAATTCTTTTCAACTGTGTCCTGGAGAAAGTAGTGAGAATTTGTAATGAAAAATTAAAGGAATGCAAAATATCACCAATCATGTTGGAAAGAAGGAACAACGTGTTGAAATAAACTGTTTGGCATTCGCAGATGACTTTGCTATACTTTCTGAACATCTGACATCTGCAGTAACACAAGTTAATTTTTTAGAGGACATAGCCAGTAGAATAGGCTTAAGAATTGCTGCAGAAAAACCTAAATTTCTCAGGAACATTTAAAATGCGCCAAAATTCCTGCTAACTGATACTGGTCGAATAGAGAGGGTTAGAAAATTTAAGTATGTAGGGTAAATAGTTCAAGAGAATGGTTTATAAACATCTGCTGTAGAAGAAAGGATTTATAAAATAGAAACAGCATATGGTGCTTAAAGATATTTTCAATAAGTGCATTTATAAAAATGCGAAAATAAGGCATTACAGTACATTAGTGAGGCAAGAATGCTTATATGCAAGTGAATGTCTAGAATTAAATTATAATTTAGACAAACTAGAAATATTGAAATGACGAATTATTAGGAAAACATTAGGCCCACGAAAACTTTAGAAGGTTGGAAATTAAGAAGTAATGATGAAATATATCAAAGTATAGAAAATATAACAGAAACAGTGAGAAAAAGAAGACTATAATTTTTTTGACATTTATATAGAATGGATGACAATAGGTTAACAAAACAGATCTTCAAATATCTGTTGGAAAAGAAATCAACATCAAGTTGGATTAAAGAAGTCCAAAAGGATAAAAAGTAATAATATAAACGCAGAATAAGCAATTGAAAGAGAAGTTTTTCTGGCAAAACTGTTAAAAATGTAGGGAGTCCAGGGTAAGAGAGAGAAAAACGCAGGTTCAAAGTGGACCGAAGATACGAATAAGAGACATAGTGAAAGGATAAGAGAATACTGGAGAAAAAGAAAAGAACAATGAATAAAGAATTGAAATTGCCATGTGGACCTAGGATGGCTTATAAAAAAAAGAAGATTCAAACATAAAGTACATGTTACGAACATTGCTTTAAGTCAGTATAAGTTTCGTGTAATAATAAAATAACAAATTATATGGTTGTAAGTATATTTAAAACTTGAATATTTATAGATAAATACGTAAAGTGAAGTGATACATGGCTACATGGATCCACGAATTGATACATGAACATGGAAGGGTACTATGCTTTCATCACTTGGTACTTCATTTGTTTCTAAAATTTTGTTAGGTTTTTCATATTTATTTTATATTTTTTTGTAACATACCCGGTATTTCCATACGAGTTCTTTAAATTTTTCACCCATTTATTCTAATTATTCATCTTAATTTACAGCAGCTGATCTTGGAATATCAATTGAAAATCCAACACGTCTAAACCAATTTGCAGTCGTTCTAATAAACTAGGTGCTTTTTTGTCATAACAAACAACTTTTGTTTTATTGACAACAAAAGTGTGGCCTCCTGGTTGTGTGTGTAAACAGTATTCATTTACTTAGAAAGATCATGCTTTGTTAAAATATATACTTTTCCTTTGATAAGCGAAAAAAATTATCAATGAACCATTTTTTGTCAAGCAAAAATAGATTCTTCGAATAATGTTTTTCAACAACAAATTGGTTCACTCTCATTGGTATACATTAAAAATTATTTATAGTAGGCAACAAAAATAGAAACTACATTGAAACTTGATGTCTGTTTTTACCAATTAGAAACGAGTCAATGATGTCCAGATGCAATGATTTTTCAATACTGCTTGCAACGTTGCCAATTAGAATGCAGCTCCTACTGTAATGGCCAATTAGAATTGCGCTAAGAAAATTAAAAAATATAATAATAAGTAATACAGGTATTAAATGCCAAGTTGTGAATATAGATGCAATTTAATTAAGTGGGAAACGACAACAAAATAAATTGATTAAAAACAGCAACGTGTGAAAGTAAAAACTTCTTTTTAGGCAATATAAAAGTTACAATCTAGAAATGTAACTGTAAATGTAAAATTGCCGTGGTGATGCGTGCAGAAAATGTAATAGAATAAACCGGTTACGTCGAATTGACTGGGTAATAGGCGATGAGTCGTCCAAACACATGAACACGTATTGTCGCACTTTAGAACGTGTGTGTGTGTGTGTGTGTGTGTGCGCGCGCGCGCGCGTGTTTGTGCAGTAGATATCGTTTGTAATGATCTCCAACGGACCAGACAGTTCAGGTCATATAACCGATAGTCACTGTATCCACTATGGGACTCTTAAGAAGTAACTTACTAACTTGTACTTACCATTAAGCAAACTGAGAAAATATTGTACTGAGCTATATTAAACTGCTGAAATTAAGTTTGTATTTTATAAAAACGGCTCTAACAGTAAAAAACAAGGATTAAAAAAGTTTTATTTATAACTGCACTGTTTCCAAAACATAATAATACTAGAAAAATAGGACGTATAAATTCATTTTTATTTGAGTCGTTTAAAAAATACATCAATCATTGTCATATTTACTGCACAAAACAGTCTGTTTTTTTCGTTTCTAGAATTTTATTTGTGGTATAATTTTTGTATTGCCTTCTCCAAGTAGAAAACAACTAAATTTATGGGATTTTTAAGATTATATAAGCGCAGACAGTGTTCATTGTTAAGCGCAGACTTGTTCATTGTTCAATGTTAAGATTATATAAGCCTAGACTTTGAACAGTAAAACCAGATATGTACGTCATCATCTAATATACTCGTAATAGTCTCTTTTTCGCTACAATCTTAATCTTCATGTCATGCCCATAATCGACGCTACTGTATTTTTGTCTCTTGGAGTTTCATTGGTTTCTAATTGTTGATTATTTTTTTATATTCATTCCATATTATTTGAAGTACTGTAGAGTACTTCATATGATACTTTATGATATTTTATTATGTAAAGTACTTTTGTATGAAGAACCGGTTGGCAACCGGTGCCAAATCGGTTCCGGCCCGTTTGGTGTGAAGTGGGCGACTGGGCATGTGGATGTAGGGACTCAGATATTGCAGGCAAATCGTACGAGTAACAGAAGTGATATTCTGCAGCTAAGAATAAGTACAGTATATCCTTAGGTAAGTGGAATGTGACAGGTCGTCTGAAGACATCTGTGTGTGGAGTACCTGAAACTTATTGGAAGGAAACATTTTGATATCATTGACCACACAGTTTACATTTCACGTGCTGATAAGACTGATAACGGAGTAGCATTCATGTTGACAAATATCGCACGTTCTGTGTTGAATGCTATGAACCGTTTTATTGAGGATGCCATCTACATTTGAGTCTATAAATGTAGTTTGTTAGTTTACACTCTGTGACTTTAGTTATTCAAGTTTGGTTAGTTACAAAATGAGTATGGCGAAACTTATAATACGCATATAAATTTGAATCAAAGGCACTTAACGTATTCAAAAGTGCTTTAGGGCATTAATTACTAATTGAGTAGCTACATAATAAAAGAAATTTCCTGTTAATTATGAAACTGCATATTGACTCCTAATCCTGCAATAAATTTATGATAATGAGAACTAATGATTGATGTTTAATATATATATTAAACACACACAATTTTAATGCACAACTGATGATTAGCCTGAGTTTATATTTATACTCAAGGTAACAAGAAAAAGAATGAACTTTCACATTATTGGTATCAATTGACCTACATATCTTGAAACAACTGGACAGTAATTGGAAACCTTGGAATTATTTGTAAGAAAAGACTTTGAAAGTAGTTACCAAGAAAAGTAATAAAACTTTTATACTACGTTAGGCAAAAATACACACAATATCAAGCTCAGACTATTTTGTCCTGTCTCGTTTTACCTTCTACATAAATAATAACTTCAGAAAGCGCTACAGTTCATCTGCCCAACTTTCGCAGACCATTTTGCCTGTCTTTCTCTGTACCTACATCTGACTGCTTGTTTGTCGCTGGTAGTAGCTTTTTCCGTCTCACCTCATACAGGTTGGTCTTTAGCGTTCTCTTACGTACCTCTCTTTGATTGACACCATGTGGCTTTCGTCCACCCCCTCTCACTCTCTCCTTCTCCCCCTCTCCCCCTCTCACGCCCCCTCTACCCCTTCTCCTCTCTCTCTCTCTCTCTCTCTCTCTCTCTCTCTCTCTCTCTCTCTCTCTCTCTCTCTCTCTCTCTTCCACCTAAATCTACAGCTGTCTAGTTAAGTAACCTAACATTAACATTTTATTTTTCCTGTCACCTTTCCAATAAGTATATTGCACTAGCAGGTTAAATGACAAAATTCAAACGTCTCCTTTCTGTTCGCACGTTTAGCCTTCTCCTCTCTCTCCCATTATCCATTTCATTTTCCTCCTACCACACCATTTCTTTCATCGTTTATCTGTCTTTTCTATTTCTTTTACTTCCTACATCACCCTTTTATCATTCATAAAGATACGGTAATGAAAAGCACGTTTTTACATTTTTTTTTTCAAACTGACTTAAGCTTAACTTTATTCTTATAAATTCTTTACTTTTCTGTCCTTTCTTTCTTTCTATTAATCTTTATTAAATTCCTCCTGATTTTGTTTCTAAATTAAATTAACAAAATCATTATGTACTTATTACAACATCCTAATAATCGACAGCATTTCAATTATTTGTTACCAAGAGAGTACTTCTGTTTGATTATGAAATACAGCTAACGTCAAATGCTTAAAGCACATATGCAATATGATGGCATGCAAACTTTAAAGTATAATTTCCAAACACAAACGCTTTAAGGTAAACTCGCTCAGTCTTTGCCAGCTACTTATAATTTAAATCGCTTAAATACTGGTTGGTTTTTTAAAGACTTGTAAGTTTGTATGTTTTTGCTTTGTTTTCTTTTCAAACTGTAACGTGTGGTCTTTGTTTTATTGCTACGCGAAATCTTTTGTTTTTTTCTTGAGTCAGACCTACTGGTTACATATTTAGTAGACTTTCTTCAGTGACTTTATTGACCTTCGTAGCACATAACTGCAGACGAATATTTGATACAGGCCCCAGTTAGAACCATTTTGCACTCGGCAGTGTATCTGCTACAGAATTTTGTAAAGCTCCTAAAGTCAGAAAAAACATCGCGACCCTGGTTTTGTTATTATTAGTAGTACATTTTAGTTATTTTATGATTATTATTTTTATTATTTTGTTACGCGCGCGTCTCTCTCTCTCTCTCTCTCTCTCTCCCTCTCTCTCCCTCTCTCTCTCTCTCTCTCTCTCTCTCTCTCTCTCTCTCTCTCTCTCTCTCTCTCACACACACACACACACACACACTCACACACACACACACACACACACATTTGCACAAAACATTTTATATCGTATTAATCATTTTTATTTTCCACAATTATCAGGACGATAATGAGACTAAATAGTGTCGGGAAATTGTATGTTTAACGTACGATGTTTTAAAAAAGTGCCTAGTTAATGCCCGATCTTCACAAAAGCTTTCGTAAGTAGAAATTACATTAAAAAACGTATTGTTTCCAAGCATGTAGCCTACTCTATGTAACCCTATACTGTACTAACTTATATTGTTCTTTTTACCTGGTAGTTAAGGTAACAAATTAGTTTTGTTATTTAACACAAAGTTTGAAGGCTTTCCTGGCTAAATGGATATTTCACAATTCAACAACCAATATTTAAGAGTAAGAATATATTAAATACACTCACACACACACACACACACACACACACACACAACCATAACATCAGAAGATTCTAGGCGGTATTTGTGTGGTCACGAATGCCCAATTCGTATCGTTTTAGACATAGTCAAAACTGGAAAGAAACCGCCCCTCCTCCCACAACTCTCATTTTACCTTGTTCTAAGTGTGCGTGTGGAAACGGTGTGAGCTCGCTTGTTTTTTATGACACGCGTGTAAAGGTAAACAGTTGAGGCGTGAACCGCAGCCTTATCGCAGATTGGTTGATCTTGTTCCTTTCGGCGTACGGAACAACAAAATCGGCTGTACTTTCATCGGATTTTTATTTCCTAAACTGTATTGTACATTTTTTTATATGAAGCATACACACGTTTATACAAAAACTGACATATTTACATAGCGTAATGCTTAATAATTTGATGTAAATGTAGACGTAAATTCTGGTAAATGGAGTATAAGCTGTTTAGGACTCGAATACAATAATATCTTCTTTTTCAATAATGTTACAGATACCTTTATCAGAATTTAATATTTATTGTTTAATATTAAACATATTTAATATTTTTTATAACTGATTTTATGCGATCACGAGTTACGCTGCTGAAAAAGGAGCAGACAAATGTAAGACCAAAAAATGTTAAAAAAATTTTAGAGGGAATCGCCAATTGTCATTCTTAAAAATTTAGTGGAAGTTGTTATATATATGTTGATATAGAAAATTGAACACACAAATCTGAAGTCCGTTAGATACAGAGACATCATATACGATTGGTTAGAATAGAGGAATAGGAATGAAATAAACACATAAATTGACTTACAGCAAACACAATTTTCAGTGGTTTAGGTCACCCAAAGGGAGAAGAAAACAGTGGACCAAGGAAAGATAAAGATACCTAAGAAACGTAATGCGAAATAAACTAAAAACAATCCAGGCTTTGAGCTTATGTTAAAAAGAAGAAGTCAATAAGAAGATAATGTTATGTTCCTTTGGATTTAATAAAGTTTGAGAAACCTAATCTTCGTATGTTTTAAGTAAAACATTGAGCGAGGTTGGCACAAGTTTAAATAGATATTAGAAATTCTAATAAATTAATATACAACTATGAAAATTAGCATATGAATGAAGGCTAAAACAAGTAGTACATATTCGGGAAAATAAAAATTGAAAGAACCCTGACAGTAAGTTACAATGAGATGTAATATTGTAATAAAAGGACGACACGCATGTTAACAGATAAAATCGCATAGCTGCGCCACCTCACACTGTATTGTTTTGGAAATTATGCAAACCCGTCATGTCTCATTTGAATACGCTCTGTAAATATGTGTTCTTCTGTTCCCCCTCACTCTCATTCTTTCTCTTTCTCTCTTACTTTACACTCTCTCTTTCTTTTTATTTCACCGACTTCCTCCTGAACTGCCATCTTTTCTCTCCGTTTCTTGCTTTCTCTAGTAACTTATTCAAATACAACCCGCTACAGGAGACACGAACTTCCGTCTCTCGTACATTAATTAGTGTTACGTATTTCGTGTTGATCAAACTCTCTTTACCACGGTTTCAGAAACTCTCACTCTTGTTTACTCTTACCGTCACCGTTCTTTGTTCCCACTCATTTTCATTTTAAAACCTCTTCTAGTGTAGGGCGTTTCAACTTGCGGGGAATTTCGGCTTTCATGTTTATTATACAGCTTACAAACATGTTGTTCTCTGTCTGTCTGTCTGTCTGTCTGTCTGTCTGTCTCTCTCTCTCTCTCTCTCTCTCTCTCTCTCTCTCTCTCTCTCTCTCTCTCTCTCTCTCTCTCTCTCTCTCTCTCTCTCTCTCTCTCTCTCTCTCTCTTTCTCTCTCACTTCCTTATTTTGCATTGCCTTATATGCTGCACGAACTTTCGTCATAATAATTGTTATTCTATTAAATGTGTAAACAGCCTGGAGGAAATGGAAAAAGTTTTTCTCGGATTTTATAAGTTTAATTAAATTCCGTGTTTTTTTGCTACTTCTTGTATGCTTTGTAAAACACTCCTACATTTCAAAGTTAGTTAAAAAGTAACTGTCGAGTCACTGTTTAATCAGAACAAAATGTCTTTTTTCCTTCATGCGGCAAAATGTAGTGAGCATAGAATTTCACTCAGGCAGCAACGGCAGTGTGGTAGCAGAGAAACATGGTTATTTAAATTCGATTCAGTGATGTACAGTTTAAGACTTGCAGCGGATTGTACCAGTAATGAGAAAAAACGATGTTCTTTGGGTATGTTATCAGAAGTGACGTAAAATGATTTACTATCGATTTATATAAAGACAACACGCAAGCAGACTAATGAAGAAGTTTTAAAAATATCGTGCAACAATAAATCCAACCAATTAAAAAATTTGCTGTAGGCGCTCAGGTGTTGCAGGCAAAACGTACGACTGACAGAAGCGATAGCCAGCGGCTAAGAAAAATATATCCTTAAGTAAGTGGAATGTGAGAGGTCGTCTGAAGACAGGAAACTATACATAATAGAACGAAAACTAAAAAGAGAACGCGTAGCAATGTGTGGAGCATCTGAAACGTATTGTAAGGACTGTAAACATTTAGATTGTATGTGTTTTAGCTGTGGTTTTTTGTGTGTATGTGTGTGGCAAACGCGGTTGCATCAGACACACACACACACAAAACCACAGCTACACCAACATAGATACTAACCTTGAGATATTACACTACTTACCCAAAGGTCGAAAACTTAACACAGCAGAACAATATGAAATATACTGTACAAACACCACACAACACAACCAAACAACATACTTAACGACCAATTACAGTATAAATCACACACACTTTTTGACACAATTATACATAAAACTAACAATAATTTGGATCCCCGCGCCAATCCCCTTCCTCCACACACCACCCCCACTATAACTTTCAAAACAAAAACAAGTTAATGGCAGTCTGTCTCAAAGCTGACGAAGGCGAACACCACGCCGAAACGCGTACGAGAAGAAAAGACAAGTAAGTTTCACAAGTTGAAAGTTTCAATATTCTATATAGTATAGTGCTGTGAAAAAGATGATGAACAATCAAAACAAGCATATTATATGTTTCAACAGTTACGCCGTACTCATGCTGTAACTGGCTAAACGTGAATAACTGATTCGTCGTTAGATTCTTTAAATATTACGCTAACACCTTGCATTTTTCGCGTAGTTCATCTCTTTCTTGCCCAGCCTACACATATCCTGCCTTCAGGTTTATCTGCCACCCTCCTGACATGAAAGCATCACTCATAGCAACACTTTTGTTGTTGCACCCTTTAGAAAAATATAATCTTCAGTTCATGGCAGGTATTATCATTAAGGATCTGATCTTGACTTGTAGATCCTTTCAGAGCCATAGGGAATTATATTGTCGTCTACTGAATTTTGCGATCGGAGAGTTTTTGAGGAGCCAAGCTTCATTTCCAAATGGATGTGCCTTTTAGAACATAACTTGTGACGCCTGTGTGGTATGTTTAGTTTAGTTTCAGGAACAGGTGATAGGAAGTAACTCTTGTACTATGCATATTCATTTGTAAGTTTTGCCTGGTAAATACTAAACAAATATTGAACAGGTCAATTTAAGAAATATTACAATTGCTCTAAACTAAAAGACAACGAATTTATGGACTTGTTACTTTTTCTAAAACTATCATAATTTGATTTAGTACGTTTTATTAACGCTTGACACCCTGCCCTACATGTAATTTGCAAGCCCATCTATTGTCTATCCTTCGTACGACAATTTGTCACATTTTTGAGCGCCCTACTAAGGAACATCTAGCATTCGTATTGTTTCCATCACGCTTTTCAGCGGAGTGTCTACCTATCAATATAACTATAAATGTTTTTTCATATTTATAAACATAATCTTCTCTTTCCTTTTTTATAACATGCCAAGGTCACACAGTAAGGTACACCATGCGTTAATAAAGCTACTTTATTTGGGGTATTCCTCTTCCTCTGGTTATACCATAAATCCCTTCTACTGGTTTCTATCCTTTCTACTATTTCTATCCGTTACACTGTAGTTTAAAGTTCGAATCAATCTAGTAACATGTTTTCTGAAGTTTCTACTTGGGTAAGTTCCTAATCGACTTGTTTATTTCCCTGTCTGTTAGTCTTGTTCCTACCGTGTGTTTACATTGTTATTTGGGTCGTTAAGATTTTGTCCATGTTAGGTTTTAAGAATGCCAAGACTATGATGCATAAAACAAGGAGTATGCATTGACTAAAAGAGTTGGTCTTGAAAGATACTTTATTTTCTATGTTTATTTTCTGATATGTTTGCAAACTTTGCCAAACGCCACCCGTGTTAACCTTCTTCTTCTTCACTCTACGGATTGGGCAATAGCCTGCTCCGACTTCAGAGATTGACTGACCACTGGTCCAAGATCTTCCGCGATCTTCCTACGAGCTAATCTGTATTTCATCGCTTGTTTAGTAATACGTGTGTCTACTATGCTTTTCATATGAGATTTCAAATCTTGTGTGTATTCCTTTGTTCTGTGAATAACTAATGACAGCTTGAGCACTTCCTTATATCCTCATTTCAAGCTGGCGCCTCAAACAACATCCATTAACAGATCTTAAAGGTTTCATTTCAGAGACCAGTAGTTTAGAAATGTCTTTTTGCAGAAGAATTCATGTTTCACTGCCATACATTAAAGTTGATAATTCTATGACCTTACAAAAGTACAGCCTAGATCTTCCTATACGTCTTATTCTTGAATAGTCGTTTAATTGTTCCACACATATAACAATATCTTTCAACATCGTGGCCCTTCTTACATAATATTTCACAGCCCAAATAATTAAAATGCGATTCCAGCTCGAAACGTTATTATCAACTACAATTTTTGCTCTTACAGAGTTATTTCTTAGGAAGACCATTGATTTTGTTTTAATATAAAAACATTTAATTGTATTTCTGGCATATTCATTCGATATATGAATAGACTTTTGTAATTTATTTCCATTTTTTCCTATAATTATCTGGTCATCTGCTTATTGAGTTAGCTAATCCCTTATCTGAGACTCGTATTTCTGTAGGACAAACAGCCATTCAGTCTCACAGATGTTTGTCCACATACATATTGAATATATTTGGAGGAGACTACAGCCTAGTCCGACACTTTGTTTAACGGCTACTTCTTGTGATAATATTTCTTTATCTAAATATATACGAATAGTTCTACCTGCATACAGGGTCTGAATGACTATGGCAAGGTAGAATTGAAATTACGTAATAAAATATCCCCAAGTTTCTTTTACATAATCTATCAAAGACTTTTTCATAATTGATAGAAGGCACGCGTTCCTCTAAATTCCTGTAGTGTCTCTTTTCAGTTACTTGCTTTCTGAAAAAAATATTGTCAGTGCAGGATCGTTAAATTCTAAAACCACTTTGTTCTTCTAATAAAAGTAGATCATAAATAGCTTTGAAATGCTGATTACGTATTCTTGAATATAATTTATAACATGCATTTAATAGATCTGAAATTATTACAGCAATTATTTTGCGCTTCTTGACTAAAGAAGCTTTTACTTGGAACTAAGATTGGGAATCCTATTTTGTATCCAACATTCATTGAATAAAGTCCATTGGTTTATAAAATATTTTCATCCTTATTTCAAGAGTTGTGAGATTATTCCATCAAAATCAGTAGCGTTTCCTATGTTTTTAACTGCACCTCTAAATTTTTTATTGTTCTAGGATCAGCTTCTGATGGAGTCTCAGCTTGATTTATTAAAAAGAGTTTCTCTGCAGTAGAAACCTATGTTTAATGTAATGTTCAATCTACTGGCTTTCTGTTATGATATTTAAACGTAGTTTATTTCTTTCAGCACTACTGGAGAGCATTAACAATTTGTAGGCAATTATTAAATAGCCGTGAACATAATTTTCTATTGTCGCTCTAAACCTATTACAAGATATTTTATACGCTCTGCGTACTATTGTATTGAGAAATTTTGTTTTTTCTCGATAGATGTTTTGGCGTCTTCTATACCTAGGTTTATGTAGAAGTTTGGCACTTGTGAATACCTATCACACGATTCTTTCTTCCCACACCATGTCATCATTTTTGTACTTTTTATTATATTATGGCGTATAGAGACAGTGGCTTTAGTGTAAAGTTCGTAGAGCACTATCTATTTAGCATTATATGACAAATAAATAAACCGAAAAAACAAAGTTTTAATTTGTAAAAGCCGACTATACTGTAATATTCTTCACCACATCTATTTACGTTGTTTGTTGATTCGGAAAATCTGGCACACTCTAAACAATGCACTGAATGTGGTGCCACGAAAAGTCTACTATAGTTAATGTATGAACAGACTTCGAGTTCACACGAAATGTGACGACAGTACGCCAGTAAACAAACAGAAAGCTAACAGCATCCAACGTTCAGACAGACAGGACGTTTAGTAAAATTCACAAACGCGTTTAAAAACGTCAACGGCCAATAAACGCGATTCTTTACTGCAGCCGGCGCCATATTTATGTATCTTACAAAGTCGTAACGGTACACTTTGCATAAAAACAAACATCACTACCAGCTGTGTCTCGTTTAATTTTTCTGGATTATTTAACGTCCGTTGTTTGCGAAAGTAAGCAGAAATTGCCATAACTGTTTATCATTTGGCCTTATAATCTACTTAATGTGCCGTATATGTAGAACACTTGATGTGTTTTCACAGTTATATTTTAAACCTATTATTAAATAACATTTTAAAACTAACATTGTAACCGGACATAGAGCAGTTTGCACGCAACTATATGTTGTTAGTCACAACATTTCGTGACGGCTGATAAGCACATGGTATTTAGTATGGTAGTTAGTCTGAACTGCGAACCACTAGTCAGCCGTCATGATTCACAGTGACTAGCACCATTTCTTTATGTTGTCTAGACAACGTAAGATTTTTCATGTATGTAGCATTATTTCATCTATCTCTCTTATTACATCATTCTCTTTTATACTTGTTTATTTGTCTCTTCCATAGACCCGCGGCAGGAGCGCCCACACTTATACACACGTATACACACACTGAGGTGAACATATCCATATATAATATTTTCCATTTTTAGAAAGAATAGTAAAAAAATATCGAAATATTAAAATGTCAAAATTTAAATGTAACCATGTATTTTTCTTATGGGAAAAATACATAAGACTGAGAAGTCACTTTCTGACGTGAAGAAGGCCAAAGTAAACAATTTTGTTTATTAAATTTACGTTTACTTTTATCATATAATTTGTAATATGATTCTCATCTTATTTATTTACAAAGTTATTCTACTTGGTAGTAGAAAATCGATAAAAAATATTCTCTAGTTTATAATAATTAAATACTACAAGTTCACAACAATACACTATTATAATAACACTATATTTTAATATAGTATAAAAAAATTAGGTCTATTAAAGTTAAATTGTACTATTATAAAACAGTGTAGGCCTAATAGTAATGTCATCATCATCTGCAATGATGAAGCCAAGTATGGTTTGTTCCGGTCTCACATAGTCAAAGTCTAGAGCTGGTCACTCCAGCAATTCCTCGAACGTGCCACACTCTCCGCCCCCTTTGGCTTATAGTTCCATAGTTGATTGGGGATGCGCCAGTCATCCATTCTACAAAGATGTTTCCAGCAATTCTGCCGATACTGGACACTCTTGTCGAGTATAGGTTATAATATTCAGTTTCTGACTTGTCTGTTTTTTTCTATGATCATGAAGAGTATACCCTGCTACGTGCCTGAGAAATTTCTGCCGCTGGATACAATTGGCCTGGCCTTCCATTAAAATCCAATTCTCAGACCCATAAAGAAGTGTGGAAAGGGCCATCACCTTGTAGAATTTTAGGCGTGTTTATTTACTTGCTGACTTAAAAGTTTGCATGATGGTCCCGCACATAAGGTCAAACTTATGCAACTTATTCACAACGTTGTTGCTTGTATTACAAGACTTGTTCGCAATGGTAATGGAACATATTAAAATATTACAATATTAAAACGGAAGACCATACGGCACTTTTATGGATTAATATTACGTGGAAGAAGGTCGAAGGAAAATGGTGTTTATGGAAAAGAAAACTATAGTCCGGAGACAATTGTACAATCCTAAAATTTATTTTACATCTGAACACTTGAACTGAACTCAACATGCCACTAAAGTTTCTAGACTGCGGTTACTTAACTACTGATCGTTACGAAGGTTAAGCAAGCCACTGAATCACCTAAATAGTCTGAACTATCGAAAGACGTGTGTGACTCTGGATGAAACGTTTTCATTAGTAACAATAATTGTAGTGTTCTTTAATACCTCTAAGCGATGGGTGACTTCTTACGGTTAATCCTCTGTTGGGACTGCTTTCATCGTCGGAACACTTTCTTCCTTGACGTTTCGATCCCTGCAATCTGGGATCGTTCTCAGAAGCTAAAAAACATAAAACAACTTAAAATAAATATTTATAAAATAAACAACTTAAAACATCATACAAAATATTATCAAAAATTATACTATGATTGAAAGACCCTGTTGAAAGACCTAACAACGGACAGGGTATAAATAAGTAAGAAGAGAGCTAGTTATATGTTTGTATATATGTTAAGAGAGGTATATGTTTGTTGTATCGATTGGGAGACAGCTTTTGACAGAGTTCACTGGAATATTCTACTGAAGATTTTGAAAGATATTGGTGTTGACTGGAAGGATATGAGACTGATAAAGAAGACGTAAAGACAACAAAAACTAGTAGTAAAAGTAGGTGAGGATGAAATGGAAGAAATTGACATTGGAAGAGGAATTAGACAAGGATGATGTTTCTCACCAAATGTCTGTGCTGAAAAATTGACAGAAAAGGCTTAGAAAAAGGAAGAGGAATAAAGGCAGAGAAGAATGAATAAACACCATTAAAAATGTGGATGATCAAGAAGTATAGTACTACTGACTTGGAACACCAAGTTAGGACTTTCAACAGGGTATTTCAACCAACACACAGAGGTACGAAACATTCATGTTATTTTACATTATTCTGTAGTTTAGTTTCACATTTCTGTTCTTTTATGTTGTGTTTTTCAGACATATATTGTTATCAAAATTTTTAATAGTAGTTACATACATTTTGCTAATATTTTTTATAATGTTTTATTGTAAGATGTCTTATGTTTTATAGCTTGTGGACACGATCCCAGATTCTAGGGATCGGAACATCATGCAATAAAAATGTTACGATGGAAGCAGTCCGAATAGATGATTTACCCGTAATTTAGTGTCCTAAATTAACTATAATGATTAACAAAACTTTTGACTTTCCTTTAAAATTGATTACAATTTTTTAGCCTAATGAATTCTGTTAGTCGCAATTTATATCGTCGTAATAATATTTGAAAACGATTTAATAATATCATTACTATGTGCTGAATTACTGAAGCCTGTAATTTATATGTTGTATAAATATATTATAGTGCACATTTTTGTATATAATATTCCAATTAAATACTTCAGTTGACTGATATTTCTTTCACTTAACCTATATCAGTTTGTGTAATCTTTGCCAAGCACTTTTTGCGGGTTCTTGTTTTTTTTCAAGGTTCGTTTTTATAATTTTTTTCAACACTGTAGATTATTTGAGAGTAAGAGTGTTCTTTATTTCTTTCTGGTCTCTTTTTGTTAGTTTATTTCAAGAATCAAATTTAGCTGACAAAGAGTACGTAGTGAGGCCGATAAGAAACTTTACTTAGAACTGTGACAAGACATAAGAAACCCCAAATATTATAAAATCCTTTTTCAGATAGAGAAAATGAGCGCTTTGAAAGAGAAACAGTTCTGCTAGAGGAGACAATAATAAATAGAAATTGTATTCCTCTACGACTGGGCTTAAGGTGAGGATCCTTTTCTTGAAAAAATTTGAACTCGCTAAATAAGCTATCAAAATAGAGGTGTATGTAAACATTGATACATAGAAATCATAGATGTTAAGAGATTAATATGGTATGGAAACTTCAGACGAGCGGCGGCTTCACAACATTACGAAAGTATACAAGATTATGGGGGAAAGTAAAACCACAGGTATGATGGATCTTAGAAAGTTTGAGAAACTAAGGTGATAAAAATTTGCAGTTTACAAGAGAAAGACAAGAGAGACATACTAACAGGGCTGCTAGGGTGCGTGAAACACCGAATGCTGTAATAGTACGACTTGCATAAAAAAAGAAATGTTTCACTTCTAACATTTTTGGTAGCTATCTTGGAAAGCACTGGTGTGGAACTATAGCACTCATTGAAAAATAGGTACCAAGGAAAAGGATGGAGAGGGTGGGGAGAGAGAGAGAAATTAATAGTTAAATAGGCAGTTAGAAGAGGACATACGTATTTACACATAGTATAGAGAAGTGGCAGGAAATGGGGAAAGAGCGGAACAGAGTAAAAGTGAGAGAGAGGGAGAAAGAAAGAAAGAGAGAGGGTGAGAGAGAAACAGGGAGTGAGAGAGTCAAAGGGGAGTAGGTAGAAATGGATGAACAGAAATGTCTTGAACAAGCACAACAAACTAAACCACAGATACCACCACACGTATTTAGTTACACAGAGAGCTCCCAAATTCTATTTTAGTGAACATTTTGTACGCCAACGTTTTCCACTGAATTACAGATAGTACCGTAAAAAATAATTTGTGACTAAATCCGATAAAGGCGTATAATATAACTAACCGACCATTTGTAGGTGTTATTTATTCATATTTCGCGTGGGGAGTGTTATTTACTAATCAATACGACAGACAGAGACTATAAACGACACACCGGTACTGCCCACGTTAAGCCCCCGTGGGATGAGGGTGGAACGGCGTGTTTCTTTGATCCGTACACATCGGTTCATTGAGCTGACGATGATGATATCATCAGCGTGGAAATCTTTGTGGTTAACACAATATATATTGCCTGTAGTGGAGGCGTTTCTTTACACCGCACACACGCGCACAGCCGCACGTGTGCTCTACTCTTGTGAACATATGCCTGTAGGTATTCGCGCGCGTCTGTGTAGTAGGACATTTGAAACTTTTACCATTGGTATGAATAGTTGAATATTTCCTATTAATTTTCAAAACATACGTAATGCTTATCACAATTGTTATAAAATATTAAAATTAGATCGTTTAATTTGAATACTAAGTTTATTACGTAGACTATCACGATCGTAGTAGTTGATAAAAGAATTTATGTCCGGGTTGTTTCGCCGTGGTCGATTGCTTTGCTCTGTTATTTTCTAAACGTTTAAGCCACCCACGGAAGGCCTTCTTCAATACAAAAAGTTTAAAATGTTTACAAAAGGATGGGAAATTGCTTACTTTTACCTCGGTTAGGGGTACGTAGGTCTCTCCATGATTAATTTGAATACTGTTGCTAAACATATTGAAACTGCTTTTGCTTAATCGTGATGCAAGCTGCAAAATCATTAATAAAACTTAAAAATTAAAAACGTTTTTTATATTTTAACCAAAATTACTGAAATAGTACTTTCTGTCCTTGAATTTTAGGTAATGTTGAGAGACTTCTCTTACCAAAACACAAAGAAATAATAACATATACCACACACACATAAATTAAGTGTTTTCAAATAAATAAGTCATCATCATCATTTTCATTTTCAAGGATTAAACCAAGGATGGTTTATTCCGGTCTCAAACAGTCAAAGTCTAGTGGGATATTGTAAATATACAATCTAAACATGACGTGCCCTTCATGAAACCGTTCTGTGCCTCTGAAAGCATGGCCACTCCAGCGCTTCCTCGGACGTCCCACACCTCTCCGTCCCCTCGGCTTATACTAGTTCCATAGTTGTCTGGGGATGCGGCAGTCATCCATTTGGCAAAAATGTTCTCACCATAATCCTATACTGGACACTCCTGTCGAGTATACTCATAATATCAGTTCCTGCCGTATATCTGTGTTTTTTCTATGAACATGCAGAGTATACCCTGCCCCGTGTTTGAGAAATCTCATTTCTGCCACTTGGATACGACTGACCTGGCTTTTCATGAAAGTCCAATTTTCAGACCCATAAAGAATAAAGAAATATGGGAAGAGTCATCACCTTGTATAATTTTAAGCGTGTTTCTTTACTTGCTGACTTAAGAGTTTGCCCCGCTATAAGGTTGAACTTATGTAACTTATTCACAACGTCGTTGCGTTGCCTTGTATTATAAGACACGCAGCCCAGGTATTCAAAATTTGCTGGCTTGTTCCAGGACAGTACCGTCTAAACAATATTTTGGCCGTATGGGATCAGTTCCACGAAAAGCCATCACCTTGGTCTTAAGTATGGACATTTGCAATCTAGTCTTTTCAGATTCGATTTAACAAATGTGTACCCATCAGCAACCTGTTTTTCGAGTCCGACAGAATAGCCTGTTCGTCCAAAAACAACAAAGTGTCAATTTCAGAGTGGCCAATCATAAAATGCTCTTGAAGACAACTCTGCCAGATTTGTATGACATCGGAAATATACAAATTAAAAAGAGAAGGTGACAAAGAACACCTTTGTCGTAATCCCCAATTGATCAGGCCAACTCTTAAGAGCTGCTCTCGGTTTCCCTGCTTCAATTAAGATTTTAATCTTTACATAAAGACTCTGTATAGCTCTAACTAGATGTGGGATCTTTGTCCTTGCCATTATTGCCCATAATTTGCTCCGATTCACTCTGTCAAACGCCTTCTTGAAGTCGACGAAAAAAAATGTATGTGGGCAGCTGATACTACGCTCTGATACTACGCTTTTCAATGAGCTGGGCTGCTGTAAATATGCAATCTAAACATGATCAGCCCTTCCTGAAACCGTTCTGGCCCTCTGAAAGCATGGTCTCCGTTATTGCATTCAACCCTTTTCTTAATATGTACGCATATAATTTATATCAAGCATTAAGAAGGCTGACTCCTCTGTAGTTCCTGCAGTCATTACGGTCACCTTTCTTGAATATGGGAATTACCTTTGCAATCCGCCAGTCGTTAGGAACATGACCAATAGTCCAGCATAGATTGATGAACAGCAGCAAACGATCGTGCAGCAAGGCTAGTGCATACTTTATAAGCTCCACGTTCAGCCCATCAGTACCCAGATGGTTTTATATTTTTACAGCGGTGTCAAAATTCACCTAACAAGGGCACCTAACAATTCACATATTGTTATTGGGTCCACACAATCACTGATATCATCAAAGGTAGTTTCTTTCAGTTGATCCTGGGTCCATAGCTGCTCATACTATTAAGCCATTGTTGTTCTGAGATATTACTGATATTCAGGTTATCCCTTTCCGTTCGAATTAAATGCCTTAATATTTTGTAAGCCTTGTCCTCCCTACCATGGACATCCTGTTCTATATCATTTACATATTTATTCCATAGACTTTGCTTGATTTTCTTGACTTCTCTTCTGGCAATGGTACAGCAGCGCTTATATTCACACCTTGTTTGATCAGTGTTTAAGGCTAGTTGTTTCAGGTAAGCCTGCCTTTTAGCGTCTATTATTTGTCTAATATCGTCATCCCGTATCTGTTGGCCTCGATTTCTATACCTTTTACGTCCGTCAACCAGTGCTTCTAACGCTAAAAATAAAAAGTAAATAAGTGTTTAATATGTTACTTTTCTAGTAATAGGCTATAATAATTCTATAAAAAGTAAATAGGCCTACAAGTGTATAAATAACCGGTGCCGCTACGAAAACGTGTTCAAGACTATCTCTTTGTGTGTAGGTTTCTACAAAAAATGATTATACATCTGCATTATTTAGACGAAGAAACTTATATTATCAGTTGTATAAATATAAGTATTTATTAAAACAATGACTAGGAGTGTCACTGACACAAATGGGCGGAGTTTTGATATTCGTAATAATTTATTTATCAATATTTTTACAGTCAACCGTTTTTGATCCGTTAGATACATAGATTCATAATAATTTATTTATCAATATTCTTACAATCAACAAAATATATACACTTTTATATACACACTTTTTATTGAATACACTACATTATAGTGTACAATATACATTAATTGTCATTAGACATATTCCACAACCTTTGTAACTCATCTCAACGATCAACCATTGATGGACTTCTATTAATTTTTAGCAGTTTATCAAAATTAAACGCCGGTTTTAATAATAATCCTTCTAATGTTTTCACTCTTGAAAGAGCAACATACGTTAATCCAACCTGAAATTCATTGTCTCCTAAATTAACAATTGCCTTATCTAATGTTATCCCTTGCGATCTATGTATACTAACAGCATATTCTAACATTAACGGAAATTGTTTGCGAGTACAAGAAATTTCATTTTTTCTTGAATGATGCCACTACTGGTACAATGGATATTGGATTCTCGTACAGAACTGGTCCTGTATATTTTTCGAAAGATAAAAGTATACATATTGGCATGTGATCGTTATAATTTTCGCATTCAACTGCCGGGTCAAAAATAATATCAGTTACTGTCCCAACTGAACCGCTGGCTAGTCCGTGATTCAAAGATTTCTTCTAAGGATAAGTCGAGCACCTTTACATAAACGTAATTGGGTAAATAATTCCTGAGCATCGTGAGATTATTAATATAAGTATTTATTAAAACAATGATAATACACTGTCAATTCTTATTACAGATTTTTTATATAAGAAATTTTAAGGGATCATTTGTGCGGTACGTTTTAAGCCCGTGAGCTAATACATTTACTGCCCGCTTAAGAGCTGTTAACATTCGAGGGATCGGGATGATAACTGTTTGATCAGTTACGCTTACGGTCGATATATCGACTACGTATAAGCGATGCCGTTGTAGCACTGTCAACCGCTACCACAGCGTCAACACAGTTCCGATAAGCGGCTTGGCTTTGAACGGTTCAGTTTATATGTGGTCGGTTTATTGGGCCGTTGACATCAGTGATACCGCTGAGATCCACCATGAGCTGCCTGAGATTCAGATTATCCTCACAAGATAATTCTCTCTCTCTCTCTCTCTCTCCCTCTCTCTCCCTCACTATCTCCCCCTCTCACTCTCTTTCTATCGAAATGACAACAATCTTTTTATCACTACTTTCCACTTACACTGACTTTACTTTACACTTGGTTATCAGACTCCGAATCAGAACGCTTATTAACCACTACATCACTAACGTTTTCCTTCATGCAGTCGTGACACGTGTTTATTAGCAATAACGACTCTTACATGCATATAGGCGAAAGCTCACAATACACGCTGCAGCTGAAGTCTGCGGTTCGCGCGATTTTCAGTCGCTGTCTGCAGTTATGTTTCAATTTCCTCTAGAAACTCTACCTGTTAGAGTGATACATCCGTCATACCAGTTAGGTGGGCTCATTTTCAAAACATGAGAGAATGTCAGCCTGTCGTTTTGCCTAACACTTTGCAAAATATTTTCAAAACATTCCTAATATACAGTTTTGTGTATTTAGCTTATTGCGTCTGTACTTTAATATAATATTATACAGTGTCCGTTAAACTAAATAAAAACACATATCTTATTTGGTCAATACACACACGACGCACAAAATACATACACACAATATAACACGTGAGACAAGTAGGTGTGACAAATGTTAAAAGGGAAGCGTACTGTTTCGGAAATGGCTAGATAAAATTGTTTAACAAACTTAAATATTTCTGATCAGATCAGTATAATCAAACTATCTCATTATTGTATGTCGGTTTATAATTTGATTTGTAAAATTTAATTTAAGATCATGGGTAGTTTTAAGTACACGTATGCCTTTCTTTCCGTCTTTGCTTCAAAAAAAAAGTTCCGACTTTTTCCGTTCCAAATTTTTCATGAATTACCTTAATTTTCTATTGATAATTATTAAATAATTCTGTATCTAAATTACTAAATATCTTTACAAGTTAAATTACTACAGCCAGATTACAACAAAAATTATGTTTTTAAATTTGTCAACAAACTATTATAAATATTGTGAGAATACTGTCACGGAATTCTGTCTACACTTGTCCGTATTTTTTATCAATCTCAGATTTATTCTACACCGGTCTCTGCCCTTTTGTTTCCAACTTGCATCCATACATTAACACATACGCACACACACAACTGCTCTCTCCTCTACTTTCATTTATTTCGTTAGAACCTACTAAATAATTGTATAATCTTCAGTTACATAAATAACTTGTAAAATAGTTAACTGAAGAATGAAATTCCGTGAGAAAATTACTGAATAATAGAGTGTTAAAAAGTGTTTTGAATCGATACGTGTAATATTTAATGTAACAGTTCTGTAGTATTCCTGCAATAACTTCATTATTATTCAAACTTCTATCCTGTTGCTTTATTCTCTTCTCCTGTCATCTTCTCCTACTCTCAGTGACAACACCAGCACTCGCGGACATATACACAATGTTCTCTTATATAAATAACTGAATGGTATGTCCATGAACGGACATAGTGCCATTATTCTTGACACGCGTACTGCACACACTACATTTCCACACCACGGACACTAAACACTTCAGCTAATTGTTGTAAATGACTTGATCCTATATTGAATCTAGATGGGATTGTCATACAATAATTAAAAATACTTGTTCTCACGGAAATCGGGATTAATAGATACAAGACTTATTACAGGACTCCAAGAAACATCCACACAGAGATAGATATACGTACACACAAATTACTTTTAACAGTAAATTAGACAAGTGGGCAAATCGTGGCCATAGAGAGGTTAGTTATTATTTGACCAAGTAACAGTTTCCTTACAGGTGTTTAAGTGCCTGTTCATTTAGAATGAGCAAAACTCTTAATGTCCCTACTGATGTGTGGCGCCGTGAAGATGCGGTACATGTGTTCCTTAGGTCTCCGTGCTTTGCCGAGACTGTGCCAGGCTTAAGTGTTGCTCCAGGGGATCTCCTAACTTCGCACCTCTTGAAATCTTCGTGCATACTTTCTTGGATGAAAAAAACGTATTGGAGTATTTTCTGTTAATGTGTTGAATCTTTGATCTGTAGAAAAAGGGACAGAGATAAGATCCATAATACCTGACGTGTGAATGTAAAATTTTACTAGTAACTTGAGGAATAGCTTTGCTGGATACCATTTCCCGCCAAGCAGAGTTTAACGGCTGTACAACAAACGCATTTCAAATTTGTTGAACGGAAGCAATAAATTAATAATATTGGTTTGTACAACTTAATGTACTGTATATACCCAGCTATCGGTTTACCGTTTTGGTACAGCCTCAACGCGTAAATGTTATTGCATTGAATAAGAAAGAAATCAGGAATTGAGGAAATCAATATTGGCTTGGTTAATAATATTGCTTTGTACAATTTAACATACACCCAGCTATCAGATCTTTTTGTCAGAATTTAACAGACATTCAAGACGTAAATGGTACTGAATTAGGGAACAAATGTGACTGAGGGAATCATCAGTGATTTGTATAATAATATTTCTTCGTACAACTTAACATATACCTAACTATCACATCTTCTTACTGGCACCAGAAGACAAAAATTCAAGACATAATTGTGCACTCAAATGTGCAAGATATTTGATTGAGGCCATGAGCAGACACTTGGTTAAGAAATTACATTAAAATTACGAACTTGATTGAAAAACCTTGGGCACGAAAAACACTAAGACGCGCGCGCGCGCGCACACACACACACACACACACACACATACACACTCCAACACACACTGATGTGTAAGCGTATGTATGTTAGTATCTATATTTATACATAAAAATGTATATATAATTTCTGCATAAACATAATGTATAACTACGATGGAAAACGAAATCATAGATTTGTTAAAGATTACACATTACAGATATAAAGCAGGAGCGTAAAAACAATATTTTGTTTTGATTTTGAAATGGAAAAAATAAGGAGAAGTAGTTGAAGAAGACGAAAGTAGCAGTAAAACAAAAAAACAAGAGTCGAGGAGGAAAAAGTCAAAAAATAAAATTGGAAATAAGAGCGTAATAGAAAGAAGTAAAAGAATTGAGTTTACCGTTATATTAGTTAATTTTTTCAATAATTTAGTAACATATGAAACAACCGAAATTAAAAAAAAGATTCTTTCGTTACACTGCGTAGTGTATATAAAATTATAATAAAACAAAACAAAGAAAGTAACGATCTAACAAAGTGGATGTTTACGTACACGTGCGTACGGAACTGTATATGTGCGCCTATTTCAAAGAAATCCGAGGAGAAAACGAGGGCAAAGCGATTTATAACGACTTCGTGCCTTCCCACCAGTTATGTAAAGTATTTTTTATGTGTACAAAGTGGCAACATTGTCACGGCAATTACTGAGTGCAGTAAAGTACGATCCCCTTTCTTCTTTTCCAGTACATTCACATCTGCTACTGCTTTTAGAAATATTGTTTTAACAACCCCCTTGTATAACTTTGCTGCACTTATAAAAAATAGTTTATTTTCAACATAAATCAAAATAAATTCTGTTTTTTTTTGCATTAAGTGTATTTTAGTCTATTTCTTCTTCTAATTTCTTCATGTCCTTGTTACTTCTTTCTATTATCTTAATTACTTTACTGGCTTTATGTTGTATTATTTTATTCAAAGAATATACACCTAAATCTATGTTACATTTACCTATAAGATTAGAATAACATTTATTTCTTAT
This sequence comes from Magicicada septendecula, assembly GCA_034769895.1. Taxonomy (NCBI): domain Eukaryota; kingdom Metazoa; phylum Arthropoda; class Insecta; order Hemiptera; family Cicadidae; genus Magicicada; species Magicicada septendecula. The sequence continues at coordinate 158,056,572 of CM068367.1, forward strand.
TCTTAATGATTGATAGAATATATTACCAAAGATTTATAATTCTACATAATATTTACTATATGTTGTTGTATAATTTAAACAATATTTCTCCTTTAGGACACGACTAAAAATCGTGTTATTATAATTATAATGTAACACACACACACACACACACACACACACACACACACACACACACACACACACACACACACACACACACACACACACACACACACACACACACACATATCTTTACGTTGTAGGTAATTCTGCAATACTTCTTACAGGTTTTCTAATCAGTATGCCTTCTGCAAGTAAAATTTATTAGGTGAAAATACAAAAACATAATTTATTAAATTTTACTTGGGGGCATGTCAGTTTCAATTTGAAACGTGTAAACATTCTAAAATTGTAAATTTAAAGTATGGGAATGAAACTTGGAAATACGTATGAACATTATATTGCATTACAGTATATTGATATTACAAACTATTCTATACTCGGAACGTCTTATTATAGTTCACAGTATTCATGCATTCCTAAATACTGTAATATTAATAACAAAGCTAGAGTATGTGTTTCATCGTAAAGTCATTTTAAATGTATGCGCAAAGAGAATGACTAAAATTAACTCAAAGAATATGTTGTTAAGCATATTATTGTCAAGCTGCCTCTTGACTTAACCACAAGCAATAAACTCCCCGTTTGTGGTCAGCGATACATCAGTAATATCACAAAGGGAAACTCTGGATTGTTAGCGCCGTTATTTGTGAATGTCCGTTTTGTTGATTTTTGCTCTTGCCCCAGATACCCCACACATCTTGAAGTTATAGAGTAAGTTGACTTTATATATATAGAGGTTGCAGCATTACTATTTATATATTATGTATCTGAAGAGTACTCAACGTATGTAATGAATAACCTACCAGCGAGGTCGTGGGATTTCGTGTTCGTTACGTTAAGTCTATTGGCGGCTCAGTAGACCAGTGGGTATGGCACCTGGCTACTAACCTAGAAGTCCCGGGTTCGATTCCCGGACCCGCACCATAAAATCAAGGTGCGTTTTTTAGCTCCCAGGTCGACTCAGCCTGTTGGAAATGAGTACCTGGGATAACATCCTAGGGATAATAATGGGCGACTGAAGCGTAGTGCTGGCCACACTGCCTTCCTTGTATGTCGTACGGCTCACATAAGGCAGCCTACCCTGCCTTACTCCTAAGCTACTTCGGTGATATACATGGGAGCCGTTGTTATTATTATTACGTTAAGTCCATTGTGTTGCACAATCAATTTTTATGTGAGAAGAGAGGTGAAAAGTTCTGTGGCGTGGAATAGATTCAAATAAAACATTGATTAATTAAAAAAACAAATTCTTAAATAATTAAAAATAAATATGTATTAAAAATCGCCTTTTAAAAGAAACTGTTTTACAAGCATTAGTCGTCGTATACACATTATAAATTATACAGAAATAGGGTACAAATATCACAATAAAACACATATAAATCTATAAATAACAATCATAAAACAAATATATAAAAACAATTATAAAATTGTTTCAATTACTTGGGTGTCTGACACTAAAATATAGAATTCAAATAATTATTTTCAAGTTTGGAAATCATATATCAATTAAATAGGCTATTTATTACAAAAAAGGAAATGGTTATTTGTAGTATTTTAATCCAAAATAATATTTAATTTATTTAAATAAATATTAAATACTAACAAAATACCCGTGCTTCGCTACGGAGTTTCACGTTGTACGTAATGAAAATCTTATTTAATTAATAAAGTTCAATTAAAGTAGGTTTCTTATAAATAAATAATTAAAACCTCTTATGTATTTTATTTAAAATAAACATTAAACATTTTTGTTATATGAAGTTGTGTTGAGTATGAAAAGATTTCAGATTTTTCTTCAATTTATGAACTTGTAATGAAGAACTAATCATCGGATCATTAAAGAACTTCTTTGTACACAAAGTTTTTAGTTTTTCCTTCTGGCTGAAGAATAACCAGACTGTCAGGAGTGCTAACTCTTGAACAGGCAACGTATAACTGGCTATGAGAGAAACAGTCTTCCCTCAGATCTACGCCAGCCATTTTCAAAGACTGTCCTTGAGCTTTGTTGATTGTCATTGCAAAACAGACTTTGATGGGAAATTATAGTCTTTTAAACTGAAAATGGTAGTCTGACGGGATCAAAGGAATGCGAGGTATGAAAACTGTTTCTCCAGAACCACAGCCAGTAAATATAGTTGCCTCAACAACGTTCTTATGTAAAGATTTTACCTGCAGTTTGGTACCGTTGCAAAGTTTCGGTGGTATTAAGTTCCGCAGCAGCATAATGGGAGCCCCAACTTTTAGGTGAAGGTTATGTAGGGGTATTCCTGGAGGGTTGAGCGTGTGGAGGAACTCTACCGGATAATGCACAGCGTCTTCTACCTCTACTACGGAATCTACCGACTGATATTTTACAACATCGGCTGGAAGTTTCTCTAACAATAAGCTGTTAATGATTGCTGCTGTCTCATTTCTTGGGGTTAGAATAGCTCTTTCTTTGAGCCAAGATGAGGCACTTATATTCATTAAGTCTGGGTATATTTTATCTGTCAAAGTCTTAAGGTCTTTTACAACTTCACATATGTTGTTTGGAATGTTAACTTTTCCATCTTCCTCTTTTAACTTTCCATCGCCAATCTGTAACAGTAAGCTTGAAAACTCTTCCGCTTTAAAATCACTTTTAAGATGCACCCGCATGTTTACTCTTAAGGAACGAACTTGAACTTTGGGCCAGAGGTAAGACGACTTCAGGCAGGCTTTAACTTCATCTGCTCGTGTTCCCCGAGGCACAACAGGTAAAGTCTGTCTAAAGTCTCCGGCCAGTAGTACTGTTATTCCACCCATCAGGTTTTTACTGCTACGAATGTCCTGTAAAGTTCTGTCTAGGGCTTCTATACCTCGTTTGTGAGCCATGGTGCATTCATCCCAAACTATCAACTTGCACTCTTTCAAGACTTTGGCTGTGTCACTTTGTTTTGAAATGTTGCAGAGAGGAGTCTGGGAGATGTTTAAATTCAGAGGCAGTTTAAAGGCAGAGTGAGCTGTTTTACCTCCATCCAGCAATGTAGCTGCTATACCTGAAGAAGCTACAGAGATGGCAATCTTTCTATCTTTCCTAACGCTGGCAAGAAGTAGGTTTAGTAGGAACGTTTTTCCAGTGCCACCAGGTGCGTCGAGAAAAAACAGCTGACCGAGTCCATCATCAATGTTGGCAATGAGCTCATTGTAAGCGTTCTTCTGATCCGCATTAAGTTTAGGAAAGTTCTCAGCAACCGTATCAGAAAGCTGAACTGTATTGTAGGAGAGCTCTTTCAGGTACTCGCGATTGACTGTAATAATGTTTGTGTCTTGAGTTGGTGGAGGTAAACCGAAGTCTTGGAGAGATTGGTTTGACATAGAAAAGATCATATTTTCAAGACATAGTAAGCATTTATTATAAACTGTATCCTTGCAAAGTTCAATCTCTAAACCATGACTTTCAATCTCAATCTGCCTTCTTATGTCCTCTGATAGACTTTCTTTGTGTTTTTCCCAAAGTGCTAAGGGATCTGCAACTTGGCAAAACACCAATATTACAGCAAACAGCTCTCGGATCTTGTGAGGCGAATCTGAAATGGAAGCTTCTTGCAGGGTTAGGTCCCATTGCATGTCGTCTTCCGACAACCATAATGCTCTGCAGGCAGACTGGTACGTAGGTTGAACTATACCAGATACCTTTTTAAGATCATTGAAACACGTTGGTCCTCGAATCTCGTGTAGCAGGAGACGCAGATAGAAACACTCGACATTGTTAAGATGTACAGTATATACAGTATATACCCTCCCAAGTACATGATCTTTTTTACTCCTGGATGTCCTGGAACGCCTTTTCCTTGCTTTCTTTTGCAAAGCTGGTTATTTTTCCAGACATAGTATGTTGAACCTCACAGTAAAGAAGGCCTCTGGCAAAGGAATCGGTTTTGCAGATTTCGAAAAATGCTGTTAATGTTGTTTTTTGGTGGATGTTGGATTTTGTCCAGAAGGTTGTCGGAAGTGAAAAATACCCTCTGGCCGTTCTCAAGGTGGACCGCTAACTGCACTACTGGTGGGAACCTTTCATGAATAGGAAAACAGAAAATACGCCAAGCCACTTCGGAAGTGCTGATGTAGCGACCTGATTCGTACTTAGAAACTTCATCCCACTCATTCTCCAACCTAAACGCTGCCTGATCACTGCCTTTGTTCACATATTTACAAATATACTTTATCGACTTGACGGAGTTGCACGGTTCAACATTTATGTGGGCTAAGAAAGAGCGGGAAAGAACAGGATTGTACGGTACCACCCATTGGTTGTCAAGGTCAACTCCTTTAATGTTGACCGAGAAACCACCATCGGCAGGAGACCGTCGGCGATACTGGGGGTAACCGTCATCCGCAGTTTGAGTTTGTGTTGCTAAAGGCCTCAGATATCTCTTGGTGCATTGGAGATATCATGCAGAGCGAGTTTCTGTTAACATTTCCACAAGGGCCATGAATCATTGTGGACTTAACAATGTCATGAAGGGCAGGATCGACTTCAGGATCAGGGATCTCTGCACTTATCACACTGTCGATTTGATGGGGCATGATCCTATCCTGCAGCCAGAGCAGTATGTGCACGTGCGGTAAACCTCTTTTTTACCATTCCACAGTTAACATGTAACACCTTGTTGGACCGAAAAGTTTGCCTTTTGTCAAGACATGCATCATTTTCTTTACTTTGAGGTGAAATATTCAGGCAATAATATCGTGTCTGTCTTGAGGCTTTTGTCGTGCACTTAATACTTCTTGTATTTCGGTCCATTTAGGGTTACATGTAAATGTGATGAACAGATCAGGACGACCGTACTTACGTACATATGTCATGGCGTCCTGAGTCCGCTCGTGCATGTAACGGGGTCCACCTGTAAAGCTGGAAGGTAAAACAACCATTTTGCCTATATTATTGGCTTGCCCATCATTTTTGCACATGGAGTCCCGCAGATGCACATAGTTTTCGGTCCGCAGCTTACTCTGATTGTTCCTTACGAAGTTGAGTCTTTCTGTCTCAATTTTGGCGTACATGTCAACCAAAAATTGATTCAGGAGACTGCGATAAAGTAACAAATAATTTTGCTGGCCATCTCTCTCCATTATGCGGAATGAGGAAAATTCTGAAGCTGAAACAGTTTTTTTTAGAGGGGCTTTAGTGTTTGGGTCGCACTGTGGAATGGCAATGGAGTAACCATATTCCCCACGACACAATATAAGTGGATACTGCAAAGCGTCATAAGATCGATGAGTTTCACTTATGCGCTGTAACTTAGAGTCTCTGCTGTGGAGAATGATGTCCCTCTTTGCAAACTCCTGGCCTACGATCACTAAAGCCACCTCGCTTGTTGTGGGTGCATTGAACTGACCCCTATGTCCATCTACGGGCTTTCTGTCTGCATGGATTACTACTTTGAACTCCTGGCCTTCTGGAACACTTTCCAATGCTGTTTTGAAATCGTTTATGTAAGAATTGTGATTGTGAAGCACTTTTTGAAGTTTGGCAACTAACCAAGGCCTTACGTTTGGAAAATTGTTACATCTAGTGTTTGTCTCCTTTTCGTCGTCTCCAAGGAAATATATTTGTAAAAATGAGGGATTGTTTGGAGGTGAAGACAACAAACTCCCCATCCTGTGGTAGACTTGACCTTGCACTTTAAAAGTTCCCTTCTTTTATTTCTTTGGCTCCGAAAGATGTCATTTGGAAACAACCATTATATTTTCTTATGTTTACCAAAAAGTGTTCAGACTCTGGATGTTCACTTGTGAGAAGGCTGTGGAGAGGTTCTGGTAGTTCTTTAATGAGAGGAAGGTGGACTTTTCCGTTGCTACAACATAACCCAGGACTTTCCTCTTTCCACTTTTTAGCATTACACCATTTACACTGTTTAAAATCACCAATAGATAAAATCTTGTCATTGTTGTAGTCAGTATTACAGTCATATTTAAAGCCCGACAAAGATTTTATCTTCCAGGAAATAAGTGACCTCTTTTCATTGTATTTTCTCTGTTTACTTGTGGATGTTTTTCTGTGTATTTGGAAACAGATGCTCGGTGTACTTCAGGATTTCTTTTATTATAGTTTCTAACTGCTCTGATATGAACTTCAGGGTTTTTTCGTTGTACTTTTTAACTGCCTTTCTATTTACTTCAGGATTATTCTCTGAATACTTTTTGACAGCTTCTCTGTGACTTTTTCTTTTGCTGGAGTCACTGAACCTGGCACGACGTTTCCTTCCTCGTCGCTTCATACAGGGAGGAGCTACTTCACTTTCATGAGAGTGGTGCTGGGTTTCTGGTTCTGTTACTTCGTCAGGCACTGGAGGAGGGCTGTGAGAAGCAGTTGTTGGTAACAGTACCTCTACCGGAAGTAATGTAGGCGGCGTCTGCATTAGGGATGATTGTTGGTCATAAGGTGTTGGCATTTCGTCTACTGGAATGATTGGCTCAAAGTGTGCCGACATCATGGGGCCTGAACACTTCATTCTTATAACTGGCTTCCCTTCGTCGAGCCCCCCAAATCTCATGATCAACGCGCCATCTCGATATACTTGTATGGGTAAAGTTCACCAGCAGCCATGATTTCACTGCAAGTAGCGTATGTGGTGCGAAGAGAAATATGAGATTGGTATTGTGTCTTAGTTCTGTAATTTATGGTCCCACACGGCATCATAGTAAAGCGCTTGAACCGTCGCCAGTTGTTGGAAATGTGTTGCACGACAGTGGCCCGCAAATCATTAGCTTGTGAGTCAGTATCGTACATGAGGCATGATAATGAGTAAAAGAAACATGATCCATCACCTGTCATGGGAACTATTCGATGAGGCACCACTACACCATCGATGGATATGAGTTACATTGTACCTTAAGAAAAAGAATAACCGAATAATTGCATTATTGCATAATTAACAAGTAAAAATATTAACACTCACCTTGGTATGAATATAATTGCCTGTAGAAAAAAATACACTAAAAAATACACTGGGAAGTATACTTCCCATAGCCCATTAAAGGGTTAAACGAATTTTGCGGAAAATGTGACCGAGTCCAATCGATTTCTGGTATCAAAATACCCTTAAGTACCAACTTTCGAGAAAATCGTTCAATACAATTATTGCTCGCTTAATAGTATAGGATTAGACAGATTGTACAAATTCTCAACTCTTAGTTTGTTTATTTACATTCATAGCAACAGCTATTTATTATTTATTTCGAGAAAATCGTTAGAGCCGTTTCCGAGAAAAAAAGGACGTAGTCTACATTTATTAATTAATTGAACTTAGAAACTTTCTCGACTATAAGGACCTGCAAACAACGAAGATTTTTTCAATTTAAAACAATGATTAAAAACTCAGGACTAAATGTATTCGGGGTTTCCAGTAATCTGAGATGTCAACCACTTCATTTAACAAGTATCCAATCCCGCGATAAATTTCAGTATTTGGTTTTTTGCCCCTTAGGAGTGAAAGTTTTTTAAACCGTTTCTTAGTAAGCACCTAAGACCTATGATGAAGCTATGTTCAAAGTTTCATTGATATCCATTCAGTGGTTTCAGAGATATCGTGATCAGTGAGTCAGTCAGTGGTATTTGGCTTATATAGATATAGATTTTGCATCAATTTTAACTAACTAGAAAAATTACTAGAAAACAGATGTTAAAATTACATGCTTCAATTGTAATAATTATTCAAATTTTTGTAATTACACTATGTAAAATTATTTATTTTTTCTTTTTTATACCATAATTAAAGTTGTTTACCGTCTTCGTTTATAAAAATAATTGTACACTTTCACCTGTTTTTCATGTTGTGTTACCGTTGCGTGTGTGTTGTTCCTTGTTGTTGTTGTTGTTGTTGTTGATGATGATGACGACGACGACGACGACGATGATGATGATGATGATGACGACGAAGACGACAACGACGACGATGATGACGACGATGTTGAGGATGCCGAAGTCTGTTGTCGGTTGTCCGTTGGACAGAGTGTCCCCCATCTAGAATGACTGGCGTCTGTTTTATGTCGCTGACCAAACTGACATAGTGTCCCCGTGAGAAGATTATTAGCGTCTGTCACGTCGTTAAGAATCATCCTGGCTTTTATACTCAAGGCATGCTGAGAGGTTGAAGAACGTTTAACATGCCATCTCAAACATGTATATTTTGGTCAGCGCGTCGGTTTTCACACATCACTTTTTACGTATTTTCACACTCCTAATTTGTGTTTAAGTGAGAACTAATAGAATCATGAGATTCCTGATATTTTTACTTTGTTTTATTAATTAATTGCTCGTCACATATTTATTAGCTGAGTAATCAATTACTTTCGTTTTAGTTCTGTTATAATTTTACCTTTCACCTTCAAATTGTATCTATACATATGTCATTTTGCACGTCTTAAAATGAAATCATTCACTTTGCTGTATGTACTGTCAGTGTGCGAATTTTTATTAAATAAACGTATTTAATTATTCGTATTTTTTATGCCTGTCTGAATTTGAGGTCACTACCACAAGTTGAATACACTGTACACAAAACACATTGATTCCTCCCTCGGTCAGGTGATGTGAGGGCAGGAACAAAACACACACACGCGCGTGCATACAGTTCGCCACCTTTAGTAACTAAGAAACTTATTGTTTAAAAACAAGTTACGTATTGTCCGAATCTTGTCTGTTCCCGTATGCACCATTTAAAACTGTTTACAGATATTTATATTTATTTTATATGTACAAATAAATTACCCAGCGCGAATGTGCAAAGATGTATCATTGCAAAACACACACACTCACGCACTCACGCACGCGCACACACGCGCGCGCGCACACGCGCGCACACACACACATGTAACGCTAAATGTGTCCTCACTACTCATCACATTCAGATGCTATACACTAGTATTAGAAAAAGTCCCTATAAATATATGTCCGGAAACGTTTCGTTTCCCCTCTTGATGCCATTTTCTTTTTAGAGAAAAAATGTGTATCTCCAGAATAAACTGTGATATCTTAATGAAATTTTGTACACTTATTTACATTATTGGGGTTTAGTAAAACAAAAAAGTCATGGTTATTTTATAGTTTCAAATTTAAAAATTACGGCTACTTTAATTTTTCGATGACTAATAGTTCTGTGAATTGTAATTTTATCAAATTGTAATTTATTACACAAGGGCGTTAGACATTTTATTGTGAAAGCAATGATACCTTTCTGTTTAAATCAGATGACAGATAACTGGCAGAAAACAGCCTAACCATACATTCCGTTTACTTGTTATTTTGTAAATAACTTCAATTTCTCTAGTACAGAAAAAGTTTACTTAAAGTTATTACTTTTTCCAAATTAACTCACTAACGGTAAGTTGCAACAATGGGTCAATTTTGTAATGGAATTAATAACTTTTAACAAGTCCCAACAATTAAAACATTGTGACAGTAACACAAAAATTACATTAATAGAAAACAATAGTGGCATGTTTCAACTTGTAAATCATCTGTTTGCTTTAATTTAATGAGAATTATAACATTTCACCATAACTGTAGTTAGCCATCTCAAAGGTAACCGATAAACAATGAGGAAAGGAAAAACAAACAAATGAATTAAAACATTTTCTTTAAGGACAGTGACGATATTATTTAGTTAAGCTACACTTGTTATAACTGGACTCACTATTTATTCAATTAGTATTAAATGTAGTAAGTATGTAAGAACTGATTAAAATTAACATTATAATGAAGCAATGGTGCACTTAATAACGTTTACTATCAATTGAAATTTCCTACTCATTCACTTTAATTTTGTATTATTATTGCAGTGGTGCGTTTAGATATAATAGAAGTGTTAACAGTATGTATATTACTTTTTTGTTATAGTACCTCATTATCTTTCTCCTAACCTTTCTTGTCTTGTATATTTTTCGCCATGCAAAAATCATTCTTACAGTTTGTATGTTTGTTTGAAAGGAGCAATTCTATAAAAGTAACTTGTTCTTCCGCCCGAATAAATCCAAATTTATGGAATTAAACTCCTAGCATCGATTTTTGCGTTCCCATCTAGCCAGCGCCTGGTGCCTCATGCGCTGTGATTATTTCAGTAAATAATCTGTTTTCACACTAATTACTAAAACGCTTTTGAAGGCGTCCGGTTGTAAATTTTCAGATTCTGTGAGCGACATGCGTTTGAAATGAAATAATATAAAAATCGTTTTCGCCTCAGCAGCAACAAGGTTCTACACCAGACTTTCAAAGTAATATTATGAAAATATTTTCAGTGTCTCACCAGATGTTACTATGAATACATGAATAGTATGTGTGTGTTTAAACGAAGGGGCTCTACGTTTTATTATGGATATTACAGTATTGCAGACAACAGATGAGAGTATTATTTTGAGCGCACAGGACGTACTGCTCTGTAAATAATCTCACACAATCCACAGTTGTCTCAAGGCTCATCATTTCTTTTCTGAAGCATTAAAATGTTTTTTCACAATTCCGCGGAACCTTGTTTGACGAAATACCGTTTCCGAACGCTTATGCAGGTAAAAGAAATAAAAGTATTACTAAAATCTGTCTGTCTTTAAAGTACATAATTAAATATTTATTTGTTTAGGCGTCAATTATTAACCTATTTCACGGCGCAAGGTTTAGACTGAACGCGGGTTTCCATACCAACTGCTAATATTCTTATGTAATGCAAAAGCGACATTTGCATTGTGTCAGTCAATGAGAAGACGTAGAGCATGAGACTTTTAGTAAATGATGAGAGATGCAGACACGATATCTGATAAAGCACTACTGCCAATAAGCTTCAGACTACAACAGAGCAAGAGAAACTAGTAATTCGTTAGTCTTATAGTTCTATATACGTTTCTCGTTTTGCGTTGCATTTAATATTGTCCCACAAAACATTGTTAATTTTGCAAATGGCAGTTTCTTCTTTCATATCTGTAACTGTTTGTCAAGCGTAGAGTAATTTATTTTTTCCAATGCTAAATAGACTGAAGGCAGCGTCTGGTAAGAATTTCATTTATTTAGGATTACATTTATTCGAGTTTATAAAGAAAATACAACAGTAAGCGTAGATTCTGTACCTCGGGGTTACATTTAAAATCACAGTGACCCACTTTTCCATATAACTACTGAATACTTTAAAAATTTTGGGGTGAATTTGAACAACGTTTGAAATAAAATAATGTAATTCGATTATTGTTCGTTAGAATTTTGATACAACATGTGTTTTTCAAGAAAAAAATTCTTTAAATTTAAATGGAAAAGTTCGCCAAATTCTACGAATGGTTCTTAAGAGTCTTTTGTAATTACTGTAAACTATTCATTTTGAAAACTAATGTCATTTTATTTCCCTTATTACATGCAAAAGTAATTGTATTGCCTTTGATTTGAGCCCGCACGTCTTTTATATTTTTATTAACTTTCCTTTATCACATGCTATCAACTGAATTTTGATTCTTAAACTCCAAATTCTGTTCTCCACTACGGTTTTACTTGCTTCTTCTTTGTTCATCATATAAACAGATTATAACGTTTAGCGATATGTGTGATTAGTATCTTCTCACGAACTGCTAATATCGGGTTTTTCCTAGTCATCCTAAAATATTTCAATTTCTTAATTTTAAAATTGTTTTAATTGTCAAACATAGACTACAATACTATAATGTAAGTCATTCTAATGATTATTTTTACTGATCTTTTATTGATGTGATCTAATGTTACCTATTTAGTACTCAGTGGCAATGGAGGGCGTACGAGTGGCTATGAATTAACCGCTTTGATTTACACTTGAGATTTAAAATTGTTTTTATATCTGACGAACCGCAAGTTAGTTAATGCAAGTCGGATGGTGTTGCAGAATGCAGCAAGGAGTCTCGTGATAGAAATCTTACATGTGTCATAAGAATAAGCGACACTGTATTCTCCTTTTGGGTAAAATATTCCGGAGTTAAAATAACTCTGTCAGTAGGATCTCTGAGAAAGTATTGCATAAGAGAGAAAAAAAATTTCCTAGACTACACTCTTACAATAAAGTGGAAGACAAAAAAGTAAGTTAGATAAGTCAGAATTATAAGTTATATAAATTACTGAAAATGTAAGGCATTTTTTTTTTTTGAGGAAATAGAAGCCAGAGACATGAAACTGAAAATTGAACTGATTGCTAGAGAGAACAATACATATTAATAAAAGTAATAGAGTCATCGGCATTACGAATATTGTTTTTAAATTATTTTAGTAAAAAAAAATGACCAATTGTCAAAAAATCATTTAAAAATAACATATTACGATTATAGGACTATTATCTGAATGTTTAACCAGAAAAATATATGGAATATTTAAAGACAGAAGAAATCGTATTACTGATTATTGCTCATACCCATCAATATTACTATGGTTCCCGCAAGTATTGCAAATGCTAGTAAAATTTGCATCCACATTCTGCAAATGAAAAATGCCATAAAAAGTTCGCGCTGTTTTTCCTACCTTTGTTAATAAAATATATACGTTTTCGTTTGTTCCTTTACTTCCTTTATGTAGGGATGCAACTGAAGAAAGGAGACGAATGTAATAGCAAAGATCCACGCCTCGTGAGATTACACCTTTTATTGTTATAAGTGTGCTAAATGCACAATGTGGAACAACAGGTGCTAGTTAGTCAATGTAATTTAGCGTCACAGAACAGTGTTAATGTAGTGGTGACAAAGCTAGTGTATCAACAGCATTCCGGTGACATGAATAATGTAACGGAGCGTCCTCTCGCCACTGCCTACCAATGCATCCGACACCGGAATTGCAATTAGGGTGGAGAAAAAAATTATGCCTGTTCACTGAAAAACTGGTAAACTGAAATGGCTCTGATTGCAGCATCGCGCGAAATCTATTCATTTTAAAGTAAAGGCGAAACTAATAAGATCACGTTTTCAACAATAATTAAGGTTTATTGTTATTATTATTATTATTATTAACACCATATTTACCGCCAATGGAATGGTGTGATGTTCTTAGTGGTAAACAATGGCTCACAGGGCTACACTGAGGTCTCCAGATGGCACAGTAAAATAAATGGCGCAGTACATTGGACAAGTTGTGAAGCACTGAGCAAGTTCAAGCGTATATGTTGGACCATCAGGAAAACTTCAAAATCAACAAGTAAAGAAATAGGACTGAAGTTATCCTCATTCTTTTCTATAGGTATGAGAATTGGACTTTAAGAAAATCTCTGGCCATTTCAAGCTGCCGAAATGTGATTTCTCTTTCACGTGGCAAGGCATACTTACCCTTCAATATCGTAGAAAAAATGTCGATATACGGCAGGAACTGAATATTATGAGTATACTTGATGGGATTGCCAAATACTAACTAAAATGGTTGGAACATCTTAACTGAAGGGATGACTGCATATCCTCAAGCAACTATTAAATTATAAGCCAAGATGTGTAGGGCGTCCGAAGTTGTTGGAGTGACCAGCTCTAGTCTATCTGCTTGGGACCGAAACAAATAATTTCTGTTTAATCCTTGCGGAAGACGACGATGAAGATGATGATGTTCACAGTAGTGCCCTGGCAGGCACTTTATTGCTTGTTGATAATTTAGGGGAAAATCATCGTTATAATACTGCAAACGTTTAGCGACTGCTCAAGACATAAAACTAAAGTACGTTCCAGAAATGTTTTGAGACTGAAAAACTATTCATAATTGTGTTATATCCGATAGAAAAAATTCAAATACAAATGCAAAAGAAAGTAAGTTTTAAAACAAATAAAAATTATTACATTATTGTAAGAACGTTTCGATCCAAATAAATGGGATTTTATAAATAAAGTTTGCTCCTGACGGCAATATTATCTTCAGTGAATTTAAATTTATTTGTTTTAAATAAAATTGAAATGGATAAATGATTATTAATACTGTAACGAGGACCGTATGGAATCGCCTAGATCAGCTGAGAGGATCTTTCACCCCCCCCCACCGGTAGTTGTACAGGTGTTGCCTCAGTCAAGGCCGGTGCAAGATTGTTCAAGATTCTTCAAGAGACCACTTGAAATATGCATTACCGTCAGCATTAAGTGGCATGTACATTGAAGGTGAAAGATTTCTAGAAAGCGTGCGCTACCTATAAAAAGCCATAGCAGCCGGCTTGTCAGTTCAGTTGTGTTGAGCGATTTCTTTAGCGCAGATCGAGTGTTTGTAGAAGCGAAGTGTTATAATTAGTGCGGAATTCTATATAGTTGACATTACTATTGTGTGTGGACACATTTTACTTGAATTGTTGTGAGAGACTATTTTGTTGATTATAAATTATTAATTGTGGTAATTAAAGCTGGATATTAGTGACTTCATTGGTGTCTTATATTTTATTTTCCACTGTACCATACGACGATCAGTGAGACCTTCGTACCAATACTTAAGTGAGCGTTTCCTGGTAATACGGTGTTTTGGGTGTTTTCGTTTTGAAAGTGGCAAGAGTAAGAAGATTTAAGAAAAACAAAACCTTCTCAGGAATTGCGTGTTGATTATTATTTATATCACGCACCGTCTTACAGGTGCTCTCTGTGTGTGAATACGTTTACAGACTCTTTTCCCGCGGTCGTGGTTTCTGTTCCATATTTGGCAGCAGCAATGTTCCCACCGGACATAACACAGTTCCATGCTGCTGTCCACCACCTGTGATATCTAAGGATCTAAGGTCGCACATTGTTATTCCGCTTAAGTCCGCGAATATGTCCAAACTGTTCTCCGCTTACTGAGCGACTCGCAAAGCATACAAATAAGATGCAGTGTTACATATTGTTATCCGCATTTCATTAAGTACGCCAATCTGTCTGTTACTTTTTATATATAAAAATACATTTACATAGAGACATCGAGTGTTCTACACAAAACTTTCGTTATACAGTTTCATACTGTCAAACTGTCTCTAAGCTTCGTTTATCTTCTTTTGTTACAAGGTACGTAGAAGCATTTTTATGCAAGGATTAGACTCATACAGTATACAAAAAAAAAATCGACTCCCATTTTTATGCCTAAAAGATTTTAAAAGAACCTCCAAAACCTGGATCTGCCTTTATTAATAATAAAGTGACAACACACGGTTGTGATTTAAATGTCTGCCCAATAGCAATAATGTTTATTTATTGTTGTTACATAGGGTTGATTTATTCAATTTATTAATACACAAGACTTTAGAAATCTATTTAAATTTTGTGTCATGTTACTTAAATTGTAAGGGCGTGTTATATGTTTACACACAGAGATTCAATCCTGTACTGTAGCATATGCCACTCATTGTTTGTCCAATTTGATGTTTGTCCGCAGCGTTGGTGTACGTCTCAGATTCGATACCCACGTACGCAAAGCGCTGGTAACTTATTTCACTATAACCTAAAATACTTCATAAAATTATAGTTATTATTTGTTTAACATGATGTTACATGTTAAACAAAAATTGTAACTGGATACGGTAATTTTAGGCTGACGATAATAGGATCAGAAAAGTAGATCGTATATTGTAGAAGTGGATTGTAATACTGTACTATAATAACAATTGATAAGCTTACTATTAAAAGGATAACATTCTTATTTTAAGTTATGATTAACGTTAGTATAAAAAATGATTACTAAATTATTAAAGTTATCAATACAATAATACTATTACTGACATTGATTGAAAGAAATCGATAAACCAAATAACTTGCACTTGTATGCATAAGCATATATGTTATATAACGTACAACAGCTCCACTCCCTTAAACGGTAATGGCGTAATAATAATATATTAATTTATAATAACTAAAAGATCAAGTAAATTAATGTTAATGCATTAACTTTATTATCGGCTTTCTGTCTCAGGTAACTGTGGAACTGTTTCAATCGTAATTCCTAATGCAGGTGGAGATGTTTTTATTTCCTACAGGTACTTTGTTGCATTTGGTTTTTTAGAATGAATGTTAATCTTTAGCATGGACATTACTCTAGATGTTAGATATTCAATGCTCGAGTACCACTAAAAAATGAAGATGACTTTTTTAGCTTCTTTGGTTGATAGCTGAATAAGGAAACTATTATTTAGAATTGTGTACTAATTCTAGTACTAGTACTAAACTAACACTAGTAGGGTATACTAATTCCCTTGTGTACTGAATGGCTTACAGATGCAGGCCGTTACTTTGCGTAGCTTGTATTTGGATGGTAAAAACTTGATTCATTAATATAACGGTTTAATTTAAGTGAGTTCTACATTCTCATTAGGACTATTTTACTTTCTCTTGTAACCATTTTTCAGGCACCATCTAATCTTGTAATTAACCTGATTTGTCACTACAGCCTTGATAATGTAATAAACAGTATTTTCGTATCGAGTTTAATGAAATCCATAAACATTTTTACAATTAACCAGTCTTTCCAATTTCACTGTGAGATGTTCTACCATTGTTAGTGTACTAAAAGGACGTTGCAAATTTTGTTTTATTTAGCTCTCTGAAATGATATAGTGATAAGACTAGGTACTCGAATACGTGGGTAGATTCTTGCAAGCACTGACATTATTTCTTAGTAATCTCGTCCTTCAACAATAAACTGTATATATGAAGGCGTAGGTAGTAACAACCGTAACACTTCTATGGCCTTCGTACAGTTCCAAGTATATTCTGTATGAGATATATCTAAGTTAGCTCATTTTTGTGTCTCTCAAATTTGTGAGTTTACCCGAACTATTCTCTGCGTACTATGGAAAATGTGTACACAGAATTAAAATTTATTTTGCTGCTTCTAGTTTTGCATTAATTTTTTTACTCCAGTAATAATAGTAGGCGAGAAATTTAGAATATGTTATGGCTACTTATTTATGTTATGTCGTAAGTGTATGCTATTTTCCATTATATTTGTAAATGTATTACTTACATTAAGAAATTATGTTATCTCTACCTTTCGGCGTTAGTAGCATAAGTAAAAATTATTGACTATCCTTTCTCATGTTTACTTGTAGTCGCTATTCTGTGTCTAGCGCGATTACACTTTCTGCGATTTTTCTCTTATCAATGTTACTAATTTTAGTACTTTTCTTATTATAACGCAACTTTTGTTCTACATTTGGGCTTAGTTAATTTTCAAACTTTTGGAAAATGTTTCAGGTACATGTTTTTTATACTTAAATGTTTCAGAGTATTTAATTTAGTTTTAATTACGTTACAGATTTTTTCAGAAACTCTGTAACAATTTTACATGTACAAATTTATTTTTTAATAAATCTTATTCTTTCATATACGCTGATCCTAAAATATAGGTTTGTCACAAGTGCATAAAATTTTGCTTATCAAATCGTTGTGTGGTCATTCCGTCAAAATGGCTAGAAAAATATACAATTAAATGAAAAGTTTTAAAATAATACTCCTACTATTGGAAACATAAATGTTTGATTAGGAAAAGAGCAACAAATAGTATTTACTATTTTTAATGTATATCTTTACTATTAATTTTAGTTCTTCTAATCATCGTATACATCTTAAATTTTTCTGTTACCACGACGAGTAGTAGGCGTGTAACTTTTATTGTATCGTTGAAACACGTTTATCTACACTGAATAATACACTCATAAGTGGTAATTGGGCAAGTAATTATTTTATTAATTATTAATTCTTTGTTCAACACAAATGGTTTGCATTATTGTTTATTATCAAGTTAATATTGTTGGTTATTCTCGTTTGTTCTTCTGACTACAAATCTTGTTCACCTTATCAAATCATATCAAGAGTTTATGACACTTTCTCAGTTATATAGTGGTTCCTCAATACTTATTAATGTAACCAATAGATATTCATTAATATTAGTGTATATTAATGGGGGTATTAATTCATGTAGATTGAAACTAATAGTTCTTAATATATATTCCGCCGGATACATTACCAGAACGTGGAAAGTTAAATTGTAAACTGGATACGATAATTTTAGGCTGACAATAATATGATCGGAAAAATATAAGTTAATTGTACTACAATAATAGTTGATAACTTTATTATTAAATTATAACATTATTATTATAAGTTAAGGTTAACGTTTGTATTAAAAATTATTACTAAATTATTAAAATTATCAGTACAATACTACAAAATTTAAATTTTAAATAGTAAAACATTGTTGCTATTAGTATAAAAATTCATAGCTTAACGTGATCATCACATTGGCAAGGCTATAAGAACTGTGTAGGACAATTACATGCAAATATGTAAAAACGTAATATTAACATGTCTTGCATTTTTTAGTTGTGACAATAATTTACGTCAGTACTTTACCTATTCCTGCGTTTGGAGATTTGTATTACTTTTAAGACATTCCTAAACCGGTACTACACTAGTAGTGGTGCTTTCTGGTATATCTATTTTTAAGAAACAGCTGCTGTTCAACTTCACTATTCACGCTGAACAGCAGTTAACACGAGACGTTATTTTATAGATAAACTTTTATGTAACACAGATGTACATATTAACACGATTCTTATTTTCTGGCCCTCAGTCCTAAAAATTGATGGATGGGGTCAAGTTGATTCACGAGCTTTCGGATTCTTCGTCATACCACGCATAAACTGCTTCCTTGGCATTCACTTTTCTGTTTTTCGTTCCAAGTAACCATGTAGTAAACATATCTCATTATCATTTCCTCCTTATCCTGTTTATGGGGTTTCAAATTTTTTAACGACTAGCATAATAACTTTATTATTATCCAATTAGTCATTTATTCCCAATTAGAGATATTGTTACAACAGTCACACAGATGGATGGGGTGTAAACAGAATAACTGACACCAATGAAGTCACTAATTACAATTTTAATTATACACAAACAAAAGTTAAAAATCAACGAAGGCTCTCATATACAATAATTAAGGTTGAATTTGTCCAACACACAGCAATATATGTCACCTTATTGCAATTTTGCATTCATTAATAATCACTTTACACTAAATCGCTACAAAACGTCGAACCGCGCTCGTAATGTCGCCAGAACTACTTGAACTGGAATGCTTAGCCAGCAGCTAGCGCTTATTACCCCGCTGAGATTCAAGAATAGTGTGTCATATTCCGGATAAACGCCTTGTATTGTAGTGACACAGCAGGTCTGGGTATAATTTACGCTCACCTGTATACGGAACTGCATTGCAATGGACAGACCTCTGTAAAGCTAAAAGTTTCGAGAGAGAGAGAGAGAGAGAGAGAGAGAGAGAGAGAGAGAGAGAGAGAGACAGACAGACAGACAGACAGACAGACAGAGACAGACAGGTAGATAGACATAGCAAAAACAAGTAGCGAGTGGAAAGTTAAATCCATAAATAGTTATTTTAGAATGGATAACGAAAATTAATATTACAATATTATCAAAACTGAAACAACTGAAACACGTTATCACAATAGCTTTATCCTGGATTGTAACATTATATTTATTATAAAGAAAAGTAAAAAATGTACAAAACAGGAAAAAAACTTTTATTATCTTTATTTATAATGTAAAATAATAATAGAAATATAGACGAAGCAAAGTAGATGTGAATAAGGGTAGTATTAAGATATTCATTTAATTCATTTACGCTCACCTGTGTACTGATCTTGATTTCATTAAACAGAGCTCTGTAGGCCTGAAAGGGACGTAAAGTGGAGAGAGACAGAGAGAGAGGAGGGATAGAGTAACAAACCGAAATGATAGGGTATAAAACAAGTCTGAATTCAAAGACTAGTCAAGATTTTAAAAATAACCCTATTACCCAATGTATAGTATGTGAAAGTAATTATCCACTGCAATTACTCAAACAAAGCTTATACCTTTGGAAGCAAACAACGCTTAAAAGCTACCGTAAATTAAAAAAAAATATTAACACATCAAATAATCTTATAAGAATTTTTAACTGAAGTTTTATTTTACTGAATTGTCGTAAGCAACCCATTATAGTGAAAAGAAATTTTGTATACCACGAGTTTGACTGGTGACGGGAAACGTAAAACTTAATGCAAGCTAAGGTTTCTGATCACTATAAAGGTCGTCTGTTAGCTGAGTAAGCGCTACGTGCGAGATTGGTCGGGCAGTTTATGATGTCGCGTCGAACTGTCAGTTTAAACTCTGGGTATGGGTTAGAAATAAAATTTTATTTCTCTCGCATAGTCAAATAGAAGCTTGTAAATCATAAAATATTTATTGAAAATAAAGGTTGTAAGTTATACGTTTTTGTTTTTTCGCATCTTATTAAGCATTGGTAATGGAAATAGGGTCAGCGTTAAAGTAATCTGTTTCGTTTTCTATTAACTTTATGTACAAATCCTATTGCGAGGAAAGATGTTTAAACATTTAGATAAATCCTATTTGGCTCTCATGTTTACACAAATAGTAAGCTGTTCTCTAATAATACAGGAAATGGAAAGATAGATAAAAAGCTAAGTAACGATAGTATAAAACAGAAAAAGAAATTAGAAAAGAAAATAAAAATATCAAAGCTTATAACCAGTGCTGTTCAGAGTAGTCTTACTTGATCTTATATGTAACATTCTTAGACTACTTGTGTCTACAGTTTACCGTCTATTGTTTATAAAGCTTGTTGTATTAAAAAAGACCGTTACCGATAGTCATCGGAATTTATGTGACGTTCATTATAAGTAGCTTTTATACTTTTAAACGGTATCATAATTAGAATGGACATATACTGGTTCAATTAAACATTAATACATTAAACAGTACTACTGCAAATTTATTTAAGTGAATTTAAAGTGGAACGAAGCAGTTGGGCGGCATCGTTTTGAGCCTGAATGCCATAAGAGTAGCCCGTCGTTATTACGCAGGAACGACTTTTCATCATTTGGTGTCCATCTCGCCTTTGTAATTAATGTGGCGATTGAATGTGGTACCGAGCAACTGAAAATCAAAGTGACTTTTACCGGTATCGATATACGTTTTGGTAATTGTTCGATCTCAACAAACCACACCTTTTGCCAAATTTCTTTTGAAATTTTCCCTAATTACACGTCTGTAGGTTTGTAGTCAGAACAACATTTTCCGGAACATTTTACTCATCACGCTACTGATTTTTGTTTCAAGAAATCTACAATTTTTGTTTACACTCTACATATTGACCCCCCGCCTCAACCCTATTTGACAGATCTCAGCACTCACTTCGCTTGCCCTACACAGCCGCCTATCACTTTGCGGATTACTAGAAACAGACACGTGTCACTACACTCTATGTCACAGACATCGAAACATTAGATCGCAGCGCTTGGCCCTTTAACAAGTTTTCCTGCTCGTTTCTCTTGCAGCTAAGACGATGTCACTTGTACTAGACTGAGAAACTTCGCGCGTAAGATGCGATTTCTAATACGTTCCCTCCCTGAACACGGTAATCAATACCCAGATTCTAAGTGCTTTCCGACAAATTTTGTTTCGACCACAATGCTACAGACGTGTAATTAGTGTTGTTTTTTTTACTAAGGTTTGGCTAAAGTTCTTACAGTTTGTTTTCAAAACAAGAAGCTTTGAGTTTTGAATGTTGTATGCCTATAGTAACAAACAAAAAGACAATACGGTACTTCTCCCATTTGTTGAACATCAACGATATTGTTGTGATTGCGAAACTCAAAAAGTTGCCCCAACGCTCCTAGAAGCTAGCGTCGGATGTTGCTCTCCCCATCAATCTTGAAGGTACTCGCCAGACCACTATTGACCCATATCCGGCCCTTGGTGTATGATTTCATCCGCAAGGAGGAGTTCGAGTTTTGGCAAGGGAACTCGACCACTCTTCAGCTTGTGAGGATCGTTACCCAGCAAGCAGACGCCACCAATAAGCATTAGTCTACAGACTCAGTCCTGTTGGGCACAGACTCTGTACTGTTGGACGTAAGTAAAGCCTTCGGTAAAATCTGGCAAGAACTGGTCTATACTCTAGTACCACCGTCCATTATACATCTCATGCGGTCGGATTTAACTAATCGCACTTTCAGAGTGAGCGTTGATGGGGCGTGCTTCCCATCCCCATTGCGTCATTTCTCATGTCCACGGCTAGTTCAATACCTTGTCTACACATACGACCTATCACGTTTCGCAGTCACGTTGTTCCTCTTTGCCGATGACTCAGTGTTCCAAAATAAACCCCTGTACCCGTGGTATACAAGCCTAATGATGCAACGCCAGCTGGACATTCTTCAGGACAAGCTGGGGGAAGTGGCGCATAATGATCAACACGAACAAGTCAATAGCGATTTGCTTTACGCATAAATCTATTTCCGCATGCCTGTTCTTGGAGAGTGGCCTGTCCAGTGGGCAGAATCGGTGAAGTAAACTTCAAGGAGCTCCTGACTGGTACCTTAAAAGGGTCTCGTGGTGTGCTGCCAGTGGCTGTCCGTACCAAGATGTCGTTACATCTGCTGTTTCTAAGGGCAGCAAACACGTACTAGTCGCCTATTTGGTGGCCTTTCCTGCGCGCGCCAACAAGCGTTGCTTGGTAGCATTCCAAAAACTTGGAATACACCTCCAATACACCTCCTTGCAGGGTTTCATCCTATCCCTGGCAATAAATTCATTTGCAAAGGAAAGAGAATGCTCCTTTCCCTACATCCATCACCTAAACAGTACGAACAATGAACTGCACTCTGCCGCTACTTGACCATCTACCATAGCCTATTCTTCAAATGAACGCCGACTGAATCGGCCAACACCGTCCTAATCTCCCGTGATTTGCATTGCACAAGCCAGACAACTTTGTATGTAGGCGGCTTCCCTACGCTTGGCTAGCACAGTGACTGCATCAAGATTCTGCAACAGAAAGAACTCGAGCTGCCTGTCCTTCAAGTCATCCTAGCATGAGAAACCGTGAGGTGTGCAAGGGCCTCCTTGCGCGAGCCGTTGTTCCTTAGCCTATCGACCATGCCAGTTCGGCTCTACACTTCTGCGGATGAACCCTTAGGAAAGCCACAGAGCTGTACGTCAAGCCTGAGGAATGCAAACACGCAGATGGTTAATTGCACACCCTGTCATGCAAAGAGGACCCGCATCTTAGCAGCCTTGTGCTGCGAAAGCATGGCGTTCTTCGGCTTGAAGCCCGGACACACCCACGAGGACGTCTGTCAACATGAAGATGGAAATTTAACGTCACTAAGTAGCATGTAACTGGGACAACGAATATTTGTATTTGTCCACAATAGTTAATCCAATTAAACAAGTCACTGTTTCATTTCATTTCATGTTAATGACACAAGAAACAAAACAACTGCTGTTCTGAGCTGGTTGAAATAATTGAATAAATAGAGTAAGCTGTGGCAGAATATGTAGCATTTCGACAGCGGGTTAAAGAAATTATTGGTTATTAAAACTGTTGCAAATCTTAGACACAAGATAAAACAAAGGCATAGAGACAAAGTTAGTCTATTCTAGGATGAGAATTAAAGAGCATGAAAGACACTGAATTACTCAATTATCTGTATTATACTCTTTGAAGTTTATTTCTGTATGTCACATTTAAACAGATTTATTGATACTTTCATCGTGCTCCAAGTTAGATTTACCTGTTTGTGTCCCAGAAATATTTCACAGATCAAAGCTGCTTCGTCAGAGGTAATGTACGGATTAGGGACTAATCTGTGAGTGTGTGTCTGTGTGTGTGTGTGATGGGAAATATAAATACTTTCGTTCCTTTCAGAAAATATTCTGCCACTACTGGAAAATATCCCCCCCTCTCACGATAACTAATTCTAGGTAGAGTTAGTATTTCCAGCCGGACTAACCAGTTCAAATTAGTATCAAATGAATATTGTAACGGTACATAACCCAGTCCCAATAAATGATAACTCTTGTAATACCATAAAGGTCAGAAATGGGTAAACTATAACTAGCTAAAAATTAAGTTGTATCACTAAACATTATAAACAATATTAAAGTGATATACAGTGACAAGTGAGTTATAGTGTACCCAATGAGGTAATAAGTGAAGGAAGGGAACTTCTTACAGAATTGTGCTGTAGATGTGAGAGTTATAGACTATAATAGTAGACTATGATACTACTAACTAATTATGTATTTTGTTTAGTTATTGTAGTATTTATATTGTGTAGGCAACAAAATGTAATACCTATGTTAATTTTATATTTTTATAAAATAATTGTGTTATTGTATAAGATAACCCAGGGTTTTTAAAAAACATAAAAGATTTAAATATCAGATGATAATGAAAATTAAAATAATACTGTATGAGGAAAATGGCAGAAGGAAATAGTGCAGTGTAAGAATACTATAAAAGATTACTAAATAATATATAAATTCATGTAAAGTTAATAATAATATTAAAGACTTATATCCAAAGTTATAAGAAAATAAACAGAAAACTATTATGTAAATCAAATTGGGAAAGAAACCAAAATTAAAAAGAATTATTTTTCTGTAAATCAAAAATAAATTTATAATAATTAAAAACCGCCTATATACTAAAAAGTAAATAGCAGAACCAATAAAAAGGTAGATAAAAATTATGGGTTACTAAGAGTAACGAAATAACAAGCATTGTTTAATCGAGATTGAAATTGAAACCTGTCCGGTTGACAAAATGATGAGACAAAAATTTTACTAAATTATCCTTCAGAAATCTTAGAACAGCACAAAATTGTTACAAAATTAAATAACAGTATAAACATTAGGTACTACTACCTTAATTATTAAAGTTAACTTGCTATACTCCATAATAAAAGTGAAAAAACCATTTTGGACGATTAGGCATAGCCTAGCCGAGTTTTGACGAGATAGTATTTGACAGACGGTTATGAAATTACAAACAACTAAGAACACCACCTGAGAAACAGCTCCACACAAGTAAGAACTTCGAGAAGAGAGGTAATATAAACAGTTCTTTTAATATTTAACAAAGAAAACTCAAATCAAATTATCGTTCAGTACAAAACATTCCAAATGTAATCACGTTTTAATAAAAATAAAACAATCTGGTCTCTTACGGACAAAGCCGGAACTACGTACTCAGAGAATTACAAATTTTCGAAGTTTTTCTATATTTGTAAAGCGTAGTATAATTATCCATTTCTGACCATCTCATAACAAAAAGAACTTACCCTTAACCCTGGGGAAATAAATAAAAGAATTATATGTTGATTGATGTTTAAATAAAAGATAAAATTGGTCAAAACTATATTTTTTTTTTGACAATTCCATGTTTACTCAATGAAGTCGATATCATGTACTAGTTAATGAAAATATCGATTGTAATATTTGTATTTTGGCGGAAGAAAAAAACCGATAATATTATCAATAAACATTATTGAGGAATGATATTGAATAATAAAATGTGTTTCCTTTATTGTAGTGGGTAGTTGTAGTCAATTTCAGAATAAATAAGAAGAGGACAATCCACCAGGTCGTATTCTGCCACAGTGTCGTCTGATTAACCTATATTTGGAGACAAATGTCAAAATCAGCTGATTCGGTTCACGGCAAATATTTGAAAATTTAGAAATCGTCTAATCCGAGGGTAAACAAACGGTACTTGCTCTCTCTTCAAAAGAAGGCTAAACAACTCCCCTACTTAACCAAAATCACACACACTCGATTTCTGCTTTGTTTGGGTAACATTACCACCAACTTTATTTAAACCTCAGTCTTTATAATTCATAAGTGGCGACTGCTAAGAGGTGTTCTGACCGATCTGAGACTGTAAAAAAGACGGACGTCACACCCTCACTCTAAAGGCTGTACGTTACAAAAATAGGCGCTTACTACAGTGGGGCTGAATTAACTACAAACCCGTAATTACAATACACTCTTGGAGAGGCGGAAACCTTTGATATAAGCGATAACGTTACAGAATTGGCGAACTCAACATTGGGACTTGCAAAAGACGGACGTTTCGCTGACACCTCTTAAGTGGTACTTTACAGATATGGCGCTCAACGTAAAAGGGCTGTAATTAGAAAAGAATTTTGAGATATTCAATAAATTAATATACCAAAAAACCTAATTATCGTCGGCAGTTATGAGAAAACAAGAAATGCATAATACCCGAGGCAGATCGAAGAAGAGGGCAGAAGAAAAGGAGAAGGAAGAAGGTGGACGGGAACGAGAGATAGAAATATTTACGGACAGTGGAATGGAACAACCAATGGGTGATAAAGAAGAAACCGAAGTAGTTATGGACCCGGAAACGGAAACGGAAATAATTGAAGAGGATGCCCAAGGGGACCAACCAGATAAACCCACCCAAAAAGAAGACATGAGCATACAGGAGATGTTAAGAATTATAATGGAAGGAAATAACAAAATTCAGGAAGATAATAAGCAAACGAAAAAGAAAATAGACAAAATGGAGGAGGAAAATAAGGAAAACTCAAGGAAACAAAATGAAACCTTGAGAGAAAAATTTGACAAAATAGATGAAAATTTTAAGAAACAGGAAGAGAACTCAAGGAAGCAAAATGAAACCTTGAGGGACAGTTTAAAACAAATTGAGAAAATAAACGAAGAAAATTTAAAACAATTTGAGGGTAAAATGGAGAAGTTCAATAAGGAGATATGGAAAACTTTCGGAGAGAAGTTTGAAAATGTTAATACGCTTATCCAAAAAGCAGATACATACAAGGAGCAGACGAATAAGCAAATAGACAGTGGTTTTAATAATTTGGATGAAACGTTAGACAGCACTTCTGAAGGTTTTAAAGTAAGTACGAACATGGAAGAGAATATCAAGAAAATAAGTAAAATATGGAGAAAGAAAATATTCAATACAAAAGAAGAAATGGAGATGAGGAAGGGTGGATTAATTAATATATTTAACCCTCCCATTAATAAACAAAGGGAGTTAAATAAAGTTAGAAATTGTAGACAAAACTCAATAAAAATATCAAAGGTAAACCACCATAGAATAATAACAAAAAACTTGAATAAATTTAAATATCAGTTAAAAATGTCGACAATTGAAGTTCATCAGAAGATATCAGTCATATCATCAAGACGGAATATATCATTAAAAAATTTGGTAAATAATCCAGAGGAAAACGGGAATGGAATGATATTAAAAATGAGTGAATATGTTATGTCAGAGGAGGTGCAATACCTGTTAGTTAAAAAAGAACTAACAATGACGGAAAACCGTGACTTCAATGAAGACTTTGTATCAGCTGAGTTACGATGCCAGGTGAAAGAGAGGTATTTAACAAATACCAAAATCATTATGAAAATATCAAAATTCAAAATGAAGTAAGAACAGCTTACACAAGATATTTGAACAAAATAATTTAGCAAGAAAAAAATAACACTGATTAAACCTAATAAAATTCATCAAAACCAAAAAACAAAATGAGTGTATCTGATGTAATATAATAGTGAGAAATGTAATTTAGAATGTAAAAGGAATAATAATGATTGTGCCAGAAGAATATAATTACATGATGTAATGTATAATACTAACCAAAATCTCATAACCAGCTGTATTGGTAATAAAGGAATATAAGCCAAGGAAGATAAGAGAATGAAGAAGCCAAAATGGAACCGTCAAAAGGATCACAAAAAAAAAACAAATATTTAAGAATTATCTGTAAGAAAGCCAATTAATAAATGTCAATAAAATGGCCAAGTATTGGAGATGAGAAGTGTATAATAGAAGGAAGAATTAATATGAAGAAATAATATGATCTGAGTTAAAGTACAGTGAATAATCCCTAGAGTATTATTATTATTAATTATTTTATTGAAGGTCACATGATGACTACCTTACGAGGTTTATTAACAAAGATTGACTGTAGAATATTCCAGCAATCATTTAACTGGGCAGAGATGATGTTCCTCTGATCTCAGAAAGTATGTAATGGACGACGGTATTAGGTAAGCCGATAGAGCACCACCGATTCGATTCCAGTTACAATGTTAGGGAGATTTAGGAAAATTAAATATTAGAGGGAAAACTCACAAATAAATAGAGTTAAATAAATAAAACCAGATCCAAGATGTATAATTAATGAAGAATGTCACAAGAATGATTATAGAAGTAAGATTTAAACTTGGGAAATAATTGATTTTAAGAAGGAAAGAAGAGATATAATAGTAATACAACAGATAATTTCATATATAAATAAAGGAGTAGGACTTCTGAAATAAAGAATACAGGAAATGCACAACAGAGTGTTGCATAAAGTGGAACTTCAACAAAAAAGGGATCAAGTAAAAAAGAAAAGATTGGATACATACCAGATGGGAGATAAGGTATTAATCAAAAATAGACAACTACCCAGTTCTATAGAGGGTATTGCTCGGAAGCTACTGTTACTTTATACTGGACCTTACCTCATAACCCAGGTGAAGGGGAATAATACCTATGAAATTAAAACAATTAACAATAACAGAATAAAAGGAGTGTACAACCAATCGGAAATGAAACACTATTACGAAGAAAAAAACCAAGAATATTAGGAGAATTGAGACAATCAACAATTTATTTTAGTAAACGAGTAAAACCAAAATAAATTTGTTCTAGTGGGGGGGCTTTATGTAACGGTACATAACCCAGTCCCAATAAATGATAACTCTTGTAATACCATAAAGGTCAGAAATGGGTAAACTATAACTAGCTAAAAATTAAGTTGTATCACTAAACATTATAAACAATATTAAAGTGATATACAGTGACAAGTGAGTTATAGTGTACCCAATGAGGTAATAAGTGAAGGAAGGGACCTTCTTACAGAATTGTGCTGTAGATGTGAGAGTTATAGACTATAATAGTAGACTATGATACTACTAACTAATTATGTATTTTGTTTAGTTATTGTAGTATTTATATTGTGTAGGCAACAAAATGTAATACCTATGTTAATTTTATATTTTTATAAAATAATTGTGTTATTGTATAAGATAACCCAGGGTTTTTAAAAAACATAAAAGATTTAAATATCAGATGATAATGAAAATTAAAATAATACTGTATGAGGAAAATGGCAGAAGGAAATAGTGCAGTGTAAGGATACTATAAAAGATTACTAAATAGTATATAAATTCATGTAAAGTTAATAATAATATTAAAGACTTATATCCAAAGTTATAAGAAAATAAACAGAAAACTATTATGTAAATCAAATTGGGAAAGAAACCAAAATTAAAAAGAATTATTTTTCTGTAAATCAAAAATAAATTTATAATAATTAAAAACCGCCTATATACTAAAAAGTAAATAGCAGAACCAATAAAAAGGTAGATAAAAATTATGGGTTACTAAGAGTAACGAAATAACAAGCATTGTTTAATCGAGATTGAAATTGAAACCTGTCCGGTTGACAAAATGATGAGACAAAAATTTTACTAAATTATCCTTCAGAAATCTTAAAACAGCACAAAATTGTTACAAAATTAAATAACAGTATAAACATTAGGTACTACTACCTTAATTATTAAAGTTAACTTGCTATACTCCATAATAAAAGTGAAAAAACCATTTTGGACGATTAGGCATAGCCTAGCCGAGTTTTGACGAGATAGTATTTGACAGACGGTTATGAAATTACAAACAACTAAGAACACCACCTGAGAAACATCTTCACACAAGTAAGAACTTCGAGAAGAGAGGTAATATAAACAGTTCTTTTAATATTTAACAAAGAAAACTCAAATCAAATTATCGTTCAGTACAAAACATTCCAAGTGTAATCACGTTTTAATAAAAATAAAACAATCTGCTCTCTTACGGACAAAGCCGGAACTACGTACTCAGAGAATTACAAATTTTCGAAGTTTTTCTATATTTGTAAAGCGTAGTATAATTATCCATTTCTGACCATCTCATAACAAAAAGAACTTACCCTTAACCCTGGGGAAATAAATAAAAGAATTATATGTTGATTGATGTTTAAATAAAAGATAAAATTGGTCAAAACTATATTTTTTTTTTGACAATTCCATGTTTACTCAATGAAGTCGATATCATGTACTAGTTAATGAAAATATCGATTGTAATATTTGTATTTTGGCGGAAGAAAAAAAACCGATAATATTATCAATAAACATTATTGAGGAATGATATTGAATAATAAAATGTGTTTCCTTTATTGTAGTGGGTAGTTGTAGTCAATTTCAGAATAAATAAGAAGAGGACAATCCACCAGGTCGTATTCTGCCACAGTGTCGTCTGATTAACCTATATTTGGAGACAAATGTCAAAATCAGCTGATTCGGTTCACGACAAATATTTGAAAATTTAGAAATCGTCTAATCCGAGGGTAAACAAACGGTACTTGCTCTCTCTTCAAAAGAAGGCTAAACAACTCCCCTACTTAACCAAAATCACACACACTCGATTTCTGCTTTGTTTGGGTAACATTACCACCAACTTTATTTAAACCTCAGTCTTTATCATTCATAAGTGGCGACTGCTAAGAGGTGTTCTGACCGATCTGAGACTGTAAAAAAGACGGACGTCACACCCTCACTCTAAAGGCGGTACGTTACAAAAATAGGCGCTTACTACAGTGGGGCTGAATTAACTACAAACCCGTAATTACAATACACTGTTGGAGAGGCGGAAACCTTTGATATAAGCGATAACGTTACAGAATTGGCGAACTCAACATTGGGACTTGCAAAAGACGGACGTTTCGCTGACACCTCTTAAGTGGTACGTTACAATATGCAGTAACTGATTTTCAACAGCTAGGCTCGTTATTTGGCATAGTGGTCGCTACGTCGTTCGCCACAAATAAGGTAAAGCTAAACTAATGAAGGTCATTCTATATTGATCCTAAATTTGCTCAAGGGTATAAAAACAGTAACTTTTAACATAAGTGACGTCATGTGCACCGATACTGCCACACGACGGTTGTTCCGTCGAGATGCGAGAACGCGAGAATCGGGACGTTGGGTACTGCACTTCTCACTAACTGTACGTTGTAGTCAGTGCGGAGTAAAATTTGTTCTGTTAAATAGTTTTATGAAACTGATTCAGTACTCGTCACTCTTCTCATACTAAAAAAAATGTTCAAAAAGGAGATCCAAGGGAATATGCTTTCAGAAACACGCAAAGTGCCAAGTATTTTTAACACTTTTATCCAATATTTATTTGACATCGCACATTCTTTTATTATTTAACACCTACTATCTATACTATATAAGTGTTTTTAATTTACTTTTTAATTGTTAAAAATTAATTTTAAGTATTACTTTTTTGTTTAGTTTTACTCTTTTATTCTATCCTTGCCTTTGTAATGGAATTTATTATTTTTACTAACTTGCGTATTATATAAATTCGTTGAAATACATTAAAATTTTTATTGCACCTGTGTATAACGAAATCTCAACTAGAATTACGGTTAATATTTAATTATCTTTTTGAACTCCGTGGCTTCATGGTTAACAGAATTTTGGACGACACGGTACTACTAGAATTGTAATGGCAATATATCGACTGCTATAACAGCCAGTCATTGCGTTACTGCCACAGCGTTAACACAGTTCCAATACGCTTTGATCGATTCAAATAACCTGTGACCTGTTCATTGGGCCATTTATTTCAGTAATAAATCTGTGATACACCTTATCCTCGATATACTTCACAGAATGTAATTCTGTTTCATTCTCTCTAACTTTCGTCAAACGTTTATTAGTTATCGAATTGTTATTTATTCTTACTTTATCTTCCCCTTTCACTGTCGGATTTACTTTACATTATTAATTTACTGCCCTCTTCATCATTAACACTCTATCTCTTATCCACATTGTCAGAGTTGAAAAAATATATCTGGCATACAGTACAGCGATTTTGGTTTCTCCTCTTGCAGATTTAGTGTCATGATCTTCAATCTCTTTAGGTTTAAACAAACGGCAGACGGTGTTAAAATAAACCAAAGTGTCAGAAGCCATCTGGTCGAAACGAGCAAACGTGCGCGCGCACGAGCAAACGCATCATTGTTATTTGTAAGGTGGTTGCTTACTCTCAGCATTTTGTGTATTGCGTAATGGAATGTACTGTAAAATATTATATAATGAATCGATACAATTTATGATTAAAACTAAATAAACAGTGAAAATATTTTACTCTATTCGTAGTGCGAATATTATTAGAAACATTAACTGTGAAATTTTTAAACATAAACTTATAACACAAAAAAAAAAAAATTTCGAAAAGTTTTATTTTATAATCAGCAGTAAGGAATGTCGCTGAAAGCAATAACGAAGGGTGTATGTGTGGAAAACATATTTTGTAAGGGACAAAAGGGGAACGAGCAAGCACGCTGTAGTGACGGACAGGTCATAAATTTCGTAGGCAGCTGCAACGCATACCCTGTGAACAGAGTTCACTGCTCCCGGTACGTAGAACACCAGTTTTTTGTGAAAACACATTGATTCCATAGGAAACTACATACAATGTGTACAGAGCCATTAAAGGAGAAAAGGCTTAACAATGGTCAAGCATACATGTGTACGCCAGTTGTCAGGAGAAAGCGACGAAGGGTGGATTGATTTGAAGGACTCCAGCGGTCGATGACAGGGTTTTGACTTTACTTGGAAACGAAAGCGCAGAGATTACGTCCAAACTCAAGGATGGGGTGTGCCTGGCAACAAAAAGAAAAAACCAACTTTCAAAGAAGGGTAGGCGAGGCCCTTGAACAACAATAGATAATAACGGCAGAGCGACGAAGTTGAGAAACAATGAAAATGGAAGAGAAACTCAGAGTTGTCACTGAAGACTTTAGAAAAAACGACAGATACAATTTATTGCTGCGTTGGCTGGAAATGACAACGACCTCAAAATATGAAGCAAGGGAAGAATCTGGTGGGGAACCAGAAGCCCTATCAGAGAACGCCTTTGAAAAGATAGGTGGTATTTGGACTTGGAGGGAAAAACATGAAACCAATAAGGACACGGCGTCGTTGGAATCAGAGTCTGGTGGGAGATTTGGCGAAGAAAATATAGGAAGGAGACAGGAACGCGCTCGAGGTTCTAAAAAATACGGACGCGAGAAGAGTGCTAACTAAAATACGGACGCGAGGAGAGTGCTAACTAAAAATTTGGACGCGAGAGGAGTGAAGTCCGTGACGGGAGAAATTAGCATTTTATCGAACTTAGAATAATTCGATACACACTGTGAGATGTAGTTTTCGAACTTATAACAAAAATTAATACAGTCATTACAAGCAAACGAACTATGAAGTAGAGTCACACTATTAGCCTACCAGTGAACATTAACTGAAACAAATAGTAACCAGACAATAATGTAATTTCAGTGTATAAAAACACTTTACAACAATAACTTTTAAGAACGTTTAACAACACAAACTACATTCATGAACACTTAATAACCAGACATACCGCAACAAAGGTGCGTAATATCAATTCAGATTTGAAATGATTTACGATGTCGGTGTACAACAGAGAATGCTAACTTTTATTCATAAATTATAATCCGAATGCGTGGAGTTGGTGAGTGAAGTGTCTGTGAGTGACATCGTGGAATTCATCCAGTGCCATCTATCATCTGGAGGAGTTATCTGCACGATTCTAGAACGATCGACATGAGAGAATCGTCACCGCAACCACCGAGTGATTGGATATTCGAATACCAAGTATAGTAAAACATGTCTTAATTAATTTAGATCCACTGTCTGTCATCTCAAAGAATCCACACACAATAAAATTCAATAAAGTAATCGTAAAGGAATTAAAGAAATCGATTCTAAAGTTTGTGTAGAAGTAAAATTATCATTGTTTATCAGTTTTGGAGTAATGTTTATTTCCAAGTTCTAAATGAATCCGTAATTACAATATATAGTAACAACTTAAGAGATATTCATATTAAGAATTTATAAGATGAAGCTAAACATTATAATTTACTTAAGTACTAATCGCAATTGATGAATTATCATTAATATGCAACCATTAGATTGAGTTTGGATAACTAATTTTATTAATGTATTATTTTGATATTTACAATTTAATGAGTATTCAATTTTATTAATGTATTATTTTGATAGTTACAATTTAATGAGTATTCAATTTTATTAATGTATTATTGTTTGATATTTACGATTTAGCCATGAGTATTAAATTTTGGTAATGTGTTAATTTTATATATTTACAAGTACTAATGAGTACGTAGAATTTTGTGCTATTTTAATATTTACAAGTAATAGCAAACTAATGTGAATAAATTTAAGAGCTATCAGTAGAAATGAGCATTTATTATTATTTTTAACCCTGAGATAAAGAGAATAAAAAGTAAATAATGTTAAAATTGACGCACACAACGTCAAACATATATAATTAATGTTAAATTGGCGTCCACACGCGGGACATTAAATAGATAATATAACAGTAATTGTTAAAATTTAATGTTAAAAACTATCAGCTTCTTACTTTATTATCAACTTTATCCACTAATAATGAGAAAGAAGAGAACATGATTACCATGTGACCTATATTTGTCTTAACCAGCAGATGAGTATGTGTTCCACCCTTCTTACTATTTATTAAATTCATTAATTGATTTCCTCAAATGATTAACTTAATTTAAAACAAATTATATATAATCTGCATCATCGTATAAATACTGAAATGCAATTATAAACACATGCTGAATTAAATAGAAAAGCTAATTGCAAACTCTAATTTGTTGGTAATAAAATAATTTTATCCGTGTTAAATTGAATTTGTTATGATTTTTAATGTAGGTTGAATATTTAAAATTAATCATTGATCTTTACACTGCAGTGTATCCGACAGTTACTTTCGTACTGTTATGATGTTTATTTATAACAGATACCTTCGTATCTATGCTGTTTAATTTTGATAAAATTATCTATTTCTCTCTCTGTTCGTGTTTCTCAATTTGACAGGTGTCTATCAGTCTGTCTCTCTGTCTACCTGTCTTCTGTCTGTGTATTTTCCTATCTGTCTGTGAGTCTGTCTCTATGTCTTCAGCTCAGTCTTTCTATCTGTCTGCCTGTCTACCTAACGTTTGTTGGCTCTCTCTGACTCTGTCTGTCTGTCTGTCTGTCTGTCTGTCTGTCTGTCTGAACGTGAACCTGCCTCAGCGTTTTTTGTATACATCGTATGTAAGCAATGTGTTAGCCGAGACTGTGCAGTGGGAGCGGGGGATTGACCAGCGCTCCACACACTGTAGCGTTGAGGCATGTCTCACTGCTCACTGCTGTTGTGCGAGTTTTAAAGCGCGCTGTGTTGTTTATAATCGTGTTTATTTTGTGCGGTTATTAAAAGTGTGCCTGTGATTCCGGTGAACTAATAGACGAACAACACTGTCATTTAAATTATTTGTGACATTAAACATATATATATATATATATATATATATATATATAAACTAATCAAGTTATAAATTTGGAAGTTCAATTAGTTATATTATGGTGTATGAATATAAGTGTGTCGCCCGAAATGAGTGAACGCGGTCCTTTTAATACTTTGTCAGGTCTTTTAAAATTATTAAAAAGTAAGCCGTTTTCTTCTTGGAGTTACGAAGAAAAATGTGGTGTTAAAAACAAGAGATTTACGCCTAATTTAGAAATTAAACATTTTGATGGTAAAGTAATCTAGAAAATTTCAGTTTTCTTGGTACGAGCGATATTCGTGGTTGTCAGGCTGTTCCGAAACCAACAGACTTTTTTGTTATACATGTATCTTGTTTTCTGGTGAAAAAGAATGGATTTTATATGGAGTGACGGTAACAAAAAACTTTCTTAGAAAGGCAGACAAACACCAGAATTCAAATAAACGTATTCAAAATGAAGAGCGGTACCGTTTGCTGGGACGCGTGAGGACTGAACATACTCTCTCTGAAGGGGCTAGAATTCAAGCTGTTAAACGTAATGAAGTCGTGAAACAAAATAGGCTTGTTGTTGAAAGACTTGTTGATATTGTGTGTTTTCTTGGGAAAATCCTCGAGCTTGGATTTCGAGGTAATTTCGAAGGGGAAGACTCAGTCAACCGGGGTAATTATCTAGAATTGTTAGATCTTCTTTCTAAGCAGGAGCAGTACATTCGAGATCATCTCCAGTCTACATCAGGATTTAAAGGTACATCAAGCGATATTTAGAATGAATTAGTTGAATCTGTAACTGATATAATTCAAGAGAAGATTAAGGCGGAGTTAGATTCTTGCGATTTTATTGGAATTCAGGCAGATGAAACTTTAGACGTATCAAGTAGATCAAATCTCAAGTCAGCATAATTTTTAGATTTTGTTCAAAAGAAGGTCCACTAGAAAGGTTCATTGGGTTTTATGATGTTTCAGTAGATAAGACTGCATCAGGCTTATCAGAATTAATTGTTGACGTTTGAAAAAAGTGGGGTGTAATTGAGAAGGTAGTCTGTCAAACATATGATGGAGCCTCTGTAATGGCTGGAAAGCATAGAGGTGTTCAGCACTTTGTAAAACAGACTTGCCCAAGAGCATTATTTCTACATTGCTATGCTCACAAGTTACCTCGTACGTCTTCATTGCACTAAAACAATAAAATCGGTTAGGCTCTTTATTCACAATCTGACAGCGTTTCACACATTTTTTTGTAGACCCTCAAAGAGATCACAGCTTTTAGAATCTAGAGGATTTAAACTTCCACAAGCATCCACTACCCGTTGGAACTTTCATTCCAGAGCAGTTCATGCCATCTTTTCCCACTATGGTGACTTGAGCCAAATTCTTGAGGACATTACAGAGAATGATGAAGGATGGGATAGTGATTCGTACAATTCTGCTGTTGGATTGCTTAACATACTCAAAAAGACCCATTTCATTTACTTACTTTGTTTTTATAGGGAAATATTCGTTTATACTGACCATCTCTTTTCTTTACTGCAACACAAAACTATCTCCGATATAATTCTGTGCAACACTGAAATTAAGAAAACTACTGCTATCCTCAAGGACATGAGATCAGAAAACACTGTGTCGTCTTGTATTGAAAAATGTCACCAAATAAGCAGCGAGGTAAATATAGATGACAGTAACAGGAAACTGCTGAAAACGTTAACTTATGAAGTTCTTTACACTGTGATTATGCAGCTGGAGGTACGGTTCAGTGATTTCGAAAGTATCCAGTTTGTTGAGTTTTTGGATCCAAATCACTTCATTTCTTACAAAGAGAGTTTTCCTTCTACTAAACTGAACAGCCTTATAAATAAATACCCTTTTTTCAATAGTGAAAGACTGGAAAATGAATTAAAAAACATTTACTTAGATACTGGAAAACATTTGTTCCCTCAAAGATTTTAAATTTTATAATTCTTAATGACTTAGAACCAGTGTACGTGGAAGTTTCAAAATTAATTCGTTTGATTTTAACGTTTCCTGTTACCACGGCTTCTTCAGAAAGGAGTATGAGTACTTTGAAAAGAATAAAAAACTACTTGCGCAATACGATGACTAATGAAAGAATTAACTCTCTTAGCACCATTGCTATTGAAAAAAATTTGTGAAGGATTGATGAGTGACCAGTTGTTCAAAGACCGTGTAGTTGACAATTTTGCAAGCAAGAAAACTCGCCGTGTTGAACTACTCTACAAAAAAATTTAAGGCAAGACTTTTGCCTACCCATTCATTAACTACTAGCTTCGCCACTGCCTCCTACCTTGTATTTGCTATGAGGACGTAACTTAAAAACTACGTTAAAAATTCGAATCACTCTTTAATCAATAGATAATTAGCAATGTTTACAAGAGGCGATTTCAATTAGCAAAACGGCTATAGCTTATAGCAATTGAAAGTGTTTGTATTCATATGCTTAATTAGACTAATAATTTAATGCAACTTACGCGTATGCGAATTACGCGACCAGCACAATTTTGAAGTTTTGAAATTTTCTTTTATTCTTTACCTGTGTATGGTAGGAGGATTAATAACAAAAAACCCTTCAGTGCGCTACTAGTATATCTAAATATATATTAAATATTTATAAAAACATAACCTTATCACGTTGAAATGAAGTATATAAGAATCGATCATTACATCTGTACGGTGTCTGATGTCAGGTGGATGAAAATTTAAACACTGCTGTTATTCAGTTTATAACACTGTCATAACTCTCGTTATTGACATTATCCTTCCGTATTCATGCAGTTAGCACTAATCTGTTTATATTTCCTTCCAAATAAAGTCTCTTAATTTTTGGGGGTTTTCATATCAAAGCTGCCGAATCAGTGTTAAAATGTTTAGTTCCGTAGGAAGATACATGTTCTATAATTTTTCCGCTATCATCGAGACAGTGAATCAATGTCTTAAAACTGTTTTATCATTACTGATAAGATATCATAATCAAACCCTTTTTCGAAATACTTGTAATTGTTTGAGTTGGCATATTGTGTGTAAAGTTTTTTTCAGTAAGAGATACATAAAAATCATACCCTCATAAGGAACATGTTTCTACATGAAACTTTCAAAGTAATATTATGGAAGTGTCTTCACTGTCGTACCAGATGTGACTCTGATTAGAGTATGTAGTGCATGTTAGTTTGAAAGACAAGTTGCTACTCTGCATTACATATTGTGAACACACTCGGTCTGTAAAGTACATAACTAACTGAGTAGTCTCAGGTCGCTTTTATTGTCTCACACGCTCAACAATTTCGTTCTGAAGTAAACAGTGTTCCTCACCATTACACCTCATTTATAATACATTCGTTTAAGAGTTTCGTTTATGCTTTTTTAAAATTAACAAGTATATTATTGCTTACCGCACTGTCTCCTCCTACAATTTTATATCCTTGAATAAAACAAATAATTTCTCCCTGTCGGAAATACATTTAAATTATTTCAATCACTTTCTGCTACAGTTCGTTTCTTGATATATATATATATATATATATATATATATATATATATATATATATAAAGTATTTAAATTTACAGTATATTTATATTACCTCAAGATGTTATTTATATAATAAATATAAATATATATATATATATAAATATGTTATTATATAATATTTATATAATAACATCTTGAGGTAATATAAATATAAATTTTAAATCATTTAAATTATTATATATTTTTACAAAATCTTTATTTCCACCTTAATTAAAAAGTCTCAAGAGAATACCCATCTTATCTGACTAGTTAATGTTCCTGCAATTGAAAAAAGAAGGACATGTGTATAGTGAAAAAGTATTAGGAAATAGAAATAAAACGTTAAGGTAGAGAACGGATTTTAATGAATTACCATCCACTGCAATCCATTGCATCCATTGCAATTATAAATAGTAATTTTATATTTTACAAGAGTAAACAAGAGACAGTGGTTTACATTCTCGGCACTAGAAGTGTTAAGGCAACAAATTGTTAAATCGTCCCATATATAAGGAGCAACCGATCCGTTTTTGGGATAAAAATGTGATACAACCCATCTAAGAGAATATAACGTGATCAGTGCAACAATATATGTATAACAAAATAATTAAATTCTAGGAATGTTAGTAAAGGCCTAGAAAAGGGCCAATATACAAAGTATATAAGCAGCTGAAAAACATATATTCCAGAGCAAAAGGAACTTATTAACAAACAACCATATTAGTATTGAAACAAGGAAAAAGTTTGTTAAGGTATTTGTATGGAGTGTTTTAACTTACGGGTGTGAATCGTGGACCTTAGGGAAGGTGGAGAGTGACAGACTTCAGGCAATGGAGATGTGGATTTGGCGGAGAATGACAAAAACTAGTTGGACAGATAGGAAGACGAATGAACAGATCTTAGAGGAAATAAATGAGAATAGAACACTGCTTAGGAGTATAGATGTGAGGAAGATTAAGTTGATAGGGCATGTGATCAGACATAGTGCTTTTTTAACTAACATCTTTGAGGGCAAAGTAGTGGGGAAGAAGCCCAAAGGAAGACCAAGAACTGCATACTTCCGCAGCACAATGAGTGTCGTGAATAGTGGGTCTTATGGAGAAATGAAGAATATCGCAAGGGATAGAGTGACGTGGCTACAGCGACAAGGCATTGCTTTTAGGAGTTAAAAATAAGCAGCTGAGCACGGAACGAATTAGCTACACTTGAATGTACGTTGTAAAAATACTGTAAATATTACTCAAATTTGTAAGATATAATAAAGAATGAGTGTATTAATTACTCGTATTTAGTAACTAAATGTGTTTTTCTACATGTACAATATAAATAAGCCTCTATAAGAGGAAGTGCAAATTTTGTTAAAAAAAAACCAACGGCTGCGGTAACAAGCTAACTTGAGAACAATAGTTTTGAACTCTTAATGAACCCTTGGAAGGCCCAAAACGCGCGTTTATTACATTTTATTACTTTTAAAGAAGGGGATTGATTAAAAACAGTACGCTACGAATAAAAGATAAATTGTTCAGGTTCAAGGCCGTGATTAGATTCAAACAGTGGAAAAACGGTTTACATAAGACATCAAATTTTAGAAACAACTGTAGATTTATAGACATATAAACAATTAATATGAATTGTATTGTACCAGTTTAAGCAGTTTTGTATCTGAAAATGTACTGTAGCCTGTATACTTTAAGACAATTACTTTCTCCTACTTCTTACTAGAATTCATCAATGTGACAACAATAAATCGGATCGCGAGTGCTTTTAAATTATGAAAAGACATACTTTATAGAATAAGAACCTACATTACTCTTTCAGTTATATAAAAATGTATTTATTACTTACGTAACAAGACTTTTATTCGGATGCACAAAATAATTTTAGAATTTTTGTTTCAATTATAGCAGTCTCTGTAACTCCAACTTCGTCGTGCTTAGTTGCTAATCTGCTAAATGTCATGTTCTGGACGAGGCCTTTCAATGTTTCCACCATTTGAAAGTCATAAACCACGACATGGGTTTACATGTATATATACATGTCGTCCGGAACATGACATTTAGCAGTTTAGCAAATTAGCTCGACGAAGTTGGGATTTCAGAATTATTGTAATGGTGTAAAACAGCCATATTTTAGCTATGTGTTGTGCACCAAAAACACGCGTTCGGTGTGTGTGTGTGTGTGTGTGTGTGTGTGTTTTCATAATTTTTCAAGATTTTAAAGTTTTAAGAAAAACAGAACTTTGTCACCAATTATTGCAAAATTGCTAGTCATTTCGCTCTCGACTCTCGACCAGTTTTGCAATAACTGGTGACAAAG
Organism: Magicicada septendecula; assembly: GCA_034769895.1. Classification (NCBI taxonomy): domain Eukaryota; kingdom Metazoa; phylum Arthropoda; class Insecta; order Hemiptera; family Cicadidae; genus Magicicada; species Magicicada septendecula. Next base: position 158,097,795 of record CM068367.1, read on the forward strand.
TTGGTGTTAAGATGGGTGCTAATAAAACTAACATGCCTGAAAAACAAAACTAACCCGTCAGGAATTGCGTGTGTATTATTATTTACATCACGTAACATCCAACAGCCGCTCTGTCTCTCTGAATACGTCTACAAACATCTTTCCCTGCGGTCGTGGTTTTTGTTCCATATTTCGCAGCAGCAATGTTCCCACCGGACATAACACAGTTCCTGCCGCTGTCCACCACCTGTGATATCTGAGGTCGCGCATTGTTATTCCGCTCAAGTCCGCGAATATTTCCAAACTGTTCTCCGCTTACTGAGTGAAACGTACAGAATACAGACGATGCTGTGTTACACATTGTTTTTTCTTCATTTAATTAAGTAAACTAATTAGGTCACTTACCTTTTTTAATTAAAAATTCAAGATGTACGTTATTATTTATTTTGTACTTTTTTTTGCATTCTATTGGCTTCAAATTTTTTCTTTCGTTATTTTGTATAGCCTATTATATCGTTTTACTTGTGTCACATTATATTATGTAATTTATTACTGTTTCATAACAAACAGCATACATTGTCCTAACACTCCTATTTATTCACTTTTGCAGGTATTGTAATGTTATTATACTCTTGCAGATAAGCTACGAATCTGTTCTTCATTTTCGGTAATCGTTTCATCTGGTATTGTGACCACTTGTTTCAATGCCCAGACAGCTTTGCATATTTATTTCAGTTTTAAATCGTCCATGCACTTCTGAGTACATGATCAGCCAAAATGATGATCGAGCAACTCGTGACAAAGTTGTCTATACCAGTCTTTTTCATCCTTTACAATTACTATTACTCGGGCTGTCCGCTAATAATTGTAGACAAATCTTAATTGTCACTTTAAAAATTAAATTAATTTTTATCAACAACCTACAACACTATAATTCAAGCATGAATATACCTTGTATTTTTATTTCCCTATCAATTGATCCATGTACTCTGTAATATTTTAATATTTAAAGCATCACCTGCCGTCTATTTTTTTTAGAGCGGACACGAGTTGGCAGAGTGTTGGGGCAATCTGTTACTAGAAAATATATGGCGAAGTACGTGTTAGTCAGCCGATATAAATAGAGTCACTAGGGAAACTCAAAATTAAATACAACAAAATGTCTTTATAATAAGCGGTAAGTGACGATTTTCTTAGATTATGTGTACATTATCTCTTAGATAATCTGTACGCCTCATATAGAATTTGATAGGATTCAAGCTCAAATTACTTTATCCGTACGAAAAACGTAGGGCAACGTTGCTAGTATTGCACCTGGACCTATATTTACTAACTCAGTCACTAGCTGATGCGGTGGAATCAGTCCAAACGGGTACCGTGATAATCATTTCTTACTGACAATGATTGAAAACCCACGGCCTCTTGCTTCAGAAGCAGGTTAGCGTAAATGACCAATGCGTCACGCGAATTCTGTATAATTAATTATAAAAATAAAATTAATCGTCACTCGGTATTAATTCCGAATTCCATTCCGTGGAAAAAACCAGAACGCAATACACTCTTAATATTAGATATGGCATACTAGAAGTTTAAATAAGTTAGATAAATCAGAAAACTAGGAAAGAGAAGGTGAAATGAGAAATTACTGCTCTAACAGATATTGCAACGTAAATGTTACTGATGTTTTAATAAGCATAGATTCTATCAATAACGGCAACTACTAGGGTAAAGTAGGAATTATTTATAATATGTCTGATCAAGAGAATTATGAAAAACAAACACTAAACCAGCCACAAGCTTAATTGTAGGGTTTGTCAGGTGTTTATTTTACTTGACCATAGAATTTGTTGTCAACTGTTTCATTACGAATAAAAATATGAAATATTTATTTTAATCAGAGTAAATAGGAAACCTGTTTCCTCAGCAATAATTCAAGTTAATATGAAAGTAGATAGATTGTGTCAATGGTTATGGAAAAATGAAGTGTTTATATAACAAAACGAATAATCTTATTTAAGGGTGGGGGTTGCAGCTTCAGAAAAATTAAGAACTAACCAAGTGTTACAAAATTTATTAATATATTTTTTTATACATTTAACAAGTTACAAAGTCAACAGGCAATTCCTGAAACTTTGCCTAATACAATATAGATTTGTGCCATCCGTTATGTAAATATTTAAATGTTAAAATGCGACGTAAGGAAGGCACTTTAGCGAAGTAGGTTAACCGTCCTTTCCTGGTAGCTTCAAAGATACTCTGATACTTTACTGTTAAAAACTTATTAAATGCACAACGCGGCAAAACAGGTGCTAATAAGCCAATGCAGTAATATGTTTCGTACTGCAGTGTTAATGTGCCGGCGACAAAACCACTGTATCAACAGCATTCCGGTGGTATTAATATTGTAACGTAGCACATTCTCATCTCGGCCTACTGATTTTCCGTGAACTGCTCAGTTGTCAGCATGTTCACATAATTAAAGTGGTGAATTGTTTATTGTAAATCTAGTCGCAACCAAGCCTAACGTTCTGCAGTTACAAAAAAAAACATGATCTTATTTCATGTTTCAACAAATTGATTGCTTTTTCATGATAAGAAAATCACGTTTACGTTGGTATTGTATTTTGTTTAAATTACCTTCAGAAGTTGCCTTCAGTTGGGAAGAAAAGTGTCTTCCGTAGTCTTAACTTGACTTATTCCGTGATTTCCTTCTTACCCACAATAACATTAGATATACGGTGCTATATTTCATTTTTTTCTTTCACTCGATGGTGTATTTCCTAATCACTCTAAGGTGATTACTATTCACAGATATTCAAATTACTTGACCTGTTCCGAATGTTACTCTTCCCAGTTATTTTTCAAGTGGGAGACTCTTGTATTTTGTCCTTGAATACAAAATATTTCTGTTTTATTTTACTCTACCGAATAGAAGAGAAAAGGCATAAACAAAAGGAATAATACTAGTTCACCGTCTTTTAAATTGGGATCGGATTTAGTGTATGTAAAGAAAATTGTCAGAATCTCTATCTACATATGCCGCGCTTATATACACACACTCGCGCGAGTGTACTCAGAGAGAAATTCTCGTATTGAGTAGACACTCTTTGTTACCTTCTTTTCCTCTTTTTCGGTTTTAATTACTATTTTGTAAGTTATTGTTTGCCTTGAAAGCATAAAACGAGGAATTATACGAAAATTTTCTGAAAACATTAAAACTGATAAGTAGCCAAACTCGTATAATCGTATAAAGTTTCTACATTTGTTATCACATCAACGCTATGGCCCACTCATTTTACTACAGGCTAGTAAAGATTACACTGTTCAACAGCAAAAATGTTTCCTGCTTGAAAGTAGCAATTTTGTATTCATTTAGATTATAAAAAACTAATTTAACCTTTAAAATGGTTTAGTTAGCTCTTATTTTTAAGATCCAACAGTTTAAGTATAGTTAGGGGAATTTTTGTTTAAAACAGGAAAATTTCATTTTTTATGGTTGGCACATCTATCTGAGACCACATTTATTGTCATTTGAGGTTAGTTTTCGTCTAACTGCATTGTAAGGATAGTGAGTGTTAGTGATATTTTCTTTCCTTCCTTATATTGTGTCTAGAAACTGTGAAAATGCCTCTCAAATGGGTTAATAGTGCTGACAACTTTTCCTATGTAAGTGGTGATATGACATTTTCTGCTTAGAAACGGCCTATTACACAGCTAGTAAAAACAGCCTACTTTCATTAATTTGAAGTCAAGGTAGGGGATCAAGACAAGTTATGGGCGCCTTACTTTTGTTGCAATACATGTTCAGTGAATCTTCGTAGTTGGTTAACTGGAAAGAGACGTTCAATGAACTTTGGTGTACTGGTCATATGGCAAGAATCAACAAATCATGTAAATTACTGTTATTTCTGCATGACATCGCCTTTACGGGATGGTATTTCAAAGAAAAAAAGTAGACTGTAGAATATCCGAACATTCCATCAGTTATTCGTCCCGTCCCACGTGGTGGTAGTCTCCCGGTGCCTAACCCTTCATAAGACTATCAACTACTGCCAGATGACGGTGAAAGATTTAAATATCTGAGAGGAAAATTTCCTCAACTATGTAATGCCAAAGTCAAAGAAGGCATCTTTGTTGGCCCTCAAATCAGAAAGCTGATGAAAGATGAAAAGTTCAAAAATGCACTTAACACCAATGAGAAAGCGGCTTGGGAAACATTTGAAAAAGTAGTTAAGACGTTTTTATGCAAAAAAAGAGCTGAAAACTATGTTTAAAATATAAATGAGCTTTTGGAAAAAATACCATTAGTTAGGATGGAATATGTCTTTAAAAATTAATTTCTTCCACTCGCATTTGGATTTCTTCCTGACAATTGTGGACACGTAGGCCTAAGTGGCGAACATGGTGAAAGATTTCACCAAAGGATCGCCGCCATGGAGAAGAGGTAATAGGGCAAATGGGACGTGTCCATTCTTGCACATTACTGCTGAACATTAGCAAGGGATGTTTCAGACCAAGAGCACAAGCGGTAAGCTAAAAGGAAGCGTTCAGAAACGTAACAACAATCAAGGAAAACAGTAATAATGAACCATTTTAATAACAATATTAACTTTTAAAGAATTAATTTTCTTTTGTTTAGACTATGTAAACATTTTATAAACATTTTTTATGTAAATTAATTTTTTTATATTGTATAAACTAAAATATTTATATGTTATTTCTTGCTCTGGAGATTGTAATTTTGTATATACTAAGAACAGTATATCAATAAAACAGGAGCTAAAAAAAGTTTTTGTCAGTTTTATACTTTTTCCTTACCCAATAAACAATCAAAATCAGCAATTTTAGTTAGGAAACAAAATAATGATTTTTCGTTGTTGGCTAGTGTTATCATACTTTCAAGGATTAGTAATCATCTATGCTGCTCCTGCGTACACGAAAAATCTTCTACCATACCTCTGATATTTTACTAATTTTAATTTCAACGTTTTAATCGTAAAAGCTTTAGCAGTTTGATAAACAAATACATCAAGAAAATAATCACAAGATTGGCCAGCATTGCTGCCAAGTAACTATTGTGTTTATATTGCTGTGCTCAGAAATAGAAAGAAATGCTAATAATTGTTGTGATAAATTTGATAATGTGATAAATATGATGTGTAAATTTGTGTGTAAATTTTATAATTCTTTGCAGTGTAATCATTGTGATAATTAATGTAATAAATGTTTAAAATTAAATAAATATCTATCAGCAAAGGTAAGCTTGCATCATTATTGTGTATGTTAATATTACCATATTTTATAAATTATAAACACACATTTAAAATTAAAACAAAAACCTGTTTTTTCAGTGTATTTTAGTTTCAGTTGTATCTCAGTTTATCATTTGGAATTAGGCCTAGTATCTTTTGCTATGTTACTCTAAAGGCAAATAAAGAGACTTTTTAAACTGTACTATACTTTTCTAATAACTGATGTTTTGTATACATTATAAAGAAGGATTGACCGTGGAAAGTACATTCTTTGTAGTATTTACAGTGTTAAACTGAAATTGAAACAATTATATATTTAATACGCTACAGTGAAATACTAAGAACCAACATATTTTTATAAAAATAAGAGAAGTCAAATATTACGAGCAATATAATGTACAGAAGTTATAGTTCGAAACTTTAGATAGGCCGGGCCTGAAACAGAAACGATAAAATACAACTTAAATGAAAGAAATTGATTAAAAACATTAAATGAATAAGCTCCTTTTCTTTAAATCAAAGGAAAACCCGTTTATTACAAAGGCTTTATTTATTTATATTAAAAACCAAAGCACGGTAAATTAGCTGATAATTTTTCAAACAAGAAACCGGCAAATATAACTTAAAGAATTATCTTTTTTTATATTTGTTATTAATTAATCTTTCAACTGTCGCAAAATAAATGCAAAAGCAGAAATGAGAGCGTAATTTTTAATAGGAAAAATGTTTGGTTGGCAGAAAAGATGCAAAGCGAGATAAACAAAATCAGAACAAAAGACAACCGTTATTATGAACAACTTTAATGTCAAAAACGTTAATGTTAAAATAAGCCTTTTTAATTTTTTATGTATATGAAAAGAGTCTTTTTCATAAACCATTTCCTATGTATTAAAGGGCATTCATCGTTTATTAAGAACTGTTCCTTAGATGAAACCCGTGTTTTGCTTAAGTCTTAAGGGTAAGTTTAATTGTTGATAAGTTAATGAACACACGTGGCTATGAGACAATTAAGCGTTATTAGTTTTTATGCCTCATCTGAAACGCCCTGCGCACGCTTGCAATATAACACCGAGTTCGTAATGCTCTACCTATTGTTACAACTGATATTAAAATATCACTCTCTTAATCGGGCTCTCCAAGCTGACACATTGAACCCCCCCCCCCCACACACACACACATATTTCTGTTTGTCCCGGTATTGATTGACTATCGTTGTTGTTGCAACCGAAGACAGAATCATAATGTTCAACTAAGGATAACAAGTTCAATCTACATAGCGAGAAAATTCTCACAAATCCCATATTGCTACTGTTACTCTGGTAACACTACCAACGACTCTGTCATCAAATTCTACTATTCCACGAAGACATGAGCCGCGTGTTTCCTGGTCAGTTCACGACATAACGCGCACAGCGTATGCATGTTGAATTGTAATCCGGAAATACATTGAGGCAGACAATTCCGAAAGGAAAGCAGGCAGAAGAATGAGCTCAAAATGGGAACTAAGTCGCTTGACCGTTTCGTACAGGATTCGTAATATCTACAGATTAAGCTTCTGCTTTCGGATGCATTACAGTAGGTCTCAGAAATATTAGTAATCAGTTTATAATAACAAAAAATTTAGATGTACCACGGAAGGCACGAGAAGCATAATGAAGACGATTTCCTCACATGTAAGGAATAGAAAAAAAATAAATAATGAAGAACAGTGAGCCCAAAGAAAGTAAAGATTTTAACAAAAATATAATTTTCCCTTTGGTACACGTACTTTTAAACTTCCCAATATTTGTGGACTAAAACACAGATGTACTAGTGATGTGAACGAAAATCGAGATTTATATGCCTGCTTTATTTTTAGAAACGATCAAGTTGGACGTTCCTATTGTTTACCTCTAACGACATTTTATCATTTACAGTCTGTATTGCTGGCTTGGCAGATACTCCTTAATACAGGTTAGTTCATCGATGGGTCCTTTTACTGACTGCCTGTGTGTACACAGATTACACACTGAACGAATACTCCATTAATTTTTTACATTTCAGGATTACTTCTGTTTCTCAGATATTAAGGTTATTTTTAATAATTTTGAAGTGATTCTCAAATTTAGTGACATATCAATTCGTGTCATCTTAATATAACTCTAAGTGCCTGGGACATGGAAGTTGTTGTAACTGTAGCTAACAACAGATTGTCTAGTTATTTACCAAATAATATTGAAGAGTAAAGGAATAATTCATACTAATTCTGGTCAGTATGCAGTTCCGCTTAGGTGGAGTAAAAGTTATTATTAACATCGATTTGTTTTAAACTTAAAATATTTAGTACTTAAAAAAAAATATCTATTTAATATATTACGGGCTCCACAGAACCAGAGCAAAACTCATTCTTTCTCTGTTCCTCAAGTGCAATTGAACGCATTTCTCGTTGCCAAGATACAGCGTTTGTCTGTGCTTGGAATGTCTTGTTACGTCTGGGTATGTCTGTTACGTTGGCGTTCTAGCTGGACAATAAAAACAGATAAACTGGGATAAAGTTGAATTAGCGATAACGGTAACCTTTCTTCATAGCGTTAAGATAAATTTCTGATTGGCAAAGTAAAGCATCAGTAACATATGCACGTAATTTACTTTCTATACTTCAAGTCAATCATTAGATAAAAAAGCAGATCTGTAGGTTCTTTAAAAAGACGATATTAGAAATAAATTATACGTTTTTGTATTACAAATACTCAAAAACATACATGCAGTTACAAAAGTACACTTTTTGTATACTGTGTATGTATAAGTTTTGTATACGCGCGCGTGTGAGTGCGCGTTCGTGCGCGTTCGTGCGCGTGTGTGTGTTTGCAGATCGTAGGGTAGAACAACTGTAGGTGAACCGTTCCACAATTTTCTGCTACTTATCAGAGTGTATTAAGTACTTCTGCTTATTTTAGCTTCCTAATAATAAATTAAATTATTAAGGTATTCTGATTGACAAAAGATGACTTTCTTTAAATTTTGACAATTTTTAACAACTTGATCTTTGTGACCATTCTAAACAAAATTCTAGTGCCAAGGGAGACAAATTGCTATTTCAGTTATTAACATTTCCAATACTTAATATACATTTAAAATTAACAAAGTTGTGTTTAAACTTCTGCTGCCCCACTGTCAGCATGTTCTTCTTTCTTTTCCCTTGATCGTTCTGTCAACTTACATTAAAAAGAGTTAATAATCTGTACAATAAAACAAGCAACACGTAGTCAATATTGACGTACATTGTAGCGACAACAGTATTACGATGTTCAATATCCGCTACCTAATTGTTTGTTTATTCGGAAACAGCAATCACCGTAGACATTTATAAGGATGGTAGCTACGTTGAAGCTATTGAGGGATATAACGTAAGTGAGACAAAATATAAGAAGGAAAGACCAGATATACAAGAACGCTGGAAAGTTAAGGATACAAAATTAAAAAGCTGTAATATTCAACAGTGAGGAGTAAAATGTATTAATGTAGGCAGTAGAAGAAAATAAAAACTTATTTTCAAAAAATTGTATGAAATATCGCGCAGTGATTCACCGCGAAAATAGAACCAAAAAAGCTTCAGTAACAGGAAGCGGTCGATATTTTCTGAATGTCTGGCTTATTAATACTTTACTTGATCATAGAGTTTGAAATATAAATTGAATATGAAATATTTGATTGAATATGAAGTAACTGAAGACGAAGTAATATGATCTTCTTTTGATAATATTTCAAAACAGACCACGTCAAATTGTTTTTAGAAGTCAGTGATTAGAAACGATTCTATTCCTAAATCTTCTTTCAGATAACCATTCTACCCAGTTTGTGAAATCCGATTATGCATTTGTCAGAAAAACATCACTGGGAAACAGTTGTCTATAAAATTACACGTGTTTTGATGGAATTACTGAAATCGCTACGTTGTTGAAATTACTAGGATCTGTCCTCTTGAAGTAGAAGTCATTGAATATGAGAAATGGAGTAGTTTGATAATTAATCAGCTCTGCGTTTACTGTATGTGTAATATTTTTGTTTTACACAGTGTTAAAATTAATTTTTGCTGTTCTTTGTGTAAATTATTATTCTAATTTGAAATAACGTTTTCCTAGAAAACTAAGATCAAATGGTTCGTTTTTCGTAAGCTTTTTAAAGTGATTTTTGACGTTATTGTAAACATTTTTATTACCAATGTCATTATCTAGGGACACAACGGATTGGCATATCACCAGTGAGTAAAATAGGTAACCTAAAAATATGAATATAACGAATTCAGATGTGTCGACAAAGGCAGGGTAACCTCAAATATAAGGCATAGAAGGAAAATAATAAATGGTGAATGGCACTTTAAAAGTGATAAAGCCGAAGGAAGTCACGATTAGTGTGAGAGTTATTATCTTCCCCCTTGTATGCGTAGGCCTGCTATTAAAGTCCTACTATTTCTTAATTATTGTACTTATAATTTTTCCTATTATATTCCCAACAAACGGGCAGGAATTTACAGAATGCGAGTAGCTTTTGCTATATTACGATTAAAGTCTCCGGAGTATTTTTTAAATTCATTTATCGTTAAAAATAATTGCATTTTTTATAACTGTATAATATGTTAATCAATCACATGTCAGTTTCATTCATTGAGAGAGAGAGAGAGAGAGATGAGAGAGAGAGAGAGAGAGAGAGAGAGAGAGAGAGAGAGAGAGAGAGAGAGAGAGAGAGAGAGAGAGAGAGCGAGAGAGCGAGAGAGAGAGCTCGGTGAGTAGCGACAGAGAGATTGCGATTGCACCAGAGAAGGGTGGAACAGAGCAAGATATCGTCTGTAGAATGGTAGTCTATAGATACAATATATGGGTCAGAGAGAAAAACGCTTGTGACCCACTCGCAGCGGATGAATAACCCTCAAACAATGTAGATCCTCTCAATCTGTTTGTGTTATTGTGTTTATCCGATGGATGGTTTCACCAGTTGAATGTACCCAGACCACTAGCATGCGTACGAGTACCTCATCTTCTGTTTCTCTTGAATTGAACTCGCCTTTTGGAATTCCTCTCTTATCTCTGGAAATCTGAACCTACCGGTTTTTAATTACTTTATTCTAAAACTCTTCATCTTTACTCCATTCCTACCCTTTTTATTTTTCTCTTAAATTATGGCTTCAAAATATAGTCCTACCAGTTTGGAAACATCTTTTAACCTGCATATCTTTAACAGTACACATATCACATCTTTCAAAAATTATGTAATCTATAACCAGTTTTTCACATCTACTTTCCATTTCCGTCTTGCAATTGTGAATCCCTATGCAGTGAAAGTGTGAATTAGTATTATCAAATAATTATGCACACAAAATTCTAATAAATTATTGTGCATACAAAATTACTTCCTTTCATAATCCTGGCAACCCGCTACTAGCAGTTTTCAAGTTTTTCTTTCGCAGATCTTCTGTAGTATTTCTCAAATTTTTTTCATTTATTTTTGCTTCTTAATTTTTTGGTATGTCACTATTATTTTCATGATTACCTTTCTCTAACAATGTTCTAGTTTTTCTCATCGAATTGAGAAAATGTTTTCTACTGAATGTTTGCTACCCTCCTCTTGCTCATACATATTTTTCTTTTCTCCAAATATTAACATTTGTTCTCCAGTTGTGAAGTACCTTTCCCTTTTGCCTTTCCCCTACTTTCTCATTTCATCATTCAGTTTCTTAAAATTTTCTGCGCACTCTCTCTGATCTACGTTTAAGTTCTGTACGTGTACACTTAATTTTTCTAAAAAATTAAAAATATTTATTGTCTACTTTTGAAATGTCTGTCTTCAACACTTGATTTCTACTTTTCTTTTTTTCTAATAGACTCACTTCTCCCCCATTCCGCCATCTCATTTGAGTTTAATTGCTCACCTCTGTTTTCGTTCCTATCCACCCTCGTGCATTCCTTCAAATGAGTAGTAACTACGACCTATTCTTATTTTCGCAATCGTACACGAAGGCTTCCTTAGTAGGGCGCAACCCTGAGTCACTTGACTCACCGACCTCTTCTTTTCGACACCACGTAAACATGTCTGCAACTAGAAAGAATTTTTAAAACACCGGGTCATCATGGGTGTGACACAACGTAGCAGTTATTTTACCTTCTCGAGTGCTATAAATCTGATTCTAACGTGGTACTTCTACAGATAACTTTGTGGTTCCGCTTAAGCTCAGCTTAGATACCTACCGCTATTCTAGATACCTATGCTCTACGTTCTCTACTATTCTACCGGCATCCAGGCCTGCCGTGTCACTACAATGAAAGGCGGTCGAGGTTCGAATACTGGATATCGAAGCGGCTAAGTTCATAGACCTGGCGATATTACGAGTGCTGTTCGAAGTTATTGTTGCGGTTTGGTGAAAGTTGATTATTGTGTTAATTAGGGTAAACTGTAACAAGGTGACGTTTATTATCGTTTGCTAAACGAATTTGTTTTATATTGTATAAGACTGCCGCTGTTGATTTATAACTGTTGTTTGTTTCTAATTAAGTTGTAATTTAGTAACTTCATCTGGTGTCAGTTGTTCTGCATATACTGTATACAGATTTTATATGTATGTATACAGACATTACTAAACCAAAAATAATCTGCAAGTAATTAAATTAAAACAGTTATCTTATATGACTACACATATATTCAAAAATACATTTATTTGTAAATTCAAGTAATTCTAAACAATGTAATGCAGAGACGGTTTGTTTCTCCTTGATATACTTATGAGTAATAAACTAAGCTGTACAGATAACTTGTTTATTTTATTTCAGACTTTTATGTAGGTATAATGGGAGATGTAGGAGAACTCTTTGTCACGGGATAAAATATTAACCAAATTGAAAAGTCAGTTGTACGTATTTGCAAACGAGAAACTGAAGTTCAAACAATATTTGCAAGCGGATTTCAAAATAACCAGAGAGATTTCAAATATTTTTATTTGACTACCACAAGATACAAGTAGATTAACGTTACGACTCGAGAAACAGAGATTGTTTCCATTATAATGTAAAATCTCTTTTGTTACACCCTGTTAACATGCAGGCTATTATATTAAACTAACACGCGCACATAAACTCTCTCTCTCTCTCTCTCTCTCTCTCTCTCTCTCTCTCTCTCTCTCTCTCTCTCTCTCACACACACACACACACACACACACACACACATTGTCAAAATTATAATATACCTGTGATTATAATGATCGCGATAACGGAATTACTTAAGTGGTTATTATTTTGTCTTACACAAGTCTTGCAGACTGATTCGGTCGGTATTAGAATATGAAAATTCTCTAGATATATTTCTACTGTACAATCAATCTCATTCTTGTTCTTAAACAATACAGTACTTTGTACTCTTGAAGAAGATATGTTTTAACATTCGAGAGGCAATTTTATAAATCATAACTTTAAGAAAAACCGGAAATAGTTGTCATATATACAAATACGCCTTTTATTTATTATTTATACGCCTTTTTCTCATTATTATTTACATATATATGTATATTACTGATAAAACACACAACCAAATTGTCTAGTCACTACCTATTTAATTAATAATACATCATTCATTTCACTTGTTTATTTTACTTTATATAATAAACGCACTCTCTGTAAGTATAAAATTATTTCATATTTAACTGCCAAAATGTAACTGACTTACTTTCCTGTTATTTTTCTTTTTATTTTGTCTTTAAAGCGTCCAAGTCTAAATGTCCCCGAAGACCAGATGTCCACTGTATGCCGCTGCTGCTAGTCTCCAAAATCCACTGTCCTTCAGTATTTGAGACAACGTACTTTCTCCCATCCCCAATCTCAATACCACCTCGGCTGTCCTTAGAGTTAGACAATGGAGAAGGATGTGCCCTAAGGGTTCCTCACCGCTCGGCACACTCTGCAGATCGGGGAGTCCCTAAGACGAAACGTTGAAGATATTGCTTAAAGAATGTGGTCGATTCGAGCCCTGGTCACTCTCCTAGGCACGTTCCTTCTGAAAGGCGAAAAGATGTCTGCCTGCGCCCACCGGTCTGTCCATTCCATCCTTATTACCAGCCCCGGCTACTTTCTTGCACTTCGCTAGCGAAAGCAGAGGAGGCTGTTCCGGGACCATGCAAGCTGCTCCTTGGTAATTCTTTCCGCGATCTCGTTTTCCCTGACCACGCAATGGGTCGGAGACCGCTGGAAGACTATACGTTTCCGGATGAGTTACAGGGGCCGTAAAACTGTCCTTAATTCGGTGATATGGAAATTCTAATTCCTTGGTCGCGAGTTCTTCGGCGTCTTCAGAGCAGATTTTGATTAAGAAAATATGCATATCTCTGTTTCTATCATCTCCGGGAGCTCACCAGGGCCACGCTGATGGCCACACGTTTCGTGTCCATACTTGAAAGTGTGCTTGATGGGGAATGAACGGTCTTATTCGAGCTTTGATTGAAAAAGCCAGCCCCAGACTATTTCTAGTATAATTGACTTACGTGTATCATACAGTATTAACTTTCATTAACATTGTGTTTGAAGTTCTTGTTATTTACGGTGGTTCACACATTATACGCTCCCAAATGAGGACTGATATATTTTCACTATTTAATTATGTCTATATACACTATTAATATGGGATTTACAATTTCATTCCCATGTTTTTAAAAATTAAACCTTTCATCTAACAATTTACACTACCGTCAGGTGACCGGTTTTTATCTAATTTAATGAACTATACTATTGACGCAAAAGGTAATTAAACATTACGAAGTAGGTGTAAATACATTCGAATTTTGATAAGCCATAAACTGACATATTTTTCTAGCTTTCCACTACGTCATTATTAAATTTACCAAAAAATGTTATTATTGGTTGCGTTTAAGATTTATTTTTTCGAGCTAGCGATCTAGTAGTAACTTCCGCGTGCAGAGTATGAGAGATAGAGATATATAAAGAGATAGATAGATAGATAGATAGATAGATAGGCAGAGAGAGAGAGAGAGAGAGAGAGAGAGAGAGAGAGAGAGAGAGAGAGAGAGAGAGAGAGAGGAGAGAGAGAAAGAGAGAGAGAGGGGGACAGAGAGAAAGATAGACAGGCAGATAGACAGACATCTATCTATAACTTATTAGTTTATAGATGATTCCATGAACACATTCATAGATGATTGTATGAACACAGTCGTAGAACAGAACCGTGGAACAATATTTTTTAATATTTAAATATAAAGAAGTCAAGAGGTCTTAAGCTATTTAAGCCTACCAGGTGTCTTATATGTCTAAATAACTAAAATTTGTAAACTATATATTAATACGATTTTGATTGCTTGTAGCCGCCTATATTCTTAGTAACACGTGCATGAAATGAGATATATAAAAATCATATCTGCTTGCAACAAGTGTTGTCTATACGAGGCTTTCAAAGTAAATAATATTATGAAAATGTCGCACCAGATGTGACTACGACTGTGTGTGTGTGTGTGTGTGTGTGTGTGTGTGTGTGTGCGTGTGTGTAAAGGGGTCGCTACTGTGTATTACGTATATTGCAGTAATACTTTCAGTGTGGAGAATATACTACTCAGCGAGCAGTCCTACTTCAGCCTCAGTTGTCTCACCCACACTTGGCACTTTTTTTTACTGTAATATGAAAACGTTTTCCAACATTCGTTAGAAAATTACCTCGTAAATCTGTTTATCTCGTGTGTTTTTCTTTATTTTTTCTCGCAGTCTCCACAAAGCACGTGTAAGCGCACTTTACTACATTGTCTTCATGGATGTACGTAAATTGAATGAAGCGTTATTAGCACACTTTTGTGCGTATATTTTATATGTTTCAGGAATTTTTTATAAAATGTTTATTTGTTTATTTATCAACCACTACACTTTTTGTTTGTATACATTTTTGTTATATTTTATTGTCTAAAATATTTTTGATAAAAATTATCGCAATTATAGTAACGATCGTTTGTCTACTTTAAGATAACGACATCAAGGTACTGTTGGACTTCACTATGCGTATAAGTCACTCCCTCAATACATTCTTTCCTCAACGTACACTATATCCTGATGCTTGCTTCTGTATCCCATCTGAAGGCATATCTATAGACCAGTTCATTCTGTAGAAACGTTTTATGTTTATACGCGGTTCCAATGCCCCTCACATGACATGCTATGAAACGTTATTACCTCTTAAACACTCCTCTGTATACCTGAAGAATCGTTCTTAAAAATAGCCCGTTCATTCCTTATAGCCACATTGTATATTAGGTCTACTCCTCTCTACACAACGCTGGTGTTATGAATAATGTGTAGGTTTCTCAATCTTATAAATATTTAAAGAAGACAACTTTAATACTTTTTCGAATGTCTCAGCGTTACCTGTGTCTTTTATAATACGGTATAGCTGCAGCAACTCGGCCAGTTGTCCTAATTGTTTTATACCCATTTGCGTGTGATACTAATGCAAACGTTCGCTTTGTATTTTAATATTGACATTTATTAAATTAATTATTCTTATTACCTGTTGTGTACGGTCCGTATGGCATATTTCTGTGACGTACGCGAGAACCACAAGTGTGATTGAATTTATAGGCGTGTTAATAAAAATTGTGATATCAAAGTTTTTGGCATATACAGATTTATTCCACTGTTCTAAGGGGATAATTTTATCTTTTTATTTCTTCTTCTTTTTTCATATTTTTTTCCAATATTTGCTGTAGGTCTGTTAATAATTTATAGGCGTGTTAATAAAAATTGTGATTATCAAAGTTTTTGGCATATACTGATTTATTCAACTGTTCTAAGGGGATAATTTTACCTCTTTCTTTCTTCTTCTTTTTCTTTTTTTCCAATATTTGCTGCAGTTCATATCCACCCCTGGCCATTTCGATTGAACTTTTTCAGATTCTTCGGTTCAAAGCCTTCTTCTCCCATCTCGCGTGTAAAGGTTTAATTTCTTGAAGATTTAATTTCCATCAAGCATTATTTTTTATGCCCCCTCCACCACAT
The DNA here is from genome assembly GCA_034769895.1 of Magicicada septendecula. Taxonomy (NCBI): domain Eukaryota; kingdom Metazoa; phylum Arthropoda; class Insecta; order Hemiptera; family Cicadidae; genus Magicicada; species Magicicada septendecula. The sequence continues at coordinate 158,114,035 of CM068367.1, forward strand.
TCTTGGCTGTTCCACTGGTCGTTTGCCCTCTCAGTGATCTCTATACATTTTTTAGGGTGCTCTGCCCTCCGGCGTTTGTAATACATGCACTGACCATTGAAGAGCGTGAGTTTTATACGGTCCGAGAGTTTGGATTACTTGTGAACCCCACAAAGCTCGAGATTGTATCTTACCCTATAGTTTATCCTCCCTTCACCGGTCAGCATGAGCTACGTAGTACTTTCCACTTAAGACGTCCAGTGTGACGCATAATTTCTCTGGCAAGCTCCCACCCTCCCAATCGTAGGACCACTATGCGGACAAGCGTTTTCTACATCTGACGCTTAGTTCTCTGGTAAACATTTGCTTATTTTCACGTGGTCATAAATGAAGACAAGAAACCGTTTCCTGCAGCCAACTTAACAGGGACCTCATAATTATTTTTTGAAAAAGTGGTTAATTGGAATTCGTGAACTGTTATAGTCATTAATAATAACGGTTGACAAAACGAGTCACGTGTCTTCTGCTCTGACACATAGGTTTAGTATTGTCTTCATTAATTTTGAGTCACACCGCTGTTGAAGCATTAATCGGCTTCTTAAAGCTTTCCTCTAATAATGTTGTTGACCTACCAAGTACATTCAGGTTATCTGTATATCCAACTATATTCATGGATTTATTCAGTATATTATTATAGAGTTGATATCAATAGCCATATTTTTTACAGTATATTCTAATGTCAGGTTAAGTAGCATTAGTGCTAACCCATCCCCTCCTTTAATCCTATATTCTAACTGGTTTCTATTTTTGTATTCTAACATGGTCTTTGATAAGATCCGTAGAAGCTATAATAATTCTTGGCTCTATTAAGTCTCACTAGTATTTAACGGATTTTGAAGTCCAAGAACATTGAATATGTGTGATATAATAACTGATATAATATAAAAGGAGGTAACGGAGATGCAAGGTGTCCGCGCGTAAACTACAGACAGATTTTAACGCTCATACTCGTTTTGGATTGGGAATTGCATTGATTACCAACACTTGCATATTACGTCTGTTGTGAACAATGCGGAACAACAGGTGCTGAATACTGAATTTAATTTGGCGGCGTGGTACCGCGGTAATAAGTACTGACGAAGCCGCAGTGTCAACAACATAACGGTTTCATGAATAATGTAACACAGCGCACTGCCTGTTGATACACCGGACACCGGGATCGCAAATTGACGCCGGTCGACGACTGAAATCAGTGCATTGTACAAAATAACATCTTATCTCACACACACACGAACACTCTCTTTTTGATTAAAAATCTTTATTTATGCATGAAATAGTGACGGAGTCTGTACATCATTGATAGCTGATCAAACCGAAGCAACGTTTTGGTTGAGGAATTCTGCAACCGTCTTCAGTCTCAATTAAGTTGAATGAAATGCTGTACTATAAACTAGTAATACCCTATAAAATTAAAATATTATATCTGAAAAAGCAATTATCCCCCCGCATCACAAAACGAATAGCTAACAGATAATATATATATATAAAAAAAAATAGTAAGATATAGTCTAGCAGTGATACTTTCTTCGTCAAACGAAACAACGAAACTTATAACACATGCAAAGAAGTGTAAAGTAAAACTGGAAAGCTTACCATAGGTGGGAAAATCTACGCAGTGATCAGTTCACCAGAGGCGGTGGTAGTAAATCTGTTCAGGAAGTGAATTCACTGTCAGTCCTAATTTTTCATATAAGTGTAATTGTACAACTCTCTACCCCGAAGTTGCTATAATTGTATTCTGATGATCTCACTGTGACGAGAGTATTACTAATATACTGTGCTAAGTACTAAGAGTATTAATAATTAATAGTGTTGAATAAGAATGCAATTTAAGTTATCCTGTAGTAATCCTGCTTACAATTTTCAATAACCATACGTTGCTTTGGTTTCTGTAAGCTAAAAAAAAAAATTAAATTTTAAATACTAAAAAAGTACGAGTGTGGTAAGTGTAAGGGAAATTAATATCTGAACTCTTATCTCAGAGTAATTTCTTCTTGTACTAATAACTAAATAGTAATTTCTTCTTATCTCGCGGTACATTTGTGTGAAATATCCCTCCCCCCATGAAACATCAACTTTTTTGACAGCAATTACATTAAAATCAGTTCTAAATTTTAAAATAAAATGTATTGCAATTACTGTTCTTCTATCTGAATTATTGAACTCAACAAATTTTAATGTGATGCAATATTTAGAAACACTGGTACACTTACAGTTACCTTAATTTACTCTTCGGTGTTTCAGTTTCATACTCAATAATTACTGATAACTTAAGGTTACATTCAATTTACGGTACATCTGTTTTAGAAGGGCTTGTACATCAGGTGCTGGGAGATATTGGCTGTGAAAATATATATCTATTAGAAAATTCACTCGAAAATATGAACCTCTCTTGTACAACATCGCATCAATACCAGGGACACAACACCGATACGCCAACTTCCTCGAAGGCCTCCATTATCTAAGCAAGAGGAAATGTCTCGGTTGGTACAGGACATGTTGACAGAGACTCATCCTTTCATACGTATATGCCTAAGTAGATATCTAGGTGGGTAGGTAGAAACACTATAGTAAGTGAGAAGGAGAGAGGGAGGGGGGAGGGAGAATTTCTGAAGTTGAGGATGTCCAAGTTTAATTCACCATGACTTTATACAATATTTATGTAAGAAACATCTATTTTTTGGTGAAACTAAGGAGAGCAAACGTAAAACAGTCACAGGGTATATTGTGAATAAAAAATGTTAACTAAACAAAGTCAAAAAAATAATTGTTACACCAGTTATATTATGTGACAGCTGGACACTGCAAGAAGGTCGAATCAAGGGATAGTAAATGTGGCGGTTTGCACTAGGTTTGGCACGTATTACGGTAATTAGACATACGGTGTAAACTGAAAACAACAGTACTGTTGATGTAGTGAGACAATACCGGCGAAGAGGTGGAAATTTCAGTACGAAGAATTCCGTTGGTGAGTATTTCTCATGGGACTTCGCCGTACAAGACGGTACTCATGAATAAACGGGAAGATTGCCTTAGAAGTCAAAACAAACGCTGTTGCAATATCAGAGTATAGATAATTAGAAAATATAAACAAATAATATAAATATCTGAAAAAATTATGATAATTCAAATCTATTTATATATTTACTTTATTTTATTTTTTACTGTAGAAATATAAAAACGTTAACTTTTCAACGTTGTTTTAAACACATACGGTAACACATTAAAATGTCATTTTACTCTGAAGGTTCTATGAGCTTGTTGGAATTATCATTTGTCGGCTGTCAGGCCATGGGGTACTGTTTGTGTTCAAGACGGACGTTTTGGCCCCACTATCGGAGGCTATTTTCAATGTCAGAAACTTTTGACACGGTGTCCGCCAATTTACACCAGTGTTGAGGTAGAGACTATGTATTTTCTCTAAGAAGGCCCACTTAAGTTCCAGTGTCTTGTATTAACAACCACTTAAGAAACGTCTGTCTTGAACATCACGGCCCAACAGCCCGGCAAATAATAATTCCAACAGTGTTGATGTCGCCAGTGAAAGCTTAAGGAATTCTATTGTTTGAGTTTAGTATCAAATGTAGGCTAATAACTATAATTTCCTATAGGTTATTCCTGTATCGTAGTATACTCTCGCAACTTGGTTTTCTTTTAAACTACCTGAGGGATAAATAAAGAAATAAGTTTCTACGTAACATAGAAAAGTGTTAATCTATTTTAACTAAATAAATGAGTGTGACTGAAATCAAAGTTGACTACAAACAACTCCAATCTAAAATATGTCTACGACTGTATGTATGTGTGTGTGTTTTCCTACTAAATTACTCTTGCGTTTGAGTTCCTGGAAGAGGCTTACTGTTTAATTTAAAACGTCTCAGAACGCAGAGTTGCTTCCTAAAACAATGTTTGACTACTTAAACAAACAGACGGAGAGTGAGCAGAAGCTATATGAATTAATTAGAAAAACGTTTTCGCTCATCCCGTATTCCGATAGACTGAATTTATGTACAGAAACCTGTTGTAGAGTAAATAGTTACAAAGGCTAGTTGAAAAGTCAGCAGAGCGACATCTATAGCTCAGCGGTAGAACTAAGATCGTTAGTGTGTTGCAAGATTCATGTTATATATAAACACCTTTTAATTTCAAAATCTATATGACAATCTGTTCGTTGTTTATTAGTCAAAATGTTTTGTGTCATTCGTGTTTTGAAAAAACTGACAAAATCAAACATCATGCTGTGATTGAATGCTTTGTTTAAAGTGGTCTAGCGCCAATGAAAATTCACAACAAAATAGTAAAAAATGTTAGGAGATGCTGGGCCTTCAAGAAAACGGTTTGTAAGTAAGCACTCGAGTTTAAACGTGATCGTATTAGCAGTGAAGATGATCTCCACAATGCACGCCCAAAAAAGTCCAATAATTCCAAATGCTGCACTCTCATTGCACTAAGTTATTTTCATACCATGTCCTTATATGACTATCATGTCAGCAATGTTATCTACTCTCGCCGATCTTACAACGCTGTGTATGCAATTTCTTATTATTCATCTTGTTATTTGAATTAGCAGTCTCTGTAATTCCAAATTTGTCGTGTTTACTTGTTATACTGCTACCTGTCATGTTCCGGACGAGGCCTTTCAGTGTCTCCACCATTATCACGTCCTAAACCACGATTCTTGGTCGTGGTTGATAATGGTGGAGATACTGAAAGGCCTCGTCCGGAAAATGTCAAGTAACAGTTCAGCAAGTAAAGACAACAAATTTGGAATTTCTTATTAATAGCTGGTGTTGTTGCACTTTTTGGGCGTCCACTGCTGGAATGCTAGTAGAATCACGTTTAAATTCAAGAGCGCACTTACAAACGATTGTTTTTGGAACTTGTACGTGGGATCTTAGAACTTGTTACATAACGAAACATTGTGTATTTTCCTATGTCTGTGTTCTCACAGATACAATTATAGAAACAGAGTTAGACAATAAAAGCTGTATTACTAATGCATTTGTCGGCACTCTAATTTGGTTAAACTCATAAAAAATATTTCACTGTGTCCACAAAGACAAAAATACTCTATGTAGCATCAGTACAGCGAATTCCTAGTAGGATGCCGCTTTATTGTTAATTTGATTTTATTACCTTTTATCTGGTTTCCCATTTCAGTTAGGATACTGGCATAGCAGAGACATGTATTGTAACCTAGCAACTAGTAGTGATTTCAAGAGCACTAGAGACAACAAGATGGTATGCGTTTATCGTGTTGTTAACGTATTACAACCAAACGTCGGGTATACACACAAATGATTGAAACACAGACTGGTTACTATTAAAACTATTAAATGCCAGGCTTTTAGCTCGTGGCATTATGTTTTCAGAACCAAAAGTTTTGGATTCACCAACGGAGGCCATATTCAGTGGTAAAATGAAATGGCAACTGTTCGCTGTAGAAACCCCATTACTGACAAATCCGAAGTTTGGAGTTTGTACTGAGCAAATCCGAAAATGTTGTTCTTTCTTTGTAAAGTAGTCATAAGTTTTGAACCAAGCTATGTTTTAAAAAGTATGTTATGTAAAAATGTTCACAATTTTATACTCTTTTATGTCATGAAAAATATTTGTGTGTAACTGCACGGGTACTGTGTGATTTACATTTTATTTAATAACTTTGTTGAAAATTAACATTTCGTTCTGAAACTTGGACACGGTATTCTCATGGTTATAAGCTACATTTTTCATATACTCAATACTCCACAACTATAAATTTTATGTTTTTTTTTTTTATGAAATCAGTTTTATTTTATTTTCGTTATCTCCAAGAAAGTAATAAAATTTGTGTAGACAGGCCTTTGCTGAATCGGACAGAGTTTTAACGTGATTTCTGGCTATCACTAAGAACATCTGTGACGTTGATAGAATTTTCACCAATCAGAAGGTCTAAAAATTATTTGAGTCGATGCTCTGTCGAGTGCACATCGCCCAGTTTCTTCTAAAGTCTCGTCATAGAACGACGTACTCGCTGTCACGAGATTTTCGTGACAAGACAAGTCGATTTCGTTAAGACTTAGGAGTTGGTTTACGGTTCGAGTTCTTCATAACCATTGCCACTGTGTAAAACTCAGATAATTTTAAATATATCATTTCTCTAGCGATTTTTTGCGTAAAGTAAAAGATTTTCCGGGTTAGGGCCAAAATATCTAACGAGATATTTTGAGTTAACGCGAGAACACTTCAAGAAGCCGGATTTGTGTAAGCTCAAATACACGATCTATTTTTACCTTGTTTTAATCCCTGAGATTAAAAAGATTAATGATATAAACAATAACAATTCCATATCGCAGTATGCGTGTGTGCGAAGACGTGAATTGTCAGCGTAGTTGTCATCGAGCAGCGGTGCAGACGAGCAGCGTGGGGAGCACCGGGAGGCTACGCAAACTGTTGGAATTCAACGTACAAGTAACATATTTGTAAAACAAGAGTAAAGACTCATTTATTGAAAGACAATTATTTCCTAAACAATTTTACATTATAAAGTAATGAGACAATAGTAAATTTTAATGTTTTAATTTAATAAAATTTACCTACCTCCAGATATAAACTTGGTTGAATAATTTCAATGTAACCTATCTATGAAGTTTTAATTTGTATCGCTGCAATATACAAAGACAAGGTGCAAAGATACATAAACCCTAAAAAAAAAGTATATTTGTAAAATTATAAATGTTTACTAATTGAATAAAACTGTCAACCAGATTGAAGTTTGAAACGGAATGTCAAACTGGAAAGTAGTTAGAAATTTGTTAAAATTATTTGATATAATATTATTGGTAATGTTTAAAAATAACGAATGTATGTATAAACTGTAGATTAATAGCTTCAAACTGTATGTGCAAAGTTGTAAACTGCAAATTTTGTAAATTATAATTTCTTAAATGTTAAAGTAATTGGTAAAACATAGAATTAAAGGAACGTACGCCTACTCAAGTGATCACCAGCTTTATGTAGTATACTAGCTTATCTAGTGTATTATTTGATAAAAAATTATTCAATTATTCTTATAGGTTTAGATATTCCCTACTTTTATAATGACGAGGTTACATTCGAAAATAAGAACTGGTTTCATACATTATTTGCAAAAATATCTGGAACAATAGTAATAGTTCGAACGTTTGAGAGTTAATAAATTATTACTACTAAGTTAAACAAACACATTGGATGCAATCAGTTAGTGAGAGCATTGATCCTACAGTGAACTGAATATATTATCATGTTATATAAGCGGAAGTTGTCACCAACAGGCGGCCTCATACGCGTATGCGTACACGTCTGAGAGTGATTGGGTTTGCTTGCTTGTGTGCGGGTGTGTAGGACTTTAGCGACTATGCTGAATAATTATGTAAACTAGTTCCGATCCCAGTAGCAGGTTATCAATTGTGTTCCGAGTGAAAGGTTCATTGAACCCGGCAGTACTGTATACGGAATGACGGACGTCGGGCATATTCTTAGCGACTTGATTATTACATTAATGAGATTCATTTGTGAAATATGAATGATAGCCCGCAAACGGAAGATCCTTTTTTAAAGCAACAAGAAATTTATGTAATCTGAATGTGTAGGAAAGAAAATCTTCATCGTTACGCTAAACACAGAATTGACTCTGCTCTAATTAATGTCTAATAACATTTCCTACAGACAGTACATCATTTGAGAAAAATACACTTTGTGGCATATGTATACGAATGATTTTCTGAATGCATTCGAATTTGCGTGTACAGTACATAAGAATTACTAAGTTACCGCTTAAGAGACACATATTTGCAAACCTTACGCTTTTGTGATAACTAAAGTACAAACAAAACAATGTACCTTCACTATCAAAGAATGTTGAAAACATTAACATCTTAACAACACGCCACACACACATAATAAAATAGCCCTTTAACTTTCGAGCACACTGACTCCCCATACATATTGTTCTCATAAGCACGCGCAGACAGGCACAGACACAGACACTCTGTCTCACGTGTAGCAAACTTCCAAACCTTTACTGACTATAAAATAACAGGCCATATAATAACAATACTAAATTCTCTCGTAGGTATTCGTGTTAACTCTACATCTTCTTCTGCAATATTCTGATACAAAGACGTTTAGTATAATCATTAAAATTTTAGGAACAAGACTGTGACAATAGATAGTGAGAAAATGTATAAGCTACCATTTTCATTGTAATTAATTTTTAATTTTGTTTTTGTTTTTGTGGAGATTTTTAGCCGCAGTATATGTCGTTTCTATGGAGTATACCATTGAAAGGTAGCCCCTTATAGTTCCCAAAACAATTTTGCTTTCTTAAATTTTTTACATTCTTATATTTCTTATCAAATGCCAAAAGTAATTTCATACTTTGTAAAACATACTTACATTTTTTTCTGCTGTGATTTAAAATTCTTTTGCGTTTTTGAGACTTTTTTTATTACGAAATATGTATGAAATTAAGTTTGCTTGGAACAGCTCAGTTTCTCTGCATCTGTAGTAAGCTCCATAGTAGTTTCTGGTTTTCGACGTTTTTTTTTCATAATACACAACCAGTTTTCAGGAATCATATTCACCGGAACATCAGCTGACGCAGAACAAATTCGAGTGTTAGAACACCGATTAAAGTTGTAATTACAATAAATTATTTTAGCTTCAATCGATCGAATGTTGGCTTCGAATCTATTAAAATTATTTCAGGATTCCCGTAAAGCAATTTGTTTTCAATTACACTAAAAAGTAACGATCATGTCGTAGGTTTATAACTTCCGAGTCGGCCGCGACTACTTTAGGTGCCACTCTCTTTCTCTCGACGCGAGGCAATAATTGGTTTGTACTTCTATGCCATGACATTGCAGTCACAAAGTCATATACTCTTCCAAAGAGCTGCACTACTTCTTTGACATATATCTGTAATATTGAGCTGTCGTATCCCTTGTCTTGCTTGAAACGAGATTATATTATTAGTCAACTTTCTTATTTTATAGTATTTTTATGGCGCCATACACCATCAAAAAGTCACTTGTTACTTGTTAATAAAGTAACGTATTAGCTGAGATTCTTCAAGTTTCTACAGTTTTCAAATTAATCGATAGAATTTATAACAATGTTTCAATATCAGCAGAATCAAAAATTTATTATTGTGTGAGTGTTTGTGGGGGGTTATAAACTTAGTAACACCTAACTGTTAACAGATGGAGAGAGAAAGAGGGGGGAGATAGAGGAGACAGGTTTTTAGTCACTATGATTGACTGGCACCGGTAAATAAGCAGTCAGAGTTAGCACGATGGATATTGTTATAGACATCGCGTATCGTGATCTTAAAATTGAAAATTAACAAACACCAGACAAAACGATAGTCAACACGTTTGAACTATTCTATAACAACAATCACATTCGTACTGCATAGATGTCATCCAGATTATCTAATTACTATCACTAAGTTGATACTTGAAAATTTCGCAACAAAAATAACCACTTATAACAAATACTTATTTAACTGCAATTATGTTGAATTTACAGAGGTGGCTGAGGAAGTACTAGACCAGATCCTGGAACCTTCATCACGAATTAAACCTTCGTTCACATAATACTATTTCTGGTATTGTTGTAGGGCGTGCACTTGGTAGTTGCACAACTGTAGTACTACACATCAAGCTGAACATGCATACACAGTGCCTTTATATCTGGGATAATAGTTTATTTTTAAAATACGTCCCCTATGAGAAGAGATGATAGTGAAAGTGGCTTAGGAATAAACATCGTCGCTGGCATTTAGAAATCGATTCATAATGGTTTAAACGTTCAAGTTATCATTATTTGTATAAACACGATTTCTATATTAGTTAGATGTTGTTTTGCAATATATAGAAGTGTCTAACTGCTGCGTAGGCGACTTGATTATAATGTAGCCCAACTGAAACATTGGAGGAAATGTCAACTGTTTTTTTAATTAATTCACGAAGTTAGTGTTTAGGCTACAATCATTATATTTTGTCTGTTCCTTGAAATTTCTGAGGTGATATTTATGTATTTAGGATGCGTGGTGAGGTGTTTTAAATTAAACATTAAGCGTTTCCAGAAACTAAAACGCATGTGTATAATTTAATAAGAAAAAATAAACACACACAATCCCACCCGCTCGCAGTCGCCTCTATCAGGAAACACGATTTAAGGTATAATGATTAGTTGCTAAGTTCTCCTTTGACGACGCAAGTTTGCCGCACGACACGTGTTTTACAATAAATATTTACATTAACTTCTTTAACCTTTCGAAAATAACCTTATTATATGTAATTGTGTGATACTATAGAATTCTTCAACTCTTGCGAGAAACAAAAACAACTATTTATTTCAGTTAGCGTTCTGCCGCAGAAGATTTTATGTTACAGTACAAGCAAGGTATTGTTGGTATTATGTCAATTATAGTAAAATCCCGAATCAGAGTAAAATATCATTCAATTAATATCAAGGACAACTTTACCAACATTTAGCACAAATAATTCTCTACATTTATGTACGAAAATGAACAACAACCAATCCGTTTGCGTATTAACATATTTTACTGAACTCAACAAACATTGTTTTATAGCACACCTTCGTCTATCTTTTTCTACAAATATTTCTCTGACACAAATAAACTACTTAGATAGTATGGGAGAACCATATTATTTGTATTTCAGTGTAGGCTACTGTTGTTACTAAGTAGCAAGAGCCATATAAAACTATTGTCATCTGCGTTTTTTGGTACCGCGAGTTCAGTTTGGGGTTCAGAAACACATTTTCTGTTAATGAATCAGCTGCTTGCGCTCAAATATTATTCTACAACATTGCAATATTAATGCAAAATTACAGTTTCAACAACAATTAATTATAATAATAATTACCAAAATAAATAATTATTTGTAATTATAATTAAAAAAATAAATAATAAAATTTTAAAATAAATTATTGATTTATTAGACTAGTATTTTGATTCACACATGTACAAGTAAAGCACGCAACTTTAGTAAAGAAAGAAAAAATAAACTGGAGATGACTACAAGGAAAGATACCGAATATATTGCAGACTAAGCGTATTTTACGAGAGATGGTAATGTTCTAGTAGCAGACGGTGAGAAACATTTTTACTCTGCCGTAAAGAAGTGCTGAGCATATAAGACAACTGAGAATAGTGTGGGATTACTCACTGAGAGCGGTGTATTTCGCACAGTGGAAGTATTATCTACAACACAAGTAATACAGAGCAGCGACCCCTTTATTCAAACACACTCTCACCCTCACACACAGACACACACTCTCTCTCTTGCTAGATAGAATCACAAATGGTGAGACACTGGAAATATTTTCAAGAAATTACTTTGAAATTCTGATGTGAAAACTTGTTATTGCTCAGGCGGATATAATTTTTAAATATATCGTTTCGAGCATTATGTCGCACTCGCTGTAAGGATGTACGTAATCAGATATAGTTTTCTGAAAACATGTAGTGTACAAACTTGGATCATAATAAATAATTTAAACTTGTTTTCCTAGTAACTACCGAAACTTAAGAGTCAAAGGTCAGTATATTTTTAAGATTTAACGTTTTCCGTAGGTACGTGTTTCTAAGAACTTAGACATTTTAATGTAGGATTGCCGTTACCGGTTATATTGTCTTCAACCGATTATTCACTTTTATAAACAGAAAACAAAGTGATTTTATGTAATTTTGCAAGCAGAGAATAAAGAAATAGAGACGATGGAAGATGCAAATAACAATCGCAAAAAGAATAGAGTACAGTTAAAGTAACTTAAGGTGTTCTGTTTTAGCTGACTACTCCACATATTATATAAAAATATAATCGACTGTTTTATTTAAGGTTATAATTTTATCGATTCTCTATCAGAAAAAATATCACATATTGATAATTCCAGTAGCGTACATGTAAGAAAGAAAGTTATTTCTGTCCATCGGGATAACACAGGTAAGTATAAATATGACTTCAAAATTTTGCTGCATCTCGCAAGACGTAGGAAAAATGGAACGCTATTACTACAGTGGATAAACGGGATTTAAAAATAGAAAAATTAAAAACAGACGGGATCGGGCACAAAATAAATTATTGGCAGAAATAATTTCTTAGTATTAGTTTTTAATGTTATATCGATAAAATATACTTTATTACTGTGACTGCGGGCTCGAGGGGATTTGGAGAGATAGGGTTTGACTGGGCACTGGTTCTCACAAGTTTCCAGGGTTGGATGAAGTGATGTTTCTCCCAAAGGAACCCTTAGCCTCTCTGCAGCCAAGACCGTACAGTGTGGTGAAGTGTAGTCCTACAAGAGGCGACCCTGTTGAAGCAGAACAGAACGGGCCTACACAGGAAAATCGATAATTATTCCTGGTGAAGGGCAGCAGTAGCCACCAGTACCAAGTAAGGGCGTAAGGAACATGATCCTGGACCGGATTAACTTTGGATTATTAGTCGGCTGTAATACGGCGTCCTACTATTGTAGGATTATATTTTGCTGGTGCCTTGCAGTTGAATGTTGGACCATCAAAGGCTAGGGGAAGACAATCCAGAATAAAAATTACTGTAAGTCGTGGCCCGTAAGGGGGCATCCCATCCATATATAGGCTGGTACTCTATAATGGGGAAATTAATTTACTCAGAACTTTCACAGAACACAGCCTGATCAAAGAACACGGAGATCTTTGAAGGGGGAACAGGCAGCACATTGCCTATGCCGTGCTGTGAGGGTGATGATGTACTGCTAGTTGCTAGTACTGCTAGTTGCTAGTACTGCTAGTCCTACTCCAAATTTGTGAAGCTCTTGTAATAGCAGGGGAAGAATACAAAAAAAAAAAAATAAATATGAAAGTAATCAGTCAATGCACAAACATTCACTGCGTCAGTGATAGGAAACATCTATTGATATCACAATTTAATATGAAGGTTCTACAAAGACCATGTAAAAAATATTTGTCTTTCGTGGCGATTTTGATGTTGACGGCAACTATAAAAGACTAAGAGCATGCAATAAGAGCTACGTTCTGCGATGTGATCTTAGGAAGTTCTGTATTAAGTTCTGTAATGACAGAGGAAGGATACAAAAAGGAAAAGCTCATGCGAATGTAACAACTAGACGTAACAGCCTGCCACCAGTAGAAATATTTATGACGCAAGGTTGTGGTGTTTCGCAAGTTGCGTAGAATGTAATTTTGCGCCCTTTGCGTTATTTTAACTATATTCGTTGCAAATACACTTTGAATGTTTGTGTGCCTCCTGCAAAGTCACGAGATTCCGCAAATAAGCAGTTCTTAAATTCAGACAAATTTTCAGCTACCAACACGAATTTTTCAAACATCCGTCTAGTTTCAAATATTGTATTGTACGTAGAAAATCAGTGTGCAGGATACCGTCCCATAATTATAATTTTTCTAAAAACTGTTTATTGTTGTGAATTAAGGCAGAGAGTAATGATTTCGTTATATAGACCCCTACCTGCAGTTTTCTTAAAAATTGTGGATTGAATATCTACCTACAAAAGCGTTTGCCAAGTCCACTTACGCTACGCCTTGTCGCTGCAAAACAACTGGCTACTGATTTCTGTTACCTTTATTTTAGAGGTTACAGTGTTACCTCGATATTTTTCAGATACATATTTCACGTCAGTTCCTTTCCGAGATCTTGCCTCCAGGATGTTGTTGATAAACATACGTTTTGTAAATGTAATCGTCTTGTAAATATAGTAATTTTTCATTATTTGTTACATCCTTTAATATGTGTATTTTAAGTTTATTTTCTCTTTAATTCAATTGGATTTTATAATTTTTCATATCTCCGCTGTTTTTAAAATAGTTTGTTTCTCTCCAGCGACCAATCATCACTTCTATAAAACAATATGCTACCATGCTTCTACAACATTTAGTTAATGTTGTACAAATATTTTGTTAACTACAGTATTCCCTCGCCAACCGCGGGGGTTAGGTTCCTACAAAACATCGCGGTCAGTGAATCCGCGGTTGGTGAAGTTAACTTTATATGGGAAAAGTAAGGTTAGGGGAATCTGAAACAAAGCCAGAAATATAAAATACTGTACAACTCTTTATTATACAGTATACACTACATTGTTCGAATGTCTAAAACCAGTCCAATGATTTCAAATAGCTGACAGTTATTTAAATTATAAAAATTTTCAAAATTTTTAAAATACATACTGTATTACATTATAACGAAAAAGCCGCTAAGACAAGGAAAAAATAGCGGCCAGTTTTTAGTGCTAAGTAAGTCCAGTTTTATAGCTTACTACAATTTTCGGTTAATATTTACCTGTGCTCCACCATACAATCTTGAAGTGAAATATATTTTTTTTTATTCTTCTATGTTATATAAACACGCGAAAATTAATTTTAAACGGGGGTCGAAGCTATTTACGAAGAAAAAAAATAAAATAAATACTCCCATAAGGATGCATGCAAAAGTGAATGATCGCCATATTGACTGTGTAGACGGTGAGCCGAATTTGACTGGAAATCATGTTGATGCGTTTCCAAAACAAAATTTACATGATTCTTACATGTTCAAAATTGCGTTGAGCCCAAACGGCGGTTTAAAGCTTTGCGTTGAGCCCACCGCGAGTTTATTATTAGTAACCTCGGAGGCGCCGAAGGCGCCGTAGACTAAAGCATGTGCGGTGAGCCGGCTACCCAAAATCACTCTCAGCGGTGGATACTGTAGGAAACTGATGAGTCGGCCACCCACGAGTCTGAAATGTAATGCTTTGCGTTGTAGGCAATTGAATTACGTTAAGGCAAAATGTAGTGGTGATCCCACTAACTACTCAGTTAATATGGCGTATGGTGTAGCACAGGTAAATATTTACCATTTTCAACTTAAAATTTTAAAATAAACACAATTTTTAACACACAAACAATTTAAACGCAAAATTTTAATCAAAACAATTTTAAATCGAGGCATGGGAATCGGCACTTGTGGAAGGGTGAGAGACGTCAGTTGACTTGCCACCAGATGATTTAAAATAGCATAAAAGAGAAGTCTGCTTCATTTTATTTTGAAACTCCTTCTGAAGCTGCTTGTATGGAGATAATAAATCCTTCAAACCCCGTTTGAATTTTATAGTTGACTCGTTGACAGCCATTAACCTGGCCACAGACGCAGCACTCTCACCGCGCCCTAACCTGTTCAAAACATCGAGCTTTTTCTCCAGCGGTAGTACATTCCTAGCCCTTTTGGCTAGCTTATCACCGCCAATTATGTTTTCCGAACGTTTGGAACACATTATGACGAAAGGATAGTTTATAAAAGAGTAAATTAACACTAGATAATAAGAACAACGCACACTAAAAACTAAAGAACACGCAATACGTCACGGCAGAAGAGCTACGCGCGACTGACCGACTTCAATCCGATTTGAAGGGATATGTGTGCACGAAGTGCTGCCTAGCGGATGCTACTACAAACCGCGTATAAGCGAATTCCAGCCCCGCGGTTGGAAACTACTGCGCATTTATAAAACCGCGTATAAATGAATTCCGCGGTTGGAGAACCCGCGGTTGACGAGGGATTACTTGTATTATGTTTTTATAATTTTTAGGTACGAGTCTTGAATGTAGTCGACTTTTTCTGTAATGCTCTTGTTCGCAATATACCTTTAAATTTTTGTTGTTGCAATTGTTATTTCTTGCATTTTCTTATTGCCTGTACTAGTATGGGAAGGTAGCTTGAGTTATTATTGTGTGAAACCATTAAGGGAAAGCCGTAACAGTTGGTGTTTAATAACATATAGTTGGTGTAAACTAATTATATATAGTTTAGATCTTTTTGTAACATGACCGATTTACAGATTAGACTTGTACATCGTTACCAGCGACTTGACAGTTTCCAGCGTTATTTTGTAATTTGAGAAAATTTGTGGATGTGTTTATTGAGTAAATAAATTACCTACATACATTTTACATTAGCGGTTTTATTTAGGTTTTGGAGCTAATATAAAATTTATGACGGTCTGTTTACACTGTTGTGTAGAAAACATTATTATTATGTTGTTCTGTGTCAGCATGTGTTTTGATTATGTGGCCTATGCTGTTACCTCTTTTATAGATAGAATTTATTTTCATATGTGGTATATAATATTTTAAATAGCTTTTATGCTACATTTACACTAGGGGGGATAATATTACGCTTACTGCCTTTACATATTTATTTCATTTATGAAGTGATAAATATTTAAATTATCATTTTCTTCCATTTTATGTTGTCTTTTTTGGCGATATTACAATTTAATTTTTTTCTTCAGTCATATGGTATTTTTGTTTTCCATTCTGTTTTGATGGGCAGCTGTTCAGGGTATTTATGTATTCTTCTTAATTCAGTAAACGATTCCCTTTTATTAAGGAACATCAACGGTAATACATACATTCATGTTGGGTAATGTACTGTCAAGTTGTTTTTAGACACGTTTCAAGCATCAAGTAGTAGAATACTGAACGAACGGTTTCGCGGCCGTGGTCACTGGAGTAAAATATACCGGGCTATTAAATCGTCACCGGTTATTAGCAGATCCTCTGGCTAATGTTTTGTCTGATACTCCCATCCCAGCCATCCTCATAGCTGTTACTCCACTAATTAATCAACTGAGTCCGCTACTCTGCTAAATATGGCTGCCATGTGAGTAGGCCAAAACCTTAGCCAGAGGATCTGTGAACAACCGGCAATAGCACGGAATGGTTCAAGTAGTAGCTTTATCATAACACATTTCCTTAAAATATTTAATTTTTTAATTTACTGCTGCTTATAAAATTTCAATTTACCCCTTTATCAAGGAAAAAGTGTTCCATGTTCAAATATATATATATATATAATATATTAATTTAGTAATATATTAGTAACATTGATTATCATATGCTACGGAGGCCTCACAGATTGTCGTATTGTTCAGTGGAAACAGAATAACTGACACAAATGAAATCGCTAACTACAATCTTTAATGAAACACAAACAACAGTTATAAACCAACAAAGCCCTCTTATACAATAATTCAAGTTAAATTTGTCTAACAATAAATGTCAACTTGGTACAGTTCTACACTAATGAACACAATAATCACTTCTGAATATACTGCCACAGTAACTTCGAACCGGACTTGTAAAATCGGCAGGTGTAACTGACTGAGCCGGCTATTGGATACTCATACGCCGCTGTGATTCCAGAATTATCTTCCATGTCCTCGGCGGCGCGCCGAGAAGAATCACATAGTTGCAGACGCTAGAACAATCTGGAGACTAGGTTAAAGTACGAGTTTGAACGCAACGCGCCTACCGACTAGTCTAGAAACTTGTGAAAAGTCTATTTCCAATTATCTATAACGTTACGTAAACGTCTTTCATCTCAACCAACGTAGCAATATCGTTATTTGCTTCGACTCTAACGATGCTCAAAAATAACTCCGATGAAATATTCATAAAAATATGGAATAAGCAAATACTTGAATTATAACTTTTTATTTAACAAAATATAAAATATTTTATTTTAAAATATTTATACACCCATGAAACGTCATACTATGAACAAGTCAATAAATTTGTAAATCACAACAGTAATTACTGTAGTTCCTTCTGCCTACTGCAACTACTAATTCCTTGCTGAACGCAGTCAAATCAGCGGTGGCTGCTGATGATGATGTCTATTATTATTCAGATATTATACAGTAAAACGTGATTGTTCACAACAAATTTTTCCTCCAGAAAAAACAGATTGATTTTATTTACAATTGATTTTGTATAGGCCTATGTTTATTAAAAATATTCATACTCGCCCACATTATTGTAGTTATTCAAATAAATAATACTTCATATTTTTAAAATAAGAATATATTCTTTACTAATTTTACAGTTTTTTCAAAGTTTTAAATTACTCTCATTATTATAATTGTTATGGAAAAAATAAATACTTAATCGACAAACAAGAAAACATTAAAAATAATATCGATTCTGAAGAACAACGACTGGCAATATGTCCTTACTTGAATCTTTCACTCCAGTAAGAAACATTGCAAAAAATAAATGAAAAAATTTATTTTGCTTTAAAAATATAAAGTATTATTTATTATTAATATATGTTAAAAGCAGTGAAAGTAATACGGAGAAGGTATGCCCAGTCACAATTCAGACAAAAATTCAGACCTTTAATTTTTGAAGAGATATGAAAGTAGCAAGAGAAATAAAAGAGGAAGGAAAACAGAGAAATAGCGTAAAGTATGTACCAGCGTATGAAAATGAAGAGAAAGACTAAAGATAATAACTGCTTTAACTGCGTTAGGTAGCCTAATATTAGATACACTAATGAGTAGCGTAACAATAAGAAGTACCTCTTGTACTTACCTGCAAAAATGATTAAAAAATAATAAGAAAATTTAAAAGCTCTACTTAAATTACTGAAAATGCCTATGCGCTTATAATCGTAACAGATTGAAATTAATTAATTTACTGCAGACCCCAGTTTTAATTAACCTACAAAGTGCAGTCAGTACATGCTTTAAATTTAATTACGATATTTGTATTATAAACTAATTTTATACATTATTTATTTCAAATCGTATTATTGGAATATGTAACTACATTATTTTAAGTAATACTATTATTTGTACTAATATTATTAATCACTGTGATAGACTAATGAGTATACACATACACATACTTTATAAAGCCTAACTGTATGAACACGCGTACATGTATAAAACTAAAATGGTCAACTTACCAGTAGAAAATACAATAAAGCGAATAAACAGCCTCTCATCATGGCCATTTAGTTTGAATGGGAAATAGAGGGATTATGTATCAGTTGCAATATATCATGCAGATGATAAAGTTAAGTGCAGTGAAGGTACAATCAAGATGGAACAGATGTGCGATGAATTCAACCAAAAAAGGGTCAAAGTTAGTACAGTAATTACTACATAAATGATCATAACTTTTAATACGTTTATGCTATATTGAGCAGGAAAATTGATTGTTAAGTGTGACATTTGAAGATGACGGGACATATTTCGGTAACATATTACAAACCAAAATATATTTTGCGGGGATCATTATTTTCCTCGCAAATTACACGAATAAGTGAAGTATACCCTTGGCAAAAATTAAACGTCTAGTCAACAGCCCGTTAAAAACCAAGTCATACCGCGCACCTTTTGTGTTTAGTGTGACGGTTGCATGGCCAGTACAACGCGCCCCCAGCTGCTAGTTGCGGTGTCCGCAGCCAGCTTGACATAAATTGTAAAAAAAAATAAATATTTGGTTGTTGACGGCACAGGTAAAGACCTAGAAGTGGAAGACGATGTAATAGTCGCATCTAAACGTATCTGCAGAAGCACGAAGGGCGCATAAAGTTGAAGAAAACAGTTGATAAAGCATGCCACAGTTGGTGGTAAGCATTTGCAAACCGAAATATGTGATTCAAAATACGAAGATACCAAAAATAAGGCGACTGTAAAAAATAGTAGTTGAGAATATTGCTACATACGATGCAAAAATGTGGGAAATGGCCGATGGAAACGCAGAACCTTAGGGCATTGGTGAACTTAGGGTAGCTGATGACCAAGCTGAGAATTAACTTAGACAAAATTATAAATGACGAGACTGGCTCAAAGTGTAAGTTGTAACTGACATAATAAAAGAAAGCATTGGAAGTGACATTGTGGTATGGACGTATGCGGTGAATATCAGAAGAAAAATGGGCTCAAAACGTACAAGGTTGGTAGCTGTCAGCTAGACGAAAAACAGACCGATGTATTTAGTAATATGACCGATGATCGCAATCTACAAAACTGAAACTGAAGAAAAAACAAATTAAAACGGAAGCTAGGATGCGAAATCTCACGTGGTGAAGCTCCAGCTCCACTTGCGTAGAAGAAGAAATATTACAATTTTCATTTATGGAGAACTATATATTGTCAATCGATTCAAACCAATCAAATTCTTTAATTGCATACTTAGGTCCCCATATTTTTAGTGAATACATTACTCTTCGTAACATTTATATATGCATGTATACATACATACATATGAAGGCATAAAGTCTCAAGCTACATCAAACCAGTAGAAACATGCCAGCTCTGTTCATGAAACATAATAAACAACCGTTTTACAATGCTTTCAAACCGTCGGAGACTCCCAAGCACGACTCAGAGAGTGGTGTAGAAACTTGGGAGAAAATTGCAAAACGCCGTCTCGTACTCAATGATTGTGTGTTCCGTAAAACTAGAACGCAGAACCCACACGCCCATACATGCACGCTCACTCGCTCTGAATAACTACATAAAGTATAAGAATTTTGAAATTTATCGTCGTCGTTATCATTTACGGCTAAGGTTAGTAGCCTGTTACAGTCTCAGTTTAATTCATCCAACCATCCTTTACGGGGTCTTGGCACACTTCTCTTCCCCCTTGGAAGATAGTCAAGGGCTCTTCTTGAAAATCTAGTTGGATCTACGTGTTACCGCCAGATGGTTTTGTACCGGAAGATTTTCTCATTTAAGCTTTCAGCTATGCCTACATCCGTTATAATATGATCATTTCTGATAAAATCTCTCCTGGTATAATCCTTTACAGCCCTCAAGAACCTCATTCTGCTTTTTGTATTTTAGATTATTAATTGTATCCTTGTAGCCTTGAAATTTATTAATTGAGAAATGTAAAGTCTAATTTAAACATTTGATGTACCAAGTCCAGATGTGCTTGAGATTAATGCTGTAACTCCTACAATAAGCATAGAAAGTAGTCTGTGTTGTAATGATGGTATATTATAAATACAAAATTTAAATAGTCGCAAAGTAAGGTCAGAAAATTACCAGAAAATAGCTGACAGTTTGTACAGCTCGCGCGGTTAGGACGTTTATATTTGGAGGGCTTTGAAGGGTGACACTGTTTGTGCACGCCAATTCAATTGCCCCGTTACTTCATTTTAAGTCCATGTTGCCTCAGCGTTGCCACAGTTAACATTTAGCAATTGCAATTATTGCCTTTAGTGAAGCCGTCCCGTCGTGTTGTCATTATTCTGCTGTTAGTGTAGGTCTTAGTGATATAGAAACGGTTCAACAACGAAGACTATTGGATGGAGCTAAAAACTTAATTACGACTGGGAAGAGTTGTTTTTCATAGCCGACGAAAACGTTTACAGCGAGACTACTGTAACTAAATACGTGTAAACTAGAAAGTAGAGAATTAAAGAATTAGAAAGATGGAAGAATAAAAATAAATAAGTACGTATTGTAGAAATCTATTGTTATACAGAATCCCTTGGAAGGTACACCTCTGAAAATGACATTATAATAATAAATGCAGTAAGGTTGTGCACTGTTAAAACAATATTTTTAAAAGCGGCACCAGATGTGTGAGTTTACTAAGAAGGAGGAAAGTGGTTCTTGCTCTTCTGTGCTCAATAATTGCCGTGACAATGTTACCACTTTATACACATAAAAATACCCTGCATAACTGTGTAAGGCACGGAGTCGTTATAATTCTCTCCTTCTTTCTGTTTTTCTCGGAATACGCTCACACATGCATTGCCATACGCACATGTACGTAAATGTATTACCTACGTGTTTTGCTGCCCCCCTTATTTTTATACGATTTTCAACCTCATTATTTCCACTAATTTGTTTATTTACGATTGTTATATACGGATATTACAAAAAACTGTATATAATTTTATCTTGTTTTGTTTTTTTACTAAATTTTTTACTGTCTTCTTAGAAAAAAAGCATTCCAACAAAACAAACTATTCTTCCACTTTTCTGGCTTTAATTTTACTCTCGCTTATTCTTAATGGCTTTTCACGATTACTTCATTCACTACGTTATAGCAGCCATTTTGTAATCTTTATTTTTTCATGTTCTTTTTCTGCTAACTTTTTCTTCGCGTAGTTTTTTCCATTTTAAAATTTAGGCAAAAGGTTATTTGCATTAATCGCGATTCGTCTCTGTTTTTAATTGCTTTGATTTTTAATTTGCTGAAGTACAAGTGAAAAAATACGAGAACTAGAGACAGAGAAAGTGTATACAAGAATTATAAATAAAACATGTTGAAAAGTGAGGATAGAGAACGAGACTGAAAAATAAAAGGTAATCAGACTAATATTCACATACTTTATATTGAAATGTAAAAGTCTGTCTGTTACACATTTTTTATTTACTTACATATTTTTGTCTAAATATGTATAAATATGTTCATGTTGCAATTCTGAAGCACAACTTTTTGCTTTGTACTCATGAATATGTGTAACATTTGTAAATATGAATTGGCGATACAGCGGTTTGAAAGTGTAGAATATTGTATTCTGCATTAATTAATTGTGTTTACTTTGAAGTAACTGGTAGATATTTACACACGGTCATATCCGCAGTTTGTTGAACTCTATTTGAACTCGTTACAGTTCACTGTATAATTATAACTTTGTGATATCATTTTCATTTTCGTTATTATTCATTGCCTGTAAAACAATAATTATTATTAAACGAAATATTCAGATGCGTAATATTAATTTATATTGTAATTTTATCTGTTAAAATTATTCGTCCAAATTATTTAAAATTTATTTTAGCATTAAACACATAGTATAAAAATTAAACACGTAAGTCACTGAACAAGTTCAGTGTGTGTTGTCACCTGTCTGACGCAAAATATGTGAAATTGTTATCGCCGTATGTCCACTGTACAAACAGCACTTTTAGTTTAGAGAAACGTTTTATCGTAAAATTTCTATTAAAATTGTTTAAGAGTTGTTACCGAGCAACAATTATTAGAAAGATTTAAATTAAATTCAAATATCGGTATGGAGAACCATACATGACTTCCATATTCTAAGATTTACATTTAAAATCATTTTCGACATGAAATATTACCATAGAAACTACTTCTTTCTACTTACTGCTTCAGCCTTAACCACAGTACTGTGGTCACTAACGTATACCACCTCACGTTATCGCACTCGATTTTCACTGATGGTGGAAGTCGATGGCATTGCCGAAACGTCTGGTTTTGTAGAAAACATTGGACTACGGCCAAATATCCCGGGAAGGAATTTTAACAAAAACTACTTCTTTGTTGCCGATAACGTTGTACACATATATATAAAAAATATGCACAAAATTAATGGCTTGTATAAGTTAATGATTGATCTCCATTAAGTAGTGCTCAAGTTTCCAAAGTTTGAATATTATGATGTCCGTAATTAAAACATCAGAGCAAGTTTAGTGTGTATGAGGGTACACAATGGACAAAAATTTTCAACATTTCCTATTGAGCGTTGCTTAGAGTAAAGCTGCGAATCTACAGTGTACGTTTCACAGAACAAACACGCGGAAAAGAAGGAGCGCTCCGAAGTCACTCATGGACCCTCAGCATCTTGGAGAGGGTTCATTCCCTAAAGACGAAAAGTCTGTCTATGAATCGTTCCTCTGTAAACACGTGCAGTTACACTGCCCAGCGATCCACAGGAAGCAAATCGCTATCCACGCTGGACACTTTTCCGGCTTGCACGCGTTATGTTGTTATGGGTTTCGGCACTTTCCATTTAAAAAGCGTGCAAATGTAAGAAAATAAACATGAATGAGGCCAGAAATAACGCGAATTGTGTGTGTGTGTGTGTGTGTGTGTGTGTGTGTGTGTGTGTGTGTGTGTGTGTGTGTGTGTGTGTCTTCCCTGCCTTTTTATTGCGGTAGTCATAATAATAAAATGGAAACGTAAACATTACATAACTGAGATATGCTTGCCTGCCACGAACGATATATTTTCTCTCATACATGATTTACATTAAAATGAAAAAATTATAATTTTATTGCCTGGCAACAAAATTATTTTATTTTTAACAATTACCATTGTTTGAAAAAGTTTAAATGAATTTTCAAGTACTTTACTGTTGTTAAAACGTAAAAGGTTGCAGGTAAACTACCCCTTCGCCTTAACCGATCTTCACCAAAATCAGAAGGCCTTGAGATCTCTACAATTCAGTGAAGTATGCAAAAAATTATTTGATTCTGTTTGAACATGCGGCAGTTATCGTTTGTCATAGAAAAAATTACCCTTGTTAAAACATAAAACGTTGCTGGTAAATTACCCCTTTCCCTTAACCGATCTTCACCAAAAACAATAGGTCTTGAAAACTCTACAATTCAGAGTTGCATGCAAAAAATTATTTGATTCTGTTTGAATTTGCGGCTGTTATCGTTTGCCATAGAAAATACCCTTGTTAAAACATAAAACGTTGTTGGTAAACTACCCTTTTCCCTCAACCGATCTTCACGAAAAACAATAGGTCGTGAGTACTCTACAAATCAGGGCTGTATGCAAAAAATTATTTGATTCTGTATGAATTTGCGGCTGTTATCGTTTGCCAAAAAAAAAAATCTACAGACAGCACACAGATAGACACACAGATAGACACACAGACACACACACAGACACTTTTCGAAAAACGACTTTTTTCATGTTTTGAGTGTAGTACAATCAGAATCTGCAATAATCTCGAACACGATTTTTTTTACCATCACCATACTTCCATTTCCTTAAGGAATATGAAGTAAAAAATTTCTTTAAGGTCCCAGAAAAAGGAAAATGAAGCAGAAGAAAGAGTAACATTGTCAGTGATATCTTTAAATTAATTGCTAATATTTATTTGTATTGTTATTAAATTTAAAACTAAACTACGTAGCAGACGACAATTTAAAAGAAAATGTTTTACTCTAATAATCCAGGTGGTATTGCTTCGATCTGAGCTGACAATATTATTATGTAATATCTATCAGAGCAACCCGTCAGTATCAGATAAGTGTGAATTGTGCTGTTGACACCTCCGACGGAACATACGACATTCCATATGCATAATTATGCAAAGTAATTTGTGGTATAAAGGGTTGTCGCTTGATATTACATTTGACAGCACAGATAATAATCAGCACCATATCAGGGATACGGTTTTGCAATTTGTTGTTGCTCATGTTAAAACTTCAATATTTTATAAGCACTTCGTTTGAGTTATGTGATACTTTAGAATAATAATTTTTAGGCAACTTAGTTTAATATTCATGTTTAATATGGTAACCAAATCACTTGTACGAATTAATAAATCATTTACCTTAAATTATCCGCAGTGTGATTTCTTGTGCTTCGTCTATGACGCGTTTCAGAGCTTATGCTCCATCATCAGATATTAAAAGTTAAAACTATCACTCTTGCGAGATCGTTAAGAAGTTAAAATGTCCAAATTTGCATATGAACCGTACGCGGATTTGGGTGCGCACCCGTTCAAGTTCATTCTGCCACTGAGAGGTTGCTACCTTATTGTAGCCCCAGCGAGCAGACTCAAGGCGGTATCGTACAATCGGTTGGATACAAAGTTCAGGTGGTCATTTAACACGATATCGCGACTCCTTGGGTTTGCATGTGCACTGTAAATTTCAAATTCCTCCAAGTCCTTCATGAAACGGCCCTTCTTACACACATGTAACGGTATTAAATTGGAACTAAAATCTGTGTAATTATGATTGTGTGAAGTCAGGTGTCGGGCGTAATTTGATTTGATGTTGTCAATGTTTCTTATTTTCTTAGGTAAATGTTCTCGAAATCGTTTAAGGAAACCTCTTCCAGTCTGTCCAATGTAGAAGCACTCGCAATCATTGCATGTTAACTTATATATGCCAGTTTTTTCTTCTGGAGGCGTGTGTTTTTTCGGTTTGAGAATATCCAGTAACTTATTATTAGTCCTGAATGAAATAGTGAAACTATTATTATTCAATATAGAAGACAAAACCTTAGGCATAAAGCTAGTGTAATTAGTAGATATAAAAATTTTTGCGTGTTGTTGTTTATTCGGGGTTTAAGCATTCATTTTTCATGTTTTCTCAACAGTTTGTCAATCGTTAAACTATTGTAACCATTGGCAACCGCGATATATTTTATGACATTTAGCTCATCACGGAAGTCATTGTCATCCAAAGGAATTGTCAATAATCTATGAATGAAACTATTGTACGCTGCCATTTTATGTGAAAGAGGATGATGAGAGTCTGCGTGTATTGTGGTGTCAGTGGTAGTCGGTTTCCTATAAATGTTGAACTTTAGTTTATTCATCTGTCGAATGATGGTTAAATCTAGAAAGTTTATCTTGTTATCAACCTCTGTTTCAAGAGTAAACTGGACGTTTCTATTTATTTTATTTAAACAGTTTTTAAATTATTCGATTTGTCTTATAGTACGTACCATCAACAATTAAAAACGTATCGTCTACATACCGTGCATAAAATATTATTTTATTTGCATATATATTATTGTTCAACAAGTGAGTATTCTCATAATAATTCAAATAAATATCGGCCAGTAGGCCGGAGAGGGGTGAGCCCATAGCTAGGCCATCATTTTGAATGTAAAACGAGCCATTAAAAGTGAAATAGTTTTGTTTCAAAATAACCTCGAGTAAATTAATTAACTCATTTATTGTCTGTGTGTTCATGCAAATATTGTCAGATAAATTGTTTCTCAAAATCTGTAATGTATCTATGACTGGGATGTTCGTGTATAAATTAGTTATGTCGAACGACGCCAATTTGTGGTTAGGTTGTAGTTCAACAGATTTAATATCATTAATAAAATTATTGTTGTTCTTAATACTATGATTATTACGTAATTGTAAATTATCTTTTATCAAACGAACTAGTGCTTTTGCAGTTTTGAAGCCAGGAGCAGTGGTAAAGTTCACGAGCGGTCTGATAGGTATGTTATGTTTATGAATTTTAGGCAGTCCTGTGAATATCGGGGCTTTAGCGTTGATGGGCTTTAAGTAACGTCGTGTGATTTCATTGAATAAATTGGTACATTTATTAATACAATTGTTAAGTTCCCTGACGTACAATTCAGTGGGGTCAGAGTTTAATATTTTAATGTTGTTGTTTGAAATAAAATCATGAACTTTATCACTGTATGAATCAGTGTCCATGATGACTAGCGTATTTCCTTTATCTGCCTTAACGATAAGGGCATTGTTGTCGATTAATTTTGTTTTCATGTGTTTCAAAGTTTTATATTCACTAGAGTACCTAGACTGACCACGTGAAACGAGAGGTAGATTATTGTTTAATTTAATGGCTCTATTGAATTTATTATTTATAAGTACACGTGCTTCATTTTGTAAGTGTGGGTCTGAAATAGATTTGACGGCTGCCTCTGCTTCAACGACTTCATAGATAAGTTTGTTTTTACCGACGGGTGGGAGATTATAATTTATCCCTTTACTTAAAAGCTTCATTTCGTTATCATCAAAGACTATTGTAGTTAAGTTGATGACTCTAGGGTAAAATGTGTGTTTACAAACAATGGCAGACTCTTGGCGATGTTTATGTTCTAGCCTAAGAAGTTTGCGTGATTGACTAAAATGTGTACGACGTACAATATTATATGTGTATCTGTGTACGGAATCTAAAACTTTATCGATAATGACAGGATGAATATTGTTAAGAATCTGCAAATGCAGTTTAAGCAAACGAGTATTGAGGAGAGACTTTTTAATGTATAACGCTTTAATTTCTTCCTTGACGCGAAATCGTTCAGCGTATTGTTGTGTTATTTTCGCGGCCTTGGAAGAGCAATTAATTTTCACAGTAGCATACTTAGGAGTTATGTTCTTTTGTAAACAAATTTTATTGAACTTGATATGCAAGTTAGTTTTTAATAACTGGATTTTGACATTTTGTAATTTAAATACCATGCTTGCTTGGCTAGGCTCTAATTTAATATTCATGTTTAATATGGTAACCAAATCACTTGTACGAATTAATAAATTATTTACCTTAAATTATCCGCCGTGTGATTTCTTGTGCTTCGTCTATGACGCGTTTCAGAGCTTATGCTCCATCATCAGATATTAAAAGTTAAAACTATCACTCTTGCGAGATCGTTAAGAAGTTAAAATGTCAAAATTTGCATATGAACCGTACGCGGATTTGGGTGCGCACCCTTTCAAGTTCAAGAATCTTTTATCTTTTAACTTAGTTTACGATAAGCGAGGGGACATGCATCGCAACAGATGAAAAAAAGTGAATTGCACAAACTTTTCCCCCTGAATGAAGTGGGATGTAGACAAACACAAATAAAAATTATGACAAAATCATAATGGTCATTGTGTCAGTTTTACTTTTAATGTGTTTTATAGTAGCCTATATATAAAACCTGTTTCATATAGATTCGAAATAATGACTTAATAGATATACGGTACCCTACATTCTGTGGAGCGTCTGTCATTAAATTGAATTTTAATGACACGAGGTTACATATAGGCCTATGTTCACGGGTGTTTATTTTAGAGCAGTGGTTCAACGTTGTGTCTGATGCTGCCAAATAACTCGATTGCAACAAGTCGTCCTTAGCGGAGCTCAGCGTGCGATATACCTGTGCGGGGGCTTTGTTCTTATACTTATTTAATTATCAACAGTGCTGGCTACTGATTGAACGCAGCTTTACTAATTGTTAATCCGACCAGAGTAAATCTCCGTATTGGTCCGGGCACTCGAGTATACCTTTCCACAGGAAACCAACCCTTGTTAACTACAGACCCTTTCTTCATTGTTCAAGAAAAGAAAAAGTTTGCTACCTTAATGTTTTTTATTTGTGTAGTATATTTAAGAAAGCAGAAAAATATGGAAATAGTTTCTTTTGTCAATAACATTTTCACACAAAAAAGACTCTTGCCTAATCTTTTCTTAACATTAGTGTATTACAGTGCACTATAGGAAAGTATTATTATAGTAGTTTTTCCTTATTTTAGTTTCAGTAAACTAATTCGTTGATCAAACAAATTTGTTTTTCTGACTGAAGTAAAAATGATTATTAATAGTCATTACGTGCCTAACGTCACTGTGCGATAATAGTAACTATGCATTACGTACAGTAAAATAAACACACAAGTTTCAACAAACACTTTACTCAAGATCACGTTTAATTCTCCAATCGATTACTCACTATTCTCAGTGACAACTACACTCATTACAGCACTAAGTATACTAAATCACCAATAAAATCAAGTAAACAATTTTAATAACACTGATTGACCACTGTATAGTGTCTGCACGTTGAAGAAGACACTGAACCTGGAGTAGAAGAAATTCTGAATAAGAACCGTGTATGGCACACCAAAGTCCGAGGATCTCAAAATACACGTCCGATATCCCAGAAAGATCTGTGTTACGGAACTTTCCTATATCTAGGACAACAACAAACACCAAGAAACCTTGCCTCAAATTGTAAACACAGAGGAGACAGGACCCCGGCCGGGCTGGTCCATGTGGTACCATGGTACCATTTTTAAGTTCGTCGCTGATCAACACGATGATTACAGAAGCCCTGAATGGTCGCGACCCCGATCTTCGGGTTTGATCCACAGGATCTCCCTCAGAGGTCTACGACTTTTTCTCCACCTTCTGGCGGCGGCAGCGGAATACCACCCCGCCAGGATGATGTTAAGGCAGGATAAGGCAAGCCGTGACCTCCCCCTCTCGCTTGCGCCAACTTAGTACTCCGCCGGCTTCACGGACGCCAGTCCGTCGAGGAGGGGAGAACAAGCGGGCGAGCCCGAAGCTACTAGGGTTCAAATGCGTACTTAATGCAGTTCACGGCGAGAGAGGTCTGACATAGCTATTGGCCAGGGACTGCGCACCCTGGCTCCCGTTCGCAAGGTGCTACGAGGGGTCAGGTTTACGCCCTTGACCGTTCGCACTAGCAATGAGCACATTTCCCAACCATCGGTGCCGATGCTACCGAAGTAAGGCGTATCTGTAAGGGGTATCCCTTGCGCTCGAAAGAAGTGCGTATCTGGGTGGGTTCTTGGACCCACGGGAGGCCATCCGCAATCGGCGTTGATAACCAACCATGAGTCCCGGTGACCCCTCCACTGATTGAAACAAATTAAATAAGCGTCATAAAGTAATTCGTTGCATGGCTGCCTATGCCCCGTCTATGGTTGAACAAATCGAAATCAACATCACCAACCAATATTACAAAATATCCTCCGTATCAATTGTTGTCCGAGGTTCCAGCAGTTCTAGAACATTTATTAAATTCGGAATTGTTATGAAATGCGTCATCACGTTTCATAATGCAATTAACAACACAAGTGACTTTACTGTTTCTTTATTATTTAGTTTCCAGTGTCGCCGTTAAAATTAGTACTTTTGTTGTTGTTTTTGTTTGCTTTGTAACTTTATTTACCTGGAGACTAAATGCAATTTGTGGAGTACAAATGTCACTTTGAATTTAAGCCGGTGGACTGAAATCCGTTTTAATTCCATATTCCTAAAGGAAATGGAAGTATGGAGATGACAAAAACAATCGTGTTCGAGATTATTGCAGATTCTGATTGTACTACACTCAAAACATGAAAAAAAATCGTTTTTCGAAAAGTGTCTGTGTGTGTGTCTGTCTATCTGTGTGTCTATCTGTAGATTTTTTTTTTGGCAAACGATAACAGCCGCAAATTCAAACAGAATCAAATAATTTTTTGCATACAGCCCTAATTTGCAGAGTACTCACGACCTATTGTTTTTCGTGAAGATCGGTTGAGGGAAAGGGGTAGTTTACCAGCAACGTTTTATGTTTTAACAAGGGTATTTTCTATGGCAAACGATAACAGCCGCAAATTCAAACAGAATCAAATAATGTTTCGCATACAGCCCTGAATTATGGAGTTCTCAAGATCTATTGTTTTTGGTGAAGATCGGTTAAGGGAAAGGGGTAATTTACCTGCAACGTTTTATGTTTTAACAAGGGTATTTTCTATGGCAAACGATAACAGCCGCAAATTCAAACAGAATCAAATAATTTTTTTGCATACACCCCTGAATTGTAGAGAACTCAAGGTCTTTTGATTTTGGTGAAGATCGGTTAAGGGGAAGGGGTAGTTTACCTGCAACCTTTCACGTTTTAACAACAGTAAAGTACTTGAAAATTCATTTAAACTTTTTCAAACAATGGTAATTGTTAAAAATAAAATAATTTTGTTTCCAGGCAATAAAATTATAATTTTTTCATTTTAATGTAAATCATGTATGAGAGAAAATATATCGTTCGTGGCAGCCAAGCATATCTCAGTTATGCAATGTTTACGTTTCCATTTTATTATTATGACTACCGCAATAAAAAGGCAGGGAACACACACACACACACACACACACACACACACAAAATTCGCGTTATTTCTGGCCTCATTCATGTTTATTTTCTTAAATTTGCACGCTTTTTAAATGGAAAGTGCCGAAACCCATACCAACATAACGCGTGCAAGCCGAAAAAGTGTCCAGCGTGGATAGCGATTTGCTTCCTGTGGATCGCTGGGCAGTGTAACTGCACGTGTTTACAGAGGAACGATTCATAGACAGACTTTTCGTCTTTAGGGAATGAACCCTCTCCAAGATGCTGAGGGCCCATGAGTGACTTCGGAGCGCTCCTTCTTTTCCGCGTGTTTGTTCTGTGAAACGTACACTGTAGATTCGCAGCTTTACTCTAAGCAACGCTCAATAGGAAATGTTGAAAATTTTTGTCCACGGTGTACCCTCATACACACAAAACCTGATCTGATGTTTTAATTACGGACATCATAATATTAAAACTTTGGAAACTTGAGCACTACTTAATGGAGATCAATCATTAAGTTATACAAGCCATTAATTTTATGCATATTTTATATATATATGTGTACAACGTTATCGGCAACAAAGAAGTAGTTTTTGTTAAAATTCCTTCCCGGGATATTTGGCCGTAGTCCAATGTTTTCTACAAAACCAGACGTTTCGGCAATGCCATCGACTTCCATCATCAGTGAAAATCGAGTGCGATAACGTGAGGTGGTATACGTTAGTGACCACAGTACTGTGGTTAAGGCTGAAGCAGTAAGTAAAAAGAAGTAGTTTCTATGGTAATATTTCATTTCGAAAATGATTTTAAATATAAATCTTAGAATATGGAAGTGATGTATGGTTCTCCATACCGATATTTTAAAGCAACGATACGTATAGATCTTGCATTGTAAGTACAATTTTTCTCAGATCTTTTTGATATAAACGCTATCCAATCAAACGAAATAGGACCTTTTTTGGAATGGGTATGGGAAGCTATTAGAAGTTATTAATGTTTAATGTAGAAAGGAGACACATTTTAGTCAGAACGTCACAGATTAGCTTAACGAACCAAATTCAATAAACTCAATCGGAATAAAAGGAATACATTTTCGCTCTTAAACAGTGAAATTTATGTTCAGTCACAAAAGTTCAAATACTTTAAAAGTGGAGCATGCTGAAGATCGAATTTCAAGTTTCCTGACTCCCGCAATTATTTATAATGTAAATTAGGCCAACATGGAAAACGTATAACTCCAGAAAATTCAAAATTAAATTTTTACAGATGTAAAGAAAGCAAATAGTAAATGTAATCACTCGTTTTTCCTTGTTTTTGTTATCATTCTAGAGTTTACTATTAGACTTAAGTTCCAGTATACGTATATAATCTATTGGAAAGTACCCTGGTAGTTTTCCCTTACCAGCTTGAACACGAGGTTTTGACGTAAGTACTACTTTTCATTCTTCCGCTTCAATAGCCATTAGGGTGATGAGCGCTTTCGAGTCGTCGGAGATAGGCGTATCAGTTATCTGTTACAAAATTGCCTATTGTATTTACAACAAGACTGATTTCCTGTTTAATGTTTTATTTTACTTGTAATCCGGAAAATAGATTGGTTATTAACCTTTCGCTCGTAATCTTTTATGTCCACGAAAGCTTATGAGTTGTAACTCATTTCCACGGAAGTAGCCAGCATTACCACCTAGCGTATTTCTGTAATTGTCACATAGTATTAACTTGATTAAGGTGTTCCATAGCGTTGTGCCGACTTGCAAGTAAATGTGATTTCATATGATCTCTAAAAAAACAATTCGTAGACACATGTTCACGTAATTGCGGACATGTAATATAAACGTAGGCAAATAACTAGCGTGTGTTCATAATGGAAGAACATGTTTCTTACGTGTTGTTACTTATATCTGAAGCCCTTTGCTTCTATGCACGTTGAAAACAAAGAGTATACGATGAAAAAATATTATTATACACACGGTAGTCGTAGTTGATTGTACGATACTTTTGTAAGCAAAAGTATACAACTATTAGCATATGCAGATGATATCGATTTAATTGCCAGGATAAAACGAGATCTCATAAGTGCCTTTACAGTACTAGAGGAAGCCTCAAATAAAATTAGACTGCAGATGAACTTGGAGAAAAACAAATATTTTTTTATGTATGCTACCAACAAACTACCACTAAACCCAACCTTTCAAAACCTTGAAATAGGTAAAAAAATTTAGAGACAGTAAATGAGTTCATATGTCTTGGCTCCCAGATAAACAACACTAACAACACCAACACTGAAATAAGAAGGAGAATATATCTCGCAAATAAAACATATTATGGATTAAAAAAGACCTGGCATCCAGTTTCATTTCAACAAGCACGAAATGCAAAATTTACGAGACACTTATCAGCCCAGTGCTGATATTTAGCGAGAGACTTCTAGGTTGCTTTGAAAGACGGATTCTAAGAACAATATTTACAGGATTACAAGAAAATGGAATGTGGCGCAGGCGCTATAATTATGAACTATACCATCTTTACAAAGAGCCGGACATGGTCAGGATAATCAAAGTGTACAGGGGAAGGTAGGTTGGACACATAGAGAGAATGGAGGAAGGACAGCCTACGAAACGTATCTTCTACCAGAAACTAATTGGTAGTAGAACAAAGGGAAGATTCAGGAGGACCTCAGAAAGCTGAACATAAGAAACTGGAAAGCTAGGGCACGCAATAGGGAAGAACGGAGTCAACTCTTGGAGCAGGCTAAGACCCACCAAGGGTAGCAAAGCCACGGCCGATGATGATGAGTCATAGCTTTAGCGAATAGAAAAACAGGTTGTGTGGTATTATCAATAACAATGTACGCCTACTGTCTACCACTGCCGGCTTCATCAGTACCACCTACACATACGGAACACACCCAGCAGCCTGACACTGATGCTAAGTTACATACAGTAATTATGTACGATAAACACTGGAAGTATAAGATGAGAGGAGAGTAGCTCTGGCAAAACAAGCATTCTAGAGCAAAAGGAACTTATTAACAAGCAACCATATTAGTATTGAAACAAGGAAAAAGTTTGTTAAGGTATTTGTATGGAGTGTTTTAACTTACGGGTGTGAATCGTGGACCTTAGGGAAGGTGGAGAGTGACAGACTTCAGGCATTGGAGATGTGGATTTGGCGGAGATTGACACAAACTAGTTGGACAGATAGGAAGACGAATGAACAGATCTTAGAGGAAATAAATGAGAATAGAACACTGCTTAGGAGTATAGAGGTGAGGAATATTAAGTTGATAGGGCATGTGATCAGACATAGTGCTTTTTTAACTAACATCTTTGAGGGCAAAGTAGTGGGGAAGAAGCCCAAAGGAAGACCAAGAACTGCATACTTCCGCAGCACAATGAGTGTCGTGAATAGTGGGTCCTATGAAGAAATGAAGAGTATCGCAAGGGATAGAGTGACGTGGCTACAGCGACAAGGCATTGCCTTTAGGAGTTAATAAAAAAACACTGGAAGTACACACACACACACACATTCAAGTGTGTCCATCACTCTGTGGGTTTGACAGCTGGACCTGATATTAAATGGTAATATATGATCAGTTGGCTCTAAAATTAATCTTCCTACATTAATAATTGCATGTAGGCCTATTTAGATTACATGCAAACACAGCAATCGCATTATGTGCTTAAACTTATTAACTACATATGTATTCTACGTATTCCGAAAGCTTCCATCGATGATTGACTTGTAAGTCGAGCCGCTTTATATTATACAAAATGATTTCAACGTACGTAAATTCAGTTTTCATCAACTTATATAGAATACTCGATTCTGTCAAAAAATGCATAACTTTTATGCGGAAGTCTCAAAGCATTAGAAGACAAGACGATGCTTCAAAATTACATGCGAATATTGCAATTGTATCTATTTACATCGGATATGCCTATAGAAGAAAACAGAGAACGTATTAAAATGCTTAGAAAGCACTAAAAAATAGACGTATAAAAATTAATCTAATTAGCGCACGTCAATTAAAACTTCTAGTTACACTGAATTTAACTCAGCTTTCAAAGTTCCGCACTTTCGAAAATGCGCAATTGCGAAGTCAGTAAAAAATTCGAGATTTATAGCGCTTGAAAAATATGATCATCGTTTTACTGTAGCTAATTATCTATACTGAAAGTATCATGAACCTGTCCAAATGATTAAGTGATAAACAGAAGAGGTAATGAGAGAACTAGATTTAGCACTATTGTAATAGCATCAGTAAGCACTTAAGTTGCCGAGATGGGTACCAAGGTCACACGCAGGTTGCTAAATGTAATGTGTTTATGAGTAATGCGTTATATTTTGTTACTCATGTGTATGGTTACCTTTAAGCATCTGACAACTTTGTATCTAAACATGATGGAAATTGGTACTGAAATGTAAAAAACTATCGTTGACGTCACTGATTTCATTTTATAATTACGGTTATGAATTTATGATATAAAGTTTTAAGAAGTTTTGTCAGAATAAGATTTTATCTTTCACTATTCATGAAAATATTAATATGTCTAATCATCTTCCTGGCTTTATAATATTGTTTAATATTTCTTTCAAATTTTCGTAGTGTAGTCTTAAAATTTTTAGGATAATTTTATATCAAAATAAAAAAAAATCTTTGTTAAATATAAAAGAGCGTTTCTGATGGTAAGACCATACCTTTAGCGTCGACTTCACCTAAGAATCATAAGACAAACATTTTGTAAGCTGGTACGTTAAGCGGCCAAAGTTTTACACTAGGTGCTTGCAGCCTAACTGTGGACTTAGTTTGTTTTGTAGTAATGAATATTGTAACGGGTCTGGTACGTACGTGTTTAAAATCGTTTAGAGTTTACGTTTCTTTAAGATTTTTTTTATGTTTTGGTTCAATTTATTTAATAAAATTTACTTAACTAAATCCGGTGAATATCTCTTGACGTTGTTTAACGAAGGCATTTAAAATGTTGATAATTTAGCTCAATGTATTTTTTTTCTGTCGACTAGGCGAATTGATGAAGTGGATTCCTCACTGAAAGTACATATAGTTTTGTAAGAAATTATCACTTACTTGGAGTGAGTCTGGCTGACTTCGCAGGGTCGATGTGGCAATCTAATTTGTAGATTGACTTACCGTAATTCGAATTGCCGCTGTCTGTCGTGCCGTCCAATGAGAGACGTTCACCTATCCTGTAATGCTCTAGTCTATTGAAATAAACTATCTGACTCTGATTTGTCGTATAAAAATTAGAATTTATTCCTTGTTAACATTTCTTTAATGATTTAAAATATTACAAACCATTTTCGGTTCAAATTTACTTAACATTGGTAATTTGTTTTTATAAAAAATTATCTCAGGTTGGTAGTACTGATCTACAAACATCAGACTATGGTTAATATAATTTTTGGTTAAATATTTTAATTCAAGTGTAGGTTCTTTTAGCTGCAGAATACCAACTAATTAACTAGAAAACTTACTCTACCATTATTAGGCAGTTGGAGATTGATTACAAATCAATCACCTCTTAATACATAACATACAAAATTATAACCATGCCTGATTTGGCATTCTAGGTTAACTGGTTTAATAGTCAATCGACAATTAATATTAAATGATTTAATGAACGTTTATGAACGTTAAAAGAACTTTTGTTAATATCTAATATGTGAACATAATAAAATAATAACTCGAAACAGTGTTCTTTAAAGAAACATCTGAATCGTTATACTGGATTCCTTCTAAGGTAATCGTTTAGTTGTCAGTATTTTATATAGCTTAGTACCACTAGCTTTTATTCATAATAGAAAGAAATATTCAAATAGTAGTAGACTCTTCCTAAATTAAGAAGCATAAATAATATTTGCATTTTTGTTAACTTTCGTTAACTAATTCTGTCAGTCGGCAATCCTCAATCTCTTACTAACGCTCGTTAGTTTAATCTGGGTTTACTGTACAAGAACTTCAATCTGGTGTGTGGTTATAACACACTCAGTGTTTATGCATAATAAACTATTACTGTTTTCAAAATTCTTATTTATGAATTATTTAAATTAAATTGAGGTTTACCTCTATAACTGGTGACTGAGTGAAATTAATTAGGTGCAATGACATATATACTTTATTTTACACAGATTACAATAATGTTGTTCGATTATATCGTCATTTTTCAACTTCTTAACTAATATTAGAAAATCACTGTACTCCCTTTTAATCCCGGAATTGCTAGGGATTATACACTTAGCAATTCGTATTAACGCACTGTTTACTCTCCAAAAATCTTCAATAGCAGTGTTGTTATTATCGCACAAATTTAGGTTATGTTGATTTGTTGACATTGATGACGCGCACAAACTAGGTTAACAGCTGTTTTCTGGCGTAGCCGAGCTGCCGTCTGCACTGATGAAAGGTTATTATAAAAGTGTCTCGAGCCGACGCGTGATGCTGCCGTTCTCTCCTGCGATCATTGTAAAATTCGTCAATTTCTCTGATTTGATTGGTTGACGATCTTTAATCTAGCGCACATACCCCCTTCGCGAAATATTTTAATTGTTGTTTTAAGCTTGGGGTAGCTGGGTTTGAGATTACAGACTGATGCTAAACATTTTCCCAAATTGACTCAAATACTTTTTAATTGATATAACTTTCTTATTACTGCATAGATTTTGAATCTAAGCTTACCACTGTATGGCGAACATTTGGCTCTTAATGTAGAGTCCACTCATGATATGTTTTCGTCCATTATTAAGGGAGTTATTGTTTGAGATTATCACTTTACACTATTTACGGTTAATTTTATATATTCTTGAACTATAACTATCTAATGGCAATCATATCTCTTAAAGAGTATGCCATCCAAGTCCTTCAACATTTCTCACTTATTGTTTACTTATAATTATGGACAAAATACAACTCTTATTCTAACATTGGTTTAGCCTAGGAGTCTACTAAATATATTAACAAATTATTTATAAGAAATAGTATCTGGGCAATTTCTAATTTGCCCCACTTGTGTACACAGTGTTATTACAACTACTGGCTGTCTTTATTAATGTGAATATATTGTTATTCCTTGGTATTTTAGTCTATAAGGTGACCTCTGTATAACACTATGAAGTGTACCTTTATTTTAATTCTTGTTTAATAATATAGTGTCCTTTCAGTCCACTATTTAGTTTATAATAGTTCACTATAGTGAGTACATTGGTTATCAATCTGGTATTTTAATACATTTGTCTGTGCTTTTGTATAGATAGTAGTTAATAGTAGTAGAGTTATAGATAGGATAGTATAGTTAATAGATAGGATAATAGTAGTTACATCTAGTGTCACATGACAGATGTGCTTATTTATGCTTATTACACTTTATGTTATTGTTTATAATTCTCTTACACTATTATAATAGTGATATTATATCTTATTTATCATACAGGTATCCCCCTTTTATTCCTGTCTAACTTTACAATATGGTTTTATTCAAGTTTTACATTGTGACTCTCATTTTGACTGTTTTTGTTCATATTGTTTACATTAACTCTTATATAAATACTACTCTTGGTAGCTGATCTTGTACTGGTAGAAACCTTATTACCTCTACTTGATGTAGTGTACAAAAGATTTCAGTTTAGACATGTTTTATTTATTATTAAATATAAAACTAGGTGGAAAGTACCTGTATCTAGGTTATGTGTTTCCCTTTTTTTGTAGCAACAATGGGTGAGTTGGTTTGATACAGATTTATATTTTGTAACCTTGTTTTCACAAGTATTATGTAATTAATTACTACCTGTAATTCATTAGTTAGTTCTTTTTCCTATCTGTTATGATTTTCCTATAACTTAGCTAACAATTATTACAGTTATTAGACAATTTTAATTCTCTTTTATTTTACATTAATGCTGTGCATAATATGTCATTACGCAGTTGTTTACAGCTTCTTATGGTATTCATATTATTGTTACCTTCACTCTCTTGGCTAATATGGGATGCCTTACTCATGTACAAGACTATTGGTCATATATAGGTCATCTAAGTTAGTCAGTTATTGTTTTGTCTACAGGTTGTATGTCTCTCAGTTAGTATTTTACTGGTGTTGACTATTTACTTCACCTTAGACTTTCTTATGTCGATGTCGTTGAATTCTTGTGGTTCTTCTTATATCATCTTTCTGATGGTTTCAACAGTGTTGTTGGTTCTTCCTCGTAATATGTTTCTTCCTTGTTTATCTGCTTCTTACTGACCGAATCTATTGGGTTATTGGTTCCTGTTGTATAATCACTATTTAATGTATCTTCTTTCTTCTTATTAATTATTAGCGCAGGCGGTTACCTTTATTAACTCCTGCGTTGTGAGTTCATTCTTCTTTATTAGTTGTTGATGTAGTTTCATTCTTGGCATTTTCAGTGTAAATACTTGATGGGTCTTGTCCCCTCAATTTATCAGGACATGTGGTTATATTTTGATAATTAAAATATTGGGGTCATATGTCTTGTTACAATATTTGCTAATAGTCGGCATCGCTTTGCGTGTGTTGGATGACAAGGACTCCGTGGCAACTTTTGATTGCTATTTTCTTGTGAATCTCTACTTTGATCGTGTATCCTTATTATACTATTTTATCGTCACTCTTTACTATAAAATTTCACTTTTATCATCTGATTACAACCTGGTAAAAAGCGTTTCAAGGAATAAGGTAATGATAGGCAGGACGTGTGAAACAGACAGATAGAGAGGGCGAGTGAATAATAGAGAGAAAGTGAGAGAGTGAGAGTGAGAGTGAGAGGGAGAGGGAGAGGGAGAGAGAGAGAGAGAGAGAGAGAGAGAGAGAGAGAGAGAGAGAGAGAGAGAGAGAGAGAGAGAGAGACAGACAGAGACAGAGAAAGACATACAGACAGATAGACATACAGACAGACAGATAGACAGACAGACTGACAGAGAGCGACTGTGACTGTTTTTTTGGCGGCGTTCAAAAAAAAAAATTCTCTATGCGGATAACGTTAGCCAAATCTCCAAATTCGATTCGTGCAGATATTTGTGGTATAATCACAGGCGGATGCTTTGTAAAACCAGGGGACTCTAAGGCGATGAATAAATATACAAAAATGATACACGAAATGTTTTTCTTAACACATAACTATTTTCTGTTTTCTTCAGTGTTGGCGACGTGTTTACATTAGTTGAATCACAAATCAACATCCGAACCCAACTACCAATAACACAGTCTTACCATAATATTAAGTTAGTTGATATGATATACTAAGTTAATATGATATATTAAGTTAGCTGAGTTGATATACTAATCAAATGCTATACTAATCAAAACACTTCGTCATCAGAGAACAAAATAATTGTGTAGCTGAAACATTTTATATACGTTTCATAAGTAGCTACTAACAACAACTATAGTAAAAAATAATAAATTACAAATTATAACAATTTTCAAAGAAAGGCAAAGAGAAATATATATATTTAGAATAGAAGGCTGCTGCTGCTTTCAGAACACGTGTTCTTTAGGTGTTTGACCTCGTTTTGGGGAGACTCATGTGGAGGAGACCACAGTTGCTTTGAGAGCCTTTGGGCCTTAGATGCTTTGTGTTGAAAAGACGGTATGCAGTAAATCTATTCTCTGCACCTTCATTAAAAAGACTTCAATTAATAGCAAGGGATAGGAAAAGATCTAGTCTACTTGTGGGATTAGCTTTGGCTAGTACCAGCAAAGTAGTGAATGATGGCAATGCTGCATGAAGATAATGGTAAGAGTGAAAAACGGAGTGTTTTATAGTGTACAGACTTCCCTGCACGCACTAAGTAGGTTGCACCTAGTTAGAAAAAAGAAATCAGGGAATCAGAGAGAGAGAAACCGAGACACATAGAAAGTTATATAAATAGAGATTGAGAGAGAGAGAGGGGGAGGAGAGAGAGAGAGAGAGAGAGAGAGAGAGAGAGAGAGAGAGAGAGAGAGAGAGAGAGAGAGAGAGAGAGAGAGAGAGAGAGAGAGAGAGAGAGAATGAAAGAAGAACATGAGAATGTTATGCTAGAAGAACGAAGAACATTTTCGAATGGAACTATTTCGCAGAGAAATTACGTGAATGTGTAAAACTCAATACTGTATATACAACGAAAGAACGATTAATTCGAGCGCGTATGCTTGGTGTGTAATTATGTATGTGCACACGGGGGTGTCTGTGTGTGTGTTTAATCTTTCATTGTAGACTCCAGTCTAGTAGTAATTTGGTTATCAGGTCCTTCCAGATTGATTAAATCTTTAATTCTTACGGTGAACAATTCTGTTTGTTTTTATCTTTCAAACAATTGTTTTAGGTCTGGAATAAAAGCTGTTTGTTTTGCTTGATTTATTGTTTGCAAGCAAAATCTAAAATTACGTTTACTCCACTTACCACGATGAAATATTAATAAAACCTGATAAATACAGAACTGTAATTATTGTAAATGCTTTAATACAGTAAACGTATCGTGTGGAGTATTTGGCAGGTGCACGTGATTAAAGCAGAAGTTGCCACCGTACAAAGTTAGTGGCTTAAGTATACAGTCTTGAGTTTGAATTCGTGGAAGAAGCTTACTGTTTACTTTGAAACCTTTTGACACGCACAGTTTCCAAGCAACAAAGCGAAACAAAGCAGAAAATCAATATTTAATAAATAATTAAATTAAATTGTTTATCGTTAATAGTTAACCCGTTACTATAATTTTGCTAATTTTCGTACCTGTAGTTTCTGCGGCGGAAGCAATAATTGTAAGCATACCACAAAATCCTTTTCAGGGCTTTAAACATTTGTCAAGACTGACGATTTTCTTTTTATATCAGGGGAAAGACGGATGCAATATATTTCACAAATTAATTATTTTCTAGTGTTTTCAAACTTTAGGAAGAGAATATAGAGATTGATGCATGATACGACATCTTCTGCCTCTAAAGGAAGCAATGTACCATTTTAAGAAACTGAACAGGATAAACAAAACATATGGAAATTAACAAATAAGTTGGTTTGTTATCCTAAAAATTTTCTACTTGTCCTTCAGTTTCATTAAAAGCGACAGGCTAATATTAAATACTGAGAAGTGACTTTTTCCGTGAAAATAAAAGCTCTTAATTAAGTCTCGTTACAAACCGAAGAACAAGTTTCGAAGAACCTTAAACATTCGTTCCAAATTTGATAGCGGTTAGGCAATTATTCTAAAGGTTTTCGTAGTAACATAAGTTGTAACATAACTTAAGTAATCAAAAGTTGATACTTAGCGTATTAACTGTGTGAGTTATGTAATGACTTCATATTTTCGTCCTTCAGGTTCGTTCGTAGTTTTGATATAAAAGCTGTGGTAAGCATAAAATAAAAATAGAAGGAAATATTAAAAGAGTACACCTTATGATTTGTATAGAACCAAACCCAAAATTTGTTCTCACAATGTAGAACAGATAATGTCACGGATAAAATGCAAGTCAAAACGTTTTAGGAGAGTTATACTTTTGTAACATTCTTGAGTATGCGATTTTACAAGAAAATGTACAATTTTTAGATTTCTACATTTATAATATAGTCCTCTTAAAACCCCATCCTCATTGCAAAGTGCAACGACTAGACTC
Organism: Magicicada septendecula; assembly: GCA_034769895.1. Lineage (NCBI taxonomy): Eukaryota > Metazoa > Arthropoda > Insecta > Hemiptera > Cicadidae > Magicicada > Magicicada septendecula. The sequence continues at coordinate 158,156,896 of CM068367.1, forward strand.
AAGCATACTGTCCATTCTTTAGTCGCCCAGGTCACTTTAAATCTCCTTTCCCCTCTACCTATAATTATTTTTTACAATCTAATTCAATTGGTTGGCTGCTTTCCATTTGGTACTCTTACAAGCCAATTACTTCTTTTCTTCTTGCCTCATGACTTTCTTCATAAACTCCACTTCCCAAATCTTTTCCCTTCCACTTGCCATCTAATGTATTGTAACTCTGACTTGCCACAGCTAACCACATAGATCCTATGTAACGCTTTTCATTACTGAGTAATCGGCAGGCTGTCGCAGTGTTTACAGTGCCTCCGCTTTACGAGTCTCGTAAACATTATACTTTGCTAGGGATCTTGTTTTCTTATATAAAATATAGCAATGGTGTAGCCGTGCTCATTTGAGTTAGGGAGATCCGCAAAGTAAGTTGCGACTTAGCAGATGCGTAAAAGCGACTTTTTAAATTGTTAATTTGTGTTACTAATTTTTACAATTATTTAACTTGATGACGTTTTTGATATTGCATTGTGTAGTGTAACTAGGTGAAATTTTGTATCTGGAGTGTTACTGCTTTTTGACAAGTCTGAATACATTTTTAATTAGTATCAGTTTCTCTGTTGTTCAGTAAATTATTCCACTGTTTAAAGATTACGTTCAATATGATTCTCATAACATTTATGAGTCTGTTTTACCCATCTATGTAGCCTGTTTATTGTACCTCCACTCTGTAGAAATGTTTAACTTTTATGGTTTGCATGTTATTTGATTAACAGGTACAATGTCTCAAAAGGGTATATTTTGTTCTTTCACACCCTGCGACCTATAATTTTCAGAGACAGAAGAATATGCCTTATACGTAATTTTGATTAACTTTTTGCTGATGATAAAAAATGTTGTAAGTTCTGACAAGTCGGTACATAACACTATGAACATAAGAATATAAGAATATGAATATAAGAATGTTCATGTAAGAATATGTACGTATATGAGTATATACGTGAGGGAAAACACATAACTCGCAATATTTGAATAATAAAAACGTGTTAGACCGAGCAAGCAACTTTAATAAATTGGTACATGTAGCATAAACTTTACACTTTAGGCCTCTATTACACTAGTCTCCTAGTGTAATAGAAGCGTATGGCAATTTATTGTACGCCTTTCTGATTGTACCCCTAATATTACACTAGACAAACAAATTTATAGGATATTTGTTTAAATAAACTTACTAAACTGAATTCAATCGATTGCACGGTCTGCAATAGATTGCAAGTCAGTTGCAAGCCATGCAACTGCTTGTGCAAGTATTGGCCTCTATTGCACTAGCCAACCGATTGCATGCAACCGGTTGCATGACTCTATTGTAATAGAGGCTTTACAAACTATATAAAGAGCAACAAGGAAGGAAACCGTGACCGAATTTCACAAAACTGTAGCTGTAATAGTGTTAACGTACGGTTTGGAAATTTGGGTTCTATCATCACGCTTGTATCCACGAATTGAAATAACAGAGTTGCGTTTGTAGAATATTAGAAGTATCATTGACAGATTGTACGAGGAATAATGATACAGGATAAAAGTTGAGGGTAGAAGGTATTATCACGATACAGAGACATGAAGGTAATATGGTGATAGTATGAATTCTATAGCGTTCTAGTTTTATCTGGAACTGTAAAACAGTTACTAAAAGGCAAATAGCCTGCCGAGAAGGAGTGATCTGTTACTGTAACGTCTAAACTGTGCTTAAGGAACAGGCGGTGAAGTCTATCCCATGTAATTTATGATTGTGATGAAGATGAAGCTGATATTGATAATAATGACGACGACGACGATGATGAGAATGGTGATGATTAAACTTTACCAACTTATAAATTTAAATACTGGTTCTCACTGCGCTAGAAAATAAAAAATACGGATATCGCTAGAGACCAGACGATTACGAAGAAACTGGTTGTTAACACTCTACAATGTATGTCTACAGTATGTTACACTGCTAACTGTTAAGCTTTGGAAACATATTACGAGAGAGGATCGAGAAAAGGGAAAAAAGTTTTCTGTTTTAGTTACACACTAAGACATGAGCAAAAATATTTTAGAATGAACAACGAGAGGGAAGAAGATAGGTGATATTCTAGATATTCTATTATCATCTACTGTTGCCACTATTGTCGTCTATTGACATTACGTTTATAACTATTGTCATAACGTATATGTGTTTTAGAAAATATTATTGTAATGGACACATGCGTTTCTACACGGTTAAAAACTACACACATTGGGCATAGATATGAATATTTTTGTGTGTGGTTAAAACGCATTAGTAAAAGAAAGCGAGATAGATACTGTACACAAGTAGGAGCAGAGAAGGCGTCCGGGTGCACCCGTACATCGTTGTCTGAAATTGACAGCTTCAGCTGATACTGAATGCTACTATAATCAAACATAATCCTCGCTCTACCTGATTGTATGCTAATTACACTTCATACAGTTAATGTCGGTTAGCAGCCTAATTATTAACTATTCAGTATTTTATTACGTCAGACTTTGTATGACCTTCTTTCAATTTTAATTTTCTTGTATATAAGCACTGGTATTAGAACCGTTTATCAGGTTGTTATTTCCTAGAATCCTGAAGGCTGTGGAACCGCTCACGTTAATTATTTACATATTTACATATTTACATAAGGTTGGTACTTTACTAATTATACTCAAATAAATAATTATAATTGGTCCTTTTATCAGTATTACTTAAAGCAAAAATATTTTTAAAGTCACAGTTGATCTCAAAACGAAATATGAATATTGTAATGCGACATAATGAGCATAAACCAATAAGTGTATAAACCCCCATATAATATGACATAAACTAAACGATATACCTAACCTTGCTAAACCAATGGGAAAGGTTAAAACCCGAAATAAGCAAAAAGAAGTACAATATAAGCTAATGTAGAACAAATATGTACAGTACTCTAAACCATTAAAAGTGACTATTCATAGCAATAATAACTAATTGTTAGAAGAAAATGTAATCACAACAAGAAAAATAAGTGATTGAGTGTAAAACGTAAATGTAAGATATTGGTTACTAATTATACAGACAGGACTGTTAATAATAGTGCTAACTTATTGTGAATGAAATTTATAATCAAATCTAAAGACAATGTGTGATCATATAATAATATTTAATGTGTGAAATATCCGATATTCAATATACCTTTGTATTACCAATTTGCCAAAAGACTTCAACCTATAAGGAACCAAAAGGTCGTGGTTTAGGTTGTTAATTTAATTTATTTTGATGTTAACTGAATAACCTTGATTGTATAAAATAGTTGCCTATTTATTTTTAATGTTAACTGAAGGGAATAATACAATCATTTTTGTTGTTTAAATTAATGTGTTAAAACTTAGTTAGGGTAATAAGAATTAGATTGTTTAAATTGACCAGGTGTTAATAATACTTAATAATGGGTCAGAATAAATTGACCAACTATACTATTAGATATTAAGAAGTTATTAAAAGAAAGTTTTATTATTTAAAGTTGGTTTGAGTTTGACCATAATGGCCTAACATTATGTTAATATGTTTGTTTTATGTTAATGTTGTTCTTCACTTTGTCAGAATCAATTCAATGGATAATAATAACAAAATGGATAATTCAATGCATGTAATAATAATAGTGTATCAAGCCACCAGGTCATACAGTAATATTAAATTGAAACTTTGTACTATAGAGAAATACCAATTAATTGGCCAATTTCAAAATAGAAATTATTGTAAATCCAACTATTAAACCATCAAAGCACTGTAATATATAGTAAAAGATGGTATAAATACTAATATATGCTTTATTTAAGTGTCAGAAGCAACATTTTAAATAATTAATGGAATTTTAATGTCATTTGAAATGTCAAAAGCTACATGGAATGGTTTATGTGATGAAATTTTAGAAAATGTGAAATTAATTATTAGGACACACACCTATGCCATGTGAGGTGTCTAAATTTTTGTCTTGTTATAAGGAATATTGTACTGTAAATTAATTTGAGATTTATTATGCAATAGACAGGGGGTAATTGTAACTAGACAATGTAAAATTTTGTATCTTAAATAATTAAGGTCATGTGACCTCTTAACCCTACGATTTTGACCAATGAGAAATTTTAAAATTTTATTCAACCCCGTTGAAGGTATAAGGAAATTTCGTCACTTGATTGTTAGACTCGAATGTATCTTTATACACTAATCTAATCTACTAATAGAACTAATCTATGCTACTCTGTGTAAAAAGTATATGATAGAGTCAAGTCCAAGTCAGAAGAAGAGTAAAAGTAAAATAATTCACAATGTCAAAAAAGAACCAAGAAATAATAATATAATAATAAAACAAGAAGAAAGAAGAAAATATATCTCTAAAAATAAATAAAAGTTATCTATAAAAGTGGTGAGACGGAACCTTGTATAATAACACTAGTAATAATTGTACAACACCAGAACTAAATCACAGTAGCACTTATTCATCAGAACCAAAGTGAAAAGACCAATTCAACACTTAGTGAACAATTTATTGACTTACTTTTTTTAAAAAACTTGTTTTAAATAGTTGGGAGGTAAATTTACTCTGTAGTCGCTTAGCGTCAGTCCGCCATCTTGGCACGGCCAACTGAAGCCATCGCTGAGTCGACACTAACAATTGCGTTCTCACATCAGACCAAACAACTATTTCATTGTATTTTCTTGATTTTAATTTTATTGTTATTAGTAAGTAAGAATTATTTTAATTGTAATATGTTGTACTTCTTAGTGTGCATGTCGTACTTTTTAATAACCGTCAAAAGAATCCAGGAGTTTATAGAACTATCGAAAGTGTAACTCTGAATCGAACTGAGATTAAGAATCGACTTGTGCATTGCACCAAATAAACATTAAAGTAACGAAGGCATTAACTTATGAAAATAAATATTGATATCTTTCCCTGATTTATGCGAGTTGTCTTTTATTAAAAAATAAAATAGAAATAGAGATTTTATTTCAGATTAAGAAGATAGAACCCGACCACGACGACGTAAGTAATTCCTACTAGTAATTTTATACAAACCACTATGTTGTCTTTGGTATTGACGAGCGCTATAAAAATATTTGAGACCACTATCACTCCAATATAACAATAAAGTAAGTAATTCCGTCAAGCGTAAAACCTACGGTAAGTAAGTCTGGTAACCTCAATATTGACAACTCAACACGAAAACCAACACCCGTCCCCAAAAAAACAGTAATCCACGTTAATAAATAAAAGTTAAAATTAAAAAAAAAATATCGTTACAAAATTGGCGCTTATAACGGTAGGCGTTAAATAAATAAAATACACGGTACAATATATGTGACTAGTTTTCGACATTTATAAGGTAAAACGAAATTAGAAAGCTTCTAATGCTGTAAGATATACAAATGTTATTGTATAATTCTGAAATTATCAAAATAAATTATGTTTACATATTTATGTTTAAAATTCAAGTATATTCTAATAAGGTGCAACGAAATAATTAATACTCTTATTGATATTATTATAATTTATAATAACTAATACAATCTACAGAGTATAGCACAAACGTTTGTAGTTTTATTAAGTTCATTCAATTTTACAGCTGATGTAGACGGCTGAGGAAGTTTAGGTAAACTAATAGAGCGTCCTGTAGATGTTACGTCTAAAATTTTCGGAGCTTCCGTTTTTGCTGATTTGATTTTGTTGGTTTTTGACTTTCCGACGGTTCATCATACTTCCCAAGGATAATATATCCCTACGTGTGTGAGTGTGTGTGCTGAGTGTTACAAAGTAGACAATTTACAAAAATAAGTTCAGCGTGTTTTTGTTATTCGTAATCGTTATTATTTACATCACGTAGGTTTTCTCACAGTCGCTCTCTGTTTATTAAATCGTCTCTTGCCCCTTTCCAGTGTTCCATAGTCTGTTCCATTTTTCGCAGCTACAAAGACCCCAGCGGAGTTCATACAGTCCCGTTCGTGTCCACCACCTGTGACATCTAAGGTCACACATTGTTATTCAACTCGGGCCTCTGAATTTGTCTCTGCTAACTAAGCTAAACACGGTCCACAAAAATTGTGTTGTAAATTATGTGTTACTCTTTATGTAAGTAATTCTGTTTGTTAGGTTTTTATTGCATTTAATTTCAAGCCACAGCTTTCAAGTCACGGCCACCCAGATTTGGATGATTATATAAATTACCATATATAATACTGGTCGGGCTTAGACTTTTCCCTCGACAACTTCATCATCATCATAATCATAATTATCATTTATTTCAAAAGTACCGTGAATATCTATGTATTGATACAGCTATGACACAAATAAAGCTCATAATATAAATACCAAAATATAATATACAAAGTATGAAAACTCATATAACAGTTGTCGCGGTTAGGACTTAAAAACGGTGGAAACACTAAAAGGCCTCGTCCAAAGCATGACATTTAGCAGTTTAACAAGTAAGCACGACGAAGTTGGTCATATACAAAATTGAAAAATATACAAAGAAAAATTTTAGAGGCTGTCACGGCCGGAGTTAATATTTTTAAAATTAAAGATTACCGGGTTGTCGCGTCGTGGTCGATAGCTTAAATGGTGGTTCATACTTTCTTGTCAACTTTTCGGCCACCAATCGGAGGCCTTCGTCAGCAGCAAAACGTTCGACAAAGGATGGGAGGCCGAACGCACCTATATATTTGCTTATACCTCTGCCTGAGGTGCGATCAGCCTGTCATCCTTTGTCGAACGTTTTGCTACTGAAGAAGGACTCTGTGAGTGGCCGAAGCGTTTAGAAGGAAGTATGAACCATCATTTAAGAAGTCGACCACAGCCTAACAGCTTGTTAGTTTTTAATTTTTGTATAGGAAAATACAATCTATACACAATTCCAATACACAAATATCATAAACACAACTATGATTCTACTACATATTGATACCTTGCGGATTCTAATGTTGTATGTGATTGCCGACACACGTGATCCGAATTAAAGCGTTGAAATTGCAATGCATTTATTATACTGACTACGTTTATTTTACGTCTTACTTTTCTTGTGTCGCCATATACTCTTCAGCCATAAAATTGTCCAAAACTGGGAAAACGTTCTGTTGAAACCTGTTAGGGTACCAGTAAGAATAAATATGACCTGTACTAACACGTGGCCCGTCATCTACACTTTCAGAACGATTTGTCCGTTTTATTGTGTTTGTTTTTATTTTGTTTTCTCAACGCAGATGACCAAGCACGATTTCTGTAAATCGTTTGAGTTAATTAACTAGTTCTGAAACTAAAATTAACTTAAGTTTACTTTAATTTAATAAATAAACACTTGGTATAGTTCTACATATGATTTTAAGTTCCTGGCAATTGTCTTACCAGTTGCGGCAGCTTCAGAGGTTGGATTTGAACTCCAACTTTAGTTCAAATTCAGCCTCTGAACTGAAGTACCTAGTGAAACAATTGTCAGGAAGATAAAATCATCTGTAGAAGTTGCCAAGTGTTTATTTTCTAAATTAAAGAATTAAGTAAACTGTTCTACCAAGTGCAGAGCGACCATTCGATCAGTGTAATTTTTTAAGTGAAATATTGTTTATAAGTGTAGCTATTTATTTCTATTATAAATAAATAAAGTTAATAATTTGTATTTGTTTTCAGGTAAATTGAGGAAGGAGAAACTCTTCAGTCCTTACACGTAAATATTCTATTCATTAATAAATATCACGTTTTTTATATAAAATAATGATTAGTTGTCAGTTAATATAAGAGTTAAAATTATTATATCCTATTAATATAATAGTTGCAAGTAGAAAGTCAGTTTAATTGAATGGTAATATCGATACAAGTAGTATGGAATCCATAATTAAGTTATAATGGCGTCAAGTATTAAAAGAATCATACAAATACCCTAATATTACTACATAATATGGATATCAACGATATACCGCAATCGTAAATCGATTGTGAACTTCGTTTAATAATACAATAAGTCTGACTAATTTCTATCACTGAGCATTTACTTGAATAAATGGTTTAAATGTAATTGCAGTAATAAATAACAACAAAATAAAACGTAATAATAATAATAATAAAACCAACAACAACCATAACGGTAACGATAATATTATCTATAACAACGAACATACGGCTAATTACTAACCATATGATTTATGCAGAATTTAAACCTACACAATATTTCAAAACTATCAATATACTTGATTTTTTTCTAACATTAATAGGCCTAGTATCATTCAGATTGAACATCAACTTTGGCAAACAATTAGAAGTCGCTGATAAATTGATGATGACAAGCGTTTACCCAAGTCGTTTATGATGATGAAAAGCGATTTAGATAAGCTAATTTCCGTAAATTTGAATTATTGGCATTAAAATTCATGCTTTATGTTTATTTAAAACGTTAGTGGATAAAATGTTGGTGTTACTTGTGCAGCGACTTCTACCGAAGAGTTCATACGTAAGCAATATTAAGAAAGTACTTTTCTATAAATTAATACTCACATTGAATTAACTTAATGTTTGTTTTTGTTGGTAAAACTTCGTTACATATTTTCTTATTTCAAGATAATATAATTATTCAGGAATAACATCTAAAACTACTTTTAATAGGAAATGAGTGCTACGTTCACCAAAGTGAGTTTACACTTGAGATTATTGCGTTTAAGTTATGAAATCGACACTAAAAATGTTGTTACTTATTACTGTTTGGGTTCTGGTCTCCACGTTTTGCCTCCACGCATTTCTCTCAACCGCTGCTCTTCTTAATTATTTATTCCTAATTCTCTAGGTTTAATGCTTTCTAATAGGTCGCTTGGTATTGTTTCCATCCGTTTCCTCTGTAGTTTCCTCCGTGAGTTTACATGCTCCCTCAGCCTTGACCGCCCATCTATACTATTGTAATTTAATAAAACAAATTCCGATACGGGTAGCTTCTTATACTTGTAATACAATTAATGATTTAACTAGTTTTTCTATAATTCTATTCAGTTTATTAGTTTCTCATGATTTCGACGGATTTTCCTTCTAAAGATTCCTCCATTTGTTATAAATCTTATAACAAGTCCATAACATCCTTAACAAGTCCATCTTATATTTACAGGTCCATAACAAAAAATTAACCATATTCTTACGCAATACGGAACGTTCTGGTACATTGGAAAACGCTGTTCTATTCTTTTCTCGGCTATCCCATCAGATTCCAGCTATAATGTTTGTGTGCGTACATATTGCTGCTTTGCGATGAAAGGCAATTACGTGACACTTATATTGCTTCAAAAATCGAGGCTATTCCAGACCGCAATAGTCGGGCACCGTGCTCAAGCCCAGATAGTGAGACTGTTTCTAGTGGATTCGAAAGCACCTGTTTAACACGTCATCGATAAAGTTACAAGTCAGTTAAGTTCAGTTTAAATGGCGATTTTTTCAAGTGAAGTTCAAAGTATTGTGGCGAAGTTTTATAATTGTGCGGGACTCTATTAGCTGACATTACTATTGCGTGTGGACAATTTTTACTTGAATTCTTGTAAGAGACTATCTTGCTGATTACAAATTATTAATTGTGACAATTAAAGCTGGTGATTAGTGACTTCATTGGTGTCTTGTATTTTGTTTTCCACTGTACCATACGACGATCAGTGAGACCGTCGTAATAAATATAATGGTTTTTTTATTTTCTTGTTTTGGTTTGCAGTTGGACTTTAAGCTTTTGGAAAATAAGCTTTTGCTTTGATGGCCAAGAAAGTTTCGTTTTTGACCCATCCCGAGTAATATTGCCTTCCTTGTATACTACGTTATTTATAATCTCATTGTATTTAATTGGAAGTCACACGTTTATGTTTTTTGCCGCCAATTCTGCAAATGTCTCATGTGCAGGTGTTGGTGCCCGTTAAATTATATCGATATCGTCTGCAGAGGTAATCCAGTTTATGTTTAACTTATTTATTGTTACTTTTCTGTAACAGGTTACACGTCTTATGTTGACGCATTGATTTTTCCTGTTCTTTTCATCTGTGTCCTGTAATCTAATGCTGTCACTTGGATATTTATTTAGAGTATTGGATGTATTTTAGATTTTTTGCTTAAGTGAGTTACCGCCCGGTTGTAATGTCTCTAAACAGGAAGACTAAAAACGTTATGTCTGAGTTCAATAGAGGTTGGGTTGCACCATTCCCCTGCTTTTATAATTATAGGGTCTGTCAACCAGTTCTGAATTTGAATTTGTGTCGCATTAATTAATGTGTATTTGCAACAATCTTATTTTGCAAACGATACTCATTTTATTGTATTCTAAGTTCAGGTACCACTTCAAGTAGTCTGTCTATTTTAATTACATCATACGATTGTAAAAAATCCACAATATTTGATAAATATCACAATTATATTTCCATACTTTGCTAAATATTTGCTTCACAACATGCAGTTAGTCCATAGTATATCTAATCGGACCGGAATACTAGAATAAAGTACAGTTGTTTATAATTAGAAACTAGGTCGTATTCTAATGCTAGCGAGAGGTGTGTGTTTGATTAATTAATGCGCGTTACTTGCTGACGCGCAGTGAACTGTGAGAGGAAAATGGTTGAACTGATAACAACGCGTATCGCGTGCTGATTAATTAAACCCTCGAACGTACGTGAGAATTGGTGTTTGAATTGGGAGTCACGATATCCGTGTCGGCACTTTTCCAAGAAATAAAATATCTGAGTGGAATATAATTATTCTGCTTTTATTTACTGATTCATCACTTTATTCCTATCGAAATTATAGTGACAAAATTTTAAGGCGTATTAGTTTTCTAATTGCGTGTGTTAACATACAATAATCTAAACTGTTAACATACAATTATATATAAAAAAATTGCCGATCATATGAACATGGAATAACAAACAAAAGACTTCGCATGTTGCGAATAAAATTAATATAATACAAAAAATAATCGAATCTGCAAAGGGACGCTTGACAAACTACAACAATATAAATCGTGCACAGAATGGTTGAAAGACGATTTTTGCGCCCGACAGTATACATAAGCGAGTAGGACCAGGCTCGATCCTCTTTTGTTGGAACACCTCTGCAGCCGAAGGCTATGCCCGACGGTGGAGCATCCAAGGTCGATATCCCAACAGTACCGTACGAGCCATCTGAATGCTGAGTGGACCAGGAGGACCGGAGGACGGACTCCAGGAGGATCAGACGACAACGGAGGATCGACACAGGACACAGTACTCAGGATCATGACGAGGAATCACTGAGCATCACCGCACAGAAATAAGGTGACATAAAAGCATTTTTACTCGTCAAGCAACGAGTCATAAAAGACATTAAACAGAAAAGAGTAAAGAGACAATGATAACTTTAATAGTGTAAATAATAATTGTAAAATTTAATTGGTTAATTTGTAGTAATTTATAATGATATTTAATATTTACAAAATTATTTTTTTGAAATTATAATGTAGCATAAATGTATAAGTAATTATAAAATTGATTGATTTATATTATTAAACATGAATACGATATTCATATTTAATAATATAAAAAACTATGGAATTTAAACAGAAATACAAGCTGAGGAAGTCGAGATGACATTTATATCTTGTGTATTATATTTATGAATATTTGTGTAATTTTATTTGTATAGTGGCGATAATTGTGTATGTGATGAGCACACACAAATGAATAATATTATGCGAATAATAATGACGAAATTTTAATTCGTAATTTTTGGATATTTTATTTCATAAAATTTTGAATCATGTTTACAAAATCGATATGATATAAGAAGTGTTATTATTATTTTAAAAACACACCATATATCTTTTCTCGTTAAATAATATTTTGAATTTTGGCAGACGTTAGGTACCAGCCAACTACGAAATATCCAACCAGAGGCTACCAAAGTTTTGATATCAAGGTCTCCTTCTCCTAGCACATTTCTCAGCTTAGAAACTTGTTTGTGTTTGTCGGATTCGCCTCATACCCTTTGAAAATAAGGCAATAAGTTGTAATGTTTGTACTAGCACTTACTCGCTATGATACAATCGTCAGAGCGTTATTCTTTTAACTTGCGTGACTTTTAATAACATTTTTACATTTTGTTTGGGAGTACTTTTTACAATAGCCTTACTTGCATCCATGTGTATATGCGTATTCCGCTACCCGCCACCTGCTACATAAAAGTCACTGTGCATACAAAGTAAATGTCATGTCAATTTGCAGCGAGAAACATTACCATATAATTACTGTATCTATGGGTTGAGTACTGTCATCACAATCAGTTATAGATACTAATTTATTCATTGTTTTAACTGACTCTCTGCTTTCTGTGTTCAGTTTAAATTGCTTAAGTTTGTTATTCCAATCTTTCCCAGGTATTCAAAGAATATTTGCATGATTTAATTGGGCTACTAATGGAACCGGAGTTGTTACCGTTTGACCTCACTCTTGTGAGGCTGTTTTATAAAATTACAAGGAGATTAGATGGAGATTTTTAGTGGAAAACCAGAGCTAATACTCTATGCCATTTTCTAGATGGTCTGTCTTAGACAGAGGCTAAGATAAAAATAAATATATTATTCTTGCGTAATTGTATAAAGTATTATTGAGACGATTTAACAAGTTTTAAGGGCCGTTGAATGTAGAAGCTACCATTCTCAATGATTTGTGTTGCTGATTGTGAAACTGTGATAGTAACACACATGTTTTACGTTCTATATGCTAACCTCATCATTACCTACGATCCAAGATACATAAATAAAGATAGTAAATAATGTGTTATCACTATACTTAGGAAACCTAATGCTATATGTCAGAAGTTAGGCAGATTTGTAGCTGATAGACTTTCTCAAATTACTGGCACATCTTTCATACTTTTAGAAATAGGCTTGTGTTATAATTATACTTTGATGGTAAATTAATGAGCATCCTTACGTGATACTAAATGTCATAGTTTAACTAGAACTGAGTTACTATTACGTAGAAATATAAACGTATTAGAACGGCATATAGCCCTACAAAGAGAGATAGAGACCTACAAAGATATAGCCTTAGGCATAGGTGTTGGTTAGGTTTTGGCTTAGTACCTAATCAAGTTCAAGACTATTATATTTACTTATTTAGCTATTAGAATATACCAACAAGGCTCAGAATCAGAACCACAAACACTCACACTGGCAAGAAAATACTCACAAACACAGAACACAACTTAGACGTTGAAAGAGAGGGTAGAGAGAGTGCCTAAAAGATGAGAGGAGAAGGTTTTGCACAATATCCGCAACAATACAAATTGTTGAGGTAATGCATTGACACACCACACCTTAGACATCCGTTTCTCAGCATATACATGGAAACCTATCTCTTCTCTACTTAGTATCTTGTTTACGCCAAGCATATAATTAATCTGTGCGGCTGATGGATTTATTTATTAAATTACTGTTAAATCCACGAGATTTTAGCCTCTTCTTCTTCTTCTTCTTCTTATTCTTCTTCTTCCTCTTATTATTATTATTATTTTTATTGGCTTGCATTTTTTATATAATATTGTAAATATTTTACCATACTGAGAATTTCTGGACATTCCTTATTACGTATAGAATGAGATTTGTTTTTGACTAGCGCAACATTTGTTGCATAAATCATGCACTAAGGTCTTATTTTCTCCTGTTTCTTAGTTCTTTTTATAAGGTTGACGTTCTAATAACGTCATTTAATATATAAAGAGTCTTATCACAGTAATCCACGATAGACGAAATGCGTCTGCGTAGCCTGACATTAACTGTTGAGTCATCGCTCATGAAAGTATAAACAATCTTCCGGATCTTGATCCGGACACGGACAGAACACGATTTTCCCGTAACTTCTAGAAAAAAACGAACACATGACCCCACATTGTAAAAACCTGGCGGTTAGTGTAAAAACTATTAATAGTTTCTAGTCTTTATTATTCCAAATATAATCTTGACTAAGTTTATTTTATATAAACACAGGTAGCGAAAAAATAAATCAGTCAGTTCTGCGAATTTTTTAACACAGATTCAAGTGCAATATTAATGTAGCTGTTTAGTGTGTAGATTTATCCTTGCTTAAGTATGTTAACTTTTTTTCATTTTTTGATTAGTGTCTGTTATAATCTTTGGTGTGTTGCACGTATTGGGTAAAAGTTCAAAAATTAATAAATGTATTGCAACAGTACGTCTGCGTACGTTACTGTGCATTGTCGTAATTAGCTAAAAAACTGCTAAATTAGAATAAATAATAATTATTGTCAATATCTGTATTGAAAGCTGTGAGTAACCAGTGAACGCGGACGCAGGTCGGTACAGGCATATCACCCCACACACCAGCTGAGATTGTGTACAGTGTAGTTATGTGTGTGTGTGTTTAAACCAGTAGAAACCGGCGTGGGGTCACCACTGAATAAATGTGAATTAAATAACTAATTTATTTAAATTTTGTTAAGTGAGCGGAAGTTGTGACAAAACAAATTACGCCACGTTATTAATAATATAAAGACGCAAACATGTGCAAAATTTAGTGCGAAACAAACAATACATTTTTATGCAGTATAACTAAAAGTGAATAATAATTAGAATAATTAAAGTATAAAAAAAATATTAATATACAATTATACAGAAGAAAATTACCGATCGTTTGAACATCGTGTAATAACCAAAAGACTTCGCATGTTGTGAATAAAGTTAAAATAAGTATAAAAAATAAACGAATCTGTAAAGCGACGCTTAACAAACTGTGATAATCCAAATCGTGTACAGAATTGTCGCAACATGATTTTTGCGCCCGACAGTATAAGTAAGCGAGGATCGCAAGCCTCACTCTCAGTCTACTGGAACACATCTGCAGCAGGAGGCTATGTCCGACAGCGTATCAACCAAGGTCGATACCCCAGCGGTATAGAGGAGCCATCGGGACTGGACCAGGAGGACCAGACGACGGATTCCAGGAGGACCAGAGGACAATGGAGGATCGACGCTGGACAAGGACACAAGACTCAGGATCATGACGGGAGTACCAGAGTATCACCTCATCAATAATAAGGTGACACAAAACCATATTACTCGTCAACATGTTTCATGAACAACATGAAAAAAAAGAAAGAATATAAAAAATAAAAAGAGACTATGAGAGACTCTATATACTAATTTTTGTAAATACTAATAACTGTAAATTTTATATTGTTAAATTAGAGTAAGAGAATTTAGGCCTACAATTTTTATAATGATTAAAATGATACAAATAACAGTACTCGCAATAACACATAGAGTCATTTATAAAGAAATAATGACGTCATAACATAACTTGCAAAATTTTAATTATTTTTGAATATTATAATATTTTATTGATATTTTATTACTTTGATAGTTGATTGATATTTCTTTAATATTTGATTGATATTTACGTACACAAAGTAAAGTACTAATTAAAAGAAATTATTTAAAATAAATCCATATTTTAAAAGAATATCTGAGCAAGCCGAGAGCACATTTTTATATCATATAAACTTATATTTATTCATGTTTATGTTTACAGGTAAATTTATATTTGTGTTTGAAATTTATGAATATTTAGGTTAATGATATTTTGTACAGTTACAATAATTAAGTGTGTGCTAAGCACACATAAAAGAGGAAAACACATTATGAGAATAATAGGCTACTGATGAATTTTAATTCGTAATTTGAAATTTGTATTTAATAAAAATTTAAATCATTTTTCATATTCCATATGATATAAGAACTGTTGTTATTAAAAAAAAAACACCTTTACATCTTTTTCTCGTTATAGTATTTATTTTCATAAACCTGTTAATAAAAATTGTGACTATCAATTTCCCTGGCCGTAAAAGTATATTCCACTATTACCAGAATGGTTATAAACAGGGCTGTTAGGCCGCGGTCGATTGCTATATAACAGCGACATCGTCGGCAAGTGTTGCTCTCACCTGAAAAAGTTGTCGGGTATAGTTCGGCCAAGATCCGCCGTAACTGTTTTCCAACACTCTGTCGCTTTTTGCGGCCTGAAGAATATCCCCGAGGCTGGGACTCGAAACGTTTGCCAACGGTGTCGCTGTTAAATAGCAACCAGTCACGACCTAACAGTCCGGTTTGGTAATATTGACACCGGCCGTGTCAGCCAAAAATGAATTTCTGCAACTGTTTTGACGTCATTATCAACACTATAACCGTCGTTTAATGAACAATATTAGTATAGTTTTCGAAAAAACGTACGTATGTAAGTCGAAGGAATAAGAATAAAGTATAATGTTTGGCAGGAAATGATTCATATAAAAAGTTAGTAATTATCCATTAAGAATTGTTTCTTTAACTACGAGTCGCTTTACAACTTTATCCCGAGTGACATAATAAAAACTATTTTCTCATGAGGTTTTGGTAACGTTTAGTAACCTACAACTAGGCCTACATTGAGTTACAATTTGCAATTTAAGTAAAGTCTACTAAATGTAGTGAAAAAACGATTCTCGTGTTATTGTCTTCTCGCGAAACGGTGTAGATTTGGTTTCAGTGACTGAACAAAGAAAAAGTACCCCCTCTACTTGTATTATATCGCCGTAAGGAACACGCTTTAACCAATAGGTGATAAACTTGTGTTTAACGCCCCAAGTGGTTTTCTGTACGTGCGTACGATAAAAGAAAACACACCTAGCCACGCCTGTGCGCGCACAGATTTCAGACAGTTAGATAAAACTAAATCGCTTAGAGAAAAGACAAATTTGCTACTCTGCTATTTATCCCAAACGATACAAAACTGGTGTGTATGAACAAGTAACTGAAGGTAGTTGTCGTTTCTCGAATCAACGTGTTTCCAAATAAGGTGCGTACGAATACGTTTTATCACGTTTGTGTATGTTTGAATGTAACGTATGTATGTATGTATTCATATACGTATATCTTAGTGATATGAAGTTGTGATCTGAATCCTTCTTTTGTGATCATTAAAACGGCCAATAGTGACTTCTGGCTCTTAGAAGCACTGTGGTGCTTGCTTTTTTTCTTAGAAAAAAGAAATAATTGGTAACCTTAGAAGGACTAGGGTAAACGAGATTTCATTTACAAACACCGATGAGCAGTTAAAAGTCTTATGTGACATTTAGATAGCACCAATGTAATTCTAGTCAGATTTGTATCTGTACATTCCCTAACTGCTTGATTGTAGTAATGGATATGTATGGATACTGATATGAGCTGCGCGCATCTCGCGATTCACACAATAAATGCAGGAACTCTATATATACCGGTATCTGCATATCCGTATGCAGGCCTACCTCTGCATATCAGGGCATCTATATATCTTTATGTAGAGGCCTACCTATATCCCAGAACTCTGCACAACCTGGTATCTATATACCTGTATGTAGGCCTATCTATGTTCCGGGACTCTGTATATCCTGGCGTCTGCATACTTGTGTGTAGGCCTACCTATATCTCGGGAGTCTGTATATATGTATATACAAGGCAACAATTCTGTGTATCTAGGATTAGAAAAAATATAAGAATCACATCAATCGTATATATTTCTGTGGTTTTGTTTTAAAGTCTTCTAACGACATCACATTTGTATAAAGTAGGTGAAGATTGCTGTAAATTTTTAAGGGTGACGCAAACAGTAATAATACGTATACGCGTTATTTCAGTAGGAATACCAAATTAAATAAAACGGAGCGTCAAATATTTAACGCAAAAATCTTCAGAGTTCATCAATATAACTGAGCATTAGTGCATGTGCGCAGTGTGCGATTGTAAGAGTGAACTGAAACGAAAGTTGGTACACACCTGAAAGTGTGTGTCAGGAAGATGCCGACTTTCCAGCGTTAATTCTCTCTCGGTACTCACATGCGCTCGGAAACGTTTCCAGAATTAAACAGAGGAAACAAACATTGAGTTTAATTATTGAAGTTAAACTGATTAAATTAGAGAAAACTTTTCTAATTTCCACCAGCAGATTACTCGCTGCAGTGAGTGTAATTCAAAGCGCACGGTGGTAATTACGTATGAATACTGAAGCGTCATTTCGTACAACTAGAAAAGCAAATGGAAATAGATGGATTGAAAGCAAGAATAATATCAAAAGATAGTGGGGTAAAAAGAGAAAGAGACTGAGAGAGAGAGAGAGAGAGAGAGAAAGAGAGGTATGGAGGGGAAAAGTGAGTCACTACATGAGTGAAGGAAAGTTTATAAATGTACACAACTTCCAACGGAACACATAATATGAAACATGCAGGAATGATGGAAACCTTACAAAACTTAGGATTAGTCCTTACAAAACTTTTAGGAATGAAATCAGATACTGTTCAAGTATTAGTTTCTTCAAAACTATTCATAGTCTACGTAGTCTACATAGAAATTAACGGGAACATTTCAAAAGGTTGATTAGAAATATTTTGCTTCTAAATATGAGTTGTGCCCAGTGGAACGAGATTTACCACAGAACTAGAGAAATTTGAGGGTACATTTTTAAAGTATGGATTCTTGTAACGGAAGTTCTACTAACAATACATGAGACTTTTAACAAACCCAATATAATAAAACAGATAAAATATAAAGGGTTAAAAGAAAAAAGTATTTTCCATATTTTCGATGTTGACACTTAACTATCAACCAAAGAGAAACAAGAAGGGAGCTGTCAAGTGAATACTTTGAGCAAATTGTTCAATCTAAAGCTGGACATAGATTTTCTCATTATTTATGAACAACCGGGGTTGGAGTATCTTGAATAGAGGTCTAGAAAAATCTTAAGATCTACCCAAATCTAAGGAAAGTAAAGAGTAATTCAGTTTCTCGAATAACTTAAAAATAGCCCAGTAAATCTTGGACAGTTAAGGAAACTTAAAAGAACTTCTTTAGCACTACAGCCCAACGTGAGGAATGGCATCCAACACCAATCTTCTCCAACGTTTCCTATCTATTGCCATGTCACATCTCAGTGTAACCCCTCAGAACCCCTCAGGGGTTCTCAGAACTCAGTTCAATAAATCTAAAAGAATTTAATGAGATTAAATAGGGACGTAAAATAAATGGGGGCATTGGAATTCAATATGTTAAATCTCAGAATATACGACAATTAAATTACGCTAGAAAATCCCCGTAAACCTTATTAGATTTTGTTCTTATATAGTTCAGTTTTGAAATAGTTTAAATATAAGTAGGTTAAATTACGATGCCTTATAAGTTGTACTATAATAGTCGATAAAATATACGGCAATAGAGACTGGTAATTCGCTTTAAAATGCTACATAGATATATTTTAATAACCTGCTCTCAATTCTCACTCTTCCGTCACTCGTGCGCACGTGTGTGTAACATGTCTTTTCGACCATTATTTAATGTCACTTGAAATCCCACATCAACCTAAATCTATGGTTCTTTTCCAGTCCTCGGCGTTCGTGAAAACATTATAAAGTCGGCTCTGTCCCTCAGGACGTTACCTGAATACGTGTTACTACATATTTTACAACGATATGTGTCGGTCGACTTTTGCTGCGTTAATAAAACACTGTCGTCTAGAATTCTCACAGTTTACTCACGTGTTCATTAATTCTTAACTGTAGTGTTAACTGTTACGAATTAGTGATAATTAACTTCTGAACAAGGAGCAGAATATTAAAATTTTACAAGCGTGCTCTGTAAATTATAGACGCCGCATATACAAAAAAATTATAATAATTTTTTGTTAAGTATTATTAATTTGTTAACACTTGTAAAATCTAACAGTACTTTGTTCTCTTTTATTTTTGTTCAGTTTTTACGTTTCTTGTATTTAGTGATATCCATCACTTAGCGCTTAAAAAAAAAAGGTTTCTTTAATTTACTTTAAAGAAATTTAATCATGTTTTTATTTTAATTAACATTTTAATGTATCTTAATAAGTCTGAAATCATTTTATATATAACAAAATTGGGATGTCGGTACATCTACTCAATATGTAATCCACTGCATGTTGTTTTTATGGCTTTTTTCCAGAGTAATTACTTTGACGCTACAAAGTATATTAAAGTATATTAATAGAGCCCCCTATTTTCACACATCAAAGTGTATTAATATTCACTATTTTCTACAATAAAGTTACATAAATTTACAAATAATGAGGAAAGAGGAGCGGAACGAGTAACGACCTCGTTAAAATCTAGGTCCACCTGGTTCCGGATGAGGGCCTCGGCCTAGGATAACAGGTGGCAAATGATGAACGGTCTCGAAAGTGGAGAAGGAAAATTCTCAACGGCGGAGAGAGCGAAAGAGCCTGTGGGTTGGATCTCTGAATGACATCCAGGGCAGGTCTCGAGGCTCGAAGGTGGCAGCCCCACCACCGGATTTTCTGCAATCGGGTTGGTAGCCCATTCAGGGAGACTTAAGCACCTTCAATCGTCTGAAAAGGAAAAGACGGGCGGAAGTCAAGCCTTTTAACAATCGAAAACGTTTCAAAAGGAAATGACCCTTCAATAATACCACCCGTAAATGAAATATATATGCCTAAAGATAGATAGAATTCAGTTGTATAATAGGACGGCCTATAAAAGATGGCAAGGTCAGTTGTAACAACAGACAATGTAATAGAGTTTAAGCCTTATACTTGCAAAGAAGAAGAAGAAGAAGAAGAAGAAGAAGAAGAAGAAGAAGAAGAAGAAGAAGAAGAAGAAGAAGAAGAAGAAGAAGAAGAAGATGAAGTTACATAAAGTAAAATTGTATTAAAGAAATGTTTAATCAAGGAAAATACGTATAAAGCAATCAACAAATTTAACACACACACGCATCCACCACACAAAGATATAATTATGTAGGTGTATTGTTATTGTATTTATAATTTAGAAAAAAATTATGCATGACGCAAAAATAACGTGCTGAAATCAAAATTAGAAGGAAGAAATTATTTAAACGGCATTTGGGTCTGTACAGACCATTAGAGGTAAGAACGAAAGTAATTTAACAAACAAGAAATCGAATTGCACATCATTATTTTCAAGTGCCGTTTATTCTATTTGAAGTGTCGTTTATGAAGATTTCATTATTATATTTTATCGGCTGCTGGGCGTAAACAGAAAAGCAATAGAATTGGGAAATGCAGGAGCCAATTATAAATTAGTTAATTCATATCCGAAACCAAAACATCGCCGTTTTTTATTTCATAGCAACTGATAATCATCTGTTAAAAGTTGAACACTGTAAAACGTTAATTATACAGCTGAGGCAGATAATCTGCCTGGTCTCGGGGTAGTCCTCGGATGCCTGCCTCCACGCTGGCCACTATTTCCTCCACCGGTACTGTCTTCGGGGTAACCGCAAACTTCTCACCTTTGGCTAACACCGAGGTCTCATGTGGTGTTAGTTGACGGTTCGATAGGTTTACAACCATCCTGTCCATCCTGTCACTATCCAGTGTTCTTCCCCTGATGTTCTGGGAAGCGAACCGCTCGAATTTTTCACGCTGTCTCTGACTAGTACTGGCATGACACGACTCAAAAGCATTATAAGTGAGCCCATCCAACATCTCCCAATCATGTCGTTGGAGGGTACTGCTGAGATGTAAATGCAGTTTAAACAGGTCTTGGTCATTTAATGCCAACCCTTTTCTCGTGTAGTGTATGCGTTCACGCAGCATGGCATTTTCCGTTCTTCTGTATATCCTGTTGGCCTGTGGTGTATTAAATAAGTGTCTATGTCGTAGGAACCTAGGAACGGTTCCCGAGTCTCTACATCGAAGTAAAAGCATTTCGACATCTCGAGAAAGCACTGCAGTCCAACGGCTATTCTGCTGCGGAGGTTAGGAGAGCTGCCCGACCGAGACGATCTGGTAGGCCGAACGAGTCGGTGTTGCCTGAGGTTGTTGGCTCTGCTGTCTTGCCCTACATCCGGGGCGTGACTGACCGCATCGGCAGGTTGCTGAGTAAGCGGGGCGTCAGGACGATCTTTAAGCCAACCAAAAAGATCCAACAGTTCCTGCGACCGGTGAAAGACGCCAGGGATCCACTCTCGTCGTGCGGGGTGTACAGTATTCCTTGTACGTGTGGCCAGGTCTACATAGGCACCACGAAGCGTAGTGTCCGGACGCGCCTCTCTGAACATCGGAGATACTGTCGCCTGGGCCAGCCGGAAAAGTCCGCAGTTGCTGAACACGCTTGGTCCCACGACGATCACCGGGTGATGTTTGATGAAGACCGTGTCTTGTCTTCTGTCCGGGGTTACTTCACTCGCCTGCATCTGGAGTCCATCCATATTCATAAGAATGCGTCCGTCGCTATGAACCGCCAGTGGTCCAGTGGTCCAGTGGTGTACGGAGCAGCAGCTAGTCGTGCTCCGGAGGTCGCAGTGTCCGGGTGATACCCGATGACTGCATGTTGCCTTGCTGTTACCTTGACTAGCGATCTCGCGCTTTCAAAGGAATGGAACCTCCATCAATTTTATTTTGGAGGGACAGGATGTTACGATTTTACTTGGACCCTGGGACCTCGAAGAGACCCGTGACGGCAGAATGGGGGAGACCACGAAGACCTTTCGCGTGAGAAGCAGGAATGACCCTCCCACAACGGGTAGGGCGCCCCTAGCCGCTCAGGAAAAGTCGCCGAGGGCTGCCAGGCGGCAATGTCGGCGCACGGGAGAGAGCGTAGGAGGAGGCAGCGTCCACCAGAGGTGGCACTAGGCACACCTAGGGCGAGCGCAGACCCCCCTCTAGTCTGTCGCCAAGCGCCAGCACGGACAAGAGAAAGAAGGAAGGAGGAGGAGCGTGAAAATACTCAAGGTCGGGGGGATTGGGCAGATGTTCTGTAAGTGCTTATGGGGGGTCGTCGAGCAATGCTCGGGGGCGTTTGTGTCGTCTAGGTGGTGGGCCGACATCTGTGCTTAGTCGACGGATGTGAGGATGGGTCGAGACATAGGCTCGGGAGAATAGTTTGAGGGCTAGGGACCGAACGAATTCGGTAAGTGAAGGAACCTTCAACCCTCGCCTGATGGCATCATTTCTGACAAACCAGGGAGAGTTGGAGATGTAGCGGAGGGTTCGGGATTGGAAAGCTTCCAAACGGGCGACAACGGATGGGCTGAGTAGTACCCAAAAGGCGGGGGCTGCGTAAGTCAGGATTGCCCTAAGAAAGAGCAAGTAGATGGTGAGTTTAGTGCGCACAGGCACTGAACCCCGATGAGAGTGAAAGGGAAATAGTTTGGCTCTGACGCCTCTGGCGCGCTGGAGACTCAGAGAGACATGAGGTGCAAAGCTTAGGCGTCGGTCAAGAGTGACGCCCAAGTACTTTACAGTCCGTTTCCACTCGATTGGGCTCCCTTCAAGGGAGAGGGACTGACAGCGGGAAGTTAATTTATGAGAAAAGGCGATCGCCTCGGATTTCTCCGCATTGACCGCCATCCTCCACTTCCGTAGCCAGTCCGGAAGTACGGCGAGCTGACGTTGCACCAGGCCAGCTGCGAAATCAAGACTCGCTGAGCTGGCGTGGTACATAGCGTCATCCGCATAGAGCGAGAGAGTGACTCCAGGCTGAACAGGCAGGTCGTTCGTGTACACGAGGTACAGAACGGGGCCAAGGACAGATCCCTGAGGTACGCCTGCGGCGACTGGTCGGACGGATGAGTACGACCCTTCGACGCATACCCTAAAGATACGATCGCACATGTACGATCGGAGAAAATGAACGAATGAGGCAGGGAGGGGGGAGTGGGCCAGTTTGTAGAGAAGGCCTTCGTGCCAGACTCGATCGAAGGCCTTACTCACGTCGAGCAATACAGCGACAGAGGACAGATGCTTGTTGTAGGCGTCCGTCAAATGGGTAACAACCCGGACGAGTTGAACCGCCGCAGGGTCAGGGGCTGTGCGGGACGAAGGGCTTGCCCGTCGCCCGCTCGTGTACTACGTCCCGAGCTTCAAAAGAGCTCCTGCCGTAGGGACTACTGATGTTCTGGAGTTAGGGTGTGGCCTGCTACCGGCCGTGGGTTGTCAATTAATTATTTAATTGAGGGTGAGTGTTCGCCGAGGCCGGGTCCAAGATTCTCCTGGCACAGATTGGTAGCGACCGAGGGCGCTAATGAGATGGTTGCCCTGGAATCGGGCGGAGCGACGATAGAATTTGCGGGACAGTGTCCGTATAGTGGCGTCCATGGAACGGACACGCAGGGATTCACGGATGGTTTTGTTGGACGTCAGATAATGGGCTTTGCATGCCCAGCGCAATCCTCGGTCGAGGAGAGACTGAAGCTTTCGCTTATGGGTCTTGGCCAAGTAGCCCCAAACGGGCATCGCGTAGGTAACCATCGGCGCCACGTACGTGGAGACGATAAGCTTCTCTAGGCGTCGGATCATGGCGTTGCTACATAGTATGGATCTGAGTTGGTAAAGACGATGGGCGGTCTTTCGGGCTACTTGCGCAGAGTGTGTCCGCCAGGTGAGACGTCGGTCGAGGTGAACCCCGAGGTACCTGACCTCTCGAGACCAGGGCAGAAGTGTGTCGCCTACGTAGAGTCTGTCGGGGAGCCTAAAGCGTCTGGAGAAGACTACTGCTGTGCTCTTGGCTGCGTTGATGGCAACTCTCCATTTCTCTGCCCACTCAACATATTCGTCCAATTGCTCCTGGAGCCAGATAACGGCCGTCTCAGCACGACGATCGACAGGATACACTGCCGTGTCGTCGGCGAACATGGCCAACCTGGTGCCAGGCAACTTGGGCACGTCGTTGACGTACACAGAGAAAAGCAGGGGGACCAAGACGCTTCCCTGAGGGACACCAGCAGTAATAGCCCTTTCCAAGGGAAGGGTGTTATCAACTCTCACGCGAAAGGTCCTGTTCCGAAGAAAGCTAGCAATCAGATGAAGGTAGCAATCCGGAAGCAGAATCTCCGTGAGTTTGTAAAGTAGGCCTGGATGCCAAACACGATCGAAAGCCTTCTCGACATCAAGGAAAACGGCGACGGTCTGCTCTCGCGAGCAACCGGCCTCGGCCACGGTCTCCACGAAACGCATCAATTGATGCGTCGAGGAGTGCCCAGCACGAAAACCGAATTGCTCGGGGACCAGAATATCGAACCGTTGAAGGTGATCCGTTAGCCGCCGCTGGACTAGTCGTTCGAAGACTTTCGAAGTGGACGACAGCAGGCTGATAGGCCGGAGGTTCTCGGCGAACTTGTGGTCTTTTCCCGGCTTCGGGATCATCGTGACCGTAGCCGAACGCCATTTCTTAGGAAAATAGGCGAATCGGAAGCAGGCATTAAACAAGTCGACCAGGAAGCGAACTCCCCGGTCCGGAAGTCTCTGTAGGGCGGTGTTGGTAACACCGTCCGGTCCAGGGCTCTTCCGGGGCCGACGCGCTAAAAGCCTGTCCGTTACCTCTTCCACCGAAGTGGGTTCAGGTTCGGATGTGATCGGGCTGCCGAGAGAAGCCTCAACTTCGGCTTCTATCTCCTCGTCGGAGTCTGGGTCCCCGGACGGGTTAGGAGCAAATTGAAGCTCCAGGTACCCGGCCAGGAACTCTGATTTCTCGTCCGGCTTGGCAAGGGGATGTCCACCAGGCCCGTTGATGGCCGGGAGTGGAGGACGGCGCCTCTTCCCGGTCATCGCGGTAGGTATCCTCTAAACGGAGGAGTCCCCCTCCGGTGCATAATCTGCCATTTTGGCGACCGTAAATTCCCAGCAGCTTCGTCGGAAGGCCTGCAAGTCACGACGTAACTTGCCGGCCGCCCGATTGAAGCTGGCCTTGTCGTCCGGATCTCGCGTCCGCTGCCACCGTCTCCGAAGTCTGTTCTTCTCTAAAGCGAGAAGACGGACTTCTTCTGGGATCCGGTGATAATCGGGCGTGAGATTAGGCTTCATCCGTGAGCACACGCCGACGGAAGAGACCACGGCTTCATCGAACAAGGCTACCGCCTCGTCGATGTGCTGAGTGGTATCAAGCGGAACCTCCTCGGGAAGCCTGCGACAAAAGGCAGGCCCGAAGCGGTCCCACTCGACCACTCGTCGCGCTGCTCTCCCAATCGTGTGACGGGTAGGTACGTGCACCTCGATGGGACAATGGTCAGAGGACAGTTCCGTTAACACGGATACCTCAATCTGGTTGACAACTCCCTTGACAACTGCAATGTCTAGTATGTCAGGTCGGGCTCCAAGTCGGAGGGGATAGTGCGTCGGTTGTCCGGGTCCGTAGGCTCGTAGGTGGTGGTCGTGTAGGTACCTGCTAAGCGCCCTCCCGGATGGCGTAGTCAATCGACTATCCCATTCGGGGTGTTTGCAGTTCAGGTCACCTGCAAGAATTACCTTCCTATGCGCACTGAAAATTGCGGACAGGTCGGCGTCTAGAACTGGTTTGGTCGGTGGTTTGTAAGCCGAAACCAGGAGGACACCTCCGAGAACTCCGGAGAGTTCAACGGCTGTGGCCTCGATATTTTGGGGAGGAGGCAAGACCACGCGGTGATGTGCAATGCAACGTTTCACCGCTATGGCCGTACCACCCCCCGCGTTCCGCCCAGGTCTATCGTCCCTGTAAAACGCATAGTTGGGCAATCTCACGTTGTCATGTGCCCTAAGCCAGGTCTCAGAGAGGAGAAGCACGTCGGGCTTGCGACGGGCTAGGAACTCTCTAAGTTCCTCGAGTTTGGGCAGAAGGCTGTTGGCGTTCCACGCTATAATGGAAAGGTCGCGCTTAATGGATATAATTCTGTTAGCGTGGAGCATTACAGAAGACCTATGGCGGCTGCAGCTTCCGCGAGGAGGAGTAACTTTTCAGTCGGGTTCGCCGTACGAAGACGCTCCCGGATTGATCGATAAAGACGGGCCACTTCTTCGAGGTCATATTCCTCGAGGAAAGACTTTACCTCGGCAAGAGCTGAGGGGGATGTGGACGACGATGAAGCAGATGGGGCAGGGTCGCTGCGGGCTGAATTCACCCGAGATGTGTTCCTGGGTGGGCGCTCGGTCCTTTCAGCTGCAGGACGGGGCTCTACTCTGGACTGCCGAGCAACCCCAGCGCCGGAGCGCTGCGTTGGTCTGGTTTGTGGTTTCTGGGCGGGGGGAGCGGGAGCAGCGTTTTTCTCTTTCTTCTGCTTCTTCTTCTTCCTAGACTTGGGTTTGTAGCGAGCCGCAGGTTGGGGAGATTAAGACCTCTCAGGGACTGGCTCGACTACTTCCGGGGCAGGTTCCTCGTCCATTGGAACGGGCTGATCTAGGGTCGATGCTGGCGTAGCATGCTCTTCCCGAGCAGGTTGGGACGATGCACGTGGCTGAGCACGTGGGCGAGGTCGGGCGGGAGGTTGTGGCACAGATGAGCTGACCTTCTCCGGGAGACGGGGAAAGGCAGCACGATCCGGGACGACTGGAAGCTGCTGGCGGGCAGGAGGGTTGTTCCTGTCCGCAGCCTGCCTCAGATGCTGCTGGAAAACCCAGCATCCTCTGTAATTGGCCGAGTGAGGTTCGCCGCAATTAATACAAAAGCGGCGCCCCGCAGCCGGTAATTGACAGGCCTTGGTCGGATGCGGCTTTCCGCATCTGACGCAGACCTCAGCGTTGTGGCAGCTGTCCGAGCCGTGCCCGAACCGTTGGCAACGATGGCACTGCGGGACGTGACCAGCTTCGCGGCTCCTTTCGACTTTTATTCTGAGCCCGCAAAGACTGGTCAGGCCCAGCAGTCTGTCTGCCTGGTCCCCCTTCAGGAGTATCACCCGGAGGAGGGGTAACTTTCGCCTGGGTCCATACGTGGTGTAGAGCCTAATGCTCTCCTTAATCGGGGAGCCGAGTTGGCGGAGCTCGTCCGCCACCTCGTCCGGATCGGTTTCCTCGTCCAGGCCGCGAATAATCAGCCGGACGTGAGCCGCCTTCTCATTGGTGAAGGTGTGAAATTGCAGACCATTTGCCTGTAAGAACAGGTAGACGGCACGGTACTCTTCGTCCGTCGCGCAGCTAACGCGCAGGCAGTACCTTCCACGAAGAGACATCTGCACGTCCGCCGAGAGACGAACGCCGAGCCGGAGGCGTCTGGAAAAGTCAACGACGTTCTTGACGCCGTTGACGAACAAAGGTGGAGGGCGGCTTCGACGGGAAGGAGCATCCAGATCAAGCTCCGGTTCATCGGGGAGCGGAGTTTCCTCCGCTTTCCGCTTCTTCTTAGATGTCACAACTGTGAATGACGACCCAGGCGTGGGCTGGGACGCAGTACACGTCGGGGCAGGAGTACCCCTATTGACAGAGTTGGACTCGGCCGAGACCGATTGGTGGCCCTGAGAAGGACCACTGCACGATCCGACCGAGTCAGGGACAGGGTCGGGACCTACCGATGAAGCATTGTATTGGCCCTTAGCAGGACCATTCCGCTGCCCGGCCGCAACGCGACGGTCGCCCATCGCGTTTTGGCAAAGGTATTCGGGCCGAAGCCCTCCTACTGGGATACTGAACCCGCTTAGCGCCGGTATTGGAGGCCGCACCACGATTAAGCGAAGCGACCGACCGCTACCGGCAGGGACCTAACTTAGCCTACGCCAAGCTAAGCGGGCGATGCCTCCAAAAGCCGCGGGAAAAACAGTAAATTAAGCTAGGCTTACCTGAAGCGATCCCACGAAGTAATCCCAACAGGTCCGGGGTTCGCGAAAGCCAAAAACACGGGTAGCGGATCCTTTTCTCGCCAGTGAGTCGGCGCGCAGCCCGGAAAACGGACTGTGGCGTGACTTCCAGAGACTCAAGATATGAGTCCCATCGATGAGCAGTGGCATCAAGCAGAAGCTGCTTGACAAGGTCTGATTGGGCGTGTAGCCTGCGTTGTACGGCAGGGTCCCCCGGGTTTGTTGCCATCTCCGGCGGAGCTGGCGCCGGTTGCGGATGGCCAGAATCACCTCTTCAGGTAACTGCGAGCGTCTGTTGGGCGCAGGGACGTTATAGGTGTGTTTGTCCATAGCGGACGTGACGACTTCTTGAAGATAGTCGGCCAAACGGTCTTCATCATCCGGGCTGGAGATGTCGACCTGGGGGTCAGATGGTACTGTTCGACCCAGTTCATCGTGGAACGATCGCCAGTTGACTCTCGTTACACGATGGGGAGGCTGGAGAGGTGTGTCCAGCGTGGGCCGAACAGTGAGTAATAATGGGTCGTGATCAGACGAGAGGTCTGACACTGCTTCTATAGCGATAGGGTAGGCCAAGTCTTTGACAACAGCAATGTCAAGGACGTCTGGAGGTCCCCGTTGGTTGGAGATATAGGTCGGTGATCTAGGACCAAGAGCGTTCACATGAGGATGACGTTGAACGTATTGGTACAGAGAGCGGCCGTACGGGTTAGAGACACGGCTGTTCCATAGGGGATGCTTACTATTAAAGTCTCCGGCTGCGATGGTTGGTAAAGGGTCTTCTAAGAGAGCGTCCCATTCATTCTCGTCGGGCGGTGGTCCACCTCGAGGGGGGAGGTAGACTAAAACCAGTCGAACCTCCCGATCCCCGATGCAGAGAGCAACCGCCGTCGCCTCCAAGCGATCGCCTCGCCTCGCTCGAGGCGATCGCCTCGGATTTCTCCGCATTGACCGCCATCCTCCACTTCCGTAGCCAGTCCGGAAGTACGGCGAGCTGACGTTGCACCAGGCCAGCTGCGAAATCAAGACTCGCTGAGCTGGCGTGGTACATAGCGTCATCCGCATAGAGCGAGAGAGTGACTCCAGGCTGAACAGGCAGGTCGTTCGTGTACACGAGGTACAGAACGGGGCCAAGGACAGATCCCTGAGGTACGCCTGCGGCGACTGGTCGGACGGATGAGTACGACCCTTCGACGCATACCCTAAAGATACGATCGCACAAGTACGATCGGAGAAAATGAACGAATGAGGCAGGGAGGGGGGAGTGGGCCAGTTTGTAGAGAAGGCCTTCGTGCCAGACTCGATCGAAGGCCTTACTCACGTCGAGCAATACAGCGACAGAGGACAGATGCTTGTTGTAGGCGTCCGTCAAATGGGTAACAACCCGGACGAGTAGAAGGGTCGTCGAGTGCTCTCTGCGAAAGCCGAACTGCTCCTGCCGAATGAAACCATCCAGCAGAGGCGCGTACCGACCGTGCAGGAGGCGCTCGAGTACCTTCGATATGACTGGCAACAGTGAGATGGGTCGATGATTTGAGGGGTCAATACGCAGTTTGCGAGGCTTGGGGATCATGATGAGTTTCGCACGCTTCCACAGGCTGGGGATGTAATGAAGCCGGAGACATCCATTGAACAGCTCGTGGACCAAGTTGATGAGGCTAGGGGGAGCGTGTTGTAGCGCCGCCGCTCCGATACGATCATCGCCGGGCGCCCTCTTAGGGCGAAGTCGACCAATAGCCGAGACAACATCGGCCCGGTCGAACGGGTCAGGGATGTCAGCTGGAGGGCGGGAAAAATATCCAGATAGGAATTCTGCGACCTCGGCCGAGTAGACGGGGTCGCAGACGCCTCCGTGGACGGTGAATTGCTCCTCCATGGTTGCGGCAAAGACTTCAGCTTTGCCGGCCGCGGAGTACACAATGCCGTCCGGTGATCTGAGGGGATGGCGGGTCCTTTTGTCGCCATTAAGTCGACTCGCAGCCTGCCAGACAGACTCGGGCCGGACTTCAAGAGACTCGAGATACGAGTCCCAACGATGTGCGGTGGCATCAAGCAGAAGCTGCTTGACAAGGTCAGATTGGGCGTTTAACCTGCGTTTGATAGCAGGATCCCGGGTTTGCTGCCATCTCCGGCGGAGTTGGCGCCGAGTTTGGATGGCGAGGAGCACCTCTTCAGGTAGTTGAGACCGGCGATTTGTCTCTGGGACGAGATAGGTGTGTGTGTCCATAGCGGACGTAACGACTTCTTGAAGATAGTCGGCCATACGGTCCGCATCAGCCGTAGAGGCGATGGGGGCCGGGGGGTCAGATGGCACTGTTCGTTGGAGTTCGTCATGATAGGAGCGCCAGTTGACTCTCCGTGGACGAGAGGGGGGTTGGAGAGGTGTGTCCAACAGGGGACGAACAGTGATAAGTACCGGGTCGTGGTCGGACGAGAGGTCCGATACAGCACTTACAGTGATAGGGATGGCCAGGTCCTTGACAATGACAATGTCAAGGACATCCGGAAAGCCCCTAGTCGGCACGTGGGTCGGTGAGTCAGGACCAATAACTGAGACCTGGAGATGACGCTGAACGTAGCTGTAGAGCGAGCGGCCACGCGGGTTCGTGACACGGCTGTTCCAAGAGGGATGCTTGGAGTTGAAGTCTCCGGCAGCTATAGTAGGTAGTTCGTGATCGAGGAGGGCGTCCCACTCCTCAGGCGGAGGAGGCCCCCCGGGCCCGGGAGGGAGGTACGCCGAAATTAGGCGAACCTCCCGATCCCCGATCCAGAGGGCCACCACCGTCGTCTCCAAATACCTAGTATCTGGAGGGGGTAAGAGACGATGGGCAATGCGCCTGTGGACGAGAATGGCAGTACCCCCGCTGGGACGAGCGGGGGGTTGTAGCCGGGGCCTATCCGTGCGATATGTAGTGTACGCCGGAAGCTGAAAGGAAGCAGCAGGGGTAAGGAAAGTTTCGGAGAGTAGGATGGCATCTAGGTCATGTTCAGTGGCAAAGTTAGGCAATTCGGCTCGGCGA
The DNA here is from genome assembly GCA_034769895.1 of Magicicada septendecula. Taxonomy (NCBI): domain Eukaryota; kingdom Metazoa; phylum Arthropoda; class Insecta; order Hemiptera; family Cicadidae; genus Magicicada; species Magicicada septendecula. The sequence continues at coordinate 158,188,536 of CM068367.1, forward strand.
GACGGAACGCCACACGCGTTCCATGCCACCAGCCGAAGAGGCCTAGACATTGAGAGGCAGGAGAGTCATGAGTGAGGTAAGAATGGTGACTAGCAGAGACTGGACGTCCTTGGCAGCCAAGATTTGAGGGATGAGGGTCTCAACCCAGACACGCAAACGATCGGCAAAGGTCGGGTCCGAGGACCCTTCCTCCGTCGATGGCGCCTGCGGCGTGGGCGGGGGCACTCGATACATGATACCATTATCGGGCCGAGGTGTGGTTGTAGGCTGCCGAGGCTCTTTGGGAGCTGGGGCAGATGCTGACCTAGTTGCAGCGGGCTTGTGCTGCGTGAGGATGGTGGTCGATGACTTTTTCTTCTTTGGCGCGGGTTGCTTTCGCGACGAGGCCAAAGGAGGGAAAGATGCATCGGAGGCGGCGGCTGCCGCGTAACTGAGCGCTCCGGCAGGCGCTGGGCAGGTCGGGGGGGGACTACAGCGGCTGCAGGCGCAGACGAGGTAGCCGGAACTGGGTCCGCCGGGGCGGCAGATACAGGGGCTGAGGGTTTCTTGGGGGTAGGTGGGATAGGCTTTTGGGCCTTGGTGATGCGCTTTAGGGCGTCATGATAGTGCTTGCACTGGCGAGAGCTTGCCGGGTGTGGGTCACGACAGTTTGCACACGTGGCAGTGGCGGTGCGTTCACGAGGACAATCGCCCTTGTGATGACCTTCACCACAACGAATGCAGCGTGTCGGGTAGTGACAATAGATACTGCTGTGTCCGTACCGCTGGCAGTTGTAGCACTGCTTGGGTCCGGGTCGGGACTCGAAAGCTGAAACTTTTACCCGGAGGTAAAAGAGAGAGTCTACTTGATATATTGTCTGGAAATTCCCTACCTTGAGGATTTTCACAAGGAAGGCATTTCTGGGAATGCGTCTGCCGGGGGAGAAGAGAGGAGTCACTGAGCTGACAGTAAAGCCCAAAAGTTCAAGGGCGTGAGAAATTGTAGGCACGGGAACATCGGCGGGGATGCCGATGATCTCGACCTTGAGTTCCCTCTCCTCCGGCAGGGCGTAGGTGTAATACGGGATACCACGATCAGTCAGCAGTTTCTGGGCGAGCCGGAAACTATCGATGGTCGTGGTCTCAATTCTGACGGAGCGGCTACCCTGACAAACTGCAGTCAGGGTATTCGCAGGAGCGGCCCGGTGAAGTCGCCGCATGACCTTATCCCAGTCAATAGGCCGGTCAAAAATCAGAGGCGGCAACCGCCGGGACGGGGTAGGTAGCGAGGTGGCCGTAGCAGGTCTATCCGTGGCAGGACCCAGCTGGGAAGACCGCCCGGACCCCGCGGAGTCGCCACTGTTTCGCCGTTTCCGGCTACTTACAGTCTGCCACTCCTCAGTGTCCATTGCACTCGACCCAGCCGACACCGCCTCGGGGTCGGTCGGTAAAGGTTGCGCCAAAGCGCCAGGTGGGATTTCGTGGGCCTGAGAAGGACCGACGGGAATGTTGGTTGCGGCCATCGGCGAGGTTAACCTACGCCTAGGCTGGTGAGACTTTAGAGATCGCTAGCTGGGTAGTGAGGTATACTACTTAAAAGCTACAACACTTACCAGGCAACAGTCAGCAGCGGAGAACACCAAAACACCACTAACACCAGAAACTCGAGTTCACCACTGCCCGCACGATTGTAACACAGAGCACTAATTATATATAACACTTTGTGAAAGTTTCAAAAAGATTGAATGGTAATTAGCGAAGTTATAGCGCTCCAGACAAGCTGGAGCCAGTGTTGTGCAATGGAAAATTCCACGCACAAGAACAAGAAAACGAGCGACGCAGCCTACCTTGGCAACAGCTCAGGGTAGACTCACGTGAACCGCAGGCTAAACGCCCAATCAGACCTTGTCAAGCAGCTTCTGCTTGATGCCACTGCTCATCGATGGGACTCATATCTTGAGTCTCTGGAAGTCACGCCACAGTCCGTTTTCCGGGCTGCGCGCCGACTCACTGGCGAGAAAAGGACCCGCTACCCGTGTTTGTGGCTTTCGCGAACCCCGGACCTGTTGGGATTACTTCGTGGGATCGCTTCAGGTAAGCCTAGCTTAATTTACTGTTTTTCCCGCGGCTTTTGGAGGCATCGCCCGCTTAGCTTGGCGTAGGCTAAGTTAGGTCCCTGCCGGTAGCGGTCGGTCGCTTCGCTTAATCGTGGTGCGGCCTCCAATACCGGCGCTAAGCGGGTTCAGTATCCCAGTAGGAGGGCTTCGGCCCGAATACCTTTGCCAAAACGCGATGGGCGACCGTCGCGTTGCGGCCGGGCAGCGGAATGGTCCTGCTAAGGGCCAATACAATGCTTCATCGGTAGGTCCCGACCCTGTCCCTGACTCGGTCGGATCGTGCAGTGGTCCTTCTCAGGGCCACCAATCGGTCTCGGCCGGGTCCAACTCTGTCAATAGGGGTACTCCTGCCCCGATGTGTACTGCGTCCCAGCCCACGCCTGGGTCGTCATTCACAGTTGTGACATCTAAGAAGAAGCGGAAAGCGGAGGAAACTCCGCTCCCCGATGAACCGGAGCTTGATCTGGATGCTCCTTCCCGTCGAAGCCGCCCTCCACCCTTGTTCGTCAACGGCGTCAAGAACGTCGTTGACTTTTCCAGACGCCTCCGGCTCGGCGTTCGTCTCTCGGCGGACGTGCAGATGTCTCTTCGTGGAAGGGACTGCCTGCGCGTTAGCTGCGCGACGGACGAAGAGTACCGTGCCGTCTACCTGTTCTTACAGGCAAATGGTCTGCAATTTCACACCTTCACCAATGAGAAGGCGGCTCACGTCCGGCTGATTATTCGCGGCCTGGACGAGGAAACCGATCCGGACGAGGTGGCGGACGAGCTCCGCCAACTCGGCTTCCCGATTAAGGAGAACATTAGGCTCTACACCACGTATGGACCCAGGCGAAAGTTACCCCTCCTCCGGGTGATACTCCTGAAGGGGGACCAGGCAGACAGACTGCTGGGCCTGACCAGTCTTTGCGGGCTCAGAATAAAAGTCGAAAGGAGCCGCGAAGCTGGCCACGTCCCGCAGTGCCATCGTTGCCAACGGTTCGGGCACGGCTCGGACAGCTGCCACAACGCTGAGGTCTGCGTCAGATGCGGAAAGCCGCATCCGACCAAGGCCTGTCAATTGCCGGCTGCGGGGCACCGCTTTTGTATTAATTGCGGCGAATCTCACTCGGCCAATTACAGAGGATGCTGGGTTTTCCAGCAGCATCTGAGGCAGGCTGCGGACAGGAACAACCCTCCTGCCCGCCAGCAGCTTCCAGTCGTCCCGGATCGTGCTGCCTTTCCCCGTCTCCCGGAGAAGGTCAGCTCATCTGTGCCACAACCTCCCGCCCGACCTCGCCCACGTGCTCAGCCACGTGCATTGTCCCAACCGGCTCGGGAAGAGCATGCTACGCCAGCATCGGTCCTAGATCAGCCCGTTCTAATGGACGAGGAACCTGCCCCGGAAGTAGTCGAGCCAGTCCCTGAGAGGTCTGAATCTCCCCAACCTGCGGCTCGCTACAAACCCAAGTCTAGGAAGAAGAAGAAGCAGAAGAAACAGAAAAACGCTGCTCCCGCTCCCCCTGCCCAGAAATCACAAACCAGACCAACGCAGCGCTCCGGCGCTGGGGTTGCTCGGCAGTCCAGAGTAGAGCCCCGTCCTGCAGCTGAAAGGACCGAGCGCCCACCCAGGAACACATCTCGGGTGAATTCAGCCCGCAGCGACCCTGCCCCATCTGCTTCATCGTCGTCCACATCCCCCTCAGCTCTTGCCGAGGTAAAGTCTTTCCTCGAGGAATATGACCTCGAAGAAGTGACCCGTCTTTATCGATCAATCCGGGAGCGTCTTCGTACGTCGAACCCGACTGAAAAGTTCCTCCTCCTCGCGGAAGCTGCAGCCGCCATAGGTCTTCTGTAATGCTCCACGCTAACAGAATTACCTCCATTAAGCGCGACCTTTCCATTATAGCGTGGAACGCCAACAGCCTTCTGCCCAAACTGTAGGAACTTAGAGAGTTCCTAGCCCGTCGCAAGCCCGACGTGCTTCTCCTCTCTGAGACCTGGCTTAGGGCACATGACAACGTGAGATTGCCCAACTATGCGTTTTACAGGGACGATAGACCTGGGCGGAACGCGGGGGGTGGTACGGCCATAGCGGTGAAACGTTGCATTGCACATCACCGCGTGGTCTTACCTCCTCGCCAAAATATCGAGGCCACAGCCGTTGAACTCTCCGGAGTTCTCGGAGGTGTCCTCCTGGTTTCGGCTTACAAACCGCCGACCAAACCAGTTCTAGACGTCGACCTGTCCGCAATTTTCAGTACGCATAGGAAGGTAATTCTTGCAGGTGACCTGAACTGCAAACACCCCGAATGGGGTAGTCGATTGACTACGCCATCCGGGAGGGCGCTTAGCAGGTACCTACACGACCACCACCTACGAGCCTACGGACCCGGACAACCGACGCACTATCCCCTCCGACTTGGAGCCCGACCTGACATACTAGACATTGCAGTTGTCAAGGGAGTTGTCAACCAGATTGAGGTATCCGTGTTAACGGAACTGTCCTCTGACCATTGTCCCATCGAGGTGCACGTACCTACCCGTCACACGATTGGGAGAGCAGCGCGACGAGTGGTCGAGTGGGACCGCTTCGGGCCTGCCTTTTGTCGCAGGCTTCCCGAGGAGGTTCCGCTTGATACCACTCAGCACATCGACGAGGCGGTAGCCTTGTTCGATGAAGCCGTGGTCTCTTCCGTCGGCGTGTGCTCACGGATGAAGCCTAATCTCACGCCCGATTATCACCGGATCCCAGAAGAAGTCCGTCTTCTCGCTTTAGAGAAGAACAGACTTCGGAGACGGTGGCAGCGGACGCGAGATCCGGACGACAAGGCCAGCTTCAATCGGGCGGCCGGCAAGTTACGTCGTGACTTGCAGGCCTTCCGACGAAGCTGCTGGGAATTTACGGTCGCCAAAATGGCAGATGATGCACCGGAGGGGGACTCCTCCGTTTACAGGATACCTACCGCGATGACCGGGAAGAGGCGCCGTCCTCCACTCCCGGCCATCAACGGGCCTGGTGGACATTCCCTTGCCAAGCCGGACGAGAAATCAGAGTTCCTGGCCGGGTACCTGGAGCTTCAATTTGCTCCAACCCGTCCGGGGACCCAGACTCCGACGAGGAGATAGAAGCCGACGTTGAGGCTTCTCTCGGCAGCCCGATCACATCCGAACCTGAACCCACTTCGGTGGAAGAGGTAACGGACAGGCTTTTAGCGCGTCGGCCCCGGAAGAGCCCTGGACCGGACGGTGTTACCAACACCGCCCTACAGACTTCCGGACCGGGGAGTTCGCTTCCTGGTCGACTTGTTCAATGCCTGCTTCCGATTCGCCTATTTTCCTAAGAAATGGCGTTCGGCTACGGTCACGATGATCCCGAAGCCGGGAAAAGACCACAAGTTCGCCGAGAACCTCCGGCCTATCAGCCTGCTGTCGTCCACTTCGAAAGTCTTCGAACGACTAGTCCAGCGGCGGCTAACGGATCACCTTCAACGGTTCGATATTCTGGTCCCCGAGCAATTCGGTTTTCGTGCTGGGCACTCCTCGACGCATCAATTGATGCGTTTCGTGGAGACCGTGGCCGAGACCGGTTGCTCGCGAGAGCAGACCGTCGCCGTTTTCCTTGATGTCGAGAAGGCTTTCGATCGTGTTTGGCATCCAGGCCTACTTTACAAACTCACGGAGATTCTGCTTCCGGATTGCTACCTTCATCTGATTTCTAGCTTTCTTCGGAACAGAACCTTTCGCGTGAGAGTTGATAACACCCTTTCCTCGGAAAGGGCTATTACTGCTGGTGTCCCTCAGGGAAGCGTCTTGGGCCCCCTGCTTTTCTCTGTGTACGTCAACGACGTGCCCAAGTTGCCTGGCACCAGGTTGGCCATGTTCGCCGACGACACGGCTGTGTATGCTGTCTATCGTCGTGCTGAGACGGCCGTTATCTGGCTCCAGGAGCAATTGGACGAATATGTTGAGTGGGCAGAGAAATGGAGAGTTGCCATAAACGCAGCCAAGAGCACAGCAGTAGTCTTCTCCAGACGCTTTAGGCTCCCCGACAGACTCTACGTAGGCGACACACTTCTGCCCTGGTCTCGAGAGGTCAGGTACCTCGGGGTTCACCTCGACCGACGTCTCACCTGGCGGACACACTCTGCGCAAGTAGCCCGAAAGACCGCCCATCGTCTTTACCAACTCTGACCCATAAACGTAGTAATTATTGCCATCATTAGATGGTATTTATGATGTGGTATTTCTTTGTTCTGTCTTTATGGTTGTTTTATGTCTCTTTTCTGTTTGTCTGTCTTTGTCTCTGTCTGTCGTGTCTGTCCGTCTCTCTCTCTCTCTCTCTCTCTCTCTCTCTCTCTCTCTCTCTCTCTCTCTCTCTCTCCCTCTCTCTCTCTCCCTTTCTTTCTTCTTCTTCTTCTTCTTCATCTTTCTGTTTCTTCTGTCAACTCTATTGTTTGCTTTTTTTTTGCGTTCCGTCTCTTCAATTTTGTGTCACAGTTTTGTAGTGATATAAATGTGATTACAGAAGTAATGAAACTACCAAAAACATTAAAATCCGGGTGATCTTCTCAGAGATCAGATTAAGAAAACGACTTCTGAACTTTGAATATAAGAAAGTTGAATCTGCATTTGCTAATATGCAAACCGTTTTGATATATTTAGAGTGGTAATAGTGAACCACGTTTATATATCTGATTACATGTCTGGTGTTAAAGCAAGTTTTTTCCGGTCTTTCCGATATCCGGCTGTTACATTTAGCAAAACAATAATTTTGCAATACGTTTATTTACTTCAATCTTGATGTGCCAAACTGTAATCAAATTTTATCTGCCCATTAAAATTATTTTACCAAATATGTTCTTTCGTTTCTATTGAACACCATGATGTCATAAAATGCAGAAAGTAAGAAAACGTAATGCCAGCATCAGTAATAAAATTAATTGTTAGTGTGTCAGTATAATAAATGTTCAATAATAAATTTTAGGATATCAATTTAAAACCCTTGTTGAAAATTAACTTAAAATTCAATTTACAAGTATTATAAAAATATTTGAAAATGGATGTAGTTTCCTTGGAATCGCGACTGTCGCTTTTCTCATGCCTTCTGGTTACACATCATCAGCAGAAAATTAATTGTTCAGGTAAATTGAAACTGTACCAATTTATTATATCATCTGACATATTGTAACTTACTATCTACGTATACGTCTTAGTGTATAGGCCTATGTGCAATGCGTTTGGGTTAGCCATACTACTGTGAATATACAGACCAAAATCAGCAATGCATTACTGCATTATACATATCAGTAATTCATAAAGACTTGTCAATAACATTTTTCTCCATTAATTTCATCAAGGAAAACCATTAGAGTTTACTAAAATAATTAGACGTTGTGAAATACCGATTTATTAATTTAAAAAATCAGGCGTTTCTTGCCATTGTGAACTTCTTACTACTATAAGATCACTTAGTAATAATAAAGTACATTTACAACTGTATAGAAATTCAATTTACTTGTATTAATATACAAATAAATCTAGATTGTTTACACATCTCAATTAATTATATTTGTAAACTTAAAGATACAACTAATATTTATAGTAATTATGCTAGTAGTCTGTAATGAGTTTGATTGTAGTTCTGCGGAGTTCAAACATTCGTAACTGTGCAAAAAAATGTGAATTAATTACAAGATTTTTTATTTTTATAGTTAATTCCCAACAATCTAACAGTACATATACTGAATTATTGTCTAATGCGTCAGAACGTTTTTGTTCTGGAAAAGACATACCAGTAGTCTGGTGTTGGCACAGTCGTCTACAACAAGATATCTCTATCCCAAGCTCAGATACCACTGCTCAAAGCCCTGTGCGCAGCGGAATGGCTTACAATCCTGAGGAAAATCTTAGGCCCGGTCAAAGTAACTGTAAGTACAGAAGGCGGCATGACTACAAATTATACACAGGTTTGGAAAAAATAATTGGCACAATTTGGAAAAGAAGGATTGGTTTTTATGATCACATGACACCAGAGAGCATGGCCAACCAGGTGTTGCCTACATTCTAAGTAAGAAAACCAAGGGGGCTTGTTTCTTCCGAGGTTCAAAGGAATCTGTAAGAAGTGGGGATTTCATGTGAAGACATCCAGGAACGTTACATTCTTAAGAAAAGATTTGGTGCACACCAGGGCCTCCAGGAAATTCCCAACGTTAGAACAGGGAAGATATAGACTAAAGAACAAAAGGAAGTGCATCGAAAACCATTACTCGAATACTGAACAAACAATAAAATAAAAGGTAGAAAATAGTTTAAACAACGTAGTTCAAAACTGGTCAAAACGAGAAAAAGTATTCACTTTAATTTAATGCTAGAATAAAGTGTCTTTTTCCTTCTTATCAAAACCACCACTACCATTACCATCATCATCGTCTTCATTACCATATCATCATAATTACAATCACCACGACAGTTCTGTCAACTGTGAGTAGTGCCTCACCATTTATTCTTCAGTGGTTAAGGTTTGGTATTCCTCAGCCTTATGAGTCCATGTCAGATCACTATACCAAAGTAACAAGATAATTTTTTTCAATCTTAGTGCGTAGGCTTTCACGGCCGGTGTCATTACGATTATTTTCTAAAACTTCCGGGCTGAAAGGCCGTGGTCGATTGCTTAAAATGCTGCTAAACGTTTCGGCCGCACCACCGGTGGCCATCTTCAGTAGCAAAAGAAAGAAATGTGTTCGAATAGATGATACGCCGAACACGTCTCCCAATGGACTGGGAACAAGCAACAGTGAGTTATTTTTTTTTTTTTTTTTTTTTCGCTCTGGGCTTTGCGGTTGTGCGTCGCAGAGACGAACCGCACGGGAACTGAGTTCCGAGCTACCTTCTGGAGCTCCTGCCTCGTGGCCCTGCCCAAGTAGGGCGCGTGCTCTATAGCAGGCCGATTCTCGGCTGTTGTGCTAGCCTACGCTAGCGCAGTATGCACCGAGGGCGTTTCCACGAATCACCTGGGCGTATACGGTACCTTCCCAGCCCAGTCACTAGAGGATTGCCTGGGAACCTCGCCGCACGTGCATAAAATTTGCGTGCAAGCCGCCTGAAAGTGTCGTCTAAGGAGCGGACGCCAAGTCCTCTCCTTAGAAGGCGAGATGAGAAGCGACGGGGGACTTTGGCCGCTAGCCGAAGCCCCCTGTCGAGGACGCTCTGCAACTTCTTTTTATGCATTGCGGCGAGGTAACCCCAGACCGGGCAGGCGTAGGTAATGACCGGCAGCAGATACGCGCCGACGATCATCCTACCCAATTTCCTGGTCATGGCTGAGCTGATCAGGAGTGGAAACAGTGCGCACAGGCGAGTGGATGCTCGCTTTAGAACTGTCTGTGCGTGGGTACGCCAGGTGAGCCGACGGTCGAGGTGTAAGCCGAGGTACTTGACCTCGTTGGACCAGCGCAAGTACGTTCTGCCGATACGTAGTTGCCTAACGGGGTTCTTCCGTCGCTTGGAGAATTCGACGGCTACGCTCTTGGTGGCGTTGAGTTGCACTCTCCAATTCTCAGTCCAGTCCACGAGCGTGTCGAGCTGGCGCTGCAGTCGTAGGACGGCCCTTTCCTCATGACGATCGGCCGTAAATACGGCCGTGTCGTCAGCGAAGAGGGCCATCTGGACTCCAGGCTGTCTCGGCACGTCGTTGACGTAGATCGAGAACAGAAGGGGGCCTAGAACGCTACCTTGAGGGACGCCGGCTGTGATTCGTCTCTCGGAAGAGACAGAATCGCCAACTCTCACGCAGAAGGTCCTCTCCGTCAGAAAGCTAGCAACCAGATGGAGGTAGCAGTCCGGGAGCTGGACTTCCCTAAGTTTGAATAAAAGGCCATCATGCCATACGCTGTCGAAGGCTTTCTCAACATCTAAGAAACAGCCAACGGTCCGTTCTCTCCGACACCCGGCTTCCGTGATGCTTTCCACCAGTCTCATCAGTTGATGAGTGGTCGAATGCCCCACACGAAAGCCGAACTGTTCGGGGACCAGCACGTCAAAGTTGGTTAGATGCTCTCGTACACGACGCTGTACGAGGCGCTCAAAAACCTTGGACGTAGCGGAAAGTAGGCTGATAGGCCGGAGGTTTTCCGAGCGGGTGGTATCCTTTCCCTGCTTCGGGATCACGATAACCGTCGCCTTTCTCCATTTATTGGGAAAGTAGGCCAGTCTAAGACACGCGTTGAACAAATCAGTCAAGAATTGAACTCCAGGCTCGGGAAGAAGTCGTAGAGCGGTGTTGGTAACACCGTCCGGGCCTGGAGCCTTTCTTGGCTGAAGTTCAGCGAGCCGATCTGAGACCTCTTCCAAAGAGATGGGTTCGGGCTCCGCCGTGATCGGAAGAGACAGAAAGTCTTCCACAGCCATCTCGACTTGTTCGTCGAAGTCCCAGTCCATGGGCGGGTTGGGAGCGAACTGACGCTCGAAACACAAGCCCAAGTACTCGGCCTTCTCCTCCGGGCGACCCAGGAGTCGACCGAACGGTCCAACAATGGCGGGAAGTGGAGGTCGGCGCCTCCGTCCCGTCAATGCGGTAGGTATTCTGTACGGGTGAGATTGCGGGTCCGCATCCCCCGTTCGGGCCACGTCGAGTTCCCAACAGCTACGTCGGAACGCCTTCAGACTGCCACGCAGTCGTCCGGTGAGCCGATTGTATGCTGCCTTATCGGCCGGATCACGGGTCCTCTGCCAACGTTTCCGGAAGTAATTCCTCTCGCGAGCGAGAAGAGAGACTTCCTCAGGGATGCGTTGGTAGTCAGGCGTGAAGCCAGCTCGCGTACGTGAAGACACGCCTATAGCCGAGATGATTGCCTCTTCGATTCCCGCAACTGCTTCGTCTAGGAGGCGAACGGAATCGAGTGGGGCCGCTGGCGGCAATCTACGGCACAAGGCCGGGCCGTAGCGATCCCAATCGATGACCTTCTGCTTGTCAGAACGTGCATAGGCGTGCTGGGTAGCGACGTGGACCAAGATAGGGTTGTGGTCGGATGTCAGCTCCGTAAGTGAGAATACCTCGACCGGACAGACAATTCCTTGGGTCACCGCGATGTCCAGAACATCGGGAGCCGCGTTAGGCAGTGACGGAAAGAACGTGGGTTGCGCTGGACCAAACACCATCGCCAGGCGCGATTCAACAAAACTGAGCAAGCGCCTCCCGTTCGGAGTAGTCAGGCGACTATTCCAAACGCGATGCTTGCAATTCAGATCGCCGGCCAAAATTACCCTTCGATGGGAATCGAAGATGACGTCCAGGTCGCTGACAAGGAGTTCAGCTTGTGGGGGCTTGTAAGCTGAGACCACGAGGACGCCGCCAAGAGCTCCGTGGACCTCAATGGCGGTGGCCTCTAGGTTGGTAAGCTGCGGCAAAGCGACACGATGATGACCTATGGAGGTCCTCACCGCGATCGCCGTGCCGCCTCCTCGTCGGCCAACTCGGTCATCCCGATAGACCACGTAATTTGGTAATCGAAACCGGTTCGCCGGGGTCAGGTGGGTTTCCCCGAGGAGAAGTACGTCGGGTTTGAACCGAGCCAGGAATTCAAGAAGGTCGGAATGCTTGGTACCGATGTTGTTAGCATTCCAGGCTACGAGCGAGAGATCTCGTCGAAGGGCTCGGTTCATAGAAGACCTATGACTTCGCAGGCTTCCACCAAGAGCCAACTGAATCTCTCAGTTGGGTCAGCAGTTTCCAGGCGGGCTCGGATGGACCTGAAGAGAGATGCGACTTTCGGGAGGTCGTAGCTAGACAGAAAGCCGCGGACGAACTGTGCGTCATTGGAACTGACGGACTGGGTGGTTTGCCTGGAAACTGAGGCCGCATAAGAGCGACCAGGTGTTACGGCAGATCGGGTCATGGTGGAAGCCATAGGACCAGGGCCAGACGGTTTTGGATCAGCGGCAGGAAAAGTACGCTGTTGCGCTTCGTCGGACTTATACCGGGAAGCAGGACTTTTCTTGGGCTGTGGGCAGGCAGGAGCTCGGGGCCGAGCATCCGGTGTGGGTATCCCTTTGTTCCTGGGTTTGATGCCTGCTCGCGGAAATCGCGGAGGTGGCACGGGCGGCGAGGCTACCTCTGGTTCAGAGGCGGGAGTAGGAGGTTCCGCGGAGGTGGAGGGTTCATTCTCCGGCTCCAAAACCGAGATAACAGCTACTGGGCGTGTCTCTGCTGTGGAAGGAGACGCGGTACGTTTAGTTGCCTTTGTAGGGGCTGGAGGTGGAGCCGGAGAGGGCGCGCGCCGTGCCGGTTGTGCCTGAGGTTTAGGCCTAGCCTGCATTTTAGGCTGTCTAGGTTGGGGCTGCATAACTGGCTGCCGTGGCTTCGGGAGGGGCCCCTGCGGCTTTTGCTTCCGCAGGAGCTCCGCCTTATAGACCGGGCAGTTTACGTTAGACGCTGCGTGGCCTTGGCCACAATTGATGCAGCGAAATTTGGTTTTGTCTGCCACAGTGCAGGCCTGTGTTGAATGTCCCAGAGAACATCGGAGACAGGCCGGGGCATTGCGGCAGACGTCGGTGTGATGGCCGAACCTCTGGCACCGGTGGCACTGCGCAAGCTTGCCCTGGGGTCGACTGGTTTCCACCCGGACGCGGAAGCCAAACAGCCGCGTCAGGTGGAAAATTTTATCAGCAGCCTCGCCCTTCTCGAGCTGGAGACGGACGAGCGGGAGAGGTACTCGGGTTTCTGAGTGAGTGTACAGGCGGAAAATTGCCTGCACCGGGTACCCGAGGTCGCGGAGTTCCAAGAGGATCTCCTGAGGATCAGTGTGCGCGTCAAGCCCTCGCAAAATGACAGACAAGGGCTTGACTCGCTTAGGAGTGAAGGTATGATATTGGAGGTTATGTGCTTGGAGGAAGGCCTCGACCAAGCGATGGTCCTCGAGCTGGCGGACGACAATCCTGACCGTATCACCGCCAAGCAGCTTCAGGTCAAGCTTGTCGGCCGACAGGCCGTGGGCCGCGATCAGCCGTCTGTATAAGGCGGCGACATTGGATACGCTATGGACGTACAGGGGCGGCGCACGACCAACAGCGGCAGCAGCCGGAGCTGCTGTCGAAGTAGTCGGAACCGCGACCTGTGGGCCCTGAGAAGGTCCAATGTCCATGGCCGAGGTCTGTGAGGAAGTGGATCCAGGTGCGTGGGTCCTCTTGGGCTTCTTAGCCGGGCGATTACGCCGACCAACGGTCGCGAACTCGCCCGACTCGTCTGCCGGCAGAGGGGGAAGCGGGTGAGGGAGAGGATCGTCCGTCTCCATCGCCCGAGGCGATTCTGGCGAGTCGCCCAGATGGGGCAGCAAGGCAGGGCCGAGCGACTCGGCACTTGAGCCGTTGCCTGTGGAAGGCATGCTGGCCAGGTGCGACGGCTGCCGGGCAGAGACTGCTAGGCAGTCACTGCCAGACGCCAGGGATCTCGGGTCCGGCCGAAGCGGGATTACCCGCGCGTCTTCCTTGTTCACGACGATGCGGGAGGAGCTGGGCTAACGACCAGCTTCGTTGAATACCAGTCCTTACCAAGACTGGTGTCCACTGGCCCCTTTACCCCGGCGATATCCTAGCTCGCTTACCACTGGTGGGGGCTTGCAAGGATCGTCCGGGGCAGCGCTACCTAACAGTCGTGAACAAGTTAGGAATTACACACTGGAAATGCGGCACTCACCAGGTGAGCCCAGAGCAATCCTCTTCAGTTCTTCGCCAGCAGATGGTATCCGGCAAGGTGGTCCTTAGCAGGGCAACTTCGGCCAGCTGTTGCTTCTACCAGCTACTCGATTCACTGGTAACAGCTGGCGCGAGAGTCTTGTCCCACGAAGAGAGCAGCGAAATTCCTCGTCCTGCGAGGTGGGCGGATGCAGCCAGAAGCTGAAGCAACGTCCAGATTAGAGAGCAGTCCAAGGAGCAGTCCTGTCCGTTTGAAGTCTGGAGCAGAAGTGATCTCTACACAGTGAGTTACTGCTACGATGCCTCTATTTATAACATTTTGTCCGCTTCAGGTGTATCGCACGGACCAATGAGAAGCCAGCTCGTCATACTCAATTCTGATTGGCCATGGAAAATAGACCATGCCAGACACTATTTAAGGAGATGCTTTCTCCTCGGCGGTTCAATCAGCACGTCGTACGCAGAGATGTCCGGAAGGTGGTAGAATGGGATCGCTATGGCCCGGCGTTAAGTCGCCGATTGCCAGACGCGGGACCACTCGAAACCTTCCGCCAAGTCGACGAGGCAGTTGCCGCGTTTGACGAGGCAGTCGTATCTGCGATCGACGCGTCTTCCAGAATGAAGCCTGGAGTCACGCCCCACTGGCAGCGGATCCCAGAGGAGACGAGTGCTCTCGCTTGCGAGAGAAATCGCCTCCGGAGACGCTGGCAGCGGACCCGTGATCCGGCCGACAAGGCAGCGTACAACCGGGCGACCGGCATTTTACGTCGTGAAATGCAGGCCTACCGGAGACGCTGTTGGGAACTCGCCGTGGCCCAGGCAGGGGACGGATCGGACGAAAGTAGCCCTTACCGGATACCTTCGGCGTTGGTAGGGAAGAGGCGCCGGCCTCGCATCCCGGCCATTGCTGGACCTTTCGGTCAAATCCTGGCTCGCCCGGAGGCGAAGGCCGAGTACTTGGGCGCGTGTTTTGAGCGACAGTTCGCACCTAACCCGCCCATGGACTGGGACTTCGACGAAGAAGTCGAGAACGAAGTGGAAGACTTTCTGTCTCTTCCGATCACTACGGAGCCCGAACCCATTACTAGGGAAGAGGTCACAGATCGGCTCGTTGAACTCGTGCCAAGAAAAGCTCCTGGCCCGGACGGCGTCTCGAACGCCGCTCTTACTCGACTCCCGGAGCGAGGAGTACTTTTCTTGGTCGCGCTGTTCAACGCGTGTCTTAGACTGGCCTATTTTCCCCAGAAATGGCGTAAGGCGACGGTTATAGTGATCCCGAAGCAGGGAAAGGACGCTTCCCGTCCCGGCAACCTCCGGCCAATTAGTCTACTGTCAGCCACGTCAAAGGTCCTCGAACGTCTCGTACAACGGAGAGTACTAGATCATCTACGAAATTTCGATGTACTGGTCCCCGAACAGTTCGGCTTCCGTGTGGGGCATTCCACCACTCATCAACTGATGAGACTGGTGGAATACATCACGGACGCCGGGTGTCGGAAAGAGCAGACTGTCGCCTGTTTCCTAGATGTGGAAAAGGCCTTTGATAGTGTCTGGCACGACGGGCTCTTGTTCAAGCTCCGGGAAATCCAGCTCCCAGATTGCTACCTTCGCTTGATTGCTAGCTTTCTGACGGAGAGGACTTTCTGCGTGCGAATAGACGACCACGTCTCTTCCGAGAGACGTATCACAGCCGGGGTACCTCAAGGTAGCGTGCTAGGGCCTCTCCTGTTCTCCGTGTATGTCAACGACGCACCCAGAGAGCCTGGAGTCCAGATGGCTTTGTTTGCCGACGACACGGCGGTCTATACCGCCGATCGGAACGCAGACTTTGCTATCCCACGACTTCAGCGCGCACTCGATGCGTATTCGACGTGGACGGAAAGCTGGAAAGTTGCCGTCAACGAAACCAAGAGCTCCGCGGTGCTATTCACAAAGCGCCGGAAAGAACCACGAGGCCGAGTGAGACTCGGTAGAACGTACCTGCCCTGGTCGAGGGAAGTTAAGTACCTCGGTGTCCACCTTGATCGTCGGCTCACCTGGCGTACCCACGCTGAGACGATGCGAAGGAAAGCGTCCGCTCGTCTCGCGCAACTGTTTCCGATACTTGCCAACAAGGCTATGACCCGCAAGCTGGGTAAGTTGATTGTCAACGCGTATCTGTTGCCGATCATTACCTACGCTCTTCCCGTCTGGGGTTACCTCGCAACCGTTCATAAAAGAAGGTTGCAAAGCGTTCTCGATAGAGGGCTTCGGCTAGCGGCCAAAGTCCCCTATCGGTTTTCTTCTCGTCTCCTGAGAAGAGGACTCGGTGTCCGCTCCTTGGATGACACCGCAAGGCGACTTGCACGTAAATTTTACGTCCGAGCTGCGAGGACCCAGACAAACCCTCTCATAGCTGGCCTTGGCAAGTACCGAATACGTCCAGGTGAATCTTGGAAACGGCCTCGACAAATACTGTACTAGTCGACCTAGTACGAGCATGTCGTTGTAACGACCAATAAAAATTAAATAATCAATATTCCGTCTGGACAGGACCACTAGGCAGGAGCCCCTCATAGGAGGCTCGGTACTAGGATACCATTGGGTCGTCTCACGACGCGCAACCCAACAGCTCTGACCACTCGGCGGTTCAATTGAATTTGAAGTTAATTTTCAACAAGGGTTTTAAATTGATATCCTAAAATTTATTATTGAACATTTATTATACTGACACACTAACAATTAATTTTATTACTGATGCTGGCATTACGTTTTCTTACTTTCTGCATTTTATGACATCATGGTGTTCAATAGAAACGAAAAGAACATATTTGGTAAAATAATTTTAATGGGCAGATAAAATTTGATTACAGTTTGGCACATCAAGATTGAAGTAATTAAACGTATTGCAAAATTATTGTTTTGCTAAATGTAACAGCCGGATATCGGAAAGACCGGAAAAAACTTGCTTTAACACCAGACATGTAATCAGATATATAAACGTGGTTCACTATTACCACTCTAAATATATCAAAACGGTTTGCATATTAGCAAATGCAGATTCAACTTTCTTATATTCAGAAGTTCAGAAGTCGTTTTCTTAATCTGATCTCTGAGAAGATCACCCGGATTTTAATGTTTTTGGTAGTTTCATTACTTCTGTAATCACATTTATATCACTACAAAACTGTGACACAAAATTGAAGAGACGGAACGCAAAAACAAAAGCAAACAATAGAGTTGACAGAAGAAACAGAAAGATGAAGAAGAAGAAGAAGAAGAAAGAAAGAAAGGGAGAGAGAGAGAGGGAGAGAGAGAGAGAGAGAGAGAGAGAGAGAGAGAGAGAGACGGAGACAGACAGACACGACAGACAGAGACAAAGACAGACAAACAGAAAAGAGACATAAAACAACCATAAAGACAGAACAAAGAAATACCACATCATAAATACCATCTAATGATGGCAATAATTACTACGTTATTATTGTCAAGCGTAGAGACACTACTAGATATAAACAACAATTACATTATATAACTTGCAAAAGTCACCTGCATAACAGGCTCATTCAAATTTTAATTCAGTTTTGATTAATTATATTAATTGGTTTATCGAATAATTGTAATGAATTGCCGATCAAGGATACATATACCAATTAGACGTACAAGATAAACTTAGGGGGTAATTTTAGTTATGTCTCTAGCAAGTGTAAAATAATTTTGACTAATTTTCTAGCATTTTATGTCTGAAGCTACTGTAATTTTATTGATACTTACAAAAAAGTCTCACAATCTCACATACTTACGTTATTGGTAAAGAAGAATTCTAATACATCAAACAATTTATTGTTCCACTTGTTTACTGTAAAAAGAAAAAAAGGTACGCCCAAAAAATGTTTAAGTATGAGAGAAAACATGATATATGGAACTATGAAACTTATTTGGTTCCTAACAACAAATTCACTTTGCCGAAACTTTGCTAAAATTTAATGCGGTCATCCAGCTGGCAGCACTGACACATTCTGTAATTCACAGATTTGATATTTGGTTGTTTTATTATGTGATGTCATTACTTATTTCTCCCTTCCTTTATAATGATGGACACACACACACACACACACACACTCCGAGCGCACCAATTACACGTATACAAACGCGAAGGCTCTTTTCCATTTTGCTTGTTGCGAATTGTTTTTATGATCTGATTTGTCCGAATTAAGCATATATGCACAGCGGGTCGACAGCCGAGATTAATACGCAGTGGCAGTAGATACAATAAGTACACTTGTAAACAGATGAAGTAAGTATAGTTGAGTTATTTGTACCCAATAGCAAAATTGAGTTCCGTTGCAGAGAAAAGTGATCAATTTTAAAGTTGATCAAAACGATTTGTCAGCAACCAACCACGCACGGTCACAAAAAACAAATAAACATAGATACTCCATGACCGTCATTAAAAAAGTTGCTTCATAACTGTGTAGAGACATTGTATACGTAGAGTAACTGCATACCATTTTATAAAACGCAATCGTTCTGTGAAATGAGTCTTGCGAAAGTCCGATAAGTCTTGAAAACTGAAGCAGTGGTTTCACAGCACAGTTAAAAGTATGATTGACATAATTGATTTTATGTTAAATCTTTACCAGACACGGTTTATATTTTGCTTTGGAACATGTAAAATGAAAATTAATCAAAAGGTGTGCGGAATCCTTTACATAATAGGAGAATCTAGTTAACATTGTATCTAGTAAATAAACTTGCAACGCGCCAGTCATTTAGTAATTCACAATTCACAATGTTGGCACTATGTGAGTTGCCAACTAATAAACTCAGTAAATATTTACACACATGGGTCGATATGTAATGACTGCTAAAAAATTAACTAATAAGAAATAAGATTTGACAAAAACATTATTTCTAAAAGCAAAGCCTTCTGTATTTGTTAGGATAGCAAGACGAAAAGCAGGAACAAGGGGAAAGAGAGAGAGAGAGAGAGAGAGAGAGAGAGAGAGAGAGAGAGAGAGAGAGAGAGAGAGAGAGAGAGAGAGAGAGAGAGAGAGAGTGAGAGTGAAACCGAGTAAAACCGTAAAAACCGGCGAAATCGAGTAAAACCGTTTTTCTTCAGAGATAACGTTAACCAAATCATCAAATCTGAAAATATGATTGACAGTAGAACGTAGGATATAATCGAAGTGATACGTTTTCATGTTTTGTCAGTTCCCTTAAGGGCATTAAGCACTTTTCAAATAAATATATAAAAACAAATAAACATATATTTTGAAATAAAACGAAAAACAGATAAAATACGTTATAGCTCAATGCAGATTGTAAGAACGTTCAATCATGTATATTATTAAAAGTTATTATTATTATTTTTCACCCACTACTAGTACTGAACAAGCTTATCCATATCGATTAATTGAGTCAATGTGTGTGTGTGTGTGTGTGTGTGTGTAGGGTGGGAGGGGGCGTGTGTTCATGTGAGCGCGCATGTGAGGGAGGTAAGACAGTTTATTGTACATCAGCAACATGATTACATTCCTTATACGTAGTTTCAATTTTTCTGTTTTTATCTATATCCTTATACGTATTCGAAATACGTAGAAATTTAAAAAGATTATTTGCTGCAGAGCATGCTAGAATAAAAGGGAACGAACGGGTATTTGTTTGCGTGTTTTATACTTTCGGTAAATAAAATAGAAAGATGTATTCACCTACACAAAATTCGTGGATTAGTTGAACCTTTTGTGTTTTCTCAGAAGACGGTTTCTTTGTTCTTTTTCGCCGACCCAGCTCTAGAGAAATAAAGCAATTATTTTGATTCAATAAATTGTTTTATTGCGTTTCAGTAATATGAGAAAAATTAAAAGTTATATTTGTTCTGTTCATAACAACTGATAACACCCATCAACTAAATAATAACACGTGTTACTACAATATTTGTATCAGTATCTTTGTTTATTCACAAAGATACATCTAAGATATTAGTGGACATTTTTTCCACTAAGATAAAGGGACAATTTTCCTAAACAATCGCATTTTTCAGGTGTTATTTTTACACAGACTATACCTATGAAATCCTATAAAATTTCGCTCATTTTGTAGTGTCTTATTGTCACTGGAGGAAGAGATACTTTAGTACTTTTATTAGTTTTATCTGTGCACAAGTTAATTTACATAACATATTTTGTCGAAGCGATATATATCGCATTACATTTTCCAAACGTTATTGTCACGTAGGGTATTGTAATTTCTTCATTGTGTAGTGTCCTGTTGTTACTAACAGAATAACGGACCTTCACCAGTTTGGCACAGTACTGTGGTCAACTAGTGAGGTCGACACGTCTGTTCACTGCGGCAGTAGTGAACCCCGGCCTGATGGCCCGCAGAGAAGTCAATTAAATTTCAACATATTAAAAAGTATATTTCCGATTTACTGTTACTAAATTAGTGAACTCAGGTAAAATTAGTATTTGTATCAGTAGTATAGTAGAGTAAACAGAAACACAAAGTGGCTCAATTCTTAATTTAGTCCTGCTAAAACTACTGAAATATTATAATATGTTAATACAATCACATTAAAAACAGTATTAATAAAAATGTGTTCTCAAACACCATAGACATTAGAAATTATATTGGCGCAACGATATATATTAACACAAAGGAAAACATTACATACAGCATTCCTATACAACATAGGACAACATTCCTAGAACAAAGGAATAGATCATTAAATATCATAGAACTGACAGGCTAAAAATTTATTAACACTTCCATTACTGACGTTTCTCGTATTTGGTTACAATAGTTCTGCTATGTTATGCGGACACCATCTGAATATAAAACAGTAAAACAGACAATAAAAGTTACTAAGTTAAGTAAATTAGCAGTCCGCAAACTGTAATACCAGCTCATTAATAGGCACTATAATTAGTCTTAGTTACTTGATCGAACTAACTGATTTGCGTTGTACTTAAAAGTAGCCGTGCAGTGAACAAAAAACGTTTCATGGCCCAAAAATTCTTAAATTTGTTTACTCCGTTTTTCAGAAACATTTTAGAACCTTTCTGACGAATCGTGTTACTGTTGGAGGCTAACGTTTATTAAACAAACTAATGTTTACGTAACGACTCACTGCTTTCACCGCTGATATATTTCCCTCATACACGGCAGTATATATTTTAATGACTTCTCCATAACTGTATGTTAATAAAAGTGTTTTATAATAAGCACAAATTCATTAAAAATCGTTGTTTATTACGTTGAAACTAAATTTTAACGCTTGGTTTTCAGCTTGTAACGGAAAATAACTACACGACATACACTTTGAATATTTTAATCCACGACAATAACTGCTAATGTGAATATTTTAATCTACAGATCTTTATATCGCAGAATCGTATATGCATACATTTATGGTTTTTAACTATGAACAAATGTTAAAAGTATGTTGTTTGTGACTGTATCATAGAATGTCCGCATGACATAGAACTACTTTGACAAGAGAAGTGTCATTACTGTTATTCTAATTAGGCCTTTATAAATCGACTATGGCTATGTAAAATATCTAAGTAAAATAAAAGAAATGTGATAAAAATCTATCGTGTTGTGTAAACTAACGTCAGTGTAGTTGAAAATAACAGTCAACGCTTGAAATCTAGTGCCACGTCCCAAACTGCGGTTTTAAAAACCAACCCTCGTATCCGAATTTGCATAACCATGTATAGAAACTATAATGGCAGCCACAAAACACGCAATTCAGTGTTTTTGACAGCTTTGCTGATAGGATTTACGTCATAAATTGGTCAGTTGTAATTCATTTTTGAATCATTGCACACAGTGTGTGAAACTAGTTTGTTACTTATGTCATGTTGAACACAGACTTTTTCAGATAAAGACAAAATGTGTAATATAATTACGAAAACAACAGATTGACGTTAATTATTACTTCCCTTAGGTGCCTTACTTTCAGTTATTACTTCTGCGTATAACATTTAAACTGTGTGTGATGAAGCAATTTAAATTTGTTATTGATAATAACTTTATGTATGGTAAATTAGAAAGTAAAAATAGAATGCTATTAAAAACGCAAAGGGAGTTATTTTTAAAGTTGGCAGTACCGAACCAACACTTGTATCGCAGCAAGATGGTATACAGTTTATCTGACAAGGTTACTGCGCCGTTATGCTTGCATATAAGTTCTGAATGACCGTGTCAGTTCTAGATTCCACAATTATTGTGAAGTGTATTCAGTGATACCATTCCTTGGCACGAAATGCAAAATTGAGATGAAGAAAGTTATCGTTCAGTTGTTTCTGTTTGTGAAAATACATTGTAACAGGTAAAACTTGGTGAAGTGGTGGCGTTAATTTGTGGTGTCAGGAAGTGACGTTCATGAAGAAGAAAATAATGGAAGTCCGTCTGTTGTCATTAATTGACGAAACTGTTCTTAAAACTGAAGAATAACGTCAATCGAGGTAGGCGATTAACAATTGATAAACAGTATGATCTATACCCAGAAGTGCCAAGAACGAGAAAATGCAAAAATCAACGTTATCGTACTAAAGCAAATGATGCTTGAATTTAGGTCAGGAGATCCTGGTAACCGGTTAATAGGTCATCCACGACCAGTTTGTTCCAGTAGAATGTTAATTTTAAAGTGCCTCACATGCTTATAAAGAGCAGGAACTCCATCGTATTGAAAATATATGTCCAATATTTTATACATGACCGTATTTAATAAGTCTTGTAGTGAAGTAATAGGATTTCTCAGTAAACACAGATGAGATTTAAGTTCTTAAGATAAATACAAATTAAAACAGCTTTTCAGCTAAGAAACTGACATTATTTGTAAATAGCAATGGATCATAATTAGATTAGATTTCAATGCACTTAATCTGTGATGCCAAAATGACTTTACTAATAAAACTATTTTACAGTTAAAAAAATTTTATTGTAATGTTTTTTTATTTATAATCGTAACATTTTCTGCCAAGTTTTGATTCCAATTCAAGTCAAATTTGACGAACTTAATGTCTAACGTATTAAGATTAACTTTTTTAAAAATTGTATTTTCTACGAATTGTATTTGAAACCTACCTTCGTCTGTTATAGATTTAGTAAAGTTATTGTACCCTATATCTAAAACGTTATGTTTCCCAAGTCTAATTTTTGGCACTTTTCAGAAATTTCCTTGTTAACTACGAGGTAAAACAGCTCTGAAATTCAATTTCTATATATTCAGGGTCAAACAATATATGGACCGACTAACCTTGTCACATCCTTTGTGTTCCTGGAATTTTCGCCTTGCATTATGTTACGTTCAGAACAACATAGACAAAATTTTCTACAGGCCATAATTCAAAATGGCCTGAGGTCAATTATAATTGACTGAGGTCAATTATATGTAATATTTTTTCTTACTTTTAGTCTAGAATCACCGCGTGATATATTTTCCTTTCTTCCTATAACACTCTGTGTAATGCTGTTTACTGTGCGTTCCTGAAAAACTGCGTCCGGTAATACAAAACAAACGAGAATATATGTGTTATCGTGTTTCTTGCACGATAAGTTCCCGCCGAACACTGCCTGTCTCAGCAAGTGTCACTGCAGTCCTTCGCGTTTTGTTCATGCGCTGCGCAACTCACACCGCAGATGAAACAAGTGACTGTCCTTTGTTTCCGAAGTCGAAGGAACACATGGCTGAAAAGACTTTTGACGACGTTGGCAAGGAGTAGTAATGGCATGTTTAAGAGAACAGGCGGAAGTTCAATTTTATCCCGTCGGAATAAATATATTGTTACGATTTATTTATATATTGTATACATACAGAATAACTGCAGATATATAATGAACATTCTAAACGTTTCGGTTTACAATTGTTCGTCTACTTCAACGCTACACGTTTTTCTAGGTCTACCCGCTATTTGTACAATATCCATTTATTGAAATGTTACCATACTAACTTAATGTTTTATCCTCGATGCTGTTTATTAGGTTTCAGGTGTCTCCGTTTTTCTCGTAATTTTCTTGTTATACAAAAGATCTTTCGTTCGTACACATTTCCAAAGACTCTGTTTCTAAACGCCTATAGAACTGATATTCATATTAACATTTAATATAAATTTGTTGTAAACAAAACTCCCTGTCGAAACGGTAAAGCGACACGTTTAATATTGAGTTATCTGTAACAATGTGCTGCTGCTTATTACCTTTGGTGTGTTTATCTCTGACACTCAGGACACCCGGCAGCGTCCTGTGCTACTGATCCACACAGTACTCTACTTAATGCAAGATAATATTCTGCATAATAATCATGTTCACTAGTCTTTAACCCGAGCGACCGCGCGCGCGCGCGCGCGCGCGCACACACACACACACACAGACCCCAGTGTGTGCTATGTCTCCTTACTACAGTTTATACTGTAATGCATGTTAATAAGCAGTTAAGCAGTTAAATACGATGCATTTAACTAAACTGTATGTGTTTAGATACAGGCATTACTAAATAATTTTAGTAACAGTTGTTTACTATTTGCCACCCTCTTTGACATTTCAATATAAACTATAAGCTAGACAGGTCCAATCAGATTACTTCTAGTTAGCTGGAAAATTAAGGGATAACAAATCATTCTAATCTATTATCCACACGGAAACTGTTAAAATTAATGGTTTCTAACGTTACACCTATATACAATTTCTCTCAAATGTAAAGTGATACAAGTTTTTAATAGTGCGTAGATTATTAGCTGTAGTTGTAGGCAGTAGAATACTGTCTACAAAAAATTAAGAGCAAAGATCTTTTAAAACATTTTCCATTAAGTCTGAATAACGTGTTCAGTTAATGTGATCTCAGATTTTTAGTTCAATTACTTTGACACTGAATGCAGCAAAGTAGTCCAAATTTCTTACTTTATCGTACTACGCACTTCTTTAATTCTCAGTGTTATCGGTATCTTCAGTGCCACCTAACCTTGTCGCGTCCTCCATTTCCAAAGCTATATTCTATATATCTCTTCCTTAGCCATCAAATAAATGTTCTAAAATCATTTTAGGTTAGGTTAGGTTACACTCTTTGCTTCATATTAAATTCTTCTTTCACCAGTGCTCCCTTAATTTTTAACTTCTGCTCTTTAACTTCCGCCCACGGTTACAATGCTTCACAGATACATAAACTGCCTTACTTGTTCTATTTTCTATCAATGTAATATTTAGATTATCTCCGTTCCGTCTATTATTGTCCATCGTCTTCTTATTTAATTAAATTCCGCATTTTTTACACATTCTATCGCTATCAATCTGATGTGAATAACCACTATGTGAGTTATTACAATAAATATAATAAGCCTTTATCTGCTGACCGGATGACGTTGACTAATTTTCGTACTTCAAGTGAAGCGATTTGGTGTTTCACTTTCTTAACTCGATTTCGCTAAAAACTGAAAAGATATAGTACACAAAATGTTATGTTATTTTAAAAGGGATTCAGTCTGAGTTAGTAAGAAAGTATTTATTTCCACATATCAGATACACATGTTCTAAACGCTGAGAAATTTTGGCCACGATTTTTTTAAACAAAATGTATGTGTAGAACGTATGTTATTTTTTAAAATTAGTTTAGCAATCAACTCACGCTATTCTAATGCCAGTTCTACGAGCGTGATTAAATGTTATTTTAAACACGTTTTAAGAGTGCAACAACATATTAATTGTAAAGAATCTATTCCAACAATACTAGGTCTGGTAAGTCTCGATAAAAAATAATTTTCTCTTATGTGTGTGTGTGTGTCTTGACTTTGTGAGAAGTGAAATAATTTGAAAAAACAAGCCACCATGATTCAGCATCACGTACCGTCTCAATCGCGTCGTGTTTATGAAAACGTCTGTAAAACTCTCACCCTCGTGTTTGTGCCATATTTCCAAGCTCTAGAGCCCAACGGTCGTTTACAAGGAACCTCGTACGTGTCCACCACCTGTGACACCGAAGGTCCTGCATATTGTTATTCCACTCAAGTCTGTGAATGCTTAAACCCTTCTCTGCGTACCGAAACAAAAAGCAGTGTTTACAAATTACGTGTGTTATGTGTTACACCATTTAACTAAGAATTTATATTTATTACATTTTAGTAAAGTTTTTAAGACCGCGTATTACTCATCATTCATTTGATTTTGTTCTGAAATTTTTTTAAGTTTTAAATACCACTTTACTTGTAATTTTAAACAAAATATGATATCATTTACGGTAAAAAATGGCGTACCGTATTTCTTTAGAATTAAGCAGCTTAACTACCTTCATCTAAAACTTTTATTATTTTCCATCATTTCATCGAAACTTTATACTGTGAGGATAGATACCGTCTCGTTTTTTAAGTGGACTAATGCAATTATCCGAATGCATAATCTGCGTTTGAGTGCTACTAACTGCACTTTTACTTTTATGTTTGTAGGGTGAATTGCTAGTTATGTTTAAGTTTAGAAATAGAAAACCCGTGTAGGAAGGTACGTATCTATCCAGAAGCAAGCGTGGAAACATTTTGTTTGTGTTTGTGATTATTGATGGTAAGTCATTTGTTGTAGAGGTGAGCCTGTAATAGATTAAAAAAATACGAGTGGGAGGAATTCATAACTTGCAAGGTTAACGTTTGATCGTCAGTGACAGGCTTTGTCGCTATGTGGTCGACGAACTTCTGAGGCTTGCGGCAGAAAAATAATAAAATGTATAAATTGCAATAAGACTATTTTGAAGTTTGTTAATTGTGACCTAACTGATATCGCTTGTGTAAAACACTTCATATTCTTACATGTTCAAAATTTTAAAAGCTGTATAATTGTTATATTACTTTTGTTGCTTTATAATACTTTGGAAATAACTTGTCATTACACCTATTAGTTTTGAATACGGAGATGCAACATAGCATTCGCTTTGTGTATGTTAAGTAGAAGAATGTTTAGGTACGGCACTAAGTTGGCCTTTATCTTAAGTTAGTGGAATTCCACCTACATGTGTCTCAGTCACCTCAGTTTTAAGTTTCTTACAAAATTGTGTCCCAACTTATTATTGCAATCTTTGTGTGTTGCTCATATAAATGCACGCAAAACTTTTTAGATTCTTAATTTAAATATTAAATTATTAAATATTAAATTAAAATGTGCATATATTAAGTTTGAAATAACAGTTTTTTTTAAATTCAGGTTATTTAACGAGAATGAAAATTAACGAAAGCAAAAAACTAAGTCAAAACAGTTTTGAAAGTTAACGAAAATTAATGTTATTTAAATAAAATTCAAACGGCAAAGCATTGAACACTATAAATTTTAAGCGTAAATTTATAAAAGTGAAAAAATTTACGTAGGATAAGATTTGTATTTAAGGAAATATTTATTTGAAAACAAATTATACGAATAGAACAAATAATTTGAAAACAACAGATTGACGTTAATTATTACTTCCCTTAGGTGCCTTACTTTCAGTTATTACTTCTGCGTATAACATTTAAACTGTGTGTGATGAAGCAATTTAAATTTGTTATTGATAATAACTTTATGTATGGTAAATTAGAAAGTAAAAATAGAATGCTATTAAAAACGCAAAGGGAGTTATTTTTAAAGTTGGCAGTACCGAACCAACACTTGTATCGCAGCAAGATGGTATACAGTTTATCTGACAAGGTTACTGCGCCGTTATGCTTGCATATAAGTTCTGAATGACCGTGTCAGTTCTAGATTCCACAATTATTGTGAAGTGTATTCAGTGATACCATTCCTTGGCACGAAATGCAAAATTGAGATGAAGAAAGTTATCGTTCAGTTGTTTCTGTTTGTGAAAATACATTGTAACAGGTAAAACTTGGTGAAGTGGTGGCGTTAATTTGTGGTGTCAGGAAGTGACGTTCATGAAGAAGAAAATAATGGAAGTCCGTCTGTTGTCATTAATTGACGAAACTGTTCTTAAAACTGAAGAATAACGTCAATCGAGGTAGGCGATTAACAATTGATAAACAGTATGATCTATACCCAGAAGTGCCAAGAACGAGAAAATGCAAAAATCAACGTTATCGTACTAAAGCAAATGATGCTTGAATTTAGGTCAGGAGATCCTGGTAACCGGTTAATAGGTCATCCACGACCAGTTTGTTCCAGTAGAATGTTAATTTTAAAGTGCCTCACATGCTTATAAAGAGCAGGAACTCCATCGTATTGAAAATATATGTCCAATATTTTATACATGACCGTATTTAATAAGTCTTGTAGTGAAGTAATAGGATTTCTCAGTAAACACAGATGAGATTTAAGTTCTTAAGATAAATACAAATTAAAACAGCTTTTCAGCTAAGAAACTGACATTATTTGTAAATAGCAATGGATCATAATTAGATTAGATTTCAATGCACTTAATCTGTGATGCCAAAATGACTTTACTAATAAAACTATTTTACAGTTAAAAAAATTTTATTGTAATGTTTTTTTATTTATAATCGTAACATTTTCTGCCAAGTTTTGATTCCAATTCAAGTCAAATTTGACGAACTTAATGTCTAACGTATTAAGATTAACTTTTTTAAAAATTGTATTTTCTACGAATTGTATTTGAAACCTACCTTCGTCTGTTATAGATTTAGTAAAGTTATTGTACCCTATATCTAAAACGTTATGTTTCCCAAGTCTAATTTTTGGCACTTTTCAGAAATTTCCTTGTTAACTACGAGGTAAAACAGCTCTGAAATTCAATTTCTATATATTCAGGGTCAAACAATATATGGACCGACTAACCTTGTCACATCCTTTGTGTTCCTGGAATTTTCGCCTTGCATTATGTTACGTTCAGAACAACATAGACAAAATTTTCTACAGGCCATAATTCAAAATGGCCTGAGGTCAATTATAATTGACTGAGGTCAATTATATGTAATATTTTTTCTTACTTTTAGTCTAGAATCACCGCGTGATATATTTTCCTTTCTTCCTATAACACTCTGTGTAATGCTGTTTACTGTGCGTTCCTGAAAAACTGCGTCCGGTAATACAAAACAAACGAGAATATATGTGTTATCGTGTTTCTTGCACGATAAGTTCCCGCCGAACACTGCCTGTCTCAGCAAGTGTCACTGCAGTCCTTCGCGTTTTGTTCATGCGCTGCGCAACTCACACCGCAGATGAAACAAGTGACTGTCCTTTGTTTCCGAAGTCGAAGGAACACATGGCTGAAAAGACTTTTGACGACGTTGGCAAGGAGTAGTAATGGCATGTTTAAGAGAACAGGCGGAAGTTCAATTTTATCCCGTCGGAATAAATATATTGTTACGATTTATTTATATATTGTATACATACAGAATAACTGCAGATATATAATGAACATTCTAAACGTTTCGGTTTACAATTGTTCGTCTACTTCAACGCTACACGTTTTTCTAGGTCTACCCGCTATTTGTACAATATCCATTTATTGAAATGTTACCATACTAACTTAATGTTTTATCCTCGATGCTGTTTATTAGGTTTCAGGTGTCTCCGTTTTTCTCGTAATTTTCTTGTTATACAAAAGATCTTTCGTTCGTACACATTTCCAAAGACTCTGTTTCTAAACGCCTATAGAACTGATATTCATATTAACATTTAATATAAATTTGTTGTAAACAAAACTCCCTGTCGAAACGGTAAAGCGACACGTTTAATATTGAGTTATCTGTAACAATGTGCTGCTGCTTATTACCTTTGGTGTGTTTATCTCTGACACTCAGGACACCCGGCAGCGTCCTGTGCTACTGATCCACACAGTACTCTACTTAATGCAAGATAATATTCTGCATAATAATCATGTTCACTAGTCTTTAACCCGAGCGACCGCGCGCGCGCGCGCGCGCGCGCACACACACACACACACAGACCCCAGTGTGTGCTATGTCTCCTTACTACAGTTTATACTGTAATGCATGTTAATAAGCAGTTAAGCAGTTAAATACGATGCATTTAACTAAACTGTATGTGTTTAGATACAGGCATTACTAAATAATTTTAGTAACAGTTGTTTACTATTTGCCACCCTCTTTGACATTTCAATATAAACTATAAGCTAGACAGGTCCAATCAGATTACTTCTAGTTAGCTGGAAAATTAAGGGATAACAAATCATTCTAATCTATTATCCACACGGAAACTGTTAAAATTAATGGTTTCTAACGTTACACCTATATACAATTTCTCTCAAATGTAAAGTGATACAAGTTTTTAATAGTGCGTAGATTATTAGCTGTAGTTGTAGGCAGTAGAATACTGTCTACAAAAAATTAAGAGCAAAGATCTTTTAAAACATTTTCCATTAAGTCTGAATAACGTGTTCAGTTAATGTGATCTCAGATTTTTAGTTCAATTACTTTGACACTGAATGCAGCAAAGTAGTCCAAATTTCTTACTTTATCGTACTACGCACTTCTTTAATTCTCAGTGTTATCGGTATCTTCAGTGCCACCTAACCTTGTCGCGTCCTCCATTTCCAAAGCTATATTCTATATATCTCTTCCTTAGCCATCAAATAAATGTTCTAAAATCATTTTAGGTTAGGTTAGGTTACACTCTTTGCTTCATATTAAATTCTTCTTTCACCAGTGCTCCCTTAATTTTTAACTTCTGCTCTTTAACTTCCGCCCACGGTTACAATGCTTCACAGATACATAAACTGCCTTACTTGTTCTATTTTCTATCAATGTAATATTTAGATTATCTCCGTTCCGTCTATTATTGTCCATCGTCTTCTTATTTAATTAAATTCCGCATTTTTTACACATTCTATCGCTATCAATCTGATGTGAATAACCACTATGTGAGTTATTACAATAAATATAATAAGCCTTTATCTGCTGACCGGATGACGTTGACTAATTTTCGTACTTCAAGTGAAGCGATTTGGTGTTTCACTTTCTTAACTCGATTTCGCTAAAAACTGAAAAGATATAGTACACAAAATGTTATGTTATTTTAAAAGGGATTCAGTCTGAGTTAGTAAGAAAGTATTTATTTCCACATATCAGATACACATGTTCTAAACGCTGAGAAATTTTGGCCACGATTTTTTTAAACAAAATGTATGTGTAGAACGTATGTTATTTTTTAAAATTAGTTTAGCAATCAACTCACGCTATTCTAATGCCAGTTCTACGAGCGTGATTAAATGTTATTTTAAACACGTTTTAAGAGTGCAACAACATATTAATTGTAAAGAATCTATTCCAACAATACTAGGTCTGGTAAGTCTCGATAAAAAATAATTTTCTCTTATGTGTGTGTGTGTGTCTTGACTTTGTGAGAAGTGAAATAATTTGAAAAAACAAGCCACCATGATTCAGCATCACGTACCGTCTCAATCGCGTCGTGTTTATGAAAACGTCTGTAAAACTCTCACCCTCGTGTTTGTGCCATATTTCCAAGCTCTAGAGCCCAACGGTCGTTTACAAGGAACCTCGTACGTGTCCACCACCTGTGACACCGAAGGTCCTGCATATTGTTATTCCACTCAAGTCTGTGAATGCTTAAACCCTTCTCTGCGTACCGAAACAAAAAGCAGTGTTTACAAATTACGTGTGTTATGTGTTACACCATTTAACTAAGAATTTATATTTATTACATTTTAGTAAAGTTTTTAAGACCGCGTATTACTCATCATTCATTTGATTTTGTTCTGAAATTTTTTTAAGTTTTAAATACCACTTTACTTGTAATTTTAAACAAAATATGATATCATTTACGGTAAAAAATGGCGTACCGTATTTCTTTAGAATTAAGCAGCTTAACTACCTTCATCTAAAACTTTTATTATTTTCCATCATTTCATCGAAACTTTATACTGTGAGGATAGATACCGTCTCGTTTTTTAAGTGGACTAATGCAATTATCCGAATGCATAATCTGCGTTTGAGTGCTACTAACTGCACTTTTACTTTTATGTTTGTAGGGTGAATTGCTAGTTATGTTTAAGTTTAGAAATAGAAAACCCGTGTAGGAAGGTACGTATCTATCCAGAAGCAAGCGTGGAAACATTTTGTTTGTGTTTGTGATTATTGATGGTAAGTCATTTGTTGTAGAGGTGAGCCTGTAATAGATTAAAAAAATACGAGTGGGAGGAATTCATAACTTGCAAGGTTAACGTTTGATCGTCAGTGACAGGCTTTGTCGCTATGTGGTCGACGAACTTCTGAGGCTTGCGGCAGAAAAATAATAAAATGTATAAATTGCAATAAGACTATTTTGAAGTTTGTTAATTGTGACCTAACTGATATCGCTTGTGTAAAACACTTCATATTCTTACATGTTCAAAATTTTAAAAGCTGTATAATTGTTATATTACTTTTGTTGCTTTATAATACTTTGGAAATAACTTGTCATTACACCTATTAGTTTTGAATACGGAGATGCAACATAGCATTCGCTTTGTGTATGTTAAGTAGAAGAATGTTTAGGTACGGCACTAAGTTGGCCTTTATCTTAAGTTAGTGGAATTCCACCTACATGTGTCTCAGTCACCTCAGTTTTAAGTTTCTTACAAAATTGTGTCCCAACTTATTATTGCAATCTTTGTGTGTTGCTCATATAAATGCACGCAAAACTTTTTAGATTCTTAATTTAAATATTAAATTATTAAATATTAAATTAAAATGTGCATATATTAAGTTTGAAATAACAGTTTTTTTTAAATTCAGGTTATTTAACGAGAATGAAAATTAACGAAAGCAAAAAACTAAGTCAAAACAGTTTTGAAAGTTAACGAAAATTAATGTTATTTAAATAAAATTCAAACGGCAAAGCATTGAACACTATAAATTTTAAGCGTAAATTTATAAAAGTGAAAAAATTTACGTAGGATAAGATTTGTATTTAAGGAAATATTTATTTGAAAACAAATTATACGAATAGAACAAATAATAACAACATCAATAAGTATTAAGAATGGAGCTGTAAAATTACATTAAATTCAATTTATAATTTAATTCGCTATTTTATAAACAATATTAAAACTAAATTAACCACAGAACACAGTTACAAAATATATTTGTAGAATTTAGTAGTTTTGATAAGACGCTGGATTATTCTTTTGGAGTTAAAACAACTCTCTTTTCCTTGTTACAACATAAATGTATAAAAATCTTCAAGTAATCAAAACTTTTAATACAGTAGCTATCAAACTGTAAATCGTTCATATTTTAATGCTTTGTGTATGTCAGTATAAAGTGCCCTCTCAGGAAATAAGAACAGACACAAAACAAAATATGGGAAATACAAATTTTAAGGAAAGTAAAAAAGTGATGTAAAGCCAACTACGAAATGAAAAACTAAAGACAATCTAAAGTCTCTTTACTTATAATCGGTCACTAATTAAGGCGAATGTAGTTTCTACAAAAGCAAAACGATTTATATTATAAAATGCGACGCAGAATTAGCGTACACCAACACACCATGTAGTCGTGTAAAATTTAGCACAGATACGTAAATTATAAAGGGAAGATGGTGAGAGGTAGGGTAAAAGATAAATATTTGGATAGGCAGATGGGTAGATAAGTAGATAGAGATGGATATAGATAGAGGGATGAGTGGAAGGTATGGGAAAGAGAGGCTGAGAAGGGAAATAATGTATTGATAGCATATTAAAAGTATATGTTAATAAATTATTTATTTTAATTTAAATAGGTATATTTTATTAAAACCATAAAAATTGTTACACTACATACCCTTATCACCCACAATGCATATTCAGTGCTCTTCTTTGTAATATTAGCAATAACAATCAGAGGTTTAGCGATCAACCGCATACGATCGTTATTCATGAACCGGCAGCAGGTATCGACACCCACTACAGGGTGTTGTACTTTTGCCTTAAATGTGTAAGCAACTGTTTTAAATTAAATCATTTGCACTTAAGTAAATGTATGAACTTGCTTATCTGCATAAGCAAAATTTGGATACTTTTATAGAATATCTGAATTCTGTTGGTTGAAAAAGTAAGCATACTTATTAAAAAAATTACAAAAGAAAGTATAGAAAGAGAAAAGGGAAATACAATTTTAATAATACGATTATTTTACGTCAATAGTACTGTTCACGAAAACTTTTCTCAGAGAAGTTTCATGAAAATTTAATGTGGCGGCCATCCATCTGTCTGATTTCATTCCTTCTTGCTCATAGATTTTATATACAGTCAGTTTTCTTGTGTGGGATCGTGATAGATCACTTACGTTTTCTTTTATTTACACACTCACAGACGAGCGTACGTTTGCCTACAGATAAATCGCTTTTGATTTCAGGTTGCTTTGCCTCGCTTGTTTTATAAAATTTCTTACGAGTTCACCAAACGCTAAATTTATACCAGTTATTATAGTGGAATTTCCACAAACACCACCTTAACAGCTTTTATCATCCAAAGAAACCTCTCCGTTACATCTCCATCCAATGAAATATCTAATATCCATTACTGGATCAAGATTCCTTTCTTGTATACAGATGAAACTGTATTTCATCCGGAGAGGTAATCGTATTCTACAGCAACTGTACACAACTGTCATTATCAAAAATATTCTATTACTGTAGCACTAATCACTTCAAAAAATTAGCTAACTAAATCTTAGTTTAAATGCTATGAAAGTGTGTAATAATTAGCCGTTTCTTAATTAACAATATAATAAAAAATGTTTACGCCAGATGAGCATAGCAAAATTCATCGTGTCGACTGATTTCTAAAAGATATTTAATGCCTCAGTGATTACCAATATTTTATTTTTGTACAAAAACCAATTGATTTACAGTCATTGTTTTCTATAAGCTCGAAGAACGAAGATACTATAAAATCTGATTATATAGTATATTGCATAAAATTGTTATTTTGTTATAAGATACAACAGTATTGTGTACTTTTGTTCGGTAATTTGTATTATATATAACACAAAAACTGTTTCGGCGGTAGGTTTTGCACTTTTGCACTTGATCTGACGTCACATGAATTATAACGGTCACAACAAGCCGGTGTTTATTCTGGAGACAGCATGAAGCGTGCAGTGGTGCTTTGTAGAAACTGAAAAATGCACTTGGAGAATTACGCAAGACAATGAGGTTTTCCCTCTTATTTCTATTATAATTTCGACTTCTGCAGTAGCCAGTTCTCATTACTTCTACACATTACATCTTGGTCGGATAAAAAGACGGAACTTTCAAAATATCTTTTCTATAACGTGTATAGCACATCTTTTATCCAGCCTTGTTGTAGAAACTGAGAAAAATATAAGCTAGTGTGTTGGAGAAAGCTCTTTTCTTCCGTAACGTTCTATTGATTTCATTCGTATTCTGCGTAAGCATAACAGTATTATAAGGTACTAAAATAATTTGATGCATTGCTGAGCATAAATAAATATTTTATTTATTTATCAAACTAATTCAAACTAATATCAAAATCTATCCACGTTTTAGAAAAAATATCAAAATTTAAAATAAATTTATATTTTAAATGTTTAAAGCTAATTAATAGTTGATACAAAAAGTAAAGAAAGGATTTAAAATACATTTCATACATTAATATTTTTGTTATTGCGGGGTTTAATAAAAGTCTACTAAAACAATAATTTATCTGTAATTTTCTTTACTTTTTTGATGTGATGTCAACTTTGTATTAACTTATACTACTTTCCTAAGTATGCATTGATCTGTACTGAAAGAAATTATATTTCATCTTCAACCATTCAGTGCAAAACTTTAATGGACTATTACAAGCCTTAAATAAGACTTGAAAACCTTTTAACAGTGACAAATTATTAAGTTTATAAACTTACTCACACTTGTTTCTTTGCTTGTTTACGTCTATGTGAGTGAGTAAGGATCTCTTGCTATTGAACTGCTCCAGACTATTACAAGAGAAAACTGCTGTTCAGTTTATTTACTCATATATAATTTATACTTTTAACTTCAAATACTGTCTCCAAACTAAAGGTACAATCTTGACGGTTATTTCTGCTTCATCTGATCGTAGAAACCTGATGCATAAGGTTCCATGGAACATTTGAAAGACTCTTATAAATGTCTTTTATTTGGTATACGATTGTACGATAAATTGGTAGAGAAACTGCCTTATTTCTGCGGGATGTCTTCTATTTGTCTATACTGAAAACAAGTGTTTTCTACTACTAAACTACTGTTTAATACTAGTTACGATATGCTTTTATAGGCGTGCATTACATAATATAAATACACATATCTCTTATAGAAATATGCTTTTGGTAACATTTATACCAAGTAATGGATCGTTTACGTGACACAGTGATTTAAAGGATGAATTATTTGCTTGTACTTACTTAGTATCCAAACATATTCGCAAATAGTGTTTGAAAATTTGTTGAAATTTATATATTCCTTTATCATCATCATCTTCTTAATGGTTGGAGACTTTAGCGGCCTGTTTCTATTTCACAGTTCACATTTTCTTAGGCCTACCAAGTTACCTTCTGCCTCTAGGGTTGTAATCCTTTGCTGTCTTTGGTATTCTACTTTCTTCCATTATATATATGTGTTGAATCCATTTTCTTCTGTATTCTTTAATCCTTGTATTAACTGTAAAAATATCTAAATAACTTCTTATCTCCTCATTTCTTATATGATCTCGTTTATTACACCCTTTTACTGATCTCAGAATTTTTATTTCTGCTGTTTTTATCTTCTGTTTATCTTTTTTCTTTATGACCCAAGTTTCAAAACCATTCAGTAGTGTAGGTATTGCCATTGTTTTATAAAATTTTATTTGAGTTGCTTTTCTAAATTTATTTTCCAACGTTCTCCAAATCGTTTCACACATTCTTGTAAAATTCGTCACATTATTTTCTATATCTCTATCTGAATGATAAGTAATATAAAATTTTAATATAAAGGAATTACAACTCTTTTAACTGATCATATCTAAATATTTACCGTTATCTATTCGATAAAATAGCAGGTCAATTTAACTTATCCAGACAGTACACAAATAGGGCACTGTAGAAAACACCATTTTTAACCTTCGGCTGATGTGAATGGGCACATAGTAGCC
This sequence comes from Magicicada septendecula, assembly GCA_034769895.1. Classification (NCBI taxonomy): domain Eukaryota; kingdom Metazoa; phylum Arthropoda; class Insecta; order Hemiptera; family Cicadidae; genus Magicicada; species Magicicada septendecula. The sequence goes on from CM068367.1 coordinate 158,225,328, forward strand.
ATAAAGTGACTGAGACCACAATTTTTTGGTACAGCGTAAAAACCATCTAACGTGTGGTAGATTAAAACCATAGAAATCTCCTAAAATATTCACCTACGTTAAACGAGCCACTCAGTGTTATTACTTGACAGCGTTTAAGGAATTCATAAGACTTGCTGTTACTGTGTGCTATTACTAAAAGTGTTGCACTGAATATCGACTACAAAAATTGTATTACGTTCTGTTTGTATCTCTCCATTCTTCATTGCTTTGGTCGAATTATAACTGAAAAGATACCTCTTAATTAGAGACCAAAAAAGGGTTGTCTCTAACTCGAAATATTTCCTGTTTAAACGTAGAAAACATTAGCAACTATTTAGAAAAAAGAAATTGAAGTTATTTGGTAACTATTTCTTACTTTGACAACATACACCTTCAAATACTGTACAATAGTTAAATTTATTTACATAATTTTAAAAATAAAATTAAAAAAAGGAGTCCAGGGTAGGAGAGAGAAAAACTCAGGTTCAAAGTGGACTGAAGACAGGAAGAAGTGACGTAGTAAAAAGATGAAAGAATATAGGAGAAAAAAAAAGAACAAGGAATAAAGATTTGATATTGGCATGTGGTCCTCAGATGGCTGATACAAATGGAAAAACAATTTAAAAACAGAAAACATTGTGGTGTCTTAACCTTAAAGGGTAACTCAGATCCTTAGTTATAACTGTCAGACTTTTAAGTAAGTTGGAGAACTGTAGTCATTTACAATTTAGGTTGCGCCTCCATAAACGTCAAGGTTGCTTCTCGCATTAATCAACCAACTGGTTCAACTGGTCAGCATAATAATGTTTGCAGACCATAGTTGTGAATTCCTTTGCATAGATGTTGCCTTGTGTCTTATATGGACCGCAATAGTCCCCTGAGACTATCGCATAGCCAGTTTCAATAAATCAGCAAACTCGATTTTGAAGAAATCATTTTAAACTAATGATCAGCGAAACTATAATCAATTAGCTTTAGAGTTTACTCCATGTACTACACTACAATTTGGACATTAATTATTTACAATTACTTTGAAGACTAAAGACGTTTTTAATAAGTGTTGAAATTTTGTTGCTAAGTAACATAGTAAATTTAGTTTTATGAACGTCAGGTCAGAAAACTCTTTTGTTAGTGACTATTGTCTGTGTTACCGCTTGTTCATGTAGACTGTCTGTATGTACACAATGGACATGAAGGCCTACACGTATAGAATACATGATACTGAAAAATGACAGCCCATCTTTTACAAAAACATTGTGTGATTTTTAATAAGAGTAAGGGTTGAACTAAAATATCATTATTAATGTGAAATTACAAACAGAATTATCACTGTTGCACACCACTATAGAAAAATTATTCCGATTAGCGCTTTCAAGCTTCTCAGCTCATCGTCAGATTTGAATAATTTTTCTATTCTTACTCACAGCGTCGTTGCTTGCATTATAAGAGACACTGTAGCCCAGGTATTCAAAATTGCTACTTGTTCCAGGACAGTACCATCTATAACATTAAATGTGAGGCATTAGTCCTATTCTTCTGTGTCCAACTGCAGGCATCTGTTATTATTGACTAACAGCTAATACTAATAACAGCACTTTTTAATCAATACCTGGAGTAACACATTACATCTCAATTGTGAACTACATCTCCATCTCTACAAAAACATACACGGCGTTAATAAACACTACCAGCATTATCAAATTGGTTTCTTTTTTTGTCTCGCTCTCTTTTTATCTCACTCTTTCACTCCCTACGCTTATATAAAGTCTTTTCATTATTTTTACCATTAAAACTATTATAAAATTGTTTTCTTTTGTTTGTGAGTCATTTTGTATGATATGAACAGTAACGTAGATTGTAAGTCTGAATAAAGATATTTTCATTTAAAAAGAACAACTTGAAAATTTTAGAATGAAATGGTTTTATTAAAATACATCATATTTTTGTTTCAGGTAAGCATGGACTATTTTAACTACACTTCTTAATGCAGTTGGTGCTGTCTCAGTCTGTCACAGATACAATACAACCTGTTTCAGACTTTTAAGGACTTAGTTTCAGGTAATTTCACGAAAACATTATCCACTCCTTATAGTATTTTGGTTTCTTCATGTAAGCTTTTTCTACGAATCATCAAAATGTAGTACGAACGAAGTTTGAAGGACAAAATTACTTCAGCAGGTCGCTTCAGACTCTTGAATAATTTGTCGTATACTGTTTGATAAAATTAGATTCATTTCAAAGGAGCAATTAGATCCGTATGCACATTTACTAGTGTGCGGTGCGCGTTTGATTAATGGCTTTATAATGTTCGTTGAAGCGCTGTGACATGTGTAAGGAAACGATGGGCTGATAGCAACTTATTGCGTGTACAGTAATGACACCGTCGTCCGCGTCGGAAATGGTTAAGTGTGAATTGCAAGCCACGAGATTTGATATCATGTTCTACTTTCATGTCAGGAAAAATAATTTCCTGGAATTTGATTAATTTTCTTTAGATTAAACATTTTAAAATCCGTCAAGTTGTATCTGTTTCGTTATCGTTAAACATTATCAGACTTAACATTGTAAATCCGTTGTAACGCATACGTCCAACGCATTGTAGATGCGTTTACAACGTATTTCTAAAAACGGTTAACTCTGCTGTTTTATTCCAAGAAGAATGACATATGAAATTTCTGGCTATAACAAAAGCGTCAGTGCAAGATGCTATCTAATATTTTATAACCGTTGAATCTAATATTTAACAAGTTTTGATATTTTGGTGCGGCGTATTATTGTACCATAATTTACACTCCGTAGATTGTTCAAAATGATGTTATTGCTAACAAGTTTACAATTCCTTTCGTAAAATAAGGGATGAAAACGGTACCAGGTTGAACGGAAAGGAGACTGCCGAACCACGTAAACATCGATAGCTAAACTTCTTTGACAACAATAATCATCATACGGCATCTAGAGAGGAAGACATTTTGCATCATATAGCCGCTCATTGCTCTAATAATGATACTACAGTAAACTATAAATCTTACCTTACAGTTGACCTTGCCTTACATAGTCAAGTGTTTGCCTTCACGTATATTGGGCGAATATAAGCTTAATATCTTTAGCATTAATGTAAGATGTAGTTTATAAGACTTAAAAGATAAAAAAAGTATTTGTGAGATATGAACAATTTTTATACAATGATGTTATATGAAACTTTAATCAAATTAAACGGTAATTTCACCCACAAAGGAGAAGGGGAGGAAGAGAGAGAGAGAGAGAGAGAGAGAGAGAGAGAGAGAGAGAGAGAGAGAGAGAGAGAGAGAGAGAGAGAGAGAAAGAGAGAGAGAGAATGATAGGAAAGTGTAATGAGTTGGCAGAGTACGTAAGCAAATATAGATACTTATCTTAAACTACAGAATGATAATATTAATTAATGAACATTTTTATTAAAATCTAATTTGCTATCACTTGATGACTTTAATTTAGAAGCATGTCATATGTACTATCATACAATTAAAAGCGTACCCTCATATTTAAATGTAAGTGATTTCCGTACTGTTATGAGACATACAGACTCATAACATTGAGTATTGTGTAACTTTCTATGCCTTCAGTAACTAAATTTCATGAAACAGACCATAAAATGCAGAAATATTCCATGAAATATATAAAATTATATACGAGTCAAAAAAATACTTGCAGAAATATTGTATAAAAATACGCATACGTTTTTATCCTGTTTCTAATAATATATTCTGTTCAAACTTTGTCTGAAAATTTTTCCGCAGACGTTTTTCATGAAAATTTAATGAAGTCTGCTGATCCATTTGTCTGATGCTTCCCTCCATACTCGTATATTTGATATCGCGGCTCTTTTATAAGGTAGACACGTAGTATATTGCGAACCTCTGCATTTGTCAACTGACTCACTCACGCACACACATACACACACACACACACACACACACAAACACAAACATTTTGGGTTTTAGTGCATTATCTAGTCTTGTACAGGAAACTCAAGCTAGCGTTATTTCTTATTTTTAAACGACAGTACATGTTACATGTGAAGTAACCGTAGCTATGGACTCAAAACATTTTGATTATAGTGAAACATTCTTGGCTTCTACAAATATCCTTATTATGTTAAATAAGAAGGCTACGTAATTCCAGGCATTGAAGTTTTTTGTTTCCAATGTTTCTTCAAGTAATTTCACATCTTGAAAAAATAATTTCAAGCAAAACAGAGTAGACTAATCAAAAAAGCCTCAAGCAAAAAGGCTAAGTAGACCAATAAAAAAACAAGAGAAAAGCATAGATAACGACGAGAGAGAGTGAGAGAGAGAGAGTAGCCTTGAGGAAGAGTTATGCGACGACCGAGAAATATGAAGAGTAAAATTCTGAAAACGCTGTAAACCGATCTACGTTATTAGAATGTAGACTATGAAGTGAATTCGTTAAAGTATCTGTAATCCTGGAAGACAATACCTTATCGACAGCAGATTTGTGCGGTATTATGGGAGGTGTAGTTTTGGGAGGAATGAATAACCATATCAATTAATAATTGGTTAAATATATGAACGGCAATAACCATTTACAACAAAGGGCGTAGCAGATGTTGCCCAAACCCTGCGAACCACACAAACATACAAGCTTCTAAACAGTAATATGAATAGGTTCAATGATGAATAGAGCTACTCCACAGATCGAGCAGTTTAGGTTCAGTGGTGAATAGAGTTACTCTATATACGCCATCAACAAATTGAGCAGTTTGATTACGCATCAGTACAAATACAATTACCCATTCTGTTGTTAAGTAGATTACTTAAAATCCCTTAAACGTTAGCACGACCCCCACATGTACATACAAGCAAATATACACGTACATGTTTGTGAACAAATACAATTGACAAGCTTGTAATAACGAGAGTAAAATTATTCTTAATTTGGACTCTCAATTTAGAATTTGTGTCTGGCCGTATCCTAAAAGCATTATACTATTGTTAATTATTTTATACTTTGAACTAAGGATAAATAAAGCAAATACTGACACTGAAGACAGTTATTACTAGAGAGTACTCTGTGGCAACACATTTTATTACCGTCTATGTGTGCGTGTGTGTGTGAGCGCCGATCATTCCATCGCTGTAGATAAGGAGTCAAAGGTCTCCTAGACGATTCTTATTCTCCACAGGGTCACCCACTATTGCACGAATCTCGCGGGTTCTGCCCACTGATTTATCGCGAGATGGTTTCTAATGATATAGCCCAGTCAACCCAATTTTCTTCTTTGAATTTCTTTTCCAAACAATTTCTGGTTTGTTGTTCTCCAGAATTCTGTTATTGATCTGGTCTGGCCACGTACAATATTCTCCTTAGACATCAACTTAAGAAGACAGGGATTTTCCTGTTCCTGTTTCCTGTTTCCTGTTCACAGCGTTTGTGAATTTTTGATAAAATCTTGATTTTATATGTTTTTAAGAGCTACTATATTTGTAAATATTTAATAAAATGTAATAGTTCTGTTTTGGAAATCTAAACATAAGAAGCAATTAAAACAATCCTGTAATCAAATATACTTTTGGACAGGCATTTACTGGAGATAGGTTTTCGAGTTACTGGCGAGTGAATATAAAAACATAATAAAATCTGAACTTATGCCTTTACATGATGAAAACATTCAAGAGTATTCAAAAGAGGAACACTGAGAGAGATTCACGCACATTTGCAATACGCCAGAACATGAAAAATCAGAAAAATACACAAATACATGATAATAGTTTTACAGTCACTAACAGATTGTAAAAGACATAGAAAGCTTTATCAAACCATAAAGAGTACTGTGGGTAGTGCATTTGAGTGATGACAGACGAATGTAAAATCTAACACCAGCGGAGACTATAAGACCCCAGAAGAAAACGAAGGCTTGCGAGAAACAGGGGCGGAACCAGCAAAGCATTTTTCTCTAGAGTGGGATATGACAATTTGGACCAGTTTTTAGTTATCTTAAGTATAAATAACAGGAATGAGTGAAGGTAAAAATATAATGTGTTATTTTAACACAATAAAGTTTATTGACGTACAAGTATAAAATCATGCCTGTGTTTGTCAGATCATTGTTCTTTTAATACTATTCACTTTCAGTTTTATGCCAGGTTCCCACAAAACAGAAATGTAAATTAAAATGACGCGAGTACGCAAGAATTATAAAAGTAGAAAAGTGAACTTTTAATAAAATAAATCTTTTAAAAGTAAACCGTGTACAAGAAATACCATTTACAGTACTAGCTCACACGAAGTGCCCGCAATTATAAAAACTACTAGACGTTAACTACTAAATACAAATCCTTTCAAACATATACGCGATAACAAATCTTTTCTTGTAGAAAGCTATGACTTGTTCCAGGCATTTTCATCCAACCGCACAAGTAAGAGGTTTATCTTTTAAGTTGTGCATTATCACTACACACAAATATACAGCACACAAATATTGGTCTGCTACTATAACCTCAAACCTCAAAACCTCATAAAAGCTGTAGCAACATTTAAAAAATTATATCGAAAGCAAACATTTCAAAGTTTTTTAATTAAGTGTAATATTCAGATTTCACAAAAAATACTATTTAATAAAAATATAAACAAAATCATAAAAATTTGTTTGTTTTAAATTAAATCGTCCAATTCTTCGTCCTGTTCTTCGTCTATAAGTAGGGCATGTCTGCAGTAAATTAAATATCATCTCCATTATGTAATGTTTGCGTTTCAAATTTTATTATTATGATTGCCATCATCTAAAAACAGTAAGGGCACACGCGCGCGCACAGTTTGCTTTCTTTATGACCTTACCATAATTATTTTCTTTTTTCTAAAAAGAAACGTTGCGTTACCCACACAAACACATACGGCTGAGTGTGCAAACAGTAAAGGTGTCCAGCGTAGAATGAGATTTGCTCCCTCTGAATCGTTAGCCGATGTAACAGCACTTATTTACAGAGGAACGGTTCACAGACATTTGTGAGGTGGCGGATAACGATCGGTTATTTGGGGGGGGGGGGTATTTTTGTGTTTTTGAAACATACACCGTATATAGATTCGCAGCTTTGCTCTGAGCAACGTTCCATAAGGAAAGCTGGAAAATCAATTTCCATGTTGGACACATCCCTTCGTAACAGAAAGTCTTCCTCTGATGTTTTCATTGTGAATTTGAAACACAATAATAAACCTTTAGACATTGGAGGAATACTTTATTGGATTGACCTTTACAGACTCATGTGCTTTCAAATAATTTATTACAATTTAAGTAACGTGTGAAATATTTTGTTGGCGTCCGTGATTACAGAAATCGGTGACCAATGTATACGTATAACCTTGAGTTTGAATTCCCAGAAGACCTTCGCTGTTTCTTTGAAATATCCTGACACGCACACTTACTGTACAGCGACTGTGTTTCGTAAAACAGAGGAATAATAAAGAGGAATGAGTGGAATAAACAACATTTTTTAGCCTGAATTTTAATTTTGGTAAGTACTGTGGTGAGTATGCATTTAAGAAGTCTTACAACTGTTGATACAAAAGCTATAATTCTTAGTGCAACATATTATTATAATTATCTATCTACTGTTAATATTATACCTCTGTTATCCCCGCATGTGATGATTACAGATGTTAGGTTAGGTAAGCTCAAACTTAATAGATGATTACCCATTATATTCTACTAAGTATAATTAATCACTACCGACTCGGAACACAAAGTTTTTTATTAGTAAAAACGTAAAAGTTTTACCTTATAGCCTGAACCAGTTTTCGCTTTTAAAAAGCTTCTTCAGAGGCTGCCGCTGGGAGCACTGTCCGTCTTGTTCTTGGGGACGGTATCGACTTTTGAAGGATCGATGTTGTGTGTGTGGGGTGTAATATGTTTGAATAATACGTGTAATTTGAATTGTGTCTGTTCGTTTAGGATGTCGTTTTTATGTGTTTTCGTGTGTTTGTATATTTCCAGTTGTTTAAGACTGTGTAGTTTTCGGCCTTTTGTGTGTACGTGTAGACTGTCCATGTTATTGTCGATGTTTTTGTATATGTGGTTAATTGTGGCTTTGATAAGAAACTAAAACAAAAATGCAGAAGGAAAATCTACAAACACAACTCAAATTGCTACTGTTACTGCGTTTTCAGTTCTTTGTAGTATTATTTAAACTGAGCAGAACGTCAACACACTATCCTTCCTGAAAGTTAGTTTTTTGAAATATTTGTTTGCAAGAGGCGGTTCAATATTTTGAATGATATTTAATTAGACTCAACGTTTGTATGACTACTTTAGGCGTGATATATTAGCTTATATCTGAACGACTAAATCTTGTTGCTTTTAGCTGCTCAGAGCAAAAAACTGCGTGTTCTTTTTAGTTTTGAACTTACTGTTGTACAAGACAGTGTTGGACTCGGTAAGAGAATAATTCATTTTAATTCATGATCCTCTTTTTATACGGTATAAAAAGGTATAATATTATCAACATTCAGAAAATATAATGTTATATTATACTAAGATTTCTGTGTTACCAGTGGTGAATCCTAAATGCTTACTCACAACAGTATTGGCAAAAATTAAATTTTAATCAAAAAAAAAGTTCTAACTTGTCTATATAGAATTCGATTCATATATTAAACAATTTCTCCTCTGACCCTTAAATATAGTCGCTGCACAGTAAGTGTGAATGTCAAAATATTTCAAAGAAACATTGAGGATATTGTGGGAACTAAAATTCAAGATTATGTACTTAAGCTGCTGGCATTATTCGCCAACGTCTCCAGTCACGCACGTTTGCAAAATATTTCACATGGGACTTCAATTGAAATAAATCATGTACAACAACGAAAATTTATAAGTTTAGCTAGATTCCATTCCGTTAATATGAGTTTGCATTTTTTCGGGTTTTCGTGAAAAAATGAAATTAAGTATGTACTATGAACAATTTACCCGCTTTTTGACAGTGTTAATGCTCACTATATTGTAAAGAAATATGAATAGCCTCTGTTTCTATGGTATTAAATTACTTTTAAGTTTTTTGATAAAATCCTGAAAAAGAAAAATAATTGTGCACGATGTCATGTCATATAAAGCTATCTTCGTATCCGGTTAGCACTTTCTCTCCATTAGTTCTGTCTGTGTTCCTGACTTAGTTTTTTCTTTCCTCTTTTTTCTTATACGTTTTGTTGGAAAATTTTTTCTGCACAAGTCTACATTTGACTCGATTAAATGAATTTCCTGGTAGTCATCTTTCTCTTTTACTATGTAAAACTTATACTAAAACATCTTAATGTTTCGAAGTTTTCTTCTTCCGTCTGTCTAATCATTTTCATTATTCCTTTTATTTCTTTCAAATTTTTCGATTAGTCCTCAGCCACATGCGACAAAAAGTCCAATAAACGATCAATCCGTTTTTTAAGACTACGGTATATTTTCCTAAGTAGAAGCTACACGGAATACTTTCTTAAAACCCATTTTCAGTTTGGTGTCCTAAACCTTGTTATACGGTGTTATATGTTGTTGTACGCTTGTACCATGCTAGATTTCCAAATTATTTGTAAGTAGCAAAATATTTTACTGAAACGAAAAGTTTAGTGTTTTACTCCACATTTGATATACAATATCAAAAGCAATCATTCTCGTAATTAAATAATGTTGTTGAACAATCCGCAAGGGGAAATGAATATATTTCGTTTTTGATGCACTCTGAGTTGTATCTACGCAGTCACAACCATGTATACAACATACAGACACGTAGCCTATACGCACAAACAAACAAAGAATTCTACACTTACTCACATTCTATAGAACTTCACCCTATCATGTATACACTCTCACAAACTATCTGTCTTTTTTTTTTTTTTTTTTTTTTTTTTTTTTTTTTTTTTTTTGAGCCTGTACTTCTATCATTCACCTCAATTCTTTGTATGTATCCATATACGTATTTATAAAAGATAGTGTTTTATACCTAATGGCAGTGTGTTTCCCAAATCTGTAACTTTAACTTTAGACAATACAATGTGTCTATACTCAAATTATAATTATAATTAATTATTGTGTCAATCAGGACTGGGGATTCTGTGAATGTTAGCTGAACGTAGAAAAAATTATTTATTGTACTGAACACGCAATCACAACAGACACCCCTCTGTTATGTGTTCGTTTCACGTTTCACAGCAATAATTTTTTTCAACGTAATGATGAAATTAGTTTTCAAGTTTCACCCTGTCGGTATTTTTTATCTTCTATTTGTGCCGTATAATCATATCGGTATTGATGTAATGAGCAACATGTTAATTTACTTACTACATGGTATGTAAACTATGTACGAACCCAACTAGTTATTCCACTTAATTGTCTAAATTATGCGCTCTAGTCTGTAATTTTACTTTTGAAAGTTCCGTTACATCAGGTCGTAATAAGTTATCTAAATATAATTTATAGTCTATTAACAATCGATTCTGACCGTAAACAAAGTTGAAATTTACCATAATTTCGCTTCTGAAGATTCCGCAGTATTAACAGGATTCTGTCCCTGACGCATCGTGTTGGAGTTATTTTTTTGCATCCTATTCTACACTACAGTGTAAACATAAGTATATAAAATTGAGTATAATAATAATAATGGCTCCCATGTGTACCACCTGAAGTAGTGTAGGAGAAGGCAGGGTAGGCTGCCTTATGTGAGCCGTACGGCATACAAGGAAGGCAGAGTGGCCAGCACTACGCTTCAGCCGCCCATTATTATCCCCAGGATGTTATCCCACGTACACATTTTCCACAGGCTGAGTCGACCTGGGGGCTGAAAAACGCACCTTGATTTTATGGTGCGGGCCCGGGCAACGAACACGGGACCTCTAGGTTAGTAGCCAGGTGCCATACCCACTGGTCTACTAAGCCGCCAACTTGAGTATACAAGCCTTAATAAATCATTCATTTGCCTCTAATTATTTTCAAATCTTGAATTAATCAGCTTAAAGTTTCATATTATTACTATCTTAACTTGGTTGAGAGTTGTGTACACACATACAAGCTATTTTCTCTCGACTTTACTCTCGACGCTCTCGACTCAGTGTGTGTGTTGGTTTGTTTGAAATGTTAATACTTTCAGTTATTGAGCAGAAACTATTGTACAGTTTCCTTGCCAATAAATAATGTGTAAACGTTATATTCTGAATTGAGAATAACGTTCTTGACTTTACTTTTGGTTCAAGTATTTTATACTTTTGTATACAAGACAGTGTGAAAAAAACTGTAAAAATGAACTTATAGAAATAGATAGTAAGTAATGATTTAATGTGTTGTAAATAAAGGTACAGAAGATATAAATAAATAAACCTTCTTTCTGTATGTCTATAAGGAATAGGAATGGCATTTAGAAAAATTGTATATTTTTGCCGAAGAGATATAAATTCCTACGTAAAATTAAGAAATCGTAATTTGAAATAATTAATTGTTATATTCAAATTGTTTTAATACTTAAAACATGAAATGGCACTTAATAGCCAAACCAAAAATAAAGAAGTAAGAGAGATTCCTCTCAATTGGCAAAGTATTAGGTCTGCTTGTTCTGTAGGCCTACCTATGCTCCTCAGAAAAGTACAAATCTTTCTGTTTGTTTTAGAATTAAATATTTCATTGGCTGTGATTATTTTATGTATACAATTATTAATAGATGTGTTCTTAAAACTGTAATCTTCCGTTTGCGTGAGGTCTATGTGTTTCATTCTCCAGTCCGTTGTGTACTGTCCCTGTAGAATTGTAAATAGCTCTACATAAGTCGCTAAGCTTAATACTCTCGGCCTATACACGTGCGTGTGTGAGTGTGTGTGTGTGTGTGTGTGTGTGTGTGCTTTTTCATGAGCGGACGCGGAGAGGTTCTAAAGACGACGATAGCCTATTATTCGCATGGTCGTGCGGTTTTGAGGAAGTGTATGGGTAGGGGTGAAATAACCATATTAATTAATTTATTGATAAAACAAACGGGCATCAGAAATTCTGCATCAGCTGTTGCGTAAACCACGAGCGCGTTAATACACAAACCAATGAACACTAATTTGTATTGGTTTGGTGGCGAATCCAATTATTACATACTCGCCCTCAAAACACTGTAGATGGGGTGTTTCTTTACCCAATCGACATTTAGGGCTGCATTGAACAATATTGTAGTTTACTATACCAAGTTAACTAACACGGTCTAAACATTTGTCACTGTTATTTGCAGGCACCCAATTGCGTTTTGAAAATTGCTTTCACATTTTGTAACACTGATTTGTTTATAATGGAAGTGAAAAGTCTGTTGTAATTATTAATTACGGGTTATTAATTAATTATCGTTCTTTATACACAAAGAAGAAAATAACTATTCCTTTACCAGTAATTGAACAGTACTGGTTTAAACACAGTAAAAATAAGTAAAATCATGTAAACTAAACATTCGCAAATTTTTACTGAAAAATGTACATATATGAAATTAAAAATTTAAGAACAACAATCCCACTAAATGCAGAAATTAACGACAATTTGAAATCAAGAATCAGATAGTAAGGGTTTTGCAATAATTTTTTACAACAAATATAAAAGTAAAATAAAGTTTGTTTTACTATCACCTAGTTAAGTAGGCAGATGATATTCCCATCTCATTTTCTAAATACAATTGTCCACGGTCTTGCCTGTAAGGTAATAAAGCAACTTATTCATTTTTAATAAATGTTCATTCACCGCAACTCACAGGTGACCAAAGATATTTATGCTACCATATATATAAATACGTTTCTCTGGAATTTATTATACGTTTCCACGTATGCTGGAACATTGTGTTGTAATAGTCAATAAATAACATTAACAACACTAGGGGTCAAACGCAGGCAGCGCCCTGCGGTGAACTAAGCATAATTGATAACTGCAATAATTATTCAATGCATTCGAATTACTCCCACACGCTCGTAAATGCAATACGTGTGATGACACCATTTATTGTACGTGCCTAACGCTTTTGCCTTGTGTATTCAATTACCGAGTGGTTTTGTAATGCACAAGTAATAACGTACACATAACGATGCATATTTTTAATACGATATTATATACGTACTTAAAATAGATATACACAGAAATTAAATCAAACCGTTGATTTTAAAACAATATTAAAATTAATGTATTGTTTGAAATGAAGTGTACCTAAGACAAATCGGACGAAATAAGACAGAAAATTTACAAATTTGTGGTCTGTCAACGTTTCTAGGCTGTATCAATGTGTTTTGGAAAGCTGTAAGAAAAAAAAATGTTTTACAATATAAATGAAGGCTATACTGCTTATTTTTATTACATTGCATATTATTTACAGATAGACAACACTTAACGAAGAAGTTGCGTAGAAAGAAAAAATGGAGAGAGGATCTACGTAACCAGAAAAGAAGAAAATCTAGAAAACAAATAGAAACTAAACAAATATAAGAATAAAAATATAAATATAGTGAAAAAGGAAAGAAGGAAACGTAAGCAAAAGGATTAAATAAGTTTAAATATTAGAACAAGAAAAAGAGGACGATGACAAAAAGCGATTATAATGTTGCTACTAATTATGTTAAAATAAACAATAAAGAGGCGAAGAAAACTAAATAAAATGAGCAATAGAAAATCATAGTGAAGGAAAGGGGAAAAAGAAATGAAACAATAACATCATAGTTGTCTTGATTGTTCATCTCTTCTTTCACAGCACTATCACTTTACTAAAATATCGGTATGGAGAACCATACATGACTTCCATGTTCTAAGATTTATATTTAAAATCATTTTCAGCCAAACAGCCAGGGAAGGAATTTTAACAAAAAAATACTTCTTTCTTGCCAATAACGTAGTACACATATAAAAAATATTATCCCCTCCCCCTTCAACTATAATTTTGATTTATAGAAAATTACCCCCAGCCCGTTCAACTAGCCTCTTCATTTATAGATATTTCATCTACGTTTCTACAGTGGATTATTAAGATCTTATCAGGATACTTTATCAAAATTAAGTACTTTACTCATGTTACAACAAAAAATGTTTCAGGTAAACTGCCCTTTCCCCGTAACCGATCTTCACCAAAATCAACAGACATTGAGTTCTCTATAGCTCAGGCACATATGTAAAACATTATTTGATTCTGTTTGAATTTACGGCAGTTATGGTTCGTCATATAAAAAATTACCCATGTTAAAACATAAAACATGAGATTTATAAAACATATCTAAGATTTATATTTAAAATCATTTTTGAAATAAAATATTTTCATAGAACCTACTAACGCTGGGGAAATCTGAGGAGCCAATCAGAGTTGGGCCTACCTGTCACTCTGCTGAATTTGGTGGAAAGCCCTGTCACTGTCGTCAAAGTATCAGCCTTGACAGGGTCCTCTTTTTCTGCAAAATGGGAGAGGAGGCTTGAGATGGAGTGAGTGACATGGTCCCCACCTCAATGAAGAACCCATTGTTTTATAAAAATATATTTAAATTTTGAAAACTGAAAATTCTTTTCTTGTTGTAAATATTTATATTTTATAATCAAATATCGGTATGGAGAACCATACATGACTTCCATATTCTAAGATTTATATTTAAATCTTAATATCGCCTGCCAAGCGCGATATATTTTCTTTTATACATGATTTACATTAAAATGAAAAAATTATAATTTTATTGCCTGGCAACAAAATTATTTTATTTTTAACAATTACCATTGTTTCAAAAAGTTTAAATAAATTTTCAAGTACTTTACTCTTGTTAAAACGTAAAAAGTTGCAGGTAAACTACCCCTTCCCCTTAACCGATCTTCACCAAAATCGAAAGTCATTGAGACCTCTACAATTCAGGGACGTATGCAAAAAATTATTTGATTCTGTTTGAATTTGCGGCTGTTATCGTTTGCCATAAAAAATACGCTTGATAAAAAAACGTTGCTGGTAAACTACCCCTTCCCCTTAACCGATCTTCACCAAAAACAACAGGTCTTGAGTACTCTACAAATCAGGGCTGTATGCAAAACATTATTTGATTCTGTTTGAATTTGCGGCTGTTATCGTTTGCCATAGAAAATACCCTTGTTAAAAAAACGTTGCAGGTAAACTACCCCTTTCCCTCAACCGATCTTCACCAAAAACAATAGGTCTTGAGAACTCTACAATTTAGGGCTGTATGCAAATAATCTTTTGATTCTGCTTGAATTTGCGGCTGTTATCGTTTGCCATAGGAAATACCCTTGTTAAAACATAAAACGTTACAGGTAAACTACCCCTTTCCCTTAACCGATCTTCACCAAAAACAATAGGTCTTGAGTACTCTACAAATTAGGGCTGTATGCAAAACATTATTTGATTCTGTGTGAATTTGCGGCTGTTATCGTTTGCCATAGAAAATACCCTTGTTAAGAAAACCTAGCAGGTAAACTACCCCTTTCCCTCAACCGAACTTCACCAAAAACAATAGGTCTTGAGAACTCTACAATTTAGGGCTGTATGCAAATAATCTTTTGATTCTGTTTGAATTTGCGGCTGTTATCGTTTGCCATAGGAAATACCCTTGTTAAAACATAAAACGTTACAGGTAAACTACCCCTTTCCCTTAACCGATCTTCACCAAAATCAACAGATCTTGAGAACTCTACAATTCAGGGCTGCATGCGAAACATTATTTGATTCTGTTTGAATTTGCGGCTGTTATCGTTTGCCAAACAAACAAAATTACCCTTGCTAAAAAAAACCGTGGCAGGTAAACTACCCCTTTCCCTCAACCGATCTTCACCAAAAACAATAGGTCGCGAGTACTCTGTAAATCAGGGCTGCATGCAAAAAATTATTTGATTCTGTTTGAATTTGCGGCAGTTATCGTTTGCCATAGAAAAAAATCTACAGACAGATAGACAGACAGACACACACACACAGACACTTTTCGGAAAACGACTTTTTTTCATGTTTTGAGTGTAGTAGAATCAGAATCTGCAATAATCTCGTACACGATTTTTTTTGCCATCACCATACTTCCATTCCTTAAGGAATATGGAAGTAAAATGACTTTATCAAAAAACAAACATTATTTTTTTATAATAAGTACTTACATATGTTTCTTAATATGCTTACTTTTTCTTCAATGTTGATGATCATTTCCAAACATTCTGACAAAATTGTATGTACAGAACAGTTAACATTCCCCAGGTTTCCATTTCTGCTAATTTCTCATTACACCTTCCACTGACGTATTATTAACCATTTCATAAACTATCGTATAATCTTTTCAGATTTTGTGGTACAAAATCTGAAATTTTCAGACTGCCTGCCAACAAAATTATTTTATTTTCAACAATTACCATTGTTTGAAAAAGTTTAAATGAATTTTCAAGTACTTTACTCTTGTTAAAACGTAAAAGGTTGCAGGTAAACTACCCCTTCCCCTTAACTGATCTTCACCAAAATCTAAAGGCCTTGAGTCCTCTACAATTCACTGACGTATGCAAAAAATTATTTGATTCTGTTTGAATTTGCGGCAGTTATCGTTTGCCATAGAAAATACGCTTGATAAAAAACGTTGCAGGTAAACTACCCCTTCCCCTCAACCGATCTTCACCAAAAACAACAGGTCTTGAGTACTCTACAAATCAGGGCTGTATGCAGAAAATTATTTGATTCTGTTTGAATTTGCGGCTGTTATCGTTTGCCATAGAAAATACCCTTGTTAAAAAAACGTTGTAGGTAAACTACCCCTTTCCCTTAACCGATCTTCACCAAAAACAATAGCTCTTGAGAACTCTACAATTTAGGGCAGTATGCGAAACATTATTTGATTCTGTTTGAATTTGCGGCTGTTAACGTTTGCCAAAAAAAAAAATTTCCCTTGATAAAAAAAACCGTTCCAGGTAAACTACCCCTTCCCCTCAACCGATCTTCACCAAAAACAATAGGTCGCGAGTACTCTACAAATCAGGGCTGTATGCAAAACATTATTTGATTCTGTTTGAATTTGCGGCTGTTATCGTTTGCCATATAAAATACCCTTTTTAAAAAAACGTTGTTGGTAAACTTCCCCTTTCCCTTAACCGATCTTCACCAAAAACAATAGGTCTTGAGAACTCTACAATTTAGGGCTGTATGCAAATAATCTTTTGATTCTGTTTGAATTTGCGGCTGTTATCGTTTGCCATAAGAAATACCCTTGTTAAAACATAAAACGTTACAGGTAAACTACCCCTTTCCCTTAACCGATCTTCACCAAAAACAATAGGTCTTGAGAACTCTACAATTCAGGGCTGTATGCGAAACATTATTTGATTCTGTTTGAATTTGCGGCTGTTATCGTTTGCCAAAAAAAATTTCCCTTGATAAAAAAAAACCGTTGCTGGTAAACTACCCCTTTCCCTCAACCGATCTTCACCAAAAACAATAGGTCGCGAGTCCTCTACAAAAAACGGCTGTATGCAAAAAATTATTTGATTCTGTTTGAATTTGCGGCAGTTATCGTTTGCCATAGAAAAAAAATCTACAGACAGAGACACACAGACACACAGACACACAGACAGACAGACACACACACAGACACTTTTCGGAAAACGACTTTTTTTCATGTTTTGAGTGTAGTAGAATCAGAATCTGCAATAATCTCGAACACGATTTTTTTTGCCATCACCATACTTCCATTCCTTAAGGAATATGGAAGTAAAATGAACTTTATCTTGTGAAAAACTTACTTTTTTCGTCGGACGCGTTTCGGCTTAGTACCCGCCTTCTTCAGCTTTTAGTCAGACTGCCATCATTTCGTAACGGTTTTTGTGTGGAAGGTGTGGTGGGGGTGGTGTGTGGAGGAAGGGGATTGGCGCAGGGATGTAAAACAAAAAACAAACATCAAGTCGAATCCCTGCGCCAATCCCCTTCCTCCACACACCACCCCCACCACACCTTCCACACAAAAACCGTTACGAAATGATGGCAGTCTGACTAAAAGCTGAAGAAGGCGGATACTAAGCCGAAACGCGTCCGACGAAAAAAGTAAGTTTTTCACAAGATAAAGTTCATTTTTAGTAAAGTAATAACATCATTTTTAATTCAGGATGTAGAACGTTGTCCTGTTCCGTCTTAAAACTTTAAGCTTTTTTTCTATCGCCTGTCCACAAATTATACTTTATCTGTTTGTATTTTAGGATTAACTTGTGAAGATAAACTGAGGCAATATTTGCAAACCACTATCCTGTCGATCAAACGCGATGTTTGTAGTCCGTCCCTTATTGTTTTCATTTCTTATACGAATCATCCATCATTTCTTATCAAAGCATCCATGCATTTGTCTGAGGAAATTAATTTCCAAGGATTGTATTAGCCTGTTGCTTGTTGATGACTGCCAACGTGTCGATGCCATACAACAGGACTGGAGCATATATCACCGTATAAAATTTTATTTTAATATCTTTTGTAACTTAGTATTTTACAATATGAATGTATCAACTTAAAATAGTGGAAATTAATATGTATTTATTATTATTAGTGGAAATAACTTCGAATATGCATTATTAACAGTGGAAACAGAATAAGTGAACACAGAGAAATCGCTACTTAAAATTTTAGTTTCAGGTTAACTCAACTATGCTAATCATATACGACAATTCTTCAAGCTTACGATTGTCCAAGACACAGTAATGACACAGAATAAATGTCACTTACTATTGTCGTACTAAACATTACAAATCACCGATTACAAATGTCCGCACACAACAATTCACTATAATCACATTACACTAAGTATACTCCAAATACCAGTCCTCAATTAACTGGCTGGTCGCTTCTGCATCCTTTATTTATATCCCACCGCGGTTGCAAGATAAGTCTACCGCTTTGGGGATGTTACTTTGAGAATAAACCACATCATTGCCGACCTTGTATACATTCGTGTGACGAACTTGCCACGAAAACTGGATATCTCATACGGAAACAATATTGTGAGTGACTGTGCCGTGAATGACATTTAAATTTATTTGTCAAAAATTAATTAAAGTCACTGATTACTCAGAATATTGTTTTGTTTTCTTACCTTTATAATACAGTTTACATGTATAAGAAGTACCTTTCCGTTATGCTTATATTATATCGGTTCTTATTTTATTCTTATCTTCAAAACGTGAGTGTAATTTTTTCCCGCGCGATAGCGCGCGTGTGTGTGTTTGCGTATGAATATATTTTTATTAATACCATATTAATAATAGTAATTATTTGTTTAATAATATTAATGTGAAGTACATTAATACTTGTAACCTACCAGTATTTCATAATTTTTAAGCTCATTTTATTATTCCAACAACATTTTAATTTTAACAACGGTTGCAGTAAGCTAAAAGAAAAACAAGGGAAGGGACTTAGGTTGTAGGTCTGAGAAGATATATCGTCCATCCTAACTAAACCCAGTTTATAAACAGAGACAGCGGCGTAAAATAGTTGATAGCGGGCGCAAGACTGATTTGTTTGTCATCCCATATACTTATTTTTTGAGAATAAAGTGGAAAAAGTGTTTTCTCTAAGAACGCGCCGAATGTATTATCGTGTTGTTTTGGAAGGGGAAGACAAGTTTAGCTTAGTCATATCATGTAACATTCAGCAATCTCGCATTGCTGACTTGTATAATATACGCGTTAGTGGTCTTAATTCTTCCCTTCGTGATCATTCACTATCACTGCCACTACTACTACTACTACTACTACTGCTGCGGCTGCTGCTACTACTACTACTACTACTACTACTACTACTGCTACTACTACTACTACTACTGCTGCTACCACTACTGCTGCTGCTGCTGCTGCTGCTACTACTACTGCTACTACTACTACTACTACTACTACTACTACTACTACTACTACTACTACTACTACTACTACTACTACTACCACCAGTTTTGTATACGCTGTCACCTACACCGGCTTGGTCGCCTGCCTATTTAGTTATTTCCTGTTTCCTCTAGTCAGTATTCCATGTTTTCTTGCTTCCTGTACAGTAGCGGTAGTTTGTCTGTTATTCATGTGCCGTAAAACGTATATAGAGGGACTGTGTAGAACAATAACCAACGTACTCAGTTACAAAACTGGCTGTTGTAGGTTTTGGTATAACTGTGAATAGACCTTGGGTACCGCAAAGAAGAAGCCTTAACATTAGCCATATTTACCGTCTTACGGTGTCATAAATTTTGTCACATTCAATAAACAGTGTTGACCAATAATGAAACTAAACTACCAAAAGGGATAAGTAAAACAATTTAAAGATAATATTTTTCAATAAAAATCGATAAAAAATTATAGATTTAATCCGTAATAGCGTAACGACGGAGAATAAAATGTGTTCAATAAAAATTTATGGAATATATATCTTCAAACGTTGGTTATTAACACACACATAAAATAAAACATTGTTCATAATATTGTAATGGTGTATTAAGCATCGTGTACTTCTTCACTACATTACTTTTATATTTATAGCTCTTAAAATATAGCATAGCTTATTTGCTCAAAATAGAATTAAAAGTAGTTTTTTGTGTATGTGTATGACGGGGGAAAGAGAGAGAAATAAATATTAAAATAGAAGCAACGGAAATTCCATGAAAATTTTATGTGCCCGTATATATGAAGGTCTCTTAGTTTATCAAACTTTTACAAAGGTCAAAGAAACTTCAGACACCCAATATTATTAGACTCAAACTTTTTCCTTCAAGCTGCATTAAAATATCACTAAAACTTCACAGTAGAAAACACCACTTTAGACCATACATAAATAATCAGTAGCCTAATTGGAGGTTTACGTTACAATGTGAGGTAGGTGTTTTTATCATTTATAATTTAGTTACTAATTTTGAATTAATTCATTCCCCTATAGCATGTATCCTCGTCTAGTCTGTAATTTATTGTTTTAAAGTAATATGAACATTATGAAGACGAATGCGTATATGATTATATTATCCATAGAACTGATCAATCCTCAACAAGAGATGGTTAATATTAGTTGTTGCTGAAGCCGATTGCTAGATAAAGATCGTGCAACAGTTCGGGTCGATAAAGGTGTAGTCAATCTCTCGCACATTCAAGGCCATGTTTTCTTACTTCAGTTAACATTATAAATTCGTACAATTGTGTAATTGTATTGTATTAACGATATGTGCGCTGTAACGAGCTATTATCGCAGAAACTACTGTGCATAATGGATTCACACGTAAACTAATTAGATATTATGCTCAACCGATTACATCAAGATCAGTGGTTGTATTATATTAGTTTGGTTTACTAATTATTGCTAATTGGTATTTCTATTATGCAGACGCTTAATCTAATTTTAATAATATACTCAACAGCTTGAAAGACAAAGGAAAGAAAACATGCATCTGCGATCGCTTGTTAACTATTCGTTTTCCCTTCCTATCTGTCCACCTTTCTCTCCCGATCTCTCACATTCTCTCTCACACACTCACTCACATCCATGCGTGGACCTTGGATTTTCTTCATCTCCGCCAATTTAGTTGCATTGAATCCTAGACTTCCTTACTTCTCAAATCGACTTTCTTAACTTCGTTGTCTCGGTCTTCTTGGTGCTCGTATCAGCCTCATTCCACATTTTTCTATGAAAATTCTCATTGCACACCACCTCTCAATACCTTTAAATATATTAAGTTTTATAAGGATGGCCTTATTGTTCTTGGTCTACGCTCTCAAGCCGGTATTTCTCTCAAGTATAAAATGCAATTTTTACAGGAGAAAGCAGGGACGATGTTTTGTAACATTTAACACTATTTTTTTTAAATATCCTGCAGTCCTACGAAGAAGTACATCAGTTCTGAAAATGGTATTTGCATTTATGAGTTCATTTTTCATTTTGTACAGAAACCCACTGTCAGGTGCATACACATGTCCTCTACTGGTATTAATCGTAAGGTTACTTATTATTGCCAAGACACTTTCAATGTATGCACCCATATCCTAACTAAAATGGAAAAAATGTTAAACTCTAATAAAAAGTAAAAACTTGCGCTCAACATTTTGAAACAAAGGTAGGGTAATAACTTTAGAAAAGAGAGCTTTTGTAAGTAGCAATACTTTTATTCTTTTCCGACTAAAAAGAAGATTATGATTGATTCTTCAAGTTACTCATATTTATGATTAGTATCACTTTCTTACTAACTCAAAGTACATTAAGAACTCAAATTGTCTTGGTGCAGTAGTAAGACAGCTTTTAGCATCCTTATCTTCCGTATGCGGTATCGTGTGGAAGACTCAAGAAACTTGTAGGAACTAATATTCGTATCGATTAAAACCCCGAGGTATTTGGTCACAGGCTTCGTCTCAAAGATCATGTCTCCGACTCGAAGAGGCAAGATCATTGGAATTCTCTTCTTAGTCAGGATTACGACCTCAGTCTTGTTCAAAGCCAATGACAGACCGCTCGCCGCCATCCAACTGCTGACATTCCGCATAACTCTATTTAATTTGAGCTGTGCCGGACCTAGAGTTAATAACCAACGTTTGAAGATATATTCCGTATAGTAACATATTTTAACCTGCTCGTCACGCTATTACGGATTAAGTCTATAATTTGATTTTATTTAGCCCCTCCGTTAGTTTCGTTTCAATTTTGGTCAAGACTGATTACCATATGTGATAATTTGATACCATAAGATGATAAATATTGATAACGTTAAGGCTGCCTCTTTTCAGAGGTCCGGTCCTAGAGCCGATCCTTGGACTGCGCTAAACGTGACTACCATTCTCCGCTGTCCTTCCTTAGTTGTGTACAATACGCACGATCCATTAGGTAGTCGTCCAGCATCCGCAAGGGGTACCCGGTTACACGGAATAACTGAGCTAGTGCTTTCAACATGTCGCACCTCCTCACGGAGGTAAAGGCATTCGTCACATCAAGTGTCATGAGTAGCACCACCCTACGAGAGAAATGATTGTACTCCTCTGCTCTTCTGACAGCTTCGGATACCTTCATAACCACTAATATATTAGCAGTGTTTTATTATATATTATTACGCTTCTTCGGTGTATGACTATATAGCCACATCCTGTATATTGCGACTAATTAAAACCTTAAACATAAAAAATTATAACATAGATTTTAGGGTTATAAAAAATTCCAGTCTTATTTACAATATAATTAGCGTCCTTAAAAATTTAGAAATTTTGTATGAACTGAAGGTCATATCTACGTAAAAAAAAGTTTTTAATAAGAAAATTTACTTCTTAGCGTCTGAGACTATGTGTGATTTTGTGTAGGCGTTTGTTTAACAAGAGTGAGAGAGTTTGAAAATACAAATGAATAGAAGTTTACTACGTGTCATTCGTAATCACTATTTACATCACGTACTGCCTCCAGAGTCTTTCTCTGTTTATGAAAACGTTTACAGACGTTTACCCTGCTCAGATATAGTGATTGCTCTATTTTTTTTCAAGGGGTAAATACCCACCGGAGTTTGCACGGTCTCATCCGTGTCCACCACCACCTTTGACATCTAAAGTCACACATTGTTATTCCGCTCAAGTCTGAGAATTTATCCAAACTCTCGTCTGCTTACTAAGCAAAACGTGTTACATAATACACATGAGGCATTTTGTTTTACCGCTCCTTTTTGTATTAAATTTTGTCTAGTGACATTTTTACTCTGCTTTACTTCCCGAGATAGAAAGTTATAGGATTAAATAAGTAAAAGAAACTTTTTTATTTAGGTTTTCAAGTTGATTGCTATTATGTATTATTTAACATGTCACATAATTTGCATTCAATTTGTAGTACATTGAAATGTAGTACATTGCACTGCACTATGATTAGTACAGATCTCAATCTTTATGGTACATTATTGTTTTGTTTTAATTGCATTAATTATTAATTACCTTAATGTACTATACGCTTTAATTACGTTATAATAGTTTTACTATGAGAAGTTTAACTAGCTTCATTTATACCCATATTAATATTACAGTTACAAATTTTGAGCAAAGGAAAATTTGGAGAAAAATCTCTGTATGGATCTTCATATCATTTTCCCGTTCAAAAATAGTTGTAATGGTTGATGTGATTGGTCTTGGAGGATTTGTAACACTGATTTCAGCAGTGGTGTAGAAAAAAATATGGGCAAAGATGGATTTAACGTTCATTCCGTCGCAATAATTCCCATAAAATGTGCTAGTCGTAGAGATCTGGTCAAGACCTGATTAGTGTATGATAGTTGTTATGGAGGAACACAGTGATGGTGTATTGCTCTAAATCTGTCTTACATGTTAGTACATGTCCGACATATAATCGTATTCAATTGTATTGAATATACTGTATTACGTTATAAAAAGAGTTTGATTACTGCATTCTTACTGTAAATGAGAAACTTAATATGTAAACTACCTAATATCACGGTTCAAAACATGTTAAAATCCCACTGTCACTATATTAAGAGCCCATACCACCATGTTACATATCCATGCTGGGTGGTAGAAATTCAAAAAAGTGCTTATAATTGTGTTACAAACAAATCTTTTATAGTTTATTGTTAAGAAAAAAAGAATTAATATTCCTCATTCAAATTCTATTTTCTTTCTGAACAACTTGATGGAGAATGAAATCTTAAGTTATTCAAGACCACTACTATGTTAAGTAAACTTACCCTAGTTGAAAAATGAATAATAATCTGATTACAATTGGTGTCATTCACAGATCTGGAGGAGCCATTATGAAGCAGCTGAAAACCAATCACAAATTTTACGCTGTGAAAGAAATAACATTATACCATATCCTAGCTTTAATATAAAACATAAAAGTAGATAATCTACTCTTATATTTTATGTACACTTGCGTAACACTGTTCTTAAATAAGCAATTTTAAAACATAGTAGGGAAGATGTATAACATAATGTGTAAATTAATAAAGTAGAAGGAAGTAGAAATAAGTACAGAAAGTGAGAGAGTGGAACAAACTAATAGGGTAAAACAATGAGGGGTGGAGATACAACTGGTGTCGATAATCATAAATCACAGGCCTTATCAGTATAAATGAAGGGAAACCATTAATTAACGATTCTAGTTAATTAATTATTCACCTTCTCTAAATAAATTATCTACACCGAAAAGAACGTGTATACCGGGTAGAGAGCGACCAACACGGACATCACATACTCCTCCCCTGACCCTCTATAATTATATCCAATAACAATAAACGGTCTGCCTGTGGGTTACATGGAATCATTACTCACACACCAACGCTATCTACCGCGAGGTGTTTTGTAATTATACTATCTCTGACATGTGTGAAATGGTTTTCAATTAAATCATGAGAAAACGAGTAAACATACAATAATGACAGTGGGCACATGCCGTGTCCATTTATTAAGGAAACGTAAAATTTAAAAAATTTTCTCTCCTTCTGTCTGTCTGTCTTTCTGTCTGTCTGTCTGTCTGTCTGTCTGTCTGTCTGTCTGTCTCTCTCTCTCTCTCTCTCTCTCTCTCTCTCTCTCTCTCTCTCTCTCTCTCTCTCTCTCTCTCTCTCTCACTCACTCACTAACTCTCTCTCTCTCTTTCTCTAACACACACTATGTTTTAGGGAAATTTCGAAAATGTAAAATGTTTGTCCTATCAAGGATAAATGGGAGAACGGAATGAATTATTTTCTTAAGGCTGCAAATAAATTATGAAGTACCATATTAATGTAAATTTCAACCGAAACATAAATCAGTGTGTTTACAGAAATTCAATGTTTGAATATGATTAATGTCTCAACAAGATTTACGTTTACCACGTTATTCTTAATATTGATATAACGTACATATCATAGGTAATAAATAATTAATAAAATTGTGTTAGTGGTTATAATCTCAAACAGAATTAACACTGTTGCACACCACATTAGAAAAATTATTCCGATTAGCGCTTTCAAGCTTCACAGTTCATCATCAGATCGGAAAGATGATATTCTAAGCTTGAAAACGCTAACCGGAATAATTTTTCTATAGTGGTGTGCAACAGTATTAATTCTGTTTATCATAATAAACATTTCTCTACGATAGTAAGTTTGGCGTACAATACTTCTGCTTCATTTAATAAGTTTCGTAAAGTTGATGGATTTTTTGTAGAAAAAATTATATTTATGGAGCTTCCAAACACATATATAAAATTAATTAACGAGTAATATAAACATAAGCATATAATATAACATGAAGATAATATGTTTTCTTAAGTTCTGTTTTACTCGTGGGTGTGATATGTATTCTGTTATTACTTTTGTGAGAAATCTTTCTCTAAGGTTTTTTATAAAAAATTTACAGGCATTGCACAAATGGAATGCACACAGAAGGGCATTGAAAATGCTTCAATAAACCTAAAAAATATATATATTGTTACATGATATTTTTTCCATCATCTTGTTGTATGATTGCCTAAGTAAAGATATTTACAAACCCTAGGAAAGTACCAGAAAACATAAAGTAGCCTGGTTAAATGACTACTAATTATATGTTTTATAATAATGATTAATAATAAATAATGTTTTAATAATTATGTTTTGAACTATTAAAGTTAGTAAGACTAGAAGGACGATGTTTTGTAAATACTTACCATGTTAATACTTATCCCACTATGTGTGTGAAAGTTGAGATTGACTCATAAGCTCAGTAAGAGTTGTGATATGTTTATAATGGAAGTAGTTAATAGTAAAGAATGTTAGAATAATTATATTTTGAGATATTAAAGTTAGTAAGTAAGGAGGACAATGTTTTGGGGACTACTTACCATGTGAATACCAATTTTATTATGTTTGTAAAAACTGGAATGGATCCATAAGTTTAATAAGAATTACAATATGTTTCATAATAGTTGATAGTAATTAATTGTTTGAGTTGATTGATAATGTATGTTGTAATATTATTTAAACCAATGTTAATGTTTAATAAACTAGCTTTATGTTAATGTTAATGTTAGCTTTGAATAAACTAGTCCTAAGGCAAGACGCAAAATACCACTGAATTTATTTATTTATTAAGTCGCCTTGCTCTTATTATAGGTTGATAATGTACTCTAGAACTAATTTTTGTCCAATAGTTTCATAAAAGCTTACACTATTAAGTATTTAGCTGATTTTTAATACAAAAAATTTCTCTATATAAAAATTTAGGAGTTCATGTTTTGTACAATTGGTTTTTTAATGTTGTAAAAATAATTTCATTTAATATCTTTAAATATATTATAAATTTAAGTACTTTTATACAGTCTAGTCTTTTGTAAGAGTACGCGGCCAAGTGTGGAGAGTAAATTAAATTTAAACAAAATTTTCAAAACGTGTCCGTGATATAAAAGTTCATTTAAACTTCAGAATGAAAACACGGGCGCGCTTGCGTGTGTATGTAAACCGGAGGTTAGTAGCAGATTTGTATGCCGTTGTAGGAATCTCTAGAATGGGTTGATGTAACCGTATCAATTAATTATTGGCTAAATAAACAAGAAGCAGTAATCGTACACAACAAAAGCCGCAGCATCAGTTGCGCACCGCGATCACGTTTATACACAAAGTTACAAGTACTACTATGAATTGGTTTGGAGGTAGGCCTAAATTGAATCCAACCGCAACACGCAGGGTGGTGATCAATTAATCTGAACAAATACGACGCTGTGCTGGTTAACACGACAACTTGAAAACATCAAATATCGTCTAAATGTTGTACAGACACATTTTCTGTATATTATGTAGGCCTATAATACATTTTTGTACCTCTGAGTGGGTAAACAAAATTTCATAAGTACTGATTAAAACGTAGGCTACATAAAGTGCAGATTTAACGAATGGGATCATTTATTATTTTTCATAACTCTCAAATTGTCTCTTGTGAAAAAAAATAGTACATTTACAGAGATTTTAGTGTTACAGAGACTTATATATATAATAAATTTTATAATGACTTTACCTCAAGATGTTTTCTTCCTATTTGGAACATGTTTCGGGAAGCCTTGTGTTCCCATCTTCAGCCTTCCTGTTTTGGAGCCTTGTGAGGTATTTGTGTGTTGGCTGGTTGTTGCTTTGGTTTTCTGTTGGTCTCTGGTGCTTTGAATTGGTATTATTGTCTGTGATTGTGGTGTATATTTTAGTATTTTGTGTATTTTCTATGTTAAGTGCTTTGAAAATTGTGTCATGTTTTGTATTGATTTGTATTTGTTCACGTATTAGTTAGTTTTGTGTTTTATGTTTGTATATTTGTAAATTATATATTAAATATATATATATGTATTTTGTATATATATAAAATATATATTGTATACATCAAGAAACGGACTGTGGCAGAACGTGTTTGCACACACACACACACACACACACACACACACACACACACACACACACACACACACACACACACACACACACACACACACACACACACACACACACACACACACACACACACACACACACACCTGTCGCATAGAATAAGTAATCGGTAAACCGTGTATTGGAATGCTGTCGGATTTATTAACGATTTACTACAAATTGCACTCTTTTGATTTTAATACAGTTTATGTAAAACGAACAAGGTAATTACTCTGTCTCTGTTGACCTGAATATGAATTAAAATAATTTTTATCTCTTATATAATCTAATACATTAAACCTTTTTTTAAAGTTCTTTTGTCTCGTTTGTTTAATAAGTTTACTAAAGTTTATAAAAAAAATAATAAAGTCACTTTCCTTTTATGACGAATGTAGGTCGCCGAGATATTGAAGATTCAATCTGGATACAGATGTGAGTTTCTTCACACTGGATACAAAGGCGTTGATTCGCTCTGCATACCAAAGTGAGTTCTGGTGTTTGTTGTTTGTTGTTCTGTATACTATGTTTCTGGTGTCCAGCGTTCAGGGTCATTCTCAGATTAAATTTACATAAATCGCAGATAATTAATTTTCACGGTATCGATTTTTTCCTACTGCAATTTTGTGTATTTGGCATACACATAAATCCAGCATAATGTCTGTAGTGTCTGTATTTTCTATCCGGAAATCTTCCACTTTTGTGGATTAGTACTTTTTTTAAATTTACAATTTCAGCAACTAGCGAACTTTTCAACCTGTGTTCGTGCGTGCTAGTAGACCAAACGTCTATAACTAGTGCAATATGTCAGCACGTTTCCGAGTTCACAGAGAGACTGCCTTCTGCCTTTTCAACAAGAAATTAGAATTCAAATGAATTAATTCTCGCCTTAATTCTAGTACGCTGATTGGTTAATTTGTAAGTCTTCTCTGCTACTGAGGCCAAGATAAAACTATTCTTGCATAAGCTTGTTCGAAAGCAATTTGCGGACTGTCCAAAAAAAACAAGTATAATCTTACAATTTATTTAATGGGGCATAAAATTTTATTTGTTAAAACTCATACATTCATTTCTTTAAATTACTAACAATTACTGATATCTGATAGGTCTTTTCATTAGGCGTATTCTGGTACAAGCCTAACCTCATAGTCCTACTTAGAACAAAAGTTATTTAATTTAATGTTTTTTATTATTGTTCCGTAAAATAATTAAATATTCTCGCACACGCGCTCTCACCACACGCCTACGCATCTTTTCGCACCATTTCACAACAGTGACAGTTTTTTTTATTCTCTATAATACTTAAAACTAGCAATTTGAATATGTCTCATATCGCTCAACATACAATGTCCAAACCTGCAGTCTTTAATCATACAAATTTTCATTTAAACATGTTATCATATGCTTTGAGTTCAGTAATATTTATATATATATTTACGCATTGCAATGTATGTATGTATGTACACACACACATATTGTTTTTTGTTTTTGATAGTAGCAATAAATAATGATAATAAAGTAATAAATAATGGGTTGTTGTATTATTATTCATAATATTTAAATTAACTTTATGTACATTTAATTGATGATTCATCGCGGATATTGGAATTGTGGCAGTACTAAGTTCTTTGGTTGTTTAACACTGTTTAATCTCTAGATTGCATTTAACCATGTGCAGTAACGAGCTTCATAGAGGACAGTGGTGTTATGCGTATTCACATGTAAGCGTGACTAAGGCCCGTCTACCTTAGACTGACTGCCTTATTGCTCCGATAGACGGTACACAGACAGGGTAGGATTGACTCAAACTTGAGCCGCACTACAGCAAAACACGACGAATGTACGTCAAGTGAATTCAATAATTTATACTTAGAAATATTTCATCTCTGCAATTTTTCAGTTTTAAAATATTAAGATTTATTTTAACTTTCTTTGCTTTTTAAGGCTCTAGTAAGTCAGTGAATGTAGATGACCTACAGTTGCAGTAGCATTTTCAACAGCATTCTCTATCGTCTTTGTTCGTACATAATGTTTTCTTTATCTAGGATTGCACCTTTCATGAAGTTTCCTTTGTATATTTTTACTGTATTAATGTTTTAACAGTAAAAATTCAGGCTTCGGAGATCAATGTTCAGTTACAGTAAGTCTGTTCAAATCACAACATAAAAATTTCTGTGCAGAAGACACAAACTATGGCATTTATAGGCAAATACCCTTTACGGACTAAGGTTGTATTGCTTAATACGAGTATAGAGCAGGTGGTACGTTTTGGCATCTTGGTTTCGATATCACTTACAATGTGGATTATGATGTTGCTCTCAGGTTGACTAAGTTTCACAAAGTGAATGACAAGTTGGTCAGTATGTGGCACAATTCGTCGAGAGTTGTCGAGAAAAACAAGGAAAGAGACTTCACTGTGCCTGAGTTATTGTATGGTTGTGAAACTTGGGTTCCGGCGAAAAAATATCTGAGTAGGCTTCGGAGATGACATTCTTGTGACCTGTCAAAGGCTACACACGAGATCTTATTGTAGAGAACAAAGAGGGATGGAGTGCTCATCTGAATAGAATCCAGATGGTAGGTTGGCTAGGGAAGTTTGGCAGAACAAAGAAGCTTTGGTGAAGTGGATCCATTCCTTTGGGACTGGAACAGATGAATCTCTTAGTCCCTGATAGAAGAACAGGAAGATACACTTAGGTTTTTAGTTTTATGTTGGTGTTTGGGATCACAAATGTAATAACCCAGTGAAAAATAATCGGCCATATTCCGTGTATACTCTAATATTTATTGCTAAATTTATTTATTAACAATAAAAGTAAATAAAATATTAGATGCATACAATAGATTTAATAGTATCAAGTATTTATTTAATGGAAACATCCTTTCAAATTACTGTGCTGAAACACTTAATGTTATTTTGTTTTTAGAGAAAGACAAACTAAACATGGTAAGAAATTCAATGTTGCCTTTCGAAACCAAACCATAATGAATACTGATTTATTTGTTATTTAACATTTGAACGTCTTTATTTTTAAGCAGGTTTAAACTTATATTATTTGATGAGGGCATTTTTAGTAATCGGGGTAACTTGTGATCTGAACGATATAAATAATTCAACAGCGTTCTGATTTGTAGGGAGTACTTATTTAATAGTGTATTGTAGTATTGACTAAAAGTGAATACTATATGCAGTGGCGAAGCGTCAGGGAAGACAAGGTAAACAGTGTCTCTCCAAATAAATTATTCATAAAATAATAAATTTTTATTTGTGAATTAAGTTGCGTAAGATACTTAGAAAGAGCATAAAACTAATTTAAGAAGTTAAATCTTACGGGACATGATGCGACCGCGTGATCCATGGAACCTTGCTGTGCGATGCAACTGTGAGTGGAGTATCAGGGTAGACGTTACTTGGAATCTTTTTTCAATAAGGATGGTGGTGAGGAGGGCTTTGGTCTACGACAACGGGAAGGGAACTGCGCGCGCAGCATAATCATGTGTCCAGTACATCACGTCAGAAGACGCGTCTCCCCTGACTGAATAGTACACAATTTTCGCCTGGCCGCCTGTCTTTGTTTCATTATGCGCGAGTAGTGAATTTGTTTTTGTTGACTTTACAAATTATTTTTAATTTTGTATACAGTGTTATAGACTAAGAAGTGTGTGATCATTTACGTACTAATTATTTATTAATAAACATTTCTAAGTGTCGTCCTTTAAGTGTTTTAAGCATACTGTTTAATTGATTTAATGCAGCAAAATGAATACAGTTAGTACCAATTCTGTCGCAGAAGTATTTGATATGAACTCTGACAACTTTGATTCACTAGAATTTTAGTTAAAATACGAAATCAGTACGTTATCTTTAGAGCAAAAGTAAAAAAAGATATCTCGGCCACCTGTAGATATGTCGCAGAAGGATGGAAAAATTGTCAGAAAATTTCAGAAAGTTTGGTATAGTAAATATACTATATACTAAATATACTCTTTGGTTGTAAGCGAAACAAAACTACCAATTGATATTATTGTTTGATGTTTAATGGAGAGGAACCATGGAGCAAAGTTGGAGTAGGCACTATAAAAAATGTTGAAGCTAAAGCCGCTAAGCATGCTGGTAAATTCTGAGATGTTTCGCATGCTAGGACGTAACAGAGTAGACCATCACTTTTCCGAATCAGCTAGAATTCAAGCAGTACAGCACAATAAATATGTGACTCAAAATCGAAGGATAGTAGGCCGTTTGATAGATGTTGTTGTTTGTTATTTAGGGAGGCAAGAGTTAGTTTTTAGGGGCCATAAAGAAAACGAGCAGTCTCTTAATAAGAGCAATTATTTATTGTGTGTATGGTCACCAAGTTGCAATGGTTAATTTTAAAATAGGTTAGATACCTGATATTCCTTCATGCAACTTACTTTGGTCGCTATGCACGACGCGTTACAGGATCAAGGTCCCATCTTCAGGTGCTCACTCGAGTCGAGCTCGTCAGTTCATAAAAACGCACACATAAAACATAAAACACTGAATTCACAGAACAGAAAACACAGTATGAGTGTTTGAATTCAGTGTTTTATATTTTCTGTGTGTGTTTTATGAACTGACGAACTCGACCCGAGTGAGCACCTGAAGATGGGACTTTGATCCTGAAACGCGTCGTGCATAGCGACCAAAGTAAGTTGCATGAAGGAATATCAGGTATCTAACCTATTTTAAAATTAGCAATTATTTAGAAAATTTAAATTTACTGGCAATGGAAGAGTCTTTCATGAAGGAACATATAGAAACCAGCACTGTATTTAAAGTCACATATTCTGAAATTCAGAATGATTATTTAATCGAGTCTTTCCATAGCTATTAATGAAACAATTCGTGATGAAATAAGCAAGGCTAATTTTGTTTCCATTCAAGCTGACGAAACAACTGACGTATCTGTTAAAGCACGACTGACTATAATTGTGCTATATATTCTTGGGTTAAAAACTGAGGAACGCTTTTTAGGGTTTTTTTATGTTTCTTCCAACAAAAGCGCAAAAGGGTTGGCTAATAAAATCATTTCAGTTTTGAAAGAATATAACATTTAAAATAAATTAGTAAGCAAAACATATGACGTTGCTTCTGTGATGACTGGTTGTCACGGTGGAGTACAAACCCTTGTTCGTCAAGAGTGTCCACAGGCAATATTTGTGCACTGCTTTGCTCACCAACTTAATTTGGTCTTATTACACAGTGCAAAAAATATTAAAGAAGTTAAATTGTTTATTTGTAATTTAACTGCATTTCATAGTTTCGTCAGTAGATCTGCTGCTAGATCTGATTTACTCCGAGAAGAAGGGTTTAAACTTCCTCACCCAACATCAACCCGTTGGAATTACAATTCGCAGGCACTTTCAATAATCAAAGAACATTAAAAAGAACTATATTGTGCGGTTTCTCACATTATCGAGTGTGATGACTGGGATCCTGAGTCTGTGAGTGCTGCAGTTGCTTTCCTAAATATTTTAAGTCGACATCTTTCATGTTTTACTTGTGCGTATATGTTCGAATTTTTGTATCTACTCAACATCTCTTTAATGTGCTACAGTGAATCTAACAGTGATGTAAATCTCTGCATTAATGAAATTATGATAGTGAAAGAAAATATCGCAGCACTGCGTTCAAATAAAGTGCTGCAAAACTGTATGGACGAATGTAGGCGCATGAATGGTGACCCTAATAATGTATTGCAGGAATCTATAAGTGAAGTGCATAAATGCGTTGCTTATAAAATTCTTGATTCTGTAAGAGTTCAACTAGACGCACGATTCGGCGAATTTGAAAATATATTTTTGTAGAACTTCTAAATGAGAAAAGTTTGTTGAATTTGGAAGGAATTTTCCTAAACTCCAGTTTGACAAGCTGAAATGTTTGTTCCCAAAATTCTTTGACTGGGTAACACTGCGCAATGAATTATTGAACATCTACAACAATGATGATAAAATGCTTCCGTGTGTTAAACTGCTAAAATATATTGTGGAGAATCAACTCTTCAGTGAGTAGACTGAAGGGGATCGAAACGTACCTTCGTAATGCCATGAAAAATAAAAGATTATCACAATTGGCTACTTTGTCCATTGAAAAAGAATTGACATTTATGTACAAAGGACCCAACTTTCAAGGAAAGAGTAATAGATATTTTTGCAAACTTCAAGACGCAGCGTGTGGAACTCATTTACAAGAAAATATGAACGATTGTGTAGTGCCTACAGTAATCCGGATTTGTCAACATTCAAAAAATGTGAGTAAAATTTATATTTTTTGAACAGAATCTTTTTAATTAAAATTCATAAACGACACTAATAACAATACTATAGTTTTTTCTGTATATTTAGGCTTATTTATACGTATAATGAAATGCGCCCATAGCTATTATTTGATAGAGGTAGCATTATCTCTATTTGCCATAGTTTTACTGGTTCATTAAGGACGTCAACAATCGTAGTAGTAGATTGCTTTTGACTGGTATTTTTATGTCTACCCAAATTATTTTGTCACGCTTCACCACCGACTATATGATTTACAAAAAAAAGTAACCGTAAATATTTGCTTGCATTTTCCTGGCAATATTTTAAAGTCGGTTAGTATTGTTACAACGGTCTAACTGATCGTCTTAAGGTACAGTTGAAAACAAAATACAAGACTTCAATGAAGTCACTAAAAACCAGCTTTAATTACCACAAATAACAGTTTATAATCAACTCGTACAATAATTCTAGTTAGATTTGTCCACACGCAATAATAATGTCAACTAATAGAGTTCCAAACAATTAATAACACTTCACATTATGTGTACAGATTCCATACAATCTATTCAAAGGCAATCATATAATAGGTTTATGATTATTATTTTGTAATCAGAGGCTAAGGATAAATTCAAATAAATAAGCTTTGATTAGCTTTGGTAGTAAGTAGTAAAGCGGAGGATGCATACCATCAATCATTCATTGATGTACGCTAGTATTTGTCTTGTTAATAATTTTTCTGATAATGTATTTTTACGGCCGAAAGCAATTTTTTAAATGGTTTGAATAAAGAAATTTTGATTCAAAAGGGAGGGAAAACAATCCATCTTTCTACATTCTACTTCCATTTGTTTTACTGCTCGACTGACTATATTAATCGACTTCATTTTTTAAGTGATCAGAGATTTAAAAAACGTTACATTATGTTTCGCTTTTCTTAAAAAGTTTCATTTCACTTTCAGTCAATATCCAGCTCAGTATAAGTATTTCTTTCAGAAATTACTTGTTACTTATTTGTCGATAACAGTGAAGTCTGAATGCATAGTTGTATAGTTTACAGATCTCTACCAACTTGCTAAGCCTTATTATTAATAGCAAATGTAAAGTTAAGTTGGAGGGAGAAAATTATGCAAAATTATACTATTATCATTAGTGCAAACGACAACAGGGAATTATAACTAGCCTAGTACGAACCTTGAAAACAAGGTAGTACCATGAAAAGAATGTTTGTATTTATTCCTGACGTATACTAATTATTCCTGAATTATTCTAGTATACTAATTTAGACATATGCTTGTAACAATTTGTCTGGATAAAATTATGTTCATTGTCGTTAATACATCACTTATATTTAACATCAGTACGACTTTCTATATATTACCATAATTACTTGATACATATTACGTATTTGATACATTGTTTTTATAACTATATAAAATTCTGAAGCATATGATATGTTTTCAGATTATTCATTATTTAATCGCTTAATAGTAAATGCAAACATAACAAAGGCTATTTATTTTCGGTATTTAAGCAGTCTGTTGTGTACAGTCAAAACGACATGTGTACTATTCCAAATCAATAGTAGCAACCAAACTTCCACAGACTTCTGCAAAGAGTAACCGTCGTTTATAACTTTAATTTATTACAAGTACAAGTCGTTCAAGTACGGCTACACAATTACGTGTCCCATAATACAGAGCATTACTGAGCAGGTGTGTGCTTGATATTTTACAACACAATCAGTGGTCTCTTTAGGCGCGCTCATTTTCTTATGTTTATTTAATAGAAACCAAAAAATGCTGAATACTTCGTGTATGGGGGTAGAGAAATTATCGGTTAACAAATCACATGTTTCTAATAATCATCTGGACATATCAGTCTATATTGATATTCATTTATAATTGCTATAGTATATTTCCATGGTTTATTTTATTTTATAGTGGTACAACAATAAAAAAAACAGTGACAGGCATAAAATTCGTAGAAATTCAATTACTCCGAGTGTTAGGAAATCGGAATAATTTGTAGTAACTTTTATTATTATACTTATTTTTTAATTTCGCTTTTTCTTGCTTTTGAATTTCATTATAAAATTTTGAATTTTATATAGTTTAGGTTACCTATGTGTCTGTCTGTCTACATCCTTCTCACTTCATCTCTTTCCTGGTCTCACCCTCTTCTCTCTTTTTTAATTCACGCACACATAAACGCGCGCACGCGAACAGACACAAATCGTTTATATTAGTTCTTCTAAGCTCTGCTTCTTTTGTTCTGCTGCCACCAGAAGTGTGTACGTGTGTTATTTTGGACTGTAGTGTATCACATTACTCTACAGTCCGTAAGAGCAGGCTATACTCAAGCAAGACCTTCGACCACAGTCTCCGTAGTGGCAGTCGAAATTGACGAAACGGCTACACAGCGGATATGAGGCTATAGTATTGTGTCGCCTACTGCGCCCTGTTACCTGATCCTCTTAGATATTCAAAGTTTCATGCCTATTTCATTTTGATTTTTTATCATAATGTTTGAAGCAAGAAAATGTTTTTTCTTTTATAAGAATTACACACAAAAAAGAAGGAAAATCAAGTTAGGGAAAGAGAAAAAAAAGAGAGAGAGAGAAAAGAGAGAGAGAGAGAGAGAGAGAGAGAGAGAGAGAGAGAGAGAGAGAGAGAGAGAGAGAGAGAGAGAGTGAGAGAGAGAGACATGAAGATCTAAATTCTTGTTCATCTTGTTATTTGAATTAGCAGTCTCGTAATTCCAACTTTGTCATGTTTATTGTCGAACTGCTACTTGTCATGTTCCGGACGAGGCCTTTCAGTCTTTCTACCATTTTCAAGTCCTAAACCATGACCATTCCACCCAGGACTTGAAAATGGTGGAAAGACCGAAAGGCCTCGTCCGGAACATGAAAAGTAGCAGTTCAGCAAGTAAACACGACAAAGCTAAATTCTTGTCGAAACTGATAATATAAAGCGGAGAGAGAAGGAAATGTACTGACAGTGAGGTAAGAATGATTTGATACCCAGTACACTTTTTTATAACGTTTATATTTTATAATCGCTTTAATTTCAAAATCATCGAATATATCGTCACGTCCGGTGTAGAGGCGGAAAGATGAAAGGTTACCACCGTTATATCATGTACTCCTACGATCGTGTAAAATTTTAATAACGCACATCCACCATATCGTCTGATATACGTCGTACTATGTCGTCTTTTGGCACTCGTACCTCTTCCCAACAACAGACGACGTTTGAGTAATGTTATTTTTGTTGACGCAAAAAAAAGTCTACTTGCAAAAAATTTTAAAAATCTAAAAAATATAATGTATATTCATGTTCATTCACCAATCAATGAATTCATTCTTCATTCACCAATCAATGAATTCATTCTTCATTTACCAATATACAGATTATAAGTTAAATGTAGTCGCATTCATAAGCGAAGTTTTATATGTGTACTACGCTATTGACAACAAGGAAGTAGTTTCTATGGAAACTCACCAATTCCAATTTTCGATAACGCACCAGCGATCGGCCGCAAATGTGCGATACGTCCTTATAAACATTTTCAATGTTAAAATAGTCTGACAACAAAACGTCATTGCTAACGTTGCTGCCCGGGTATACGAAAATGTATAAATCTTATTATCGCACACAAACATAATAACGTGTCAATTGAAATGACAAATGCCAGCCTGCCTGGGTCTGTTTGGATGACGTTTCTGTACTTCATAGGCAATTTAAGCGACAATAGCTAATTTTAGTCAAAGTAATGAAATATACTAATACAGTCTCTGATCCTTCAAAGAATCATGAAGAGGTACAAAATGTCATAATAATAAGTATACTGGAAAAACGGATTTTGTAGGAATTTAGGAAATCGATTTACACAAACCAAAATAAAATAAGACTTTGGGACACATCTTGAATGACTTGACTGGAAGTGAATAAAAATAAAGTGATAGCCAACTGAATATATACTATTTATTGCATACAATTTCAACATAATGTTTTTATGAGACGTTGTGAGCGCAGATGATTAAGTGTAAAAATTCATAATCACGTGGATATGGGAACACAAATTAAAAGACACACAATTAACTTTCCAAGAGTTACCTTTAATGTAAGTGGTTAGCAATTCCAATTTGATGTCAGTTCATAAAACGTTTATGAAAAATTAATTGGTTAAAAAATGTCTAATACTTTTAGTCAATTCCAGTTTGTCAATCCAATCCTTAGGCAAATATTAATGGCGTTTTACAATCACATTGACTGATTGGGACCACATTATTTCTTGTATTATTACAAAGAACGTTGAAAGTATGTTCTATTGGCAATATATTCTAACGTAATATTCAGAATGTGAAATGATTCAAAAATAGTCAATTTTTATCCCACACAATCACTGACTTTAAAGTTAAACTATCTCGAATATGATTATCTTTTTTTTTTGAATGGTGTCCAGTAGAAATTTAATAAGATTTCAAACTCAATACACGTCAATCCAGTGTGTTGTAAATATATTTTTATTTAATGATTATGTAGAACAGGGGTTTTTTCACAAAAGGTATGATACGGTAGAAACTCTCAATTTACAAAAATCCTGACAGAGTTTCATTACCGTTACTGTTAGGATAAAAGTAAATAGTGCTGTGGCCTTTGACACATTTGTCATAAAAGAATCCAATCCGTATGCGTGTTGCTTGTGCATCTCAAACCAGCTGGCAACGTATAGCGTATTCAAAAATGTCCCAGGTACACACCTTAAGTCGCAGCATGCCACTGGACTAATAGCCGAAAGACATTGTTGAAAAGTTAATAGTCTACTTGGTATAATCATGAAGACTTCTTTGATATGTGTGCTGTAATCACTCAATTGTATTTGATTACAATATTTAGTGGCAGTATTTCAGTATTTGATTACAGTAACTATTTGATACTCTACTGTTTAGTTAACCACGTTGGATTTATGTTACACTTGTACAAGTGTGTTTATGCATTAAATGTACCGATAGAGTTGGTATATGTTATCGGGGGAATGCATGCGGTTTGTGGACCAACTTAGGCTCGTGCACACTTGTTAGTTGCGGCGGTATGCCATTGTGTGGTTACCGCTGTTTATTAAATCAATTATCGTTATTTTACAACCAAAATAACCAACCATCCACGTATGTGGTTAATTATGGACAAACACAACACTTTTCTATTAACAAAAGTTTACGTAATTGAATAAAGTTAAGTTCAAATAAGTTCATAATACATAAAATAATATTTCAAATCTCTTAATAAACAGAGTGAGTTTGAAATATAAAATATATGTTTAATTTATTATGTCAGTAAATCCTATTCAGTTTTAATGATATTTTATTTAAATGTTTATTTGCAGAACATAAAGTGAAGCTCACATAATCAGTACATTACAAAGTTTTACATTAAAATAATTACCCTTCTTACTGGTTTGATGCTATCTTTTAGTATTATAGCTCGAAAACGTTTCAGGGATATATGTAAATTAATATTACCCTTTTTTTACGCTCCATCCATTTATGAGTAAAAAGAAAAGAATAGAAATCGAATGCTACGTAGATCTAAGAAATATAAAAGATAAATGCCAAACTTTAAATCAGAAAAGTTGCTGTATAATTTTTTAAAATTATTTTAACCTGGTCAGTCAAATAAATTAAAAAAATTTTTTTCAATCAGATGAAAATTTTGTTTCAATAATCAGATGAAAATTTTGTTTCAATATGTAGTTATTGTATTGTTGGTAATTTTATTACCACCAGTACCATATTCAATTGGAGCTCGCAAATGACAATGTTAAAAGATAAAAACGATGTAGATTATTACAAAACATGACTATATTAAAAATTAATATCTACTGTTAAATTGTAGAAACTTTGAAATATTACCTACCATCTGAAGTAACTTATGACAAAGAAATTTTGCTGTTATTACATCAAACAGAAATCTTTATCGAGATACAAATTAAATTGCACTAAAAAAAAACTTGGCAGATAGCAAGCTACAAGTCACCGTCGCATTAAAACATAGTTGAAGTAAAGTGAAGAGGCATTTTTCATGTTATTTTTCTCATATTTTATCAACCTTGTGATAGGTATTTAATGTTTGTCAATAAATTAAATTTCAAATTCGAATTTAAAAATATTTTTTTTAAGAGTGTCACGGCCAACTTAATTTTTTACTTATTTCTTTCCAGATATGACAGACACGGTCACTTTCATTGTTTGCGTAACACTTGTGCTTACTTCTACACAAGGCAATACTAAACATCAATATTCATTGTATAAACGTCCAGGTTATTGTTAGTTTCAAAAGAGAATACGACAAGTTTTCTATTAATAAGGATTTAATACCTACTGAGGTAAAATATTTACAGGTCATTTTAATAGTTTGAAAAGTAATCATAAAAGGCACGTGCAGAGGATTCAGGAAGCCGAAATGAAATTTCTAAGAGGGGCGCAAGGTTGTTCTCTCTTGGATCGGAGAAGGAACGAGGATATTAGGCGCGATTTAATGATCGTATCATTGCACCAGAATATTGAAGACCACAGAAGGAATGTTCGAAAGCTTTATATACATTTGTGAATGTAATTTAAACAATAGTATACGCGTATACAGTTAGTTTTACAAATATATGTTTCTTCTTTACACAGACAGTATAATGCAAAATCTGCTCCTTTATTTAATTATCTTAGAG
Organism: Magicicada septendecula; assembly: GCA_034769895.1. NCBI lineage: Eukaryota > Metazoa > Arthropoda > Insecta > Hemiptera > Cicadidae > Magicicada > Magicicada septendecula. Next base: position 158,266,686 of record CM068367.1, read on the forward strand.
TTCCGAATTCAACTCACGACTTCCTTTTTGAACTAGTGAATCCTCCACTTTGTACTTCCAGTTTCGTCACGATCACTCTATATTTCATATTCTGCGAAATGTCTACTATAATACATTCAAGATCTACCGACATTTGATCATTTATTTTACACGTTCTAACCATTATAATTTTATTCCTCGCTCTTAATATCATCATTATAGTCTACTGTTTACTTTATAGGTTAGTTCGTAATTTTTGTCTGATTGAAAATAACCTCACTCATAGTAATTTGTTTTTTATTAAATATTTTTTAAGGAACTCTTTACACATTTGTAATCTGGTTCACTATTGATCCTGCTGAAGCAATTATCTATCAGATACATTTTTGAACTATCTTCTTATTCCTTTTTCGTGTTCTAGTTTTGAGTTTATAGTTTCCTATCTTCATTTGTCATCTCAGTTTTCTTCATGCTACAATGTGTTGCTATTAAATTACACTCTCAATACTTACGTATTTGTACTTCGTTTAGTAAATCGTCGTGCAACAGGTCCTGTAGGATCAGCAACTGTGAGTGGCGCTATACTTACAAGCTTGTGCTGAACGTATCGACAACAGACATAGTGCGCTAGATAGTTTTACCAAATATAGTTTACCCGCTGTGCAGGAGTTTTAAAAGAGTAGTTATCACTGTTGAACAAGTAACCTATTAAGAAAACGGCTTTTATATAATGTTGGTACACATCTTACTGATAATCGTATAAACGTTTAGCCATATTGAATGTATAACTTAGTTTTTACAGGCAATTGAGTAAGTTTTGTTTCTATATTCTATAAGGCGATTTTTGTTTACTGTCTACAATGCAACATTAAAGAACATAGACTAAATTTTGTGTAAAAATCGAGACAAATTTCTCTATCGTGTTGAAATCTTTGGGGATCACTCCTGGTAAGCTTGGTATGCATGCACAAGCTGTTTGTATAAATGGTAGAAAATCTACAAAGACAGTCGTAAATGAGTTCAGATCGTGATAGACAGTTGAACATTATAGTTATGTGTTTCATGAATGTTCATCACTAGGTGCGTAGGTAAATAAAACGTATTATTCGAACGTTTTTGTTCGGAGACCTGGACACTCTACTTAACAGCGACATACATTATTTCATTATTTAAGAGTCTTTGAAAGAAGAATTCTAAAAAAAAAATCTTTGGACCAGTAAAGGAAGGTAAAGAATGGTGCACGCGGAACAATAGCAAATTGGTCGTTGGCGAGGACATAGTGAGGTTAATCAAGTATATGAGGATCAGCTGGCTGGGACATGTGATGCCAATGGAGAACGACAGAATTCCCAAAGCAATTCGTAGAGAGGCAATAGATGGACAAAGAAGGAAAGGACGACCTAGCAGAAGGTAGACGATAATCTCAGGAGGATGGGTATCGGGGATTGGAGCCTGGTAGACCGAGGTGTTTGGAGGCGACTAGTTAAGTAGGCCAAGGCTCATCGTGAGCTATAGCGCCAGGCGACTGACTGACTATTCGGGCGTTTTACATTACTTGTGTGAAGATATTCGTACAAAACAGACAGATTTACGAACGGATAATTTATGGGAATTGCACTGCGACAATGCAATAATCCTAATGATATTGCAACAGCCGTATTCTCCACATATGTCTCAGTGCTATCTTTTCTCTTTCCAATAAATTAAAGTATCGCAGAATGTTAAACTTTTACCACTTTTAAAAACGTGAATCCAGAACTGCCGAGCATAATCAAGTGTAAACTAAAAAGGAGATTCAAGAAATGTTTTGAAAACTGAAAAAAAAAGTTGGTATAATTGTTATACCTCATACTTGACTGCCTGATTTCTTTAAAAGGGGAACATAACTGTAGATGAACCAAGACTTAATTTTAAAATTAACAAAAAATGGGCAAAACTATATGAGCAGCCTATACCTTGTATACTACAATAAATTAATAACACAATCACATGAAAAATCATTGTGGGAATTGACAATTTTTGTGACATTTTCTGCCACAAAATTGTAGATAATGTAGGTAAATTACGTATTTACACCGACAACCAGCGTGTGCTAGTGAGAAATTGTAGCGACAAACAGCCACTTAACGTCAAAATAAAACCCACGAGAGATTTAATTAAAATGATTTAATTTAATTTTGTACTCTCTACGAGTCTGTAAATTAATAAACGGGACTAAAGGTAGGACTGCTCTTCAATTAAGGAAGTAACTATTTCTCGTCCACATGGGATTTATTTTCTCCAAGTTACTCTTTCTATCTCGCACCTCATAGTGCTAAAATGCACGTACACGAGTTTACTAACAAAATATCGCTTTGATCCTTTATGATGTTGACGTAAATAGTTCTAAGATATTTCCAGTACTTCAAACTGTTTAATACGTAATTATATTGAAATTAATGTATTTATGTATACTCAATGTTGGTCATGATTAATGATTATTTTATTCTATACGCAGTGGTAATAAGTAATTAGTAATATGTATAAACATATTGCACGTACTTTATAATTATTTGTTTAGAAACACGTGTCTTATTTAGCGGTGCTTACAAGGTTTTATAAAGTTGCGACTGAACCGTCTCTTCTGGTATGGTTCAGAAACCTCAGTTACACTGCTTATTCGGAAAGATACCTTAGCCGAATTCCAGCGACAAAAATAAAGTTTCTTTGGCATAACAAGTGGAAAATTGATCGGGTTGAAATGGAAACCAGAGGTATGATTATATCTGAGATCAATTTTCGCAACATTCAGAGTTAGACAAAGCGGATCAAACACTACGACTACCTAGAAACTGGCAGACTGGTTAGACCAATACAATCAATACAGATCAATTTCCATAATATTTGTATGGAAAATTTAATAAGTGGTTTTTATAGAATCACGTAAACACGTTCATTACAATAGTAACAATGATATACGAAGATTGTTCAATGGAAACACGTTTAGAGGCTGTAAAGTATTTTTTATTCAACGATTTTAAAAGAAGTCTCCATTAACATTAAGGCATGAGTCCCACTGTTCCATTAATCTGTAGATTCCCTGGTGGTAAAATTCTTTTAGCTCTTTGCGGAACCATTCGCTACCGCTAAACTCTACCTCAGCTTCCGATTTGAACCGCCGTTCTTTTAGTGATTTCTTTAATGGGCCAAAAACATGATAATCGCATGGGGACAAGTCGGGACTGTAAGGTGAGTGTTGTAAGACTTCCCGCTTCATACGGCCAAGCAGATCTTGAATCGTCTGTGCAACATAAGGTCGAGCACTATCATGCAGAAGAATGACACCATTTGTGAGCTTCCCGGGACATTTATTCTTGATGCAGACCCGTAAGCCGTTTAAGCTGTCTGCATATCGCTCAGTGTTGATGTTGACACCCGGTTCTTTAAAATCTAAGAGCAGCGCACTCTGATAATCAAAAAGTACGGTCACCATTACTTTTCCTGCCGAAGGTTGGGACCGACATTTTATCGCCTTCGGAGATTGTGCTCGCTTCCACTGCATACTCTGACGTTTGGATTCTGGTTCGTAGTGATAACACAAAGACTCATCACCGCCAACAATTTGGTGTAGAAGGGCATTACCTTGTTTTGACAGCGCATCAAATGCTGTAATGAAAAGCCGAACGCAAATTTTTCTTCTCATCAGTAAGCAGTCGTGGAATCCACTGAGCAGCAACTTTGTGATAGCCAAGACTATGAATGATGGAATGAACAGTTCCCACGCTGATGCTCAACATTTGAGAAAGTTCTTTAACTTTGATGCGCCTATTTGCGCGTAAAGGAGTTTCCAACTCAAATTTTTATCTGATGCTGCAACACGTGCAGGTCCGGGACGGGCCAAATCTTTCGTGGATTCTCTTCCTTTTCGAAATTTATTGTACCATTCAATCACTGCTGTATGATAATAACTACAGTTACTACATACAGCTTTCATTCCTAATGTCTGTATGTCAGCGGCCAAAAACTGAATAACGGCACGCAGATTATCGTTGTATGGATTTTCTATCATATACGCCATTTTCAACCAAGTCAAAACGCTTGGAACAGAGAAAACTGCAAATATTTTTGACAGACGCGTCACTAGTACTTAAACAGACAATATAAACAAATAAATTCCGTGCCATGGCAACGAAGTCACGGCTGCGCAGATCAAACGTGTTTCTATTGAACAATCCTCGTAATTTGCCTTAACGATGCACATAATCAAGTGCGATATTCATTGTGACGAACAGTAGTGTCATTTGTTATTTTGATTACTTTAACCAACTTGAATGTAATGAACATTCATATATATGTTAAAGTATTCCATTTCATCGATTATGGTTTCGGTTAATTTTTAATTATTCTTAATTGTTTTTAATATTTGATTTGTTTATTTTAACTTTATTGTTATGATAAAATATTAAGTAACGATGTTATAATCGTTTTAATTAAGTTCTGAAGTAGATTTAGCTTTATGTTTTGGTTATGATAACAGTTTACACCTTTCATTAAGAACTATGTGGTACTAATTACAAAAGTACTAATTACATTATTTAGATTGATTTGACAAAAACTGTAATTTTTGTTGCTCTGCAAAAAATCACTTCTTTTTTGACATGATAATGTCTTTTAGCTTGACATCGTTTGAAACTTTCTGTAACATGTAACGGCTGTATGACGTCATCATTGCGTTACGTCATCATTGGATGACGTAATTGGGATTGTTGTAAATAAAGGTTTGTTTTGATACGTCGCAATGTGTAAATAAATGTTTGTTTTGTGTTGTGGTGAAATACACTGCTGCTGATATATAGTAACAAAACTTGGCGACTGACTAAAACAGCGTTCGACAATGGACAGCAGTGACGAGAAGGCTCAGATCAAGAAACGACAAAATGCTGAGCGAGTAAGAAAGTGTCGGGAACGAAAGAAGCTCGAGAAGGAACAGCAACCAGCGGCGGCTGTCGGCGGTGAAGATTCGGTACCAGCGGCCCCATCGCAACAAAAACGAAAGGAAGATGACTTGATGCGCGAAGAATTGAACGAGTACTTAATAAATACACCGTTCGCGTCGACGATGACTGAGCAGGAGGAAATCGATGCATTCTACAACATGAAACTGGAAGAGAAGCGAAGAAAACCAACGAACGAGTAAAACGTTGTAGATTGAATAAGAAAATTGAGATGGCAACTAAACGCAACATTTGCGCAAAAGAAACAATCAGTCAGTTAGTAACTATAATAATGTTGCGTTTAGCTGGCGGCTGAAAGACATTATCATGCTCTTAAGCTTTTACCATTTGGTAAACGGTACTGTATCTTTTGTTTAGGCATAACATTTAATAAGAAGGTAGAGAATAAATAATGTATTTTGCACAAATAGGCTGATATTTTATAGTATGCTTTTATAGCATTACTTATTAGATGATTACATACTTTTCACAATGCGTATACTTTTCAATATATGCGTGCACACATATACGTTTCATGTTATGTATAAAATCTATATATTAGATTAGAGTGTCATGGCAAGAATTAACAAGAGAAGTATAAATCGGTATGTTAACTTTAAGCTTTGTCTTGGCACTCTGATAACAAACTTTTTCTTTGTTTAATTTAAAATCAATTTTAATTTTAACGCTAATATGAATGGAGCTTCCAAAAATGTTTACTTAAAACAAGAGGTTAGGTAAACAACACATATTTAATGATGAAGGCTTTTATATTATTTTTATCGAGAATTAGTAATTTCTTAAGTTTCAGTCTTATTCTGATTCTTATTCTTATGTTTCTTAAATGCATTGTAGGATAAAAATTTGTGAAATTAGTAGTTTTCTACGGCGCTTGTATGTTGCATTAATGTTAACACTGCTGATGTCAATTCCTGTTTATGTATCTCTCTTACACACTGTCGTCCGTTTCATTCCTATCTGTCTTCCTTAATAACTATCCTCACAGTTTTTCTCTTGACATGTCTCTTTTTCTCTGCACCCTTATTACTGTTTATCTGTTTATTTCTCTTTGCTGTTTCTACTTCCTCTTTGTATTTGGGTATATTCAAATTTGGTAATATTGTGTCCTCAAATTTTAAATTTTTCGTCATTATTACTTGATCAGTATGGAGTAAAACTACCTGACGCTGAGATCTAAGTAATTCTTATGTCTTTAATATTTTTCGAAGATATCTTATAATTTTTTATAAGTACTGACTATTTTTTGTATTTTATAAACCGACATGCTTAGTAATATTAATAGAGTTTTAATTTTTAAAACGGTAATTTTATTGTTAGTAACTGTAATTAGTAACTGGAAGTACAACGTTTATAACCATAACAACAAACCATGCCAGCAACCATACAATAATAACAATTCTAAACATGTTTTTTGGCGCGTCAGTACTAAACATGTAAGCGTTATATTATGTTCGAACATGGTATAAATATTATGTATTTATGTTTTAATGGGTAAACGACTACTGACAGTCAGTTGCCGGCAGGTGATTTAAATGGTAATTTTCAGGCGACCGCAACTGTGTTGTGGCTTAGGAAATAGTAATAGAGTTACATCATCTTGTACTGGATATTGCAGCATAAGCACTCTCATTTTATATAAAAACCCTGAAACATCATACTATATTTTTAAACATGGTAGTCAAATTAACAACATAGCACCTTTCTTCTATTTAATTCGATTCTAATTATTGAAGGCACATAGATTGAATGTTGGTTTGTTACTGCCGTAATAAACATAAGTGACTACGCATTTGTGTGTACACACACACGTACACACACACACCTAAGCTATTTATTTATATGTTTCTTTCAGTGAAATTCTGTTGGAAAAAAATCTGTGTACACATAAAACTTGGCTTTATAAAATTATGATGTTATGATGTTACTGAAGGAACATGAAGGAGAGACATCTCGTATTCTCCATATATCTCAGCCACTTACTCAAATATGTTATAAATACCACGATGCACACACATGCACGACATGTCTATTGACATATAATAATGTTACGACGGTCTCCTTGCTCGTCGTATGGTACAGTGGAAAACAAAATACAAGACACCAATTAAGTCACTAATCATCAGCTTTAATTTTCACAGTTAAACAGTTTGTAATTAACAACACAGTCTCTTACAACAAACCAAATAGAAATTGTTCACACGCAATAAAATATCAACTAATATTAAAACACAGTTGTATTACAATATACCGCCCGATTATAAATCACAACACTTTACTAATAACCGCTTAAACGCACAGAGTAATATCGCCCGATAATCCGGGCGGCGACCTTCCTCTTTTGCCGTCAAGATCGGTCCAATGTCTTCATCAGTCATCTGTTCTTGTCGACAGTCTTGTGTTGTCCAGCCGTCTGCCAGGAAATTTACAGTGATGGCTTGAACATGTTCGCTTTAGTTTTGTTCTTCCTTTCTGTGGCAATGTCGCCGGCAGTCTTCCGGGCACGGTCTTCGTGATAAGCCATTTGCACTACCATGCATACGCCACCGTCGGTGTTGTACCTCGAAGTTGTACCCTTGCAGACGTTCGAGCCACCTTGCCAACTGTCCTTCCGGATTTTTAAATCTCAAGAGCCATGCATGGTCGGTACGTAGTGAAAACTTTCTTCCATAGAGGTATTTATGGAAGTGCTCCAACGCTCGGACGATTGCCAGCAACTCTCTCCGGTTTAGAAAGTGTCTTGCTGTAACACGCTATTACTCGTTCTTCAACGTTTTGCATTTGAGACAAAACTGCTCCTAGACCAGTATTGCTTGCGTCTGTGTCCACAATTTACTTCCCTTCGGAATCTGGGAAAGCGAGAATTGGCTGCGAACATAATGCAATTTTCAAAGTCCTAAATGCTAGATCACACTCCCTCGACCACTGGAAGTTTCGTTTATTTTCTATTAGCTCATGTAGTGGTTTAGCAATAGTAGCGAAGCCTTTCACAAAACGTCTGTAATATGAGCATAACCCCAGGAAACTCCAAACTTCGTGTTTACTCTTCGGCACTGGCCAGTCTCTTACGCTGTCTACTTTATTAGGATCCATGCTAACACCCGCTGCCGAAACCAGATGGCCCAGATACTGTACTTTCTTCTGCAATAGTGTAAGTAGACTGAATTCGTCCCTTTTGAATCTCGCGTTAGAATCGCCGATTTGTATTATTATGATTATTAATTATTATTTTAATTTATTTTATTTATGATTTGTGTTTAAGTTCATTTTGAGTTGTATGGGTTCGGTTTTACTTATTATGAAGTCGTTGGTTTAAAGTGTTCAAGATTAGTTGTAATTGTTTAAACTGTTCGTCGTTCGTCGAATGTTGAGTATTGGACAGAGGTTGGTTCTTCTTCACTAGTAGATATAATTTGGTTGTGTTGGTTCTCACTGGAATCGAAGATAATTTAGGATAACGGTACTTACTTTGAGTGACGTCCTGGTTATCAGGTAGAGTGTATCAGCTCATCTAAAAACAAAATTAATTCAAAATCACTCGTGGCACCGTCGTGTTCCCAACCTTTGCATGTCATCTACTGAGCCTGCAAATGCCTATCTACGTGAAATAATTGGGCCAACTCTAATCGTTAGTTTAAACATAATTTATTTCTCGTTAAATTCTGTGTATTAATTTTCTTGAACCATTAACATAAGAAAGTCAGACTTCACAATTACTTTTTCTTTTAGTAAAACTCTTCTTAAAATCTCAGGGTGGTTAAGCTGCATACGTGGATAGAACACTCCACGATGTTTTTGTTTACAATAATTTTAATCAACATCGGTTCTTTTAGCTTACAAGATACTAAACGTTAACACAACACAACAATTATAATTATTTAATAGGAGAGTGGTCACCTCTGACAACTAAAATCTCAATTCATTAATAAAACTTCAACAGCTTGCGTCAACTTCTAGGTTAGACCTGGCGTGTCTGGTATCATTCCAGTTAAGTTAATTAAAAATCTAAATGATCAATCAACAAAGAAAATTCTAATTTATTAACGTTATAAACATCTTCAGCATATCCAACTATCGTTAGACTACTAGATGGAATATCCTTTCTCAGGTATTTTTCTTAATTCTAACAACATATCAGTAGGTTATGAAATGGTTGTACACTAACTTAACCTATTAGATTTAGTAAAGCATACTGTCCTTTTATAATTGGTTAACAATCATTTTATAATTAGAGTGAATAACATTCGTTAACTCTTATCCCTAGTCTAATTGTTAATTGACTTTACGAGGGTTAATACCACTTCAAAGTTCATTATATATCCTTAACTCTATACATTGTCAGTTTATGGTTCACTTCTTAAGTTTATAATAATAATATTAATTCACCATACTCCCTTTTTATTTATATGACCGCGATTGCTGGGATTGTACACTAGCAATCGTATTCGCACTTTCACTAGATTTGATTAATTCGTTTATATAACTTTATTAATGCTTTTAGACATTTCGAGTTGTATTAACCCAAATGTGACGATAACTACACGCACAGGTTAGGTTAATTTACTTTTCTGGCGTCGAGGACTCTCGTCTGGTCTCCTGAGTCGATCGTACAAGAATGAAGCTTAGCTCGGCGTCTCTTTTTTGGCCAAGCCTCGCTATAATTAATTTGATTGGTGGAAAGCTCGATGACACCTCACTGGCTTTTTCCGGTGGCGTCGGTTTTTGATGTCGAGAGTATGAAAAATATTTTCTTCCAATTTACACAAATATTTTAAATGCGTTTAACTTTCTTATGGTACTTGGGAGTTCTAATGTAATCATCTCAATCGTTTGCAGTTGTTCTTTAGATCAATTAGATACCCCTCAAACCATAATTCTGTTCGTGTTTGGTCATTTCTTATTTTCACAACTTATGCCTATTAAAATATTTTTATTTAAAACTATCTTACGTTTATATTATTTCCAATTTAACTTCACTACTAATTATTTTTACTATTACTCAGTCTCTTTCTGCTCCTTAGTTAGATTATAATCAGTTATGTGTGCAAACAACTCTAAAATTGGGTATAAACCTTGCTGTATAGATAGCATTATGTTTTAGATTTAGTTGATAGAATTCACTGGTGGTATTTTATGAGTTAGTTACATTTCACACTTATTCTTAAGTCTTCCCTTCGACTACTGGTCATCATTGTCTGACTTAATTGATGTCCTTTTTTGTGTATTTTTGTTTTTGACATACTTAGTGTTTCGAACACCTAGGCCTTACTTTTATTCTGCTATTAATCTTAGAATACATTGTTTATATCGATTACATTTTAATCACTACTTGGTGTCTTGTCTATCTTATGAGTTTACTACTGTTGGTTTAGTCTGATACTCTGTTCAACATAATATTTAGTATCAGTCTCTAGGCTCCTTTTAGGCCTATTACCCCCCAAGTTAGTTTTAACAGTGGTTTGTTCATTGCTATTGGATTACTTCTGAATATTGTTACTTATTTATCTAAATTAACTATTACAACTTCTGGTTATTGCATTTAGTGGTTTTGATACAATTATGCCCTGGAATTATACCCTTTACTTTCACCTATAGTTCAGGCACTATATGGTGTTACATCTTTTCTCTTACCTCTTAATTATTTTTAATTTTAGTGATCATTCTCTTTTACAAAATAGTGATAGTAATTATTCTCAGGTGTTACAATCATTTGATTGGTAATAGTTTATCACCTTTTTCTGTTAATTCAGTAAAACTTCTTGCATCTGGTCTCAAGATACAAGTATGTCTATTTTACATTATCCTGATATATTTTTAAGCTAATTACAATTGTTTTACATTACATAAGTGACTGTGAACCTTGCTGGTTCTATTGACACTAATGTCTCATCCCTTTTATACCTATTGTTAAAGTTTTTGAAAGATTTGTTAGGTAACTTCAGAATGTCTAATTTATTGTTTGAATTTACACTAATTACAATACAATTCTATTTCTTCTATATATTATTTTTGTGTTGGTATTACCCTTTTAACATTTAGGTTCATTACCCTCCAACAGAAATTGGATTACTTGTCATTTAGTTACTTAATTCTTTTATTTGAGGTGCAGAATTCACATTGAGTGAGGTTATGGGTCCTATCTTGGTTTGACAACAATGTGTTTATTTTATCATGACTTCAATGTATTTTATTTCACACTATTATAGTACTAATAAGGTTATTTATTACTTTAGGTTTATTATACACTTTTCTGTCCTTATCGCCCTTCTTAAAACAGTATTCATTGATATTGTTCTGTAAGTTATATCCCTACATTTGCTCTAGTTACAAGAGTGGTCTACACGATTCATTTTAGTTATTCTTCCAGATACACAGTTAATTTATACTTTGACTAATTTTACTTCAGTCTCCTGACTTTTATTCATTATATCATTCATTTACTTTATAAGTTTTCTTTGTCAGCATAGTTATTTAAATTAGTTTATCAGGCTTCATTATTACTCTGTTCTTTATTCTGGGCTTTTCTTGTTATGACCCAATCATCTTGTCTTAATTCTTCTTTTGTTTAGTGTAGGACATATCTTATTTCTTCCTGTCTTTGGTATATATTTGGGTTTTGTAGTATTCTTCTTTACTCCACTTATAGTTTCTTCTCTCTGTCTTTGGTTTTCTCATTTTTTACCTAATCTATTGGGTCAGTGTCAGTTGCTTTACGTCTCGTCTATGTCATTGTCATTATTTCTTTGGTCATCTTCATCAGTTGTTAAAGATGTATCCTTTATTCCTTTAAAATCAATTCCTACTTATCTTCGTTATTAACATTAAAGTTTGAATGTAGTATTTCTTCTGGTTTGTTATTGTTGGTTATTGTTTGTTTTGGACCCTGGTGGTCGTGATATTATGTAATGTTTGTACAAGAGAGGTTCTTCCCAGTGACTGTCCCCAAACTGCAAAAGAATCATTGAATTCATGTAAAAACCGTGTGAGTTCTTTTACATCATCCCTTGAGAGGTCGTTAGAAGATCTGTTCAACAATTTTTCTGTTTCTTCCTGTGTCTGCCGCAGCAGTGTTTGTAAAGCTTCCATCATCTGACTGGCATCCATGTTTACCGATTAATTACGAATTATACTCGTCTTGTACAAAGTGTCCACTGTTTCCACTGTTAACCGTTCTATCCCAGTTCTAACACCACTGTTACGACGGTCTACTTGATCGTCGTAGGTACAGTGGAAACAAAATACAATACACCAATTAAGTGACTAACCAACAGCTTTAATTTTCACAGTTAAACAGTTCGTAATTAACAACACAGTCTCTTACAACAAATCAAATAGAAATTGTTCACACGCAATAAAATGTCAACTAATATTAAAAGACAATTGTACTACAGTATACCGCCCGATTATAAATCACAACACTTCACTAATAACCACTTAAGCCCACAGAGTAATATCGCCCGATAATAACTCGAACCGCTGTAAATATATCGCAACTATACTGACTGAACGTCGTTGAGTACGGGTATTTATACCGCCCCATATTACTAGATTATTCCATACTGCGTGTTAGCGTCAGTGTGTACGGCGTAATTAATTGCGGCCTTGACACAGTTCGCCCGGCTTCTGGCACAATCTAGCAAATGCGTCGAGAGTCACGTACGCCACGGCATTACATTCCGGATCCCTCTGGAACGTTCGGTAAACAGTAGATTGTTCTGTGATGTCGTAACAATAACATACTGACATATACATAAATCATTGATAAACAATGCGAAACATGACATAATCTTACGCAACAAAAATGTTTACTTTCATGTCAGCAACAAGAGGAGAGACTGAATTTTTCGAACTAAATAAAATTAGCAATAATCTGAATGATCGATATTCTGGAATTTACAACATTAAAATATTACACTAACTATACAGTGTAAAAAGTATAAATGAAAATGTTTTCTGGTATAATAATATTTATAATTATAATAACAACAATAGTACACTTATAGTAACAAAATTGTACATAGCATTTTTACTTACCTATTTTCATTGGTAAATTCCAACAAAAAAACACAGACAGGTGAGCTATCAGCAACATTGGATAATAATGATTAATTCCCCAACAAATACTCTGAAACAATGAAACCAAATAAGACTTATGGCAATATTGTAAACACAATAAATACGCAACTTACCACGTATTTAAAAACCTCAAACAATGCGTGGCTCTGCCTTTAAAAAATTCGAGTTGTATTGCTGTTTGGATTTTTGACGGGTTATTTTTTTTACATTCGTGTTATTGAAGTTTTACTGTATTAAAACTTTGGTTAGGTATTGATTATATGAATCAAGGCTTTTTAAAAAGCTGATGAAAGGTAAAGGAACTATAACATTTTACTATAAATATACGGTGTATGTTGCACTTACCTTGTAAACCTCTCAGTATATTCTAAGATGTGAATATGGGTTTCGTTTACGTGGGAAGGGCGATCGTAAACACCATCTAGCTGTGTATGTAAATATTTTTAAAATGTCTTGTTTTTTTGTTATATCTATCTGTTCTGTTTCCTTAGTTTTTTGTTACCCGGTTTGTAAAATGACAAGAAAAATGTGTATTAAAGAATCACAAATTCTTACTTACCTACAGACTCTCCTAAACATACTTGTATTATGGAAACTGGGTGTACATAGTTGATACATAATCATATCGTAATACACATATAGGTAATCATATAAACCTATACATATGTAAAAGTAAATATGTTTGTCATTATCCCGGCGCTAGTAATTAAATAACTTAATCTGCCAATATATGTTATAGTAAACATTCTAGTAATAAATTTGTGTTCATTTTTAGTAGTAAGGGGAGATGTTTGGTTATAGGAGCAATTCATTTCTGTCGCGTATAGAATACTAGTAAGTGTGTTGCCCTGTTTGCATATGCCTCATGTTATGCACAACTGTTAACACGTTAATTTTTGTAGAATTTCTACGGGAAAGTATGTCACAGAATTTAACAAATGGTGTTGAATGTTCTATGCTCAAAACGGTAGGCTACCACATCAGCAATGCTGTTGTCATCGAATTTGAATTCTCTGATCAGTTGTTTCTGCTGCTTAACGTACAAACAGCTGTAAAATTTAATTGTTATTTTAAATATGTCTAACGTATTTTGGGGAATAACTTTTGATGAAAAGTTTTATTTACTCACACTACAGCCGTCAATTCACAGTGCGTATACGTTTACTTGTGCAGTATATGAGATACTATTAAATTTTTTTTAGTATGAAAATGTTTAATGTGACATGGTATCGAAAATGTATCGATGGTGCAGAAATGTGTTGGAGACATCTGCGGAGGCGGTGGTGATGATGATGATGACTAAAACGGCTGCGGCGACGATGATGATGTAATGACAATATCAACAAAGATGTTATTGCCAAAAGAGAACAAAAAAGAACGTTATTTGGTCATAACTAGACTCTAGCATCACCGTCATAGTCTGTTCTCAGATTAATTCTAATTAAATATCGATTTTCATTGTATAGCAAATTAAAGTTTGTTTTTTCAAACTTTTTAATTAAAACGACGAGAAATCGGGTCACTGTACTAAGTAAGCAATAACTGGTAATTGATTTACATATTTTACTAACGTTATTGAATTTTAAAAAGTGGGTACACGTTTTTTGTACATTCTCGTCTCTGAATTAAGGTCGGTGAATATTATAAACCACGAGGCAAGTAATATTTGCTTCTGACAATGATGACAATAACTCGTTCCTTTTATATGTGTTTAATTTTATACATACGAAAGCATAATTCGTTCGTAGCGTACAAAACTTGTGTTGGTATTTCACAGGAATTTTGTTCCTATTGGTAACGTGTGCTGTTTATTAATGCCGAATAAAGTTCTTTTACATACCTAAGGACACAATATTTTAAAATCTGTCACCAAAATATATTTAGGAAAAAATTAAAGGAAAGCTAGAGGGGTAAACTCGACATGTAACTTTATGGTAACTTTAACGTCAGAATGTAGTAAGGCGTACAGATGAAAACGATGCAATAGGTAAAGATATTAAGAACAGGTACACAATAACGGAATTCACTAGAGAATAGAATGTTAACAGACGATTTTGTCCTTCAGATGTAATTATTATTATTATCAAACTCGGATGTTGCTTCACCGTTAGCGGTTGGACACAATCCTTCGTGTAACAGAACAAAGACTAACATCTACTCTGTGGTCTCTATTATGACGTATACCAACATTACGTCGTCAGCTATCATCTCTTTCAGTATTAAAATTTATACCCATCTAATAGGTTAGAGACAATCGTATATAAAGATATCCATAAATCTCGCCAATTACAAATCTATTATAAGGATTATTATGATAGTGATGGTCATACATAATGATAATAATAATAATAACTCTTTACTTCCTAAAAGCAGCAAGATTACTGTTTAAGCTTTGAAAATGTCGTTTTGTGTCTTAGTGTGTACAAGTTTCCACTGTCGTTGAATCAGCTAAAATGTAGGTGAGAAGAAAACATCCCGTCGAGCAACACTCCTCGTAGACAACCTTTGCCTCCAAAACACGTTCAAAAAATAATAATATTGCTTCCCAAGATTTAAGAGGCAATGGTTAATCTGTTTCTGAAGGCCGGAATGTATCCACTTGAAGCAGAGAACTATCGTGACCAATCTGTAATTATATGAAAAGTATATCCTGTTCAGTTATCCTGGAAATGTGCCTCATAGTCCGTACATCCATAAATATACCAGCAGCATGCTATAGTTTGTCATATAGAGCACCTAACTATCACAGACTAATAGGTAAAAGGCAAGGAAGAAAAAATAAATATAATAAAAAGAAGAAGATAAATAATACTATGGCAATGATGAAGAACACTACAATGTTTATCTTGATGTTAGCGATTCTGACCACAATTTTACTTTTCACTAATCAAAGTCAATATTAATTTCCACACTACATTTCATAGTCATAATCGAATACCTTTACATATGCTTAATCTTTATGATGCGTTTCTTTTCTTAAACGTTGTTCCAGTTACTGCTAGTTCTAAACGCTGATTTCATTCACTGTCGCTTCTCTGATGTTTCTAAAATAGCTAACCAACAGATTTCTTATGAAGATGAGTAATTTACAGTGCTTTTTGTTTCAAACTTAATTGAATATTAAAAAGAGTGCTATAAATAAGCGCCAGCATTAAATATCTGCGTCCCTAAATAATTATCGTATTCATTCCATTATTATCACCGGCACCATCACCATAATTACCTCCATCGTCACCACACCAAATTATAATAATTTTCATTAATGACGTAAAATCAAATACAGAAACATCAACCATCTTTACCATCTTGATAAAAAATGCAACTGGCAGGCATTCTTTTTTCTGATATTCAAAGCAACTGTCATTTATTATCTTGTTATTTGAATTAGCAAATCTCTGTAATTCCAGCTTTGTCGTGTTTCCTTCCTGAACTGCTACTTAACATGTTCCGGACGAGGCCTTTCAGTGTTTTCACCATTTTCAAGTCGTGGTTTAGGACTTAAAAATGTTGGAAACACTAAAAGGCTTCGTCTGGAACACGACAAGTAGCAATTCAGCAAGGATAGACGACACATTTGGAATTTAAAGCAACGTTTCTCAGTTCGGAAAGTAAAGATATAAATAAGAATGTCATAACAAAAGATATTAAAAAATATTATTTTTTTAATTTTTCTATGTACGAGTAATCATCAGTTTTGACACGCAAAATAAAAAAAAACTTAAAAGGTAAAGAAAGTAACTAGGATCCCTTAGTTAAATTGTGTTTACATATTGTAGTCTTAGCTAATGTGTATTGCATTTTACAGTATTTGGTACACTATGCGAAAAAGAATTAAGGAGAATACACATATTTAAGACGATTACAAAGAAATCACATTTAAAAGATAACGTAGTAACGTATGCAAAACATGAGTTACATTTACAGGAAGAGTATGCCTACCATACTGCTGAACTTACTAATACATCTACTTAATACGAAGTAGATGCATCTGGTTTAATCAATGGTATTTCTTTTAAATTTACAACCCCGCAAAGCAAAAAGCTTAAGTAATTGACTTTCAGAGTGTAAATTAGGTTTGTTATGTCTTCTTAAATGTAGGGGGAGACTAAACGAATGATTAGCGTCCTAAAAAAAGAAAGAGCAAACGCAAACCAATTCAACAGTTCAAAGTTTCTCTCTAGTTCATTAAGCCGGGTTCAGTTGATTGAATTAGTGATGTTTGCGTGGAGAGCCAAAACGAAGTAGTTCTGTAAAGAATAAAAACAACTGCAGTTTTTTAACAATTTTATTTAAATTTCTTTTGTCTAAAATCAATTTCTAATCGTTTATCTGATTAATTCTATTACATAGATAACGTCGACCATATGATAGATTCTAAATCAGCGAGAGTAAAACTATTACCATGTTTTTAAATCACTTAACGGTATAGTCACTAATTAAATTTCTCCACAAATAAAGTACACGACGCACTATTAACACTTCACTATCTCGTGGACTAATGAAACAATTATTAATTTTAGTAAATTTTAGTAACATTAATATGTATTTTAGTATGCGATAGTACACGCAACAACCGTTTATAAAAGTGTGGCCTTATGTGTGGTCATCACCATGCTGAATATAGCAATGTACCAGACAGTCATAAAGATCTTTCTACACGTTGTTTTTATCAGATTTCGTCGTTGACCTCGGTGGACATCCGATTCTCTTGGATTAACCTTTGGCAAGGTACTTGAAATTTGTTTTATTCCATACGTACCGTAACCTTACCATCATTATACTCTACTATATCGCAGAAATTGATTAACGAGGTAGAAAATTACAGAACGTTTTTTCCATTTTATTGCATTTTCTTGTATCAATTTGCTTCTTACGTTGCCATAAATATTGAAATATTTTATAATAATTGAATGGTGAATATAACTTATATATTATATATTATAAGTTACGAATATAACTTATATAATGTACATTTCATATTTTAATGCACCTTTTTTTGAGAACGTATTAGGAAGAGAGATTTCTAGTCTGATAACGTAGTCACAGGGTAACGTAATTTTACTAAAGATAGAAGAAAGTTGTGGTAAAAAATTTGGAGTATGTTAAGGATGGGCCTATGTATCTAAATTATTCAAAGAATGATGTGAGAAAAGATTTTGAGTCAAAGCGGTTAAGTCAGACGCAATGGAAAGTCTTTAAGTCAGTCTGTACCCGTAGCATATTTTTTAATACAATAAAAGACAAACAGTAGTATTCGTAAATTTTTTGGGACTGTTATCGAATTAAGTTAAAAGGAACATACACGTCTCTTTACAACTAATTCGTATCTGTAATTTTCAGCACAACAAAACTGTATCTTAAAATTGGTGATAGGGCCTTGTTTTTGTTATGAAAATAATAAATTATGAAAATTAAAATTTGTTGTATGAGTAAATTATGAAAATTAAAGTTGCCGGGCTTACACCACGTTGCCAGGAAAAACAACAACTGAATTTGTTCAGCAAACAACAAAGAAATATAATTACTACACTTTGATTTAATCCACCGACGTTTATTTGAACCAAAAAATTAGTTGTTTTGCCGTAAGATATCTAGTCTTGCCTAAATAAGATCTAATGTCTGTGAGACGCATCAAATAAGACCCCATTTACTTAAAATAAAAGAAAATTGTGAATAATCTAATGAGGGTTTTGAATTAACAACATTTTCAGTTTTCATTTAGATTGATGTGAGGGGGAATAGTAAAAAAACGAGTTGTTTTGTAATGTGTAGTGGCGCACGTTGTGGGCTGCGGAAAGCGTAATGGTCCTGCAAGGCAGCGCCATTAGTACGATTGTCCGATCGTGTCGACTTGTGTGGGTGACCGACCGTTTAACCGAACCTCGCTGGAAGCCGTAATGACCGTCCAACGTGTGTATGTACTGCGTTCATTGAATGTTGCACGTACGATAATGTTTATTGCAGTGCATCTGCACCACCATTCTCTCAGCTCACACCTACAATAAAATAATTTTGTCTCCTTTTTTACCAAGGACGTAGAACGGGAATGGTAGTAGGTACGGGCTGCAACTAGACTTACTTCTAAACTTACTAAAGTAGAACTCACTGTGAATGAAAATGTATGGAAACTATTTCTATCTCAAATAACGTCTAATTCTAAGACTCATTCGAAATTAATAATTAACAAAGATAATTATTATCTCTGTCAACCAATTAACAGAAAAAAGTGTATTTTAACACAATACGTTAAATATGTAATGTTGAGAGAGAATGACTACAGCTAAAAATTTAACTCGTCAAAGCAAGGCAGACTTCTGTAATTTTAGTAAGAAAGATCATTAATTCTCATTGTACGCTTTCATGAAATATACGTTATTTTGTAGCATAATTCACCAAATGTCTCTAATTCATCCTCCCTCTCCCTGCCTCCCCTTCTTTCCCCATCTCTTATTCTGTCTCATGAGATAAAGATATCTTTTAGCCTCCCTCTTTCTCTTTATCATGTAAAGTTGCAAAACGTTCTTAGATATACAGAGCCACACTCTACGCAAAGGGCTTTATTAGAGTTCTAGTTTTTTTTTATACGGTATTTCCTGTCTTGTTTATAAAAGTTAACTTTGCTTGTTCTATGCTAGGGGGACTGAAGTCTGAAAATATCTCATTCACTGAGGTTATATAACCCAATTATTTAAAATGTTATAATAATCCTTGAATATTTATTTATACAATTCCTTAGTAATAAATGATTCCTTTTTTTACCGCCTGAACAGTGTAGGATATAGGCAGGGTGTGGTAGTGTAGCTTCAGCCGCATCATCATCATCATCAGCCGTGGCTCTACAACTCTTAGCCTGCTCCAAGAGTTGACTCGATTCTTCCCTATTCCGTGCCCCGGCTTTCTTATGTTCAGATTTCTGAAGTCCTTCTCTATCTGATCTTTGAATCTACTTCAGGGTCTTCCCCTTGCTCTAATACCAATTGGTTTCTAGTAGAATATATATTTCGTAGGCTGTCCTTCCTCCATTCTCTCTATGTGTCCAACTCACCTTAGCCTGTATATTTTGATTGTCCTGACAATGTCTGGCTCTTTGTAAAGATGTTATAGATCATAATTATACCGCCTGTGCCACATTCCATTTTCTTGTACTATTCTAAATATTGTTCTTAGAATCCGTCTTTCAAAGCAACCTAGAAGTCTTTTGATGTGTTTTATCATCGTCCCGGTTTCTGAAGAATAATTCCAAGCACTGACCTAATAAATGTTTTGTAAATTTTGCAGCCGTGTCAGTCACCTATTATTTCCTCAGAATGTTATCACAGGTACTCATAGTCTAGATTGATTAGCAGGTTGAAAAACGCACGTTGATTATATTGTAAACCGGAAATTGAGCCCAGGTCGTCTGAATTAGTAGCCAGGTACTAATGCACTACGCCCACTAGTTTACGAAACTCCTTATAAAATTCTTTACCTGTCAGAGCATTTTATTGTCTGTTTTCTTTCTAATCATCCGTATGTAAATGTCAGAATGCCCCCTATACATTATAAGTAGACTGTCCTGTAGATCATTTTAATAATCGTACTCATGTAAAAATCTGAAGACTGTGGACAATTCTCCGATTATTTTTATTGTTACTATTTTTACTTCCATGTTCCTTAAGGAAATGGAAGTATGGTGATGGCAAAAAAAATCGTGTTCGAGATTATTGCAGATTCTGATTGTACTACACTCAAAAATTGAACAGAGTCGTTTTTCGAAAAGTGTCTGTGTGTGTGTATGTGTGTGTATGTGTCTGTCTGTCTGTAGATTTTTTTTCTATGGCAAACGATAACAGCCGTAAATTCAAACAGAATCAAATAATTTTTTGCATACAGCCCTGATTTGTAGAGTACTCAAGACCTATTGTTTTTGGTGAATATCGGTTAAGGTAAAAGGTACCAGCAACTTTTTTTTTTTAATCAAGGGTAATTTGTTTCTATGGCAAACAATAACAGCCCCAAATTCAAACACAATCAAATAATATTTTGTATACAGCCCTTAAATGTAGAGTTCTCAAGACCTGTTGATTTTGGTAAAGATCGGTTAAGGGAAAGGGGTAGTTTACCAGCAAAATTTTATGTTTTAACAAGGGTATTTTATATGGCAAACGATAACAGCCGCAAATTGAAACATAATCAAATAAGTTTTTGCATACAGCCCTGATTTGTGGAGTACTCAAGACCTATTGTTTTTGGTGAAGATCGGTTAAGGGAAAAGGGTAGTTTACCTGCAACGGTTTTTTATCAAGGGTAATTTTTACTTCCATATTCCTTAAGGAATGGAAGTATGGTGATGGCAAATATCGGTATGGAGAACCATACATGACTTCCATATTCTAAGATTTATATTTAAAATCATTTTCGAAATGAAATATTACCATAGAAACTACTTCTTTCTACTTACTGCTTCAGCCTTAACCACAGTACTGTGGTCACTAACGTATACCACCTCACGTTATCGCACTCGATTTTCACTGATGATGGAAGTCGATGGCATTGCCGAAACGTCTGGTTTTGCAGAAAACATTGGACTACGGCCAAATATCCTGGGAAGGAATTTTAACAAAAACTACTTCTTTGTTGCCGATAACGTTGTACACATATAAATAAAAAATATGCATAAAATTAATGGCTTGTATAAGTTAATGATTGATCTCCATTAAGTAGTGCTCAAGTTTCCAAAGTTTTAATATTATGATGTCCGTAATTAAAACATCAGAGCAGGTTTAGTGCGTATGAGGGTACACCGTGGACAAAAATTTTCAACATTTGCTATTGAGCGTTGCTTAGAGTAAAGCTGCGAATCTACAGTGTACGTTTCACAGAACAAGCACGCGGAAAAGAAGGAGCGCTCCGAAGTCACTCATGGACCCTCAGCATCTTGCAGAGGGTTCATTCCCTAAAGACGAAAAGTCTGTCTATGAATCGTTCCTCTGTAAACACGTGCAGTTACACTGCCCAGCGATCCACAGGAAGCAAATCGCTATCCACGCTGGGCACTTTTTCGGCTTGCACGCGTTATGTTGGTGTTGGTTTCGGCACTTTCCATTTAAAAAGCGTGCAAATGTAAGAAAATAAACATGAATGAGGCCAGAAATAACGCGAATTTTGTGTGTGTGTGTGTGTGTGTGTGTGTGTGCCTTCCCTGCCTTTTTATTGCGGTAGTCATAATAATAAAACGGAAACGTAAACATTACATAACTGAGATATGCTTGCCTGCCACGAACGATATATTTTCTCTCATACATGATTTACATTAAAATTAAAAAATTATAATTTTATTTCCTGGCAACAAAATTATTTTATTTTTAACAATTACCATTGTTTGAAAAAGTTTAAATGAATTTTCAAGTACTTTACTGTTGTTAAAACGTAAAAGGTTGCAGGTAAACTACCCCTTCCCCTTAACCGATCTTCACCAAAATCAAAAGGCCTTGAGTTCTCTACAATTCAGTGACGTATGCAAAACATTATTTGATTCTGTTTGAATATGCGGCAGTTATCGTTCGTCATAGAAAATACCCGTGTTAAAACATAAAACGTTGCTGGTAAACTACCCCTTTCCCTTAACCGATCTTCACCAAAAACAGTAGGTCTTGAGAACTCCATAATTTAGGACTGTATGCGAAAGATTATTTGATTTTGTTTGAATTTGCGGCTGTTATCGTTTGCCAAAAAAAAGAATACCCTTGATAAAAAAAACCGTTGCAGGTAAACTACCCCTTTCCCTCAACCGATCTTCACCAAAAACAATAGGTCTTGAGTACTCTACAAATCAGGGCTGTATGCAAAACATTATTTGATTCTGCTTGAATTTGCGGCTGTTATCGTTTGCCATAGAAAAAAAATCTACAGACAGAAGACAGACAGACAGACACTTTTCGAAAATATCGGTATGGAGAACCATACATGACTTCCATATTCTAAGATTTATATTTAAAATCATTTTCAGCCAAACAGCCAGGGAAGGAATTTTAACAAAAAAATATTTCTTTCTTGCCAATAACGTAGTACACATATAAAAAATATTATCCCCTCCCCCTTCAACTATAATTTTGATTTATAGAAAATTACCCCCAGCCCGTTCAACTAGCCTCTTCATTTATAGATATTTCATCTACGTTTCTACAGTGGATTATTAAGATCTTATCAGGATACTTTATCAAAATTAAGTACTTTACTCATGTTACAACAAAAAATGTTTCAGGTAAACTGCCCTTTCCCCGCAACCGATCTTCACCAAAATCAACAGACATTGAGTTCTCTATAGCTCAGGCACATATGTAAACAATTATTTGATTCTGTTTGAATTTACGGCAGTTATGGTTCGTCATATAAAAAATTACCCATGTTAAAACATAAAACATGAGATTTATAAAACATATCTAAGATTTATATTTAAAATCATTTTTGAAATAAAATATTTTCATAGAACCTACTAACGCTGGGGAAATCTGAGGAGCCAATCAGAGGTGTGCCTACCTGTCACTCTGCTGAATTTGGTGGAAACCCCTGTCACTGTCGTCAAAGTATCAGCCTTGACAGGGTCCTCTTTTTCTGCAAAATGGGAGAGGAGGCTTGAGATGGAGTGAGTGACATGGTCCCCACCTCAATGAAGAACCCATTGTTTTATAAAAATATATTTAAATTTTGAAAACTGAAAATTCTTTTCTTGTTGTAAATATTTATATTTTATAATCAAAATGACTTTATCAAAAAACAAACATTTTTTTATAATAAGTACTTACATATGTTTCTTAATATGCTTACTTTTTCTTCAATGTTGATGATCATTTCCAAACATTCTGACAAAATTGTATCTACAGAACAGTTAACATTCCCCAGGTTTCCATTTCTGCTAATTTCTTATTACACCTTCCACTGACGTATTATTAACCATTTCATAAACTATCGTATAATCTTTTCAGATTTTGTGGTACAAAATCTGAAATTTTCAGATTGCCTCGCAACAAAATTATTTTATTTTCAACAATTACCATTGTTTGAAAAAGTTTAAATGAATTTTCAAGTACTTTACTCTTGTTAAAACGTAAAAGGTTGCAGGTAAACTACCCCTTCCCCTTAACCGATCTTCACCAAAATCTAAAGGCCTTGAGTCCTCTACAATTCACTGAAGTATGCAATAAAATTATTTGATTCGGTTTGAATTTGCGGCAGTTATCGTTTGCCATAGAAAATACGCTTGATAAAAAACGTTGCAGGTAAACTACCCCTTCCCCTCAACCGATCTTCACCAAAAACGAAAGGTCTTGAGTACTCTACAAATCAGGGCTCTATGCAGAAAATTATTTGATTCTGTTTGAATTTGCGGCTGTTATCGTTTGCCATAGAAAATACCCTTGTTAGAAAAATGTTGCAGGTAAACTACCCCTTTCCCTTAACCGATCTTCACCAAAAACAATAGGTCTTGAGAACTCTACAATTCAGGGCTGTATCCGAAACATTATTTGATTCTGTTTGAATTTGCGGCTGTTATTTTTTTCCAAAAAAAAAATTTCCCTTGATAAAAAAGGAATATGGAAGTAAAAAAACCGTTGCTGGTAAACTACCCCTTCCCCTCAACCGATCTTCACCAAAAACAATAGGCCGCGAGTACTCTACAAATCAGAGCTGTATGCAAAAAATTATTTGATTCTGTTTGAATTTGTGGCAGTTATCGTTTGCCATAGAAAATACGCTTGATAAAAAACGTTGCAGGTAAACTACCCCTTTCCCTCAACCGATCTTCACCAAAAACAATAGGTCTTGAGAAACCTACAATTTAGGGCTGTATGCAAATAATCTTTAGATTCTGTTTGAATTTTCGGCTGTTATCGTTTGCCATAGGAAATACACATGTTAAAACATAAAACGTTACAGGTAAACTACCCCTTTCCCTTAACCGATCTTCACCAAAAACAACAGGTCTTGAGAACTCTACAATTCAGGGCTGTATGCGAAACATTATTTGATTCTGTTTGAATTTGCGGCTGTTATCGTTTGCCAAAAAAAAATTTTCCCTTGATAAAAAAAACCGTTGCAGGTAAACTACCCCTTTCCCTCAACCGATCTTCCCCAAAAACAATAGGTCGCGAGTCCTCTACAAATCAGAGCTGTATGCAAAAAATTATTTGATTCTGTTTGAATTTGCGGCAGTTATCGTTTGCCATAGAACAAAAATCTACAGACAGACATACAGACACACAGACAGACAGACAGACAGACACACAGACACTTTTCGGAAAACGACTTTTTTTCATGTTTTGAGTGTAGTAGAATCAGAATCTGCAATAATCTCGAACACGATTTTTTTTGCCATCACCATACTTCCATTCCTTAAGGAATATGGAAGTAAAAAAATCGTGTTCGAGATTATTGCAGATTCTGATTCTACTACACTCAAAACATGAAAAAAAGTCGTTTTCCGAAAAGTGTCTGTGTGTGTGTCTGTCTGTCTGTGTGTCTGTCTGTGTGTCTGTCTGTCTGTCTGTAGATTTTTTTCTATGGCAAACGATAACTGCCGCAAATTCAAACAGAATCAAATAATTTTTTGCATGCAGCCCTGATTTGCAGAGTACTCGCGACCTGTTGTTTTTGGTGAAGATCGGTTGAGGGAAAGGGGTAGTTTACCAGCAACAGTTTTTTTTTAGCAAGCGTAATTTTGTTTGTTTGGCAAACGATAACAGCCGCAAATTCAAACAGAATCAAATAATGTTTCGCATACTGCCGTGAATTGTAGAGTTCTCAAGATCTGTTGATTTTGGTGAAGATCGGTTAAGGGAAAGGGGTAGTTTACCAGTAACGTTTTATGTTTTAACAAGGGTATTTCCTATGGCAAACGATAACAGCCGCAAATTCAAACAGAATCAAAAGATTATTTGCATACAGCCCTATATTGTAGAGTTCTCAAGACCTATTGTTTTTGGTGAAGTTCGGTTGAGGGAAAGGGGTAGTTTACCAGCAACGTTTTTTTAACAAGGGTATTTTTTATGGCAAACGATAACAGCCGAAAATTCAAACAGATTCAAATAATGTTTTGCATACAGCCCTGATTTGTAGAGTACTCAAGACCTATTGTTGTTGGTGAAGATCGGTTTAGGGAAAGGGGTAGTTTACCAGTAACGTTTTATGTTTTAACAAGGGTATTTCTTATGGCAAACGATAACAGCCGCAAATTCAAACAGAATCAAAATATTATTTGCATACAGCCCTAAATTTCAGAGTTCTCAAGACCTATTGTTTTTGGTGAAGATCGGTTGAGGGAAAGGGGTAGTTTACCTGCAACGTTTTTTTAACAAGGGTATTTTCTATGGCAAACGATAACAGCCGCAAATTCAAACAGAATCAAATAATGTTTTGCATACAGCCCTGATTTGTAGAGTGCTCAAGACCTGCTGTTTTTGGTGAAGATCGGTTAAGGGGAAGGGGTAGTTTACCTGCAACGTTTTTTTATCAAGCGTATTTTTTTTGGCAAACGATAACAGCCGCAAATTCAAACAGAATCAAATAATTGTTTGCATACATCCCTGAATTGTAGAGGACTCAAGGACTTTCGATTTTGGTGAAAATCGGTTAAGGGAAAGGGGTAGTTTACCTGCAACGGTTTTTTTTAATCAAGGCTTTGTTTGTTTGGCAAACGATAACAGCCGCCAATTCAAACAGAATCAAATAATGTTGCGCATACAGCCCTAAATTATAGAGTTCTCAAGATCTGTCGATTTTGGGACAGATCGGTTAAGGGAAAGGGGTAGTTTACCTGCAACGTTTTATGTTTTAACAAGGGTATTTCCTATGGCAAACGATAAAAGCCGCAAATGTAAACAGAATCAAACAATGTTTTGCATACAGCCCTGATTTGTAGAGTACCCAAGACCTATTGTTTTTGGTGAAGATCGGTTAAGGGAAAGGGGTAGTTTACCAACAACGTTTTTTTAACAAGGGTATTTTCTATGGCAAACGATAACAGCCGCAAATTCAAACAGAATCAAATAATGTTTTGCATACAGCCCTGATTTGTAGAGTACTCAAGACGTTTTTATTTTGGTGAAGATCAGTTAAGGTGAAGGGGTAGTTTACCTGCAACGTTTTTTTATCAAGCGTATTTTCTATGGCAAACGATAACAGCCGCAAATTCAAACAGAATCCAATAATTTTTTGCATACCTCCCTGAATTGTAGAGTTCTCAAGGACTTTCGATTTTGGTGAAGATCGGTTAAGGGGAAGGGGTAGTTTACCCGCAAACCTTTTACGTTTTAACAAGAGTAAAGTACTTGAAAATTTATTTAAACTTTTTGAAACAATGGTAATTGTTAAAAATAAAATAATTTTGTTGCCAGGCAATAAAATTATAATTTTTTCATTTTAATGTAATATAATATTTTTCATTTAATACAGCAATAAAAAGGCAGGTAAGACACAGCCTGGCTGTTTGGGTGAAAATGATTTTAAATATAAATCTTAGAATATGGAAGTCATGTATGGTTCTCCATACCGATATTACTTCCATATTCCTTAAGGAATGGAAGTATGGTGATGGCAAAAAAAATCGTGTTCGAGAGTATTGCAGATCCTGATTCTACTACGCTCAAAACATGAAAAAAAGTTGTTTTCCGAAAAGTGTCTGTGTGTGTGTGTCTGTGTGTCTGTAGATTTTTTTTCTATGGCAAACGATAACAGCCGCAAATTCAATGAGAATCAAATAATTTTTTGGATACAGCCCTGATTTGTAGAGGACTCGCGACCTATTGTTTTTGGTGAAGATCGATTGTGGGGAAGGGGTAGTTTACCCGCAACGGTTTTTTTTTATCAAGGGTAATTTTGTTTGTTTGGCAAACGATAACTGCCGCAAATTCAAACAGAATCAAATAATGTTTTGCATACAGCCCTGAATTGTAGGGTACTCAAGATCTGTTGATTTTTGGTAAAGATCGGTTAAGGGAAAGGGGTAGTTTACCGGCAACGGTTTTTTTTTATCAAGGGAAATTTTCTTTGGTAAACGATAACAGCCGAAAATTCAAACAGAATTAAATAATGTTTCGTATACAGCCCTGAATTGTAGATTTCTCAAGACCGATTGTTTTTGGTGAAGATCGGTTAAGGGAAAGGGGTAGTTTACCTGTAACGTTTTATGTTTTAACAAGGGTATTTTCTCTGGCAAACGATAACAGCCGCAAATTCAAACAGAATCAAATGATTATTTGCATACAGCCCTAAATTGTAGAGTTTTCAAGGTCTCTTGATTTTGTTGCAGATCGGTTAAGGGAAAGGGGTAGTTTACCAGCAACATTTTATGTTTTAACAAAGGTATTTTCTATGGCAAACGATAACAGGCGCAAATTCAAACAGAATCAAATAATTTTTTGCATACAGCCCTGATTTGTGGAGTACTCAAGACCTATTGTTTTTGGTGAAGATCGGTTAAGGGAAAAGGGTAGTTTACCTGTAACGGTTTTTTATCAAGGGTAATTTTACTTCCATGTTCCTTAAGGAAATGGAAGTATGGTGATGGCAAAAAAAATCGTGTTCGAGATTATTGCAGAATATGATTGTACTACACTCAAAACATGAAAAAAAGTCATTTTTCGAAAAGTGTCTGTGTGTGTGTCTGTGTGTCTGTGTGTCTATGTGTGTGTCTGTCTGTCTTAGATTTTTTTCTATGGCAGACGATAACAGCCGCAAATTCAAACAGAATCAAATAATTTTTTGGATACAGCCCTGATTTGTAGAGTACTCGCGACCTATTGTTTTTGGTGAAGATCGATTGAGGGAAAGGGGTAGTTTACCAGCAACGGTTTTTTTTATCAAGGGTAATTTTGTTTGTTTGGCAAACGATAACAGCCGCAAATTCAAACAGAATCAAATAATGTTTTGCATACAGCCCTGAATTGTAGGGTACTCAAGATCTGTTGATTTTTGGTAAAGATCGGTTAAGGGAAAGGGGTAGTTTACCTGCAACGTTTTATGTTTTAACAAGGGTATTTTCTATGGCAAACGATAATAGCCGCAAATTCAAACATAATCAAATACGTTTTTGCATACAGCCCTGATTTCTTGAGTACTAAAGACCTATTGTTTTTGGTGAAGATCGTTTAAGGGAAAGGGGTAGTTTACCGGCCACATTTTTTGTTTTATCAAGGGTATTTTGTATGGCAAACGATAACAGCCGCAAATTCAAACAAAATCACATAATATTTTGCATACAGCCCTGAATTGCAGAGTTCTCAAGACCTATTGTTTTTGGTGAAGATCGGTTGAGGGAAAGGGGTAGTTTACCTGCAACGGTTTTTTATCAAGGGTAATTTTTTACTTTTTCTATGGTAAACGATAACAGCCGCAAAGTCAAACAGAATAAAATAAGTTTTTGCATACAGCACTGATTTGTAGAGTACTCAAGACCTATTGTTTTTAGTGAAGATCGGTTAAGGGAAAGGGGTAGTTTACCAGCTACGTTTTATGTTTTAACAAGGGTATTTTCTATGGCAATCGATAACAGCCGCAAATTCTAACAGAATCAAATGATTATTTGCATACAGCCCTAAATTGTAGAGTTCTCAAGTCGTATTGTTTTTGGTGAAGATCGGTTAACGGAAAGGGGTAGTTTACCGGCAACGTTTTATGTTTTAACAAGGGTATTTTCTATGGCAAACGATAACAGCCGCAAATTCTAACAGAATCAAATGATTATTTGCATACA
This sequence comes from Magicicada septendecula, assembly GCA_034769895.1. Classification (NCBI taxonomy): domain Eukaryota; kingdom Metazoa; phylum Arthropoda; class Insecta; order Hemiptera; family Cicadidae; genus Magicicada; species Magicicada septendecula. The sequence continues at coordinate 158,296,461 of CM068367.1, forward strand.
GCCCTAAATTGTATAGTTCTCAAGTTGTTTTGTTTTTGGTGAAGATCGGTTAACGGAAAGGGGTAGTTTACCCGCAACGTTTTATGTTTTAACATGGGTATTTTTTCTGTGACGAACGATAACTGCCGTAAATTCAAAGAGAATCAACTAATGTTTTGCATACAGCCCTGAATTGTAGAGTTCTCAAGACCTATTGTTATTGGTGAAGATCGGTTAATGGAATAGGGTAGTTTACCAGCAACGTTTTATGTTTTATCAAGGGTGTTTTCTATGTCAAACGATAACAGCCGCAAATTAAAACAGAATCAAATAATTGTTTGCATACAAGCCTGTATTGTAGAGTACCCAAGACCTGTCGTTTTTGGTGAAGATCGGTAAAGGGATAGGGGTAGTTTACCAGTAACGGTTTTTTTCAAGGGTAATTTTTTTCCATAGTAAACGATAACAGCCGCAAATTCAAACAGAATCAAATGATGTTTTGCATACAGCTTTGTATTGTAGAGTTCTCAATACCTATTGGTGTTGGTGAAGTTCGGTTAAGGGAAAGGGGTAGTTTACCAGCAACATTTTATGTTTTAACAAGGGTAATTTTTTATATGACGAACGATAACTGCCGTAAATTCAAACAGAATCAACTAGGTTTTTGCATACATTTTTGAACTAAAAAAACTCAAGGTCTGTTGATTTTGTTCAAGATCGGTTAAGGGAAGGGGTAGTTTATCAGCAACGTTTTATGTTTTAAAAAGGGTAATTTTTTTATGGCGAACGATAACTGCCGAAAATTAAATGAGAATATAATAATTTTTTGCACACTTTCCTGAGTTGCAGAGAGCTCAAGGTCTGTTGATTTTGGTGAAGATCAGTTAAGGGGAAGGGGTAGTTTACCTGCAACATTTTATGTTGTAACAAGAGAAATGTTTCCATGACGAACGATAACTGCCGCACATTCAAACAGAATCAAATATTTTTTTGCATGCTTCCCTGAATTGTAGAGGACGGAAGGTCTGTTGATTTTGGAGAAGATCGGTTAAGAGAAAGGGGTAGTTTACCAGAAACATTTTATGATTTAACAAGAGTAAAGTACTTAATTTTTATAAATAAAGTATCCTGATAAGAAGCTCATAGTAATCCACTGTAGGAAACGTAGATGAAATATCTATAAATGAAGAGGTTAGGTGAAAGGGGTGGGGGTAATTTTCTATTATTACAAATGAGTCGTCCAGATGCAAACCCTGACAAAAGTGTTTCAACAGATTTCGGTCCAAATGAAAAAAACTTTTTTTACAGCTTCAAAGCAAGATATTCTTTAGCTTTTTTTTTTGAAAATTTACAAATAAATCAGTTTGTCGGTCCCCAAAACTTTTTACTATCAGGCTTTAAAATAATATTATATTTTATGCTTTAAAAATTGAAGATGACAGGTTTTGTATCCTTACTGCAAATATGACAGGTCTTGCAAATCTATCGACGGTCATATTGAAAATATTGTCGTTTGGAAAACCTGGCATATTTTAAGTCAGGCTGCAAAACATGCCATTTTTTGGCTAATAATAATAATAACACACAACTATGAAGCAAAATACCTTTTTATTGTACATATAAAATTAAAATAATAGGTACCAAATAAAATGATTATAAAAAAAACACGAAAGATTTATTTTAAAAAGTTTCTAAGAATAACTAATAACTTAGGTTAGGTAAAAAAAATGTTTAAACTGATTATAAAGATCATTAAAAAATATTAAATTTTAAAAATTGAATTTTACTGAGGTTCTACTTCCACATCATCAAAAAGTTCAAAATCGGATGCATCGTTGTCATCGGATCCTGGTGTTACCGCTTCCTGCTCTTCGAAAACTTTCTTATAAAATTCAAGATTTGTATTATTTGCCCACTCTACGCCAAAATGTAACTCGAGAAGTTTTTTCACGTCCTTGATTTTAGCTTCTTTTACTGCAGTTCCTTGCGGTAAAGCAGGTGGAAGATAGTTTTGTTTAAAGTTTTTGTTTCTTTTGACGATGCTTTTACGTGATCCACATTCGAAATTATAAAAAGGTTCACCTTGTACAAGGCAATGTTTTTTGTTATTACTTCTTGTCAGGATAATCTTTTTGCACATTTGAAATTTGAAGTGCCACTGCCCAGGGTTTTTTGTAATTTCTTCTGCGTACTCCTTCCAGTTACGAACAGGAGTTTCGCGAAGATGGATTACTGTAGTAAATTTCTTTATTACATCCATATATTTATCAGGGTTTTCGATGACACTTTTTTTATTGAACTGTCTCTCCAAATTTCCAAAGACGCGATCGGGCGGTATAAAAGAGTGACCAACTATGGGAAACCATACCTCAATTTGATCGACGTTTGGAGGGCATTCGTGCAGAAACCAGTGGCAAAGCATGGTTATTACTGCCTTATTTTTATTTTGCCCCCCACACCCATCTGAGAACAATCTAACTTTTTTAATTTCACCCATTTCTGAATTCTGTAGTCTGTGGTAAAGTGCTGACGCTATCTCGTTGGATCCTTTCATGAATTCATTTTCAGTCCAACAGTAAGAAAATATGTTAGTGGTATTCTGTGGGCTATGAGAAGAACCTTGGCAAATTGAAAAATTGTATAGACACAGTTGTCTTGAATAGTAAGCAGCCTGGTCGGGCACCTTCGGCAGTACCAGGTTTTTTTGGCAGTCATAGCTTAAAGTAAGCTCCGACTCATTATCCTGCCTTAATTTTTCAAAAAATACATTACTTCGAGCCTTATGGGCATTTATTTGAACGATCAGTTCTTTTTTCTCTTGACCGGTTGCAACATTAATCCGACTTTCTAAGGATGTACAGGTAGAACATTGATCTACGGCAGGGCTTCCGAAGCCAATGTTAAAATTCTCACAAAATACAGTTCGGTAATAGTCGTATGCAACAACGAGATCGGGATAGGCAACAGTAAACAAGGACCACATTTTTTTGATACTCAGATCGCTATCTAGATACTGCCTCATACATTTTCTTCCCCTAGAGTAGTGGCTCTGAAGAGGGACGAAAGTATTGATGTGTGTCATTATTGCTTCTTTCTTTTCTTTGTACTTTCTGGTTCGCCGATCACCTCCTCATTTCTCCAGAGGAGCTAAATCAGTTTTAAAAAATTGCTCACAAAGTCTGTGAACTCTATCCCTTCCAACCTGCAAAATCGAAAGAAATGCTTCTCGACATACGCGAAAATTCTCAGTTTTGCTATCCCGACGCATAGAAATATTGAACTTTGTGATTAGTTGCTTCTTGGAGTCAGAAGGTTTGGGTGAGCTTACCGTGATGTGTTGGAGGATAAAATTATTTTGGGATTCCCGATTTGGTCGCTCATAAAATTTCTGATGGGCTCTCCGAACATCTTGCATGGACAAATTCTTGCATTTGAATGTGTTGCCAGAGTGTTTGCATTGTGGCATATTGGGAAATTTTTTTGGTTGATATCTGGAAGAGAAAAAAAATCGTAGCTAATAATCTTATTACATCGTCATCATGTATTCAAAAAATATTCTTTAATAAAAACTCAATACCATCATGTAAATAGATAAGCAGGTAGTTGAAAACATAAGTACATAACGTATCGTATTCAGATAGTTTTCAATACACTTTGGTAAACAACAAGCTAATCAGTCTATAACACAGAACGTACCTTGATTTCTTTGCAATATTTCTCTTCCATTGTTCAGGTAGACATATTCTCTTTCTGGACATTGTAGAGGTAGTTTTCTGAATCTTAACTACATTATCTTCCTCACTTTGTTGTGGCTCGACAGGAAATTCTTCTTCTTGTGGCTCGAACGGCACTTCCTCGATTTCATTAACACCATACTCTCCTGGTAGTATAACAATCTCAATATTGTCACCAATATCCATTTTTCTCCTTTTCACACACACACTAGGTATTAACTTTATGGGACTCTACACATTTAAAACAATAAAATTTTAAAACAATCAAACAGGACGCACGACTTGTCGATAAAACAAAACAGCTCAAAACAACACGAGGAAAGTGCAACCAGCCAAACATAAAACAGCTGTTTGTTCTGTCATATTTTGTCATGGTTTCCAACGTCATCAAACATAAAAAAACTGAAATAAACTGCTAAAAACCAAAGAAAACAGTGTTGTCGAATGAAATCTGGGATGGAGAAGATAAAAATAATGACTGGTTTTGCATCCGAACTCGTGATGTGAGATTTGAATACTGTGTAATTTTTGACAGGTTTTGCAGCCGAACCAAATATGTCAGCTTTTGCAACCGAGGTCACCAGAAATATAGCTGGTTTTGCACCCGACTGAGTTTTTCAAATCTAATTTTAAAAGCTTTTGGACGGGTTTTGCACCCCAATTTATTAATATTCTTGTAGCTGGAGTCGAGAAGAATCCAGGGATACCAAAACCTCAAAACCAAAAATTTTTGAGGATGGCAGGGTTTGCATCTGGACGACTCAAATTATAGTTGAAGGTGGAGGGCAGAATTTTTTATATGAGTACTACGTTATCGGCAACAAAGAAGTAGTTTTTTGTTAAAATTGCTTCCCGGACTCTTTAGCCGTAGTTCAATGTTTTCTGCAAAACCAGACTTTTTGGCAGTGCCATCGACTGCCATCATCGGTGAAAATCGAGTGCGAAAACGTGAGGTGGTATACGTTAGTGACCACAGTACTGTGGTTAATGCTGAAGCAATAAGTAGAAAGACGTAGTTTCTATGGAAATATTTCATTTCGAATATGATTTTAAATATAAATCTTAGAACATGGAAGTCATGTATGGTTCTCCATACCGATATTTACTTCCATGTTCCTTAAGGAAATGGAAGTATGGTGATGGCAAAATAAATCGTGTTCGAGATTATTGCAGATTCTGATTGTACTACACTCAAAACATGAAAAAAAGTCGTTTTTCTAAAAGTGTCTGTGTGTGTGTTTGTGTGTCTGTGTGTACGTGTGTCTGTCTGTGTGTCTATAGATTTTTTTCTATGGCAAACGATAACAGCCGCAAATTCAAACAGAATCAAATAATTTTTTGCATGCAGTCCTGATTTGTAGGGTACTCGCGGCCGTTTGTTTTTGGTGAAGATCGGTTGAGGGAAAGGGGTAGTTTACCGGCAACGGTTTTTTTTTATCAAGGGTAATTTTGTTTGTTTGGCAAACGATAACAGCCGCAAATTCAAACAGAATCAAATAATGTTTCGCATACAGCCCTGAATAGTAGAGTTCTCAAGACCTTTTGTTTTTGGTGAAGATCGGTTAAGTGAAAGGGGTAGTTTACCAGCAAAGTTTTATGTATTAAAAGGGTATTTTCTATGGCAAACGATAAGGGCCGCAAATTCAAACAGAATCAAATACGTTTTTGCATACAGCCCAGATTTCTTGAGTACTAAAGACCTATTGTTTTTGGTGAAGATCGTTTAAGGGAAAGGGGTAGTTTACCGGCCACGTTTTTTGTTTTATCAAGGGTATTTTGTATGGCAAACGATAACAGCAGCAAATTCAAACAAAATCATATAATATTTTGCATACAGCCCTAGCTGGTAGAGGTAGCAAGACCTATCGTTTTTGGTGAACATCGGTTATGGGAAGGGGTAGTTTACCAGCAACGGTTTCTTATCAAGGGTAATTTTTTTTTATGGTAAAGGATAACAGCCGCAAATTCAAACAGAATCAAATGATGTTTTGCATACAGCCCTGTATTGTAGAGTTATCAATACCTCTTGGTGTTGGTGAAGATAGGTTAAGGGAAAGGGCTGGTTTACCAGCAACGTTTTATGTTTTAAAAGGGTATTTTCTATGGCAAACGATAAGAGCCGCAAATTCAAACAGAATCAAATACGTTGTTGCATACAGCCCTGTTTTGTTGAGTACTAAAGACCTATTGTTTTTGGTGAAGATCGGTTAAGGGAAAGGGGTAGTTTACCGGACACGTTTTTTACTTTTTCTATGTTAAACGATAACAGCCGCAAATTCAAACAGAATGAAATAATTTACGCATACAGCCCTGTATTGTAGAGTTCTCAATACCTATTGGTGTTGGTGAAGATCGGTTAAGGGAAAGGGGTAGTTTACTGGCAACGTTTTATGTTTGAAAAGGGTATTTTCTATGGCAAACAATAAGAGCCCCAAATTCAAACAAAATCAAATAATTTTCTGCATACAGCCCTGATTTGTTGAGTACTCAAGAGCTATTGTTTTTGGTGCAGATCGGTTGTGGGGAAGGGGTACTTTACCAGCAACGTTTTTTATCAAGCGTATTTTCTATGGCAAACGATAATTGCCGCAAATTCAAACAGAATCAAATAATTTTTTGCATACAGCCCTGATTTGTAGAGTACTCGCGACCTATTGTTTTTGGTGAAGATCGGTTGAGGGGAAGGGGTAGTTTACCGGCAACGGTTTTTTTTATAAAGGGAAATTTTTTTTTTGGCAAACGATAACAGCCGCAAATTCAAACAGAACCAAATAGTGTTTCGCATACAGCCCTGAATTGCAGAGTTCTCAAGACGTATTGTTTTTGGTGAAGATCGGTTAAGGGAAAGGGGTAGTTTACCAACAACGTTTTTTTAACAAGGGTATTTTATATGGCAAACGATAACAGCCACAAATTCAAACAGAATCAAATAATTTTCTGCATACAGCCCTGATTTGTAGAGTACTCAAGACCTGTTGTTTTTGGTGAAGATCGGTTAAGGGGAAGGGGTAGTTTACCTGCAACCTTTTACGTTTTAACAAGAGTAAAGTACTTGAAAATGTATTTAAACTTTTTCAAACAATGGTAATTGTTAAAAATAAAATAATTTTGTTGGCAAGCAATAAAATTAAAATTTGTTCATTTTAATGTACATCATGTATAAGAGAAAATATATCGCGCTTGGCAGGCGATATTAAGATTTAAATATAAATCTTAGAATATGGAAGTCATGTATCGTTCTCCATACCGATATTTTTTCTATGGCAAACGATAACAGCCGCAAATTCAAACAGAATCGAATAATTTTTTGCATACTGCCCTGAATTATAGAGTACTCGCGACCTATTGTTTTTGATTAAGATCGGTTGAGGGAAAAGGTAGTTTACCGGCAACGGTTTTTTTTTATCAAGGATAATTTTGTTTGTTTGGCAAACGATAACAGCCGCAAATTCAAACAGAATCAAATAATATTTCGCATACAGCCCTGAATTGTAGAGCTCTCAAGATCTGTTGATTTTGGTAAAGATCGGTTATGGGAAAGGGGTAGTTTACCGGCAACGTTTTATGTTTTAACAAGGGTATTTTCTATGGCAAACGATAACAGCCGCAGATTCAAACATAATCAAATAATGTTTTGCACACAGCCATGATTTGTAGAGTTCTCAAGACCTATCGTTTTTGTTGAAGATCGGTTAAGGAGAAGGGGTAGTTTACCAGCAACGGTTTTTTATCAAGGGTAAATTTTTTCTATAGTAAAAGATAACAGCCGCAAATTCAAACAGAATCAAATGATGTTTTGCATACAGCCCTGTATTATAGAGTTCTCAATACCTATTGGTGTTGGTGAAGATCGGTTGAGAGAAAGGGGTAGTTTACCTGCAACGTTTTATGTTTTATAAGGGTATTTTCTATGGCAAACGATAAGAGCCGCAAATTCAAACAGAATCAAATACGTTTTTACATACAGCCCTGCTTTTTTGTTGAGTTCTAAAGACCTATTTTTTTTGGTAAAGATCGGTTAAGGGAAAGGGGTAGTTTACCAGACACGTTTTACTTCCATATTCCTTAAGGAAGTATGGTGATGGCAAAAAAAATCGTGTTCGAGATTATTGCAGATTCTGATTCTACTACACTCAAAACATGAAAAAAGTCGTTTTCCGAAAAGTGTCTGTGTGTGTGTCTGTGTGTGTGTCTGTCTGTGTGTGTGTCTGTCTGTCTGTGTGTCTGTAGATTTTTTACTTCCATATTCCTTAAGGAATGGAAGTATTTTTTATGGCAAACGATAACTGCCGCAAATTCAAACAGAATCAAATAATTTTTTGCATGCAGCCCTGATTTGCAGAGTACTCGCGACCTATTGTTTTTGGTGAAGATCGGTTGAGGGAAAGGGGTAGTTTACCGGCAACGGTTTTTTTTTAGCTAGGGTAATTTTGTTTGTTTGGCAAACGATAACAGCCGCAAATTCAAACAGAATCAAATAATGTTTCGCATACAGCCCTGAATTGTAGAGTTCTCAAGATCTGTTGATTTTGGTGAAGATCGGTTAAGGGAAAGGGGTAGTTTACCTGTAACGTTTTTTTAACAAGGGTATTTTCTATGGCAAACGATAACAGCCGCAAATTCAAACAGAATCAAAAGATTATTTGCATACAGCCCTAAATTGTAGAGTTCTCAAGACCTATTGTTTTTGGTGAAGTTCGGTTGAGGGAAAGGGGTAGTTTACCGGCAACGTTTTTTTAACAAGGGTATTTTATATGGCAAACGATAACAGCCGCAAATTCAAACAAAATCAAATAATGTTTTGCACACAGCCATGATTTGTAGAGTACTCAAGACCTATTGTTTTTGGTGAAGATCGGTTAACGGAAAGGGGTAGTTTACCTGTAACGTTTTATATTTTAACAAGGGTAATTCCTATGGCAAACGATAACAGCCGCAAATTCAAACAGAATCAAAAGATTATTTGCATACAGCCCTAAATTGCAGAGTTCTCAAGACCTGTTGTTTTTGGTGAAGATCGGTTGAGGGAAAGGGGTAGTTTACCTGCAACGTTTTTTTAACAAGGGTATTTTCTATGGCAAACGATAGCCGCAAATTCAAACAGAATCAAATAATGTTTTGCATACAGCCCTGATTTGTAGAGTTCTCAAGACCTATTGTTTTTGGTGAAGATCGGTTAAGGGGAAGGGGTAGTTTACCTGCAACCTTTTACGTTTTAACAAGAGTAAAGTACTTGAAAATGTATTTAAACTTTTTGAAACAATGGTAATTGTTAAAAATAAAATAATTTTGTTGCCAGGCAATAAAATTATAATTTTTTCATTTTAGTGTAATATAATATTTTTCATTTAATACAGCAATAAAAAGGCAGGTAAGACACAGCCTGGCTGTTTGGCTGAAAATGATTTTGAATATAAATCTTAGAATATGGAAGTCATGTATGGTTCTCCATACCGATATTTTTCTATGGTAAACGATAACAGCCGCAAATTCAAACAGAATCAAATGATGTTTTGCATACAGCCCTGTATTGTAGAGTTCTCAATACCTATTGGTGTTGGTGAAGATCGGTTAAGGGAAAGGGGTAGTTTACCAGCTACGTTTTATGTTTTAAAAGGGTATTTTATATGGCAAACGATAAGAGCCGCAAATTCAAACAGAATCAAATACGTTTTTGCATACAGCCCTGTTTTGTTGAGTACTAAAAACCTATTGTTTTTGGTGAAGATCGGTTATGGGAAAAGGGTAGTTTATCTGACACATTTTTTACTTTTTATATGTTAAACGATAACAGCCGCAAATTCAAACAGAATGAAATGATGTTACGCATACAGCCCTGTATTGTAGAGTTCTCAATACCTATTGGTGTTGGTGAAGATCGGTTAAGTGAAAGGGGTAGTTTACCAGCAACGTTTTATGTATTAAGAGGGTATTTTCTATGGCAAACGATAAGAGCCGCAAATTCAAACAGAATCAAATACGTTTTTGTATACAGCCCTGATTTCTTGAGTACTAAAGACCTATTGTTTTTGGTGAAGATCGTTTAAGGGAAAGGGGTTGTTTACCGGCCACTTTTTTTGTTTTATCAAGGGTATTTTGTATGGCAAACGATAACAGCCGCAAATTCAAACAAAATCATATAATATTTTGCATACAGCCCTAACTTGTAGAGGTCGCAAGACCTGTCGTTTTTGGTGAAGATCGGTTAAGGGAAAGGGGTAGTTTACCGGCAACGGTTTCTTATCAAGGGTAATTTTTTTCTATGGTAAACGATAACAGCCGCAAATTCAAACAGAATGAAATGATGTTACGCATACAGCCCTGTATTGTAGAGTTCTCAATACCTATTGGTGTTGGTGAAGATCGGTTATGGGAAAGGGGTAGTTTACCGGCAACGTTTTATGTTTTAAAAGGGTATTTTCTATGGCAAACGATAAGAGCCCCAAATTCAAACAGAATCAAATACGTTTTGCATACAGCCCTGTTTTGATGAGTACTAAAGTCCTATTGTTTTTGGTGAAGATAGGATAGGGGAAAGGGGTAGTTTACCAGCAACGTTTTATGTTTTAACAAGGGTATTTTTTCTGTGACGAACGATAAATGCCGTATATTCAAAGAGAATCAACTAATGTTTTGCATACAGCCCTGAATTGTAGAGTTTTCAATACCTATTGTTATTGGTGAAGATCGGTTAATGGAATAGGGTAGTTTACCAGCTAGGTTTTATGTTTTATCAAGGGTGTTTTCTATGGCAAACGATAACAGCCGGAAATTCAAACAGAATCATATAATTGTGTGCATACAAGTCCGAATTGTAGAGTACCCAAGACCTGTCGTTTTTGGTGAAGATCGGTTATGGGAAAGGGGTAGTTTACCAGCAACGGTTTTTTTCAAGGGTAATTTTTTTCCATAGTAAACGATAACAGCCGCAAATTCAAACAGAATCAAATGATGTTTTGCATACAGCTTTGTATTGTAGAGTTCTCAATACCTTTTGGTGTTGGTGAAGATCGGTTAAGGGAAAGGGGTAGTTTACCTGCAACATTTTATGTTTTAACCAGGGTTATTTTTTATATGACGAACGATAACTGCCGTAAATTCAAACAGAATCAACTAGGTTTTTGCATACCTTTTTGAACTAAAGAGAACTCAAGGTCTGTTGATTTTGTTGAAGATCGGTTAAGGGAAGGGGTAGTTTATCAGCAACGTTTTATGTTTTAAAAAGGGTAATTTTTTTATGACGAACGATAACTGCCGCACATTCAAACAGAATCAAATATTTTTTTGCATGCTTCCCTGAATTGTATAGGACGGAATGTCTGTTGATTTTGGAGAAGTTCGGTTAAGAGAAAGGAGTGGTTTACCTGAAACATTTTATGATTTAACAAGAGTAAAGTACTTAATTTTTATAAATAAAGTATCCTGATAAGAAGCACATAGTAATCCACTGTAGAAACGTAGATGAAATATCTGTAAATGAAGAGGTTAGGTGAACGGGGTGGGGGTAATTTTCTATTATTAAAAATTACAGTTGAAGATGGAGGGCAGAATTTTTTATATGTGTACTACGTTATCGGCAACAAAGAAGTATTTTTTTGTTAAAATTGCTTCCCGGGCTCTTTAGCCGTAGTTCAATGTTTTCTGCAAAACCAGACTTTTCGGCAGTGCCATCGACTGCCATCATCGGTGAAAATCGAGTGCGAAAACGTGAGGTGGTATACGTTAGTGACCACAGTACTGTGGTTAATGCTGAAGCAATAAGTAGAAAGACGTAGTTTCTATGGAAATATTTCATTTCGAATATGATTTTAAATATAAATCTTAGAACATGGAAGTCATGTATGGTTCTCCATACCGATATTTACTTCCATATTCCTTAAGGAATGGAAGTATGGTGATGTCAAAAAAAATCGTGTTCGAGATTATTGCAGATCATGATTCTACTACGCTCAAAACATGAAAAAAAGTCGTTTTCCGAAAAGTGTCTGTGTGTGTGTCTGTCTGTGTGTCTGTGTGTGTGTGTCTGTGTGTCTGTAGATTTTTTTTTTTGGCAAACGATAACTGCCGCAAATTCAAACAGAATCAAATAATTTTTTGCATACAGCCCTAATTTGTAGAGTACTCGCGACCTATTGTTTTTGGTGATGATCGGTTGAGGAAAAGGGGTAGTTTACCTGCAACGGTTTTTTTTTATCAAGGGAAATTTTTTTTTTGGCTAACGATAACAGCCGAAAATTAAAACAGAATTAAATAATGTTTCGTATACAGCCCTGGATTGTAGAGTTCTCAAGACTTGTTGTTTTTGGTGGAGATCGGTTAAGGGAAAGGGGTAGTTTACCTGTAACGTTTTATGTTTTAACAAGGGTATTTCCTATGGCAAAATATAACAGCCGCAAATTCAAACAGAATCAAATAATGTTTTGCATAGAGCTATGATTTATAGAGTACTCAAGACCTATTGTTTTTGGTGAAGGTCGGTTAAGGGGAAGGGGTAGTTTACCTGCAACGTTTTTTTATCAAGCGTATTTTCTATGGCAAACGATAACTGCCGCAAATTCAAACAGAATCAAATAATTTTTTGCATACATCCCTGAATTGTAGAGGTCTCAAGGACTTTCGATTTTAGTGAAGATCGGTTAAGGGGAAGGGGTAGTTTACCAGCAACCTTTTACGTTTTAACAAGAGTAAAGTACTTGAAAATTTATTTAAACTTTTTCAAACAATGTTAATTGTTAAAAATAAAATAATTTTGTTGCCAGGCAAGAAAATTAAAATTTTTTCATTTTAATGTAAATCATGTATAAGAGAAAATATATCGCGCTTGACAGGCGATATTAAGATTTAAATATAAATCTTAGAATATGGAAGTCATGTATGGTTCTCCATACCGATATTTTTCTATGGCAAACGATAACAGCCGCAAATTCAAACAGAATCAAATGATGTTTTGCATACAGCCCTGTATTGTAGAGGTCTCAATTCCTGTTTGTGTTGGTGAAGATCGGTTAAGGGAAAGGGGTAGTTTACCGGCAACATTTTATGTTTTAACAAGGGTAATTTTTATATGACGAACGATAACTGCCGTAAATTCAAACAGAATCAACTACGTTTTTGCATACCTTTTTGAACTAAAGAGTACTCAAGGTCTGTTGATTTTGTTGAAGATCGGTTAAGGGAAAGGGGTAGTTTATGAGCAACGTTTCATGTTTTAACAAGAGTAATTTTTTTATGACGGACGATAACTGCCGAAAGTTCAAAGAGAATCAAATAATTTTTTGCACGCTTTCCTGGGTTGTAGAGTACTCAAGGTCTGTTTATTTTGGTGAAGATCGGTTAAGGGAAAGGGGTAGTTTACCTGCAACATTTTATGTTGTAACAAGAGAAATGTTTCCATGACGAACGATAACTGCCGCACATTCAAACAGAATCAAATATTTTTTTGCATGCATCCCTGAATTGTAGAGGACTGAAGGTCTATTGATTTTAGAGAAGATCGGTTAATAGAAAGGGGTAGTTTACCTGAAACATTTTATGATTTAACAAGAGTAAAGTACTTAATTTTTATAAATAAAGTATCCTTATAAGAAGCTCATAATAATCCACTGTAGAAACGTAGACGAAATATCTATAAATGGAGAGGTTAGGTGAACGGGGTAGGGGTGTAATTTTCTGTTATTAAAAATTATAGTTGAAGGTGGAGGGGAGAATTTTTACTTCCATATTCCTTAAGGAATGGAAGTATGGTGATGGCAAAAAAAATCGTGTTCGAGATTATTGCAGATTCTGATTCTACTACACTCAAAACATGAAAAAAAGTCGTTTTCCGAAAAGTGTGTGTGTGTGTGTGTGTGTGTGTGTGTGTGTGTGTGTGTGTGTGTGTGTAGATTTTTTTTTTATGGCAAACGATAACAGCCGCAAATTCAAACAGAATCAAATAATTTTTTGCATACAGCCCTGATTTGTAGAGTACTCGCGACCTGTTGTTTTTGGTGAAGATCGGTTGAGGGAAAGGGGTAGTTTACCTGCAACGGTTTTTTTTTTATCAACGGAAATTTTTTTTTTTGGCAAACGATAACAGACGCAAATTCAAACAGATTCAAATAATGTTCCTCATACAGCCCTGAATTGTAGAGTTCTCAAGACCTATTGTTTTTGGTGAAGATCGGTTAAGGGAAAGGGGTAGTTTACCTGTAACGTTTTATGTTTTAACAAGGGTATTCCCTATGGCAAACGATAACAGCCGCAAATTCAAACAGAATCAAATAATGTTTTGCATACAGCCCTAAATTGTAGAGTTCTCAAGACCTTTTGTTTTTGGTGAAGATCGGTTAAGGGAAAGGGGTAGTTTACCAGCAACGTTTTTTATCAAGCGTATTTTCTATGGCAAACGATAACAGCCGCAAATTCAAACAGAATCAAATAATTTTTTGCACACATCCCTGAATTGTAGAGGACTCAAGGACTTTCGATTTTGGTGAAAATCGGTTAAGGGGAAGGGGTAGTTTACCTGCAACCTTTTACGTTTTAACAAGAGTAAAGTACTTGAAAATTTATTTAAACTTTTTGAAACAATGGTAATTGTTAAAAATAAAATAATTTTGTTGCCAGGCAATAAAATTATAATTTTTTCATTTTAATGTAAATCATGTATATATTAGAAAATATATCGTGCTTGGCAGGCAAGCATATTTCAGATTATAAATCTTAGAATATGGAAGTCATGTTGGTTCTCCATACCGATATTTTATATGTGAACTACGTTATCGGCAACAAAGAAGTAGTTTTTTGTTAAAATTGCTTCCCGGGCTGTTTAGCCGTAGTCCAATATTTTCTGCAAAACCAGACGTTTCGGCAGTGCCATCGACTGCTATCATCAGTGAAAATCGAGTGCGAAAACGTGTGGTGGTATACGTTAGTGACCACAGTACTGTGGTTATAGCTGATGCAATAGAAAGAAGCAGTTTCTATGGAAATATTTCATTTCGAAGATGATTTTAAATATAAATTTTAGAACATGGAAGTCATGTATGGTTCTCCATACCGATATTTTTAATTATACATACTGATCATTGACTCGTTGTTCGTGCCGGACACTTGTAGCGACAAGGTAGGAGGCTGCTTCACCCCTTTCCTTATCCAGGCTCCTACTCCCGACACGTACTTAACATTATGCAATGTGTACTTATTTCAATTATATATGCATAAGAGAGAGAGTACCAAAGGAAATTATTTACCTATCAAAAGAGAATGAAAAGGATTTGGGATAAAAGCATTTTAAGCCTAACCAGGAGTCATGACTGGCACTTCATTGCCATAAGAGAGAAGATAAAAATTAGATACGTCGTCGTATACGAGAAGATTGATATAAAACTGGACAGGATTATCGCTGAGTGTAGTGGATAATAAAATTATCAAGAAAGGGAAAGCAAGGAGTGCTGAAGATAAAAAGACACGTATTACTTAAATAACATAAAACACAGAACAGAAGTGAATGTAAAAGGACGAAATACGTCTTCGAGTGGTATTGTGGTGTTTTATAGCGAAGGATGTGTGGTACCATTGCCAGCGAAGGGAATTGAAGCAAGTTTCCAGTTTTGACACGACGGTTTGGCATTTGTGTGTCTGTCTATCTGTCTCGTTGTGGTATTTCTCACAATAACTTTTGAATGCATCCACTGTTTCAGTAAACTTTGTGCGGGTTTCCATACTTTTACTGCCCAGACTTCAGTTCTTTTGAAAGTAGGACGGGTGAAATGCACAACGTGAGGGTTTAAATTTCAAAAAAATTGCAAGAACCAATATGTGGTATTAAACTAACATTTTTATTTTAACTAAATATGAATATAATGTTTATTTTTAAAAATTTCCAAATTGTAAAACGCCGGAAAAAACAAATATAAATTTTCAAAAATTGTAAGATTTTATATCTGAAGTCAAAGTAAAG
The DNA here is from genome assembly GCA_034769895.1 of Magicicada septendecula. Taxonomy (NCBI): domain Eukaryota; kingdom Metazoa; phylum Arthropoda; class Insecta; order Hemiptera; family Cicadidae; genus Magicicada; species Magicicada septendecula. The sequence continues at coordinate 158,312,118 of CM068367.1, forward strand.
TGAATCTTAAGGTAACTCAGAACACAGTGTTTACACTAAAATTAGTTTAACTGTACAGGCAATACGTGCAAAAAAAAAGAAATAAACATTTAAAAAAAATTGTAAAAGTCTATGTGTGAACATTAAATTCTTAGGAATTTCATTCAAGACGTGAACTCGATATGTGTAATAATTTGAAAAAATTAATATCTATCAAACCTTGTAAATTTTGGACGACTTTCGAAAAGGTTGTAATTCATAACGCTAAAAACCAATATGCTGTAATTAATTACATATATAGACCTACAGATATCTTTTGAAACGTAGATAAACAACTAACAGCTAGTACAAAATTATTTGTTACTCAGGCATTAGACTTATAAATTTAATTTTTAAAATCCATCGTTTGGCATTTTGTGTGCTAATTGTATTAATAAAAGTAAAAATAATATTTTTGAAACCAATAATAATATTAATAATAATAATAATAATAGTAATAATAATAATAATAATAATAATAATAATAATAACAATAATATCATCATTATCTGCTTTAAAATTCTTTATTTTACTAAAAACACTGTAGAGTAGTCGAGTGTTTGTAATTTTTTTTAAAATTTAAAGTACAGCTAAACTTTTATTTTGTGGTATGGCGTGTGGCGAACTCCTCGTGGTGTTTCTCGCGTAACGCTAAAATCAAACATTTAAACACCTATACTCACAGCTTTAAACAATAAAAATTTATAAATTTGATTATATTTAATAATAAATGTATTTAGTTCATAATAGAGAGCGAATTCTACAACTAAGGAACCTTTCTAGTTCACTGCTTTCTTAATAAGTTAGTAAGAAGTGTGACAAACAAAGTAAATTTGATAATATTTGATAACTGTTGAAAAATATAATGCCGCCTAGAAGTGTAACAGTAAATTTCCGACTACTTTAAGTTGCCATTGGGGGAAGGAAGTAAATTCTTAGTCTTCTTTTGATCTTAGAAGAGATTTTTAGATAGGCTTTTGCCATTAAAAAGCTTTTGTCATCTAATCTTTTAACTCACTAACACTTTGTTTCCTTTCCTTAAGCGACGCGACGGCAAACTTCGCTGTGCGTACAGACTAATGCCGGAAACACTGTGACACAGCTAATCCGAATATGTCTTGCAGCGTATTAATAATATGATTACTAATAAACACAAGTACGTATATCCTTACCTTTGCGCGCATGTTTACCTTTGTACAATCACGTATTTACAGCTACGCACACGTGAAAAACACAGCGTTCATTTATTCCAAACTTTACGACGGTGAATAAATTTGTATATATATGTGCGTGTATTTTTGGTCTCCTACTACTCTGCAAACTCTGCATAATAGTAAGCTTTAAGAAACGCAGTTAACAAGAAATTATCATCTCTTACAACTTTGTATTATCATAGGGTACATGTACTTTACATTTTAATACTTGTGAATAAATTAGTAACGAAAAAATAAGTTGGGAACAAGTAAGAAGCCATTCTGGTTTTTAATTTGCACTTTGTTACTGAAATTCTGTTTTTTAACATATTGTTATATATTTATAAACATTGTAACGTGACGTTTCACTCAACATAAAGTTTGTCATAAATATAATGAAGTACAAAACAGAATCAAAGTAATAAACCTGTGTTATGAAATAGATGTAATCAAAAGTAAATTTAAAATCATTATATAGTAAAATAAGAAACTAAAATATCAAACATGTATAGAACAAACCTAATAACAATAATTCCAGTAAACTGCATAACAAACCATATACAGAATAGGTAAAAACCTATAATGCAGAGCCTAGTTGGATAACCAGTAACTGGAAACATGGCAACATAACCTAAAGAAAATGTAAGATAAAAAACTGTAAACCTAGATTCAGTATAATATATACTGTATGTATAGATTCAGTTATATCTGAGTGTAACTGATAGACACTTAGACATTTCAAATAGAGATCATTATGTTATAAATGGGTTACAAAAGTTTTATTTTTGTATAATAATGTTGTAATGTGTGGCAGGAAGGAAAGACTAATATTGAATGTTAAAAGAATGCTAAAGATGTAAATAATTTAGTAGTATAAAGTGTGACAAATAAACTGACTACTAGCTAATAAAATAAGAAATAACTATTGTTGGTTATGGACAAGTAATAAATAGTAAGAAATAAATGTTACACAAAACCTGTATCTACTTGGAAGATAAAAAGAGACAATATTATGTATAAAAATGGTAATAGACAATGCCCAATATGAAAAGAAATAAAATATGTTATTAGATTAAGATATGAGTAATCTTAAATGTTTGTAATGTACTAATAAGAATGTAAATAACAAGATGTTTACTGGGACAAAAAAACCTACATTTACTGTAGAAGGTAGACAGGGACATTACTATGTATAAATCTTGTATTAGATCATGATATGTCCAGTAATAAAGGAATAAAGAAGATAAGTCAAATTGTATTAGAATTAAGCAATTTTATTGTAATAAACAAAGAATAGTCCAATGTACACAAGACATTCTTAGGCCTATTGTACAAGCCAAGGGTTTTATAAAAAGTTAAGGTTCATAATTGTAATTACTAGTATGAAAATGCTTGTTAGTAACATAAAATAATATGTACTACCGAGAAAACTAAAAATGTACCAAAAAAAAAGATAACTTTTAAAAATAGTTTATTAGCATAGGCCAAACAGTAAAATTGTTCATTTTTAGAATTACTGTATAGAAACATATCGTGTGAGATCTTAAAATGATAGTAATTTTGATATCAGAAAAGTGACGCTATTCACGACAATGAGTTAGGTATCGACCAATAGGAATTTTTCACTTTTGTGTGCATAAACTCAAAGACTGACGCCGATCAACTCAAAAAATGAAGCCACGCCATGGAGTCTAGTGTGAGAATTCATCGAGTAAAGAACGTCTCCTCCGCGATAGATATAGCCGTGAAGGTAACATCAGAGTCGAACCTCGCCTAGGTTAGGTGGAACGTAAACATCAAAACATAACCAAAAAAGTGGGAAAAGGGTCGTGAGAGTTTATACTAGCAGGAAGGAGTTAATGTGCATAAATAATTTAACAGTGAATAATAAAGTGTGTTAAAAAAGAAAAGGAAAGAATAGTGTGCATAATTAAAATTATAAACGACTAATAACGAATTATCATAATACTATTATAACACTTTGTGTACACTTGAAACCTATTTATTCCACTACCACTAAACCAAAACACTATCAATATTATAATTGTTCACGTTTAAACCATTATTTCTTTGTTTTTTAATGTTTAAAGTTGTATAAACTATTGAAATAGGTTAACCTCAAAGTCGATATCGATCGGCACATATGAACTAATTTTATTCTAGATCTAAGATATTGTTCTGTTCTATTGTAGTCACTCTTATACTGTGAGGTTTTGTACTTCGCAAAAGACATTTTCGTATTTAATTATTGTATTAAAAAAACCCGAGTTTATATTTAAATAATGTAAAAATCTGTAGACTAGGCTTGGAGACGCAGATCATATTGCCAACTACTGAGCTAAACATTTTAACCAGCCTGGACAATTGTTTGAAAAGAAAAGGTTATTATTTTATTTTAAAAGGAAAAGAAACATATAACCAGGAATAAAATAAATTGAAGAGAATTAATTGTGTATGGAATTATTTTAAATACTTAACATTTTTTTTATCAGTTTCGAAATATTAATGTTTTAAGGAACATTCGAAGAATAGGTTGGTAGTACCTATTCCCCGTGTACCATGTGCGATTTGAATTAAAGTAGGTAAGTGAATTCAATCAGCATGCAGGAAGGAATTAAAAGAAGTTCAATCATTTTAATTAATTAAATAATTAAATAAATTAATTCATGAAAAATAACCTCAAACTGGAACATTATAGGTAAAAATCAACAAGTAAAGGTATTACTCTAACCACAACTCAAATCGAATACACGACTCAATTATCATTTAACCATTTCTTTTATTAATTTGAAAGTTTAAATGTTTATCAGAAACACAAGCATCATAATTTTTATATATTATATTACAAATTGGCGTCCAACTAGTGAGGCCTAAGAAAATATAATTAAGAAGATTTTATTATTAAAATAGATCAACCATCAAATCATCTTAAGAAAAAAATACACGTTACAACATTTATAAAAAGACTTAGAGATTTCTTCTTTTAGTATTATTATGGGTTTCAAAATTTTCCCAATATACAAATTTGTATTTTTCTGTTTTAAGTGTTCTTAATATTCTAAAATGTAATTTAGTTTTCTTATTTTGAAACAATTTAATATATCGTGTGATAATGTGTACTCCGGTTTTTATTAACCTTTGTCAATTTTATGTGTGTAGTACTTAGAATAACAACGCGGAATGGAGAAGAATACAAGCCTGTCGTTCTATACCAACTTAGGTCGTTTAATTTGTATTTAATTCTATTTTAATTGTATTTCCCTTTGACAAAAACGTCTTTGTTCTCTGAATTACATTACGGTATTTTCAAGGTATCTCAAATGTTTCTTTTCTCTCTTCTAAACTATACTTTGGTCAACACTTAGAGTCCTTTCGCTGCCTTGAAGGAGAACTAGCCTACGTCCAAAAAACAACTTTGCAGTAGAGCAATTTAAAATTTTAATTTATCTTTAGTTTTTATAAGAAATATTGTTAAATATATTACACCAACTTTGCAATAGTCTTATAGGCCTACATATTTATTAAGTGTACATAGATTAGTTGTGCACCAAGTAAATTTATAATAATGAGCATAAGCTAATTCTGTGTAAAATAGATTATTATTTTTAAGATTACGCTTACAATACTTTTGCACTAAATAGATATACATTGACAGCATATAATGCGCATAAAAATCAAAAAACACGTAAATTTGGAATCAGGATAATTCCAGTCCTAGCTAAATCAAGCAAGAGTCTACATAGTAGTATGGAAAATAATATCTAACTAAATGTTTTCTCGTTATTTCCTATATGCATTATTTAAAACATTATACTTTTACTTAAAATTCTGTGATAAAGGTTTAAAACAATTGTTTGAAAAAGAAACTATTGTTGTTTAAAAAAGTAACAATAAACATCAGCACAGGGACCATCTGTTTACACTTTTGTGTAACAGACACAGAGGGCGTTACACTGCAATAACTACACGTTTTGTTTACGCCAAGCAGAAGAAGAAATAGGAACACTGTTATTTTGTCACTTCACGACTGCAGCGCCGGTCTACGTGACACAACCTGTTATTGGTAATCCATTTCTCATCGTATTGTCACGGCATTAGTTCCACACGTTGTTTTTGCACTGTTAGGACAGCAACGTATTACTTCACAACGCTGCAGAGCATATCGTAACCTCTGAACGTGAGGTGACGAATCGAAAACACACGCTTGCTCTTCATTCGCTATACTTTTGGTTAGAAAGAGCCAACCTCTAAACAAGGAGAAAGCGAGAGCAAGAAATAAATCATATTGTTACCACGGTCTAACTGATCGTCGTATGGTACAGTGGAAAACAAAATACAAGACACCAATTAAGTCACTAATCACCAGCTTAATTATCACAATTAAACAGTTTGTAAGCTACAAGATAGTCTCTTACAACAAATCAAATAAAAATTGTTCACACGCAATAAAAATAAAACGCAATTGTACTACAATTGTCCCGCACAATTATAAGACACATAACACTTCGCCACAATACGTCAAACAGCACTGTGTAAATAGCCACTTAAACGCACAGTGTAATCGCCCGGCAATAACTAATTTGTAGTTATACCCCGCTAATTTACCGAATATTTTCGTTTTGCTTGATTTAAAGCGAACAGAAGAAGTAATTCTTCTTCGTCGGAGGAACTGCTGGACATGTTGATCAAATAAAAAAAAAAGATAACACGAGTTCAAGAAAGAAACAATGGAATGAAGACCGAATGCACTTGGTGGCGACTGCTTTCACTGGTTCGCCCTGACTTGTCCGCATTCTGTTTGACCACCCCAGTCCGCGACGGACTGAGCGTCATTTCGTCCGTGCGGACAGTTCGCTTCCTGTTTGACTGAGCCTTAATCTGTCGCTTTGGATGACTTGTTAAAGAAACAGGCGCTCTCAAGAATGCACTAGAAACATTGTCCTTGAACACACTGCGCTGAACGGTATGGTCTGGTATAGACCCGATAATTTACGCGTAATTGTCTTTCACCGCAAAGTAGCAGCATTATGCACGCACACACATATTACAGCTGGAATATTAGAGAGACTTGTAGAACGTTCCGTATTACGTAACACTTTTACGCATTACGTAACAATATCATATCAGCATCACGATGTAAACGTAATGCCTCGAACGAGGATCGCTTCTTTTAATGTCCAACACACTTCGACATCTATCTACATAGACAGGAACGTTTATATTGCAGTGAAACTCCACTCCTCTTTCATAAACCATACATTTTGTTTCCGCGAAATGGCGTGTTTGGTGGACAACCCCAACATATTGTAATGAGAAGCCTATCGAACAGATCAGAACATTCTCCACACCACCCGCCCAGTGTGGAAGGTGTTGCCTCAGTTAAGTCCGCTCACAAGTAGGTGTTTTAGTGTGTTCAAGAACACTTGAGATACGCATTAAGCCGGAATGCAGTAAGAAGGGAAAGCTATACTGGAAACTGGACCTCTGCGCTACCTGTAAAAAGCCATAGCATACGGGTGGTCAGTTTACTTTATGTTGGGCGATTTGTCAAGTAATGTCAAGTGGGCGTTGTGTTATAGTTAGTGCAGTTTTCTTTACAGTTGACATTGTTATTGCGTGTGGACAAACGTAAGTTGAGTTGTTGTACGAGTTGATTACGAATTGTTATTTGTGATAAATTAAAGCTGGTGATCAGTGACTTTATTGGTGTCTTGTATTTTGTTTTCCACTGTACCGTACGACGATCGGTGAGACCGTCGTAACAATTCGTATAAAGTAGCTTCCCTTACACCAACATTAATGTCGCTACCTTTCAGTGAATTCTACTCAATATACCTATGTATTAGTTATGACAGTTTTAATTTTAACAGTCAACGTTACAGTGGTAACGTTGAGTAACTAAAAAAAAATATGTAGTAAAATGTCCATTGTCTTTGCCTGACTATGCCAAGTAATTTGTTCTCTAATAATGTTGACACTTTTTGTAAACATCAACAATAGAAACAACAAAAAGCTCGTATTTTCTTCACCAACATCTGTACAATAATAGTAAATTATATTTTTTACGTACAAAACTTTAAAAAATTACTATAAACATTCGACATCTCCATCTTTGCCTCGAGTAAAATAAAGTGCAACTGTCATTTCAGTCGTTTAGTTTCAAAACCAGATACATCCAAAAAATGAAAATTTTTAAGAGAGCTAAAAACTAATATCTCAGAATGTGAAATATTGGAAAATCGTTATTTTGCAAGTATATTGCTATGGAATAGACTATTATGATACTGAAATTTAAGCCCTTAAAGTTTTTATTCTTATTGAGATATTTCAGAAAATGTTTTTGATGTATCTGGTTTTGAAACTAACATTCGATGTATCTGGTTTTCAAACAAACTAGAAGCCGTTGGTTACAATAGAATAATTTTTATTTACATTTATTATACAAAATATTGAAATTAGAATTATGAAAATTATAGAAACACAGTTCAAAACAGATTTGAAAATATCTGTGGGGAGGGAAGTCAGCATCAAATTGGATTAAAGAAGTCCAAGAGGATTTGGAAAAAAATTATTATAAACGCAGAAGAAGCAATAAAAAAGAGCAGTTTTTCGGGTAAAAGTGTTAAAAATGGAAGGAGTCCAGGGAGGAGAGATAAAAACGCAGGTTTAAAGTGGACTGAGGACAGGAAGAAAAGACATAGTGAAAAGATGGAATAATAATGGAGAAAAAGAAATTAACGAGGAATAAAGAATTGAAATTGGCATGTGGCCCTCAGATGGACGATGCAAATAAGAAAAAACACATTTCTTATTATTCTAGATAAGTCAATCTGAAACTTCCTTCATTCTAGACGACTCATTATACAGTTTACTAATCCTGTGTGTTTTTGTGAAAAACACTGCACTCTTTATGTCGTAAACTGATATATTACCAAGAAAATATTAATTAAAAAGGGTAAATTGGAAACTATGTTAAACGTTAACAAAATTGTTAACAAAATGTTATCTTGAAATACACTTTATATATACGTACATTAACTTTCCAGAATACATTGTTACGTATAACATAATCATTTGTCATCACACTGTAAAATTAATGTCTACAAGCTTACATAAATAGTTAAAATGGTTATCAGGGTAATTATTCAATTCTCTGTACAATTATGTTACTTATAGTGTACTCAATGATATGAATAAACAAAGAAGTATAGAATACAATTTTGAATAGTATATTATCTTTTTTTTAATGATGCTTTAACGTAGAATACATTATTATTTTAAAATAAATAATTTAGGCAAATTGAGGCAACTAAATTACATTTTAGCAAATGTTTATTATTTTTGGCAACTGAAGACAACTTGTTAACAATTATGTGGAGTCCACGTATTTCCTGAAAACGGTATCAAGTTTTCAAATAATTTTATCCCTGTACAATTTTCAAAGTTAGTGACGACAGGTCACTTTTCCTAACCTTACTAACTCATCAAATGTAACACCAAATAACGTTTTACAAAATTAAAAACCAAGTCATACCTTAGAAACTGTTAGGAGTCGCATTGACTGTGAACAGTGTGGGCGCGAAGGGAGTTCGCGCACCCACAAGAGAATAGTGACCGGTAAGGTACCTATATGAGAAGCTACAAATGTGAATTCGTCATTTTTACCTTATGTTTAAGATAATTTTTATGAGCGTGAAGTATTGTACCACTCAGTGATCAAGTGTCACCACTACTTTATCGTTTTATCTATTTCGTTACAGGTTAAATCAGTTTACTGCCCTATGAGCGCGAGGTGTACAGGAATGAACCGGGCACCGTAGGGCCCGTAGGTCGTAGGTCTATATGAAGCTCGCACTTCAAAAAGTGACTTGGGACCAACTTCAAAATGTATATTACGATAAAGTTATGTGAAAGCTTGCTTTTTCAGCCACATAGCACAAGATACTACGTACATAAATTCAGAATAAATATAGCCATACTGAATTTGTCTTTTTACAAAAAGTTTTATAATTTCCACATTACATACCATTGAATGTAAAATTATTTTTCACTTTTAAATCTTCTTATAAAATGATTTCAGATGTTAAAATTTAGTTAAAATACTTTTCTTCCTTTTTGAAGTTAGTTTACTTTTTCAACATTTTTTTCTAGTCTGATTTTGTTTCCTGAGGGTACGAGACTCTTAATTACAATTGAAGTGGCTTTGGATCTTGCGAGAAAATTTCTCTTTGACGATTATATCTTGAGCCCTAGACAGGGGGACTTCTTCGCCACCTCCGCCAACAAGTTTCTCGGGCCTCATGGTATTTTTTGTTTCCGCAATAAACAAAACTTGGTCGTATTACTAAATCAACCTGTCCATATATGAAACTTCCTACTTCTATTCAGTTTGTTATAGTTTTTTTACATGTATTTTATTTACCCTGCTGCCTCTGAGGTTGGTAGGAGATACTCGATGCAGGATTAGCAAAATTGTGTAAAATGTATGGAGTTATGCGATCCAAGATGCAAGATCTGTAAGATCTTTAGGTCTTTTCACGAGTAGAGGTCTAGTAAGCATCCTGTTTTCAAATTTTGGAGGTGACAATACTGTACGGGAATTTTTTTTTTAATTAGTTAGAAAAATAGTTAAGGACAAAAATAGTGTATCATAGGCCATTGATAAATCTATCTTTAATTTTAAAACAAGCAAATAAGTTGTAATTCTAATTAAATGTAATAATACACTGTGCATCTACAAAACGTATGAATACGAAAGTATGAATGCACGCTGTAACACAGGTTCAGCTCTATTGACGAAAATGCTTAATGAAGGCCAGTAGAGTTTATCCCGTACATGGGTAAGAGCTTTATTAAATATTTCCTCTGGCCTTCTAATCCTCTTATGACGCTTCGATGAACAAAATGTAAGACGTTGTGGGGATTACACTCAGCCAGCCGATTATTTGCACTCGTTTTTACCCCTAACGTTAGTCGAAACTACCACACGTGTTCGTAGAGTAAGCCTTATTCTTGGTTAAACCACGTAATCTGGATAAAAGGTAGAGGGGGACGGGTGACGTAAATATGTTAGCCATCAATGAGAGAGATACGTGAGCCTTTGTTGACACTGATATGAAACCAGTCGCTATCAAATCTACTAGTAAAAAGAAAAGAATGAGACAGATGGAAGGTCGGTCACATTAATATTTCATTGTGAACGTTGGGCAGAGAGGTTTCACTCACGTACTGAAACCAAACAAAAAATTGAATTTTGTTTAGTGGTTTCTCTCTGACATTTATATATTTTTTATGTACACGTTATATATTAATATTATTCGTCATCTTTAAAACAACACACGTTATTCAGTAAACGATTTTTGTAAATTAGTTGATTTATAAAAAAATGGCTTCTTTTAACGTGTGTTCTGGTGTTTATCCAATTAAATGTAACACGTGTCAGTGCTCACGTGTTTCTGGATATGAACGCAAATTAATTTCTCACATTTCTTTCTTTCTGCAACAGGTTAAGTTTTGTCATTAATAGTGATTACAGCAATAATGATGGTTGTGGTGATACGTCGAAGTTCGATAATTGTAACGAGCCATTCAGTAGGTGATTGTATTTCTCCTTTCCATCATTTATTCAGGTAATTTCAATGTTTCATTTAGTCTTGTGTACTGCACTCACTATAACTCAGTCTTTTCTCCTCTCCCTATCCCTCTCTATATTTCAAACTATCTACAAATTATCTATCTCTCTGACTCTCACTTTCTATGTGTCATTTTCTTAGTATACTTTACACTTTTAAATTGATTACATGATAACCGAATCAGTCTGTTTAAACATTTACGATTACGTAAAATTACGACTATTTAAAATTTGTGTTACTTACTATTTGTAATATAAAGTCGTATTTATCAGTATGATTATTACTACTACTACTACTATTATTATTATTATAGCGAGCTGTTGGAAGAACCTGTATAAAGATGTCAACAGAGGAACCTCGGGAAGCAAGTATAAGGTTGTCATCCAAAACCTTGGAGCCTCGAAGACCTACGGTGTGGTGTATATGATAGCAATGGAGAAAATCATAAGAGCTCTCTTCCCAACCCATCCGGAGCAAGGTGGGCCCGATTTTAATAACGTTGGACACTTTCCTATTTTTACAGTCGAAGAGCTAGTCAGAAGCCAGAGTTTTACTGAAACTGTACAACGCCTGCTTGACTTCAGGGGTGTTCGGCACCCGTTGGAAGTCATCAGCAAGAAGGAAGGTGGCTCAGTCGTCGTACCAACATCCTGTATGTTGGACATCGCTGGAAACTTACTGGATAAACTTATTATGGTAAGACTGGCAACGGCAATCAGAAGTATAGGAGAACTCCATGAGAAATAGTTCGGGTTTAGGTCGGAAACATCGGATGTTGGACGCGATTCAGGAAGTGTGTGAGGCTGTCAGAAGAGCTTCGGACCATAACAATTTCTTTCGAAAGTTTGTGCTGTTGGTGAGACTGGAGTGAAAATTACGTTCCACTCCATGACGTGGAGCGATATGCTGGAGGCGCTAGACCATAGCTTTCGCGAACCTGCTGCAGATGGTGAACAAGCGCAGACTTTCCATAGCGCTGCTTTATGGAAAGCAGGAAGGACAGCGGCGGATGACTGTCACGGTCGGGGCGGCCTAGGGTTCAGTTCTTCCTCTGGAATGCATCCGTCGTGTTTTGTGGGGTACGCCGACGATGTGGCGGCGCTCGTCGCTGCTCGTACCTTCGATCAAGCCAGACCTAGCTCAACATTGTGATGCGATTAGTTAAAAACTGGGTGGTATCGCACATGCTAACGTTAGCCCTCACAAAGTCGAAAGCCGTGATTTTGACTGAGAAGAAGTTCCCAACGGTAATCCTGGTACGAGTCGGAGACGAATTGGTCGAGTCAAAACCAGCTGTGAAGTACCCGCGGTGATGACTGACTCCAAGTTGAGCTTTTTTGACCAGATTAGGCGAACGGTGGACAAGGAGGCGTAGGGAGTGACGTTAGTTAGCAAATGACTTGACACCGTCATATAGCTATTCTTTTTAAGTCGCTGTCGTTCCAGAGTTGTTGTCTTATGTCTGATATTTTGCAAGTCGTCGAGTGTTTACGTTCATTTTTCTTTATCGTCGTGTTTTGTTTAACTCAAAGCCCTTACATCTCATATTTCTCTTATAGTCCCAGTGTGCAGTCTTGCTTGTGTTCCGAATGTCACTATAACTTTTATAGTCTAATTTAATTTCTAAGTTAGAAAATTTAGTGTTCCAGGTAACCTCAATCATGCATCCTCACACACACACACACACACACACACACACACACACACACACACACACACACACACACACACACATATACTAATTGTGCGTACTGCTCAATTTATACTGAAGGTTACTCTGCACCAGTGCACCAGCCTGTACAGCTTGTTTAAGAACTGGGACATGTGCATATCATATGAAGTTAAAGATTTAATTTTTATGTTATAGTTTTTGTATCTTAATGTTTAATGTTACTTTATCTATCACTAGGTTAGAAAGCAGAGAACTGAGTGAATGACTTTGTCGTAGTACCCCTTTTCCACAATGATTTCTTGTGATAATTTTCCATTGCACTTAATTTTTATTTTGTTAGGTTTGTATGTCTTGGTTTGGGTACTTCCTTATTAATATTTTCTCAACCACTTCCGCAAACACTTTTTCTTGATAGATTGTATGGAGTGTACTACACCTTCCCACATATTGGGATGATACTTTTAAATTTCTGATTATTACACGACATTGTCAGTGCTTCTATAAAACTGCAAGTATTATACTTTATACCCAACCCCCTAACCTTAACCCCCTTAACCTTACCCCTATACCTTAACCTTATCCTTAACCTTATCTTATGAGACGTAAGGTATACTATAGAAAACTATATCAGACTACTCTATGACAGAATCTACTTTTGTTTGTAAGACGTTATGATAAGACTATCATGAAATGTTCCTAAGCAGAGGGTACGAACGATTGTTATTTTGTAAACTAGAGGAATAGACAGGCTCTAAGTTTTGGGATGTAGAACAGTATCTACAGTAACGTTTAGTGTACTATCTGTATAGAGGGCTTAAATCCACTGACCTTAATTCCGCCAACATTGCGGTTGATGGTTGTTTACAGATAGAGTTGCACTTCTTGTTTACATTAAAGAGATCGCGCCACTGTTGAACGTATTACTTCCCTAACTGCATTACACGAAGATGCTCTTAACATGCACTTAAGAGTTTGCCTTTTACCATGTCTCAACGTATAGACAGCTAACTAATGGCGATACTATTTTTGCATTCACTGTTATGTATTTCTCACACCTCTTTTCCATTACTCATGTAGTCAATTAGTTATTATTGCGCTATGAAGTTAACGTATTTTCTACTTTCCTAGCTGTAAATGGAGGTACTTAGTTGTTTTTCTTTACCGAGGAGTAAATTTTTATTTTCAGAAGAGTTAAACCGGTTACACAGTCAACATTTCATTTAGTAAAGTCAGTAGAATGTTAGCAAGATTATGTTTGTACTTAGATAGACAATAAATAGAGAGAAAATGTGAGTGATGGCATCATACATTAGAATTAAAGCAGCTAACATGTTAAATCCTGCAATGAAGAAAATACTTAAACAATTAAATAATTGTTACCGTTTTGGAAATCGCTGTAGCTGCCTGTGTCGCTACATACAGAACTAGATTCGTATTCAGAACTAAATCTGTGTACGAAACAATGGGAAAATAGAGCTTACTTGAAAATTAGGGAAATTAAGTAGATATCCCTAGCAGTTGAAATGAAGTATGTTCTAGTACTGCAGAAGTTAGTGAAACAAGTGCAAATAATAAAAGTGAAGCTACAAAGAAAGCAGTTTATTATACCAACGGAAAATTTGCTAGAAAATAAAAAACTGGTGGAGGTCGGACACCTGATGCCAATTGTAGAAGATATGCAAATAATTAATATCTACACCGCAATACCTAGAAGGAAGAACAGAATATGCAAACCAATGGAAACGTTTAAAACGTGATCCAAACTATCCCCAAAATTAGGGGAGAATATAATGCAACTAAACAGCTGTTGAAAAACCAGAAGGAAAATTTATCAATGAGGACCAAAGAAAAGGGGGCGGGCAAGGAAAAATCGAGAAGTTGAGATGTTAGAGAACCAGACTACGAATTAAGAGACACATCCTAATTATTTAAAATTCTAGAACAACCGTACAGATTAACGTCAATTTCTATACTAATTTGACGAAAATGTTTTTTGATAATAATACAATTTTCATTAATTGGTAAATCCACTTTCAGTGATTGTAACAAAGCTTCTAATAACAATTATTTGGCAAACTCTGAAAACCCCCACAGTTAATATCAATTTAATAATAGTTAGAAAAGCCTCTTAATAATAATTTAACAAAAAATAAAAATCAGAGTCAATTTTAAAAATTAACTTACCAATTTTAGTAAGTCATAAGAATCTACTGAAATAATATAAACAAACATTTTTAATATGGCTTCTAATGCTTAACTCACATGTAGACCTGTTTTATTATAGCAGTTGTGAGAATATTACGTGTAAGCTGCAATATGGTTCAACGAAATTATTAAGAAGATAAATGACAAAATGGAATCGAAATGTGAAGTGTTGCTGTTAAGATTTATTGCGGGTCCGAGACGTGTCCGGCGTGGAGTAAATCATTTACCGTCGTGGGGAAATTACATCAGCCCTAAATAGAGGAAAAGCTGTTAACGTACATCATGTCTCACTGACTTCCACCAAAATTAATAGTATGAAATAAGGTAGACATGACGTTCAGCAGTCAGTAAGTTGTCTCCTTTTTCTTCTTCTATAAGGAGTCGTGCTCTTATTCTACATCTGTTAGGTTTGATGAAAAGACATCTCGTACATTTCAGCTTTTCCTCTAAATATGGTAATACAGTCAGACCCGTGACGTTAGAGGAAACTTGAAATTCTTGTAAGGTAGTAAAAACGAGTATTAGCGTCACAAAAATATATCACGTTGAAAAATCACGTAACTAATTATATTACAATTACTATAGTAAACATCAGTCTTTACGGTAAACAGTAGCCTATACATTTTTTCTTACAAGTCTAGAAATTGAGGCGCCCGGTTTCCTATTTTCGCTACTTTGTTCAGAATTTTCTCCATTTCAGTACTGTCTAACGTGCTCAATTATTTTTTTCCAATTTTTTAAATACAAATATACAAATATTATGACAATAAGAGTACGATATTAGTTAGTTAATGGCTTCAGTTAATATCACAACTTTTTGTCTACTACACTTTTGTAGCACAAAGATCAAGGAAAAGATCAGTTAAAGATTTCCTGTAAACCGTTTGCTTATAATTATATTACAGTATAAACAGATCTCTACGCCTAAAAATTTCTGATGATTTTCAAATAAAGAACGCAAAAGTGGATTGTAAATAAGTCATGTCTTACTAAAGTGATACAGTTTTTAAATTTTATAAATTATACATTTTAATTTCTACACTAACATACAAGAAAACAAGAAAGTTTCCGTTCCTATTTGTGTGTAATTTATGTTAAAGTAATAATATGATTACTTTTTGTATAAAAGTATACAATATAATTCACAAAGTATAATTTACTTTGTGTATTTAATTATGTGAAAGGTTTTCTGGTAACAAAAATTAATTAACTAGATGTGAACTATTAAGTTTGATATAGAACATTTTGTGTGAGTTTGTGTGTGTGTATGTGAGTTTGTATGTGTGTATGTGTGTGTGTGTAAGTTTGTAATAGATATAGAAGACAGATAAAAAATTTCTCTCAATGTAATTCTATACAAGAGGGTATAAAATAATTAACTAAAAGATTGCCAGAAACGTTTCTTTATTTACATTTTTTCCCTCCGACCTTCTATCTTCACGTTTTTAAAACTTATATAATAGCGTTAAAAAGTAGCTTACGTAATTTTTTAAATAATCGATAAACAAAGTCTACAATTCATTTATATTATTTAACTCAGGGTTTCTCAAACACTTGCTGCAATGGAAATAAATTACACGTAGCGTCAGAAAAGCTTGCAAAAAATGTACTGGGACAGAAACATCAGCTTTTGGAAAACTAAGTAAAAATAAAAGAGGCTGTAAGAGATTCGGGGTGACCTGAGGTGGCACACTGTAACTAAAGGTAAAGGATCAACTCTGAAAAATCTTAGAGATTAGAAATGGAAATGTTCTGATCATGAGCAAAGATGCTTTCAAAATAAAAATGAAACAAAAGCATGCTATATGAAGAATTTGCCAGGTTGTAGGAGGAAGCTGATGCATCTTAAATACCTTGCGTAGCGTACATGAAGCGATGAGTCAACAAGTAGACACAGTGTTCCGGTTAAAGGGGTAACAAAAATAGAGGCTGCTTAAAAATTCCGAATTTTTAATTTCTTTATCGTTTAATGGTTATACCACCCTTATGAGATTACAATCCATGCAGTCCTCGCAACAGCATCGGATAAATATGAAGTATAATAACATGGATGGAGATACGTATAGAGTAAGAACGTTAATAAAACAACTTAACGAGGATGATTCCTTTACTGGCACAATAAATTACTGGCAAGTCTCTGATATGTTGAATCTTCTCTGTCCTCGAGGCTGTAAAGGTAAAGTTAGAGTGCAAAATGTAGTGAAGAAACTGAAAGTTGAAGTTAAAAAAAAAACATACTCAACAAATTTCATTCCTTGTGGAGCTTCGCTTGCATTGCCACACAAATTGGCAACATACAATGTGAATGTAAAAGTCAAGTGAAAGTTATATTATATTTGAGTTATGACTTACGTACAATCTACGGTATGAATAATGGAAGGGCCTGAGTTAAAATGGGAGAAATGGAGGAAAGAGAGAAAGAGAGAGAGAGAGAGAGAGAGAGAGAGAGAGAGAGAGAGAGAGAGAGAGAGAGAGAGAGAGAGAGAATATCAAGTCTGTGGTTACAAGAATAAATTTAAATCAATATTAGACTCTAGACAGTGATGGGACAGGTGTTTTTTGACGCTCAGTACTTGTATGAATAAATAAGTAGACAAGTAGTGCTGAACTGAAAAGTTTTAATTGAGGAAAGTAAGAATACCTAAAAAAATGGAAGACGTTTTATAAACAAAAAGTATTCTATTCTGCCCACTTTAAAAAGAAATGAAAAGCATAGACTAAGAAATCAAAGGTAGGGCGAGGCAGTAAGTGAATTTATGAAGCGAACACACAAACCGACAGCAACGTAGATGTACAGAAAACATTTCTTACTGTTTTGAACATCATTACTGTCTTCTTTTTTAATTTTCGCTATCTTGTTTCTTCTCTTCTTGTTTAGTTATTAATTTCTTATTTACATAAATGATTCATTGATGTCTAAAATGTATACTTTATTTGTTATGTGTTTTACGTGAACAGATCTTCGAAGACATAGTTGTCTGAAAGTTTTACACCTGACGCAAAGCAGCAGTTTTTGTAGTATTTAAATCAACACTAACCTGTAAGCAATTTAATTTTTCACTTAATATATAGTTTAATGTTGAAATATTTTCTTAGTCTAAATTTAACGAATCAAGTCTGGAAAAGCATCAGAATGCACGTTATAATAAGATCTCTGTGGCGTATAATAACGTTTAAAGGAAGTGATAAGGAAGTAGCTTTAGGCTATACTACGTAGTATAGCTTAGGTGAACTTATGTGGAAAACGTAAAGGTAAGAAAAGTATTACTAGCTGGTCAAGTCGAGTCGTGTGAGTGTCCTTTTAACGCAACATATCTGAAAGCCGGCATATCCTTGCAGTGTGTGTGTGTGTACGATTGTGTTCATTGGCTGTATGGCACAATACACACGGTATGTATTTGTCCATGCAGATATTATGGTCGGTAATTGTATTTGACTTACATGCACCCACACATCGCTATCCTCTTCATTCACACCTTCCCTTATTAGCGTAGAAATGTATAGTAAACTACAAACGTACATATAAACTGCCAGACCTTAAGATTCACCTAACATAGTGTGCAATAGACTTATAAAAGGTGGTGAGTTAATGAGTCTCATTGTATTAGCCCCAGAGTAAATACCTTAAATATCATTAAACATTAATAATCTTATGGATGATTACAAGGAAAATAATCACTACGTTTTGACAAGCAAAAATATTTCTTCAAATATTTAACTGTAAATTCTTCTTCTTCTTCTTCTTCTTCTTCTTCTTCTTCTTCTTCTTCTTCTTCTTCTTCTTCTTCTTCTTCTTCTTCTTCTTCTTCTTCTTCTTCTTCTTCTTCTTCTTCTTCTTCTTCTTCTTCTTCTTCTTCTTCTTTACGGCTTATACTGTTTAGTCTGTTCCGGTTCCAAACTGGTTGGACCATCTCTTCTTGGGTCTTCCCAGGCTTTTCTTCCCTTCCCGCTGATATAATAAGGCTACCCTGGGAAATCTGTCACTGCCCATTGTGCTAATGTGCTGCTTCCAGCTTTCTCTATACTTATTTATGATTCCGTTTACTTCTTCAAATTTCAGTTCCTATCTTATCTGGTTGTTTCTTTCCATATTTGACTTTATGAGCCCAGATATGGAATGCAAATTTTCATTTTCGTAGCCTGAATTCTTGATATTTGTCTAGTAGACATTGTCCTCGTTTATAAGCCATAAGTAAGGGTAGAAACTGCCATGGATTTGTATCATTTTATTATGGACTCTTTCCTTACCTTGCGTTTTAGAGCACGTAAATTACGTTTTAGCGACTCTAAATTACTTAGACTCGTAGAAGCGACAACCCGGCTACAGCTGATAAAACACATTGAGAGCTGCCATTCGGTTAAAAGAAAGCTGTACTCCTCATAAGAGTGTAACGATGTTTACCAAAGACTTACACCTTACGCAGCCTATTAAAACAACGGTGTTTGTAAAACATGCGAATTTATGAGCTTAGACAAGAATTAACATTTCGCAAGTAACAAGAATCTATACGTCGAGAATTCTGATAGATGAAAAGGAGGTTGCACTATATAATTCCTATTGAATTATAAAGATGGAAACAACGTTAGATCAGTCAATGTATTCATGCCGTTAGTAGTCTATATTAATAACCTTTAAACTGTTTAAAGTCAATTTCAAATAATATATTTTACTAATTGGATATTTAAAAATAATTTACCTGTACTGTATCAACTTGTATACTTTATAAAGTAATGCATGTATTTATTTTAAAATTTCTACATTTTATATTTATAGCACATAAAAATTTTATGTACAGTGAACCACCATATTTGCTGTGACCTCAATATACGGTCACTTGAGCTGTCTTATGTGATTAACGTATACTGTAAGCCTGGTCGTAAAAAAACGTAACTTCTCTATGCAAAGGTGCAGGTCTCCATTTTTCATACTCATAAACATGGTTTACTACCCTTACTTGATAAGGGATTTAATCAGCTCTTGTATGTGTTCATGCAGTTGGTTAAACCGTACTCTTTTCAAACTACATTAAATATGTAAGGTTATTGCTGACAAATTAAATACGACTGTGCAACTAAGTTATAAAAATCTTTTATTGGAACTATAAAAAGGTAGAACTATATTTTAAACTAACATTTCCTGTATAATTTGTTACACGAAACAACTATGTACATATAGAAACAACTCTGATTATGCTTCAGCACAAACTGCCTTTTCAAGGAGAACAATCCTATCTAAATAAATCTTCACTTGTGACCGGATAGAACAAATACTATAAATTTATTGTATATAATGCAGTAGAACGTGCTGAGTTCATATCTAGGTATAAAAAATAGCCCTTTAGTGATTATAGCCCTTAGTTTTTGTCTCCAGTGGTAAAATTTAATAAGTAAATCTCCTCTTCTTCTTCTTCTTCTTCTTCTTCTTCTTCTTCTTCTTCTTCTTCTTCTTCTTCTTCTTCTTCTTCTTCTTCTTCTTCTTCTTCTTCTTCTTCTTCTTCTTCTTCTTCTTCTTCTTCTTCTTCTTCTTCGTCTTCTTCTTTTTCTTTTTCTTCTTCTTTTTCTTCTTCTTCTTCTTCGCTGCTTAGACTGTTTACTCTGTTCGGATCAATACTGTCGGACCACCTTTTTACCTTCTTCGGTATTCCCATGCTTTTCTTCCCTTTTGTCTGATACAATAAGACAACCTTGGGGAATCTGTCACTGGCCATTCTGCTAATGTGTTTTTTTCAGCTTTCTCTATACTCATTGATAATTACGTTTACTTCTTCAACTTCAGTTGCTCTCTTATCTGGCTGTTTCTTTTCACATCTAATTTTGTGTATCCATCTATGGAATGCAAAAATTTAATTTCCGTAGCCTGAATTCTTGGTATTTATCTAGCAGACATTGTCCACGTTTACAAGCCATAAGTAAGGGTAGGAAATGGCATTTATTTGAATAATTAACTTAATTTATATACCTTCATGGGTACTTTATTAATTATTTAATTTGTTTATACTAAAACAAACAGTTATTTAGTTAATGATTAAGATAAAACAATTGGTCTATAAAATATGATACGCTAAGGGAATGTGTGTGTTTGTGTATCTGTCATGTCATTTGTGTCTACACAAATTACTTGAAAAGAGTTGGAAATATTAAAATTATTGGTACTGGTTGCTGGTATTTTTATTCTTTTATTGCGTACATGAATAAACGTTTAACGTATAACACACCAACAAATGGGATACTGTTATTAGAACAATTGTAAATGAAAGGGCTGGTGTGATACATTGAGCGTGATCAGTACAATGAAGCAGGTATTGTTTTTGGTTCTGGAAATTCGTATAGAGAGAGTGAATAATTGATTATTTTTGTTCATTCATTATCTCATACTTTTTACCTGTTAATTATACTTAACAACTCTGTCGTTTCTCCCTCAAACGTTCGCCTGTCGGCCTCTTTCATTCACTCATCTGAGCACTTTCCTTACCCCCTCCCTCTCACTCACACGTTTTTTTGCACTTACACATTCACTCTTTGTCTCTTTCCTCTTTTGTTGCCTCAGCTTTATAGCAGAGATCACGTAGAAAACTTGTACATTGAACGTATGACCAATTCGTAAAATAAGTGTCGAATATTTCTAACCATCATTGGTTCCCGTGATAGGTAAATGAAAAGGAACTAGGTCACAAAGGAAAACGAGGAATATAATACAAAGCAGATCGGCGGATATGACAAAGATGCAACATTAATTAAAATTTATCGTAAAAGAGTATCATTTTTCGTATAAATATAATGGTTCCACACGAGACAAAAATTACTAAACGTGAAAAAATTCTTTTGAATTATGAAGAAGGTGAAGAAATTTTTAAAAAACGTGACTCTACCAGTTGTGGCGACAAAGGCACAAAGTGAAATATAGTGTTAGTGGTGCTAATTAAGATAGTTATCAAACAAAGCAGAAAATCAAACGGAGTTTGATAAGTAACAGATAGTAATGAGGACAAAGAATATTATGTTTTGTAAATGGGGAGCAACAAGTTTAGGAGATCAAATTGGAGGTAGAAGTAAGAACTAAGTGAAGTTAAACATTAAATTTTATTGACACCTGTATAGACGTGCCGCTTGCAATGTTTTTCCATATCCAATCGCTTTTTGTACATACTTAAACAAACCCATGGATTACAATGTACATGTAACATTGTTATTTACATAAGAAGTAGAGCAAGTCTGGTGTTGTATGGTCAAACGTATCTTTCATTGTGCAAATATTCAATGTTTGTTTTTGGTATTCATCCTGTTCGTCATGTATGCGGCCGTAGAGAACTGTGTTGATCAACAGTCGTCAATTATTGCTGAATAAACAGTGCTAACAACAATAGCAGCAGCCAAATTGCCGACAGCACTCTTCAGCGCACCAGCCGCCCCCATTGACAAATGCATTAATGTCAATTCATGGAATTACGATCACACACGTACAAATCGTAATGCTCATGACGCATTATGCCCTTGTTTATGTATAATATCGGTGCTTCATATCAATTCTCTTTCCCCCCTAAAGCGTATTTTCGTTCATACAGCCAAATATTTTTTATAACTTTAGTTGGGTGTTAACTGCTCAAATTAGCTATTATAATTTTTGTACGTATTGAATAATTGGCTTAAGAAACATTACAGTTGTACATTTCAAGTATGATTTTAAAAAACCATCTCTATAAGACATTCCAAATAACATATAAAAATTTGTTAAATTATCGTTGATTAATATAAAATTCCGTTTACTTCTTTCCTTACATCCTGGTAATGAACAATTTTCTGAAATTATTAATTACAAGTACATAATTATTACACAAAGAAGGTACAGAAGAAGCAAAAGGTAAAGATATTACTAAAGAAAAGAAACAAATAAAGATACAGGATATCACTTTATGTTATTTACGATAGCACGTGTAAAAACCTTTAAAGAAACTTATAATAAAGAAGAATATAACCTTCAGAAGATTGGAAATTAAGAAGTAATGATGAAATATATCAAAGTATAGAAAATAAAACAGAAACAATGAGAAAAATAAGACTATTATTTTTTGGGCATTTATATAGAATGGATGACAATATGTTGACAAAGCAAGAAGGAACACAGTGAAAAGATGTAAGAATATTGGAGAAAAAGAAAAGAACAAAGAGTAAAGAATTGAAATTGGCATGCGGTCCTTAGATGGCCGATACAAAAAAAAATAATATAAGGAAAGCAGACTTCCGCTCAAAATTTGAAACGTGCTTAAAAAAGGCATGATATAGAACAATTTGTCAGATGCTTTTCTTAAGACGTGTGAGACCTTAATACGTATACTCGTTAATCGAGATCGACTACGTAAAATTTACTGGACCACAGAATAATGAAAAATTCTGTTGAAGGTTAAGGTACCAAGGTTTGACTATAAATTTCTGACTATAAATTTCTGAGTAGCTTTATTTTATCTTATAGCATGTTGTTATGTGCTGAGAGGGAACGAGTGGCTTACGAATGCAAATACAAGTAGTAGAAAACGGAACAGCCAGAAGCTGATAAAAAGAAAGAGTTTGAAACGAGACAAACTACAATTCAGAGAAAAAAGTCATATTTTATACTAGCACAAAACTGATTAAATGAATTTGTATTAAATCATAACAAAATATAAATCATAATCTTATTTTCGTTGTCTTATAATACTTATATTCTTTTATGTTTTACAATGATTGTTCTATTTTCTTAACAATTTTATTATTTCCTTGTTTATATTTTCCTGTTTATTTTTCTATTTCTTTGATACTTATTATTAATTTTACCGTTATTCATTATTAGCATTGTGTCTTCTTCTTTGTACAGATTAGCATCTTTACCTCCCTTAAGGGTAGTTTAGAATATTCAGGTTCAATTAGAGATCATGCACCCATTTTCTGATGTTGTAACTGTACTTCAATTTCCAGCGGAATAAGGAACTAAGTAATTCAAAATAGAGGCTATATTATTTTAACAATAATTTAAACTTGATATCACCTTGAAATAGTTGTCCCGTAAGAGTACTTTAATGTTCTATTATTTGTATTTTTAA
The DNA here is from genome assembly GCA_034769895.1 of Magicicada septendecula. NCBI lineage: Eukaryota > Metazoa > Arthropoda > Insecta > Hemiptera > Cicadidae > Magicicada > Magicicada septendecula. Next base: position 158,335,912 of record CM068367.1, read on the forward strand.
GTCAAGACGTTGCCAGTACTTATGTCTGAATTAGTCTGCTGCTATACACACAAAACTATCTAAGATCAATTTATTGTCTTTCTAGTGTCTTATTTAATAAGTACTGTTGTCTTTAGTTCATTAAAGCTTATGACTCCAGTGTTATTAACAATGTATAATTCGCAATCGCCTAGTGCGTAGACTGAAGAAATAATGTCCGTAGATGGAATTCGGTGAAGGATAATCTCCGACTTTATTCTACTGTATTATACTGAATACGAACTTCCGTAAGTATTGCCGTGGTGCATTTGGCTTATTTCAAATCCGATACTTTTGTAGTGTTTTCTAAAAAAGAATGTACAGTAAATCTTTTACTTACACGAAAAGAAGTCGGTTTTAAACAGATATCGTATTACACTTATTAAAATAATTAGCACAGTTCAGCGGTTATCCACTTTCAATCCCAGTCAATTTGCAGACTAGTGTGTGATCATGTGTATCACGGTTAAACAACCCAGCTGGAATAGTCTTACACAGGACAGTTTCAAATTTTATTAAAATCCTAAACCACTGATTCGTCAATTACTTTCTCTTTCTCTACAGAAATCAGACGAAGAAATGAGACACATAATTCTAATTCATTAATGCCATAAAAATGAAATTTAGAAAATTAAATATATTATTAAATAGCCACAACCATTTATGGCAATATTAAATTCTTTTTTTTAAATATTGCAAAGACTGTTAAATAATTCTTACTAATATACAACCATTTGTGGAAGTAAAATTCTTTTTGTACCTGATCAAGTCGAATTATTATACGATCAGTAAATCTTCAACATTCCTAAGAAGGTTTCTTGATTAATGTACATTTCTTACTTCGGCCATACGAAACAATTCATAAGGTGAAATTATTGTGATATAACTGTTTCAAGAGATAGTGTCGTATTTATTTATTGCCAGATTTATTTATTTGGTACCACGTGGTTTTATATATGTACGCACGTGGGTGTATCCGTATAATGGCGCCGGGGTGTTGGTACATACCGATAAATATGTATAAATCAAAATTCATGATTTCTAACGTTTTTGAGAGTACACAGATTTGTGAGTCTCTGTATGTGTGAGTGTGCGCGATCGCGGGTGTCTATCAGTCTGTTGCGTGTGTCTACGTTGTAGCTCTGCATAATAAGTAGGTTTAAGAATCACAGGCGACAAGAAATTAGCATATCTCACGATTACGTTGTAGTCGACATTTCGTACACTTTAGGTTTTAATACCTACGAATAAATTATTAAGCAAAACAAAGTGCAAACATGCGGAGCAAACTCTAAGTGTGGTGCTGGCTTTTAGTTTGCACCACACTAGTTCACATTTAGTTCCTGACGTCTTATCATCATCATCATAAACTCTACTACACGGATTTGGCAGCACTGCCTGTTCCGGAAGCCACGTCTTATTTAGAACGTAATCATTTGAATGTGAAATTGTCTATGTCACTTAGAGGGTTTCATTGTTTTAAAAGTCAACGCGTTGGTCATATATCACATACAAACGTTTCTTAACTTAGCTGGTTTTATTTTTATTTTACCCACTTGACTGGCTCCAGTAATATCTCATAGTTGTGTGATTTTTACTTTTTTTGTATACCTTGGTGATGTATCATACAAGTACAGTCAACGATGGGTTATGATGTATCGTTGCAAATACCGAAATATCTTTGCTTATTTAAGAGCTGTTTTTTAATTAATCCCGTGTTTTAAAAGCGTAAAAACTCTTGATTTACTATTCGGTTTTTCCGTACCAGCATATTTAAAATATTTGTTTCTTTAGTTAGAATACTTGTCGATTACAGCCACAGATTCCTACCTACAATTTACTTTCCGCATACTAAATTTTTCTTGTGATTATAACGGTATTGGTACTTTTTAGACTGGATAAGATTCTGTATTTTCACTCAGGCTTATATCGTATAAGCCTGTATCACTCCTAGGGTATAATTCCTTTTTCTTTTTAATAACTTAAAAACCGAGGTGAAAGTAATATGATTAGAAAGATATCCTTATGGCGAGTTAACGAGTTCTAAGATTTATTGGATAACAATGTCTGAATGCTTAATAATCACGAAATTGAAAATAAACATGGGGTCATTCCATGTCAAGTCATCCAGGCCATGACACCCACTATCTAGTTGAGAACTGAGATTTTGTGTACTGCTATTGTACTTAATTTCATGAACTTTTGCCAATTTTTATTGCTTTATATACATTCTGTTGGTAGTAATTCCAGAAAGTTTGATGCAATGCGTTACTTCAAAGCAAATTGTGAAAATTTGAAAATTGGCTGCAGTTTTTAAATGGAAAAAAGTAGGCTGACAATTTTTTCCCTGAATATTCTTTCTGACATGTAGTTTACGAAAACATGAAAGAATTGGCCATATACAATTTTGTAGATTAATTTTATTTTTTTTTGGTTAAATTAAAAAAAAAATTGGACACTTGTCCCCCTCTGAAAATCATTGAAAAAATTGGAAAGTGATCTACAAATAGTAAAGTTTCATCGCAAAAAAAATCAGTTTTGAGAAATGAATGTACTCACACAAAAAATTCGTCGTTAATTTTGAGAACATCTCCATTCACCCATTAACATTCCCACAATATCCTTAATAGAAATACTGTTAACTACCCAAGGAACATTAACAACATAAGTGAGCATAAAAATATACAAATGCAACAAAAATTTCAATATATAACAAAACTACAAACTATAAAATGTACTCATAAAATTACATAAGATAGGAACACTAACTTTGTTACAATGGTAACTTCTGTGTCATAACTGAATTAACTCAATGCAATGATACCTATAGTTTTGTTTATAGTATTTGAAAACTTTCTCAAAAATCAATACTATGTCAACACTACACAAAATGCTGATGCTGCAATCTGCATTCAAGTTCATTTGGAATTACACATGTGACAGACGCTTTAATGATTCACATTTAATATTTTTTTGTACGAGGACCACTTTTCTTCCACCAATCTTGAAGACCCTTTGCTTAGAGAATAAGTACGGCCTGTTGCTGTGGTGATATCAACTTCACATAGAATATGAGAGAATGGGACGTCACAAACATCATTATCAGGCCAATAGAAGGACGGGGATGGTCCATGAGGATGTAACATCTCCTTCTTCACCATTCACTTTCTCAACAATCCCCAAATACCAAGAAGAGTCATATGCACATGCAACATAGCAAGTGCAGACACATACGGTATGTGCTCCTCATGATCCTGGGAGTATACACGGTTTCGGTCGAAGAGAAGCAAATTTTGAAAATCCTACTTTGTCATCAGGATACTTCTTTTTATAGAGAGAATACATTTCAGCTAAATTACTTAAAACAAGACGGTTCTGTTCATATGTTTTTTTGCTGGTGCTCACTTTGTCTTTTTTCCTAGGCATTATTCTTGAGTTTTCATCATCTAAATAAAAACTTTTTGCACTGTTTCATATGGTAATGTCTTTCCTCTTTTTTGCTCAGGCATCGATAAAATACCCTTCTCAATTACAAGAGCTCTTGTTAGTCGCACCAAATATTCAGAAACTTGAAATGTGGAACTGAATTTTTGTCGAGACCATGTTTGTGGCACAAGAGTGAGTAATTGAAATTTTTCACGATTATTTGCATGTTTAATTTTCTGCTTTATTTTATCCATGAGTTCATCGTGATGTTTTGCCTTTTCTTCAAGTATTGTTAAAACACTGTCAGGGTTATTACTAGCTTCAGTAGCCAGCTCAACTTGATATACATGTGAAATTTTAGTTTTTAATGCCCCAGTTGCTGATTCCAATTTACGTTTGGCTGCTGCAGACCGACTATGCCGAGCAACCGAATGCAGCTTTGCAGGAGATATTCGTAGGCTAGTTAAGCTAGTATTGAGCACAGCTTTTTCAGGCGTCTGCACCTTCACATTACTGACATTTATATCATCTGATGACGAGTCGTCACTTGCTTGTTTTTCACTAATAAGTTTGGTACAGGTTGGGCACATTTTTTCCCCAGGAACAATGCTAAATCCTCTAATTTTGAAGTCCTTTGCCTTTTCTAAACTAACTTTACGCAATCCAGATAAAACAGATCGTTTATGGCGCTTAAAGGGATCACAGCAAATTTTCTTATGTAGAGAGAATCTGCGCAGGTTTAATCTTTGTGTTTAACACACACATATGAATCAGATAAACAGTATGAATGACTATTGCTTCGCCATAATATAAGTTCTTGTTCTTCATCAGTCAGTTCATTCACACTTGTCAGGGCACTATCACATGAATCTTGAAGGTAGTGTCCAAGAAAACATTGCCTACTTGTACTTTCCATATTGCTTCAGGCATAAAAGCACCATTTATCATAAATAATCCAAGAGGTGTAGGCATAACCTAAAAAGAGATTAAATAATGACAAAATCACGCTATTCCATTGTTTCATTACAAAAGTATTTCAAATTATTATTTTAATATTATTGTTACTATTTTCAATAGATAATACTTACTTTTGTTTTGGAAGTGAATAGTTGAAAAACTGCAACAACTAAATTTATGACTAACAAAGAACTATGTGATGCAACTCAGTACAAGAGCTCAGAAGGAGGGATTTTTATATAAGGCGGGAATTTTGAAAAACACAGTTCTATTTTATTGTTTTGAGATATATTTTGTTATATTTACTTGTGAAATGTAGTACAGGAACTTATTAGCTCCTAGAGTAAATAATTAGTAGTAAAATAGTTCTAAGTAAATTGAAAAAATGATTCACAGAATCCTAAGTAAACTAATAATTTTGATAAAAATAAACTTAAGACATTTGAATAAAGCGTTGTTTTTCCCAATCAAACGTCTTAACTTTATTTTTATCAAAATAATTAGTGTACTAGTCCAAAACAAAACAATAAAATCGAACTTTGTGTTTTTCAAAATTCCCGCCTTATATGAAAATCCCTCCTTAAATAAAAATTCTTACAAATACCTTCTTTACCCAAAAGTTACGTATTTCTACATTTCTACAAACTGATCCTTTTGTGTGACATAAAGAAAGATTTATAATAATATTGTAAAACTTTCAAAGTAATCTATGAGGGGGCAATACCTTAAAAAAATTATAATGCCCATGTATCGAGTTTGTTTAAAAATTTGTTAAAAGAGTTTGTTTACATTTTTTTTCTAAGACATAGATTATGAATATTCAATATAAGGAACATGAACATAAAAACATAAACCTTCCTCTTTAATTAAAAAAAATTCAAGGTTCTACTGCAAAAACTGTAGGAACTATTGCATTTTTAAATTATAAAGGAGCTCGTCTATGGAAAACCTTAGTTCCATATAACTTCCATATTCCTTGAATTCATATAACTTCTTTAGATCATAACTGAAAAAGTACTTAACGTGCAACATTTAAATTTTGGAAATGTTCATATATCTAGGTAAACTTCAATTACACAACAAGATTTCAAGGTTTTCTGTGAGGGTGGGTGTCATTTCCTAACATTTCTGGATGATTTGATATGGAATGACCCCATGGAAAAATTAAATTCTGGCGGCAAAGTTTACAATAAAATGACATTATTTTTGCATATTCTTTGTTTTCTGTAATCCTGTCCCATAAAGATGGTACATCAGAAATGCATTGCAACCTTTAGAAAATACAGGTGTATAAGTAAAATTTTATTTTAAATTGAGAGCAAATTTTAATATTTATTCATATTTTAACATGCAAACATAGTCATGCACATCTTTTCATTCCTTCAGAATAGTCAAAGCATGTACTCTGTAAAGAGAGTGAAAATTATAAAGTGAAGAGAGTGAACTTTATAAACGTTACTGAATAAATAGACGTTAGAGAGTGAACCAGTTTTAAAGTATCCTAACCCAAACGTGATAGTTTCGAAATCGTGACTCAATTAAAATAAATGTCTTGGAAACACCATCAACGTCAAAACGATGTAGGACGTATATATAAATAGTAATTTAGAAATGCTTGGAAGATGTTTAACTTAGGCTATATTAACTTATGTAATGACATTAGAGAGATTAATAAATTAAAAAATAAATTTAAAAAGATACATCTGTTTGCTTACATTTCTTGCATTTTTTTATATAATGGTTAACAATAAAACGCATATTGGTTTCACATATGGGAAATATTTGTTCTCACAAATATAAACAATTGTAAATAGAAGGCATTTATTTAGTGTATTAAATGTAGAAAACGTTTATAGGTCGTAAAAAGCATCATAAACATTACTTTATGTAAAGGTAAAATCCATAAAAAGTTTAATTAAAACCTTTTAATTCAGTTTAATAGGCTTTACCACTACGAGGGAGTAAGTTAGTAAACGTTACTGAAGGTTCGGCTGCCCTTTAATGAAACGCGGTAAATGTTTCCATATCAAGAAGGGGATTTATTTTCGCAGAGCTACTCTTTTTTTTCAGAATTTACACAAACGAAATTAATTTTATTATTAAAATTAAATTTAAATTTTCATTTTGATAACTTTAATATTAGTATTTCATGATGTTACAATAATCCCAGGTTTTTTAGGTGGAAATATTTTTTCAACAAAATTATAGCCTACTATACTTGGGCGAACTTTAAAATTAGTATATTGTTTTATATTTGCTAGAATTTAAATTGTTTATTTATTTAGTTAAAAAATTAACACAAGGGAAAATAAATTTTTTTTTTTTTGCTAGGAATTAAGGCCGAAATTATAACATGACGAGTCGTGTGTTGTCTCAGTAGATACTCTGTGGCAACGCTACACTCAAAGAGCGTTGAAAATTTATAATTTTTTAGCAACAAAAAGTTGTTAATTCTGCATAGTCGCTAACTATAATTTAGAAAGAAAAGTAAATTAGACAAAACGTGTATTGTCTATATCAATGGAGGTTTATTTTTAGTAGGTAAAAAGTAAAACCAGTGTACGCTTAAGAACACTGTCATAAACACAAGAAGCTTTATGAATACGGATTAACATATTGTATCTTACAAATATGACATTGTAGATTAGGTGGATAAGTAAAATTTAATATGTCTTTGCTTAAAAACACCTTATCACGGACTTTGCTTTTATAAACATCTTAAAATATACAAACTAAGAGCTACACTTTAACAACAAAAGGTTTTTAATCAACCATTAAAAATCAACGTTATTGAAAAAAATAATTAATTCTACCAAACACGTTTTAGTCAAAATTGTATTTTATTACACTTCTCATCGCATAACACACATTTGTAAAAAGATGCTGTGTATACGGTAGTGGAAAGATGACTAAATTTACAAATTCTAAGTTTTCAGTCATGTCGTGATGTGTTCCAGTTATGTGTATAACGAGTGCTGCTGTGAAACAATGCGCATGCAATTCTTATGTTTTGTTATTTCAATTTCAGATATTTCAATTGTATTAAATTTGTTATCAATTTCATGAAATTGTGTAATACAGTATTTCAAGAACATGGATAAAGCTCTCAGGAATATCTACAGAATAATATCCAGTTATTCGAACATGGGAAACATCCATATTACTCCTACGTATGTTTCGTTTGAAGAACGTAATATCAGTGAACATATTATATGTGTGGTTATGTATTAAATATAATTTTTTATTAAAATTTTGTATTATTTGACAAACATTTTTTTATTTATTCTGATTATGTTGACCAGTAAAGATGTTGAACGAAATACGATCAGTAAAGAAAAGAGATAAGTAGGCCTACTTGCGTAACGATAGTTTTATACGTAATTTTAACATTACTTATAAAATAAAGAATTTGTGTAGTAAGTACGAAAATGTCAAGTAACTATATAGATAATTATACGGATTATAGTGACACACGCTTACTTGGAAAATTATTGAATTATATACATAATTATATGGACTGTATTGCACAGGAATACCAACAGGAGAAACGTAGTTTATTATTGTAGAGTAATATCAACATAATAATATTCTTCAAGATTTAAAAAAATAAAGATTTGTTGTTGGACACTCAGAATGAAATAACATAATACTTAAGGTACGTGTAAAATGAGAAGAAAACCTAAGGCATTTAATTCTGCATCTCCTGATTAATCAACATTCAATGGCGTAACGAAGCAGTGGTTCTGATGGCAAGTGTTAGATAAGAATCGTCGACCTACAGGCCTATGACATAACACTATTTCTACGTCTTCCTCTGTTTTATGTGGTTTTTAAAATAGAATCTTAATCAAAATTGTAGTTAGTTGTTACCTTACTTGCAACTTTCTTGGATTTTTCCATAAATGGTTTTCTCTCATTTGTTTGTATGCCCTGTATAATACGGAACCATAATGTTATTAAATTCCCAGAAAAAGTCAGAAAAAATTAATCGAAATTTATACATATTTAAATAACTATGTCAACCGGTAACCATGCTTAGAATTCAGCTCATAATATGAGATTGTTTTTTCATAACTCAATTGAATATAGACTTCCTTTGGGTGTGCACCATATTCTTTAGGATGATGTTGGCTAACAGTTGAGATGAGAGGCACTGACGATTGACAACGCTGTAAATAATAACCATCTAAAGTTATCCACAAACCAATGTAGAATGTGACACACACACACGTAAGCGTGCTTACGCGCGGGCACACACACACACACACACACACACACACACACACAAGCAAATAGGCTACACTTACGCAGTTTAATTTCAGTTACCCATATTCTAAGATCGCTACTAAGAAGTTTTATCATGTTACTATAGTTTAGGTGACCACAATAATTGGTTACAAAATACACGGCACAGAAGAAATTCAATTTTATTTGATAGAAAACACACACACGTGTGTATAAATATACATATTTGTATAAAAATTTGAGAGAGGGAGAGAGAGAGAGAGAGAGAGAGAGAGAGAGAGAGAGAGAGAGAGAGAGAGAGAGAGAGAGAGCGAGAGAAAGCGAGAGAGACAGAGAAATAGAGAGAGAGAGAGAGAGAGAGAGAGAGAGAGAGAGAGAGAGAGAGAGAGAGAGAGAGAGAGAGAGAGAGAGAGGAGTTTTAAACCAATGTGTTCTTTGCTTATTATTAGAAAAGTCGTAGTTTACTGAATTTTTGAAATAAAAAAGAACTCCTGACTTCTTAACTCGTAAATAAAAAAATGTTAATACTTGTGTTTGTCTTGTTGTTATTAAGCAATATTATAATAAAAATTAATTTTAAATTATATCAACAGTTTGTGAAAATTATTTTCTTCGAATCAAACAACTATCTAATGACGTGCAAGAAACTGCTGTCATGGAGACGAGACAAAGCGTGTGTAGGTGGTTATGTATTATGTATAGGCCTACACGTTTTCACGGGTAAACAACATCCACCGACAGTCAGTAACCGGCAGGTGATTTAAATGTTAATTCTGAGGCGACCGCAACTCAGTCGTGATTCAGGAAACTGTAATATAGTTACACCAACTTCTATATAATATAATACCATAGTCCTCCACTTGTATAATAACACTTACACAACAGAGTCTGTCTCAGAAACCTTAAGTTTGAAAGTGATGTGATCATAACGTTGAAATATAACTTTCTCCATACTTTTTTTGTACTTTCAGTTAATCCAAATACTATTATTTTATAAATTAATTCCGTTAAGCGACTAAAAGACAGCATCGTTTATTCCTGCTGCCCATTTTTACAGAAGGTTATTCCACTAATGGCAGAATCTCATATTTCGAATTACAGTGTCTGCACAATCCATTGTGTTATGTTTATTTGTTACTTCTATTGTTATTTAATGTTGCATAGGTTTCTTATGTAATTATATAATAGGCATAGGTTCTTGATGAAACGAGAATATAGGTTTTTTTACAGATAGATTATGTTATATGAAAATGCAGGGTGATGTCAATACTTCAATTTTAAATTTACAGCCTCTAACTGAAGAAAATATTTAAGATAAAAATGACGTAAAAAGATAAACAAAATAAATGTAAAGTGTTGAGAGTATGTGGTATTTAGAAGCAGGGGTAAAGTTACATGTACAAACATACTTGGGGGAAAATGGAATTTGAGAAAACAGAGTTTGTATATTTAGAACAGTGGTAACACGCAAATGTGAAGAAGAGAAGAGATCAATATCAGATGAGCAAAGGAAACAGATTTGTATAGGTTCTGGATCATTTACTAAAAGACTGTCTTATTAACAAGCACAAAAATTCGAAGGCTTTTCTATCTTCCCCTCTAGCAAACTGTAGAGTTTCGTTCTTCGTCTGCTGCTGAAGATAAACTTAATATGTTATCTAGGTATCTACATAAGTCCATTTACATACGGTGAGAGTGTGTGCGCGCGCGCGCGCGCGCGTGTGGTAACCGTAAATATATTTTTGCCTACGTTTTCTTTTCCACTCAAATCTACATTGTCCATTGGTGAATCCTCCCTTATCATCTCCTGACTTCTCAGTTGTACAGTGAATCGGCAACGTTCTTTTAATATAGTGTCATCTCAATGCAAGTCCATGTGTAACAAGTGTTTAGTCTTTGTTTCATTGTCTATTTACCAACAGCCAATCTAACCAAGTGTTCACTCCAATTCCTTCCTTTTCGCCTACTCTGATGTTATAAATGTTGCCTTAGCTCGTCGCCTGACTATTAAGTAGGTTGTCGTTTGTTATCTCAATAAGAGATAACACAACTCTGATCTTATCGATTGTTTGCGCTACATGGATTTCTCCGGTTAGCGTTGTTCTATGTCATGCTACGGGTCTGTAAATTGTTCTCTAGTTGTCGGATGATTAAATATGCGTCATGTATTTTGTCACTAAGTGGTACGCATGATATTAAAAGTTTTATTCGAAAGTCATCAGACATGGATTTTCTTATAGCTTACGATTAATTTTAGCGTCTCTAGCCCATAAACTAGGTCTACTAATAAACATTGTTAATATAGTCTACTTATTATGAATAACATAGATAACTAATTAAAAGATATCATTGTTTCCTGGAGCCAATCAGAAGAGATATTAAAATGGTTGACCCTTTCAGTCTACACAATTCATAGGTTGTTTTGATTGTGTCTGTCTTTCGCTGTAACAGTAAACACAAATATTTACCATACTATTGTAATATTACGATCAGCCTTCTATGGGTTTAGAGTGTATTTTAATTGATCTCTTCGGAGGTGGAGGTAATAGAGAGGCTACCACGATGACGATAGATGCAACAGTGAAAGAACTGCTTTCCTACAGGCATGTTTAACATTTTTTTAAACTACCTTTAAAATATGTTTAAACAGGTCTGAGAAGCAGCAAATGATATTTTATTGAAATCAATGTAAATGTGACGTTTCAGTGTGATGTAAAATGTATGTATCATGGAATATAAAATTTTTTAAATTATTCTTAATCTTAGAAAAACTGAGTAGAACGGAATACAATATAAATTAAATAATACCAGTAAATAGGTTTTATAAGAAACAAATATAGTATTGAAATGGTATAAACGTAAATACTTTTGTTTTGTTAATACATTTGATACGTATAATTCTTTTTAACGGTGAATTCTGTTTTTAATTAATTCAAGTTTCTCATAGCTGACTCAAGTGATTGTGAAATTTCTTTACAATATATAGTGTGACAGTACAAATAAGTGATGTACTGAGCATTGAATATAAAAATTTAAATTTACCTAATAAACTGTAAATAATTAATAATATATTAGAAATAAGCATGTCAGGGATTGCAAGCTTGGCTCAGACAAAAATATGAACAGGTGTTTCGACCTGAATCGACGTGCACACACACACAAATGTAACTGAAAGTGTGTACACCAGTATTTTGCTAGTGTGTGTGAACGCAGGTCTATGCAGGCGAGTTTACCACCCCAAGATGAATAATTGCACAATTACTGTTTTTCCGTAATTATTCATAAACTATAATTAAGAATTAAAATCCAAAACCACAATAAAATGTAATAAAATTTACTAAATATTGTGTACGAAAACCACGTGAAAGTGACACACCGTATGAGTGTAATAGTGAAATAACTGTGTACAAATCGAAAGGGTTAAGTTGCAATGTCCAAAATTACAGTGAACATGTGTTGTAAAAATAGTTATAAGATAAGTATAAGGGTATACTTACAGGACTCTGCAATTCGCAGAAATATAAGAAATAGCGAAATTGACAAAGAGTGGGGGAACTGAATCCAGAGACAGTTTCTGACATGTCGATTTCGTACCACTGCAGGTGTCGACCAAGACATGGGTATAAATAGGACACGCAAGCTACAGTGGCTCTCTTTCTTAAATCATCCACGGTGCAGCGGGAGCTTATGCCCGTCCGCACGGCGTATTTATTTTTTTTGTAAATAGTTTAAATTTTCCAGTTACATACAACTATGTAACTAAGTTGTAAAGACAATCATTTTTAAATAATAACAGCAGTACATAAGAAGAATTACATAAGAAGATCCATTGACGTCAGAAACAGCACGAGGAGAGTTCCAGAGAGTGATACGACGCTGGACAAGAGGAGAGTTCCAGAGAGTGATTCGACGCTGGACAAGAAGAAGTGATACGACGCTGGACAAGAGGAGAAGAGAGACAGCCGACGCTGGACAAGAGGAGAAGAAGAAAGAGGACGCTGGAGTGCGAGACGAGGACGACTACAGATGGATCAAAATGATTGAGTATGATTGACGACAATAAGGTGATAAACAACTTATTTATATCTTAATCATACAATGAACTCAAAGACAATTAAAGACATTTCTATTTTATTTAAAAGTAAGAGCCAATGTTTCTTGTAAAGTAGAATTAAAATCATAGATGTTTTAAAAATACGATTAACGTAACAAGAGCTCAAATTAATATGAAATAAAATGAATACAAAGCATTTAAATGAAAACAATTAGTATTTGAGATAAAACAGTACTGAGAAACAAAAGATAAAGTCAATAGCTATTAATATTTTGAGTACATTACAATATATAAAACGAGATTTAAATATTGATATTTTGAAACACATTAATTGACTGAGTAGTCTGAAAATGAGATTTTTCTTTAATACAATAATTAGTAGAATAGAATATTTAGTCAGTAAGGATGTATATAGCATAAGCCTTACGGCATAATAACAAATAATAACGAATGTTTTAAATCGAAGTCAGTGCCATGTGCACAATTTTTAATAATATCAAATAAATTTGAAATACCATTACAAGTTACATAGAGTTCTTATTGCAGATACACCTGAAACCCAATTTAAATGTTATATTGTTACATAATTTGTCAATCTTGAACGTGAGACCGGTCACGCTAAATTTGTGTATATGTATATGTATTTTTGTATATGTATTGTTGCATATTTGGCTCCCAAAGAACGTGGGGCTATACAAATTAAAGTACATATAAAAATTCACACACATAAGTACGTTGCAATAGTTATAGTTAATATAAATTTTTGGAAAACAGTGAATACTATAATTTATTCTTTCTTCGCCTAGTACCCAGGTGCATAGTCTCAATGTTTTTTTAAACTTGTATTGCCCCACCAAAATGTGTTTTATTTTCAATTTACTGTGATCAGTTAGGTGACAAATTTCTAGTATTTCTAAAAAGAAAACAGGTAACAGTATTTCTCGTTTTTTGAAAAACTGTTGCTAATACTTTGAAAATTATCGCATACATAACAAAAATGTTGTGTTTGCCAAATGTCAGTTTTCTCTGTGTCACACGCGTCTCAGAAAGGTACACTAAAACTAATAATGAAACATTCTGGGAGAAGTCACATATAAAGTGAAAGTACAACTTTATACAGTTTTAACTTTTGTAATACTCAAATTTAAAACAATTCTGATTTTTATTAATTCTCTAAATATCTACTAATTTTCTTTTTACTTGACTTTTCATATATCTTGGTGTTTTTTGTACTACGACACCACTATTTGAGTCTTTTGCAGCCTTCATATCCGACATCCGACTTCTTATATTCGAACAGTTTTATATAATGTTAGAAGTCGGATTAAATGCAGTTTGGTAATTGACTGAAAATGACATGTAACTCCTGTGGTATTCAGTGATCTTGCACAAACAATATCACAGTGATTGAAGGCGGCATAAGGCGGGGGCGTATTACCGGGGGGGAGGGCAACGGGACCGGACTCACCACCAGAGGGTCAAAAAAGATGTTGTTTTGTCAATTTATTGATTTTTAGGCTATTTTATTTTTCCAATTTTGTACGCTAATACAATACAATAGTATAATACAATACAATATAATACAATAGTAGTAGCTCTTTTTCAAATATACAAACAAACTTATTACACAGCATTAGGGTAAACGTTTGAAATATGAAATTTAGGAAAACCATTTCAGTTAAGAACGTTTCAGTAACAGGTATTTTTATTGTGTTATTACAACATTACTTTAAAGGACTTATTCAACTTATTCACGTGATTCTCAACCACTTTAAAGATACCCAAGTAATGTTGTTTTTTAACGTCTTAACTTGTTTTTTCTTTTGTATGAAACCGACCCGATCTCGCCCCCCCCCCCCCAGAAACCCAAATTCTAGATACGCCACTGCTTGAAGGTACGCTACGTTTCCCATATCAAGTAAATCAGGCCAATTATATTTTAGCATATGTTACACAAAGAAAACATATATATATTAAAAGCAGTCATAATAATTAATAACATTCCGAAAACTAACGATTTAGCCTTACAAGTAAGCACGTGAATACAGTAGCTATCTGCATCAAAGAGTTGACGCGTTATATGTCATAGGTGGACAGAAAGGCAAAACAGGTTGGGCGGAGGAACACATTTATCTCTCAAAAAGAGTAAATAAGAGGCTTCTGGTCAAAAACTCAAGTATAAAACAAAAGATGCTTTTTTCTCCTTGTTCACATTGGTACAAATTTGTACTTGTTACTGAAGATAATTATCATGCTCTTGCGAATGTTGAAATGCGTACGCATTTTCACCGATGTTACTAGAAAATTTCAAAAGTTACCGATTGTATTCTGTGTAGAAAATGAAACGAAGAAGTAATGAAACTTCTAGTCAGAAACGTAACGACGCTCAGCAGGAAGCAGTTAAGCTAACTAGTTTACAATATGCAGCGTAGATATTCGGTCGCAGGAAACTTACGGTTCCCTACGGAGCGTCATTAGTAGTGTTACCCGCGCATGTCGTATCGCGCGGGATCCTTTTTACACTCAGTGCCGCTGGAAGCCGCAATGACCTTGCAACGTGCATGTGTGCTGACTACACTTGTTAACTGTGCGTCGTCCTTAATGTTTGGTTAGTACTTCCACAGATACGTCAAAAGTGATATCCAAATGGTATAACTCGGCACTCCAAAGTAATAACATGGAAACACTGTAAACAATATGTTTACGGAAAATCGTTTTTTGCGGAATTTAATTATATACTGAATTTGCTACCTACACACTGCAATTACACCTTACAATTCTTGTTATGCGTCAAAAGTGTAGTAATTAACAACTAACAGTATGCAGTAGTGCTGTTATCATACTTATCATTGTGTCTAATTCAAGCATTAGGTCTTTCAACTTGTTGCGAACTTAAAGACTCTAACTTTACATTTCAACCCATCGATTCCCTATTCGTCCTCTATTCCTAAACCTATTGGTTTAAACTAAAGTTTTTTTTTTAGAAATTCGTCATCCTCCTTTGTTTTCTCAATTTCTTAGGTTCTTTCTCTATCCCTGTCTCTTGTTTCTTACTCCACTACATTTCCGATTCTCTGGATTAAATTGTATATTCCCAGATCTAACCTCAGATTTTTATTAGAGATCGTATTTCTTCTTGCAAATCTTGATACGGATCAAAGTCTGGTGCCTGCTTCCTACATGCACGTATTAAAGTAAGAATCGATATTTCATTTCTGTCCAATTCTGTAGCTACAGGCAGACTTTTATCATGACTCCTTCGTCGCCTTGTTTGTAATGTTCTCCTAAGTTTACCAAATACTTTCTGAAGCTTTTCAATTTTCCATTCAATCTACTGTGCTTTCTTGTTTTTTTTCACAAAATTTTAAAAGGATGAAGATAAGTCAAAATAGCTGAGAATCACTAACATAAAAGGTATTGGAATGTACAGATATTTGGTTGAAAAATAACAGATTCCATTAATCCCTTTGTCTACTACCATTTCTCTAACTTATGAATGTCTCACCATAAACCTTTAACTGCAACGCCGTACATGTGCAGAAGTCCTCTGTTACCCGTGTTATCTATGCTTCGACTATAAACGCTTCATATGCACTCATACATGTCATTGTCATAACCGGTGGTGAAGGGTTAGTGACGGGCCTCTACCAGTCTCTCTCAGTATTTTATATGAGGTTTGTCCTGTTATCACTAGCAAAGCTTTGCGGACCAATCATATTTTGTAAATCAACTTTATACAAAATAACACGAAAATAATATCGTGTGGTTAGAAGCAGAAAGCCGGACCCCTGACGTTTTTTATAGTGTAGAGATTTCTGATGTAAAGTTCATACAGGGTAGAAGCTGTTGTGTGAAAGAAAAGAAAAAACTAAAACATGATGAGAATAATATAAGAAGGAGAGATGAAAATGAAGGCGATGTTAATGCAAGGACATAAGGAAAGGAAAAGAAGAACAAGGACAAGAAATATGTAAAGAATTTTATGAAGACATGGTAAGTGTTGCAGATTTTACATTTATTTTGATGGTGATATCTATTCCCTTTTACTAGAATGAGATTCCGTTTTATAGCGTGCACTTTACATTAAATGCTACACCAATATCTCTGGCATTTGTTTCTCCATATAACCAGAACATAAACATTCGGGTTGGGAACATACGTAGTTTTATGGTTCCATTCAACCTGGATGCAGCAGCGCTGCACTGTAACACAAGATAACAATACACTTACGCTTACAATAGATGCAAGCCCATTTTTAAATTGTCACAGCCGAACCGGCAGTTGGTATAACTAGCCTACTTGGCAAAACATGTTAATCATAATTTGACAAATGATGTAAATGTTCAGTTTTGTTGTTAGAGCAGACGAGACTCATCAAATTCATCAATTGCCTGGAAAGGAGCATAAAATTCCACAGGCAACAAAACATTGAAAAAATTCTCCTTCTTCACTTCACGGACTACACACATTACCTGTTCCATCTTCACAAAATAACTCACCATATTTCACTCAATCTTCCTACATTCCTTGCTACAAAGGGTCTATGCCTAAATGCTACTCCAGGTAATCGTCTATCCTCCTTTTATTTCAGATGTTGCTCAGATATTTCTACATTGTATCATTTATGGAGAAACCTGCAGCTCAAATGTCCTCATTGCGCAAACAGTCTTTCCGTGTACAGCCGTTTGTTCTGCGCAGAAAACTCCTTTGTGCTGATTAAGTTTAATTTCCAAACTAATATCTTGTCTTCATGCTTTGATGATGCAATGAACATAGATATTCAAAAGCCTTAGCTAAATACTTCAGCCCTGTATTACCAGTTTATTTACTAAAATTTCTTAATTCCTTACGTTTTCTGTATTTAATATGATTTCAGAGTTGCAATATAAATTTATAACCAGATTTTCTAAGTGCTGTGAGTAGTCACGACACTCCTTAATAGAAAATAATTTATTCCGATTCACATGATCAATCGCTTTCTTCAAATCGATAAACGCAGCATGAGTCTGAAGGTTAAATTTTCTTTTTACTTAAAAAGCTGTTGCAGGATAAATACATTATTTTTTGCCGAGCGACTGGACCAAAAATCTATTTTGATCTCCCCCCGCTCTCTCTCTATCACACTCTCTCTCACTCTATCTGTCTGTCTCTGTCTACTTGTGTATCTTTCTGTCTGTATATCTGTCTGTCTGTCTCTCTCTCGCTTGCGCTCTCTCTGCCTCCAATTGCCTGACGGGTTTGATGCGATTCCCCAGCACTCCATTTCCTTTTATCCTCAGCTAAACCTACAAGTCCAGTTTTTTCGTTATAATTCCCCCATAATCTTTACCTTTCTCCTATTAATTTCATAACTTGTTCATATGTAACATTCTCTAACTAGATTTTTTTAAAATTGAATTGTAGCACCAGGTTTTGAATACTGCTATTGTTTGTTTCTTAGCTTTATCTATAATCCGTATTCCGCACACATATAGCGCGGTGCTTTAATAATTTCAGGAATGTCTTCCAAATTCCTAAATTAGTATTTGACAATATCGTATATTTTTCTTGGGAAAACTTCTTTTGCTTGCGCCATTTTAATTGTACTTTATATAAATCTGCTGTAATATTGATATCCAAGTAATCGAATTAATCCACTTCTATTACTTTACCAATCGAAATGTTAATATTTTAAAGAAAACTTTTGTCTTAAATGAATTTTGGTCGCTTTTGTTGATTTTAAGTCAAATTTCTTTCCTAACAATTTTTATTCAGGGCTATAAATACAAATTATAACAATCACATCTTACTCACGTTTGTTGACTTTTTTTTAATGAAACAAATTTGAACAGACAGAAGTTAAGAATGAGAGTGATATTGTCAAATTATAGTCATCAGGAATCCAAACTTTACAGTAATCATCCCTTGAGCTATTTCTTTATGAATCTTTACAATGACTAATCTAGCTTTTAACCTCCAGGTTATTAGTCTAATATTTATATTACAGATGTTTAATACACAAATATTATCTGTCATTATATGTCATGTTCGTATACGTATGTTATTTCATGATTTTTGTAACTAACATTTTGTGTTCTTCACATTGCCTTGGAAGGTCACATTCAGCACTACTACCTGTATAATTTTATATTTCAAACCTGTCACCGGAAAAACAGCATGTGACGACGCTTTACCGTAACCGTAGAACGGGAAATTTATTATCAGTAACATGTTGTGTCACGTAGTGGTGTCGGCTGTTGGCGCCGTTACCGGAAAGCCAAACAATAAAAAAGTGCTTTTCTTTCGCATTGTTTATCCTTTAGATTTTTTTCTTCTGCAGCAGTAAGTGGTGAATATTGTGACATCTTATTGTAGGTTACGCTCTGACAAATACACGACCACACAATAATAATAAATAAGAAGTTTCGTTTCACTGTACATAAAAATGAGAACTTTTCTCGTTTCTATTATGGAAATGTAACAAGATAATGTTTTAAAACAGAGTTATAGTTATACCGTAGGACTTTTCCATTATCAACATCATGTTAAACTACACAATGGATCTAACATTTGGTAATCGTTTTAAAATATTTACTTTTATAATTACTTATAATCGTAGTAATCTTTTAATATTTTACGATTTTAGTGAAAAGTGTGTTTTTTGTTGCTTTTTAAAATGTTTTTACTGTATTTGTTTTAACATTTTTAAGTGAGCATATTCATAAAGTATTTCGGCAAAGTGTAAAAACTTTAAAAGAAATAAGCAAGAGTTATTGAGATTGCATTTTTGGTTATGTTTTTAATTATTAACTGAGCAATTTGTTTGTTTAGAGAGCTATTACATATGTTTTACTGCATACCTCTTACAGTAAATATGTTCAATAAGTATTTGAACTAAAATTATAAAGAAAAGAAAACATGAACGTGTAAGTCATGAGTTAGAATGAGCGTCAGTCGGGCTGTTAGGTTGTGGCCTCATGTCGGTAAAACCAGACGTTTCGGCCTCACCACAGATGCCATCTTCAATGGTAAAAAGTAGGAAAAAGTTTTGGTACTTGTTCTCCAAACACCACAGTACTGTGGCTCAAAGTATGTTTCACTCCTAAGAAAGCCCATTTAAATAAATTCACATAGCCACCATGATGTAAGCTGGGAATCAGCATAGACCAACCAGAATTAAGTATCGTCCGGCTATGTTATACTTCATTTTATTTTCCTAAATATTATTTTCCGTTTTGTACATGACACATTCCGCCTATAAATAAAACTTTTAGTATCTTTTATTTTAAGAATACGTAACTGATTAATTTCTCTTATCGCCGATAAGAGATATAATCTTGACGCTAATAAATTATATAATTGCGCTTATATGGTAATACATTGTTTCTGAGAACAATACTGCTTACTATATAAGACACTTTAATTTTATTGAAATTAAACGTTTCTTTTACTCTTGGAGAAGACGTCCTTAATGGTTAATATCTTTACTCGGCCCACCGAAGATATAATCGTAAAATGACAAAAACTATGCTTTAATAAATCAAATTCAGTATTGCTTTGTACGAAGTGAACGCACAGACAGTACCGGAATATAACAGTCTTCCTCGGTCAACAGAGCCGTAAAATACGTAAGTAAATGTTTAGAAACATATTTACTTAGACTTCTCCTCTCCTCTTCCTACTATTTGTCATTTCTGTCAACCCATGTAAGGTTTAAAGTAGGCCTATATTTTGGTGGTATATTCCATTAGTTTAAATACGCTCTTTACTTAATTGTTCCCTTTTTAAATTACTTTGTTCACAAGAAATCTTATATTTTGGATTTGGAAGAAATTTTTACTTTTTCTTAAACAAAATTTCAATACTTTTCTTAAGTCTGTAGATAAAAGTTACGTTCGAACAAGAGCATTTAATTATTCTGGTATATTTATATAAAGGAATTATGAAAGAACAACACATTTTAGTTCTTTATTTTAATTGCTGACAACATTAATTATTTAAAAAAACTACTAGGGAATATAGCATTTGGTTGTAGCATGCAGTAATAGTTACAATAATTATGATGAGCAAAATTAGTTGTGTAATGAGAGAAAGTTTCTGTAAAACAATAGTGACAGAAATCAAGACACATAAGGAAATACAACTGAAATGGTGACTTGTTACCGTTACGATTTACGGTGAGACAGTGACGTGTCCAAATTACAGTTAATAATTTACCGTCCTGAATAACTTATGGTAGTTGTGTACAAAGGGAACGCTGTCACCGTTTATCACCGCTGACTGTCTTGTGGTGAAATTTAATATCCTAATAAATGCAGTCAAATAGAGAACTGTTAGTAATAATTTCATCAATCTTTCTTAATTAACTCAATAATTGATTCCAGTTTTCTTATTTTTACTTCTTGCTCTTTGTGATTTTGTCTCTCATTTTCCTTCTACTTCTACTACTACTTCTTCATTATTTGATTCAGTCGTTTAGATAGAAAGCTTGCTTTTACTACCTTCGGATGTGTAAATCTACAATGTCATTATATCAACACGTGTACGTGAGTTGATCAGTATTAATTACGTTTATGTATACTTATTGATTAATCTCATATTTCCGCAGTATGAGCAAACGAACGCTAACATAAATCGTAAAACAAATATGAGCTGTACACATAAATACCGGAGCTATACTAAAGCGTTTATCCATTTTAATAAATATTTCTAAGGCCGGGCGGCCACCAGAAGCGGAGCGGAGCGGAATGGACTGAGCTTGTAAAATCGAAACAATGTTGTTCGATGAAAGGGCGGCCACAGAAAGCGGAGCTTAGTGCAGCGAAGTGACGCGACGTCGCTCGGGTCAACTCCGCTCAGCTTTGCCTCGGCCTAGGTCATTTGGAAGCTGACTCCGCTCCCCCCACCACACCAACTTCCCGCTGACAACCATATGACAATGATTCTTGTTCAACAATTTTTTTAACTTAATAATTGATTTCTGTAAATTTAAATTGTTGTAATTAATATATAAATAAAAATTACCTTAAACAAATTGCTAACTACTCTTTTGGTCCTATCGCCTTCCGATAATTAGTATCAAATGCTGTTATATTATTGCGAATAATATCGAGAAGTTCTTTAACTTTGCGTGACATTCTGAAATAATTTTTAAATTGATCAGCGGTCAAATCATCAAAAAGTGTGTGAAATTCACCGCAGTTTGAAATTTAGCACGTCTGACATCGCCGAGATTATAAAAGCAACTCAATTACACTCCGTTTTCTATTGGCGCCCCTAAGTGACTCAGCTCAACTCCACTGCGCTCAACTAAGCTCCGCTCCGCTTCATTCCGCATGTGGTGGCCACCTAGTCTAAATGACCGGTTTAGCAGTAGTACGATTCTGCACCGCTTGGATAATACAGTACATTACATAGAATAACAACCACTTTATATATGTATACACATCTAACATTTTCCTATCAGTTTCTTCTAATATACATTCAAGAAATATATGAATTCACCTGCTCCATTTCTTAGGGTCTATGCACGATCCTGAAATATCTCTCTTACCTTTGAGGTGTGTGTGTGTGTGTGTGTGTGTGTGTCGAAAGTGTCCAGAAACGTCTTGGACAGCTTGCTTGGATGCTTCCCATTTACAATCTCTATACACTTCGTGCTAATGAGAATAATGTGATCAACTATACATTTTCATCAACTATATACATTTTCAGCGTCTCCATGACGTCTACATTTAAGGCGAGCTTCAAAACTTAAAATTTTAAAAATTAAAATCCCGGTATTCAATAATTATTTATTAAAATTTTTCTTTTCAAAGCTATTTTAGTGGTTGCTAGGCAACAGTAAATTCTTGAACACAGTTTATACACTGTTTTCTTATATTTTTAAAAAAAATTTTGCTAAATTTTGAATACGATCACCTGTGTAACATAGACAGAACCGTTCACGATATGCATAAAAATGTTTCTGTATTATTTTACAGTTGCAAATACATTGTACTAAATACGACACCAGTGTGATTTCACGATGTGATCCGGTCAGTTTTCGCTTGCTCTATTTGCAAATAAAACTAAAATTACTTTTTTTACAGAAAAACGGTGGAAAACAGTAAATTTATTTGTATTTAATTTTGCATGATGAGTAATTCATCCAAACGATCCTTTTTTACATAAACATTCTATTGTTACGGCCATGAAATTGAATCAACAGACACAAATTATTTCAAAAATAGCTTGTGTGAAAGTTCATTAGGTTTAGATGTGCATATTGTATATGTATAGTTTAAAAAGGTTTTATTTAAAATGGTTTCCTTGATAAAAAATTATCATTATAATATATATTATATAATATATATACATTATATATATATATATATATGTATATGTTGTATACATACTGTATATATTAAATTATATATATAGTATTATATATAGTATATAATATATTATATACAATATTATATATAATTTATAATATATAATATATATAATTACTATATATTAATATATTTAATATATTATAAATATTACATATATATTTATATATTATACATATATAATATTATAAATATTATATATATAATATATATTACATATATTTACATACTTTGTATGATTGTATGTGTAAGTCGAGTCGGATGTCTAGAATCCTGCAAAATGCGTAATACTTGTTGTATAAAGTATTTACGTTACATTACGTACCAGGGCTAGGCGGGAAGATGACAGAGCATACAAGTACGGGTAGATTAAAGAATATGCTAAAAGGTATTTAGGAATTGTTAAAGACACTGTTATAAGTATACATATATATACTTACAATATAATATATAATATAAACGAATGTAGATTGTACGTATGATTGTACGTAAGTGCGCACGCCTTGCTTTTCTTGCAGTCGTACATGAATAAAAAATTTTTTAAAGTAATTATTTGGCAAAGAATTATTTTTTACTTTTTAGTGTGACTTTTTTGTTTGTTTTTGTTTTTTTACTTATATTTTTTACTTTTTATTTTTAACTTTTTATTATTTTCTCTCTTTAAGAAAAGCAAGTTTTTAAAAAAAGTTTTTTATTTATTTTTTTCTACTTTTTAGTCATA
Source organism: Magicicada septendecula (assembly GCA_034769895.1). Lineage (NCBI taxonomy): Eukaryota > Metazoa > Arthropoda > Insecta > Hemiptera > Cicadidae > Magicicada > Magicicada septendecula. Next base: position 158,359,688 of record CM068367.1, read on the forward strand.
CTTTATTTAAATTATTATTATACATTGTATAAGTTAAATTAGTAGGTTAATTTGGATTTTCAAAGATAACATTATATATTGAAATTTCTCATATGTTTATAAAATATTAAACAAATTTTTATTCAAAGTTTTACTGTACAGAGTAATCAAATATTGAAGTTTAAGATTATTGAAATACAATTGTAAATTAACAACATTTTTTTCTTGTCGCTTATATACATTTTGTATATACATTAAACATAAAATATGTTATATTTTCATTTGAAGTTTATTAATATTTCATTTACTTAATAAAGTATCACAATTTTCGTCAAATGTTTTTATGAGTTTGTATTAAAGATTTCTCATTCGATCCATCTCTGATAATGCATCATTATTGCAAGGTTTTCTTCCAGTTAATTTGGAGTTGTCCAATTCTTCAATCCTAAGTCCATCGAGAGATCTAACTCGGCTAAGGCTGACATACGCTTGACCTTCAGCAAAGAGCTTTGGACCCAGATAAACAACTGCGTAGTCCACAGTGCTGCCTTGCATTTTATGGACGGTTGATGCCCATGATAAAATTAACGGCAACATTCAGCGTTCAGCAGTTCCGTAGCTGTACAGGGCAGGAAATTGAATGGCTTTTGGCTGTATTACGTGAGAGCCGTCTCTGCCAAAGTCTATTCGGACTGATGGTATGTCGTTCTCGTACAGCTGTCCTCTACGGAAATGTGGCCAAATGATTTCAGTCACGAATCCTATTGCTCCATTGACAAGACCTCTGGATACATCAATGTTCGATCGCAGCATGACTTTTGCTCCAACGAATATTTCCAATTCCTTTGACAAACCTCCAGTGTTGTTAATGTCATTCGGTATGATGGTATCCAAGTGGGCATCATCTCGGAATGGTCGAGTGGCATCCACGAGTTGATCTTGTGCTCGAATCTTGAAGGTTTCAGTGCCTTTGCTTCTAAAGTGCTCCAGTACTTTCCTGTTGTGGTCATTAACTTGTTGATTGGTCGGGTAAATTCGCAATGCTCTTTCTATTGCAAATTCACCATCCATGTTGGTGTTAACTTTGTCCATCAACGAAGCTATGTGGTTCGCTGTAAGTTCTCCAACTCTAAGCGCATTTAGAATGTCGATGAATGTTGTATCACTATGTTGTCTCATGTTCTCCTTTAATTCAACTAGTGTTAACAGTCGCCAAAAGTGCGTAGCTGGAAGCAAACGTTCTGGCTGTTGGAATACTTGTTTTCCTCTTACTGGTGGTAGCTGCATCAAATCACCAAATACTAAGATATTGATACCTCCATGTTGTTTTTAAGTTGTTTCAGGCGTGAGTCGATCATGCAAAGCATTTCGTATGGTACCATTGAGATCTCATCTATGAAGAAAAACTCGATATTTTTCCACTTCTGACGCATCAACCTGAGATAGTTTCCACTAAGCATTGGCATATCACGAACGTTTTAACCATTCTTTTGAACACGTAATTTTAGTAATGAATGTAATGTTAAACCACCCACTAATCGTGCTGCAACGCCAGTAAGGGCGCCAACTTTCACAGCCTGTTTGCCATAGCATCGATTAACTTGATTCTTGAGCAGATTGAATAGAAACTTTTTCCAGTTCCAGCTTGACATGTTATGAAGAGCCGTTCACGATGTGAACTTCCTTCCAGTTGATTGCGAATACTTTGAGTGATGTTCTGGAAGATTTCCCGTTGACCAACATTCATAGCCTGACATGTCTGTTGGAATTGCACATCATCCATCTGTTGCTCCATAACTTCTTCAATTTCTTCTTCCATTTCGATTGGTTCTGCGTCAAGAATATCGAAGGCATGAATTTGGTTGAAAGCATTTTCAAGTTGTCGATCTCGTTGACGAAAAGTTTCCATGTGCTCACTAGTTGTTTTCAAAGTTTCTTCTCGAGCTAAGAGTGCTTCTCTGGTAGAGTTAAATCCTTCAAGCAGTTCTTGTTCAGAACGGTATGGCACATATTGAAGGAGAAGACTGTAGTAGAAGTTTTCTGGATCAGATGTAGCCATGAAGTATGGAACTCTTACGACTGCAGGTGCATTTCTAACTGACATTTTGCTATTGTCAATCAGAGTTATCAATTGCTTCCTTTTCTGAAGTGGTATATCGTCGTAAGCGTCCTGGTCTATACTATCTTCATTGGTTTCCTGTCTTTTAGCATAATGCGGCTGGAATGTCATTGCGAATTCCATCAAGGTCATGTTATTAAAGCCATAAATTTGATGCTCAAGTGGACGTTTTTCGTAACGCTCGAAGATGTTGGCGCAGTATCCAGTTGCATGGCCAGACTTATCAAACTTTAGAACTTTGTATCTTTGTTCAGGCTTACGAGTGTTCAGGAAAACGCATTGTTTCGAGCTTTCCCGTAAGTTAAGGTGGCACAACCTGAAAGCGCATTCACACGCTGAAACCTGGCGTTCGTTCATCAGACGCATGCAAATTTTGAATAGCCTGCGGGATATGTTAGTTTCCTCGCGACGAATTTGCTGGATTGCTCGCGCTATATTTGCATTTAGCTCTGTAGGTTCCGTTTTTGATATGTACTTAGCGATGTAATATGCTATCGACTCATTCGATCCACATGGCTGAATATCCATATTGGCTTGCCATAGCTTGAGAAGCGTTCCATTGTAGTTGTTAACCCAACGATCTTCCTGCCGACGCTTTAGAAGGCATATTCTTCCACCGTTGCGAATGAACTCATCTGCGAGTGAGCGATGATGCGAGTTTCTATGCACGTTTGTCTTGGAAAGCTAAATCGACAAGTTGTATCCGTGTTGTTTTTTGACATGTAGGTGTGTGATGATGTACTTGGCATCTTTTTACGATGTTATAGAGTTCATCGTCATTTGATGGCATTTCACACGTACAAACTTCATCGAGTACGCGGATTCCTTCAGGTGCCTCGAACGATGGATGATTTTCAATCCATACTACCATGTGAAGATGTGGACTTCCGCGGTTCTGGAACTCGATGCGCCACCAGAAATCTTTAAGTTTTCCACCAAACATTTGGTCATTACTCCGGACGAACATCATTAGTGCTTTCACTCGTATCATGAAATGTCTGCTCACGATTACTGGATATTGTTCGATAAGTCGTTGGGTTGCATGTACATCCAGAGAACTTGGATCATTGTTCGGTCTACCATCAGCTATCAAGAGAGCTCTTTTCATATCTAAGCAATGTAAATCATTGCAGCTGAAGGTAATGAAGTATGTTGGCGGACCAAGGCATCTAATTTGGGCGATGAGTTCATTTAAAGCCGCTCGCCAGTAAGCTGATGATCCTCTTAAGTTTTTTATATATAGATGAACATCATCAACCATGCCTTCTTGTCCTTCAATTTTTCGTCCACAAGCTGCTATCGTTGACTTGAGACGATAATATTCAAACATGGATAGTGCGTAGAAAAGGTAATCATTTCGTTGGAACCGTAAATCGCTGCCTAAAACTTTGCTTTGAAAGTAGTCCAGTGGTGTGATTTTAACTTGTCGAGACTGCTTTAATCCATTTATGCCATATGGAAAAAGAAAGAACAACGCTAATTCTTCTGCTTTCAATTCATGCTGTACGTTGACAATGTTGTCACGAGTCTTCCTTCGAATTTCATTGACATTTTCATGAACTTCGAGTTCATTTTCAACATCTGGTTGTACACAGTCGATTGGAGCCATTAGTGATGTTTGAATTTCTATATTTTCAGATAGTGTTTGTAGCACCTGTGTTAAATTGGTTTGTTTTTGTTGGATTTCCACTTCTTCTTGAGTATGCAAGTCTTCTGTGACATCGTTTTTGATATGAACAGAAATATAATCGATGGTATACTGAATATTTCGAGATCCTGTTGCTCTCTTGCATATGCGTGTAAGTTCTTCCAATGTATCGCACTCAATAACGCTTGCTCTACCATTCAATCCAGCTCTTGATCCTTTCGGTCCACAAGAGTGCGAGTCTGTGAAATAGAACTTGTCGTCATAATTCATAAGTCCATAAGAATATGCAGCTGCTATCAGAATGCCGGCACTATGAGTTTCAAATAGCTGCGACAAAGCTTCACGAACCATAAGTTCGGCATTTCCTCGATCCGTTAAATCGTGTAGGCTTCCAAATAGAAGTGGTTCTTCATCATATTCTATGGAGAATGATTTTTCATACATGATGAAATCATGCTTGACAACGTCAAAGTTCGAGTCAATAAATAGCCGCCTTCTATGGGATACGCGTTCTCTTGTTGTTCCGTGAGATTGTGAATCGTTGTACACATATTATCGCCTTCAATCATATTCCTATCCAAGGTGTTGTTAGTCCACGTGCTCGGTGAGATTACAGAAGCTCTAACGATGTTTGCCAACACCATTGCACAGCACTGAACTCCTGCATACGGTGATGTGAAAATTGCCATATCACCTTTATGCCACGATGCTCTCAAAATTCTTGAAACGTTATTGATTGAATTAAAAAACTTGTTTGCTGTGGCTCATTGTGTACTTCGGTGGTTTCTTTTTGTATTTGTTCTGTGATTCTTATCAATGCTCGCTCATGGAGTTGAACGTTGTGATCGATTCTGACATCACGATATAGCGGGTTGTTATCAAGCAACCAATGTATCGCATCGAATAGTCGAGTATGAGATATTGAAAATTGTCGTATTAGGTTTAAGTTTTCAAGACATTCCGTAACAACTACGATACCCGAATCTTCCACCGATCTAGGTAGCATATGTGGTAATTTATCGCTGACTTCAAATATGTCTTGAGCGAATAGGATTGCTTGTCCTTTGAAGCCATACTGTCCATACGAACCATCGAATTTGATGATTTTGACGAATGGTATTATTCGTGACAGTAATCGTTGTTCTGATTGCGAAAGTTTCTTAATACAGTCTGGAATTGGTCCCGGTTGAAGATTGTTCCAATAACCTTTGGTGGTGCCGTGGTTTTGCGGCTTGATACGTGACTTTTACAGCGACGACAAAGTAGTAATTGATTTTTTTGTTTCAATTCGTTTGGCAGATATGATGGCTTTATTGCTGGAAATCGGAATGTTGCAACTTGGTTTGGATAGCATCGTTTGGCACGGATTTCACAAATACTGTCACAAAATTTGTTGATTGCCTTCTCGAATTCTGTACAACTGGCATTTAAAACCTGACGTTGTTGACGTCTATGTTCCAAACGAATTTCACGCTCTTCGCATGTCTCTGCTGCACAGTGTTGTAATTTGCGTTTTCTTAGAAGTGCCAATCGAGCTGCACGCTGTTTTGGTGTTTCGGCAGCTCTTCGTTGCGCTTCGTATTGGCTATGTGAATCTAATCTTGCACGCTTTGCTTCATTATTTTCATTCTTTTTTTTGTCCAGATATTTTTGCCGCGCTTTCTCTAACCACATTTTTCGCTGAGTCGCTGTTTCTTTCTTCATTGTTGTAAGCAACAGAATCAAAGACAATTACCTAAAATTGAAGATATATATATTAGAGATATATATATATATATATATATTCCCTAAAATTGAAGACATATATAGATATACTAACCTTTGTGATGCTCAATTAAGAAAAAGGCGTCAAAATCACTTTATTTATAACTTTTACTAAAGTTACAAACTTTTTTATTACCTTAATTAATTAATGTATTAAATTATCTCTAACTGTAACACTTTCCTTGAATTTGTTTCTTTTTTAAAGGTGAGTCACCTATAAGATCTAAGGATTTATTTAGATAATCTATCGATGAATCAGCATCAATAAATTTGTCATCGTCTTTGGTAGTTCCTGGAATCGAGTCCTCGACATCTAGTTGATCTGACAGTGAATTATGTATCTTCTTCGTTCTAATGGTCCGTTCTGCCGTTTTCTTTCATTGAATTATATCTTCTATCACTTTCTTCATCTAGTTTAAATTTTATATGAGATAACTCGAATAATAGCGTCCCTTTCGCTGTAAAATTCTATTTCGAGTGAGTTGCATTGTTGAGATTTCTAAACGCTGGGTAAGTTCCTCTTTGCATTCGTTCTTTCGTCAAAATTCTATTTCGAGTGAGTTGCATTGTTGAGATTTCTAAACGCTGGATAAGTTCCTCTTTGCATTCGTTCTTTCGTCAATATCCCATATTCTCAACTTGACATTATATTAATTATATTTATTTTTATTTTTAATGTTTGTTTATCTTTTTTTACGTACATTCTTTATTTATTTAGTTCATTATTGGTTTTAAATCTTTTTAATATTCACTTTTTGCATATATTGATATATTATATTTTTTATATGTTTATTGGTCATATATCACTTTTTCAAAAAGTCAAAAAACCCCCCAATAGCCGTTTTGCAGATTTTTCAATTTTCACCCCCGCACCCTTAATTTCCACCTCTTTTGAGGGATGTTCGCAAAACGGCTATCGGATTTGGCATCTGTGACCCCGACACCCCCCGCATAGCCGTTTTGCAGATTTTTCAATATTCACCCCCGCACCCTTAATTTTTACCCTTAATATACCCCCTACATGGGGATATTTGCAAAAGTAACGATGGAATATTGTATTGTCATCCGACCTTAGTAACTATGCAAAATTTCATCAATAGGTTATGTCAGGAAGTGTGTTAAATAAAGGATGCAAGATTTGAACACATACCCCATTGTGAGTTAAAGAAAAGGAATTAAAAATAGCTTGTGTGAAAGTTCATTAGATTTAGATGTGCATATTGTATATGTATAGTTTAAAAAGGTTTTATTTACAATGGTTTCCTTGATAATGTAATTTAAAACACTTACCTTTGAAGACGTATGTGCACATAAAACAATTGATAAATTCATTAAGCCTATATTTTCACAAAGATTGTGAAAATTTGGACGTATGACGTCTAAGGATACGTGTATTTGTAATCATATTATTATTCTGTTGGCGTCACGGGACACGCCTGCATAAATTACTGACTTCCTCTTCTCCAACCTATGGTTTTTTGGGCCTGCATAAATTAAATCGCTCTTAATAACTGCCTACGCTAGACACTTCAGTCATTACTCGTAAAATTTACTGCGACCCATTTTATATCGAGTTCCTGAAAGCGGCGCGTGTCACAGTGAGGGAGTAAAAAAATACTTCATTTCACTTTATAAGTTTTGTGAAGAATCTGCTCGTTGCGTGAGTGCATTGAGAAGGCTTCACTTTCAAAAGTCTAAGTCCTTAGGTTTTATTAGGAGGTCTCGGCCACTGCTTCTCTATGTTTTTATAGCATATGGCCAAAAAAAGTTTGTCATCACCAATCTTTTAATACATTTTAATGGAATGCTTCTTAATGTTATCTATAATTTGATTGTTAAATACTGAATTGTTTTAATTGTTCATCGATTAAACAATACCATTTATGATTTTCTCTTTATATAAATTCCTTGTCCTGGTATGTAATCTCTATAGTCCTAAAAGCTCTATAGAGAACTTATTTCAGGGAATTTTTTTACGATAACTTTAATGTAAGAAACATTTTTACGATCTGTGTAGTGTTATGTAAACGTGTAAATCCTAATAGGTCTATCTACTGATGTTTAAAATACGTATGTATTATCACTCATTAATATTGTTACCGTTCAAACATTTCTTTTTCTAAAATTTGGACATTCCGGGCTGAAATTAGAAATTATGTATTTATATAATACAAAATATTTGTGTAATTAAAAAAACCGTTGTAACTAGATTGATCCACCGGAAGGAAAATAAAAGGTCAATGAGACGTTTTTTCCAGGCAGTAAGGCGATAAAACAAAGGTCTTCTTCAAAAGCATTCTAAAGATCCAATAAAATCCAGTTTAGATAAAGGTACATAAAAGGTATGGACACAAAGGTAAATACCTATTTTTATCATATATTTACAGTTGATTAGGGAGCAAAAAAGAAATAGTTTAATCGATTTTTGAAAGAATTTTATTAGTGTTTTGTACACAGTTAATTAAATGCTTGTACAGTTAATTTAAATTTTAATTGTTCTCTTAACTGTACAAATGTTTTGTAGAAATTTAGGTTTCTACATTTACGTTCTACTGATTTCTCTGGTTTTGTACTTCGCCGTGACAATACAGTTTCTTGTGAGTCTTTGTAACTAGGCTATTTATAAAAATTGCTATTCCTAGATAATATACTTTTAATGTATCAAATTTAAAACATGTAATTCAACTTTGGCACATTTCTACAACTAGTTCCTTCTAATTGAAACACTAGTTGTTTCCACCTCTACAGGATGTGATGAGTCATAATGACTACATGATACATATTGTGTTGTGGTCTCCAAGTTGCATATAACTAACTATATTTAATATTACCTTGTGTATCCAGGTACACTGGTGCTCCTCCTTGCAACTTCAATGTTTCTTTAAAAACTACGCGTTTCGGGACTCATGGTCCCATCATCAGGTTGGTAAAAAACAAGAATCATTCACATGGAGTACGTCAACTTAATAAGATACAAATAAAAATAAAAATAAAAAGTTTCACTCGCACATACCGCGTGTATACAATTACACAACTACACGATGCGCATCGTGTAGTTGTGTAATTGTATACACGCGGTATGTGCGAGTGAAACTTTTTATTTTTATTTTTATTTATATCTTATTAAGTTGACGTACTCAATGTGAATGATTCTTGTTTTTTACCAACCTGATGATGGGACCATGAGTCCCGATACGCGTAGTTTTTAAAGAAACATTGAAGTTGCAAGGAGGAGCACCAGTGTACCTGGATACACTTGGTAATATTAAATATAGTTGACTACATGATTATCTTGACAGAAGACAGAATGGAGACACGAGCAGGAAGGTGACGGCCTAAGAGGAAATTTGTGTATAGTATGATAGATGAGATGAGGGCTAGAAGTAACCAGGTATCGACGAGATTAGCAATGAGTAGGAAACTGTAAGAGTGCCAAAATAATCACCTAGCAATCCTTGAATATTGAGTACTAATGAAAAGAAGTCTCTACACAATTCTATTATCATACGCATCGTAAACTCATCATTGCATTCACATTCCCTTCATGCCAATGGAATGCTTATTACTTATTAATAATGTCTTATGCATACATGAATATAATAACATTTCAAAACAACAAATTATTGTAATTTAATTCAATTATATTTTTTGTTTCAGGTAATTGAGGAAGATAATGTCAAACAAATTTTTAATGGAGGTAATGTTGACTACAGCTTTAATTTTTTACAAATCTATATTCTTATATTTTTAATATTTCTACATGAACTGATTGTCGACATTTGCTGTCCTCGTATATTTTATTATAAATCACACCCTTACTGTTATGTTTATCTAGTATGTAATCTCTGTCATCCACAAACCACCTTATTCCTCATTACTTTTAAGTTTCCGCCTCCTTGCGATGACGCCTGGCATCTGTTGTCATGTGTCTTTTCTTTTTTTAATTAACCAAGTTTTTATCGGATTGCACATAAACGGCTCCAGTAGTTTTATTTTTGGGTTTTACCTTTCGTGTTATGTCTCTCATAAAACGCACACCAACATGCATAACGTAAGAAATCCTTTGGTGTTACCTTCTGTCCGCTATTCAGTCATCGTTTCTTAACATCTTTGCAATAACTTACAAATGTTGTTATTATAGAAGTTGGCATTCCATGTTTTGTTATGAAACACTCTAAACTCTATATTAAAAAAAAAACTTTACAATAACGACGTGGTGTCAGAGTCTGACATCTGTAATATGTGCGCTTATAACAGAACTTCCTATCAGTGCTCATTATTCGTTCGAAATTATATACGTTATTATATTTATCTACTTTAGGACATTTACGGGGGACACAGCTGAGTTTTAACTCCCAAAAGTAATTCTGCTATGGGCGACCTACAGCAGGCGACGCGTCATGATTCATGGGCACATGCTCGGATCATCTTTTACTCCCGGAAGATATTGTCACAGTCCGATTACATATCCGGACCTTTGTCGTTTTTCACCAAGATGACCTGGTCTCTAAAATTAGCAAACCTTAGTAGACACATTGCTATCATCAGCTAGGAACATTAAAAAGTGTTTGCGTTATCCAAACCACCTAACCTCAATTTAATAAATTTATTTAGTTTGTTTTCTGTTTTGTTTTATACCTAGATTTAATTACGCTAGTACAATCGCAAGTTTATTTAGTAGTTTAGTAGCACGTACTAATAATGCGCTTCACTACTGAGCTTTATCCAATTATTGAAAGAAATTATCGAAAGAAATTAACAGATTACTAATTATTATTTGTTTTTTAATAATTACTTATTATTAATTATTTCCTTTTTAAAGTATTCAAAAAATACTCATCATTTTTATTTTCTTAGCAATTAATACTGCTTAAGATCGTAATTACTCATTAAAAGAAACTGGTTTTAAAAATGTACGTTTCATGTAAAATATTATTCTTGATTAATTTATTTAATGTTTACATTGTTTAATTAGCATCATGTTCAACAATTTGAAATTTACGCTAGCTATGAAATGCCGACTGCTTCAAAAAATGACGCGCGCGTGTGTGTGTGGGTGTGTGTGGATGCTAGCACTTCGTGATCGGATTGCATTTATAACATGAAAAGAATAAAAATTAATCGTTGACTAGAAATTATTTTGGTCTATTTTACAAAGTTGTAAAACTAGAACTTAAAGTTAAACGTTAATCAGAAACCGTTCACATGGCTTAAAAAGTGCATTTACATTTTTTTTTTTATGGTAGCTTATTAGCTGTACACCCTATTTCTCTACAGAAGATACGATGAGTTTCTTCAACAGGCGTAACGAAATGCTGCTAAAAAAGGTTAAAAGACTTTGTTTCTATTTAATTCACTTACTTATATTAGTGCTCTATGTGACAAATTATTCTACAGAAATTCAATATAAAATCTACCCGAGTGTTTCCCAAAAATCTTTCATTTAAATACAGTAACGAGTTATTTAAATTGATTGTTGAAACAGGAATAAATTAGCGGCACCAAAAATTTAATTTACAGTCGAACTATGTTGATGAAGAAATATATTTTTTTTATGAGTACCTAATGATGGTAATCTACTTTACTATAAAAAGTGTAAAAACCTTGTGATTCAATGGCTACTTTGCTTCTGCATAAAACCCATGAGACGCTTAATTAAAATAATTTAATTGAATATGCTTTACTACTACGAGTCGGTAAATTAATATGCGCGTCTAAGGGTTGGACTGCTCTTTAATTAAAGACACTAAATGTTTTTGCATCAACAGGGGATTTATTTTCACAAAGTTACTCTTTCTGTCTCACAGCTAATATTTCATACTATAATAAATAATTTTGGTAATAAAAAAGTGTGTATATTTTTCAATATAATATTTTAATTGCAAATAAAATATTTCAGGTTGTTTACAGTGTAAGTATATTAATAAATTTTATTCCTCTATACTAAGGAGAGTTTGTATATTTTAAAATTTAATTCATGACGATGCTAAATAATATTATATTTTTTTGTAAAACTTGTTTCAAAAAAGTAAACAAAAACCCTTAAATTTAGAATTTAAATAATTAAGAAAAAACTTAAATTAATAATGTACAAACAGACTGTAGTACTATTGCTGGCAGTAGCTGTTCAGTAATTGGTTACTAGGTGTTCATTAAACGCAGATAATTAAATGTATGTTTTTTATTAAATCTATACTTGTGACGGAATCTGTACAACTAGTAACATATTCGAGGATGCCAAGCTAAGATATATGGTAGAAAATTATATATTTTTAGATACTGAGCATTAAGGAAATATACGATATTTTTGCTGCTAATTTTAACCTATTTTCAGATGTACAATGTGAACAGAGAATTTTTGATTTCCACAGCAAATAGTGTTATAGAGACTACATTGTTTTAATTCCATTTCATAGTGTTATACATATTACAGAGCATTCGTTGTAAAAGTGTGTATATAAAGATAACTTATTTAAAACAGAATGTTTAAGTCTCATATATTACATACTAGCTGTTACCCGCGGCTTCGCACGCGAATATTTGACTATTAATAAGTATTTTAATATAATTTTTATTGTCTATGTCTATATGGCGTTCTGTCAGCTCGTATAACAATTTTGTCCTCATTAGTCAAATTCTCTGCAAAGCTGTTTTCAAAACTTTTACTATTTTAACTTGTACCAAATTATTATGTTGGTGCAACAGCTTTTGGAGATTTAAAAGTACCCGTTTATAAAGCCTTTGGAGATATTTATGAAGCACCTGTTAAATCAAAAACGCTAAATTATTTATTTTAAGTGTTACTGTGTTAGAAGCATTGTATAACATATTAAAAGTTATGTTTTCCTCAACCATGGCTTTTATTTATTTCAGCAGTAAACTAAAAACCATAAACCGTTGTCACCTAACCTCAAAATTAAAACAACACGTATTTTCGCTTTGCATTAAGTAATAGGACAATTTACAATTATTACACTTTCCACATCGTAATATATCGATACAATCGCATATTATGTAAAACATCGAAAAATATACTGCAGGAATGGATAAATGTACAGTTCCGATAACGCTAAATAGCTTATGTTTATTTATTTGTTACTACGGTAATTAATTCTGGTCTCCATGGTAATGTTGACACGTTTAGTAGTAGTATTTAATATATTTCATTACTTATTCATTGAATCATCAGAAATACGTACAAACATAAATTTTATAATCGTTTAAGTCAATTACAAAATATATAGACGTATCTGTATACAAAATTATAAAATATATCGATATAATCGTATATTAAAAACATTAAAAACTGCAGGAACGGATAAGTGTACAGTTCCGATGCCGACAAATATCATTTGTTTATTTACTTGTTACTATGGTAATTAATTCTGGTCTCCATGGTGTTGTTGACATCTTTACACGCGTCAACAAAAAGGCATAATTAAAAGAGCCTAAATCGTTCGAACGGGACAAAATGTCAAATTCCAAGTTAGACAGTATTTTGCGCCTTGTCTCAAAGGTTATCTGTGCAAAATTTGTTGGCAATCGGTGTAACGGTGTGGATTTGTATTCAGTACCCATAAATCCTCAAACTCTGAGTTTTATAGATATAGATAAAGGAAACAGGTAATGTATATAATTGAAACTTGACTATTCTAATTGGCATTGAATCTTTTCAACACCTGTGTACTTCAGTCTGCATCTTCCATTTGAAACAGATGTTTTGAACTTTGATACGGGTTTAGGTAGTTTATGTACCAAAATTATAAATTTTGACATACGTATAAGTAGGGAGAGCATTAATACTGTTTTTATTTTTGTTGATAAGATTTTAATTTGTGGATACTAGTCTCCTTATACGAAACGTTTACGTGTCCTTATATATATATATATATATATATATATATATATATATATATAAATAGTTTTTGAAACTTTATATAATCCGGTGTCTTTAGTTTTAAAGTTTACATTCTAACGTTAGGAACAAATAAATATATCTCACCATCCGTTTAACCACAGATAGTAAATGTGTTCGTTTCACAGTGTTTAGCACTTTTGTACTCTGAACCTTGACCGCACAATGTTTCCAGAATATTATCACACGGTTTTTTTTAATTGTTTAATTTATAAGCGTATCTTTGAACACTGAAACTGTTTAGTCATAACATTCTGATCAGGCATTCAGGTACGACATAAAGATAGGGAAAGACAAAATACAACAGGTGAAGTTGTTGTGTAAATATCTTGGAAGCTTGATAAGTCCTGCACTCGTGAAATTAGACCAAGAATTGCTATAGCGAAAGAGGCATTTAACGGGATGAAAAAACTGCTGTGTGGCAAAAGTAATAAGATTTTAAGAAAAATGTTGGCTAAATGTTATGTGTGGAGGGTTGCTTTACATGGTGCAGAGAAATGGACACTGAGGAAAGAGGATGAGAAAAGATTAAAAACATTTGAGATGTGGGTTTGGCGAGCAATGGAAAAAGTAAGGTGGGTTGATAAAGTAAGGAGTGATGTTGATAAAGTTTTAAGAAGAATAGGGGAAGAGAGAAGAATCCTGAAGGTAATAGAAAATAGGAAAAGGAATTGGTTAGGCCATTGTTTAAGAAGAGACTGCTTGCTTACAATTGTCATGGAGGGTACCATAGAAAGATCAAAAAGAAGAGGCCGTAGAAGAATGAAGTTAATAGATATGGTTAAAATCAGAGGGTGTTACGGAGAAACGAAAAGACGGGCATGCAATAGGACAGCTTGGAGAGCTCTTACGATTTGAAGACCTGCCTTAGGGCAGAACACTAAATAATTCAGGTACGATCAAGCTTCATTAGCACTGTATAGTCGATTCATAATAACAGGTCAGTAGTCCACATACGTCTATCAGGAGACTGCCTATTTTTTCTTATTTAATTGTGGACTCGATAGCAGCATAATCTAGGTTAAATCACACCGCATTGTTAGGGCGGTTACAACTCGAATTGTGCAGCCACTCGAATTGTGCAGCCACATTTCATTTTTGTGTCTCGCCAATCGGACTTCATAAATGATGCCAAAAGCCTTTTAATCGCGTGTTCTGTTTGGTGATCTGAAACACTATTGCTGTACTGGGACAAGCGGATTCACATCTTCAAATTTTATCGACATAGAATATATGAGAACATTATAACAGTGTGATAAAACGAAAACTAATGTCATATTTGTTTTGTAATTACGTCCATAAAATGTCAAACGATTTCAAAAGGCAATCAATTCATTCGCTCTTAACATATACACACGGTATGACATGAGAATCTTGTAATTCCGTGGTGGAAAAAAATCAGTCGTCTCATTTTAAGTCTTAACATGATAATTTTTAAGTAAAAAGACTACTAAAACCTTTCGTGAACGTGAATGTTGTTAACGGCACTCTGATAGCAAATTCGTCTTCTCTGTGTCCTTTTTCTTCTTTGTTTTAATTAAAAATATAATTTTTGTTTTAAGAGAAACTAAAGTTTTTCTTGTTAAAGTCTTTAATTAAAACATGAGATTAGATAAATACAAAGTACTGATTGATGAAACAAAGTTTCATGTCTTTGTTTTCAACGAAGGAGCGTTTTAGTTATTCCTCAAATAACTCAAATTGTTTGTACCATTATTTAATATGTAACTTGGACATTCATGTAAAATCAAAATATTAATGATGTTACCCAGTGTTCTGATTTCTTAAAAATTCCACTAATTTACAAGCTACTGTTCGTCGAATGTGAACGTTATTATATTATTTCAAGATATATGTTCTTATTTTCACACGAGTGACCGCAGGAGTGCCTGTAGGTATGCCATAGTAACAGGGTGCATAAATGATGCTTTGTGACGTAAAATATTTGCTCTATTTGTTTCTGTAAGTTACGCAGGCTCTATATTATTTAAGCCTGCAGGGAAATGATGAACAAATGATACAAGTCCTCCCCCCCCAAAATTTATTTCATCACATTATCTCCACCTCCACGCGTGCGAGTGCGTGTACACACACACACACTACATAGAATTGCTAATTGCTTTCTTTAAGAAATTAGCAAATTTGGTAAAATGTTCAGTTCAGTTCAGTTGATAGAATTAATAACATCCCTGACTGCAGAAACTATATGAAGTTTTACACAGTTCTGTTTCATACGAATAGTTAAAGCCTTAAACGGATTAATTATCTGACTACTAGAGCTTCACGGTAATTAAATACATACAGAGTACTTAAATGAAACATGACTTTCTTAATCTTCATTTAATAAGAACGATACACTTATGTATATATTTTTAGTTATCAAATATAACAACATTAATGAACTACGCCTAGAGAACTTCTTCGATAAAGTAAGAGGTTATCAAGTCGGAAATGTTTGGAATATGAAACGACTCAACGAAGTTAAGCGAATAGGCAAAAGACAAACAGGAGGGAATAGTTAGCGTAGATAAAAATAAAGATCCTTTATAAAACCTTAGATAACCTTCTGCTATATGTAGACCGTCAATAAATTTACCAAAACTACTATGGGATAAGCTAGATGGTCACAGTTTTGGGTAACTCAGATCGTTTTTTCTCACATACAATGAACACATCTTTACAAAAAAAAATTAGTAAATAAAACATTTGGCTGTAAAGAATAATATTTGACCTGGAGCAGAGAAATATGTTAATAGAAAATATTAGTTTACATTTATTAACATCATATATTTTTAAATATTAAAAAAATTTTAATTTGGTTCCTTTTTTACTTAATTATTAATTTCAAGTTTTGTAAATGTTGGTTTCCCGCTTTACGTCTGTGTAAGAAAACGTACTATTGCTAAATTAAACTCAAAACGAAAACGTTTTTTGTATAAGAACAAACAGTCGATAGATAATTTTTGGTAGTAATAATAGTTCTTTTGTTAGACACGCCATGTTTTTGTTGACGAAGTCGTAACAACAGAATTTAATTTTGTATCTAACATTTCTAGACAGGAGGCACAAAAATTGTTTCTCTTTTTACTCTGAGAACTTTTTAATAAAATAAATAAGAATATGTGTAAAATAGGTGTTTTGTATTTTGTATGTGGAAACGTGGATATTGGTAGAAAGTGAATACGTTTTGTTCCCTCGATTATGGTTTTGTTCAATTTTTTATAGTTATTTAGTTCCCTCCATTATTTTGTTCATTTCAAAATCTGGACCGATTGAAACATTCGTATAGTAGTCATATCAAAACAAATATGACATTAGTTTTCGTATTATTACACTGTTATAATGTTCTCATATATTTTATGTCGATAAAATTTGAAGATGTGAATCCGCTTGTCCCAGTACAGCAACAGTGTTTCAGATCACCAAACAGAACACGCGATTAAAAGGTTTTGGCATCATTTATGAAGTCCGATTGGCGAGACACAAAAATAAAATGTGGCTGCACAATTCCAGTTGTAACCGCCCTAACAGTGCGGTGTGATTTAACCTAGTCCACAATTAAATAAAAAAAAGAAAAAATAGGCAGTCTCCTGATAGACATATGTGGACTACTATCACATTGACTACTGTCAGTCAGTACACTGGCTGCCAAGTCTATATTTCAATGAATGGATAAAATCTCACTTCTGTTTATCAAATTTATTTCGCTTGTACGTACTTTGTTTTCACATACTCAGTAGAGCAATCTAAACTCGCTGACTGTAGCCAGTTGTAACATATAGACATCAGGCGTAAGACACAAATGAAATTTATAATTTTTGTTAATGCTTAGAAAAGATGCAGGAGTGAGAAAGGAATATCTTTCTGCTTGTTTATTTGGTCTTTGTGCTTTCACACAAATATGTAATTGCAGATAAGTAACAAATTCAGTACTCTTATAAGCTAATAAAACGACCGTTATAAGTTGTATGTTATCAATATTGAATATAAAGTAGGCCTATGCCAACATTAAATTTAGAAAGTGCCCTCGTAATATAACTTAAATAATAAACGTAAATGAATTACCAAATCATAAGTTACCTATAGATTTGGCAATATTAAAAACAAAATAAATAATGAGACATTTAGAGACAGAGATAGAGACACAGAAATAAGCAGACAGACAGAGAAGCGTCATCAAAAGTTACAAATTTGTCGCCAAGACATAGGAAAACTCCAAACGCTGAGTAGAAATTGTTTTGTTTTAGTCATTGAGAGTTTTTACTTTTTAATTTAAGATAGACTACATGTTAGTAAATAAAAAGTTACATATTAGACCTGTTAAGATAAATAGTTTCTTTGAGGTAAGTAAAAACATCTCGAATAGTAGCAACCGTTTTGAAAACAAGCATATAGTCTTTATAGAGTGACACAGAGAAAGGCATTCGCAAAGTTAGAGTCACACGAGAATCGGGAAGGAATAAAATGAATAGAAACAATGACAGTTTTTAAATAAAACTTAATTTGAAGAAATTTATTGTTAGGGAGAGTTTAAAAAAGTGTAGTTTGTCTGTATGGTAATAATTAATATGTGGTCTCTCTTTTCAACTTATTCTTATTCTCTTTTTTCGTTTTATCATTGATTTCTCGTATTAAGAAAAGAAGGGAGTATGACTTAACAACTACCTTTCCACGGAACTTATCTAATCACGATTTTTCTTAGTTATGTGTGGTATTTGTATAAAGTCTTCATTAATGTGTAAGTTACATGGTCATCAGTAGTTTATGGTGGATTAAACACTCTTGACAACATCAAATCTACAATACTGGCAACTGACATCTAAAGCATAATAGTTTCCGATACAAGAAATAATTGGAGTAAAGATAAAGGTTGAGACGGAATATTTTTATGATCGAAATGGCGCATTGAGTGATAATTTGATTTTGAAAGGGAAAAATAAAATTAAATTAATTCAGTTATGACCGATCAAGGGGAACTGACGCAGTTATTGCCACAATGGTTCATTATTAAAAAAAGGAAGATTTTAAAAAGACTTGTTAATTAGTTCTCCGCTTGATTATATTTATAACGGCGCAGTTAAATTAGAAAGAAAATTTGTTTCCTAATTCGTTTCTGGAATCAAATAAAAGTGCTAATTAACTTCATTATTCTTTCCGAGTTGATAATAAAATTGTAAAAGTGGTTGGAGGAACTGTATTGTCTGTCACTTAACTGCATCAATATAAATAACCAAATCCGACAAAGAGAAACGGGAAAAATACGCTGTTTTTTTACAAGCAACATTGTTATGTAGTTATTGTGTTCACACGGTACTGTTTTTTACAATAAAGTTTAGTATAGAACCAATATTACATTAATTCTGTGTCTTTTTGCTTTTAAGAAATATAAATATAAATGTGATGCAAATAATAATCTTTTGTCGTCACGCATACATCAAGCACTTTTCAGGTTCCACTAAAAATTCCATTTACCACGCGCGCGCTCAAATACGTGTACCCGCAAATAGAAGTCCAAGTAGGAATTTAAATTGAAAAAATAATTAGGAAGGACTTTAAATTACATATAAAAAAGTTAGAGCGGTAAAAATGTCGTATATACAATCATCAGTAAAACTCGTTCCCGATATTTCTGTTTTGAATTTGTAAAAGCTGACAACAAATGTTTATCAGCTCATGGGTAGGTTATTCTGTCAAACTCGGAAAGCGGCTTTCAGATGGCTATACACTAATTGGATCGAATCAGCAAGGATTTCTGAGTACGGATCTACACATTAAAGTAAAGGCTTTTCATGGAGCTGATCCCATACAAGACAAATTGTTGTAGAGTACTGTTCTGGAACAGGTCAGAAATTTTGAATATTTTGTCTGTACAGTGTCTTATCATATCATAAACAATGAAGTGGTGACTGCGCTACATAGGTTCAACCATATGTGAGTGACAAGCAGGAGAATTCTAAAATCAACAAGTAAACAAACAGCTGAATCTGTACAAGATGATGACCTTCCTCACAATTATCTATGGGAATGGCAACTTATGGGCTGGCAACAACTCTGTTCAACTTAGCACTTGAATATGTGATCAGAAAATTTTCAATTGATAAGGATTCAACATCAGAACATAAAATGGTTCAGATCGTAGGCTATGCAGATGATATTAATATTATGGCAACATCCCAAGGAAGAGCAAAAGAGACCTTCCAGGAACTCAAAGTTAAAGCAGAAGAGATAGGATTACTGGTTAATACAGATAAAACAAAAGTTATGATCACCACTGGAAGGAAAATCAGGAAACCTGAACATTCTGAAGTCGACCCACTAAACCTGGAAATAGTTAATCAGCTTAAATATTTGAGATGTTGGATGGCAGAAGATAATGAAGAAACAAACAAAATAAGGAAAAGGATACAGGCCGCAAATAGAGCATATGCTTCGTTGACAACTGTATTCAAGACAAGGAATATCAAACCGGTGATAACATATGGCAGCGAGACTTGGACTCTGAACAAACAAGCCGCTAACCTTGTTTAGAATTTAATAGTCAAACCTTTCAAAGGAGAATTTTGAGGAGAATACATGGGACCAATCCAAGTCAATATGGAGAATGCGTCATAATGAGGAACTATATAAGCTGTATAAAGACAATGATCTGCCTACCACCATCCGACTACATAGATTGCAATGGGCAGGACACATCATTAGGATGGAAGGCAACCGAATGCCTAGGAAGGTATTGTTTAGTCAAATCGAGGGTAGAAGGCCTGTCGAAAACCCAAAAATTGCTGGACTGACGCAACGGCGAGGGATGCTGATAATTTACTTAAAATAAAACGATGGGCATCGATCGCCAAGGACAGGAAAAAATGTATGCGGATGATTATGGCAGCTAAGGTTCGACTCCGAACTGTGACGGCGCAGAAGAAGAAGATGACAACTTTAATGATTGGATTAACTTCCCAGGCCAGTCATATACAAGCCAAAATGAGGTTTCTCAGACACGTCTAAGATGTATTCGTTAGGAAACAAATATTATGAGTATATTCGATAGGATTGCTTGATATCGGCTAAAATGGTCGGAGTATCGTAACAGAGTGGATGACGGCGGTATCTCCAAAACAGTTATTGAATTAAGCTAAAAGGAGGAAGATGTGCGGGAAATCCGAAGAAACGTTGGAGACCACAGCTATAGCCATGTGGTTGGGACTGGAACAAACCAATTTTGCTTTAATCATTGTTAAAGATGATGGTTAGTA
This sequence comes from Magicicada septendecula, assembly GCA_034769895.1. Lineage (NCBI taxonomy): Eukaryota > Metazoa > Arthropoda > Insecta > Hemiptera > Cicadidae > Magicicada > Magicicada septendecula. Next base: position 158,380,363 of record CM068367.1, read on the forward strand.
CTGAGATAAATATATTTTGTATCACTATATCTCTATAATTTACAGCTTACCTCTATGATAACAGCTTTTTCAGGGCAATGGCAATACGATATAACCAAATGTGATATGACACAATCGACTCGAAGGGAAAAATGTGCATAAGTTTTGAGAAAATCCAAATAATATTTTTCACAACACGCGCGCACGCGCGCGCGAGGGAGACAGAGAGAGAGAGAGAGAGAGAGAGAGAGAGAGTGTGAGCGAGTGAGTGAATGAATGTATATGAGGGGGATTATTTCCGGAAAGGTAAAAGACGTTTGATGTTTCCCTGTTCTGCAACGACGTTTGCAGGGAAGCCTGTACTCCTCCCAAAGTCGGACCCTGACTAAAAAATATCTCCTTTCTCAATCAACGTTATCTCCATATTTTGGCAGGGAAGTGATATCAACTAAAGCTCAAGTGGACTGTAGACGTTTTACGTTTACGCCTTGCAGTTCAACACAAATCCAGCTGCTATATTTGCTGCACCCCATGGTTTCCAGTTAATGAGCAGGGTAATTTTCAAAAGTTTGACATTGGCGTCGTCAAGACGCGAACGACTAAAACTTATATTCTCTGCGTCTTCTCAGGGGCGTGATCGTGCTTGCGTCTAAATATGTATATACGGAAACATCTGTGTCTAGAGAATAAATGATGGTTAAGTAATAGTTGACCGTAGCTCCGATTTAGCAATTTCTATACATTTGGTATAAGCCGCTATCCATGATAAAAATGGAATATACAAAATATAATGTCCAGATTTTAAGAAGCTTTAAGTAGGCCAGACAAAGAAAAAACAACTTGATAGATTCCTTCAGCACCGCAATGCATTTTTAAAACCATAAAAATATTTACACATCTAATTAGCCACGCATTGTGTTAATAACCATCAACTTCCAGACTTTCAAAATATGTGGTTAGTTAAAAACATACAAAAAGTCAAAAAATGAATACTAGGGGAAATCTTAGTATTTACAAACACAATAACAATAATTAAAGAACAATTTCTAATTAAAGAAAAACACAAATATAAACTAAAGAAGATGATCTATTTAAAATTATAAATTTATTGAAACAAACAAATAAACGCACATAAAATATTTCCAATATAACCGTCAAAACAGCTGATTGAGTAAATAAATATTATACAAAAGATAATTTAAATCGATAAAGTAGATTAATTTATTTTATAGATTACATTCATTTATTTTATATTAAAATCGAAACAAATCCGATTATCCGTCAGTTTCTATATTAGAATAAAATCAATTCAATTATTTGTTAATTCATTTATACACCTCTGAAGATTATGATACAATCAATGAGACGTACGTCAGGTAAATTAAACCGATAAAAATAACACACAACTACTTTAAGAAGTAATTGTAATTTGATAATATATAATATTATAAAATAAACCTTTATAAAATATCACTTCTTTTCATGGAACCACTCATTTTGTTAACTCCGTCGTTAAGCGCGTTTGTCGAAGGATAATTATAGCTCTAGTTCTTAAGACTAATCTTAAGACTAGTTAATTCTGGTGTTTCCACGCATACTTGTTTATTAATTTTAGGTTTAAAGGGACTCATCCAATTTTTGTCTTAGGTTTACGCTTCATTTGTAACAGGGTAGTGCATATTCCCATTGTGTAATTTTAAACGTTTATTGAGAGAGTTGAGAAAATAATTACGACGAAAAATGTTTGTATATCCAGCAATTAATGCAAATAGTTTCCACATTGAATATTAAAGTGAAAAAAAAATTGTTATCAGTTTCCCCTTGCATATAATCTTTCACAGAAACAACAGTTTCATTACATTAGGCCACATGTGAATTATGTAAATTTTAACTACGTTTATACTTCGTTTATGAAAAGTTTCATTTCAGACTTGTCCGGTTACTAGTGGGCTTTCTTACAAAATTTGCTTGCATAAGTATTTGAAAAACATTTCAACATAACGTTTGTCGGTGATGACGGTAATGTTCATTGTTATCCGTTAATGATAAACAACAAATTCGTTTTTGTAAACAGGCTATTTTTCATCGAACTTCTGATAGTAAGTATGATTTTTTGTTTTGTTCTGAACGTGACACGTTCAAAAGTCTTCAACGGCCTTGTGGAGTACTGTTTATTCGTAGCCACGGATAAACAACGTGTGACACTTTGTCGCAACAACAGAACGGGAAATTTATTGGCAGTAACAGGTTGAGTCACGTAGGATACCGTCTGACGGCGTCGCAGTCGAAATGTGACAATATAAAAAAGTGCTTTGTTCGTATTCTTGTCTTTTGTTTTTTTTTTTTTTTACATTCTTTTCTACTTCAACGAGTGACGCTCGTTTCTGCAAGGGCACGTGAATAAAATGATAATAATAAAGCGATATTTTTCTTGCAAACGTTTATGTAAAAATAAACTGTGTACATTTTATTGTTGATATTTAGAATATAGATGCTTTGCATAAAAAATGTTGTCCTTTACTGCTTGTATCAGTTACAAAATACAGTACAGCCTACTAAAATTGTTGATAAATTCCACATTTCATAATTATACTCGTTTTAGAATATCTTATACGTTTTTGTGCTATATCGCTTTACAGTCGTTCCAGTGAACAAGACTTTTCTCTAAGATCACTGTAACATGTTTACCAAAGTGCCATGCAATGCACCAATAAATCTATTCATTTTATCAGCAGATTTACTTCTTTATTTCATAGAACTATTTAAATTAACTTCTTATCTTGTACGAATACCATAAATACTCTCATTATACACCTCTTTTAGCTTCATCTTCTGCATCGTACTATTCGCGAAGAGTTAATTCTTTCATTGCATATAATTCTTCCTCTTAATGCAAATAAATTTGAAATTTATAATTATAGATTTATTTAACATGTACAGTAATTGTGAATATTTTATAAAAATATATATATATATATATATTCTGTGCACCAGAGGCATAAGACACCATGTCACAGACACAGTACTTTACAGGACAGCTAAAAAACATTTTGTTTGCTTCAAGAAGCAATATGAGATAGTGTTATTTTAAACATGCGTATTGGCTGCATAAAAATATCTAGGGGATAGTGCCATATACTACTAGAAAGAGGGCAGTCTGTACATTAACACCATATAAAAAGCTCTATTTATAAAAAATGGATACGGTGTCTTATGCATCTGGGGCACAAATATATATACTTGTGTGTGTGTGTGTGTGTGTGTGTGTGTGTGTGTGTGTGTGTACACACATACACACATTGGATTGTTTCATTAATTAACACGCAAGTGGACTGTATCACAAGTTTATTGTACAAAACGAAAAAAAGCACACATGAAGAATTGCTACTTGCAATTAATAGATTTATTCTATAAACAAAAAAAACGCACCTGAAATTGACACTTGAGATTAACACATTTGTTGTATAAGCACATGAAAAATTTACACTTGAAATTATGAATCAGTCTAACATATGTACCACACGTACTTATCTGAATGACGACACACAGCTGACTGACTGGCTGGCGCAAACACGAAGCGTAGACGCACCAGTCCACCACTCTCTCTCACGCTCTCTCTCTCTCTCTCTCTCTCACTCTCACGCACACAAATTCATCCATGCCCCCCGCCATGTGTGATTTCCATCATCACATATAAAAAACACAAATGACAAATGACACACACAAAAAATTCAACTCATGAAAAAAAACAAATACAAAACTAACATGTTGGAAGGGCGATCCGCCCACCTTCCAAAACACACACCACGAAACACTAATTAATCATCATCATCTGGGAATGGAAGAGGGCACAATTTTGTGATCGGGCGCTTGATGAGTCCAGTGGATGTTTGTAGAGAGGCCACTCTGACTAAGCCGTCTGAGCCAGGATGAAGATGGATGACCCGAGCCAGACGCCATCGTAATGATGGAAGGTTGTCCTCCTTTATGACGACCAAGTCGTTTGGTTGAAGGTTGGCAGTAGATTTCCTCCACTTTGATCTCTGTTGAAGACTGCTAAGGTATTCTGTAGACCACCTTCCCAAGAAGTGTTGCAGCATTTGTTGGACATGCTGCCACTGGTTAAGTCGGTTGGTTGGAATGTTAGTAAGGTTTGGTTCTGGAATATTTAATAGGACATCTCCAATTAGGAAGTGTGTAGCAGTGAGTGGGCTAAAATCTGAAGGCTCTTCGGATAAAGGTGTGAGGGGGCGGGAATTTACACATGATTCGATTTGCGTTAGTAGCGTTGAAAACTGAATTATTATCAAACATGCTGATCCGATGACTCTCTTTAAATGAGTTTTCACTAGTTTCACCGAGGACTCCCATAGTCCTCCAAAGTGAGGTGCATTTGGTGGTTGAAAGTGCCACTCGATACCTTCAGTTGCCAATGTATCCACTATTTCTACTTGAAATTTATTGCTGTTGAAATGTTTCTTTAATTCCTTATAGGGTCCTACAAAGTTTGTACCGTTGTCTGAGTATATTGATTTCACCTTTCCTCTTCTTGCCATCATTCTTCTCAATGCCGCTATGAATGATGGTCATGTCCTCCACAAGTTCTAAATGGATCGCTCTGGAGTTGAAACATGTAAACAAGGAGACGTAGCATTTATATGATTTCACTCCGCGTTTCCTTACTGGCTTGACCAAAAATGGTCCGCAGTAGTCTATTCCACATATTGAAAAAGGTCGCACTGGAACCTGCACTCGTGATTTGGGTAAATTTCCCATTAACTGCGTTTGAGATTTAGGATTAGTCCTAAAGCACCTTATGCATTTATGAAATATCTTACGAACCAAATTTCTACCTCCTATTGGCCAATATGTTTGTCTGATTATACTGAGAAGCATTTGCGGTCCAGCATGTAGTGAATTTATGTAACTGTATTTCGCAATGAGTTCTGTTAATTGGTTATTTTTGGGCAACACAATTGGATTTCTTTGATCTGCGTTTAAATTGGAATGTTTAAGACGACCACCTACTCTAACTAATCCATTCTCATCTAAGAATGGATGCAATGAAGCGAGGCAACTATGTTTGTGCACATATTTATTTGCCTTGAGGTCACGAATTTCCTTGCTGAATGCTTCACCTTGCACTATTTTCAAAAGGACAATACCTGCCTTCTCAATTTCTTCAACCGATGACTGTGGAAACAGGTTTTTCTTGCTATTGTTGTTGTCACTCTTCTTACGAAAACTGCTGATGAATTTTAAGCAATATGGAACAACACGCAAAACTCTTGTAAATGTTGAAAAGTTCTTTAAGTCGATAGGATTCAACACTGCTGCACAAGTAGTGATTTTTCACTCGTTGTTTTGGTATTTCTTGATTATCATCAAGTTCGCACTCCAACACTTCAGTACATGTGGATGAATGTGAATGAAGGAATGGAGGTCCTCTCCAATATAGATCAGCCTGCAAAAGTTCGGGGGTAGTAGTCCTCTTGAAAGGTAATCTGTTGGATTATCCTCACCTTTAATGTGTTTCCATTAATTTTGGCTACTCTGTTTGCGACAAAAGTAGTCCAGTGTGATGAAAGAGCACGTATCCATGGCAAGACTATGGTTGAGTCGGTGTAATAATTGATGGAGTTGATGTTAAGATGTAAGGAGTGCACAGTTGTCTTGCACAGTTCTGATAACAATACAGCACCACATAATTCTAGTCTTGGTAATGATGTTTTCTTCAATGGAGCCACAGGTGATTTTGTTGTGATTAGATTCACCGTTATGTCACCATCCGTGTAGATACATGTCAAACAAGCACCATATGCAGATTCTGAGGCATCCGAGAACCCATGGATTTCAATGGATAAGACGTTTTTGTCTTTCTTATAATGGCTCTTAGGATACGAAGCTGTGAAAGCAATGGTAGTGTCTCTTGAAAGCAGTTCCACCTGTTGCAGACTTCTTCTGGAGCTTCTTCGTCCCACGTGACGTCACAAATCAACAACTGCTGCATTATGAGTTTAGCCTTGTCGTAGCACCAAGAAGCCCAAGATGGTCGAAGATTCTTCCGATGGCGGATAAAATAGTCCGTTTGGTTGGTGTAGAAGACATCATGTTTTTCTTGTTGATAACAAATTAGAATGTGTCTTCTTTAGAATCCCATTTGAGACCAAGCCTCTTCACTGTTGTATCTTGATTAATTTCAAAGCACTCTTGATCCTTGTTTTTACGTGAAATATCTCTTAGAATGTCTGGGTGATTCGACGTCCACTTTCTGAGGTGAAATCCTCCATGGTTTGCAAGTTCACATAGATCTTTGTGCATTTGTTTAGCTAACTGAAACGATTTTGTCCCGAAAAGTAAGTCATCCACATACACGTCTTCAATCAATGTTTTTGAAATCACTGATAGAAAGTTAGCTTGTTCATCAAGTGCCAGTTGTTTGAGCACTCGAGTTGCCAGATAAGGTGCATTAGCTTGACCATAAGTTATTGTTAATAATTTGTATGTTTTCACTGGATCTTCTGGCCTTTCTCTCCACAATATCAACTGTAGGTTTTGTTGCGAGGGATGTACATTTATCTGCGTGTACAGCTTCTCTATATCCGCTGTCATCACATAGGGATGAGTTCTGAACCTTGTGATAATGCTAATCAAGGGTGACTGCACCGTTGGACCTACTAATGAAATGTCGTTTAGAGAAAGATTCGAGGTGTTTTTGCTGAACAGTCGAACACAACTCTCAGTTTTGTTGTTGTGGAATCTTCCTTCCCGCATGATTTGGGATATAGTACACCTTCGATTTCTCTGCTTCGTTACACGTAATCTCTTTCATATGTCCTAGTTCTTCATACTCTCGCATAATTGCACATATTGTGAGCGCAGTTCTGAATTTGCTGTGAAAAGTCGTTCAAGTGATAACAATCTGCAAAATGTTGTATTCTTTGATTCACCGAGGTCATTGACGTCACCTTTCAATGGTATGTGTACACAGTATCTTCCACCTTGTAGCGTGACAGATGTATGCATAATATTGAATGGCAATTGATCATTAGAATAATGAAGTTATAATATTTAAAGTTGGAAGAAAGCATTAAGTTTAATATAAATAGATTAATTCATAGCAACTGTGGAAAGAAATCATTATTATAAAGTAAATACAAGTTCAAATAAAAGGAGTTACTAGTGATGAGTCATCCAAAACCAGTCTCATAACCAAAGGTTTTCAAGGTATAACCCAGGAAGGTAAAATAGTAAATAACAAAGCAGTACAGAATATGACCAAACCCACGACGAGGGAGAATAAATAGAAGAGAAACCCTAAAATAAGCCAAGATCAACCAATACAGGTGGTGTATTTCTGAATTAAAGAAGAAGATGGAGAAGATCCCAAGAAACCTGATGGCAACAAGAAGAAGATGGAGAAGATACCAGTCCCAGAAGGCAGGAGAAAAGAAGACTGAAGAAAGAAGAAGAGGGCAGCATCCTGAAGAAGATGTCATGCTCTTATAAAAGACACCCAAATCCCTATATCCCCAAAATAAATATCTAAAAATAAAAGTATAACGAAATAAAAACCACATGTATATAAATTTAAGAGAGAGGAGTGTATAAAGTAAAAGTTTCCTGTGAACTAAGATGAAACAATAATATAGTACCCATGGAACAAATCTCCATTGAAAAAACGCTAACCAATTTATTATGTTAATAAGACTATACGACCATTTAGCATTAACATAATATATAAGTGCAAAGTGAACCAGTGATAGTTTTGGGTATTATAAAAAATGAACCTTGTGTTTCATTCTTGGCAATCACAAACATTGGATGCAATGAAATATGCATTTTTCAATGACTTAAAATATGTACTGTGACAATATGTTGTTCATAAGACATGAATCTGTTTAAAATAACATTTTGTTTTACATGAAAAAAGAAAAACAGAGTTCATAATACCTTTTGAACAATTAATACTATTTATTTGTTAATGACAGGGTACAATTCCCCAAAGACAATGTAAAAGACGGTATAAAAACTGTAGAATCCTACTTATAATAATAGTTAGAAATAAGAATATAAATATAAGGTTTTTTATGTATATAGTACAAGAATGTTTAAAAATGTATTAGATATAAGGCCATTTGTTTGGGTCTGAAACAACTAACATCAGAACTATAAAAATAGTTACCACTTGTAAATAGTAGAGAGTAATTAAGATGTTAGTTAGTAAAAAACCTTTTTTGTAAGCCATATTTCCATGTTTAGAAATAAGGATTGTGTTGCAAAATGTCTGACTTGAAGACAACCATTTATTTAAAAAAAAAAAATATTCTTTATTTGTTTTAACTATTGTTTGTATTGTAACCAATACTAATAGTTTTTGTGTAATTTGAAAGCATGTTTAATTTATAATACTATTTGTAAAAGTCAGAGAGGGTATCACACATCATATATTTGTTTGTAAAATATTTTGTAAGAAAAATTGTTTAAAAAATCATAGGCCAAAAGAATGGAAACCAAACTTCATCAAAACAGAGAAATTGCTCAATTAAATGTAAATAAACAAAAGGGGTTTAGACAAAATAAACTTGAGATCATGCCATATAATTGCACATACCATTTAGAGAGATTTTAATAAATTATATTCAGAATTATGAATAAAAGTGAAAATGACTAAACTCAGAAATTTAGACATGGGAGTCATATATTTCAGAATAATGTTTAAGAATACAACTAATTCAATTAATTACCAGAAAATAAGGGAATAGGAACCTTTTAATACAATATAGAATTATTAATATTAAATATAACTGATAAAATGGCTGAATTTATATAATGACAGGAAGTAAATTTTAATGTTTTGACTTCCAAACAGTTTGTATACCAAACTGAAAGTAAAATTACTATTTTTCGGACAGAAAACACTATAAAATGGCATTATTTAATCTGAAAATAACCAGAATGAACTGAAAGATTAATTTAAATCAAATCTAGTGAATAAAATTGACAAATAACCAAAGTTTAGGCATTCATATAGTGAAAATGTAAAAATGTATACAGGATGTGAAAAAATATTTGAACAATGTTAAGGATAATATTATATGGGCTAAGAGTTTAATTGAAACTGAAGGAAACAGTTAGTTAATTATTGGTAGTTGAACGGTTAACATGACATACGTTTGATAACGTGGATAACCTAACCTATAATCGTCATACAAAGCGAGTGTATAGTGAGTTATTGTGAAATCGCGAGTGACTTGTAAAATACTTCTGAAACTATCATATTATAACAGAAACGATCAAGTAACACTCCATAACACAGAACAATATAAATCTACTCCGAAAAACACCATAAAACACTAGAAAACTGTATAATACATTAAACCAAATTAGTGACGGAATCGGAGAAAGTGTTTGACTTATAATTACACAGACATACTAAATACAACCCAGAATCACTACACCAGTCACTACACAACATATAACAAGAGATTTGCAGACACAAGAACAGGAATATTGCGTCAAAATACATTATTTGGAATGCAGCAGGAACGAGCAATATTTTGATCAACTTGACGGCGGCCATTTGCTTTGACGATCTCAGTGCCTTCTTCTTTGTTCAGCACAGCTGTTTGGTGAAAACAATTATTATATTTACAATTTATTATTCAATGTCTGTGTTTATTAATAACTATTAATTTGATTGTAACGTTATACTTTTTAAATATTAGCCCGATTTCTCTGACTTTGGTAATAACTGGCTGTTTAAAGAACCCTATATAATTTTTATATCATATACTTGTAACTTTTTTCGATATCCTGAGAATCGATACTAATCGATAAGAGTCAATATTGCTATTACTTAATAAAATATTAATACTTTTCAATACTTAATAGTTCTTTATTTCTTCAATAATACTAATTACTAATAATATAATTCTAATTGATAATCTACAAGAACTTTACCACCCGTAAGTGAAGATAACCTAAAAAAATAAAAAGGTAAACAAGTATCGATTGGTTTACAGACAGTCTTATGAGTGGTGATAGCTTATTTAAAATATACTAAAACTTTAATAAAAATTTTCAGAAGAGCATTACACTGTTTAAAACTTCACAGCCCTATATTAATTAATTGATCCTAATTAATTAATTAATAAAATTAAAATAATTTTTTTTAATTATTTTTTTTATAAACATAATTTTTTTTTAAAATTCCCTTCAAAACAATAAATTTTGTTTTGAAACTTTCGGCGAAGCCGAATATATATATTCCTTTATCAACTTTACGCTACTCGACCAGTCTTGCTACCATTGGGACTCGACCAGCTGGGAAACTTAAGGAAGTGTTTCAGGCCAGTAAGACGTCGACAGCCACACCAATTAAACACATTACAACTTACAACTTATTTATTTATTTTATTACAAATTGGCTAGTCCAAACAAAAGGGGCTTGATTACATCGGAGTCTCATACTTCACAATCTAATATCTATATCATCAACACACATCAACTTACATCTTTTATTATTTATTACAACCTTCATCTCTTGATGTTGTTTTCATGAACAAATCTTCACATAATCTGTCGTTTCCTGTAAACCTTTTCCCACTGCTGAATCTTCTAGGTCCCAAAAACGTTGTATATTTTTGTTCACATCATCTAATGTGGATAGATGACATACACTGATGGTCGATGCGGTGTTAACATTTAACTTGCCTGAGACGACCCATCCCAAGGCTGTGTTTTGTAAAGTGGGAGTTGTATCTGATGATTTGAACCTACCATCAAGTAACAAATCGAAAAATAGTTCTGCCCCTACTAGAAGAACAATTTCACTGGGCTCATTGTAATGTGGATCAGCTAATCGAAGATTGGATGGTAATTCTAGATCTGATTTTGGACTGAAAACTGTTGTGTTATGGATTGTAAAACTACACATTGGATGGTTGCTGTGTATGGACTAAACCTTGATTTGATGACACATTACATTGATGAAACTGGAAGTTTTTGTTGATGAATATCCTACACCACAGACCTCCACTGAAACACTGGATAATGATAAACCTAGTTTCTTCACCACCCTCTCAGATATGAAGTGTGACTGTGATGCTGAATCGAGAAGAACTCTGCACAAATGAGATTCCCCACGATGGTCCACTACCTGCACCACAGCTGTGGACAACAATACAGAAGAATTTGCACCCTGGTATGATGTATGAGAGGATATAGAAACCACAGATGACTGCTTCTGATGTTTACTTTCGACACTGGAACTTGGCTGCTTTGATTCTATGTTCACGGGATGTTGTTGCTGAGTTTCACCTGGCTTCTGCGGATAATGCAAAAGGGAATTATGACGTTTGCCATAGAGTTTTGTAACGTTACTGTGGAGCGTTATAAATTAATGGAATATGTGTAATATATAGATAAAAAACTTCAATTATTAATCATAGTTATAGAGGTATGATAAGATATGCAATTGTAATACACATAAAAGTAAGTAATACGTAGAGTAAAGAATGAACAGGGCGAGGCTTGTGTGCCGACAGTCTGTCGCCAGCGAAATAATAATACAATAGACGGTTGTACCTAGTATGTCATAAACGCATAAATTGTTTTTTGTATGAAAACAGCAAAAAACCGACATGTACCGTTAGAAAAAGCCGGTCGATGTCCTTCAGGAGACAAAAGATGACAGCCCAATATTTATTACGATTTTAGAAAGTAGCGTCGTTTTTAACAGCTAAGCGACCACGCGGTAAAAAATAACGTGCCCGCACTGTTTAACCAATAAGAAAAAGCGTCAGTTCTGCGCGCGTGAAAATAACGAGACAGGAATGGAGAATTTCAAATTCACCGGGGAATATTTCAAACTCTGGCCAATGAAAGTGTCTTCAACCAGAAATGTGGTGATGGAATCAATAGCAAAAATAAAAAGAGAGACGAAAACGAAGACGGGAGTTCTTTTAAGTAAATTCCAAGACGAGCACGCGAAACCTGCGTAGCTCTATACAAACTTTTAGTAATCTAGCGGAACGTCATAATAGTTTGTTATTTAAACGTATAAATTAGGTCACTAATAAAAATCGCGAAGTAACACGTTAAAGTATCCAGAAGAGTATTTATTTAGTGTGTGTAAAGTACGTGAAGGAAGAATATGTCATAAGTGCGCGTAAAGTACGTGTTCGGAAGATATTTCAGATGTGCGTGAGAAGTTGAGTTGAAAAGTATATTTATTTATGTGCGTGACGTAAGTACAACGCGAGCGTGTATTCAAGTTTAAGAAGTGCTAATCAAGTATGTGTAGTGAAAGTGAAGTGTAATAAGCGACGTAGAGCAGCTAATCAAAGTCTGGAATCCTGCAAACAAGTAACATCTAAAAATCTTAACAATTCAGAATTCTAATATATAAACATAAAAAAATTAATATCTACCATAGTATAACTCATCTCATTTTCAAAAAACCCACGCGAGTTCAGATACTAACAATGCAATTTATGTAATATGACATACTAGAAAGGTATTATTAGTAATCACTGTATAGTTAAGGTAATGAAATGAATATCGTAGTAATAGCAATTTGATATGAGTCATCTATAGATGTCAGATGAATAGAATAGAATACTGCAGCTTGTTAACTGAAGAATACAAAATAATAGTAATAGTGAAGAATCATAATACGTTGAAGCTAGTAGTAAAAGTATATTAAACGTATCAATAATGTTCTGTTAAATGTCATAATGTTATGATAAAATATCAAATGCCTTAGTTGTAAGAAAATGGAATAATATAGTATATTGGTATCTGAACTGAACGAGTTTTTCTTTCTTAATAAACCCTGGGATACTCATACTCTGGCGCCCAACCGAATTAATGAATTAGATAATAATGAGTAAACGTATTTAGTAACAGATATTAAAAAATTCAATCATAAATAAAATAAATCATTATAATCGACATCAAAAATAAGAGATTATTATATTTGTCGCCAACAACGTGGTGTAGTTGTTTAATATAAGTTATATTTGCCGCCCAACTAGTGGAGCTTGATTATAAAATTAAGTAAGCTCGGTAAAATGAGATGAGTAGAGAATAAGAAATAGAATATAAAAATTTAAAATTAATGTTAACCAGAAGTAAAACTAGAGAATTAAGGAATTTTAATAGAAATATAAATAGTGAAGTAAAAATTGCAAGTAACTATAATACCAATGATAGTGATGAAGGGGAGTTCGAAGTTAATAACCAGATGGGAGAGACGGGAATAATTGATGAACTAACCAATAACGAAACCGCACCGGTTCCTTCAGAGGCAAGGGGACGGGCAGAAGAAAACATAACCAGCGCAAATCAACATACAATAACAAACATAGACATGGTCACAATGCTACAACAATTAATACAACAAATGACAGAAAAATTAACAAAACAAATGACAGAAATCACTAAACAAATAACGGAAAACAATAAACGGACGGAAAAATTGGAAGAAAAATTAATGCAACACCTTACGGAAAAACTGGCAGAAAATGCCAAGCAGCTAGAAAAAAGAATTGAAGATGTTAAAGAGAGCATGCATGAAAACAATATACAATTAAAGAAGGATCTTGAACAGTACATGACACAACAGTTAAAAGAGCACAGATTGCAAGTAGAACAATAATTCAGCGAGATTAGGCGCGAGAACCGAGAATTATCAACAAAAGTGAGATCGGAAGCAAAGGAAGTGGTAAATGAAGAGATGAAAACATTTCAAACGCACGTGAACGAACAACTGGAGAGAAAAGAACAGGTAATCCGGCACACGCGAGAAGAAGTCTCACAAGAAATTAACAAGCTAACTAAAATGGTAGATCGAAATAATAAGAAACAAGAAGACCAAGTTCAGCAACACAGACAAGAAGTTAACCGTGAAATAAATGAGGTAAGAGAAGTAACTACAGAGCAGATACAAAACATATCACAGTTACAGAAAAACGATGAGAAACTGAATAAAATCATAAATTAATTACAGAGTGATCCGTGCAGTAAACTACACAAGATATATACGTGGTACAACCAAAAATTATACCGTCAGGAGAAGCGGAAATGGAGACTGGTACTGACGAAAGAGCTGGGTGAAGATTTAATTAAGGAGATCCACACAATATATGGTCATATTGGTATAAAAAGAACATATGAACTAGCAAAAGAATACTTCACGGGGGACCACTTGTCTAAATTTACAAAACGATTGATCCGAAACTGCGAAAGATGCCAAAAATGTAAGGATCACCACAGAAAGGGAATTGGTGAGACCAAACCAATATTACCAAAGGCCCAAGGAGAGATGGTCAGCATGGATTTCTATGGACCACTACCGACATCAACGGGTGGTGTAAAATATTTATTAATAATTATAGATAACTTTACTAAATATGTAAGATTATATCCCATGAAGAGAGCAACGACTGCCACACCAATTAATAAGTTAAAGGTATATATACAGGAGGCAGGTAAACCAAATGCTATATTAACCGATAATGGAGCCCAATTCACCAGCAAATCGTGGGTGAAGAACTTAATCCACCTTGGGATTAAACCGAAGTACACTGCTATTCGGAACCCATGTACAAACCTAGCGGAAAGGGTAAACAGACAGCTAGGGAATGTGTTTCGAATACTGGTGGGTGGACACCACACAAAGTGGGCTAAATATATTCGATTGGTAGTAAAGAGTATCAATGAAACATATCACGACACCATCACGACACCATCGAGATGACACCACATCAGGCTCATTGGGGTCGGAAACCAAAAAGAGTGTGGGAGATGTACGTTGACAAAGAACTGATGAAGGACGAAAGGAAGGTAAACCCAGGTGAACTCTAACAAAATTTGAAAAGAAAGGGTGAGAAGAGAGCGAGGAAACATAATGAAGGGAAAATGCAGCTGAAGTTCAATATTGGAGACCAGGTGCTGATCAGAACCAACCCGATCTCTGATTTAACAAATAAAATCACTGCGAAATTTTGTGAGCTCTACGAAGGCCTATACAAGGCCAAGGAGGTTAAAGGGGGTGCAACATACGTGGTAGCTGAGGTCGACGACCTTGAATCGGTGCGAGGCATTTTCAACGTCAGGCAGATGAAGCCATACTACCATGGATGAGTCATTATAATTAATAGGGAATTTGAAAATAAATAATATTAAAATTCCTTAACATAAAACAAATTTGTACGTACCTTAACATAAAAAATATATATGTAAATTTCTTTAACATAAAACAAATTTGTACGTAACTTAACATGAAAAATTTATATGTAACTTAACTTAATATGAAAATTTTTGTACGTAACAAATCTAATGAAAAAAAAAATTTCTGTGTGTGTGTAAATCCATGTAATGTACTAAGAATAATGTAATTTAAAGGAGACAGTGATTGTTTGAAATGTATGTTAAAGTAGCGGGTAAGCAAGGGTGTGAAAAAGTAGTATTATGTAAGGTAGAAGTTAGAGTGGTAAGATGTGAATGACCGCGCCAACCCTACGAGCAAAAGCGAGAGTGACGAGCTAAGGGGACCGGTTTTGACCATATTGTTAAAGTGTGTCACACCAAAATTGTAAACAAACCCTTCATTGAATGGTTATGCTGTAAGAGGCATACAAAATGATGTCTCAAATTCTCTAAGACAATTATAGAGAAATCATTTCGGGGGACAGATGTAACGTTACTGTGGAACGTTATAAATTAATGCAATATGTGTAATATATAGATAAAAAACTTCAATTATTAATCATAGTTATAGAGGTATGATAAGATATGCAATTGTAATACACATAAATGTAAGTAATACGTAGAGTAAAGAATGAACAGGGCGAGGCTTGTGTGCCGACAGTCTGTCGCCAGCGAAATAATAATACAATAGACGGTTGTACCTAGTATGTCATAAACGCATAAATTGTTTTGTGTATGAAAACAGCAAAAAAACCGACATGTACCGTTAGAAAAAGCCGGTCGATGTCCTTCAGGAGACAAAAGATGACAGCCCAATATTTATTACGATTTTAGAAAGTAGCGTCGTTTTTAACAGCTAAGCGACCACGCGGTAAAAAATAACGTGCCCGCACTGTTTAACCAATAAGAAAAAGCGTCAGTTCTGCGCGCGTGAAAATAACGAGACAGGAATGGAGAATTTCAAATTCACCGGGGAATATTTCAAACTCTGGCCAATGAAAGTGTCTTCAACCAGAAATGTGGTGATGGAATCAATAGCAAAACTATAAAAAGAGAGACGAAAGCGAAGACGTGAGTTCTTTTAAGTAAATTCCAAGACGAGCACGCGAAACCTGTGTAGCTCTATACAAACTTTTAGTAATCTAGCGGAACGTCATAATAGTTTGTTATTTAAACGTATAAATTAGGTCACTAATAAAAATCGCGAAGTAACACGTTAAAGTATCCAGAAGAGTATTTATTTAGTGTGTGTAAAGTACGTGAAGGAAGAATATGTCATAAGTGCGCGTAAAGTACGTGTTCGGAAGATATTTCAGATGTGCGTGAGAAGTTGAGTTGAAAAGTATATTTATTTATGTGCGTGACGTAAGTACAACGCGAGCGTGTATTCAAGTTTAAGAAGTGCTAATCAAGTATGTGTAGTGAAAGTGAAGTGTAATAAGCGACGTAGAGCAGCTAATCAAAGTCTGGAATCCTGCAAACAAGTAACATCTAAAAATCTTAACAATTCAGAATTCTAATATATAAACATAAAAAAATTAATATCTACCATAGTATAACTCATCTCATTTTCAAAAAACCCACGCGAGTTCAGATACTAACAATGCAATTTATGTAATATGACATACTAGAAAGGTATTATTAGTAATCACTGTATAGTTAAGGTAATGAAATGAATATCGTAGTAATAGCAATTTGATATGAGTCATCTATAGATGTCAGATGAATAGAATATAATACTGCAGCTTGTTAACTGAAGAATACAAAATAATAGTAATAGTGAAGAATCATAATACGTTGAAGCTAGTAGTAAAAGTATATTAAACGTATCAATAATGTTCTGTTAAATGTCATAATGTTATGATAAAATATCAAATGCCTTAGTTGTAAGAAAATGGAATAATATAGTATATTGGTATCTGAACTGAACGAGTTTTTCTTTCTTAATAAACCCTGGGATACTCATACTCTGGCGCCCAACCCAATTAATGAATTACATAATAATGAGTAAACGTATTTAGTAACAGATATTAAAAAATTCAATCATAAATAAAATAAACCATTATAATCGACATCAAAAATAAGTGATTATTATAGTTTGCTAGAACCTGCACCACAATTTTTGCTTCTGTGGTCGTAAGAAGACAAACAATTGAAGCATAAATCTACCTTCCTCACATGCGATTCTCTTTCTGGCATCTTCATTGCCTTAAATTTGCTACAGAAAAATATGGGGTGACTACTGCTAGGACACAAACTGCAATCCTTTACTGTTGCTGCATAGTTCACTGAAATGTTGTTTGACCTTCCTTTAACCTGCTGGGACTTATTCTTCGACACGCTCCTGTCTTCGACTGCCTCTAACAGTTTGCACTTCTGTTCCAGAAAAGTGAATAAATCCTTTAAAGATAGCTTCTCGCTGTTCTTTACGGTTCTTCCCACTCCACAAATGTTTGTTATCAAGTTGTGATGTTACAAAATGTATAATTAATGTATCCCAATGTTGGGTTGGTTCACCTAAATTTTCAAGTACCCGTAAATGTGTTTGTGTATTATCAATTAAATGTCTGATAGATTTTGCTGACTCCTTTTCTACTTTACTTTGATTAAACAAAGCCTTCACGTGTTTTCTTATAATGTAGCGTTTGTTTTCAAACCTTGTTTGCAAAAGTTCCCAAGCTGTCATATAACAACCTGGAGTTCCATCTAAAGATTGAAGGATTGTGGCCGCATCCCCCTTTAGAACAGATTTTAAGTAATCGAATTTTTGAACTTCTGAAAAAGACGTGTTTTCATGTATCAGCGTCTTGAAAGTGGTAGAAAACAACGCGTATTCTTCAAAATTACAATAAAAAACTGGTGAATTTATTGGCGGAAGTTTCACTGGAAAATTATGTGAAGTGTTTTCACCCTCTACCCTGTTTCCATTGCATGTATGACTATCAATAAAATTATGTACCTGATCATGCAGTTCAAAATACGATGTTTCAAAATTTTCACTCTCTTCATCATATTGCTGATCGTCAAAACATTCTATTTGTGTTTGCACATTGTTAAGTTCTGTTAAACTACCTCTGAATACTTCAAAACGTAATTTTAATTGGCTTAAGTTATCTTCATTAGTTTTATTTTCAAAAAGTTTCTAAATCTTGCCACTTTGCCCTTTACTATTGCCCGTATTTTTATTAAGTCAGCCTTTTGACTTATATCTGGTTTACTCATCTTGATTTTTTGTATTAATTATGAAACACACACAGAAATGGTTTATGTGATTGAATAAATATAGGAAATAATTATGCTGATTTGATTAAAAATTAATTAGAAAGGATTTGCTATTGTAAAGAATTGAATTGAGTTACGAAAGGATGTTACAGGCAAAAGTACAATAGTACAGGTTTGTTTATGAATAAAATGAACGGCCTCACCAGCTGATAGATAACGTTGGGTAGGTAACCAGCTGCCTCCACTGCGTCACGCCAATTGCCCTCTGATCTTGAAGCTGGACTGGTTGAGGTATGGAAACTCGTTGCAATGATGTCCACGCAAAGCACACGTTTTAATAACGAAAAAATTTGAAAATTGCTCACTATATCAATTTGAAAACTGTTTACTGTTCACTTGATCCGGCCCAGAGGACCAAATTTTATGGATTGTTTCATTAATTAACACGCAAGTGGACTGTATCACAAATTTATTGTACAAAAGAAAAAAAGCACACATGAAGAATTGCTACTTGCAACTAATAGATTTATTGTATAAAAAAAAAATATGCACATGAAATTGACACTTGAGATTAACACATTTGTTGTATAAGCACATGAAAACTTTACACTTGAAATTATGAATCAGTCTAACATATGTACCACACACATATCTGAATGACGACACACAGGACTGGCTGGCGCAAACACGAAGCGTCCTCATCAGTCCACCACTCAACTCTCTCACACTTTCTCTCTCTCTCTCTCTCTCTCTCTCTCTCTCTCCCTCTCTCTCTCTCTCTCTCTCTCTCACGCACACAAATTCATCCACACATACACACACAAAATGTATATATTCAGTTTATTATTGTACCAATAATATATAATATTCTAATACAATTAATATTTTATTTAACTGGAAAATATAAATGTTAAATTGGTAGCGGTACTTAGTATTTATACAAACGGCGGCTCTAGAAGCAATGGTGTTAGACATACAATTTTGCTTAAATTAAACACACATTATTTTGCAATTTGTAGGAAATTAAAGGGGAAAGCTATAGGAGAGGTGAAAAGACACAGTTGAAACGTGCAGCAAGTCAAGTCCTCAATATTGCAGAAGAAAATAGAAGGAGGAAAGAATAAAATAAATAAGATGGAGATGAAGAAAAAGAAGGAGGGGAAGAAAAAAAAGAATAAAAATTGTAATGATACTCAAGGACTACTAATTATAAATAGTATATTCAGATATTTATACAACATATAGTGAGAGGGGATGTTTGGATAGATACATAGCCTTAAATCTACTACTTTTGTTCTTATCTATTTTTACAGATTGACATACACTTAAATATTTTCCTTCGACTAAATGTACTGTGCCATATCGACCGTTTCAATTGATGAACACTAGTGATATTATTAAAACGTTCCTATACATTATTAACCACGTCGTCCGTTACGTAGAGTTCAACAATGGTAGTACTAGTTATGTATTTTTTATTCCCACCCATTGCTTCTTTTTCATTACAATTTGATTTTAACTATAGATTTGTTGTTCACTTACCAGTCGAATTTTTGGGAAAGTTAAAGTTTTGAAATATATGAATTCTCTATATGAAGTTATTATGAACATGTAATTACGCGCAATATATACACTGGCCTCTGCATGCTCGAAAATTACAGTCACAGTTCAGTCCGTTAACCGTTCCTCATAATATGTTCTAAAGCAGATATTTCAAACCCAGTTAAATGTTTACTTTGTAGAAATATATACGTAAGCACTTTCCATCATGATCTTTCCACAAACCCAGATCAAAATCTTGTTTTCAAACCCAATAATTAAAAATTGATCCACGTAATTTATTTTTAAATAACTTCCGCAAAAATATCAGCCTAATATGACGTGACTTTTGTGTTATAATATAGGCCTATTATTATGGAAACCTGCTACTACTTTACACTAAATGTAGTTAAAATTTATTACAGAACTGTATAGATGTAGGACGCGCCCTAAATTACTCAATAAAACAGTACTTGCGCCGTGTTCTAGAATAACATTAGGTAGTGAAAACGAACGGAAATATTAATTTCAATTGGATTTGCCATTTTCTGTGAATGAATAACAAAGAGATTGACTGTTACGACGAAAGTCTATTTGAATCATCTAAATTGAATAATATAATTTTATAAACAATTACTCGGTACTTAATCAGGCAAGAGGGGAGAAACATCTCTCATATCTTTCTTTATTTTCTACAAATGTCTGATTATTTAAAAACTAGGCACAAAATTACTTTACAAATGAGGACTAATTTCTTCCATTCTGCAAAAACATTTTACAATATTTTTGTTTTTTGTATCGGCCATCTAAGGACCAAATGCCAATTTCAATTCTTTATTCTTTGTTCTTTTCTTTTCCTCTAATATTCTTTCATCTTTTCACTGTGTCTCTTGTTCTTGCCTTCAGTCCACTTTGAACCTGCGTTTTTCTCTCTCCTACTTGGACTCCTTCCATTTTTAACACTTTTGCCCGAAAAACATCTTTTTCAATTGCTTCTTCTGCGTTTAAATTATTTTTTTCTAAATCCTTTTGGACTTCATTAATCCAACTTGATGTTGACTTCTTCCCTCACAGATACTTGAAGATCTGCTTTGTTAAACTATTGTCGTCAAAAGTTTTACGCTTTTACCTACTGCAATAGTGTATTTTTAATAATGCAGATAATGATTTCTTAGAAAGCTATGGTAGGTCGATAGATCAGTCATGTTTCGTTTGAAATGTGATTCTTTAGAAATTGCTTTCAACTACTTTTGTCACTAAATTACAATTTTACAAATAGTGTATAGTATATTTTCGGAATCCTGCAATGTTGAATAGCACGTTGATTTGATCAACGATCACATGCCGTTATCTAAATAAACGAACAACCACAATGTATTCAAAACATTTATTTAGTAGTAACTTTTATTGTGTAAAACTTTTAACTGTTATTTTAATAGGTTGTAGTTTCACTGAAGTTCTATTTAGAAGGTAATACATCTATAAACTAAAAAAGTATAGGGGATAGAAATTCTCATTATCCATCATTCATCTTATGGTCCATTCAAACTAATGGTCAAATGGTTCATTCACCATTCACTGCAATGATAATACAATACGTTATGTCTAGGAATTATTAAACATGTGTTTATATATAAACCGATGAAGCTAGGATCGTTAATTATAGTACTTATACGTATGTTCTCCTATAGTTTTCACTATTTCCAACATTAAAGCACAAAATTTTTTACTTCAAAGTAAAACAAATGAGATTAGAAAAAATCTCTGAATTTATTAATTTTACCTTAACTTATTTATAATTTTTAAAAAATGTTTAATTTCTTTTATTTTATTTTTTTACCCAGACAACATATGAGTATATTTTAAGAAATTATCTGCAATTGTGTTCATAAATCTTTGTCCTATAGATGTTGGAGTGGCAAACATAACTAAACAATGATAATTAGCTTACACCATTATAAATACCTGTACCATTTTGAAACTTGTCATCATCATTATTATCATCATCGTCGTCGTCGTCGCCGCCGTCGTCACCACCACCACCATCATCATCATCATCATCATCATCATCGTCGTCATCATAGTCATCGTCATATGTATCAATAAGAATAGGTCTCATGTCTGCCGCCCCTCCCATTTCGGGAAGATTGCTAAAGATCTGATACCCTAACAAACTGGCTCCTATGTAATCACCTTCAGAGATAGCCCTAGTCACAAAATCTCGCACCCTAAAGAAGCGCAGGCTAAGACAGCGTTTAAAATAAATATTTACCAGAATAGTATTCTTTGGAATCCCTTCAGCACAGGATACTGTAACTATCGAAGTACGTAGTTCCAGTTACCGTCCGTCCTCACGGCGGTAACGATGTGCAGTAAACTCCTCTTGCCCTCTCAGTTTTAACAGAAGGCCAATGTTTGTAATTTTGTCTGTCAATTCCTACTGTAAAATATTAAGTCTTTTTAAATTAAGTTTACAAATCTCTACCTCAATGTCACATTAATTAAACGTTATCTAAATTATTTTTCTTGGCTATGTTTAACTTAACAATTTTTTAAGTTGTAAAGGGGCGTAGCTTTATGATTCAGAACACGTAGGAATGCGCTTATTAGCCCTATTAGCCCTGCACGTATTAAAATCATATTACTATTCTGTTTGCGTCAAGGGGCGCGCTTGCATGAATTAAAACCAGTTTAATAATCGCTCACGCTTGATAATTACACGTAGAATTTACTGC
The DNA here is from genome assembly GCA_034769895.1 of Magicicada septendecula. Classification (NCBI taxonomy): domain Eukaryota; kingdom Metazoa; phylum Arthropoda; class Insecta; order Hemiptera; family Cicadidae; genus Magicicada; species Magicicada septendecula. The sequence goes on from CM068367.1 coordinate 158,403,054, forward strand.
TACCTATTTCATGTTGGGTTCCAGAAGGCGACGTGCCTTCACAACTCTGGAATGTTAAAATACTTTTTTTGCACTCAGTGAGCGCTGATGACTTCATAAAAATGCCGCTCGATACGTGATCGTAATTCGGAGGCGGCCGAACTGCGAAACAGCTGTTTTCAAAGTTTTTCAAGAATTCGGAAAATTTAGAAGACTTAGAGTACGCAGGAAGTAACTAGGCCTGTTCCTTTACTCAAACACAACATATTTCACATAATTTTTTTACTCTTCCAAACATTGTAATAGTTATATGGCTAGTCGTTACCATAATTATTTTAAATTTTCCTTATCAAAATGTCGTTATTGTTAATTTTTGTAAATTCAATCTCTCTTATGCTTGAGATGTTTCTTACTTTATGTAACAATTGAAAATATACAGAATGGGCCATAAATCGCTTTGCAAAAAAAAAGCATTTTTTTATAACTTCTTGTGACACACATGTTTATAACGTCGTCACACATACTTTAAAACTTGTTAAAACTTATCTAGTTAATAGCCGAACCTTACAACCCGTTTGATTATTTATCAATTTATAGTAGAGGGAAAATAAGGGTCTGGCAACGATGAAGGGGGGTAGTGGGAATGATTTATTACTCTGACGTCACCGATTAATGACGTTACTTGACGAGACGGTGTGGTGGATAATGACGTCACAGAGGCCATGGTAGTTGGTTTCTGTGTGTTTGTATGACGTCCCATCGGGTGCCGTTACGCAAAATTACTCAGTTAAAATTTGGGGCATCGGGTACCTGACAGGCCATCGGACACCGTACCCAAAATTGGTCGGTTGAAATTTGGCGATTAGTAACATCACAGAGGCCATGGTAGTTGGTTTCCGCATGTGAGGTCACCTGCATGTTGTTATGACGTCACATCAGAGAGCAACGTACTGGACCAGTGTCAAACCCTCTACTTCTCATCACTTCCTAGCGGCCTGAGACGGACGAGAGTCGCTACGCCTTTTTTAAAGTGATTTCCCCGTTTTACGGACATGCAAAACAGGCCTACTCCACGTTACCTAACACTGTATGGTTGTCGCGTACAGAGCTAGATAAAACAAATATACACTGTGCAATGTTTTGTGTGTGTGTGTGTGTGTGTGTGTGTGTGTGTGTGTGTGTGCATAGCCTATATACTTAATTTTTTGTTATATATATACTTTATTTATTTATTTATTATTTTTTAATTGTATTATTTTAGAAACAAAAATCAGCATTATAATTATTACAGAGATGAGTTTTCATGTTTGTACACATCACCTGTCTGCTTGCCGTTGTTCGTCACACACATACAGACAATAAACCGCAGCTACACCAACATAAAAAACAATTTTGAGATACTACACTACTTACCTAAAACTTAACACCGCAGAACAATACGAAATATACAAACACTACACAATACAACCAAACAACATACTTAACGACCAATTACACTTTAAATCACACGCATTCTTTGACACAATAATACACAAAACATACAATACTTCGGAATCCCGCGCCAACCCCATTCCACCTCCACACCCCCACACAACCTACCAACTAGAAAAAACCGTTACAAACTCCGGACATTCAGTATCACACCTCGCTGTGGAAGGCGAACATCACGCTGAAACGTCGTACGAAGAAAATAAACAAAGTAAGTTTCACATGTTGAAAGTGTAGTAATTAATATTCATTAAGTGCTGTGAAAGAAGAGGATGAACATTGAAAATAACATTTATATGTTCCTAACGCCTGGTAAATATGAAGTGAAGTGTCTACATACAAACAAATTCTGTAATGTAATAGCGCCATGAGACAAACATATATCTAATGGTATATTATATGATTATACAGTTAAATTTCCTAACACTTGGTAAAGCGAATTTTCTATACATAACCTGTAATATAAGACACATACACACATCTTCTGTTAGAATAATGAATACATATTTCTAAATTCTGATTTAACTATTCAACCTGAAATGTGTATTAAAACAAATGTTAGTTACGTTCTCAATGGTAACATAGGTATAGCTGCACAGTATAGACGCACCTTTTATACTGTAAAACGTATGTTAACGTACTCAGACTATCAGGTCAAGTACGTCCTGTTCAATTTTTTAAACTTACGGTCAAAAAACTGCGTTGATCTGTACAAAGAAGTAGTTCTGCCGTCAGAGGAGTGCATTCATCTATACAAAGGATCAGTAAACTCAAGTGCGCTAGGTAATAAAGATGTGCATAATATAATTTAAAATAAATACAGTACTTGCAAATAGTTACTTATCAGTAGTGTAATGTATATGAGAGATATAATCAATCATTTATATAATGATATAAAATCTTTATTTCCTGAACATGACAATTAGATATATTCCCATTTGTGTGTAAACCTCGTAATTGGGTATATATCTATGTTTTACTATATATGACTGATATAATGTGTTATAATACCGTTATTTTTAAAAGAAATCAAATCCTGAACGGGCCATAATTTATTTTGATTCGTAACCACTGCTGTCCCCCTTCATTCATCTGTAACTACTTCATAAGCCACCAGAAACCAGCTGACTCGTATCCGCTACTATAGACATTGCAAAAAAAAGCCAGCTGTCTCGTCAAGTACCTGATGCCCCAGATTTAAACCGACCAATTTCGCATAACCGTACCCGATGATCCATACCAATTATCTCGACATCTGTGACGTCATAAAAAACACACAGAAACCAACTACCATGACCTCTTTGACATCATTATCCACCACACCGCCTCGTCCAGTGACGTCATTAATCGGTGACGTCAGAGTCATAAATCATTCCCACTACCCCCTCATCATTTCCAGAACCCTTATTTTCTCTCTACTATTTATGGAACCTTACAGACCGTTTGTTTATTTATCAGTTTATGGTAACTGCCAAACTCAGAATATATTCTAGTTTCAAGTAATTTATGGGCCACATTGTATAATATTCGACTACGTATAATACACGCGTTTGAAAAGTAGTTATAGAAATGATAGGGAAGTTATAACTATAGCTTGTTAAAGATTATTATCAGTATTCAAAAGTGCTATAAAAATGTTAACTATACGAACGTCTATCCTATAAGCCCACAAAAATTTTGATTAAAAACTATTGATTGATAATAAAGGCAAAAACTTATTAATGCGTAATCACGTTGTAATCATAGTAACTTCAAATACAGTCAAAGCTGTCAAATTTTAAAAATATGATACTAAAAAAGAAGTTATTTAACCAACAGTTCGTCATTTTTTTGTAATTCTGTCTGTAGTAATAGCATTTTAATGGTACCAACTTCAAATTTGTCTACAAGAAAGGGCAATTTTATACATACGTGAAACTAGTTACATTAATTCATTTTTTTAGAGTAAAATTAAGACATGTAATTTGGCGATATGGTCGCTATACATACTATCTGCTTAAAACATGTATTTATTTAGAAGATTATAAAAACTCGTACGTTTCAGAAACAGTCACAGACATTACTGTTTACAGAATAGAAAAGTAAAAATTATAATTTATAAATCTTTTATCAGTAGTATGTAATTTGAAAAGAAAGAATAATATTCATCGTAGTATAATATTTTAGCATAATATTTTATACTTTTATGATTTTTACATACCGCCTGTGAAATATATCACTATACAATACTTAAAATCTCCATTTACTATATTATTTTTTTCTTTTACTTCATGAGCACAAGACTTGAATAGAGAAAACAAGAATATAAAAATAAGCACAGTACGAAGTTGCAGTGTAATGTTGTTAGAGGCGACGTCGAGGAGAAAATAGGATTTTCAGTTGAAGTGCAGTTTCCTGAAGGCGGAGGCGGAGAAGCAGCAGAAAGTTGTAACAACAACAGCGAGCAATATCAGATCTTAACCTACGACGTGAGCGAGTGAGTCAGCTCAGTGATCCAATTCGTTGGCTGGAGTGTTTTTACTTCATATTCCGTCTGTTCTCTTAAACGTTTTGTTCTTTTAAAGTAAAATTAAGTAATCATATTTGAATCTTATTTATAAAATATATTTATGGGCTTGTAGTCTTGGTAATTTTAAGTTGAAATGGGTAGTAGAATGTAGACAGCCGAAATGTGCTTCTTAAATTGTCTCCTTTTATACTCTTTGTAAGAAAGGGGATCGATTAAGTTAGAACATATTATGTAAGTTTATAGAAAGAGAAGTGTGGATAGGCGTAGGTATAGAAGGCTTTTAGCCCCCCCCCCCCCGGTGACTGATAAAGCCAGGAATTCATAAGGGTTGAGTCAGCTGAGACTATGACTGGATGTCGTGAAAAATGATAAAAACTAAGAGAGATCCAAGTTTGAATCCACGTTTGAGATATGATAAATTGCGGGGTGCTGTTGTAATGGTTACTTCGAATTTGTACGTACAGTTATAGCAATCGTGCTAAAGAACACAACCTTTTCTTTTTTTTTGAGGTGGGGAGTACATTTGTGCAGAGGGCATAGGACTCCCTCGGTGTAACACATAATGTCGGACAGACTACCCACAAATAAACCCCTTCTATAGCAATTGGTTCTGGCCTAGGACCGTTTATCACACTAGTTCGGGCTAGGCCGTTTTCCTGCGCCCAGCTGACTCCCATCTTTATAGATCTCTGACATTACAAGCGATCCAAGTCTACCTTCGTCGCCCGAATGGTTCCCATTATGTAACGTTCTATGTTATTGCAGGCGACCTCCACTAGAACCTAGCTCCTACGATGTTGTCATGAGCTATCCTGCCGATCTCCACCACCAAGTGGCTCTTCTCGGGGTAAAAATGTAACAGGTGATAAAGGTGTGCTCCGCATCGTCAACGACACCCGAATGGTATACGCAATGTGGAAGAGACAAGCCCTCGCCATCTTGTGAAGGTATAAGATCACTCAATTTACAAGGTCGCTCATGTAAGCAACAAAATGCGAGTCGAAGACATTTTGGAAGCTATGAGACAACAGCAAGAAATTCGAGAAATAATAATAATAATTAGTGAGTTAGTGTACTTATATTCTACATCTAAATTGTAGTTAAATAAAGTGGAGAAGGTTTTGTGATCTGTGCATTGTAAATCGTATTCTTAACTCACACTGTTTAAATAGCAAAGTTATCAAAAGGCTTAAGCGGACGGTCATACTGATCAGTCAGTGTTTCGGTTGTCACGCAAGGTCTACAGTGTTCAATAATGCGTCTCAAGGCTGCAACTGTGTCCCTGCAGTGCAGGGAAATTGTTGAGAAGCATGGTAAAATAGTTAGGAGAAAGAGAAAAATTAATGTTTAGGCTAAGTATATACTTTAAAAATAATATGAAGGTGACCTGCCTCTGCACTGGACAGAAATTGATTAATTGCCTCCGTAGTTTGTTTTATTGTTTTATTTTATTTTGGAATAAATATTGTTCCAACGTGTATTAAGACGATTAAAATGCTTAAGATTGCTTTATTGTCTTTGGAAGGGATAGCAATTAATCCTAATAATCCGTTTACATACACTCGCTAACCGTCTATTACAATTCGGAATTTATTATAAAATCTGAATATACATATATAATTAGAAAAACAAACAACTATCTATTTGTTATTAAATAAACTACTTTAAAGAACGGCCGCTTGAATATTTTTCTCTTCTAAGATTTGCACTGTTTGGAAGTTGTGATTTAAATGGTGCACGCGACGTATGGCCAATGTACGTGACTGGGTTTAAGAGTCGATCACTTCTCCCGGGCTTGTTTGCTTCTGCTTGTCGCTATCAGGCGAAACAGCCCGGTCCGGATTTGGCCAATAAATTGCCCACTGCTTACAATTGTTTGCCCGTTGGTTGCAAGTTTTTATTGTTCTTGTTTAAGGGTGAACGATCTTTATTGCTGTGATTCAGTAACCAATATACAGTATATTTTCTTACAGGGATTTACCGCTTGTGACAAATAAGGCCAATCAAAATAGGAATTAAATGGAAAAACTAATTTAAAATGATTGTGGACAGTTATTTTTCGAACATAGTTATTTCCTCATCACAAATCGTCTTTTAAAATTGGAATTTTTTTTAACAAAATTAAGATTAATTTTTGTTTCTATTAAGTTTAACGGTTCATATTTTATTACTAAGGTTGTATTTTAAAAATTAAGTAACCTTTTATATCTACAGTGCTACAAATATTTTTTAATTGTAAGTTGCAAAATATTATACTTTGTAGTAATAAACTAGCTGTTATAACAGCAAGAAAAATACTTAGAATATATTCTACAATGTTACTACAGTTAACTGTGAATTTAACATTTTTAAACACATTTTGTATAACGATATCAGAAAAGTATATTATGTTTGTCTAAACATACATTTCATTGTAAATAACAGTATCAAATGGGCAATGGTGCTCCCGTATGACACTTACAGTTGCTAAAAAGAGTGGGGATATGAATGCTATGGCCCATCGTGGCTGAATCATCTTACATTCATTTGCAAGAATACACTTTGAAGTTCACAGTTCACTAGTTTTCCGTCAGTCTATCTAATTAGACCGCTTTAGGCTCAAAAAGATTCAATTAAGTCAGATCAATAAGACATAAAGTGATTTAAAGTATGTTTAGTAAACAAATATTTCCACTTCTGCCTGACTCTCTCATTTCCCTGAACAAAGAATACAATTCAAAATTGTTTTTTGAATATTTGAGTACGTTTTACCAACCATTTTGCAAAATCTGGAACCTCTGTGTCTTGACCTTAAAACAAATTTCCGTACCTGATTCCACCACCACGGTGCATCAGAACAAAATGTAAACTTAGGCCTACATTTGTATGTGTATAGTTTCTAATAAATATTTCCACGCACTTTCCATAGTTCAGCACATTCAAACATGATTCATATAACATGTTTTTGAAAGTTCAGTTTTAAATATAAAAAATGTGACAAGTAAAAAAGAGATATTAAGAAGGCAATGATTAAAATGATACCTAATTTATAAAATTTTGTTACAGAAAGCACAACAATCAGCAATTAACTTAAAAAAACCTACTAATCTTTGAGTGAAATTAGCATAGCTTTCCTACCATAGAAATATAGATAACATTTATATACATGAAGATTCGTATTCCTATAATCATTATGAAAATGACTAATAAAATCTATTTTTTTACTATTTCATATAGTTTGTATATTATTATCTAGGATACTTAATACGTTTCATAAATATCATAATGTAAGCGTGGACGGAAAAGCAGGTACGCCATTGTTCGCGTTATATAAAGTACACTATTGGAATATTTAAAACAATAATAATTTTTTCCTATTGGCAGGTGTCAAGTGTTTCTATTCTGTCACTTTATGTACAGTGTACAGTGTACTTTCAAAACCGCCCTGTCTCAATTCTGTTGTGTTAATTTACTTAATAAGTAATCCAAGACGGAAACAGAGAAACAGTTTACGATTTCCGTTCTTTGCAACTAAGGTAAAGCATTGTAAATTTACTTATGTCTTAATATATGTTCTTTAACATAACAAATTGAAGTAGGTATGAGGAAACTGTAAATACAGCACGGTGTATGACCAAAGTTTATGATAAAGTAAACCTTGTTTAAACAGCCACTTTGCAAGTATGTAAGACAGAATGTACAAAGTTATTTTGCAACAAACGTAATGGTAAAGTAGGAAAAAGTACGTAATTAAAGTTTGTTTTGGCAGAAAGTACCGAGTTATAGGCACTATATCTCCTATCTGACAATCCCCTCAGTCGTCTAGATGGCGGTTGTTATCGAAACGCGGTACTTACAGTATTCAACTGCTCGTAATAACAAAAGAGATGTGCCAGTACTGAACACACAATTGGTAAGTGCTGAGTAAACACTAATGGACAATAAATGCTACGTTACGGTATCTCTCTGTTAACTTTATAAGTGTAATAAACGGAAGAGAGTAATATCGTTTAACAATGTCACGTCTCAATTCCAAGTTACGCGGTAGGGGAAGGGGAGCAATTGAGAAGGAAATAAATGTCCAGTAAACACACAAAATAACAGTGTGTATACGCATCCAGCGTGATAGTACACTAGTTGTAAAATTCTCCAAAGCGTGCTTAAATGTCACGGACAGATAATGATATTGATATAGCTTTATACTGACGTTGTCTCTTTGTGTAAAAGTAAAGTAATATTGTTGCCAAGGCAGGTACACGTTGTACTTGTCAGGATTAAATGTAGTAATTGACGCCGCGTTAATGGACCACGGTCAGTTACTATCAAATCGTACAAAATCCTGTCAGTAGCGGTCTAGAAGAAAATTAGAACCCGGTGAATTGCGACCTTATAAGAACAGATAAATACGTCGTTCCGTCGCATCTGACCGGAACCGGCACCAATCGTCATCAGCCGTGGCTCTACAACCTTGGAGGATCTTGGCCTGCTCTAAGAGTCGATACCATTCCTCCCTATTGCTTCCCCTGGCTTTCCTGTTTCCTATGTTCAGCTTTCCGAGGGCTCGTCTATCTGGTCTTTGAATCTACTTCGGAGTCTTCCCCTTTTTCTACTACACATTGGTTTCTGGTAGAAAATATATTTCGTAGGCTGTCCTTCCTCCATTCTCTCTATGTATCCAAACCACCTTAGCCTGTATATTTTGATTATCCTGACAATGTCCGGCTATTTGTAAAGATGGTATACGCCTTTTCATAATTATAGCACCTGCGCCACATTCCACATTCTTGTACTCCTCTAAATATTGTTCTTAGAATCCGTCTTTCACAACAGCCTAGAAGTCTCTCGCTATTTTTTGGTCATTATCCAGGTTTCTGAAGCTATGTCAGCACTGACCTGATAGGTGTCTTTATGTTTTTTGTAAATTAGTCTTTATGGAATATTATGAGTAATAACACACTATTTTTTATAGTGTGTTATTACTCATAATTACCGTTCTATTTTTAAAAAATAGGTTTTTAATAATTGTGTTCTGACTATAGGATGTATTGGTCAGAAAATTGAATAGAAAAAATGAGAATGATTAACAAGGACGGTGCTATAAATGACAACGATAGGAGAGATAAGACATCAATTAAATTAACAAGCAACAGCACTTGATTAAATGACATGTACAGGAGTAATAAAATAAACTTGATGGAAAAGACAAGGCGATAAAGTGGAAGATGACTTTGTAGGATAATAGATTAGAGTCCTAGAAAATAAGCGCCCACTGCAATGTGGAGAGATTACCTTGTTGTGAAGTCAGTGTACGTAGAAGGCGGGATAATGTTTTCTCCACAAGCGTATGATTAATTTAATATAAGACCTCATAACTTTTATATCTGTCTTTCCTGTGTTTACCAAACAGACATACCAACAAAACGTAACTTACGTCTCCACACTCTCTGTTTCGTTCTACATAGGACGAAATCCCCCCTTCACCACATGAAATTCATATAATAAATAAACCTCATTTGTTTAACGTCATTCATTTGTTAAAAAAATTTGTTTCCTGAGCTCGTAGTACAGTTAATGGTGTGGAAACTGAGATTTTGTATCATATAAAAATATAAAACAAGGTTCCACGTCGCGTGACGGAGAGCGATGGTGCCATAACATCAATCATTCTTGTCGAGCTGACGCGGCGTAAAGAAAATATAAACACGAAAAACTTAACAACACCTCCTATTATTTACACAATGTATTTATCAATTTGTCAACTGGTTAGTTTGCGTGTGGCACTGATTAAACAAGGAATATAGGTATACTTAAAAGCTAAGTCTAAAATCTGCAGCCTGTTTCGCGCATTTGCGGGGTATATCTCGTTCATGAAAAGTCCGCTAAACTATACTGGAATACAGTATAACAGCTGATAATGGTTATTAAAGAAAATTGTATAAATTATTAATAAAGCCCTTTGCAACTTATGGTGATGGCGCGTGGAGGTTAAAATCCGGTCTGTAGCATATGTTCTAGAAAGATTAATTAACAGTAAGAATATTAAAATTTTTTATAAGGGTAGGTGGAAAGATTTTCTAGCAAATGTCTAAAATGGTGCACCCTTCAGGAATCTGTGAATTTTGGGTATAACATCCGATCCACTAAACGTCCATATCCCTTTTCTCTTCTAGAAAACTAACCTGGAACTGTTTGGCACTATATTTCGGGCTAGGCCACTTGTTCATCGGCTTTAGGGCTCAAGTCTGGCTTGTCATTCTTCTTCTGTATTATGTTGTCCAAGTCTGTCTTCTTCACCCCAAAGAATCTCTTCTGCGAAGCGAGCCACAGTTATTTTCCCTTCGAATAATTGCTTCGTCAACGATATTCTGGGAGATCTTTTGCCTAATATCTTCTTGCAACGATCTCTTATGTTGCTCCCATCTGTGTTAAATATATGTAAGTTAACATTACTAAACCTGTATTTCAACTTTGGTGATTATTGACTCATTTATGCTTGTAGGCATCTTTACCACTCTCCTAATGAGAATGATATTCATATAAAGGTAAACTGAAGGTACATAAAACATTTACTATATTGAATAACACCATTAACACCATAATTATTGAACTAATTATTATTGATTATTAATCATTATATTATTAATTAAGTATTTATTATTATTATTATTATAGTTAATTATAATTATTATTAATTAATTATGATTATTAATTAATTATAATAATTATTAATTATTGATTTTGTTAATATCACCATGAAAATTCTAGGTAAATTTAAAAATGTATAGGCCTATATGATAAAAAGATGAGAAGACTAACATCACTTTTACATTTTCCTAATTTAATAATATTCGTTTTATTAGATGACGAGATCCGTCTCGTTTAAATTTTATAAATATTTTTTATTGTTATTATTATTAATTCGGTGCTGTGAGTTCGGTTGTATGTTGTTTCGTTGAACACTTAAGTTGGTTGGTGTGTTGCTTGGGTTCGCTGAATGTGTATTATAATTCTGCTCTTCGCTCGTCGCTGAGATGAAGCTATTGGTGTACGCTTTCACTGAAAAAACATAAGGATTGGTTTATCTTAGTACTTACTTGTGACGGTTGGTTAATAGTAATGTTGAGGTGTATTACTATTAATACAGTGAGAAGAATTCAAATCAACTTCTTGCCGCCGCCACGCTGCCAACCATGTGTCGTTCAACTAAGTTATAAAGTCTTAGTCTAATACAATAATAGTCAAACTCTTGGATAGGTTATGAATTGGTTTTTTATTAATCGAAATCATTATTAATGATTACTGTTATACAATAATATTGTTTACTTTCTTTAAAAATTTTTAATGTTGTTGATAGACTCTTTCAAATAATTAGATCTCAGGGTTTCCAGACTGAATCGGCCTATCTACCGTTCTGGACGTTAACATTTCAATATATTAATTAATAAACAACGCAGATTATTTTAGACCGCAAGATACACTCAAATCAAAACAATGCACTACTATGATAGTTAGTATTAGGAGAGTGATAACATTTTTCATAATTCTTTAACAAAAAAACGTAAACATTGAACAAATGTTCCTTATTGGAATTGTAGGTTAAGTTGTTTCATTGTAACCTAACTTACTTGATTTTAAATGATTAAAAATTCCTTAAATATGTTAACAGTTTCGTATAACACAGTTATAATGGGAAACTAGTGATACTTTCATCATTTTATCTTCTTTCATTTGGATATAAACAAATTACCAGGTATTTTGAAATTACCCACTTATATGGTTGATGATTATATTACATTTAGCTATAACCTTACATTTAAACACACTATAACACTAAATATACTATATTTCCAGGGTTTCTTTTAATTCCCTCATTGACGATTCAATGTCTCTTGTTCTACAAGTTCAACTTTACTTAATTAGTAAGTTAAAGCTGGTTAATGATCATATTTTTAATTATTACTTGTTTGTTTTAATTACTGAAATCTTTTTTTCCATATAGGTTGGGTTATATTTTATCTACGTTTATTAATTAATTTCGCTGATAGCGTTCCTTAATTATTGGATTACTTATTTAAAATATTTGCCATGGTTACTGATAATTGCGTACTAAGTCGTTCTGGTAGTATCACTATTTCACAAAATTTTCTTTTTTATTTGAATGAGATTAATTTTGATTAATTCATTCTCGCTCACTACCTATGCGCACATACTCCGTTTTAGGTCACTAGTTAAAGAAAACTTTCACTATCCTTATATCCGACCTAACCTCAACTTGGCATTTCTAGGTTAGACGCTTTCGTCAGCTGTCGGCTATCAATTCAGTACTTTTTGGTTACGATGACCAGCGTGGAGTCTGCGTCGATGCTTGAGATGAACTGATGAACTTACCTGTGTCGAGATCCTGTACCTAATAATTAATAACGGGCCCTGATTGGCTAATTGTTCTAATTTTCGTGAACTCTCGTTAACACTCGGCAAAATAGACGCTTATTTTGGCGTCAGTGTCTGGGTTTGAGGCTCTGATTTTTTGGTTTCCCTTGTACGCCCACGGGCTTGTAATTATTTATTTTTTTTTATAATTTGAATAATTCACTTATAAATACACTGATACTATTTTCATGACTACTACCGTTTTTGTCTTTTTATCACGAGTATTTTGGTTACCCTCACCATATAGTTCTGATAACGATTAACAAAATGAATTTCTTACAATTTCTTACGAACTAATGACATATCTTATTTTCTACCTTATTTTATTTATATTGTTCATTTTCGGATAAATAATTATTATGTTTATTCAGTTATTAACTATCACCCCTTCTCGTTAAAGTTTTAGGCGGTAATTCGTTAAAATTGTCACTTCTAGTTTAGGCCTACTTCCATAATTTTTCTATGTTTTTATCACCTTCTTATATTAACTATTCTTATATTTATTGCATTATTATACTCCTCTTTTGTTCTTTGTGATAGCTTATCAATACTGCACAGTAGTTTTTTCACATTATTATTTAATTATTATTCCTAAGTATTACTTTACTTTTGACTAGACTCTTGGTCTATTGTCATTCTAAGTGTTTATTACTTATTTCATAAACTTAGGGGTTTGTAACCCATATTTGCTGTGGCCTATCTATAATGAACTAATCATTACCACTTCTGATTATATCAGCACTAGCTATTATTGTTTTACTTTACTTTAATTACATTTTCTCTTACTATTATTCAGTATACTTGGGTGTTAAATTTTTCTTATTTGATTTTTTCACCTTTATCTTTTCATCATGTTTGTGTTAGTGTTGTTATAGAAATTCTAATACTTGGCAGTGTTTAGATCTGATCTTATATTCTGACATTTGTTTACATTCATCTAAACTTCCTGCATCTACTAGTATCAGCTATGATTTACCTATAATTTACATTATTATTATTAATTTTATGGCGATAAACACTGATTTGCCTCACATGAATGTTATTATGTCTTAGTTAATATCATTGACTGAGTCCCTATTCTTTTGTCATAGTTTTATGTGTGGTTTTTGTTGTTCCTGGTACCCATACTATGTTGTACTGTTGATTACATTAATTTACACTTATACTGTACACAAATTGCTTTATATTATTACTTTTTGTAACTGGAATGCTCCTTATATTCTCTAGTTTGTTTACATTCCAATACATTTTAGTTTAACATCATTCCAGTCACTGCTTTTTACTATTTCATTGGAAACTTGTTGGCCAGTTTAGGTTATGTCCTATCTTGGATTCCCAACAATGGTTGAATCTCAGATTATGTTTTTTACTTATTGCATGATTCTTTACATTTACTTAAAGCTGATTTTTATTGTTTATAGTTATTTATCTTTTTTGTTACTACCTCAACCTTTATTGTTGAGTAATAGTTGTCTTTGAGAATTTTATTTCTACTTTACAAATTTTACTAGTCCTTTAGACATTATCTAGTTGTCATTTTTATACATTACTAATTTATACATTTACAACCCTTATATTCACTCTCCTTCTTAATTTCTACTATCAATATTTTACTTTTGAGTTCTGGTTGTACCGTCAAGTCATTAAAATCAGTTTATTAATAGTTTCATGTCAGTGTCAAATCACAGCTTAGGGTTTTAAATCAAGTTTTTTAAATCACTTTTATTTTCTTTATCATTAATAATATATTATTCTCTTGGTTTATTTTGTTCTTATTATTACTAGTTCCTTCTTGTATTTGATTTGATTTTGTTTTCCCTATTCACAATGATTCCTTTATCCTCCTTAATAAATTTCTTCTTGTTATAGGTGTTGTAGTTTTCTTCTCAGTGTCCGATCTATTGGGTATTTGGGTCAACGTTGTCTTGTCTTTAGTTGTCTTCGTTTCTTCTATAATACATTTACTTATTAATTATAATTTATTTTATTCCCTTATTTTCATCATAATTCATACTATGTTCCTGTTTACATGTTCATATTTTGTTGATTATTTTGTTTTGGATAGTTTTTAATCCGTTTGTTTTACCTTGGGTTTTGGGTGAGTTATATGTACCATAACAGTTCATAACTTTTAAACAATATTTCGTTAATGGACATTTCACCTATTTAACGTAGTAAGCGTTACACATTGTTTTTCTCTCAAAGCCGTTATACAATATTAGTTCAGTGTCTCCGAAATGAACGACTTCATAGGATGAAAAATGCCAACTGAGTCTTTTCTGATATAGTTTCCTTTTTGACTACATTTTACAAAGGATCTGGTTTCTACAGAACTTAAGAAACCATTTTTTTCTAAACAAACATTACAAGTAAACTTGTTCTTATTATTTTTTTAAATACAGGTAATAATATTCCTTTGTAATATAACTTTAAAAAAAGTTCTAAGTTCTCTGTCCTAATTCCTTATATTATTTATTCAAATGCAACTTCAATACAAGAAAAAGTTACGTAACGCCTTACCTAGCCTTACGACAGCTAATTAGAGCTATATTACAGGCATTAACGTAAGACAGCGCTGATGAAATTACGTGACAGTTTTCTTTCTGACGTTACATTCCACTCCCCCGTGGGACAGAAAAAGAAAGAAAAATTGCCAGTAGCGTTGAAAAGGCTTAGAAACGTATTTTGCTGTCTGTGAAACTAGACGGACGCGTAATACAGATTCGGCCTTATTTCACTATGTAAGTGAAACCAACATTACCTTCGTTTTTACTTACAGAAGTTAGTTACACATCGGTTTGTCACAGTGTACATCTCGTTCCTCTTATCCTATTTTTTCCATTTTAGGATTTCACCTGCTAACCTGCATATGTTCTTAAGCTATAACATTTTCTTGACCACATATTTAAAAATTTGTGGAAAGCTTAAAACTTTATTTAAGCTGCATACTCCGATTATTGAGTAAATGCTGAAAGGAACACATTTTACCAACTCTTGATAAATATACAATTTATATTTCAGTCACTTTCAAACATCATTCGTGTATGTCAAAAATTTTGAGTCAAAAAGTTTACTTAAAACGCCATTTTTTAAAAATTACTACCCGTGTTCGGAATAGTCTAAGAGGGTAGAAACAAATCCTAGGCTTTACAGAATTACTACCCGTGTTCGGAATAGTCTAAGAGGGTAGAAACAAATCCTAGGCTTTACTGAATTACTACCCGTGTTCGGAATAATCTAAGAGGGTAGAAACAAATCCTAGGCTTTACAGAATTTCATTTTAGTCTCCTTTCTTGTTTTCCTACAGTTATTTTAAAATTCTGGCAACTAAAAATTTATTTATATTTCTCTCAATGTTCTCGACAAATTTTTATATCAACATTTTCTGTTTAGTGTAAAAACAATAGTATCTGAACAAACGTTTTAACGAAATATTTCATGTTTAACGTACAGAGCTATTACTTCAGATTTATTAATCGACATATCTAAGCCATAGTGAGGAAAAATTAGTTTATAGTTTATTTTCGAATTCTTGACATCTAGGTATCAAAATGACAAATGTGCCACGAGTTTGAGTAAAGTAAAATAGCGCTTAAAAAACTCTAAGTCACTCGTTAGTAAAATATTTATTTTACCTATAGTAAAATTGTTGATAATTAATACGGAATTAAACAAAGAAAAGTAAAACAGTCCATTGTTGGGCACATATAGTATGCAAAATATAAAATTTAGAAATAGAGAAAAGTTGTTTTCTGTATTCTTATTACAAAGAGTGAAGAAAATAACTTGAAAGAAGTAGAAAGCATAAGAACGTTTGAAGAGAACGCGATGTGTCAACTGTGCAGACAGTTATAAAACTTGTCGCTACGTATGATGTAACGCCTTCCGACGTAACTGTGACATAACGAATCGCAATTATTGTATTTGTTACGTTTTACAACAAAAATAATATAGTCTGATAAATCTAACTAAAAAATAACAAGATTGGGTGTGTCGTGAGAGACAAGCTAGAGTTGAGGACTTCAGCGTGCCAAGTGGCGAGAGAACTCATTCAATGTGTAAAAGATTGCTCGTATGCATTTGGAGTAACAGTGATTTTGAAGAAAATTGCGATACAAATAAGAGTGAAAGGATAATTAAATGAGGGGAGGGAATAATATTATTCATATGTATTTTATTATAAGAAATCAATATTTACAATTAACGTAAATAAAATAATATCATGTGTCGTATTATTTTCAGTATAATACGTATACAAACAACATGTAACAAATTTTTTTTTTCAATGTAAAAATATGACTTGCGTACACAGTATAATAATTCAATTTCTTACAAATTTTAAAATAGGTAAATAATTAAGTCGAAACTTAAAATATAAAAACCTTAACACGATATAAAAGCCAGAATCAAAACTCCCGAATCAAATAAACAACGTACAAAGTAAACAGAATTATACTCTTTCAACATTCCAAAACATGTAACCTAAATTCTCATTAACGTTAGTATAATCACCTATAAATATTAAATAAAAAGTAGGTGTCACTGATTTTAAATTATTTTTATGAACTATACAATTGTGTAAATATAAAATTCTAATAATAAACTAGGCACAAGAAAAAGACTTCAAAAATATCCAGCACAATTCTCAGCATGCTATCTTTGTTTTATCATAAATAAAATTATTTTTAATATTTACTTTATTATTGTAATAGTATTTAAACGTTTAGAATATGCTCACGTTCTTTAAAATATTACGCTTTGCTTAAAGCACACAGATTTGTGACAGTGGCGAAGTTCTGAGGTAGCTATGTGGGGAAAATAGGTTCTGATCTGAATTCCGATCTGACGATGAGCTGAGAAGCTTGAAAGCGCTAATCGGAATAATTTTTCTATAGTGGTGTGCAACAGTGACAATTCTGTTTGTGATTATAACCACTAACACAACTTTCTTCATTAAATAGAAATCGTCTAGTAAAAACTAGAAAATAATTTTGCCTCCGTATGTTGTTGTAAAGCTGACTAGAAAGTGTATTATGCGCTTGGTGATAGTGACAAGTATGTCACTTTTCTCTACTGGGACGGTTGAGGTTACTTATACGTTTCCTACGGGACTGGTAACCCGTCGCTATACGGATGTTAATAAACAGTGCGACAGCAATCTCGACCCTTTTAACATCTGTCGCAAAGGTTAACAGGAACGCTATTGCACACATACACCCTGAAATATAACACTCTACGGTGTCACTAACACGGTGGGAAGAGCAGAATATCCCGAAGTCCAGTCAACGTATTACGGGGGTTTTAAATCAATAACAACAGTAACATCACATTACATACGGAATGCTATTAACCGAACATGGACACTACGTAATGTAAAGTGATTTTAATGTTAATACGTTTTTAGTAACCTTGAAAATGTTAAAATTTTATAGGCTACGTTTTCATTTAATAAGTCAATAGATTGTTCATCTTCATTCTTATCGTGCCAAACTGCATGTTGTTATAAAACAAATAAAATTGAGATTATAAATTCATGTTAATAATAAAAAATTTTGTTGTTAGTTATAAATTTAATAAAAAAAATTTACATTTTTTGTTTAATTAATTAATTGAATAATTAATTAATTGTAAATTTTTTAATTACCTTCAATTGAATAAATGAGATATTATGTTTTTTTTAAATATTTGTTCTCTATAGACAATCTAGTTATGTAGTCGGATCTAGTATTCTCTTTTCTAACTTCGCTCCTCTTCTTCTTCTTCTTGGTATATTTCTCTAATAACTCTGAATTAATTTTAGAAGAAAGAAGAAACTAATATTTATTGTACAAATAATTATGAACACATGTAATTGGGTAATTGTGATGTTTATTTCTTAAAATTTGCAATTGTGCGCCAATCTTACGCGCATGGACCAGGCATTGATTGAGATTCGCTCAGGTCGATTGTGAACAAAAATGACAAAATATAATGTTACAAAATTAATTATTTCGGGTTCTTTTAACTGTCGATATGGTCAGAGAGGGCAAGGAACAAGATACAATACTTACAATTATCTTAAAATAAATTATTATTTGCTGAAAAATAACAGGATTATGAAAATTGTCAATTATTAAATAAAGATCGAACCATTTCGTAGAATGACGTCACTGACTCGTGGAGGCAGTGTCGATGTGCTGGTCGCTCTGCAGTGAAAATGGCCGCCGTTCACCTCGTTGATTTCTGCTACACAACGCTGACGCTATGTTCTTCTCCCTCAGAAATAAATGCGAATTCCTTCCTCTGCGAGGTTGTAGTATCCCTGGAAAATTGTGTGAAGTGTTCTTCCCTCCTCGGCGATGTCGTTCTGTGATAGTTATTTGGTGCAGTGTTCTGTGTTCAAATATGTTGAGTTCGTGTCCAGATAATGTTTGTTGAATTTTTCTCAAAATGGCGGTTGATTTCTCTTTCTAGTAATGGGTATTACTATTACTGTTGTTCTGTTTCAGTTTTGGTGTTATTTATAAAGTAGTGGTGTTGTTTTCCATTTGGTAACCTCAGTAACACTTTTTGAGGTTGTACGTCATTGATTTTAATCTATTTCTGTTTTTTAGATCTTCCGTCAGTAAATTCTGATCTGTGCACATTCAAGATTAACAATAGACTGACGACTTAAAGTCGTCTTTTTGTGGTAATTTATAAAATATCTTTTTCCTCTTCCCATTGTTTTTTTACAAATTTACATGTCTTGGATTTGATTTCAACTCATAAACATACATGACAAGTTTCCTATTTATTGCTGTAACTTAATTATTAATTAATTTTACGAAAATCTAACTATTCAGCAATATTCTTAAGCTAATTTTACATAATTTGATATATAATTGGGTCTGTTTGAAGTTCAGATAAGCCTAAAATTTACAATTTTTGCTATTTATTGTAGGCCTTGTATTTTTAACAATTTTAGTATTTAAATGGTTTACAAGTGATTTTATGGTAATATTTCCCTTACATAAACTTACTCACTCCATGACTATTGCTTGTTGTTAATAATTTGTTGTTATAATATTGATTAATTTACTTTTTATCTGAGTTGAGTACTCCCTAGGCCTAGTATTACTTATTTCCACATAAAGTTAATTTTATTCTTTTGTCATTACATTTGTTAATATTTGTTTCTGTACTGATTACATTTTCATATCTTTGTATTGTATGGACTAGTTTCTATTCATTATATGCAGTTTGATTGAATTTATTTATTTGAGTTTGACTCTATGATAGTTGATGTTGGTTTACAATGCTGTTTTGTTTTTCTATTGTGGTGTGTTAGTTAATTCGCCTTATTACTCTTTATATGGTTGACAGTTTAATAAAAATACAATATTCCTGTTACCTACTTGCCTTCTCTGCCTTAACAAACTTGGAAATTATTGAACATTATTTCAAATACAACTGAATATCTTATATATACTAATTTTTTATATCACTTAAACATAACAAAACATCTTATGCCTATTATCTTTTATATATATAGAATTATAATGGAAACATCTTATTATCAGCAATATTATCAGTCATTGGCTGTCCTTTGTTTTTATGTTTCCTTTTATAACAAACCTAGTCCTATTAAAACATCTTATTCTTAATAACACTTTCAGTTATTAACTGTCTCCTTTAATTACTATAACTATTTTGATAACACATTAAAATAAAACATCTTATAACTAATGACACTCTCAGTTATCAACTGTCTCTTGTATCCACTATACCTAATTTGCTAATACAATAATATAAAAACATCTTATACCTATTAAATTTTTATATTACTTAAATTTTTAAAACACTTTTATTATTAAAACTATTCTTAGTCATGAGACTGTCTTTTATTTTTAGCTTTTTTTATAGGGTAATTCTCTACAATGATGGTAGTCTTTTTAATTGATTTCTATTTCTTACACTATTCTTTATTATAGTGTGTCACTTATTATTGTCTACACTAATGGTAGTCCTTTAAATAATTTTTTACACTATGGTAAGTTTTGGTTGGTTTCTACACTATTGGTAGTCTTTTTAATTGTTTTCACTCTATTCTTAAACTAGGCTTATAATTTAGTTTACAATTTTATTTTAACTGTATTGTATCCTGTAACTTGTTATTTGGTCTGACATTTATCATTGGTTTTAATTGTGTAAAAATTGGGTATCTTCATTCCTCATAATGTTTTAGTGAATATCCTTTCTTGTTGATATATTCCTTTTATGAACCTTGACATATTTTGTCTCTTCCTTCTCATTATATTAGTATTTTCTTATCTTGTGGTTTCATGTCCTTGTATTACTAATTCATTGACTCTGATTTAATTATTCGGTTTCATTCCCTTTCTCCTTTACAGCTCCTTATTAATTTGTTATTGGTTTTGTGTCTTGGGGTTTCTCTGCTTCTTAATTTAATAAATTTCCCCTTATTAATATTTTGTTTACCTTTTTACTTTTGTCAATTCATTTACTGCTCCCCAACCTACTGGGTATACTGCTGTTTTGTTGGGGTTTTATATAGTTGGTTATTTATATATGGACGAAGAGTTTTCTTTGTTATTCAGTTTAATTTTATTAACATTTTATCGACTTAATGAACAGTTTCTTTAGTTTATTTTTTGACCATTTACTTTTTCTCACTCACTATTGACCTTTTCTTCTTTATTCATGTTGTATTAAGTTAAATTTTAAGGTGATAATTCTATTATGCTACATATGCTCTCCTGTAAAAGTGATTAGTTCAGATCATACTCTTCGTATGGATGAAATAATTACTACTAATTATTTTTATTTACCATATCTTATTCGTGATTTCACTTTATATACCTTCTTTTTCCACCGTTGCTTTCTCTCAGATGATATGTATATCCTTCGTTAGCTTCTTTTTTCATTAATAAGTAATCATCAATCTTGTGTATAACATTATCATTTTATATCTTTTCTTATTTGGTGCTTCCTCACCTGTATGTTTACTCCCTAACATTCCCTAACATGTGAGTTGGAATAGTTCAGAGTGGCACATTTGGCTTTAATCTCTGCTGGTCAATACTTCACTTAACTGAGCCCAGAGGAATTATCATCTCTGCTCAAAATATAAGACTGATGGAATTTTTCTACATCCAGTCATAAAAAATAAATAATCAGTAAAAGTAGTCTCTTTTGACTAATAATAAACATCTTGGATTCTTCACTTCATAATATTTTATATCAATTAATACTTTTATACACTTGACTCTTCTTCTCTATCAAAGCTCATTCTATATTATGTGGTTTAGGTATAATATACATTTCATCGTTTCATCATTTCATCTTTTCATCTTGTTTACATAGTAATTAGCATTTATATAGATTTTTTTTTTCATTTGGTATCCAATGAGTCGTTTTATTGCTCATGGCGTAACATTAACTCCTTCTTTATCAATTATCACTATAATAGTGGTTATTACAACAATATTATCATCATGGTACCAGGGTTTTTAGTTTCTGGTCTTAATACTTGGTTTTTACTTAGTTGGTAATTCTTAATTGTTTCATCTTTATCAAATTATTTTCTTTGTGAGTTTGGTTAAGTTATTTTGATTAAATTATATAATATTCTGGTTTCTTCTCTTTTTCATTTAAAATTCTGTATCATTTTTGTCTTAAATTGTCTCATTTACATTGTTTATAATAGTGGTTATAGTTAGCATAGTCACTATTACAATACAACTATAGTATAGTTTTTATAGCTGTGATAGTTTATTTAGGGTTTTTTTAATTAACACAGGTTTTTATGAATATTTGCTACGTTCCTTCTTATGACACTTTTAACATTTATTAATATATTGTTCTGGTAACATTAAATTATTCAATTGTTTAATATTGGTTGTTCTCTTTATTTACTGGAACATGTTCCTTTTGCTTTGTCTCTGGAGAGTTTGAGAAAGTTTACACATTTGTACTCCATTTACTCTCAAATTCTTTTATGTAAGAGTTCACTCAAATTATGAGTGTAATTTGTTCTTACTCTTTTAGAATTTTGTAGTTTTTTCTCACAAAACATTCTTTTTATATTTAATATTTATATATCATCATTCGTGTGAGTTATACTTACTATTTTTACTTCCATGTTCCTTAAGGAAATGGAAGTATGGTGATGGCAAAAAAAAATCGCGTTCGAGATTATTGCAGATTCTGATTGTACTACACTCAAAACATGAAAAAAGTCATTTTTCGAAAAGTGTCTGTGTGTGTGTCTGCCTGTGTGTCTATAGATTGTTTTTCTATGGCAAACGATAACAGCCGCAAATTCAAACAGAATCAAATAATGTTTTGCATACAGGCCTGATTTGTAGAGTACTCAAGACCTGTCGATTTTGGTGAGGTCAGTTAAGGGAAAGGGGTAGTTTACCTGCAACGGTTTTTTTAAATCAAGGGTAATTTTTTTCTATGGCAAACGATAACAGCCGCTAATTCAAACAGAATCAACTACTCTTTTGCATACAGCCCTGAATTATAGAGTTCTCAAGACCTATTGTTTTTCGTGAACATCGGTTAAGGGAAAGGGGTAGTTTACCGGCAACTTTTTATGTTTTAAAAGGGTATTTTATATGGCAAACGATAAAAGCCGCAAATTTAAACAGAATCAAATAATTGTTTGCATACAGCCCTGAATTGTAGAATTCTCAGGACCTATTGTTTTTGGTGAAGATCGGTTAAGGGATAGGGGTAGTTTACCTGCAACGTTTTATGTTTTAAAAGGGTATTTTATATGGTAAACGATAAGAGCCGCAAGTTTAAACAGAATCAAATACGTTTTTGCATACAGCCCTGATTTGTAGAGTACTCAAGACCTGTTGTTTTTGGTGAAGATAGGTTAAGGGCAAGGGGTAGTTTACCTGCAACGTTTTATGTTTTAAAAGGGTATTTCCTATGGCAAACGATAAGAGTCGCAAATTCAAATAAAATCAAATAATTTTTTGCATACTGCTCTGATTTGTAGATTACTCAAGACCTACTGTTTTTGGTGAAGATCGGTTAACGGGAAGGGGTAGTTTACCTACGTTTTTCTTATGAAGGGTAATTTTTTACTTTTTCTATGGCAAACGATAACAGCCGCAAATTCAAACAGAATCAAATAATGTTTTGCATACAGCCCTGCTGAATTGTAGAGTTCTCAAGACCTGCTGGTTTTGGTGTAGATCGGTTAAGGGAATAGGGTAGTTTACCAGCAAC
The DNA here is from genome assembly GCA_034769895.1 of Magicicada septendecula. NCBI lineage: Eukaryota > Metazoa > Arthropoda > Insecta > Hemiptera > Cicadidae > Magicicada > Magicicada septendecula. The sequence goes on from CM068367.1 coordinate 158,426,668, forward strand.
ATTTTATGTTTTAACAAGGGTAATTTTTTTTCTATGACGAACGATAACTGCCGTAAATTCAAACCGAATCAACTACTCTTTTGCATACCTTTTTGAGTTATACGGAACTCAAGGTCTGTTGATTTTGTTGAAGATCTGTTAAGGTAAAGGGGTAGTTTACCAGCAACGTTTTATATTTTAACAAGGGTATTTATTATGGCAAACGATAAGAGCCGCAAATTCAAACAGAATCAAATAATGTTTTGCATACAGCCCTGAATTGTAGAGGACTGAAGGTCTTTTGATTTTGGTGAAGATCGGTTTAGAGGAAGGGGTAGTTTACCTGCAACTTTTTATATTTTAATAAGGGTAATTTTTTTTATAACGAACGATAACTGCCGTAAATTCAAAGATAATCAAATAATTTTTTGCATACATTCCTAAGTTGTAGAGAACTCAAGGTCTGCTGATTTTGGTGAAGATCGGTAAAGGGAAAGGGGTAGTTTACCTGAAACATGTTATGTTGTAACAAGAGAAATGTTTTCATGACGAACGATAACTGCCGCAAATTGAAACAGAATCACATATTTTTTTGCATGCATCCCTGCATTGTAGAGGACTGAAAGTCTATTGATTTTGGTGATGATGTTGGGATTAGAGAAAGGGGTAGTTTACCTGCAACGTTTTATGTTTTAACAAGAGTAAAGTACTTAATTTTGTTAAATAAAGTATCTTGATAAGAAGCTCATAATAATCCACTGTAGAAACGTAGATGAAATATCTATAAATGAATAGGTTAGGTGAACGGGGTGGGGGTAATTTTCTATAAATGAAAATTATAGTTGAAGGGGGAGGGGAGAATTTTTTATGTGTACTACGTTATCGGCAACAAAGAAGTAGTTCTTTGTTAAAATTCCTTCCCGGGCTGTTTAGCCGTAGTCCAATGTTTTCTGCAAAACCAGACTTTTTGGCAGTGCCATCGACTTCCATCTCAGTGAAAATCGAGTGCGAAAACGTGAGGTGGTATACGTTAGTGACTACAGTACTGTGGTTTAAGGCTGAAGCAATAAGTAGAAAGAAGTTTCTATGGAAATATTTCATTTCGAATATGATTTTAAATATAAAACTTAGAACATGGAAGTCATGTACATGGTTCTCCATACCGATATTTTCTATACGGTAACACTATTATAGCGTATTCGAAACGCTTTAAATTAAAGACCACTTTATTAACAAAAAAAAAGAAACCTATTAATTTGTGTTTGATCCGCGTGGCTTACTTCTTTTGCCGAGCTGTGACCGTTCGTGAGTTGGGGACTAAACTATTGTTATAATGTAGATAAACCCGCTGTCAAGGACGTGCACAAAATGAGCCACCGCTCACAGCACGCCTACCGTTATCGCTCTACCGCCTAATACCACGTTATCCCCCTCCACTACCAAGCGCCGAGCTACAAGCGTTTAAAGTCTCACCCTTTTTCGTTAAACCCGATCCGCCTGCATGGTAGTCCACACCAGGTAGACAAAAATTCATTCTCCGCCATAAAATGCAATAGTAATACAGAAGAAGAAGCTTTCCTGATTTTGTAATCACTTTATTGGGGTGTAAAAAAACTTGTTGTGTTTACGTGTTGACGGAGCAAGGCATGCCATACTCCCCGTGCACTTTACAAGGTGGACGTCACAGCAAAGAAACTGAAACATTTACAAATTTATTTAGTAAATTTGAATATTTTTAAATAATGAACCACTGCTCCATAACATGGAAAAGTATACCTGAATTTTAAAACTTGCTGGAAGTGACATTTGACTCATCAGTCACGGCGTTTAAGAAGGGGTATGCTACTGTCGGTCCCAGAATTCGGCTATGAAGAAATTTCTGGGTTTTTTGTAAATTAATTGATCGAATAGGTTCCAGACAGTTAAAATTTATCACTGTATGATATACAGGTCACAATACTAGACACGAATATGCACTGTATGTTCGTTTAAAGAACTAAAATATTATTTGCTGAAATTTTGGTAACAATGATCGATTTAACCTGGCAATAAAGACATAACATTGTGAGTACTGACAGATGATGAAACTTTGAACTAGTTACTAAAACGGTCGATAAAGGTCGCGCCGCTGAAACATCACCAGAAAATGAAAGGCAATAACAGTATAGACAGTAAAATAGAGTAATCGATTGCAAGAATTGCGAAACGCATCATAGTACTGTACAACTAGTAGCAGACGCAGCGATTACTGGTAACTGTTTACCAAACCAATGTATTGGAGCTATGTGGCGACATTACCTACTGACCTGGTTGCCTACTTGAGTTAGGAGACTTAAGTAACCCACATTGTTGACGCCCGGCTAATGACTAATAGCTACAAGGGGAGGGAGGAGTGAATACGATCTCGGAGAGTTGATTACTTGTATAATAATCTAAGAGGTTCTGAATGTGAGTGTCATTTTGTGGGCAGGCGTACTATGATGGTCCGTTGGGAGCAAAGCCAGCGGTCAGCGGACGTGACTGTTGTCAGCTCATTGTTCTGTGTATCAGACCGGGCGGTGCAAAGAGACAACAACGACAAGATGTTAGAGACAGTATATATTGTCAAAAGGATGTGACCAGAAAGTAAAAAGCGTGCTATCCCACGGACTGACCTATCTAAACTGTCTAATTGTCTTGTCGCATTTACTAGAATTGCTTCGACTGCGGTGTCTGGGTACGAACTGTAACAATGTCCGCCAATAATAGGACCGGGAACTTCAACAGAGCTGAGAAAAAGGAAAGTATCAGCATAACTACAGTATACACAAGTGCCGGGTTTAAGCATAGGCTACATAGACTGCAGTCTAGGGCCCCCAACCACAAGGGGCCCACATTACAAACAAAAAGAGAAAAAGAACAGTCGACTTGCATAACAATTATTTGATTTGTGTTCTTCTACACATAAAAATGCTTAAAAATTACTGTTCTTCTACAGAGAACAGTAGAAGTTATTAAAGGAAAAGGTGGTATTAAGAGCCATGGTATAGGGTAGAGTGGGGCAACAGTGTGCACTTAAATTTTAATTCATCTCAAACTGCATTCATTATAATGAGACACATTATATTTTGACAGAAATGTCATGGATCCCGTAAGGCTCGATTATATTCTCCTTTTTATGATTTTAACTACTGCAACAACTGTAAATAAATATATTTCCAAAACCCATTTTAGTACCGAAGATCACCACCACAACACGCTGGTCGTGTCATGTTGATGCCACTAAAATTTTAATACGAGGGTATAAGGAGACAAATGATGCACTATTTGCAACTTCAGACTCAGAGGACAATAAATATTCAGTAAAATCGCTGCTCTAAATTTGCATTAAGAAATGTCTAAGTTGGAAACAGGGTTCTACGCATCATTTTGGGATGATATTTTGGAACAAGTTAACAAAACTAATATCACTCTAATATCACCCCAGACTAGACTTAAATACAGTCTTCGCAGTACTCACTTCGTTTATAACCGTTATAGAAACTACTTTGAAGAGTATGAGAACGATAGGGGCAGAATTATCTGGTTGCACTGAATATGCAACAAAGACACAGCGCAAGTGCAAAATAAACATGCGTTTGGCACTTCTTGATATTAGCCAGGCACCAGAAACTGAACAGATACCCTCAGAAAAGTTCGAAGCCAGTTCCTTCCCCTTACAGCTATTAAAGCATGAGGACATTGTAATATCCTTAAACGCTTAACAAATACAATGGCTAGGAAGAATGGATGTGACTTGGTAACACTGACAGGGCAATAGCCAGGAGACATTGGAGAAGACTGGTGTTGGAAGCCAGGACTCACGTTGGGCTAAAGTACTAAAGAAGAACAACAATTAAAAAAATAGGCAAAGAGAAAGACCTGCACAAACTTAGAATAAAAGAAAATATTGACAAAAATACTGTAAAGAAATATAGGCTGTCAAGCAAGCAGTAACAAACTGAGAAGAAAAAAGTGTGTGTAACAGACACGGTCAGTAAACAAATTTGAAGAAAAAACTATTAGCAAAGTAAGACGAACAAAATGTGTGCTTACGCTGACGATGTTGTGATAACAGCTAGAACAAGACAACGGTTAGTTGAGGTATATAAGGAGCTGAATCAAAAATACGCTGGAATGGGACTCGATGTAAATATCAGCAAAACTAAATGCATGCTAATTTCTGCATCAGAAATAAGAAGAAATCTAAATAATTTATGCATAGAAGATATGTCATTTGATGCACGTAATAAGTTCAGATCCCTGGATAACATGATAGACATTAAAAAGATGCAAACCCATTAGTCGTAACACAAAAATAAAATTATATGACAGTTATGAGACCGGTTGTTACTTATGGAGGCGAGACATGACCATTAACATAAACACTAAGAAGGTTTGAAAGAAAGATTGTAAGATGTGTTCATGGTCCGGTTAAAGAAGATGATGACTGGAGAATAAGAAATAACCAGGAGATAGATGATTTATTGAAGCATGAGGATATTGCAAGACCCGTAAAGGCTCAACGAATACAATGCCTAGGTCACCTAGAGCGGATGGATGATCAGCGTACGCCAAAGAAAATCCTGAGAGTGAAAGTCTGTAAAAGCAGATAGAGGGGCCGACCTAGGATAAGGTGGTTGGATGATGTGTTGAAGACTTCGGAAAAATGGATGTGAGTTGGTAACATTGACAGGGCAATGGCTAGGAGACATTGGAGAAGATTGGTGTTGGAAGCCAGTGCTCATATTGGGCTAAAGTAGTAAAGAAGAACAACAATTGGGAAAATGGGCAAAGAGAGAGACCTACACAAACTTAGAATTAAACAAAATATTCACAAAAGTACTGTCAAGAAATATAGGCTTGTCTTGTCTATACATTACACCTCAGGAAATCAACACACGTTGCTTCGTTATCAAAACACAACCTTAAATACTAAAAGTAAAAACTATAGTATTTTAATGTGGATACGTAATCTAGGTCTTAGCTTACTTTAAGGCAGTATAAAATATGTAATTACTTCTGACTTAATATTTTTTTAATAATTACACGTAGTAGTCGCATATAAGATAATGTATTTTAAGTTTTACTTTTACAATATATAATTTCATCATACAAATCGTTAGGTCCGAGATCTAACAATGTTCTGATGAAGTATTAAAGCTTTTAGTGTTTTTGTCTCTAATAAGGAATAAATCCAGCGTTTTAACATTCCACTGACATAACGTTCGGGGTGAAATTTGTAATACTATGAGTGTCGCAATTGTAACAGCAGAGCGTGATGGCAGTGTAAGTGTGGGTGTACATGATAAGGAAGAGCTGTCCTAATTAGTTAAAAATAAAATGTAATTAGAAACATACAATTTTGATCGTTGCATTAAAAATTCCGAACCATACTTCTGGCAGACAAGAAACGTCATTTCCTAAATCTACGTCCACGGGGTGCAATAACAACACCGAGTGGGCGGACTTCGTGACTTCGGACCACCTCCATACAGCACGGAAATATTTACTGCAACAGACAACGCCTAATTGGACTATGTTGACGTTGTGATAAACGTTTGGGGAAGAAAGGAAGATTAGACTTCTTTAAAAGATAAGGGTCTTAAGAATTTAAGGAACATAGAAAGGAAAGTTATAGAAAAGGAAGAAAATGAAAAGGAGGTCAGTGAAGAATCCAAGTAGAATTCTACGAGCACTATAATTTGTAACGGAAAAAGTAACGCTGCAGAAAGAATATTAACGAACTTTAGCAATGAAGAGTTAAAAAATAACGAACAATGCAATCATAATAATAAATGATTGCATTTATTAATGATCTAACGACAGTAAAAAAAGGGTTGAAGTGGTGGTTTGTTCTAATTAGTTAAACATATCTGTAATTTGAAACATAAAATTTTGATCGTTGCATTAAAAATTTCCGAACCATACTTCTGGTAGACAAGAAACGTCACTTCTTAAATCTACGTCCACGGGGTGCAATAACAACACCGAGTGGGCGGACTTCGTGACTTCGGACCACCTCCATACAGCACGGAAATATTTACTGCAACAGACAACGCCTAATTTGACTATGTTGACGTGATAAACGTTTGGGGAAGAAAGGAAGATTAGACTTCTTTAAAAGATAAGAGTCTAAGAATTTAAGGAAGATAGAAAGGAAAGTTATAGAAAAAGAAGAAAATGACGAAGTGGACAGTGGCGAAGCCAAGTGAAATTCTACGGGCACTAAATTTTGTAACGGAAAAAATAACGTTGCAGATTATTAACGAATTTTTTCACTGAAGAGTTTAAAAAAACGAATAATGGAACCGTAATAATAAATCAAAGCTAATGATTTAACGACAGTAAAAAAGCGGTGAAGTGTTGGCTTGTCCTAACTAGTTTCTAAAATTTTTAGGCTTCAAAAAGTAAAATTTTACTTGTTGCATTAACAAATTTCGAAACCATATTTCTGCAAGTCAAGAAATTTCACGGGAGTAAGTCAAACATCCACAGAGTGGGTGATTTGTGTGACAACGGACCACGAAAACCTTTAATAGAACAGGCAACACCGGATACGAAAATTGTAATGTTGTGATAAAATTTTGAATTTGAAAAAGTGGAAGTACAAAATCTAAATTGGAATTTTCAAAAACATGAAATTTGAAAACTAGTTTTAAATTAACTCTCACTAATTTAACTGGATCCACCACACTGTGACCGAATGAAGTGTAGGGTGTGGGCGAATGGGGTGAGTGTAACACGCCTGTGTTTCAACGGCGACAGTCATAGCGGTAAAAATTCCCATTAACCTGTAGTATTACGTAGAAGAAATATAAAACGCCGGCTTATTCCTTACTAGAGACGTCTTCGCCTGTGCCAGTCGCAAACGTGTCTGTACTGATGGCTTGTTGGAATTAAAATAAATAATTTGTTGAAATATTTTTTGTTTCTTAGAAACAGACCTTTATTTAAAACAATAACAATTAGTATTGTTAAAGAAAATTTTACAAAGTTGTATAAATTTGTTTAAATGTTAGTGAGAATGTTAGCCACGCATTGCATAAATAATAAACATCAATATCTTGACATTGAAAATATGAAGATAATTATAAACTTATAAAAAGATCAAAAATTAATATTTTGGAAAATCTTAATCTATACAAACGCAATAACAATAATTTACTAATTAAAGAACAAACTCAAGTAAATACAAAACAACATGATCTATTTAAAATTATAAATTGATTAAAATAAATTAAATATAAACATAAATAATATTCCAATATAACCGACAAAACAGCTGAGTGAGTAAGTGAACATTAAAACAATCAAGAAGTAAAATCAAATTAAATTGATCATTTCTTTTGGTACTCTACCTTTATCTGATGCTGCAGTCATTTTCGATATTTCGATAATGCCACTGTTTCGTTTTGATGTTTAGCGAATATCGCACATAATTTCATGTTGTTAAAAGAATTATACAAATTTTAATTTTTCATGTTTGCTGTTGTAGTTTTGTTAATTTGCCAATTCACAAACGTTAGGATTTGTATTTTAAGTATTACTGTGTTATAAGCATTCTATATACACATTAAACATTGTTTTCCTCAACCATGGCTTTTATGTATTCCAGCAGTAAGTTAAAAACAAAAAATCATTGTCACCTAACCTCACAAATGAAAACAACACGTATTTTCGCTTTGCATTACGAAATAGAACAATTTACAATTAGTACACTTCTTCTCTTCCACATCGTAATATATCGATACAATCGCATATTAAAAAAAATCTAAAATGTACTGCAGGATCAGATAAAGGGATAGTTCCTTTCTTTTGTATTAAATCCGATTATTCGTTATTTTTTAATACTGAAATCGAATCAGTTCAATTATTTGTTAATTCACTTATAAACCTTTGATGATTCTTATGTGATCAGTGAAACGTGCGTTAGGTGTAAATACAATAATAATTTTACATGCAGAAGTAGTTAATATTTGAAGAACTGTTCGTAATACATAAATAAAAGTACACATTTATTTGTAAGATAAAAATATCAACAAAATCCTGAGACGATGGTATTTAGTACTCTGTGCGGACTTATTACGGTAAGAACCTTGGGACGTCTATAGGGATAAAAAAAGAACAGAATACACCATATAAGATTAAATATTTGCCTAGCCTATGCGGGATCGCGAGAGACATAGTAAGAGATACAGAAATAAAAGAAGTATTCAACATATATATATATATATATATATATATATATATATATATATTCAACTTATACTAAACAATGTTGAAGAGAATCTAGTGGTGACATATGAATAGAATGAATGAGAAAATTCCGTGAAAAATATATGGGAATCTATAATAAAAAGAGGGAGGAAGAAGACCTGAAGAAGGAAAAGATACGTAATGTTACAAACAGGAACAACAATTGAAAAAGCAAATATAGTAGCCAAAGGTAGGTACTTCTTCATATTCTCGTCGATTTTCTCAATTTACCTTCTTCTTCTTCTTCTTCTTCGTCTTCTTCTATCAGGGACTAGGCGATGTAGCCAACCCAAAGAAATGTGGCCACTTCACCGGCGCTTCCTAGATCTTCCATCCGATTTTTTTTTTCCTTTGTGACTTTCGAGTAGGCTAAATGTCCTCTAAGGACGCCCCCGAAGGTGGGGCCTGGGAGATTCGACACCTTGGGGGCCTGCAGAACGAGCCTATACCGTCATTCCCGGTTACTGCGGTCCCTGCCCTCCCACTTGATACCCGCCGTCTCATGCTCGGGGGTGAACCGGTATTTCGCCTGTATTGGAGCCGATTACGCGAGCCTAAGGCGAGTGTCTGGCGAACGGTAAACAGGGTTCCAGCGTCCCTAGCAAGTAGCCGCACTAGGAAATAACCCCTGCCCCAGTGGTCCTAGCCAAGTCCCAAGATCACAAGCCAAGACATGCGCGGTGAAGCCTAGTAGCAAGTGAGGCCTCCACGCGGGACGCCCCTGCACTGGTTGGAGAGGGGCGTGCAGAAAACGCCGCGTGGCTGGGGTGGTTGTGGGATGGGTTATATCGCTGATTACCGGTGGCCTAATCCCCTTCCGAGACCCCCTCACCCTGGTGCACGATGCCTTACGGGGCGTGGGGTTATCAGATTTTTGGCGGTATCAGAATGATAATCGAGACAAAGCGTGCGTCCAGTGTTGGGAAGCGCGGCTCGAGATCTCGAGTCTGTGCAACTTGCGTTGCCGGAGCCTGTACCTGACACGAGAGCGGTAGCTGGCCCCCCATCGATCGCTTGTCTGGGTCCCGAAACGACACCTCCTTGAGGCCCCCACTGGGCAACGTTGTGTTTCGTACGGACATTCGTGCTTTCACATAAAACAGCGGGTACGTTCGTTAGTCTCCTTGTGTAGAGGAGAGGGCTCCAGACCCGCTCGTTGTCGTATCCGGCGGACGGAAAGCAGAGATTTTTACTGCTCTCTTCCCCGGTTGTTGTTCGCGGGTGGTGAGTAAACGGGCATCTGGCATGGGTGCTTGCACCCGGGGAACGGTTGAGTGGTTCGCCACTCCTCCGACATTACGTGTCCTCTAAGGACGTTCTTTAGAGTAAGACCAGTGGTAGGAAATCACACCTGTGAGGAGACTTGGCCAGTGACAGGAGACCTTTGAGGCTCTGATCCTGCTGTTGTCATTCGGAGACCCACCTCCTAGGATCTTCCGCCCCTGGTACCGTTGGGAAACCAGGAACTAGAGGCTCTTCCGCCTCTAGGAACGTTGCCCATTTGACACGTTTAACCCTGTCCGGGCCCTTACCGAGTAGTACAAACCGAAAGCAATAAAACAAGAACTACAAAAGAAAGCCGAAGTATGAAAACAATGAAAGACTCCGTAGCCCTTGAAAACCTAGTAGCGTCGGGGTTGAAAAGACCAAGAGTTGGCCAAGAGAGACCAGACAGGAAAGATTGAAGAGAGGAATTCCACTCAAGCCAGGTTAAAGCAAGGTGAGAATCCAGCTAGGGTACATCGCGTGTGTTAAATCCGTTCCCATTTTCACCCCTAGTGGTTTTCCTGCATTACATTCAATATCTTATTGGAAATAATAACCAGCCGTCTTTAGTGGATGACCAATCCAATTTCATTTTCTTCTTTGGCTTTACTTATAGGTTTCTGGTTTTAGAAAACCAGTTGTTTAACTTAACAACCCGTTGTTTAAGACCTGAAGATGTCAGTAATGACGAAAAGCTTAGTCGAACAATAAAAAAATTATAGCAGTTAGCAAATTCATAAAAGAAATAGTAAGGATGGCTGCTAATTTAAACAATACGAAGAATAATATCTCATTACCTTACGTAATTTCAAAAACGTTTCTTTACCAAAATATGTATTTATATTATTATTTTTTCTTAAACATAAGTCTACATAACAAAGGAAAGCGTTAAAGGAACAAGCTGTTAGAGACGTCTGCGAGAATTTGACTACTGTCTATCAGCTGGTTACGACTTTCCTCTTTAATAATAACCGCAGAATTATATTTGGAGAATTAGCAACTGTCCTTTTTCTATTTCTCAGAAATTTTTATTTACTCTAACCTGCTGATAGTAGCTTACAGTATAAATCTATTACCGCAGGGTTGAAATCGGATAACATTTTCATGGGCATTAGCCAGGCTTACCAGTAATAGGCTTCCAGTACATTTAACAGCCCATCTCGTAAGTAGAATACAAGACACGTAAGCTTTATGTACGTGTTGTTACATCAACTTATTTTCAAAACTGCCAAAGGCATACATTTACAAATGCGCGTACACAACGTCACAAACGCGTTCATGAAGTCCGAGAGAATGCAAATATTTAAAAAAATTATATACAATTATTTACTCTCCCGATCTTTCATCCGCGCATAATAATTTTAAATATGGGGTTACCGGGCTTCGCTTGGAGTAAGAGGCGTATGCCAGTTTTTTTTTAATAAATGCAAAATGTTAAGTGAATAGATTTGTATATAACTAACACATATCCACCACATACATACAAACACGCGCGCGCGCAACAATACACCCGCACAATTCCATATATTCATACATATACATTCACACTCACACCTACACAGATAGAACTACACATACATACTGTATATACACTATGCGCCACATAGGCCTACACCGAGCCACATAAGCCTACATACAGAGGCACACTAATACACAATAACTGCATACATATAGACCTACACATACACACGCCACACCAAACCGAGCATGTTTATTATACATAAAACTTAACTTTCTGTTCTTAATCACAAAGAAAAATAAGCAGCAGTTTCAAAAAGTGTTGTGTCTTTCTAAAGCTTACAAGTAACTTGCAATGTTGCAGAAATTTGTGTGTCACTACATACTAAAACAACAGACAGACAGAAGATGCGCGGGGCGTATTTTTCATACAGTTTCATACAGTTCAGCTCGGTCGTACACTCGTCACAAGGTCTTATGGAGCGGTCCACGAGTAGGCTACACGATGGGCGTGTATGACATGGGGCAAATGATCCAAGGTATTGCTCCAGTCAGTCGCCAGGCCTGAAATGCGTCTCCGCACTTGTTAAGACTTTTTCGGATTGTAATTATATTTCTTTTAAATGTTTTCCTAGTTTTTTGCACATAGAACAGAACATTGTTAACATTACTTTAATTATTCCAATTTTTACTTGCATGTTCCATAAGTAAATGGAAGTATGGTGATGGCGAAAAAAATCGTGTTCGAGATAAGGGCTTATTCTGATTGTGCTACCCTCAAAACATGAAGAAAAGTGTGTGTGTGTGTGTGTGTGTGTGTGTAGAATTTTTTCTATGACCAACGATAACTGCCGCAAATACAAACAGAATCAAATAATTTTTTACATGCCTGAATTGTAAAGGACTCAAGGTCTATTGATTTTGGTGAAGATCGGTTAAGGGGAAGGGGTAGTTTACGTACAACGTTTTATGTTTTATCAAGAGTATTTTTTCTGTGACGAACGATAACTGCCGTAAATTCAAACAGAATCAAATAATTTTTTGCATATGTGCCTGAGTTGTAGATGACTCAAGGCATTTCGATTTTGGTAAAGATCGGTTAAGGGAAAGGGGCAGTTTACCTGCAATGTTTTACGTTTTAACAAGAGTAAAGTACTCAATTTTGATAAATGTTAATTAAGTATCCTGAAAAGATGGTAATAATAATGCACTGTAGAAAGGTAGATGAAATACTGTGTCTATAAATGAAAAGGGTAGTTCAAGGGGACGGGGTAATTTTCTATAAATGAAAATGATAGTTGAATGGGGATGGGATAATTTTTTACTTCCATGTTCCATAAGGAAATGGAAGTATGGTCATGGCGAAAAAAATCATGTTCGAGATAACGGCAGATTCTTATTTTATTACCATCAAAACATGAAAAAAAAGTCATTTTTCGAAAAGTGTCTGTGTGTGTGTCTGTGTCAGTGTGTAGAATTTTTTCTATAGCAAGCGATAACAACCGCAAATTCAAATAGAATCAACTAATGTTTTGCATACAGTCCTTAATTGTAGAGGACTCAAGGTCTGTTGTTTTTGGTGAAGATCGGTTAAGGGAAAGTGGTAGTTTACCTGCAACATTTTACGTTTTAATAAGAATAAAGTGCGTAATTTTGATAAATAAAGTATCCTGAAAAGAAGGTCATAATAATCCAATGTAGATGAAATATCTGTAAATGAAAAGGGTAGTTGAAGGGGGATAGGGTAATTTTTTTATAAATTAAAATGGTAGTTGATGGAGGAGGTAAATTTTTATAAGTTTTATATGTGTACTACGTTATTGACAACAAAGAAGTAGTTTCTATGGAAACATTTCATTTCACATTAACAAAATTCTATATTTTTCATTTTAATTTAAATCACGTATGAGTGAAAATATAGTTCCTGGCAAGCAAGCATATCTCAATTATGTACTGTAATGTTTACTTTTCCAAAGTTTTATTATTGTGATTACCGCAATAAAAAGGCCGGCAGGACACAAACACACACACACACACACACACACACACACACACAAAATTCGCATTATTTCTGGCCTCACTCATGTTTATTTTCTTATGTTTGCACGCTTTTTAAATGGAAAGTGCCGAAACCCACACCAACACAACGCGTGCTAGCCGAAAAGGTGGACATCGATTTGCTTCCTGTGGATCGCTGGGCAGTGTTGTTGTATTAAAGCAATTAGTACAATCTGTGTACTTATTTCTATTATGATATGAGAATTATATTTAATATGTGCATGTGTGTATGTATGAAAAATATATAAATATTTTTCTCCTATGGAAAATTGTTTGCCCCTCCCTGAAAATATTTTGACCTCCCTGATGGTTAGTTATTTACTAGCCTGTGTGGAATATAGCGTTATGACATGGATCAGAATGGTGGGTGTTAAACAGGAGATACAAACGTATTAAGAAAGAAATATTTTGCTGAGAAATTTATAATTATACGGGTGAACAGAATAGTCGTTCAGGAAATCAGAAGACAAATGGAAAGAAAGAAATCAAGACTCGATTTTAAAAAAGAAAAATGACTAGTATAGGTATTGACAGGAAATACTTTGATAACACTATAGACATCCCTCGGCCCCTCGCAGCGAGAGTCCAATTTCATTACAGGAATCAGATCGCAGCTACCTTTAGCTAGCTCTTCGTTCGACCTACAGACATTTTATCCAAAAGTACAGTCCTTCCTCACGAAGGTTGAGGATAGTCTTAATCCACCTGACTTGGTGGTACCATTTTAGCTGACACGTAATTTCTTCAGAACTCAAGCATCCACTTATTTAATTAATATTTAAATGATTTTAAATATAAATTTTAGGACATGGAAGTCATGTATGGTTCTCCATACCGATTTTTTGACTTTAGAACTTTTCTCCAAAATTCTTTTTATATATAAGTTTTTAATAGTTTCTCTCAAACAGTTCAAGTAAGTAGGTCTTACAACTTTTTGAATTTTTGTTATTTTAATAGTTTCTTCCAAATAATTCTTGTAAGTTGGTCTTACAACCCTTTGAATTTAGATATTTTCTTCATCTAAATTCGTTTTTTTTTTCATAAAATTTTTCTCAAATGATTCCTGAAAGTTGGTCTTACAAATTTTTGAATTTTGTTATTTTATTCCATCTAACTTCTTTTTTATTCATAATAGTTTTTTTTCGAATAATTGGTGTAAGTTGGTCTTACAACTTTTTTGAATTTAGTTATTTTTCTTCAACTGAATTCTTTTTGTTACATTATAATTAATTCGAATAGTTCTTGTAAGTTGTCATTACTAATTTTTTGAATTTTGTTATTTATCTCTCCTCTATATATTTTTTGATTGATAACTGATTATAGGATCCTTTTACTTTATTTGAATTGATATCTTTTAATACATAAGTATTGTTGTTATTATTTTTAATAATCAGGTATGGGCCGGTATACAGCAGTAATAACTTTTTGGTAATGCCTTCCAAAGTACTGGGTAGTTCCCTGTTTTTCAATAGTACCTTTTCTCCGACTTCGTAGCTTATTACCTTCTTAATCGCCTTTTGATACTTGTTCTGGCGCCTTTCCTGGTCTTCTGCCAATTTATTGTAGAACCTTAGTCGATTAAACTTGTATTCTTGACTCATGGGAAATTCTATGATGTCTTGTATTTCTCTTGGAGGCGGATTTTCATACATTGCCGTATATGGCGTGGTACCTATAGCGGGGTGATATGCCAAATTAAGGAATTCTTCGGTAGCTGATAAATATTCTTGCCACTTCCTTTGTTGATTATGGCAATAAGTCCGTAATATTCTTCCGACTTCTCGTAGCACCCTCTCCGCTGGATTACTGCTGGAGTGGTAGGTGTCTTGTACGTCTTAATGCCCAATGTATTTAGAGTGTTTTTCCACCTCCTACCCTTAAATTGCGTTCCATGGTCTGTGATTATGGATGCTGGGCTCCCTATCTCGGGAATGTAATGATTTGCTATCACTCCTAAAGTCTTCAAAGTGGTGGCTTTGTTCACCGGGTACAGTTTTATAAATTTCGTGAAGTGATCCATCATTATAATAATTTATTTGTAACGATGGCGTCCGCCACTGCGGGGAAATGGATCACAGATGTCCAGAAAGATCTTTTCCAGTTTTGCTTGTGATGTAATTGGTATCATCATACCCTCTTTTCTCTCATTGTTGGTTTTTACCAATTGACATATAAGACAGGTCTTGAGATAGTTTCTCGTCTTTCGATTTATATTTTTTATATGGCAATTCTCTTCTATTGCCTTGATCACCTTCATGGCCCCCATGTGACCGTATCGGAGATGATAATCCAGCATGATATCCTTCTCGACTGTAGTAGGGATTACGATCTTCCATATCTCTTCATCAAGGGATGTTTTGATGAATAATATATCATTATGAGTGCAATAAAACTTGATTATTGTGTCATCTTGGTTGGAGAGACGAAGTTTAATATGGTTTAGCTTCGGGTCGGACTGCTGGTGTTTGCTGATGTCCTGCACTATTTTTTCTAAATCGGATCTGTCCTTAATAATATTATAGATCTTCAGGATGCTCTCCTTTTCGCCTTCGAACGTCTGTTCTTCTAAATTTACTCTTGACAATACGTCGGCTACTACATTCTTACTCCCAGGAACATACTCCCACTGTATATCGTATTCCTGCAGGGCAAGTACCCACCTGGTCAATCTACCGTGGCTTAACTTGTATCTTCTAAGAAATGATATCGATTTGTGATCTGTGCGAACGGTCACTGGATATCCTAGAATATACGATCGAAACTTCCCACAGGCAAATACTACACTTAGCAGTTCCTTTTCCGTCACGTTGTAGTTCTTTTCACACTGGTTAAGGGTTCTGCTAGCAAAGCTTACTACTAGATGGTTTCCACTTTCGTCTTCTTGGTACAACGTTGATCCCAAGCTAATATTACTAGCGTCATAGTTTAGGAAGGAGGGTCGGTTAAAATCTGGATGGTTAAGCATTACTGCTTCTAAGAACTTCTCCTTAATCGATTTGATTGTTTCGTCTTGTTCTTGACCCCATCGCCATTTATTCTTGGACGATAACTGATATTGAAATCGGGCCGTCAGCTCGGAATAATTATTTTGGAACTTCCTGTAGTAGTTACACAGTCCTAAAAATGATTGTAGTTGCCTTCTATTTTTCGGTATAGGGAATCGCTGTATGGCGTCTACCTTTTCTGTTGACGGTGTTATTCCTTGACTGTTCAACTGGAAACCCCAAAATTGGACTTTTTAGCTATAAGCTTGGACTTATCCAGCTTAAGAGTAACGTTATTCTCAGCCAGCTCCTTCAAGACATGCTCCACACGGTAACAATGTTCTTTCCAATTGGTTGATGTTATTAAGAGAACATCAACATAGACAGTCGTGAATTGGAGCGCCTCTGGTCTGAGTATTTGGTCCATACAGGCGACAAAAACAGCTACTGAGTTCACTAACCCGAAGGGCAACCTCTTAAACTGATAGTTGCGCCCTTCGAAGATGAACGCCCTGTATTGCCGGCTTGCTGGGTGCAACTCCACCTGCCAATACCCACACACGGTATCCCACGTAGTAATAAACTTCGTTCCGTGGAATCTCTTCAATATCTCATCAATTTCGCCAGGTGAGGTACGATCGTTAATAATCATTTTATTTATCTCACGTGCGTCAAGGCAAAGTCTTACCTTCCCATTCTTCTTTTGTATAGCCACAATCGGACTAGTGTATGGCGACTGACTGCTTTCGATAATATCCTTACTAATCATATTCTGGATCTCTGTGCGTACGGCTTCCTTCAAATATTGTGCTATGGGATATGATTTTCGATTGAATTCTACCGGTTCTCTGAATCGTATTGAACATTGGTAGTTCCTGATCTTTCCAGGTTCGTCTGAAAATACAGCTCGATATTTTTCGTATATGCTGACTAATTGATTCAGCTGGTTTTCCTGTAATCGCTCGGTGGTATTGTGGCACTGGAAGTCACGTATCTCCTGAATCTTTTGTGGCCATAGGTCATCTTTCGTATTCTGATTTACTGGCTTGTTGTCTGACGAGTAGTTTGACAAGTAATTTACTTTATTTTTGTGGTCGAGAAGTTGTCTGGAGTCTAACATCTTGTTGTTAGTTAAACTGGCTACCCAGGTCGAACCTTCCGAAAAGAGCGATACCTTCCCTGCACAAGTCGATAACTGCTGAGTTCCTACGTAATATGTCACACCCTATCATGATGTTGAAGGGTAATCCGGCTGCAACAAGAAATATTATATCCAAACTTACGCCCTGACTGTTGACACTTATGGATACCTGTTTCCTTATTGTTTTGTTCTGTCGGCCGGTAGCTCCTACAAGCACAATATTATTAATAGGTAGTACTGGTAAGTTTTTGTGGCATTCCTGCTGTATCCGGTCCAATTCATTATGGTTAATTATAGAGACATTTGCTCCAGTGTCTATCATTATGGGAACAGAAATACTCTCGATTTCTGCAATTATGTAAATGATCTCGTTGTCATTATTATTAATGTTTACCTCGTTCTTTTCTAACAAGTCCTTACGGATATCTTTTAAGTAATTGTTATATATAATAGTAAAATTTTTCTTTTCTTCACGCGATTTTACCTCTTGTCCATACCCAGCAGATTGGAGCAGTAAAGGGTTATTGGGATTTATTACTGCCTCCGTTCGTTTAAATGCTCCGCATCATTACGGATTAGGCTGTTAGCAGCATCAACTTGGAGTCCTGAAACTGCTTCGTTTGGTTAAGCACGATTGTCTTGTTGGGCCTCCGTTACAGGCAGTCTTCTTTGGTTGTCCAGGCTTGAACTGCGTCTGGGTTCATACTCTCTGTAACGATTACCTCCCTGATTCCCTTGAAAGGTTTCATACTTGTAGTATCGGCTCCTTCGTTGAGGCTGGTATCTCCTCTGTCCACTGCCTTCCGCTCTGATGTAGTTGATATGGGGTCGATATGTCCTGTAATTATTATTATTACCTCCATTCGGGTAATTTCTGTTATAGTTACCATAATAATTGTTATTAGGTGGGTTGGGGTTTCTCTGACCATTCGGAACATAATTACGGTTATTATAATAACCGTTGTTGTTGGGCAGACGGTTATTATTATTATTGTTACCCTCACTATTATTATTTCTGGGAATATTATTATTATTATTATTGTTATTATATCTAGGAGCATTATTATTATTGCGAGGGTTATTATTGTATTCGGCATTACTCCGGTTTGCGGAACTATAATTATCGTTGTTGTTGTTGCCGTTCTGCCGATTATTATTATTTGTACTACTCGTGTTATTTCTTGTCTCCGGCCTTTCGTATCTCCTGCGACTTTGGCGGTAGTAATCCTCGTGCTCATACATTTCTAAAAGTTCGGTCATTGCTTGTACAGTTTTTATTTGACTGTTTCTTCTAGCTCTGTGATATCTTCCTCATAGTGGTAGGAGAGCTTGCTGACCAAGCATTCTTCCGGTATTCGGGGCTCTAAATGTTTGGCCACACACACCTTTCCCAAGAAATCAAGAAATACGCTGTTAGAGTTTGGTTTCCATACGGGTTATATTTTCCGTGACAGATCCCGTCTCTGGCGATATTTTGTGTCGATTCAGACCAATATTTGGCCTTGAATAGCCTTTTGGATTGTTGGTAGTCTGTCACTTCACCTCTGAACGCCATCCACCAATTATCGGCTATCTCCTTGAAGGATTCGTCCAGTACTTCTTTATTCTCTTTCCAGCGGTTGCCTCTGTGTTTAGTGAAGTATTCTTCGATTCTGGCTAGGAACTCCATGGGTTTATTTTTGTAAAACCTGAAGTTGATCCCTTCACGATTTTCGTTATTCGGACATGTGGTAATGCTGGTTGGTCGACTATGGAAAAGATCTATATCTGTTTGATTCTGTCGCACCTGACTGTTGATACTGGTCACAGCAGCTTCAATGCCGTCACATTTTTCAGTGAAATGGTCCTGTACTCTTTCCCATTCTTCCCGTGTTTCTTTTAATTTTTCCTCCAAATTCTTCCTATTCGTTTCTTCGATGTTGGTAACCTTAGTATTTATTTTCGTCTTGATAATCTGTACTTCTCGTTCCGTCTGACTCCATCTTTCGTCAGCCCTTGTAATCTTTTGTTCGATCACCGTTATTTCCTCTTCTACTTTCTTGCTGATGGTTTCATTGTTTTCAGTCATCTTCAGACTCAATTCTTCCTTCAAGGCTTCCATCTTCCCATCTAACCTGTTCATATTCTCTTGGTTAGTCTCCCTCAATTCTTCTCTTAATTGTTGATTATTGCTTTCCATTTTCTGACTTGTTTCTTCCATCCTCTTGTTGGTCTCTTCCAGTTTTTGGCTTATCTGGATTTATTCCTCCTTCGACTGTTTATTGTCAGTCTTTATTTCCTCCATTTTCTCCTCTATTTTCTGAATATTTTCTTCCATTTTCTCTTCTATCTTCTTAATATTTTCCTCCATTAATAATTTATTTTCGTTCTTTATTTCTTACTATTTTCTTCCGCCTTCTTACTATTTTCTTCCATTTTCTCCTCCATCTTCTTACTGTTTCCTTCCGCCTTCTTACTATTTTCATCCATTCTCTGGTTTATTTGGCTTAATTCTTCCTTTGACTGCTTATTGTCGGTTTTTATTTCCTCCATCTTCTGGCCTAATTGTGCCAATATGGTCATTAATATTTCTTGATAATTTACCTCTCCGGTTTGTGTCGGTTTGTCAGGTCGCTTCCCTTCGGGTACTGGTTCGGTTGGTTCTGCTGGAGGTAATCTCATCTCCACATCTTCCACGGGTGTCGCCTCCTTATCTCCCACATCAATTTCCTGTTCGGCCTCCACAGCCCTTTTCTTTTATGTCGCCCTCCTGTGCATCTTGTTTATTTTTCTGACCTGTTGACAGCTGCCGAGCTAAAATAGGAAACTGGACGAATTGTCCTTATTTTATAGATCTATTAATTCCTATTTTCAGCCCCTTAGTTGGACGCCAATTTGTTATAAAACAAATAAAATTGAGATTATAAATTGATGTTGATAATAAAAAATTTTGTTGTTAGTTATAAATTTAATAAAAAAATTTTATATATTTTTTGTTTAATTAATTAATTGAATAATTAATTAATTGTAATTTTTTTAATTACCTTCAATTGAATAAATGAGATATTATGTTTTTTAAAATATTTGTGCTCTATAGATAATCTAGTTATGTAGTCGGATCTAGTATTCTCTTTTCTAACTTCGCTCCTCTTCTTCTTCTTCTTGGTATATTTCTCTAATAACTCTAAATTATTTTTAGAAGAAAGAAGAAACCAATATTTATTGTACAAATAATTATGAACACATGTAATTGAGTAATTGTGATGTTTATTTCTTAAAATTTGAAATTGTGCGCCAATCTTACGCGCATGGACCAGGCATTGATTGAGATTCGCTCAGGTCGATTGTGAACAAAAATGACAAAATATAATGTTACAAAAATAATTATTTCGGGTTCTTCTAACTGTCGAAATGGTCTGAGAGGGCAAGGAACAAGATACAATACTTACAATTATCTTAAAATAAATTATTATTTGCTGAAAAATAACAGGATTATGAAAATTGTCAATTATTAAATAAAGATCGAACCATTTCGTAGAATGACGTCACTGACTCGTGGAGGCAGTGTCGATGTGCTGGTCGCTCTGCAATGAAAATGGCCGCTGTTCACCTCGTTGATTTCTGCTACACAACGCTGACGCTATGTTCTTCTCCCTCAGAAATAAATGCGAATTCCTTCCTCTGCGAGGTTGTAGTATCCCTGGAAAATTGTGTGAAGTGTTCTTCCCTCCTCGGCGATGTCGTTCTGTGATAGTTATTTGGTGCAGTGTTCTGTGTTCAAATATGTTGAGTTCGTGTCCAGATAATGTTTGTTGAATTTTTCTCAAAATGGCGGTTGATTTCTCGTTCTAGTAATGGGTATTACTATTTCTGTTGTTTTGTTTCAGTTTTGGTGTTATTTATAAAGTAGTGGTGTTGTTTTCCATTTGGTAACCTCAGTAACACTTTTTGAGGTTGTACGTCATTGTTTTTACACTATTTCTGTTTTTTAGATCTTTCGTCAGTAAATTCTGATCTGTACACATTCACGATTAACAATAGACTGACGACTTAAAGTCGTCGTTTTGTGATAATTTATAAAATGTCTTTTTCCTCTTCCCATTGTTTTTTTACAAATTTACATGTCTTGGATTTGATTTCAACTCATAAACCTACATGACAAGTTTCCTATTTATTGCTGTAACTTAATTATTTATTAATTTTACGAAAATCTAACTATTCAGCAATATTCTTAAGCTAATTTTACATAATTTGATATATAATTGGGTCTGTTTTAAGTTCAGATAAGCCTAAAATTTACAATTTTTGCTATTTATTGTAGGCCTTGTATTTTTAACAATTTTAGTATTTAAATGGTTTACAAGTGATTTTATGTTAATATTTCCCTTAAATAATCTTACTCACTCCATGATTATTGCTTGTTGTTAATAATTTGTTGTTATAATACTCCAATATTGATTAATTTACTTTTTATCTGAGTTGAGTACTCCTTAGGCCTAGTATTACTTATTTCCACATAAAGTTAATTTTATTCTTTTGTCATTACTTTTGTTAATATTTGTTTCTGTACTGATTACATTTTCATATCTTTCTATTGTATGGACTAGTTTCTCTTCATTATATGCAGTTTGATTGAATTTATTTATTTGAGTTTGACTCTATGATAGTTGATGTTGGTTTACAATGCTGTTTTGTTTTTCTGTTGTGGTGTGTTAGTTAATTCGCCTTATTACTCTTTATATGGTTGACAGTTTAATAAAAATACAATATTCCTGTTACCTACTTGCCTTCTCTGCCTTAACAAACTTGGAAATTATTGAACATTATTTCAAATACAACTCAATATCTTATATCTACTAATTTTTTATATCACTTAAACATAACAAAACATCTTATGCCTATTATCTTTTATATATATATATATATATATATACTAGGGGAATACCCGTGCTTCGCTACGGAGTTTCACGTTGTACGTAATGAAAATGTTAGTTTAATTAATAAAGTTCAATTAAAGTAGGTTTCTTAAAAATAAATAGCTGTTGCCCACGACTTCGTTCGCGTGGTCTTCAGTTTAATGCGATAATATATTTATAACAGAATCTATTCTATTGGGTTGCCATAGTAACCAAATCTAATAGTTTGGAGGACCCCCCAGAGGATCGTATCGAAAAAACACCTGTCCTATGTTGGTTCTCCCGTTGCGTAATATATTTGTGCCAAGTTTGGTTGAAATCGGTCTAATAGTTTAGGAAGAGATGTGCAAGACCCCAAAGGACCCCCCAAAGGATTGTATCGAAAAAAACACTTGTCCTATGTTGGTTCAGTGGTTTAGGAGGAGATGTGGAAGACCCCAAAGGACCCCATCGAAAAAACACCTATCCTATGTTGGTTCTCCCGTTGCGTAAAATATTTGTGCCAAGTTTGGTTGAAATCGGTCCAGTGGTTTAGGAGAAGATGTGGAAGACCCCAAAGGACCCCATCGAAAAAACACCTATCCTATGTTGGTTCTCCCTTTGCGTAAAATATTTGTGCCAAATTTGGTTGAAATCGGTCCAGTGGTTTAGGAGAAGATGTGGAAGACCCCAAAGAACCCCCAAAAGGACCCCATCAAAAAAACACCTATCCTATGTTGGTTCTCCCTTTGCGTAAAATATTTGTGCCAAGTTTGGTTGAAATCGGTACAGTGGTTTAGGAGAAGATGTGGAAGACCCCAAAGAACCCCCAAAAGGACCCCATTGAAAAAACACCTATCCTATGTTGGTTCTCCCTTTGCGTAAAATATTTGTGCCAAGTTTGGTTGAAATCGGTACAGTGGTTTAGGAGAAGATGTGGAAGACCCCAAAGAACCCCCAAAAGGACCCCATCGAAAAAACACCTATCCTATGTTGGTTCTCCCTTTGCGTAAAATATTTGTGCCAAGTTTGGTTGAAATCGGTACAGTGGTTTAGGAGAAGATGTGGAAGACCCCAAAGAACCCCCAAAAGGACCCCATCGAAAAAACACCACTAATTCAGAAACCTTCGCGGGCGTGCACACAACAACTCACCGAAGTTTCATTGCAATCCGATGAATGGTATAGGAACGCATACGGGACAAACAAAGAAACATTCATTTTTATATATAATTTCCTGGAACCTGATCGCAGCGCCACCTACCGGGTCCAATTGTGAATCTAAACCATCCAGGGACCCACTCAAACACACACACAAAATTTCATCAAAATCGGTCCAGCCGTCTAGGAGGAGTTCAGTGACATACACACGCACACACGAAATATATATATAAAGATTTCCTGGAACCCGATCGCAGCGCCACCTACCGGGTCCAATTGTGAATCTAAACCATCCAGGGACCCACTCAAACACACACACAAAATTTCATCAAAATCGGTCCAGCCGTCTAGGAGGAGTTCAGTGACATACACACGCACACACGAAATATATATATAAAGATTGTAACGTCACAGAACGTTCCATAAAAAGAAATCATTTATATAGTAAGTTAGCATAAGAGGAAAGTGAAGTGAACAGTATCGAACCCAAGTAGTCCCAAAAAATTGTGTAATTTTGTATAATAATTATTTCTATCAACTTGAAAAAACGACCAAACTATGACTAAGACAAAACCCCATATATATTATTAAAGTGAATAAGAGTGAAAAAACCATAAGACACTATAAGAGAGAGAAATAATGTCAGAATCCACCAGAATAAAGTCAATAATTATTAAGTTTTATAACTATGAATATAGTATTAAAAACTATTTTTTGTGAATAAATGGACATGATCCATTATTATATTATGTGATGTAAATAAAATAAATGTATTAAATGACTTAAATACATTATTAGAAAGAGTTTAAGTTAAAATAAAGATTGTATATTTGCAATGACAAAAAAATATTAATGTGTTGGATTTGAGACCATACACCAAGATTTCATGAAAAAATTAATTATTATCAGATTTAAATAAAAACTATATGTAATTGTCAAGCAGACAATAGTGAACAATTTATCTTAAATAAAGGAAGCTGTCAAATGAATAAAAGGCAGCCAAAATAGCCAAAAACAGTGTTAACTAAAAACATGTAATAGGCATCTAATATTGTATAATTTATGAATTTAATGTTGCCAAAATGCAACCAAACTGTATTAGAAAGCTGTAATATGATATAAAGCAACTATACTAATATACCTGACCAACTTTAACATTGTAATAGTCAAGTCAGCAAAATATTTACTTATACCATGTATGGCTGAAGCCAACTATTCAGTACAAAAATAATCAGATCTGGCTAAAATACTTACATAATACTAACAAAAATAAGATAGAAAGGTACAATACATCAAAATACTTTAATAAGAAATAAACTCAGTTGAAAGTAAAGTCAATTCTAAAAGAATTTAACTAATTAGAGTGAGATTTGTCACACCATAAAAAATGACATCTCAAGACAATCAATGATGCTATGTCATCTTGTGATAAATATAAAATATGTACAAAGTAACCAGGTATCACAAAAGATAGACAAAATAATAAACTCTGTGTGTATAGTGGTGAAATAACACATATATTAAGGAAAAAGACTAATCATTGTATTAGAAAACCGGCAAGAACCTAGGCCATGAGCAGAGGCCATATAAAATTGTATTTATTTGTGTTTTATTAATGTTAAATTTTGTTTATTTTGTTGTAGGAGAGTAGTAGTAGTAGATGTCCAGCTTGTGAAGGGAACTTTATAACTCCACAACAATTTTTGTTATAAATATTGTGTTTTTAATGACTACAACTCAAGGTGAGGGTTGTATATTGTAATGTTTTTTAGACTTAAGTTAATTAGATACCAATCATATTTAGTATCGCTAGATTCAGTTAAAAACAAGGAATTTAAATACATTAATGGCATACAAATTGTAAGTACTAATGTGAAACTGTTTGATAAATACCAGTGTAAATTTTGAAATATCCATTGTATGAAGAATAAGAAATTCGTTCTAAAAGCTTCTACGGAAGTGAAAATTGTTCTATGACATTCCATTTCGTTTATTCTCGAACAATCTAGAAAGAATTTTTACACAAATATACCGGAAGTCGACGAAAACAGTCATCCCGATTTAGTATAAAAGCGAGACAAAATTTGACCGAAAAAACACTTGAAGATTGAACTCCAAAGCTGATGCATCTCACACAACACTGATCAACGCAGCTAAGGCGAAACCGAGAGGCGAGAAATCGACAAGACACGGCAGGAAGGCTTTTCCCGTACATAGACATAACCGACTGACTTAACCTCAACGAGAGTATACGCCAAAAAATATCGCTGAAATAGAGCAGCGATACGGCAAATTCTAATAGAAAGAACGCAGCCAGAACGTCGACGGCCCAGGAGGGTCCCAAACATTTAATGGAGAACGAATTCTGCTGTGTTCGCATTGACTGACTAACGTGACAAATAATTCCCCCGAACGAAACAAACAATACACTAGCCTTCCTCAAGACTGCATGGGAGTCAGCGCTGCGGTGGCAGATTTCTGAATCAACGCTAAACAGATGATTCGTAGTGGCGGCGTTTGAACGAGATTTTACTGCCAAACGTTTTGACAAAAAGTGCGGAAAAAGTAACGATCGAAAAAATTGACTTTAAATAGATTCAGTGCACACCCGAAGAGGCGAGATCGAGAAACTACCCGAAGGAAGTGTCCAGTGAGAGAATAAACGACCATTGGAACGTGAGTTACCAAAATTAAAGTTAGTTGTTACCTGGTTACAATTATCACACAGTTGTACTTTACACGCCACACATACACCTTCAAATCACTTAGTTTTTTTTCTTGTATGGCATCTAATTGATATGTCTTGGTAGTTCAAAGGAGTCACGTCCTGAGATTAAAGTTTTTTCACATATTAAACTCATGCTTGTCAACTGAGTCAGAATCTGAAATACTAGCCGATACTTGATTGGACATATAAAAAATTGTCAATAATAATAACTTGTAAATTTTTTCTCTGCAATTTTATAATTTTTATGAATGATAGTCCTTCAGACGATTTGTTTGTTGTTTTTTAAAGAATCATTAAACATAACTGATTTTTCAATGCTAAACTGACTTGTTTAAGTTTTTTCGTAGATTTAAAAATTTTATCACTCACATTTAATTTTTCTTGGAACAAACGTTTCCAAGTGGCGCCCACAAAAGCATAGTTTTAAGTTGTGTTACAGGACTACATCACTGCAGAGGATCCAGTCAACAGAGTAAGTGACAAAAAGTGCGCGGAGGTAACGCCCGACATATTACAACACACACACATTACTTTTCACCCAATACTTGTGTTTCTATAATATATATATATATAGAATTATAATGGAAACATCTTATTATCAGCAATATTATCAGTCATTGGCTGTCCTTTGTTTTTATGTTTCCTTTTATAACAAACCTAATCCTATTAAAACATCTTATTCATAATAACACTTTCAGTTATTAACTGTCTCCTTTAATTGCTATAACTATTTTGATAACACATTAAAATAAAAACATCTTATAACTAATGACACTTTCAGTTATCAACTGTCTCTTGTATCCACTATACCTAATTTGCTAATACAATAATATAAAAACATCTTATACCTATTAAATTTTTATATTACTTAATTTTTTAAAACACTTTTATTATTAAAACTATTCTTAGTCATGAGACTATCTTTTATTTTTAGGTTTTTGTAACGAGCAGAAAATTTAAAAATTTTTAAATTTCACCTCGGCAGAGTACGTTCACACGAGGCAAGTGTCAACGACTTATGGTGGAGCAATAAATAAGGAGTAATGAGAAGGTGTCAGTGAAGCGTTGCTGACTTGACAATAGAAACGCATTAAGTGCAATCCAACTATAGAATTTGGTGGCGTAAGATGACAGGGAAAGTTTCGTCCAGAATTATTGCTCTCCGCAGCTGTAACAAAGTAAGTGAGGACATTCACACCCGTACCAAGAATTGTAGCAGATGTGGCCGTGTTACGTCAGTAGACGATAAGCGACAAAAACAAGTGATGCTCCATACTACAATGAAACGGATACGCTGCAACTTAAGTAACAATACTGGAAGATAGGCTGACAAAAACTAAAGTCATGTTACACAGCTGGAGGTATCGTCTAATTGACAGACAAGAATTTACGAAGGGAAAGTTGGGGTGACTTCAACGACCAGCAGATGTTCGAAATTAGTAATAGCCAGAAAAAAGGGGTAAGAGCATAGAACAATACGCCAGGAAGACTGTAAGTATAGATAATGGGAATCTATAGAAACGCAGAGTTTACTCAGACAATAGGCTGATAGACAAGTTGTTTATAGCCATAGTTTCTTCGAAGCGGGTCAACGATCGTCAAGCCAGAGAGCAGGGAGACCTAAGGACCTATCAGAGACCTTCAGCCAGCGAGAAATTTGTTGGTGAGGGATGTTTCCATAGCAACTGAGACGAAGAACCTATCGGAAGAACTATGACGTAGGATTTTGACAGAGTGGGACAGTATTTTCCGAGAAAATCAAAAACTGACCAATCTCGAAAAGAAGTGGGCGTGAAGCGCGCCAGAGACAAAATTTTGAGTAGGGACGAATTAATAAAACTAGCTGTCCAGGAAGACGGAGGGTCAGTTATACTCAATTTTTTAGGCAGTCATACTCAATTTTTAGACAGTCAACACTCAAATTTCGAATAGTTATACTAAAGTTTTACAGTTAGAATTTTCAGACAGTTTACATTTCAATTATCAAGTAGTTTAACTTCAAGTGCGAGAGACGGTATATTATAAACTTTCCATTGTTTACTCAAATCATTCGGAAGTTAGATAAATAACAAGGAACTTAAAACTTAATAATACATTCATATCGCGGTAGTGAATTTTACCGGAGTACGCCGTAACGGACTTAGTGAAATTTACACCAAGTAAACAATCAGACCGTTACACTAACAGACAGCATCACTTAACGATATACAAATTATTGGAACTTAATATTGTGTATCAACAACATAATGAACACGAAACAATAAACAAACTAATCAATTATAGGATCGTTTGTGGAAGCAGCGACAAATGAAACTAGACATGTATATTGACTTTAAAACGAACACACAGCAAACACAGTAAGATAGAACATTGATTGAACACTGAACTTCAGTTACCCACACATATACAAACACCTACGCGAGTGGTCGGAAGAATAAAGTGATAAGTGGCAGTGATAAAACAACTTACTACGGAATGTATCTACGAGCCATCTCCATCACCAGAACGAGACTTCATCAACAACTAATGGATATTCAATAACCAAGTAACCATTATTATAATTACTTCTAATTTGTAACTTCTACTGACCTGGTTTCTTTCAAAGAATTCACACCTGAGAAAATTATTAAGAAAAGTAATGAGTAAATCTGATAAAGTATTTAATGAACGTATAAACAAAAGCTTATTTGGGATTTAATGAACGCATTAAATAAGTAGAATATTGAATTGTAACATCATTTGATTTATATATGTATGTATGTTTTCTTTGTTTCAGCATATATTAAGATATATCTTTGTTTATTATAAATATGTATGTATTTCAGGTACAGCGACGTAACCTATGTACTCTTATAATATGTCATAAATGATAATTAAACTAGTATTTTAGTTAATCAGAAACATGCGTTCGTTATTACCAATGCAACCCAAATATTAACCTAAAGTTTGAAAGAATGCAAATAGATTTTAAGAGTTTCTTATGTTCAATTAAATAAATGATATCACGTATGTGTTGATGAGCATAGATAGTTAGAATCATCATTAAGATTAAATTATACACATACATGTCAGAGATATATAAATTTACATATATAATAATTAACCCAGTAACATTGATTGTTATAAATGGCGCCCATTCGCACGGCATGATACGTATTAACACAGATTGTTAACACGTACGGCTTAGGTAAAGAACAGGCAGTAGAAGTAGTAGAAAAGTAGTGTCATAGAAGTAGGAGTAAGATAAGTGTTATTAGTGTAAGTCAGTTTGAATGATTACGCGCAGTAGGGCTAAAATGGCGAGCAATTCAGACAGTGTAGAATTTGACATTAATAACCAATTAGGCGCAGTAAATACAGAGGACAATACTACACCTAGTGAACCAGGTAGCGTGATAGAGGGTCCAGAAGATAGGGCGCGAGGACAGACATCAAAACTAGAGGATGGAACTATACAAATGTTGATGGAGTTCATCCGTCAACAGAGTGAAAAACAAGAAGAAAGTAGCAGAAAACAAGAAGAAAGTAATAAATTACTTAGTGAAAAACTAGAAGGAAGACTAGAGAAACAAGAAGAGAATATTAACAGAAAATTAGAAGAAAGTAATAGATTAATTAATGAAAAACTCGACCAGCAAAAGGAAGAGATTACACAAATAAGGTCGGAGATACGTGAAAGTCAGCAGACTTGGGAAAGAAAGGTTGATGAATTACAGAAAAAACAAGATGATGTCGTGAGAGAGTTGAGAGAAGAAGCCGACAAGAAGTACGTAGAAATACAAGAAAAACAAGATAATGATCGACAAGAATGGATGGCGGCGGTACACTCTACCCAGACGACCGTTAAAAAGATTAATCACAAGTTCGATGTTCACGTTAAGGATTACAATAAGAAGCACGAAGAACTCAAGGCCGAGATGCACAATACCATACTGCAGAGACAACAGGAGCAAGAAGGAACAAATAGTAATATTATACAAAAATTAGAAGACGTAGACGGTAGACAACGTTCAACAGAACAGAAGTTGGACGAGACTACGAAAGAAAAGACAACTAGGATCGAAGAATTAAAGGGACATTTAAATAAGGTAAGAGAAAACCAAGAAAGGTTACAGCGACAACTGATGGAAGGTGATTGTGGAATATTAAATCGATCTAACGGACCTAACCACAATGATCTCAAATATAATGGCACTGACAGATTCCCTATGGAATTCCTCAAAGAATTGTCCGAAGTTCAAGAGTTATATTATCCCGCTGACAATATCAAGTGGATTGGCAAACATCTGGAGTTAGACGCAGGAATTTGGTGGCGAGTGATACGTGACCAAATATCAAACTTCGCAGAATTCAAGGAAGCGTTCTCTCTAAAATATTGGGGCCAGGAACGACAGGACTGTATCCGGGACCATTTGGAGTTTGGCAGATTTGATTGGCGCGGACCAGTTACTGCTATTCAATATATTGAACGGATTTTGTTGGAAAGTAAGCAGTTAACACCTACTTTGTCTGATTATCAGTTAATACGTAAGATATCTCGTCACTTTGGGCGGGACATCCAGCTTGCGGTGGTCACAAGAGGAATTGTGACGATACCAAACTTCGAATCTCTGATCATCGAGTATTCACAGATTCAACCAAGAATTAATAGAGAAGCGAACTATGCAGCAAACGAGGGAAGAAATGCGTATAAAGAAGGTGAAAGTAGCCTGAACAAAGGAGGCGGTATACAGAAGAAAACATGGGGTGACAGACCCGCCATAAATAACCAGCCCCGTAACGCAGACCGGCGCGCTGTCAACACAATAGAGTTTACAAACACGACAGCTGGTGCATCGGGCACTCAACCTAAAAGAAATCGTCAACAAGAAGAGGAAAAAAAAATCCCTCCACCCATTAACAAAGATAGCCGTCAAAACAAATGACTACCAGACGAATATTATCCTACCGGACTTACGAAGCGATTTATTGTGTAATGATGATGAAGAAATTTCTCAACGAATAATCAGGTGTCCAGAGATAAATATCAAATTCAATAATAATGTTAGTGTGCAAGCGTTAATCGATACTGGATCTGTAATAGCTGGGTTATCTGAGTCGTGGTTTCACCAAAACAAACATGACATTACACCTTATGAAATATTACCGATGTCTAACACATTAATAGTTAGTGCAGTTGGTAATAAATCAAAGCTAATCAGAAAACAAATATTATGTGATATCTATATTGAAGAAATTAAATATGAATGTTTTTTCCTAATAATACCAGATTTGATAAAACCATGCATATTAGGAACCAATTTTCTTCAAGAAACAGGGTGTCTAATTGACATGGGAAGAAGAATCGTCGAAATAAGAAGAGAGGATAACGAAGCGACGTACACGGTGCCTATGATGCATATAGAAGTGGTGGACGTAGAAGAAGAAGAAGAGATCATCAGAAACATTAACAAGAAGATAGAAAGTATAGAATGCGGAGATAGAGGAACGTTGGAAAGGTTAAGGGAGATTCTAATAAGAAATTGTAGTTTATTCAGAGAATGCCCCGGAAGAATCGATGGGTATGTCCACGAGTTCCGAGTCACCGACCAGACACCGTACTTCCAGAGAGGATGGCCTGTCCCATTAGCCTATAAAGGGAAGGTAGATGAGGAGATTCGGAAAATGTTACGGTATGGGGTCATTGAGAGATGCAACAGCGCATATATCAACCCATTAGTTACGGTAATCAAGAAGGACGGTAGCGTACGATTGTGTTTGGATGCGAGGAAGGTGAACAGTGTGACTATCCCGGACTACGAGGGTGCCCCTCCAATAAACGACATTTTGGCGAGATGTGGAGAGATGAAGTACTTATCTACCGTAGATCTAACTAGCAGTTTCTGGCAAGTACCACTGAAGTCGGAATGCCGGAACTTCACCGCTTTTATGTACGACGGCAAGTGTTATCGTTTTACAGTTACACCATTTGGCCTGAGTACCAGTTCTGCTGCACTGACCAGGGGATTGGACACAGTACTGGACGAAGAAGTAAAAGAAAATACCATTATTTATGTCGACGATTGCCTGTGTTATTCAGAAGATTTAGAAACGCATTTGTTACATTTAGACTTATTGTTATCTAATTTAAGAAGGGCAAATTTAACCATCAATTTGGAGAAGTCGCAGTTCTTCAGACAAGAAATCGCGTACCTCGGTTATCAACTAACAACGCAAGGAATACGAGCAACGGACGAGAAGATAGATGCTATTATGAAGTTCCCTGCACCTCGGAACCAAAAACAATTAAAAGGTTTCCTGGGGTTGACAAATTTCTATAATCGTTTTACAGACAAATACGCTGAAACTACTAAACCATTACTCGAGTTGTTACGGAAAGGACAGAAATTCACCTGGACACAGGAATTAAATGAATGCTTTCAGCAGGTTAAAAGGTTATTCGTAGAAACAGTCATCTTAAAGTTTCCCCGAATAAACCAAAGATATTATATGCAATGTGACGCCAGCAACTTTGCATATGGCGGACAACTATATCAATTGGACGAAGAAGGAAGAATTGGAGTAATAGCTTTTACCAGCAGGACATTCAAGGGTGCGGAAATAAATTATTACACTACGGAGAAGGAGCTTTTGTGTATTGTAAGATGTCTTGAGCGGTTCCGTATATACATACTAGGACAACCGTTAACCATCATTACTGATAATAAAGCACTGACTTTTATGAATAAATGTCATTTAAACAACCCTCGTATTACACGCTGGATCTTAAGTATTCAGGAGTACAAATTTGACATTGTCCATTGTAGAGGTAAGGACAATATTATTGCCGATCTTCTGAGCAGAAATCCAGAAGATGCCACACCAGAAGTAATTAGTGACAATATTTCCGAATATTTAATTAACCACCTGACAATCAAAATGGATAAGAAGGTGAGCAAGATCCTAATGGATATTGGAAGGCACCAAATTCGAGATCATAAGCTTAAGTATATTATTGATAAGATTAGGGAAAATTGTGTAGATAAGAAATTAAATAAATTTTATAGATTCGTCGATGAGAAATTGTACAGATTACGCAAAGGAGAGTGGAAACTATACGTACCGAACAGTGTGTCTGGCGAAATAATTGCTGAAATACACCGTATGTATGGGCATCCCGGTGCGAAGAGATGTATCAAATTATTGCAGGAGTACTTTACCATGGACGGGATGTTAAAGAGGGTGAAAATTTATGTACGGACTTGCGACACTTGTCAGAAAAAAAAGGATTCCGGCAACAGAAATTCGTTCGGAGGAACAAAAGCCATAATACCGTTACGCAAGGGTGACCTTGTGAGCGCGGACTATTACGGACCGTTACCTGCTTCGTCGGGCGGGGTGAGGTATCTATTTATTATGGTTGACAACTTTACCAAATACGTACGACTTTTCACACTTCGAAGGGCAACGACCGTCGCTACACTGAGGAGAGTACACCAATACCGTGAAGAACTAGGGTCTCCTAGAGTGATTATCACAGACAACGGAACGCAATTTTCATCTAAAAAATGGTTAGATGGATTAACTGAACTAAATATCCAACCACGATTTACCGCAATAAGGAACCCTTGTGCGAATCTGGCTGAAAGAATCAACAGACAGCTTGGGAACTTATTTAGGATCTTTGTTGGTGATCAACATACAAAGTGGTCGCGTTACGTACCAATCGTCGAGAGTTGTATTAACGAAACGTACCACGAGACGATAGAAGTAACACCGTACGAAGCTCAGCTCGGAAAAAACCTCCCAGAGCGTGGGAAAAATACATCAACAAGGATATGCTCCTAGTTAAAGGGGTAGATCATAACCAAATATTTATCAAAATGAAGGAGAAGAGAGAAAAACAAGCAAAATTATGTAATGAGACTAAAACCATTACAAGATTCAACATTGGTGAGAAAGTGTTAATCAGAACATATCATCAATCGGACGCGGTCCAGAAAAGAATTGAAAAATTTTGCGAACTATACTGCGGACCATATAAAGTGCATCAAATTCTCGGAGAAGCTACTTATCTACTCGTTGATTGCGATGATGACAAGAAACTCCGTGGAAAATTTAATGCCAGACAATTGAAAAAATACTATGAACCAGAGAATTGAAGATGAAGGAAGAGGAAGAAATTGAAGAAGATGACTTAAGAAGCTAGCCGATGCTGATGAATCAACTGCGTTAGGGTAATTGACGCGATGATATCATTCAAGCTGGCTTATCCAAGAAAGTTATGTACTTTAATTGTTGAAACATAACATCAAAAATGTATTTAGTCAATTAAGCACCAATTAAATGTTAGATAATAAGATAAATTAACATTTAGTGTGACATTTTATAAAAAATATTGCAGTGAATGCAAAGGACATTTAATTGCTATTATTTGATTTATGTGGTAATAAGTTAAAAGGACAAAGTGAAAAATGGACACTTAAAATCAGATAAGTGATAATAGTCAACGAACTAGATAGTGAATGAACTTTATTAATGTGAATGTATGTAATTAGTAGGTTAGGATTATAAATGATGTTATCATGAAGTAGGTCAATCATTGAAACTAAATGTCATACGTGTATGTAAATTATTAAGATAATTACAGTTAACGTAGCGATTGTGTCAATTAACAATCTAATTTTAAAATAACAGTTTAAAAGATTTTATTGATAAGATCATTAGTAATGCACAAAGGTGTATATGTATAGGAGATTTTCTTTGATATCATGTAAAGGTTACATTGAGCCGCTTAACTGTTTGATAATATCTTGTGAATATGATATTTTAGAAGGTAAAATCTTATTCAATTGATGAAATTATTTAATTGCTTATGGAATTTATGATTTGTCTTATAATTATAAAGATAAGGTATTTATATGTCAATTCGACAATGTGAAATGCGTTCAGCTATCCCAAATAGCTAGCAATAAAATCAGAGAACCGATTAAAACCAAAAGGGGGTGTACCACTGGTCATATAAGCTTTTGAAAGTAGGTTATTGTGTATACCTTCCCCTGAAGAAGATGGACACGGCGAGGCTACGTACAGGGCGC
Source organism: Magicicada septendecula (assembly GCA_034769895.1). Lineage (NCBI taxonomy): Eukaryota > Metazoa > Arthropoda > Insecta > Hemiptera > Cicadidae > Magicicada > Magicicada septendecula. Next base: position 158,461,670 of record CM068367.1, read on the forward strand.
AGAATTTAGATTTGAGTTGTTCCCAGAGATCACATCGTCAAATCGAAATTGAGGACACTGTAACGAGCAGAAAATTTTAAAATTTTTAAATTTCACCTCGGCAGAGTACGTTCACACGAGGCAAGTGTCAACGACTTATGGTGGAGCAATAAATAAGGAGTAATGAGAAGGTGTCAGTGAAGCGTTGCTGACTTGACAATAGAAACGCATTAAGTGCAATCCAACTATAGAATTTGGTGGCGTAAGATGACAGGGAAAGTTTCGTCCAGAATTATTGCTCTCCGCAGCTGTAACAAAGTAAGTGAGGACATTCACACCCGTACCAAGAATTGTAGCAGATGTGGCCGTGTTACGTCAGTAGACGATAAGCGACAAAAACAAGTGATGCTCCATACTACAATGAAACGGATACGCTGCACCTTAAGTAACAATACTGGAAGATAGGCTGACAAAAACTAAAGTCATGTTACACAGCTGGAGGTATCGTCTAATTGACAGACAAGAATTTACGAAGGGAAAGTTGGGGTGACTTCAACGACCAGCAGATGTTCGAAATTAGTAATAGCCAGAAAAAAGGGGTAAGAGCATAGAACAATACGCCAGGAAGACTGTAAGTATAGATAATGGGAATCTATAGAAACGCAGAGTTTACTCAGACAATAGGCTGATAGACAAGTTGTTTATAGCCATAGTTTCTTCGAAGCGGGTCAACGATCGTCAAGCCAGAGAGCAGGGAGACCTAAGGACCTATCAGAGACCTTCAGCCAGCGAGAAATTTGTTGGTGAGGGATGTTTCCATAGCAACTGAGACGAAGAACCTATCGGAAGAACTATGACGTAGGATTTTGACAGAGTGGGACAGTATTTTCCGAGAAAATCAAAAACTGACCAATCTCGAAAAGAAGTGGGCGTGAAGCGCGCCAGAGACAAAATTTTGAGTAGGGACGAATTAATAAAACTAGCTGTCCAGGAAGACGGAGGGTCAGTTATACTCAATTTTTTAGGCAGTCATACTCAATTTTTAGACAGTCAACACTCAAATTTCGAATAGTTATACTAAAGTTTTACAGTTAGAATTTTCAGACAGTTTACATTTCAATTATCAAGTAGTTTAACTTCAAGTGCGAGAGACGGTATATTATAAACTTTCCATTGTTTACTCAAATCATTCGGAAGTTAGATAAATAACAAGGAACTTAAAACTTAATAATACATTCATATCGCGGTAGTGAAATTTACCGGAGTACGCCGTAACGGACTTAGTGAAATTTACACCAAGTGAACAATCAGACCGTTACACTAACAGACAGAATCACTTAACGATATACAAATTATTGGAACTTAATATTGTGTATCAACAACATAATGAACACGAAACAATAAACAAACTAATCAATTATAGGATCGTTTGTGGAAGCAGCGACAAATGAAACTAGACATGTATATTGACTTTAAAACGAACACACAGCAAACACAGTAAGATAGAACATTGATTGAACACTGAACTTCAGTTACCCACACATATACAAACACCTACGCGAGTGGTCGGAAGAATAAAGTGATAAGTGGCAGTGATAAAACAACTTACTACGGAATGTATCTACGAGCCATCTCCATCACCAGAACGAGACTTCATCAACAACTAATGGATATTCAATAACCAAGTAACCATTATTATAATTACTTCTAATTTGTAACTTCTACTGACCTGGTTTCTTTCAAAGAATTCACACCTGAGAAAATTATTAAGAAAAGTAATGAGTAAATCTGATAAAGTATTTAATGAACGTATAAACAAAAGCTTATTTGGGATTTAATGAACGCATTAAATAAGTAGAATATTGAATTGTAACATCATTTGATTTATATATGTATGTATGTTTTCTTTGTTTCAGCATATATTAAGATATATCTTTGTTTATTATAAATATGTATGTATTTCAGGTACAGCGACGTAACCTATGTACTCTTATAATATGTCATAAGTGATAATTAAACTAGTATTTTAGTTAATCAGAAACATGCGTTCGTTATTACCAATGCAACCCAAATATTAACCTAAAGTTTGAAAGAATGCAAATAGATTTTAAGAGTTTCTTATGTTCAATTAAATAAATGATATCACGTATGTGTTGATGAGCATAGATAGTTAGAATCATCATTAAGATTAAATTATACACATACATGTCAGAGATATATAAATTTACATATATAATAATTAACCCAGTAACATTGATTGTTATATTTTTTTATAGGGTAATTCTCTACACTGATGGTAGTCTTTTTAATTGATTTCTATTTCTTACACTATTCTTTATTATAGTGCGTCACTTATTATTTCTACACTAATGGTAGTCCTTTAAATAATTTTTTACACTATGGTAAGTTTTGGTTGGTTTCTATACTATTATTAGTCTTTTTAATTGTTTTCATTCTATTCTTAAACTAGGCTTACAATTTAGTTTACAATTTTATTTTAACTGTATTGTATCCTGTAACTTGTTATTTGGTCTGACATTTATCATTGGTTTTAATTGTGTAAAAATTGGGTATCTTTTAATATTTTAATATTAATATTTTAGTGAATATCCTTCCTTGTTGATATATTCCTTTTATGAACCTTGACATATTTTGTCTCTTCCTTCTCATTATATTAGTATTTTCTTATCTTGTGGTTTTATGTCCTTGTATTTTATATTATATATTATGTATTATATTCATTGACTCTGATTTAATTATTCGGTTTCATTCCCTTTCTCCTTTACAGCTCCTTATAGTTTGTTATTGGTTTTGTGTCTTGGGGTTTCTCTGCTTCTTAATTTAATAAATTTCCCCTTATTAATATTTTGTTTACCTTTTTACTTTTGTCCTTTCATTTACTGCTCCCCTACCTCCTGGGTATACTGCTGTTTTATTGGGGTTTTATATATTTGGTTATTTATATATGGACGAAGAGTTTTCTTTGTTATTCAGTTTAATTTTATTAACATTTTATCGACTTAATGAACAGTTTCTTTAGTTTATTTTTTAACCATTTACTTTTTCTCACTCACTATTGACCTTTTCTTCTTTATTCATGTTGTATTAAGTTAATTTTTAAGGGGATAATTCTGTTATGCTACAATGTGTATAATAGTATTATTAATGTAATTAATCTTAGTTTTGCATCATTTTAATTGATTATAATAATAAACAGAAATATGTCTTCTTCGTCTTTTTTGGTCTTCAGTTCAAAGTGGGGTTAAAAGTGGCATTTCTTCGGCCAAACTCTTCGTCTCCGCATAGCATCCACTCCCACACCCACAGGAATTCGTTTCACGTATTTCAGTCTTTGTTTTTTTTTAATCTTTCTCCTTCAGCCACTATAATGTGCTAAAGCTGTATGTTTTAACATATATTATAAACGTGTGACTTATAAGTAATGCTTGCCACGAACTTGCTTTTCACAAATTCTTTGTGTATTGTCTTCAACCCTCACTTTATCGTTCAATGAATTTTTATCATATTTCCGTAACACCATTTTTCAAACGTCTATAATCTCAAATTTTCTGCTACCCCCCTATTGTTCAGGCATTACTCACAAATATAAAGTTTCAGAAATATCTTTTGTATTCTTAATTTAAATTAAGAAATTACTAATTTAAATTTAATTTAATTACTAAAGAAAATTTACTAATGTAAAAAAAAATAGTAACAACACTTGTGTTATCGTTAACTATTAATTAGTTAAAAATGAAAGGATCCTAATTCTTAATTATACACAATATTACTTAAGTAAATATTCAACTAATTTCTTGTTATTATTACCAATTAGTAATAAAATAGTAAATATTTTCCTGTACATGTAACATTATTTCGTACATAAGACGCTCGCGCACGTGTACGTCTGTGTACGGCTGCTACGCATTATACGTTCTCGGTTATACGCAAAACATAGTTTGTGGCAGATACATATCGCTACCTTTTATTTATTTTTCTAAATTTTAATATTTGTATTTTCCTAATTTTTTTTTACATTCAGGCTAGACTTCAGGTACCAACCATTTATTTTACGACAAGCGTAAATACTAACCAAAACGTAATACTTAACAGAACGTAATACTAACTTAATATTAATAAATAACATAACGTAAATACTTATCAACATGTCCACCGTTGATGTCCTCAAGTTACAGGTGACACACGTACAAGTCTTCTTTCCAAAGTGTCACTGAATGTTAGAACGGTAATATAAACGCGGGTCGTATGCAACAGCAAAGCGATTAATTTCTGCTACAAGATCAGCGATACCTAAATCCCGATATACCTCACCAAACCGTAGTACTAAGGAGCATTGACAATAAAATCGCAATTTTTTAATAAAAAACATATTGTTATAGTTTTTCATTGTTTCATAGTTTAGTCTTTGTCGCGAAGAAGAAAAATGTCATGGCAAAAGTGAACACGCGACGTCACGCGACTTAAAGCGCTCAGCCGTTCCATATTTCTGGTTAAAACAAAAATTTAGTCGTCACAACATTAATCGCTGAAAAAAATCGAAGTTAAAGATCGTTTGACGAATGGTATACAATGATATAATTTTTCAAAAAACTTTAAAACAATGAAAAAATAATAATAAATATGCGTGCGAGTGTACATGTCCATGTGGTTCCAGAATCATAAAATTATACACATCACTTTAAATAAGTTAAGAAAATATTATTCACTTTGTACGACAAACTATAGGCTAATTATCACTAACCTTTTTCAATTTCGTATTACAAATAAAAAATGTACTTATGTTACACTTCTCTTTTTAATTGTCTTTACTATATCGAGGAAATTATATATATGAAACTTTGTAAAGCTGCGTAAAAAGTAAAGAAAGCATTTACTTGTAAGGATTTTTCCGTTTTGAGCGTTCATTTGAAGTTATTCCATTTTTAACAACAAATTTAATTTAGCGTCGATGATACTGAGTATAAAAAGCGGGTTAAAAATAAAATTTCTATAATGGGCTTTCATAACGCTTACGGACAGCTGAGAATAATAGCATCGAAAGTAGCACACCCTGCAGAAAACAATGTTTTAATAAAACATGAAAGGGAAAGTATTATTCGGTGTAGCATTAAGAAAAATGCGTTGCTTTTACGCTGCGGCATTGTTTAAATCACTTTGCGTTTTTACTGTTTCGAATCTGCGACAGATTATGTGTTAGATCTCTTTGCGTTCTCATTCAAGTGCATCACATCCTTCCGGGTTTTTAAAAAGAATAAAAACGCGTCAGGATTCGATACCTATATTCATTACTTTAAGTAGGATTTTCCATAAGCATCGGTTCTCAGTGCAATCGATTTTTGTAATCTATCGAACGTGTAGAGGTCTTCGTGGCATGAAGTAACGGTTCTGAATCAATAATTCAACGAGTGTACCTGTCTGCATACAACTAATCTCAGAAGTGCACTTTGGACGCAGGGGATGATTGATTGGGTAGTCGTTTTCCTTACAGTGAATCGTCATTGGTTGGTTGAATAGAAACATGTAGAAAGAGGTTTATTAGTATCGTGGTACTCTCGACAAACTGTTCTTGTGTATTATGTCAGAAAGTTGTAACACATATCATTTTATAAAATAATAGTGTGGGAAATGAGTCTCAGATACTAAATAACTGTTTTTGTTTTTTATTTAGAGGGAATTTGAACAGGTATTACCTTTGTACCGGGCACTGGTCCTCACAAGTTCCTAGGGTTATATGAAGTGATGTTAGCTCCCAAAGAAGCTTTAGCCTCTCTCCAGCCAAGACCGTACTGAGAGATGAAATGCCACGTCCTACAAGAAGTGGCCCTATTGATGCAGAACAGTACGGATATAGACCGGAAGTTCAATAAATATTCCTGGTGGAGGCCGGCAGTACCAAGTTACGGCGTAAGGGAAATGATCCTGGACCGGCTTATCTTTGGAGTATTACAAGAGGGAACCTAGTTGGATGTTGTCGGCTGTAATACTAGGTCCTATTGTTATAAGATCATCTTTTGCTTCTGCCTTGCAGTTGGGTGTTGGCGTAAAGGCTAAAGGAAGCCAACTATGAATAAAAATTACCCGGAGTCATGGCCAGCAAGGGGGCAGCTCCTCTACATGACTTACCCACATATAGGCAGGTACCCTATAATGGGGAAATTAATTTAATTTACTCACAACTTTCAAAGAACACAGCCGGACGGAGATTCCAGACTAGCCAAAAAATCTGGAAATATAAATCTATTTGACACAGATGTGTGGGTAGGCCCAAGAAGGAGGATCATGGTTGGAGGATATTTGAAGGCGGAACAGGCAGCAGCTTGCCTATGCCGTGTTGTGAAGATGATGATGATGATGACTTTTGAGTCTTGAAAAATGTATTCTATTAGATTTAGCGCGATTAGCCTCGTCAAAACCTGTCTCCTTTTTCCCTTAATTTATACATTTATTACTTTATAATTTATGAATCAAATAGGCTTATGCTTTTACAGTTCATCTGAGCAATCTCTAAATTCAAATTACTGTTACCAAAAATAATATTCCTTGTACGTAAACTTTTAGTTTCTTTGAGTCTACTGTTTGAGCAACTTTTCATGGCTTTTTCATGAAAATTCAATCTGTTTTTTTCTATTAATTTGTTGTCCTGCGAACTCTAAAGCTGCCCTGAAAGTTTTTACTGTCTATTCCATTGGTACTCGAAAAATATGTCGCAGTCTATTTAATATCTTCGGCTATCATAATGACGATAAGACTAAAGATAAGTCCTTAAATTCGTAGTGACCGTCAATCAATGAATTTTTCAGTGACGGGTTTGTGAGGATCGGTCAAAAATATAACACAAATTTTAACTTATTTGTGTCCACGTTTCGACAATGTTTATTTTCATCATCAGGACAACAAATATAAGGTATGTCTCAAAAGTGAAAGTATCATCATTATCGTCATCTTCACATAGGCAAGGATCTTGTGCAGCTTTCAAAGATTCTCCAGCCTTCTCTTCCTGGATCTACCCTTACACCTCTATCCTATAGGTTTGTATTTTCAGACTTGTTTGGCCAGTCTGGAATCTGACATTCTTTCTAAGTGGTTCTTCCACCACGGTCTGCAATCGTTTAATTTTTTATTCTAGTTAAAAACTTGTAACTCTTTTCTTATGATCTCATTTCTTATATGGTCAAGTTTAGAACATCTTTAACTTCTCTTAAAAACGCCGTTCCTGAGGCTTATATTTCACTGTCTTGTTTCGTGGTTGTTGTCCATAATTCACACCCATAGGACAGTACAAGGACTGCCACGTCTTTGTAGACTAAATTTTTGTAATTTAATTTTGTAACTAATTGTTTTTTCCATTGTTATGTAAAGACAGTAATGTTCTACATGGACCACTCGTCGGTTGCGTGGATCGAAATATTCTCATTTTTCTGTTACTTGACGCTATTACCTCATTATTAAGGTACCGCCTACCTTTATCCACAGTACTGACCATTAACCCAGTACTCCGTTACCTAATTCTCATCGATTCAGTATTAATCATTTTTCTGACTCCCGTTCATTCTGAGTCTTCTCCTTGAAGTCACTTTTGAGGTTTTCATCAAATTTCTGCACAATACGTTTCTCAGATATCTGAATATGTAGTTCAAACCATTTAAAGCCTCCAGATATATTATTTACAATTCCCAGTCTTATGTTTCTAAACGGCACAAAGGACGCCTTACGGTATTTTTTTTAATAAATGGGAAAGACTTGAAACGTCCCCCTGAATTTTTTATAAAATTTTTGTTAAGTTTTTTTTTTGTTTAAACAAAAATTTTTTTTGGTTTTTCTTTTTTTTTCAGGGGTCGTTACTTAATTATTAAAACTAGACCTGCGGTCTAGACGGAAGAAAAATTGAGTTGAGCCCATCGTGACAGGACTTGCAATAAAACACTTGCAAACGATAACAGCTTTTATTAGTGTTCTCCTGTTATAATAATCACACCGTTATTACAATATGCACGGCTATATTTTCCACTATCATTAATAAACGTGCATCTCTCCAATATTGAATAACAATTGGCAATATTAACAAAGAATTAATTTTGAATATAATTAATTAACAATAAATTATTCAAACACCTTTAAGTGCATTGCCTTCACATAAGCTGACATCACTAAATATTAACCTTTATTCACATGACTTTTCTAAATAAGTTCTAATAAACAATTACTAAAGGTTGAATCTACAGAAACTTTATGAATTAAACTAACCCTCAAACAATGATACATCATGCCTAACGAGAACATGTAATATGCCGTTTTATACTTGCCAAATAAAATATTTCTCTTTTCCTTTTAAAATAAATTATGCATCACAGGATTAATACATGTATATATAGATATATATATATCTTAATACTATCACCATGCCTTACACACACCAGTTGCCCGCTTAAGAAAAAATTTGAGGTGTCATACTACAAGAATTACACTGGCTCAATTCTGTAACAGCCCCCCTAATAAGGACCTGTACCCACAAAAAGATTTAGGACGGAACTACTCCATAGTTATTATCAATGCGTTAAGTACAAGTTGTTAATGGCATTTTATCTTCATAAGAAACAGTTAATTAAACTGCCCAACTACCAGTTTTAAATTATGCTAGGTCACTAATCACGACAAAGGCAAATGGTGTGCTATAAAATATAGCATAGTAATTGACATTCTTCAACAGGTAGATTATTTAACTCTTTAATTACACTAGTCACTATAAGTCCACCGGACATGCTATAATAGACAGTTGGTCATTGAACATCTAAAATTACGGTTGTGAAGATGTCTTTCATTTCATGTTTTAACTGCAATAGGTTGCTGTTTCTTTTTGTGTTTTGTGGATTAAAATATAGGAAAGGTCCCACCTGTGCTTAGACGATTTGTTGTTACCCAGAATGCGCGCTGATGTTGACTGGGGTGTAACCACTGGTGTCTCCGAAATTCTGTGCTTCATTTCTTCCTTAGGGCAGTCATTTTGGGCTGGCAGTGTGGGGATTTCTTGAGGTCTGACGGCATTGGGGTGGTGCTGCGATAGTCTGCAGATGACGACCGATGTTCTGTCCCCATCTTCATTTTCCCCTTTTCCATCTCGGCTAGGCGGGAACCCTGGAAAACATTTTATTTGTAAGTAGCCGTTAGGAAAAAATACCCTCACACAATTCTTTCTCGCCCCGGTAAGCACAGATCACAGACACACTCACTGTCACAATTCCATTCCGAAAATTAAGTGTCAACATAAATATTACTCCTCACAATTTCTCTTTAAATTATCCAGTTTTAGAATTAAATTATTTTTAACCTTAAATCTTTATTACTTTACATTGGAATATAGTTCTAACGGCAAGTTCTATTTAATTTTCATGCAAGCCAAGGCAAGTCGGCAACGTGCTCTTAACCATCCCAGACGCAACACACACACACAAAAAAGACGTACATATATCATAATATAATACCCCCGCAAGCGCTTAGTTAATTAATATTAAAGCAACACTTTGGCTCACCTGAAGCTCTTTAAATGATCACGAACTCAGTTCAAAAGATGAATCTTAATTCATAACGCCGCCAGACCAGTGTCCCGTTTGAATGCAAAAGAAGAAATGAGAGCGAATGTCGATACCTGCGATCCCACGCGAACAGAAAATTCACAAATCAGCTGAATGGCACGGCATGCTTGATTACGTACACACACAATTATCGCCACGTCACGGTCAAGGTTAAACGATACCGTGAAGCCGTGGCTGCGCAAGCAACCCTTGAACCCGTTATACAGACGGCACTGTAGCCGCGACGTACGCCGAATAATTTAAGCTAAATACTTCGGCACAGACTTCACTATTACGCATCCCCACTACGCAAAAACTCGCTTACCAGTCTTCTCTATTCGCCTGTGTCCTTTGCAATTATTTCTACCTCCCTTTGTATTGTATCGAGTAACGTTATTTGCCTTCAGGCAGATCTCTTCCTACTTGTCCTAAGCCTGTTAACTTTTCTCTATACTGGCAGATCATAATTTAGGATCTCCTTTGTGCCGTAACTAGTTACGGCAAAATAGGAATTTGTTCGTTGCTCTCGCAACGATTTTGGACGCTGACGCTATCTATGTGAGACTTCGGACAACTTGACTTTTCGTTCCCGCAGCTTGGAGCGGTGTTTGTCGTTGAGTAGATAGCAGCTGGTTTGACTCGAGTGGTGGGTTGCCAGCTGTTTGTCGTTGAGTAGAGAGAAGCTGGTTTGACTGGGGTGGTTTGGTCAGCTGTGTGCTGGCTTGCCGGCGGTTTTTTTGTCCTTGTCAGCTGTTCATGCCGTGTGCTGTCTTAGAGGTCTGGAAAAGTTTTTGTGGTTTTTTTTAATTCCGGGGTATTGTAAATTTATTATGGAAGTCTAAGGAAAAGGGTTGCCAAGGGGTCTCTGGGGCCTGGCAACTGTGATCCTGTGGAGGCCAAGATGTGATGTGTAAGTAATGTGTGAGGAACTCGGTCCGAGCTTGTGCTCGGCCAAATTTCGAACAGGTATGCTAAAAAGGAAATTTATTAAAATTTTCCTAGGAGTTGCTTTCGCAATACTTGTGCTTCGGGTCAAGTGTGGGCCTGGCTGGTTCTTAACAAAAAAAAAAAAATGTAAAACATTTGCTTTAATTCTGGATGTGTTTTTTTTCACTTCACTGTATAACTGGAATATCTCGTTACTGTAGCCATTGCAATTTCTTTCCTGTACGCCAGTTTTCTTTTAAAAGAAAAGGTCTGTTGAACTTGACTGGCTTTTGATTTTTATTTCAAATGTTGAGCTCAGCTTCTCATGCTGCTAGTGGTGACAGTAATATCTTATGTGCAAAATCTTTTTTTTTACATACAAAAAAACAAAAACAAAAAAAAAACAGAAAAAACTTAAGAAAATGTGTTAGGATCCAGCCGTGTGCTTATGTGCCTAGTGAAGCGAAATCTAGCCGAGTTCCTTAACCTCTCTCAGTATTATTCAGTGGTGTTCATATAAATGTCTTGTGTTTGAATTGTGAAAAGCATGTAATGTCCAGTATACATTTTGTCTATAATCTGTGTTGAACTTATATTGTGTCTGCCTTTTATTGGAACGTATAAATTTGTTTATGAAAAGAGCTGCAGATCACATACAATTGGCATAATATGTACTATAACTGTAATTCAGTAGGATTCATCATGTTAATAGAAATTACTGAACTTTTGTACAAGATGAAATTCCCACTTTGGGATTTAGTATTTATTTTTAATTCTCTATCAATGTACAGTCACTGTTAAAATTCTTTTGAATATGTATATACTCATATTTATTTTAATTGTCTATCAATGTACAGTCACTGTGAAAATTCTTTTGTATATGTATATACTCATAATTTTATGCACAAAACATTTTTACATTTTGAGAGATATATACCTGATTATTTGATAGTTTTTTTTTAATAATGGTGCACTCTGAAATCAGTAAGCCATTGTGCTACAAAAGTTTATACAAGTTTAAGGAAAAGTGAGCACACACACACTTGTGAATTCCACACAGAGTATATAATTACCTACCTTATGTTTACATTATACCTTACTAATCATATGATTCTCTTTTCTAGCTTTCGATTTAGATTTCAGTGGGCGCGTGTTGTTGTGTAAGATAATTGTTTAAATTGTTGTGGCTGTAATAATTGTTGTAGGGTAAAAGTGTTCGTTAAATGATTTATAAAAAAGGTTTATATTATTAAAAGTGTTTATAGTACAACCAGAGGGAGACTGGAAAAAAAAGAAAAAAGACTTATGGTTACTAAATGTATTGTATTTCGAAATCCTCTGGATTTACTCTTTGTATTTATTAATGTTAATGTAATTATTTCCAAATAGGGAAATTCTATTTGGTGAAGGTTAAAAATGTACTGTCGAGGCTTGTTGCAGGTCATGGTTATATTGAATACCATGTAATATATTTCGAATATTTTAAATATTTTATATATTTCTAATGGAATACCTTCACATCCTGTATATTATGAAATCTCTCATTGTAAGAAGAACAAAAATTTATAGAATCAATAAATTGTTATTTCCTGAATTTAAAAAAATTGAGGTCACCTCATTGGTCCAATTACCTAATGGTTCCCCAGCATGTGGCCATTCTTCCACCAGGAGGCCTCTCCTGTTTCAAGTGAACAAGTGAGCCGGTCATCTAGGTAAGTTGTAGGTCTTTATATATTTTTTTTTAAGGAAGTCAAACTTGTAAAATGTGTTAAATTCGGAAAGTTGAAAATTGTGTTGTGATGTCATTGGTGATGAGCGGCTCACAAAATGGTAGCAGAGCGTGGTTGGACGTAGGCCTGGCCACCTCTGAACCGAAATTTGGAAATGGATGAGCTGACCTCTATATCTTAGTTGGACATGTTCTGTCAGTTGTGATGTCTTTACTATTGTTGTAAATCTTGGTCTTTGGGTGCGGTTGCCGGGCCGGAACTCCTGGGGGGGGGGGGGGGTGAGCACAGCTTGGTGATTCCTGATTGTATCTTTGGGGCGTTGTTAAGTGTTTATTTGTTTGTTTGTGCTCTTGTTTTGTCATTGTCTTTGTTGTCTTCTAGCGCAAGACCTTGGTTTCGGAAAGGTAAGAGAAGGGATGGATGTTCGCGTGCCCTCTGCGCGGTCTTCTCTGCCTTGTGAATCGGGTCCGCCCACCCTAGTGTGGGGAGGTGGGCCAGTCATGTGTCAAGGATTGATGATGCCTTGTTTGCTGAACATGGCTGGTCGGTCCACGAGGTGGACGGTTCTCGAAAGGTACTCGCATATCAAGGTTGTAGCATCTTGTTAGCCTCCGGGCGTGAATATGTGAGTACCAAGGAGAGTAAAGTGGTGGTCACCGGAGAGGGTGACGTGTTGGGGCGGTCCCGAGAGAGTGGCATGGAGGAGAGGACTCGCGTGGGGGATGGTCGCAGTGTGGTAGAGATTGTCAGTTCTGGGAAAGGGGGGAATAAGGTCAATGGTCCTCGGGTTTGGTTTTCGGGGGGCTTCTCTGGAGGAATTGGGTCTTAATGTTTTGCTTTCTAGTGTTTTATTGTTTTAGTTGGGGTTAATTGGGGTTTTAAAAGTTTTATCGGTATTTTAGCTCCTTTCCTTTCCTTTCTGCTTTCTATTGCTTTAGGTCGCGACCGCTCACACTCCCCGTGTCTTCTACACTTACACACACCCAGCTACACACACACACAAACCTTGTCCTTCCTTCTGGTGTCCTTTCGTTTTCAACTTTCGCCGGATTTTATCTTTTTATTGGTTTTAGTTAGTCCCCGCTTTTCCTCCAGTGGTGGCGGTCCCGGTGTCGTCCAACCCGTTGGACTCCTTTTGTTGTGGGGGTGTGCCGTAACTAGGTACGGCAACATAGGAATTTGTTCGTTGCTCTCGCTACGAATTTGGACGCTGACGCTATCTATGTGGGACTTCGGACAACTTGACTTTTCGTTCCCGCAGCTTGGAGCGGTGTTTGTCGTTGAGTAGATAGCAGCTGGTTTGACTCGAGTGGTGGGTTGCCAGCTGTTTGTCGTTGAGTAGAGAGAAGCTGGTTTGACTGGGGTGGTTTGGTCAGCTGTGTGCTGGCTTGCCGGCGGTTTTTTTTGTACTTGTCAGCTGTTCATGTCGTGTGCTGTCTTAGAGGTCTGGAAAAGTTTTTGTGGTTTTTTTTTAATTCCGGGGTTTTTTAAATTTATTATGGAAGGCTAAGAAAAAGGGTTGCCAAGGGGTCTCTGGGGCCTGGCAACTGTGATCCTGTGGAGGCCAAGATGTGATGTGTAAGTAATGTGTGAGGAACTCGGTCCGAGCTTGTGTTCGGCCAAAATCGAACAGGTATGCTAAAAAGGAAATTTATTAAAATTTTTCTAGGAGTTGCTTTCGCAATACTTGTGCTTCGGGTCAAGTGTGGGCCTGGTTGGTTCTTAACCAAAAAAAAAAAAGTAAAACAGTTGCTTTATTTCTGGATGTGTTTTTTTTCACTTCACTGTATAACTGGAATATCTCGTTACTGTAGCCATTGCAATTTCTTTCCTGTACGCCAGTTTTCTTTTAAAAGAAAAGGTCTGTTGAACTTGACTGGCTTTTGATTTTTATTTCAAATGTTGAGCTCAGCTTCTCATGCTGCTAGTGGTGACAGTAATATCTTATGTGCAAAAATTTTTTTTTTACATACAAAAAAAAAACAGAAAAAACTTAAGAAAATGTGTTAGGATCCAGCCGTGTGCTTATGTGCCTAGTGAAGCGAAATCTAGCCGAGTTCCTTAATCTCTCTCAGTATTATTCAGTGGTGTTCATATAAATGTCTTGTGTTTGAATTGTGAAAAGCATGTAATGTCCAGTATACATTTTGTCTATAATCTGTGTTGAACTTATATTGTGTCTGCCTTTTATTGGAACGTATAAATTTGTTTATGAAAAGAGCTGCAGATCACATACAATTGGCATAATATGTACTATAACTGTAATTCAGTAGGATTCATCATGTTAATAGAAATTACTGAACTTTTGTACAAGATGAAATTCCCACTTTGGGATTTAGTATTTATTTTTAATTCTCTATCAATGTACAGTCACTGTTAAAATTCTTTTGTATATGTATATGCTCATATTTATTTTAATTCTCTATCAATGTACAGTCACTGTTAAAATTCTTTTGTATATGTATATTCTCATATTTGTGCCCGCCCGATTCCGGCCGTCGAAAATTGTGGAATATTTAATGGTAATATTACGCGAGAGCAAAGGGCGGTTGTACTGAACTTCGTACGAAACCGTTTAGGCTGCGCGCGCAACTTGTAGGAAGGGTCGGCTTGCTCGGACTGTAACAGCTGTATTCAGTTCACCGTCCGGCTCCGAGATACATCGACTCTGGTCTCCGAATAGTTTACTGCGTAGTTTTTCTTCAACTATTATGGCTGGCTGAAACTTACGAGACTCGCGGGTTCTCGATTAAGTCGGAGATTTGGCCTTGCTGATTGACTTCCATCCGTATCAGCCATGGACCATTAGAAACGATCCTGTTCGGAGAAGGAGTCGGTGACCAGATCAAGATGTAACACTGAGTCAGCACAATTAAGGTGATATGCACTCTTTTATTTTCCTTTTGGGGCCGGGCCGGCAGTGCACATGTTTTACCGTAAAAATCTTTTGAATCCATGTGCCCACGTGGCCAGACTGTCCGCTATAGAGGGTGTCAGCTGAACATCATTCTGAACATTATTAGTTAATTTCAAGGAACATTTTAATAACTGAATTACCTAACACTAAGTACAATGCTTGTAATTGTGTGCTGCACTGGGGGAGCGTGCTAGAGGTATTTAGTACATTTTGACATTTTCACAGATTGCATATAGTCATCATCTTACTCTCTACAAAATTTATATGACATGTTAGGAATTCTGTTCCGGCTGGAACAGAATGGAGTTGATATTAAATTCACCTTGGGTTTAACATTTAAGAGCTGGGGTGTTTTTTGTGTTTTCTTTTGCTGTTTTCTGGGGTATAAAAAGGGACAAAGTTTTTGCCTGGCACATGTTGGTGCAGTTTGGGGCAGGTATGATTCCTGTCAAACTTGGTTAAGCGCATGCTGGCGCGCTCCCACAGCTGCTAGGGCACAACCGTTCTTATTGTAATTTCATTTTGGTATATATTTATATAGTCAGTCGGGTTTTAATAGAAAAGAATTTGCACATTTTTTCTGGGCATATACTAATTGATTTTGTACCTTACAAAAGTCTATACTGATTGTTTTTCTTTTACTTGTAAAACATATATTGGTTAACTTTTTCACTTGTAGCATCTACTGATTAATTTTTTTTTCTGTTAAACATATACTGATTAATTTTTTTTACTTGTAAAACATATACTGTTTAATTAAAAAAAAAAATAAATTTGTAAAGCATCGACTGATTAATTTTCCTACTGGTAAAGTATATACTAATTAATTGAATCCTTCTGAATTTGTAAAACAAATTAACATTTTAGAACCGTATAACAATTGCTTAAAATCAGGTGATGTAGTTTCTTTAAATTTTTATTTAATGCTGTTGAAGGAACTTAAAGTTTCATATGCTCATGATGGGTCATTTATCAGTGGAAGTCTATACATATGGGCGGTCCGGTCTTGCTTATGGGTTATGAGTGATTATCATCCTTCTGGGGTTTTCGCTTTTATGTAGTTCAATAGAAACGGGTTGCTGATGGGCAAACATTTATCACTGCTGGTTTCTGGGCATGGTAGTAACACTGCCTGCAAAGCAGGTGCATTCCAGGGGCATTCGTGTTTAGAATATTGGTGTATAATTGTGAGTATATGTGCCTTATGTTTCTGTACGTGTTGTTATGTTTTGTCTATGTTAAGCTAGTCACAAAATGGGGGAGAATTATATATTTACTGAACATTATTCTATACACATATATATAAATATATATATTATTAAATGACGAGATTACTCTTAGTAGTTTATAGTTTAATTGTGATTATTATTAGTAGTCTCAGGGTTAATTTTACTGAAAAATGGATCTTGCTCTCGGCTAATAGTTATTGTTCAATATCAAATTTTATTATTATTTTACCGTTTAGGGACTTATTCCCCTCAATTCAACCTATTGTTGAATCCAGGATTGAATAAGTCGGTACTTACTCCTTGTTTTTTCGTCGTATTAGCTGTCTGTTTAAATAGTTTAATTTTATGTATTATATTCACTGTTAGGATGTCCACTTGACGTTCCGTTGACACTTTGTTGATCAGCGGTTGTGAGGAGATCAGTTGTTTCTTCCTATACACTAACATACACAAACATAGGCATGGTACACATAATAACTCATGTATAGGTATTATTGTATAAGATTGTAAATATATTGATCTGAGCGGTTATAAACAAAACATGGAATCATTCAATTTGAATAATTCGCATTCTCAGCATGGTACCAACCGCCTCGTTTTTCTCCTCTAAGCTGTATTTTTACTGATACATTAAAAGTCAACTCTTTCACTGGTAAAAAATAATGATGGTAATTTATTCAAATAACATACAGTGAAATTCAATACAATAAGGCGTTTTGCTCTTCTTTTTGGTTAACAATTAATATTTTAAAAGTGAACATTGACTCTAAAACAAATGATGAGCTCGAGTTGGCATGACTGCCTCTGGTTAGTAATACAATGTGTTTTGACCAACATATAGGTTATGTCGGATGGTTCGACTTGAAAATTGAATAATGATTATACTAATAAAATTAGTAGGTTCTTTTAGACTGCAAAATACACTTCTTTGAAATAATAGCTACGGTTAGAACAAACATATAAAATAAAAATTCAATGATTATTAATGAAAAAAGATAAAATATGAACTACTGTTCATAGTTAGGCACATGCTTTGCATATTGTTTAGTGCAACCTGATTTGGTTAAAAGTAGTGAATTATTTATTATTAATTAATAGTAATGGTGATAATCCAGTATCAGGTACCATAATCATCTGTGAAATTGGATATTCCTATTTCAGGTAATGGTAATTTATTTATTATAGTTATCGCACTCCGGCGAAAATTATTAATTGAATTTAGGAACAAAATATTTCATACTCTAGTCTACTGATAGCATAAGAGCACATATACTCTTCATTGATGTTACAATGTCTTTACTTATCCTAGGTATTTATTGTATACAAATAGTTAAAACTGTCATTACTCAGAACGTTCAATTTCAACATTGTTCATTTGTATTTTATCAGTTCCCTTCTGTTAAGGATAGGGAATTTAATTGTTTCTATATTTCAATTTTTATCGCTTTTAGCGTTCAGTTATTATGCTTATAAACTAATCATAACATTATATTTGTGGTCATGAATACTTGCGTCTCTCGTTGTTCGAAGGGTTACACCTTTTTGATTATAAACACTTTTTTAATTACTTAAAATTTATTAATTAATTATTTAACTTTGATCACAACACTGCACACACTCCTATGCGCATAAACTCCGAATAGAGTACACTTGTAAATATACTGCACTGATTCTTCAATGTAGGTAATCTATGTCTCACTTTGAGGTTAATATGGTTGACGCTGTGTTGCTGTCAAACGCACGTTTTTCTGAGGCGTCGGCGAGCGTGCAGTCCGCTTCGTTCTTGTTGAAAAACTGTATGTGGTTCCTCGATTGGAATGATGAATTTCGGATCTTTTATAGGCTCTGATTGGTCAGTTTTTTCCAATTCGTTTATTTACGGTAGACTTCGTCAAAATAGACGCTATCATAAGCGTCAGTCTTTGGGAACAAGATTAACAAATTCTGGTTCACACGCCCACGCGGAAGGGCTAAGCACAATACAATTATTTTTAAAAGTCTAATATCTTTCTTACAATTGTACTGAGGATGTTGTGCTTACTCTCATTGTTCGTGTTTTTGAAAGACGATTAATTTGAGTCCCCTTATCATATATTTCTGATTAGGGTTAGCTGACTTAGCACTTAGCATTTATGCTTATTGTCCATTAAACCATTAATTATTAATATTTCATGGCTTTTATTTTATTTTCTATTGTAATGTCTCATTCTTAACCTACTGTACAATTTTCCCTTAAAACTATGTCCTAATATTAATACTATGTCCGTTTTCATAGATTCACACTTAAACTTATTGTCATACATTTTTGTTTTGCTTATTACTCAGTAATAAGAGTATTTAATTAGCTTTTAACATGTTGTAATTAAATATTGATGGGTTAAGTCACTACTGACAGTGTTCTTTTTTCCTACATTATTTGTTTAATGCCTTAACTATCGCTTATGAATCAGGCTTGTTATGCCTATATCGCGTTATTTGGTAGTATGCTTAATATCATAGACATTTTAGTTGTATTGTTTTCTAATTGATAACTGAAATAGTCACTAGGACCTTATCGTTATTGTGATGGAGTCCACTCTGCATTTGACTCTGTTATTAGCAAAGTTTGGTTGCTGTAAACTTTACTTGCAGCTACTTGTCATAATGGTTTAGTTATAATTACATTTATATAAACGATTTAAATGGTTATTTTGGTTGCAATTGCTCATATGAATAATATTCTGTCTGACATCAAATCATTAATTGGGTTACTTTCTTTGTACAATGTGTTTATTACATAATTTTGGTTGCATAGTGTCACTTTGCCATTACCAGCATTTGGTCATACTTGTATTACATAAATATAGCTTTTATATCCTGTTATACTATTAGCTATCGTGTACAAAACATTCCTTATATGCTCTATTTACTTCCTAGCTCATTACATTTTGGTCTAACGTTGTTTTGATTCATTTTTTATCAAGTTTTATTGGAAACTGAATGCCCAGATTAGGTTATGTCATAGGTTCAGTAAACATTAGTGGGTTGTTTATGGCTGTGTATTTCTATCTTAGTCTATTCGACTGGTTTTCGTTTCATGTTTGTACATTGGTTATTGGTTATCAATAGTTTACATTTAGTTTACTCCTGTATTATCTTATTTGTTGTTAATTAGTGAGTTTGTATGTACATCATTCCCACTGTACAATTGGTCATTCACTATTTTGGTTGCATATTCCTCTGTTTATTCTATAACTACACATCATTTAGCTATCATAAACTCATCTTGTCCTCATTCAGGTTGCTTGTGACTCTTTATTTACAATATTTAATCCTTATTTACAATAATGTGTTTCACATAAACAATAAACGTGTTCATTAAATGAGTTGTTGTCAGTGTTGACTTTACTATACAGCTTAGGGATTTATATCACATAATTATTTAACACTTCTTCCTTCTTCTTAATACAATTATTCTTTCAATGTTTATGTTAGTTTGTTATACTTCAATTTTCTTCCCTTATTCTTGTGTTTGGTCTGGTTATCTTCCTTCTTCTTTCTTCACTGATCTCCTCCTCACTATTGTTTATTTTATACATGATGAGGTTTTCACTTGTCTTCTTCACATTGTTTCTTCCTTCTTCTTTCTTGAAGTTGTCCTTGTTGTATCCTTCTCCCTGACTCTTCTTTCTTCTTTTGTTGTCTTGTGTCCTTCTCACTGATTTTTCTTTTTTCTTTTGTTGTGTTGTGTCCTTCTTACTGATCTATTGGGTATAGTATGTCGGTCGTCTCGTCTTTATTCTTCTTTTCTTATTTCTTGGTGCATTTACTAGTGAATTCCTTTCAATGATGCTTCACTTATTCAAACTTATGGTACTTTTCTTTAGTATACTTGGTGGTATTCTAGATCTTTTAATGAATTTTTTCTAGTGGTGGCCTTTAAATTAATTTTCAGTACTTAGGTGGATGTGGTGACATATGTACTGTTACATATTGCCTCCTTATTAGAATTGATCATTTCTGATATCTTCGGTTTATGATTGAAGAAATTATCAATTTTTTATTTCACTCTTAAGTCACATATAATGTTTTCACATCTTGTATTTACTCTTACACTTGTCTTCAGTTCACTATATTCTCTACATCTCCTTCTTCTTCATACTCTTGGAATCTTGTTTAATTATATTCTTGGCTTGTCATGTTTTTTCCCTTAAATATTTAATTTCCCTAACATTTTTTCCTAACTTGGTAGCTGGAATCGATTCGGGTGGGCTCTATGGCTTTCCTAACTCCGTCGTCCATAACTACATTCTTTCTGAGATCAGGGGTACCTCATCCCTGCCCAGTTAAATGATTGCTGGAACTTTTCTACAGTCAATTCATCAAATAATAATACTCATAAGCAGTCTCTTTCGACTAATAATAATAAATACTCTTGGGGTTATTCATTTTCTTGCCTTTTATATTTTATTATACATTCTCTTCTGGATTCCTTCTTCACTTCTGCAGATCTTCATTAGTTAATGTTGTTGACAAATAGCATGTGTAAATATTCTTCATTTTTTCTTCTCTCCTTATCGTGACAAAATTGTTCTTCACATTGATTGGTTCTTTCTTCTTTTTTCTTGGTCAATTCTCCTTTTCACTGTCTTTTCTACATAATATTCTCATTAATGGTCTCCTTTTCTCCTCTAGCAAATGTCATAATTTTTTAACATTTTATTTTGAATAGTACACAATTTTTCTCAAAGTGATGGTAAACATTGTTTAAAATATCTTAAGTGTGTTCACTAGTTGCTTGTTTTCGTTATGGTTTAGTCATCAGATACTAGTCTTCTTTTCTCGTGTTACATATAACATTCATTTGAAAAACATTTTTGTCCAATATTTAATATAATATTTGATTAATAAAATTTCTTCTTTTACATACAATATTCACTTAATAAACATTTTTCTTTTCTTCTTTCCATAAGAATAGCCTCTTCTTCTGTTGGTGAGTTATTGGGTATACAATATTTGATAGTTATGATATAATGTGATGACATAATAACAACATATTAATATTTGATTTTATAGACAGTCTCGGGGTTACATGTTTCATTTAATAAACAATTTTCTTTTCCTCTTCTTTCCATAATAATATCCTTCTTTCTTTTTACACTCTTTGTTATTCTTCTTCTCTACTCCTTCAAGTGATGGTGGTTTTCACTTATTCTGGATGATTATATTTCTTGGTTTTTAGTGTATACAATATTTGATAGTTATGATATAATGTGATAACATAATAACAACATATTAATATTTGATTTTATAGACACTCTTGGGGTTACATGGTTCATTTAATAAACAATTTTCTTTTCCTCTTCTTTCCATAATAATATCCTTCTTTCTTTTTACACTCTTTGTTAATCTTCTTCTCTACTCCTTCAAGTGATGGTGGTTTTCACTTATTCTGGTTGATTATATTTCTTGTTTTTTGTGTATACAATATTTGTTAATTACAATATAATGTGATCATATAAAAACAACATATTGATATCCGATTTTATAGACATTCTCGGGGTTACATTATTCATTTAATAAACATTTTTCTTTTCCTCTTCTTTCCATAATAATATCCTTCTTTCTTTTTACACTCCTTGTTATTCTTCTTCTCTACTCCTTCAAGTGATGGTGGTTTTCACTTATTCTGGATGATTATATTTTTTCATTTTTAGTGTATACAATATTTGATAGTTATGATATAATGTGATGACATAATAACAACATATTAATATTTGATTTTATAGCCACTCTTGGGGTTACATGGTTCATTTAATAAACAATTTTCTTTTCCTCTTCTTTCCATAATAAGATCCTTCTTTCATTTTTACTCTCTTTGTCTTCTGCCTCTCTACTCCTTCAAAGGTTAGTTGGGTGAACCTTTATTCTGGATGATTATATTTCTTGTTTTTTGTGTATACAATATTTGTTAATTACAATTTAATGTGATCATATAAAAACAACATATTGATATCCGATTTTATAGACATTCTCGGGGTTACATTATTCATTTAATAAACATTTTTCTTTTCCTCTTCTTTCCATAATAATATCCTTCTTTCTTTTTACTCTCTATGTTATTCTTCTTCTCTACTCCTTCAAGTGATGGTGGTTTTCACTTATTCTGGATGATTATATTTCTTCGTTTTTTAGTGGAGTAGGTAGGGTTGTTTGATAAATATTTTCTTTAGTATCTGTCGTTTAGCCAATAGTCGTTGGCCTCATCCTCATTTAGTTATTATTGTAGTGCACTCATATTGTATTTGGTAAAGAGTTTTGGTTTATTTATTTTGGATTAGGCGTTCCATCGGTCGGCCGTTTCCTCTTCTTCATCTATTTCGTCTCCCCCTCTCTGAGGTGTGTTGGATTGGAATCCCGTGCCTCTTAAAGGAAGCCAGCGTTCTGGTGGGTTTTGTTGATTGTAAGCCATCCGGACCCTCGTAGATGGATCGTCCTGTCCTTGGTTTCCGCGTCCGGACCTGACTCCTTCAATATGATGAATCCGTCGTACATTTTCGGCATCCTCCCTTCCTTCGGGTCTATTTGTATGGTTGTACTGGGATCCACTATTACGGTTTCTGTTCGTCTCCTCGCTACTGCGGCTCCTTCGTGTGTCGTACCCGGATTCGCTACTCCTTACCTCCTGACTATACGGGTTATTATCTTCATTGAAGCTTCGACGTCCCTGATAGAAGCGTCTCCCTCCGTTTCTGTCGTCAGCACGAACGTAATTAGCTCTTCTGAAATTGCTCGGGTTGTGGTTATTCCCGTTGTTCGGTCGGTACTGGCGATTGTTATTATTTGGACGGTAGGGGTGGTTACCATTATTTGGCCGATGTTGATTTCCACTATTATAATTAGGACGGTGGTTGTTATTAGGAGGATTCTGATTATAATTATTATTATAATTTGGCCTATAATTCGGGCTATTTCTATCTGGCGGATGATTATTCCCGTTACTATTTGGCCTCGGATTCTGGTCTGCATTATCTCGGTTTGAATTATTATAATTACCTCGATAATTATTTCGGTATCCGGCCTGACCGTTTCTATCAAAGTATGGGTCTGGTCCCTGCCGACTCCTCCGATAATACTTCTCCTGCTCATAGTTTTCTAATAGCGCGGACATAGTTTGGATTGTTCTTATTTGTCCGTTCAGTCTCGCTCTGGCCACGCCCTCTTCGAAGTGATACGCCAATTTCGTGACGAGGCATTCTTCAGGTATCTTTGGCTCAAGATTTCTGGCCATACACACCTTGCCTAAGAAGTATGCGGTGAGTGATGCCCCTTTGCTGCGGTCATACTTCCCGTTGCAGATGTCGTCTCGCACTATGTTCTGTGCCGATTCGGACCAGTATTTCGTTTTAAACAGCGCCTTGAACTCTGCATACTTCTGTATATCATGTCGGGTAGCCGTCCACCAGTTATCGCGCACGTCCTTAAAGTACTCGTCTAACATGTTTCTGATAGTAGACCATCTAGTTTCGCGTGTACGGGCGATATTTTCTTCCACTCTTTCGATGAACTCCATTGGATTCCTTTTATAATGTTGGAAATTTATCAGTTCACGATTTTCTATGTTCGTTATTCCGGTCACTTGGATTGGTTGACTCCGGAATAAATTAATTTCTTCCCTGAAATTATTGAGTTCTCGCCGTTGAAGTTCAGCCATCTTCTCCTTGTCAGTGTGTACTTGCTCCCGAACATCATTCACGGTGGCGGTGATTTCTTCACATCTCGTTCCCAAGTCTTCTTGTTTCTTAGTCAAGATTTCGAATTTATTTAAATGGGATTCTTCGATGTTATTTACTCGGATTTGAAGTGTCTCCTTTGTTCTCTGTATTTCTTGCTGGTTCTCTTCACACCTCTCGCCGATTTCAGAAACTTCCCGTCTAACTTCGGTTATCTCCTCTCCTATTTTCGTATTCAATTTTTCGTGACTGTCTTCAAGTCTCTGGTTGATAATTTCAATCTTCTTATTACTATCTTCTATGTTGTCATCAATCTTCTTGCTCAATTCTTGGGTGTCTTCTTTCAATGAAGCTATGATTTTATTTGTTTCTTCTGTCTTCTTGTTTAACTCCCCTTTGAAATCCTCCTTCAACGATTCTATATTTTTGGTTAATAATTCATTATTTTTCTGGTTGTCATCCATCTTCTTGTGAATCGACTCCATATTTTTGGTCAGGGACTCGTTATTTTTAATTAATTTCTCGTTAAAATCTTCTTTTATTAACGCAATATTCTTCTGGGCGTCTTCCTTCAATTCTTCCTTTAATAATTCAATATTTTTGTTCAGCGATTCTTCCGTCTTCTTCTGGCTATCTTCCATCTTCTTATTCATCGATTCCAAAGACTCGTTATTCTTATTTAATTTCTCGTTAAAATCTTCTTTTAATAATTCAATATTCTTCTGGCCGTCTTCCTTCAATTCTTCTTTTAACGCCTTCATTGCCCTCAATATTTCCAGGAGGTTTGCGTCCCCTGTTTGTGTGGGTTTCTCAATTTGTTCCTCTTGTTGTACAGGTCAGCTGGGTTCTATAGGAGGTAATATTTCTTCTAGATCTTCGACTGGCGTCGCCTCCTTATCATCCATGTCTATTTCTTTATCTGCTTCCGCCGCACGTCTCTTAGAGGTTGCTCTCCGTTGCATTTTTGGTCCTGTGTATTGCAGCTGCCTCGAAAATTAGGTTGATGATTCTTTTGTAAATTAGGTTGGATATTTTTTCCGCCTAATTTCGCTCGAACGTTGTGCGCCAATTTATTAAATGACGAGATTACTCTTAGTAGTTTATAGTTTAATTGTGATTATTATTAGTAGTCTCAGGGTTAATTTTACTGAAAAATGGATCTTGCTCTCGGCTAATAGTTATTGTTCAATATCAAATTTTATTATTATTTTACCGTTTAGGGACTTATTCCCCTCAATTCAACCTATTGTTGAATCCAGGATTGAATAAGTCGGTACTTACTCCTTGTTTTTTCGTCGTATTAGCTGTCTGTTTAAATAGTTTAATTTTATGTATTATATTCACTGTTAGGATGTCCACTTGACGTTCCGTTGACACTTTGTTGATCAGTGGTTGTGAGGAGATCAGTTGTTTCTTCCTATACATTAACATACACAAACATAGGCATGGTACACATAATAACTCATGTATAGTATTATTGTATAAGATTGTAAATATATTGATCTGAGCGGTTATAAACAAAACATGGAATCATTCAATTTGAATAATTCGCATTCTCAGCATGGTACCAACCGCCTCGTTTTTCTCCTCTAAGCTGTATTTTTACTGATACATTAAAAGTCAACTCTTTCACTGGTAAAAAATAATGATGGTAATTTATTCAAATAACATACAGTGAAATTCAATACAATAAGGCGTTTTGCTCTTCTTTTTGGTTAACAATTAATATTTTAAAAGTGAACATTGACTCTAAAACAAATGATGAGCTCGAGTTGGCATGACTGCCTCTGGTTAGTAATACAATGTGTTTTGACCAACATATAGGTTATGTCGGATGGTTCGACTTGAAAATTGAATAATGATTATACTAATAAAATTAGTAGGTTCTTTTAGACTGCAAAATACACTTCTTTGAAATAATAGCTACGGTTAGAACAAACATATAAAATAAAAATTCAATGATTATTAATGAAAAAAGATAAAATATGAACTACTGTTCATAGTTAGGCACATGCTTTGCATATTGTTTAGTGCAACCTGATTTGGTTAAAAGTAGTGAATTATTTATTATTAATTAATAGTAATGGTGATAATCCAGTATCAGGTACCATAATCATCAGTGAAATTGGATATTCCTATTTCAGGTAATGGTAATTTATTTATTATAGTTATCGCACTCCGGCGAAAACTATTAATTGAATTTAGGAACAAAATATTTCATACTCTAGTCTACTGATAGCATAAGAGCACATATACTCTTCATTGATGTTACAATGTCTTTACTTATCCTAGGTATTTATTGTATACAAATAGTTAAAACTGTCATTACTCAGAACGTTCAATTTCAACATTGTTCATTTGTATTTTATCAGTTCCCTTCTGTTAAGGATAGGGAATTTAATTGTTTCTATATTTCAATTTTTATCGCTTTTAGCGTTCAGTTATTATGCTTATAAACTAATCATAACATTATATTTGTGGTCATGAATACTTGCGTCTCTCGTTGTTCGAAGGGTTACACCTTTTTGATTATAAACACTTTTTTAATTACTTAAAATTTATTAATTAATTATTTAACTTTGATCACAACACTGCACACACTCCTATGCGCATAAACTCCGAATAGAGTACACTTGTAAATATACTGCACTGATTCTTCAATGTAGGTAATCTATGTCTCACTTTGAGGTTAATATGGTTGACGCTGTGTTGCTGTCAAACGCACGTTTTTCTGAGGCGTCGGCGAGCGTGCAGTCCGCTTCGTTCTTGTTGAAAGACTGTATGTGGTTCCTCGATTGGAATGATGAATTTCGGATCTTTTATAGGCTCTGATTGGTCAGTTTTTTCCAATTCGTTTATTTACGGTAGACTTCGTCAAAATAGACGCTATCATAAGCGTCAGTCTTTGGGAACAAGATTAACAAATTCTGGTTCACACGCCCACGCGGAAGGGCTAAGCACAATACAATTATTTTTAAAAGTCTAATATCTTTCTTACAATGGTACTGAGGATGTTGTGCTTACTCTCATTGTTCGTGTTTTTGAAAGACGATTAATTTGAGTCCCCTTATCATATATTTCTGATTATGGTTAGCTGACTTAGCACTTAGCATTTATGCTTATTGTCCATTAAACCATTAATTATTAATATTTCATGGTTTTCATTTTATTTTCTATTGTAATGTCTCATTCTTAAGCTACTGTACAATTTTCCCTTAAAACTATGTCCTAATATTAATACTATGTCCGTTTTCATAGATTCACACTTAAACTTATTGTCATACATTTTTGTTTTGCTTATTACTCAGTAATAAGAGTATTTAATTAGCTTTTAACATGTTGTAATTAAATATTGATGGGTTAAGTCACTACTGACAGTGTTCTTTTTCCCTACATTATTTGTTTAATGCCTTAACTATCACTTATGTATCAGGCTTTTTATGCCTATGTGGCGTTACTTGGTAGTATGCTTAATATCATAGACATTTTAGTTGTATTGTTTTCTAATTGATAACTGAAATAGTCACTAGGACCTTATCGTTATTGTGATGGAGTCCACTCTGCATTTGACTCTGTTATTAGCAAAGTTTGGTTGCTGTAAACTTTACTTGCAGCTACTTGTCATAATGGTTTAGTTATAATTACATTTATATAAACGATTTAAATGGTTATTTTGGTTGCAATTGCTCATATGAATAATATTCTGTCTGACATCAAATCATTAATTGGGTTACTTTCTTTGTACAATGTGTTTATTACATAATTTTGGTTGCATAGTGTCACTTTGCCATTACCAGCATTTGGTCATACTTGTATTACATAAATATAGCTTTTATATCCTGTTATACTATTAGCTATCGTGTACAAAACATTCCTTATATGCTCTATTTACTTCCTAGCTCATTACATTTTGGTCTAACGTTGTTTTGATTCATTTTTTATCAAGTTTTATTGGAAACTGAATGCCCAGATTAGGTTATGTCATAGGTTCAGTAAACATTAGTGTGTTGTTTATGGCTGTGTATTTCTATCTTAGTCTATTCGACTGGTTTTCGTTTCATGTTTGTACATTGGTTATTGGTTATCAATAGTTTACATTTAGTTTACTCCTGTATTATCTTATTTGTTGTTAATTAGTGAGTTTGTATGTACATCATTCCCACTGTACAATTGGTCATTCACTATTTTGGTTGCATATTCCTCTGTTTATTCTATAACTACACATCATTTAGCTATCATAAACTCATCTTGTCCTCATTCAGGTTGCTTGTGACTCTTTATTTACAATATTTAATCCTTATTTACAATAATGTGTTTCACATAAACAATAAACGTGTTCATTAAATGAGTTGTTGTCAGTGTTGACTTTACTATACAGCTTAGGGATTTATATCACATAATTATTTAACACTTCTTCCTTCTTCTTAATACAATTATTCTTTCAATGTTTATCTTAGTTTGTTATACTTCAATTTTCTTCCCTTATTCTTGTGTTTGGTCTGGTTATCTTCCTTCTTCTTTCTTCTTTCTTCACTGATCTCCTCCTCACTATTGTTTATTTTATACATGATGAGGTTTTCACTTGTCTTCTTCACATTGTTTCTTCCTTCTTCTTTCTTGAAGTTGTCCTTGTTGTATCCTTCTCCCTGACTCTTCTTTCTTCTTTTGTTGTCTTGTGTCCTTCTCACTGATTTTTCTTTTTTCTTTTGTTGTGTTGTGTCCTTCTTACTGATCTATTGGGTATAGTATGTCGGTCGTCTCGTCTTTATTCTTCTTTTCTTATTTCTTGGTGCATTTACTAGTGAATTCCTTTCAATGATGCTTCACTTATTCAAACTTATGGTACTTTTCTTTAGTATACTTGGTGGTATTCTAGATCTTTTAATGTATTTTTTCTAGTGGTGGCCTTTAAATTAATTTTCAGTACTTAGGTGGATGTGGTGACATATGTACTGTTACATATTGCCTCCTTATTAGAATTGATCATTTCTGATATCTTCGTTTTATGATTGAAGAAATTATCAATTTTTTATTTCACTCTTAAGTCACATATAATGTTTTCACAGCTTGTATTTACTCTTACACTTGTCTTCAGTTCACTATATTCTCTACATCTCCTTCTTCTTCATACTCTTGGAATCTTGTTTAATTATATTCTTGGCTTGTCATGTTTTTTCCCTTAAATATTTAATTTCCCTAACATTTTTTCCTAACTTGGTAGCTGGAATCGATTCGGGTGGGCTCTATGGCTTTCCTAACTCCGTCGTCCATAACTACATTCTTTCTGAGATCAGGGGTACCTCATCCCTGCCCAGTTAAATGATTGCTGGAACTTTTCTACAGTCAATTCATCAAATAATAATACTCATAAGCAGTCTCTTTCGACTAATAATAATAAATACTCTTGGGGTTATTCATTTTCTTGCCTTTTATATTTTATTATACACTCTCTTCTGGATTCCTTCTTCACTTCTGCAGATCTTCATTAGTTAATGTTGTTGACAAATAGCATGTGTAAATATTCTTCATTTTTTCTTCTCTCCTTATCGTGACAAAATTGTTCTTCACATTGATTGGTTCTTTCTTCTTTTTTCTTGGTCAATTCTCCTTTTCACTGTCTTTTCTACATAATATTCTCATTAATGGTCTCCTTTTCTCCTCTAGCAAATGTCATAATTTTTTAACATTTTATTTTGAATAGTACACAATTTTTCTCAAAGTGATGGTAAACATTGTTTAAAATATCTTAAGTGTGTTCACTAGTTGCTTGTTTTCGTTATGGTTTAGTCATCAGATACTAGTCTTCTTTTCTCGTGTTACATATAACATTCATTTGACAAACATTTTTGTCCAATATTTAATATAATATTTGATTAATAAAATTTCTTCTTTTACATACAATATTCACTTAATAAACATTTTTCTTTTCTTCTTTCCATAAGAATAGCCTCTTCTTCTGTTGGTGAGTTATTGGGTATACAATATTTGATAGTTATGATATAATGTGATGACATAATAACAACATATTAATATTTGATTTTATAGACAGTCTCGGGGTTACATGTTTCATTTAATAAACAATTGTCTTTTCCTCTTCTTTCCATAATAATATCCTTCTTTCTTTTTACACTCTTTGTTATTCTTCTTCTCTACTCCTTCAAGTGATGGTGGTTTTCACTTATTCTGGATGATTATATTTCTTGGTTTTTAGTGTATACAATATTTGATAGTTATGATATAATGTGATAACATAATAACAACATATTAATATTTGATTTTATAGACACTCTTGGGGTTACATGGTTCATTTAATAAACAATTTTCTTTTCCTCTTCTTTCCATAATAATATCCTTCTTTCTTTTTACACTCTTTGTTAATCTTCTTCTCTACTCCTTCAAGTGATGGTGGTTTTCACTTATTCTGGTTGATTATATTTCTTGTTTTTTGTGTATACAATATTTGTTAATTACAATATAATGTGATCATATAAAAACAACATATTGATATCCGATTTTATAGACATTCTCGGGGTTACATTATTCATTTAATAAACATTTTTCTTTTCCTCTTCTTTCCATAATAATATCCTTCTTTCTTTTTACACTCCTTGTTATTCTTCTTCTCTACTCCTTCAAGTGATGGTGGTTTTCACTTATTCTGGATGATTATATTTTTTCATTTTTAGTGTATACAATATTTGATAGTTATGATATAATGTGATGACATAATAACAACATATTAATATTTGATTTTATAGCCACTCTTGGGGTTACATGGTTCATTTAATAAACAATTTTCTTTTCCTCTTCTTTCCATAATAAGATCCTTCTTTCATTTTACTCTCTTTGGTCTTCTGCCTCTCTACTCCTTCAAAGGTTAGTTGGGTGAACCTTTATTCTGGATGATTATATTTCTTGTTTTTTGTGTATACAATATTTGTTAATTACAATTTAATGTGATCATATAAAAACAACATATTGATATCCGATTTTATAGACATTCTCGGGGTTACATTATTCATTTAATAAACATTTTTCTTTTCCTCTTCTTTCCATAATAATATCCTTCTTTCTTTTTACTCTCTATGTTATTCTTCTTCTCTACTCCTTCAAGTGATGGTGGTTTTCACTTATTCTGGATGATTATATTTCTTCGTTTTTTAGTGGAGTAGGTAGGGTTGTTTGATAAATATTTTTCTTTAGTATCTGTCGTTTAGCCAATAGTCGTTGGCCTCATCCTCATTTAGTTATTATTGTTGTGCACTCATATTGTATTTGGTAAAGAGTTTTGGTTTATTTATTTTGGATTAGGCGTTCCATCGGTCGGCCGTTTCCTCTTCTTCATCTATTTCGTCTCCCCCTCTCTGAGGTGTGTTGGATTGGAATCCCGTGCCTCTTAAAGGAAGCCAGCGTTCTGGTGGGTTTTGTTGATTGTAAGCCATCCGGACCCTCGTAGATGGATCGTCCTGTCCTTGGTTTCCGCGTCCGGACCTGACTCCTTCAATATGATGAATCCGTCGTACATTTTCGGCATCCTCCCTTCCTTCGGGTCTATTTGTATGGTTGTACTGGGATCCACTATTACGGTTTCTGTTCGTCTCCTCGCTACTGCGGCTCCTTCGTGTGTCGTACCCGGATTCGCTACTCCTTACCTCCTGACTATACGGGTTATTATCTTCATTGAAGCTTCGACGTCCCTGATAGAAGCGTCTCCCTCCGTTTCTGTCGTCAGCACGAACGTAATTAGCTCTTCTGAAATTGCTCGGGTTGTGGTTATTCCCGTTGTTCGGTCGGTACTGGCGATTGTTATTATTTGGACGGTAGGGGTGGTTACCATTATTTGGCCGATGTTGATTTCCACTATTATAATTAGGACGGTGGTTGTTATTAGGAGGATTCTGATTATAATTATTATTATAATTTGGCCTATAATTCGGGCTATTTCTATCTGGCGGATGATTATTCCCGTTACTATTTGGCCTCGGATTCTGGTCTGCATTATCTCGGTTTGAATTATTATAATTACCTCGATAATTATTTCGGTATCCAGCCTGACCGTTTCTATCAAAGTATGGGTCTGGTCCCTGCCGACTCCTCCGATAATACTTCTCCTGCTCATAGTTTTCTAATAGCGCGGACATAGTTTGGATTGTTCTTATTTGTCCGTTCAGTCTCGCTCTGGCCACGCCCTCTTCGAAGTGATACGCCAATTTCGTGACGAGGCATTCTTCAGGTATCTTTGGCTCAAGATTTCTGGCCATACACACCTTGCCTAAGAAGTATGCGGTGAGTGATGCCCCTTTGCTGCGGTCATACTTCCCGTTGCAGATGTCGTCTCGCACTATGTTCTGTGCCGATTCGGACCAGTATTTCGTTTTAAACAGCGCCTTGAACTCTGCATACTTCTGTATATCATGTCGGGTAGCCGTCCACCAGTTATCGCGCACGTCCTTAAAGTACTCGTCTAACATGTTTCTGATAGTAGACCATCTAGTTTCGCGTGTACGGGCGATATTTTCTTCCACTCTTTCGATGAACTCCATTGGATTCCTTTTATAATGTTGGAAATTTATCAGTTCACGATTTTCTATGTTCGTTATTCCGGTCACTTGGATTGGTTGACTCCGGAATAAATTAATTTCTTCCCTGAAATTATTGAGTTCTCGCCGTTGAAGTTCAGCCATCTTCTCCTTGTCAGTGTGTACTTGCTCCCGAACATCATTCACGGTGGCGGTGATTTCTTCACATCTCGTTCCCAAGTCTTCTTGTTTCTTAGTCAAGATTTCGAATTTATTTAAATGGGATTCTTCGATGTTATTTACTCGGATTTGAAGTGTCTCCTTTGTTCTCTGTATTTCTTGCTGGTTCTCTTCACACCTCTCGCCGATTTCAGAAACTTCCCGTCTAACTTCGGTTATCTCCTCTCCTATTTTCGTATTCAATTTTTCGTGACTGTCTTCAAGTCTCTGGTTGATAATTTCAATCTTCTTATTACTATCTTCTATGTTGTCATCAATCTTCTTGCTCAATTCTTGGGTGTCTTCTTTCAATGAAGCTATGATTTTATTTGTTTCTTCTGTCTTCTTGTTTAACTCCCCTTTGAAATCCTCCTTCAACGATTCTATATTTTTGGTTAATAATTCATTATTTTTCTGGTTGTCATCCATCTTCTTGTGAATCGACTCCATATTTTTGGTCAGGGACTCGTTATTTTTAATTAATTTCTCGTTAAAATCTTCTTTTATTAACGCAATATTCTTCTGGGCGTCTTCCTTCAATTCTTCCTTTAATAATTCAATATTTTTGTTCAGCGATTCTTCCGTCTTCTTCTGGCTATGTTCCATCTTCTTATTCATCGATTCCAAAGACTCGTTATTCTTATTTAATTTCTCGTTAAAATCTTCTTTTAATAATTCAATATTCTTCTGGCCGTCTTCCTTCAATTCTTCTTTTAACGCCTTCATTGCCCTCAATATTTCCAGGAGGTTTGCGTCCCCTGTTTGTGTGGGTTTCTCAATTTGTTCCTCTTGTTGTACAGGTCAGCTGGGTTCTATAGGAGGTAATATTTCTTCTAGATCTTCGACTGGCGTCGCCTCCTTATCATCCATGTCTATTTCTTTATCTGCTTCCGCCGCACGTCTCTTAGAGGTTGCTCTCCGTTGCATTTTTGGTCCTGTGTATTGCAGCTGCCTCGAAAATTAGGTTGATGATTCTTTTGTAAATTAGGTTGGATATTTTTTCCGCCTAATTTCGCTCGAACGTTGTGCGCCAATTTATTAAATGACGAGATTACTCTTAGTAGTTTATAGTTTAATTGTGATTATTATTAGTAGTCTCAGGGTTAATTTTACTGAAAAATGGATCTTGCTCTCGGCTAATAGTTATTGTTCAATATCAAATTTTATTATTATTTTACCGTTTAGGGACTTATTCCCCTCAATTCAACCTATTGTTGAATCCAGGATTGAATAAGTCGGTACTTACTCCTTGTTTTTTCGTCGTATTAGCTGTCTGTTTAAATAGTTTAATTTTATGTATTATATTCACTGTTAGGATGTCCACTTGACGTTCCGTTGACACTTTGTTGATCAGTGGTTGTGAGGAGATCAGTTGTTTCTTCCTATACACTAACATACACAAACATAGGCATGGTACACATAATAACTCATGTATAGTATTATTGTATAAGATTGTAAATATATTGATCTGAGCGGTTATAAACAAAACATGGAATCATTCAATTTGAATAATTCGCATTCTCAGCATGGTACCAACCGCCTCGTTTTTCTCCTCTAAGCTGTATTTTTACTGATACATTAAAAGTCAACTCTTTCACTGGTAAAAAATAATGATGGTAATTTATTCAAATAACATACAGTGAAATTCAATACAATAAGGCGTTTTGCTCTTCTTTTTGGTTAACAATTAATATTTTAAAAGTGAACATTGACTCTAAAACAAATGATGAGCTCGAGTTGGCATGACTGCCTCTGGTTAGTAATACAATGTGTTTTGACCAACATATAGGTTATGTCGGATGGTTCGACTTGAAAATTGAATAATGATTATACTAATAAAATTAGTAGGTTCTTTTAGACTGCAAAATACACTTCTTTGAAATAATAGCTACGGTTAGAACAAACATATAAAATAAAAATTCAATGATTATTAATGAAAAAAGATAAAATATGAACTACTGTTCATAGTTAGGCACATGCTTTGCATATTGTTTAGTGCAACCTGATTTGGTTAAAAGTAGTGAATTATTTATTATTAATTAATAGTAATGGTGATAATCCAGTATCAGGTACCATAATCATCTGTGAAATTGGATATTCCTATTTCAGGTAATGGTAATTTATTTATTATAGTTATCGCACTCCGGCGAAAATTATTAATTGAATTTAGGAACAAAATATTTCATACTCTAGTCTACTGATAGCATAAGAGCACATATACTCTTCATTGATGTTACAATGTCTTTACTTATCCTAGGTATTTATTGTATACAAATAGTTAAAACTGTCATTACTCAGAACGTTCAATTTCAACATTGTTCATTTGTATTTTATCAGTTCCCTTCTGTTAAGGATAGGGAATTTAATTGTTTCTATATTTCAATTTTTATCGCTTTTAGCGTTCAGTTATTATGCTTATAAACTAATCATAACATTATATTTGTGGTCATGAATACTTGCGTCTCTCGTTGTTCGAAGGGTTACACCTTTTTGATTATAAACACTTTTTTAATTACTTAAAATTTATTAATTAATTATTTAACTTTGATCACAACACTGCACACACTCCTATGCGCATAAACTCCGAATAGAGTACACTTGTAAATATACTGCACTGATTCTTCAATGTAGGTAATCTATGTCTCACTTTGAGGTTAATATGGTTGACGCTGTGTTGCTGTCAAACGCACGTTTTTCTGAGGCGTCGGCGAGCGTGCAGTCCGCTTCGTTCTTGTTGAAAGACTGTATGTGGTTCCTCGATTGGAATGATGAATTTCGGATCTTTTATAGGCTCTGATTGGTCAGTTTTTTCCAATTCGTTTATTTACGGTAGACTTCGTCAAAATAGACGCTATCATAAGCGTCAGTCTTTGGGAACAAGATTAACAAATTCTGGTTCACACGCCCACGCGGAAGGGCTAAGCACAATACAATTATTTTTAAAAGTCTAATATCCTTCTTACAATTGTACTGAGGATGTTGTGCTTACTCTCATTGTTCGTGTTTTTGAAAGACGATTAATTTGAGTCCCCTTATCATATATTTCTGATTAGGGTTAGCTGACTTAGCACTTAGCATTTATGCTTATTGTCCATTAAACCATTAATTATTAATATTTCATGGTTTTCATTTTATTTTCTATTGTAATGTCTCATTCTTAAGCTACTGTACAATTTTCCCTTAAAACTATGTCCTAATATTAATACTATGTCCGTTTTCATAGATTCACACTTAAACTTATTGTCATACATTTTTGTTTTGCTTATTACTCAGTAATAAGAGTATTTAATTAGCTTTTAACATGTTGTAATTAAATATTGATGGGTTAAGTCACTACTGACAGTGTTCTTTTTCCCTACATTATTTGTTTAATGCCTTAACTATCGCTTATGAATCAGGCTTGTTATGCCTATATGGCGTTATTTGGTAGTATGCTTAATATCATAGACATTTTAGTTGTATTGTTTTCTAATTGATAACTGAAATAGTCACTAGGACCTTATCGTTATTGTGATGGAGTCCACTCTGCATTTGACTCTGTTATTAGCAAAGTTTGGTTGCTGTAAACTTTACTTGCAGCTACTTGTCATAATGGTTTAGTTATAATTACATTTATATAAACGATTTAAATGGTTATTTTGGTTGCAATTGCTCATATGAATAATATTCTGTCTGACATCAAATCATTAATTGGGTTACTTTCTTTGTACAATGTGTTTATTACATAATTTTGGTTGCATAGTGTCACTTTGCCATTACCAGCATTTGGTCATACTTGTATTACATAAATATAGCTTTTATATCCTGTTATACTATTAGCTATCGTGTACAAAACATTCCTTATATGCTCTATTTACTTCCTAGCTCATTACATTTTGGTCTAACGTTGTTTTGATTCATTTTTTATCAAGTTTTATTGGAAACTGAATGCCCAGATTAGGTTATGTTATAGGTTCAGTAAACATTAGTGTGTTGTTTATGGCTGTGTATTTCTATCTTAGTCTATTCGACTGGTTTTCGTTTCATGTTTGTACATTGGTTATTGGTTATCAATAGTTTACATTTAGTTTACTCCTGTATTATCTTATTTGTTGTTAATTAGTGAGTTTGTATGTACATCATTCCCACTGTACAATTGGTCATTCACTATTTTGGTTGCATATTCCTCTGTTTATTCTATAACTACACATCATTTAGCTATCATAAACTCATCTTGTCCTCATTCAGGTTGCTTGTGACTCTTTATTTACAATATTTAATCCTTATTTACAATAATGTGTTTCACATAAACAATAAACGTGTTCATTAAATGAGTTGTTGTCAGTGTTGACTTTACTATACAGCTTAGGGATTTATATCACATAATTATTTAACACTTCTTCCTTCTTCTTAATACAATTATTCTTTCAATGTTTATGTTAGTTTGTTATACTTCAATTTTCTTCCCTTATTCTTGTGTTTGGTCTGGTTATCTTCCTTCTTCTTTCTTCTTTCTTCACTGATCTCCTCCTCACTATTGTTTATTTTATACATGATGAGGTTTTCACTTGTCTTCTTCACATTGTTTCTTCCTTCTTCTTTCTTGAAGTTGTCCTTGTTGTATCCTTCTCCCTGACTCTTCTTTCTTCTTTTGTTGTCTTGTGTCCTTCTCACTGATTTTTCTTTTTTCTTTTGTTGTGTTGTGTCCTTCTTACTGATCTATTGGGTATAGTATGTCGGTCGTCTCGTCTTTATTCTTCTTTTCTTATTTCTTGGTGCATTTACTAGTGAATTCCTTTCAATGATGCTTCACTTATTCAA
Source organism: Magicicada septendecula (assembly GCA_034769895.1). NCBI lineage: Eukaryota > Metazoa > Arthropoda > Insecta > Hemiptera > Cicadidae > Magicicada > Magicicada septendecula. Next base: position 158,499,292 of record CM068367.1, read on the forward strand.
ACTTATGGTACTTTTCTTTAGTATACTTGGTGGTATTCTAGATCTTTTAATGTATTTTTTCTAGTGGTGGCCTTTAAATTAATTTTCAGTACTTAGGTGGATGTGGTGACATATGTACTGTTACATATTGCCTCCTTATTAGAATTGATCATTTCTGATATCTTCGTTTTATGATTGAAGAAATTATCAATTTTTTATTTCACTCTTAAGTCACATATAATGTTTTCACATCTTGTATTTACTCTTACACTTGTCTTCAGTTCACTATATTCTCTACATCTCCTTCTTCTTCATACTCTTGGAATCTTGTTTAATTATATTCTTGGCTTGTCATGTTTTTTCCCTTAAATATTTAATTTCCCTAACATTTTTTCCTAACTTGGTAGCTGGAATCGATTCGGGTGGGCTCTATGGCTTTCCTAACTCCGTCGTCCATAACTACATTCTTTCTGAGATCAGGGGTACCTCATCCCTGCCCAGTTAAATGATTGCTGGAACTTTTCTACAGTCAATTCATCAAATAATAATACTCATAAGCAGTCTCTTTCGACTAATAATAATAAATACTCTTGGGGTTATTCATTTTCTTGCCTTTTATATTTTATTATACACTCTCTTCTGGATTCCTTCTTCACTTCTGCAGATCTTCATTAGTTAATGTTGTTGACAAATAGCATGTGTAAATATTCTTCATTTTTTCTTCTCTCCTTATCGTGACAAAATTGTTCTTCACATTGATTGGTTCTTTCTTCTTTTTTCTTGGTCAATTCTCCTTTTCACTGTCTTTTCTACATAATATTCTCATTAATGGTCTCCTTTTCTCCTCTAGCAAATGTCATAATTTTTTAACATTTTATTTTGAATAGTACACAATTTTTCTCAAAGTGATGGTAAACATTGTTTAAAATATCTTAAGTGTGTTCACTAGTTGCTTGTTTTCGTTATGGTTTAGTCATCAGATACTAGTCTTCTTTTCTCGTGTTACATATAACATTCATTTGACAAACATTTTTGTCCAATATTTAATATAATATTTGATTAATAAAATTTCTTCTTTTACATACAATATTCACTTAATAAACATTTTTCTTCTCTTCTTTCCATAAGAATAGCCTCTTCTTCTGTTGGTGAGTTATTGGGTATACAATATTTGATAGTTATGATATAATGTGATGACATAATAACAACATATTAATATTTGATTTTATAGACAGTCTCGGGGTTACATGTTTCATTTAATAAACAATTTTCTTTTCCTCTTCTTTCCATAATAATATCCTTCTTTCTTTTTACACTCTTTGTTATTCTTCTTCTCTACTCCTTCAAGTGATGGTGGTTTTCACTTATTCTGGATGATTATATTTCTTGGTTTTTAGTGTATACAATATTTGATAGTTATGATATAATGTGATAACATAATAACAACATATTAATATTTGATTTTATAGACACTCTTGGGGTTACATGGTTCATTTAATAAACAATTTTCTTTTCCTCTTCTTTCCATAATAATATCCTTCTTTCTTTTTACACTCTTTGTTAATCTTCTTCTCTACTCCTTCAAGTGATGGTGGTTTTCACTTATTCTGGTTGATTATATTTCTTGTTTTTTGTGTATACAATATTTGTTAATTACAATATAATGTGATCATATAAAAACAACATATTGATATCCGATTTTATAGACATTCTCGGGGTTACATTATTCATTTAATAAACATTTTTCTTTTCCTCTTCTTTCCATAATAATATCCTTCTTTCTTTTTACACTCCTTGTTATTCTTCTTCTCTACTCCTTCAAGTGATGGTGGTTTTCACTTATTCTGGATGATTATATTTTTTCATTTTTAGTGTATACAATATTTGATAGTTATGATATAATGTGATGACATAATAACAACATATTAATATTTGATTTTATAGCCACTCTTGGGGTTACATGGTTCATTTAATAAACAATTTTCTTTTCCTCTTCTTTCCATAATAAGATCCTTCTTTCATTTTACTCTCTTTGGTCTTCTGCCTCTCTACTCCTTCAAAGGTTAGTTGGGTGAACCTTTATTCTGGATGATTATATTTCTTGTTTTTTGTGTATACAATATTTGTTAATTACAATTTAATGTGATCATATAAAAACAACATATTGATATCCGATTTTATAGACATTCTCGGGGTTACATTATTCATTTAATAAACATTTTTCTTTTCCTCTTCTTTCCATAATAATATCCTTCTTTCTTTTTACTCTCTATGTTATTCTTCTTCTCTACTCCTTCAAGTGATGGTGGTTTTCACTTATTCTGGATGATTATATTTCTTCGTTTTTTAGTGGAGTAGGTAGGGTTGTTTGATAAATATTTTTCTTTAGTATCTGTCGTTTAGCCAATAGTCGTTGGCCTCATCCTCATTTAGTTATTATTGTTGTGCACTCATATTGTATTTGGTAAAGAGTTTTGGTTTATTTATTTTGGATTAGGCGTTCCATCGGTCGGCCGTTTCCTCTTCTTCATCTATTTCGTCTCCCCCTCTCTGAGGTGTGTTGGATTGGAATCCCGTGCCTCTTAAAGGAAGCCAGCGTTCTGGTGGGTTTTGTTGATTGTAAGCCATCCGGACCCTCGTAGATGGATCGTCCTGTCCTTGGTTTCCGCGTCCGGACCTGACTCCTTCAATATGATGAATCCGTCGTACATTTTCGGCATCCTCCCTTCCTTCGGGTCTATTTGTATGGTTGTACTGGGATCCACTATTACGGTTTCTGTTCGTCTCCTCGCTACTGCGGCTCCTTCGTGTGTCGTACCCGGATTCGCTACTCCTTACCTCCTGACTATACGGGTTATTATCTTCATTGAAGCTTCGACGTCCCTGATAGAAGCGTCTCCCTCCGTTTCTGTCGTCAGCACGAACGTAATTAGCTCTTCTGAAATTGCTCGGGTTGTGGTTATTCCCGTTGTTCGGTCGGTACTGGCGATTGTTATTATTTGGACGGTAGGGGTGGTTACCATTATTTGGCCGATGTTGATTTCCACTATTATAATTAGGACGGTGGTTGTTATTAGGAGGATTCTGATTATAATTATTATTATAATTTGGCCTATAATTCGGGCTATTTCTATCTGGCGGATGATTATTCCCGTTACTATTTGGCCTCGGATTCTGGTCTGCATTATCTCGGTTTGAATTATTATAATTACCTCGATAATTATTTCGGTATCCAGCCTGACCGTTTCTATCAAAGTATGGGTCTGGTCCCTGCCGACTCCTCCGATAATACTTCTCCTGCTCATAGTTTTCTAATAGCGCGGACATAGTTTGGATTGTTCTTATTTGTCCGTTCAGTCTCGCTCTGGCCACGCCCTCTTCGAAGTGATACGCCAATTTCGTGACGAGGCATTCTTCAGGTATCTTTGGCTCAAGATTTCTGGCCATACACACCTTGCCTAAGAAGTATGCGGTGAGTGATGCCCCTTTGCTGCGGTCATACTTCCCGTTGCAGATGTCGTCTCGCACTATGTTCTGTGCCGATTCGGACCAGTATTTCGTTTTAAACAGCGCCTTGAACTCTGCATACTTCTGTATATCATGTCGGGTAGCCGTCCACCAGTTATCGCGCACGTCCTTAAAGTACTCGTCTAACATGTTTCTGATAGTAGACCATCTAGTTTCGCGTGTACGGGCGATATTTTCTTCCACTCTTTCGATGAACTCCATTGGATTCCTTTTATAATGTTGGAAATTTATCAGTTCACGATTTTCTATGTTCGTTATTCCGGTCACTTGGATTGGTTGACTCCGGAATAAATTAATTTCTTCCCTGAAATTATTGAGTTCTCGCCGTTGAAGTTCAGCCATCTTCTCCTTGTCAGTGTGTACTTGCTCCCGAACATCATTCACGGTGGCGGTGATTTCTTCACATCTCGTTCCCAAGTCTTCTTGTTTCTTAGTCAAGATTTCGAATTTATTTAAATGGGATTCTTCGATGTTATTTACTCGGATTTGAAGTGTCTCCTTTGTTCTCTGTATTTCTTGCTGGTTCTCTTCACACCTCTCGCCGATTTCAGAAACTTCCCGTCTAACTTCGGTTATCTCCTCTCCTATTTTCGTATTCAATTTTTCGTGACTGTCTTCAAGTCTCTGGTTGATAATTTCAATCTTCTTATTACTATCTTCTATGTTGTCATCAATCTTCTTGCTCAATTCTTGGGTGTCTTCTTTCAATGAAGCTATGATTTTATTTGTTTCTTCTGTCTTCTTGTTTAACTCCCCTTTGAAATCCTCCTTCAACGATTCTATATTTTTGGTTAATAATTCATTATTTTTCTGGTTGTCATCCATCTTCTTGTGAATCGACTCCATATTTTTGGTCAGGGACTCGTTATTTTTAATTAATTTCTCGTTAAAATCTTCTTTTATTAACGCAATATTCTTCTGGGCGTCTTCCTTCAATTCTTCCTTTAATAATTCAATATTTTTGTTCAGCGATTCTTCCGTCTTCTTCTGGCTATCTTCCATCTTCTTATTCATCGATTCCAAAGACTCGTTATTCTTATTTAATTTCTCGTTAAAATCTTCTTTTAATAATTCAATATTCTTCTGGCCGTCTTCCTTCAATTCTTCTTTTAACGCCTTCATTGCCCTCAATATTTCCAGGAGGTTTGCGTCCCCTGTTTGTGTGGGTTTCTCAATTTGTTCCTCTTGTTGTACAGGTCAGCTGGGTTCTATAGGAGGTAATATTTCTTCTAGATCTTCGACTGGCGTCGCCTCCTTATCATCCATGTCTATTTCTTTATCTGCTTCCGCCGCACGTCTCTTAGAGGTTGCTCTCCGTTGCATTTTTGGTCCTGTGTATTGCAGCTGCCTCGAAAATTAGGTTGATGATTCTTTTGTAAATTAGGTTGGATATTTTTTCCGGCTAATTTCGCTCGAACGTTGTGCGCCAATTTATTAAATGACGAGATTACTCTTAGTAGTTTATAGTTTAATTGTGATTATTATTAGTAGTCTCAGGGTTAATTTTACTGAAAAATGGATCTTGCTCTCGGCTAATAGTTATTGTTCAATATCAAATTTTATTATTATTTTACCGTTTAGGGACTTATTCCCCTCAATTCAACCTATTGTTGAATCCAGGATTGAATAAGTCGGTACTTACTCCTTGTTTTTTCGTCGTATTAGCTGTCTGTTTAAATAGTTTAATTTTATGTATTATATTCACTGTTAGGATGTCCACTTGACGTTCCGTTGACACTTTGTTGATCAGTGGTTGTGAGGAGATCAGTTGTTTCTTCCTATACACTAACATACACAAACATAGGCATGGTACACATAATAACTCATGTATAGTATTATTGTATAAGATTGTAAATATATTGATCTGAGCGGTTATAAACAAAACATGGAATCATTCAATTTGAATAATTCGCATTCTCAGCATGGTACCAACCGCCTCGTTTTTCTCCTCTAAGCTGTATTTTTACTGATACATTAAAAGTCAACTCTTTCACTGGTAAAAAATAATGATGGTAATTTATTCAAATAACATACAGTGAAATTCAATACAATAAGGCGTTTTGCTCTTCTTTTTGGTTAACAATTAATATTTTAAAAGTGAACATTGACTCTAAAACAAATGATGAGCTCGAGTTGGCATGACTGCCTCTGGTTAGTAATACAATGTGTTTTGACCAACATATAGGTTATGTCGGATGGTTCGACTTGAAAATTGAATAATGATTATACTAATAAAATTAGTAGGTTCTTTTAGACTGCAAAATACATTTCTTTGAAATAATAGCTACGGTTAGAACAAACATATAAAATAAAAATTCAATGATTATTAATGAAAAAAGATAAAATATGAACTACTGTTCATAGTTAGGCACATGCTTTGCATATTGTTTAGTGCAACCTGATTTGGTTAAAAGTAGTGAATTATTTATTATTAATTAATAGTAATGGTGATAATCCAGTATCAGGTACCATAATCATCTGTGAAATTGGATATTCCTATTTCAGGTAATGGTAATTTATTTATTATAGTTATCGCACTCCGGCGAAAACTATTAATTGAATTTAGGAACAAAATATTTCATACTCTAGTCTACTGATAGCATAAGAGCACATATACTCTTCATTGATGTTACAATGTCTTTACTTATCCTAGGTATTTATTGTATACAAATAGTTAAAACTGTCATTACTCAGAACGTTCAATTTCAACATTGTTCATTTGTATTTTATCAGTTCCCTTCTGTTAAGGATAGGGAATTTAATTGTTTCTATATTTCAATTTTTATCGCTTTTAGCGTTCAGTTATTATGCTTATAAACTAATCATAACATTATATTTGTGGTCATGAATACTTGCGTCTCTCGTTGTTCGAAGGGTTACACCTTTTTGATTATAAACACTTTTTTAATTACTTAAAATTTATTAATTAATTATTTAACTTTGATCACAACACTGCACACACTCCTATGCGCATAAACTCCGAATAGAGTACACTTGTAAATATACTGCACTGATTCTTCAATGTAGGTAATCTATGTCTCACTTTGAGGTTAATATGGTTGACGCTGTGTTGCTGTCAAACGCACGTTTTTCTGAGGCGTCGGCGAGCGTGCAGTCCGCTTCGTTCTTGTTGAAAGACTGTATGTGGTTCCTCGATTGGAATGATGAATTTCGGATCTTTTATAGGCTCTGATTGGTCAGTTTTTTCCAATTCGTTTATTTACGGTAGACTTCGTCAAAATAGACGCTATCATAAGCGTCAGTCTTTGGGAACAAGATTAACAAATTCTGGTTCACACGCCCACGCGGAAGGGCTAAGCACAATACAATTATTTTTAAAAGTCTAATATCTTTCTTACAATGGTACTGAGGATGTTGTGCTTACTCTCATTGTTCGTGTTTTTGAAAGACGATTAATTTGAGTCCCCTTATCATATATTTCTGATTAGGGTTAGCTGACTTAGCACTTAGCATTTATGCTTATTGTCCATTAAACCATTAATTATTAATATTTCATGGTTTTCATTTTATTTTCTATTGTAATGTCTCATTCTTAAGCTACTGTACAATTTTCCCTTAAAACTATGTCCTAATATTAATACTATGTCCGTTTTCATAGATTCACACTTAAACTTATTGTCATACATTTTTGTTTTGCTTATTACTCAGTAATAAGAGTATTTAATTAGCTTTTAACATGTTGTAATTAAATATTGATGGGTTAAGTCACTACTGACAGTGTTCTTTTTCCCTACATTATTTGTTTAATGCCTTAACTATCACTTATGTATCAGGCTTTTTATGCCTATGTGGCGTTACTTGGTAGTATGCTTAATATCATAGACATTTTAGTTGTATTGTTTTCTAATTGATAACTGAAATAGTCACTAGGACCTTATCGTTATTGTGATGGAGTCCACTCTGCATTTGACTCTGTTATTAGCAAAGTTTGGTTGCTGTAAACTTTACTTGCAGCTACTTGTCATAATGGTTGAGTTATAATTACATTTATATAAACGATTTAAATGGTTATTTTGGTTGCAATTGCTCATATGAATAATATTCTGTCTGACATCAAATCATTAATTGGGTTACTTTCTTTGTACAATGTGTTTATTACATAATTTTGGTTGCATAGTGTCACTTTGCCATTACCAGCATTTGGTCATACTTGTATTACATAAATATAGCTTTTATATCCTGTTATACTATTAGCTATCGTGTACAAAACATTCCTTATATGCTCTATTTACTTCCTAGCTCATTACATTTTGGTCTAACATTGTTTTGATTCATTTTTTATCAAGTTTTATTGGAAACTGAATGCCCAGATTAGGTTATGTCATAGGTTCAGTAAACATTAGTGTGTTGTTTATGGCTGTGTATTTCTATCTTAGTCTATTCGACTGGTTTTCGTTTCATGTTTGTACATTGGTTATTGGTTATCAATAGTTTACATTTAGTTTACTCCTGTATTATCTTATTTGTTGTTAATTAGTGAGTTTGTATGTACATCATTCCCACTGTACAATTGGTCATTCACTATTTTGGTTGCATATTCCTCTGTTTATTCTATAACTACACATCATTTAGCTATCATAAACTCATCTTGTCCTCATTCAGGTTGCTTGTGACTCTTTATTTACAATATTTAATCCTTATTTACAATAATGTGTTTCACATAAACAATAAACGTGTTCATTAAATGAGTTGTTGTCAGTGTTGACTTTACTATACAGCTTAGGGATTTATATCACATAATTATTTAACACTTCTTCCTTCTTCTTAATACAATTATTCTTTCAATGTTTATGTTAGTTTGTTATACTTCAATTTTCTTCCCTTATTCTTGTGTTTGGTCTGGTTATCTTCCTTCTTCTTTCTTCTTTCTTCACTGATCTCCTCCTCACTATTGTTTATTTTATACATGATGAGGTTTTCACTTGTCTTCTTCACATTGTTTCTTCCTTCTTCTTTCTTGAAGTTGTCCTTGTTGTATCCTTCTCCCTGACTCTTCTTTCTTCTTTTGTTGTCTTGTGTCCTTCTCACTGATTTTTCTTTTTTCTTTTGTTGTGTTGTGTCCTTCTTACTGATCTATTGGGTATAGTATGTCGGTCGTCTCGTCTTTATTCTTCTTTTCTTATTTCTTGGTGCATTTACTAGTGAATTCCTTTCAATGATGCTTCACTTATTCAAACTTATGGTACTTTTCTTTAGTATACTTGGTGGTATTCTAGATCTTTTAATGTATTTTTTCTGTGGTGGCCTTTAAATTAATTTTCAGTACTTAGGTGGATGTGGTGACATATGTACTGTTACAATATATATATATATATATATATATATATATATATATAACTATAATACTTATAACTATTTTACCTCAAGATGTATTTTTTCTCTTTAGGGACATGTTTCGGGAGATCCTGTTCTCCCATCTTCAACCTTCGCCATCTTGCTTCTGGTGCAGTATTTGTGTGTTGGCTTCTGGATGTTATTATGGTGGTTTGCTGGTCTTTGGTCCTTCAATGTTGCATTATTGTGTGTGGTTGTGGTATCTGTTTTTGTATTTTGTGTATTTTCGATGTTGAGTGCTTTGAATATTACCATAATATCATCCAGAAGCCAACACACAAATACTGCACCAGAATCAAGATGGCGAAGGTTGAAGATGGGAGAACAGGATCTCCCGAAACATGTCCCTAAAGAGAAAAAATACATCTTGAGGTAAAATAGTTATAAGTATTATAGTATTATATACATCAAGAAACGGACTGTAGCAGAAAGTGATTGAAATATATATATATATATACTTGTTACTGATATACAGACCGTGTCTTTTCACACTATTAAAACATGGGGATTATTTATTTATGATATATTTGTGATTTATTTGTGATAATTATGTGATAAAGTTTCATCTGCATGTAGCAAATGATGGGATACAATAAAAATTGTTATTGTTACATTACAGCCGAGTTTCATTGCAAGTCCCGTCATACTGGACCCAGCACAATTTTGGCTTCTCTAGGCTCCGGCCTAGTTCTAATTGACTTGTGGCTTCTCTTTCAAAAAAAAAATTAAATAAAAAGAAGTTTGTTTTGTACATATAAAAGACATAAAAGGAAAGAGGGGTTACATATTTATTTTAATTCTCTATCAATGTACAGTCACTGTGAAAATTCTTTTGTATATGTCATAATACTCATAATTTTATGCACAAACATTTTTACGTTTTGAGAGATATATACCTGATTATTTGATAGTTTTTTTTTAATAATGGTGCACTCTGAAATCAGTAAGCCATTGTGCTACACAAGTTTATAAAAGTTTAAGGAAAAGTGAGCACACACGCACTTGTGAATTCCACACAGAGTATATAATTACCTACCTTATGTTTACATTATACCTTACTAATCATATGATTCTCCTTTCTAGCTTTTGATTTAGATTTCAGAGGGCGCATGTTGTTGTTAAGATAATTGTTTAAATTGTTGTGGCTGTAATAATTGTTGTAGGGTAAAATTGTTCGTTAAATGATTTATAAAAAAGGTTTATATTATTAAAAGTGTTTATAGTACAACCAGAGGGGGACTGAAAAAAAAAAAAAGTCTTATGGTTACTAAACGTATTGTATTTCGAAATACTCTGGATTTACTCTTTGTATTTATTTATGTTAATGTAATTATTTCCAAATAGGGAAATTCTATTTGGTGAAGGTTAAAAATGTACTGTCGAGGCTTGTTGCAGGTCATGGTTATATTGAATACCATGTAATATATTTCGAATATTTTACATATTTTATATATTTCTAATGGAATACCTTCACAGCCTTTATATTATGAAATCTCTCATTGTAAGAAGAACAAAAATTTATAGAATCAATATATTGTTATTTGCTGAATTTTAAAAAATTAAGGTCACCTCATTGGTCCAATTACCTAATGGTTCCCCAGCATGTGGCCATTCTTCCACCAGGAGGCCTCTCCTGTTTCAAGTGAACAAGTGAGCCGGTCATCTAGGTAAGTTGTAGGTTTTTATATTTTTTTTTAAGGAAGTCAAACTTGTAAAATGTGTTAAATTCGGAAAGTTGTTAATTGTGTTGTGATGTCATTGGTGATGAGCGGCTCACCTTGTTACAATCATGTATAGTTTTTCCAATTTCTGTCAACGCATTTATCTATTTCTTTTGTTGAATTGTCATTTATACTTTCTTTAGACTAGTTACTTTTCAAAGCTCCCTACTTTAATCTTTACCTCTGATACTTTTAATGTATACTATCTGTAGCCTTCTTTTCATGAATTTTTGTAATTTATGAAAGCATTTGTTGTTTTCCGCTTTATATAAGACCAAAATCTTCACATTTGAATAGTTATATGAACGTTTTCCAAATATTCTTTATTTTTCAAATCTCGCTGAATAAACCAAATATTTTATATGACGAGTGTTAACGTCAGCTTGGGATCCTTGGTGCCGTCATTGTTGCATCCTACTCTGCTTCCTAAGTAAGAGAACTTATCCAGATCACTGGACTTCGTATTCCCAAGCTACATCGTTCCTCTTTACTTTTTGTTGTTTGCAAAATATTGTATTAAAATTCTATTAAAATACACTATTAGCAAATTCAGCGTACTTACGTTCAAAAAAAAAACCTGTGCTCCAATCCATCTTTGTAACCAGGTCTATCACTATTAGCAATAACTGTAAAATTTATGACAGAACATATCTTTATAAGACAACCGTAACTATTTTATAGCTCTGATATATTGTAGTAGCGGATACAAGTTTTGTTTCATATTTTAATAATTTGTACGCAGTTGTATGGGTTTTAATAACTTGTATAATTGATATGCTTCGTGTGGCTTCAACATATTTAAATCTTACTGCGTTACATATCTGTCAACAGAAACAAGCGGTTTCGCAAAATTTATGAAACTCTAAGCAGACCGCCTTCTCTAGATTGCAAAATATGAGCAAAGTCTCTCACACTTTTCACTTATCTACTCCAGCATTATTACTAAGTATTACAAACGAGTTCAGTAGGCATAGAGTGAATGGACGAACATAATAGAACTGAATTAGTGTAAGAAATAAGAAATACTTTACTTACATGATGTTAAACAAGTACAATAAGAATTCCTTTCTAACATCTATATTTCTGTTACACTTTTCAGAGAATAAACAATAAATTTTAATATTGTAACAGATTTACAACTATACACTATAAAAATTAACACTTTTCTTTTTTGAATAATATATAGATAATATTTCGTATTACTATTGTTTATATTATAGGTATAGAACATATATATTTAAAGTTCTCATGCCTATCCGCAACTACATGCAACTATAACGTACTGTACAAACTTAAATTTTTAATGCGTACGTTGTCAGTATAAACAAACTTTCCCTAATTACAAATCCACAATTTGCTAATCTCGTTTAAAATGTTTCGAACATAATTCACGTGTTTAACTACTGGTTTATTACACTATTTATTTGGGAAATTAAATCCCTACGTAATACCCCTTGCGCGCGGGGGATCACCACGGATCACGTCAAAACAGGGAAGTTAATAAATACTGGTTAAGCTAGCGGGTGGTTAGTTGCAATGGAGGGACACAAAGCGTGGACCAACCACTCATGCCTGCAACAACTTCACACCTGACTTAATTGTGACAAACGCTACCTGATTTTGTTTTAGGCTTTTTTTACGTTATACGTCCTCTAACAGGACGTATACACACACTTGCGCTCGCGTGTATCAATGTATTCTTATTCATAACAAGCTTTGTGTTAATGTCTGAGTGGCCAGTCTAAATATATAATTGCGCTGTTATTAATACTTTAGTTTGCCAGGCTGTCAGGCCGTGGTCCGATGTTAACTGATGCAAACGTTTCTGCCGCTCAGTCGACGGCTATCTTCAGGTGGTAAGGACTAAACGCTGACACAGATCTCACAGTCAGTGATCCACAGTACTGTGTCTAGAACTACAGTACTGGCTAAGGTTACCGTACCAGAGTACTGTGGTAAGGCTAATGTTAAGGCTACAGTACTGTGGTTCACTGATTGTGAGGTCTGTATTAATGTTCAGTCCTTACGCACTGAAGATGGCCGTCGACGGAGCGGCCGAAACGTTTGCGTCAGTTAACATCGGACCACGGCCTGACAGCCTGGCAAACTAAAATATTAATAACTATGATGCTGGCCGTTATAGCCTTAGTAATAACAGCAGTTGATATAATTATTCTTTTTATCCCATTAAACAATTTTAAATTTTTCAAACCATTCTTTACTGAAAATGAGAAGGTTCGATAACGAAAAAAAAAATTAAAGCTAGGTCTACCGATAGATACCATATATGTAATTTTGTTGTTTATTATTAATTTTTTAGTTATTTATATTCTTCTCGCAAGGATCAATAAGTGAATCTGATAAATGTAAAGGGATAAGTCGACCAATAGTACTCACCGAGTTACTTAGTGGTGTAGGAAAAAAATAAATAAAAAACATTAGGTAATCAGTGTAGAGAGCACTGCTTTTTCAGTATTCTTGGAGCTTCAGGCGGATCGTGTAGGCTGCTGACTGTGTCGTTTCGGTGTAAGCAAAGCTTGCCGAAGTAGCTGTACCTTTTCCTTTAGATTTCCTCATCAACTGATGGGATCTGTGTGCCGTTATGTATGTCTTAGTACTTACATACAGCGGCCAGAATTTTTTGCAGGATATTCGCCAGCAGTTTCTGGATAATCTTGGTTTTGGATGGACGAGCGTTACCTTACAGCTGTACTCCGTGTGACCAAACAGGTGTGGCGACGAACTTATATACATGTTCTCAACTGACAATTTTAATTTTCTTACAAAAAGGCAGTAAAGTTTTTGAGTTTATGTTTGATCTGAGACTCTTTGGTGGTAATGTGCGGATTTCAGATACGTTTTTTACCTACTAATAGGCCTAATTACTTGATCTCATGTTTTGTAAGAAGCAGAACATCTTTTTTGTTTACTTCTAGGCACTCGGCAGGTCGAGTGGTGAAGGTGACTTGCGCTGACTTGATTTCGCTGATGTTTATCCGCCATGTGCCACATCAGGTTTCTAGTAAGCTGAAGACGTTCCGCGGCTACTTGGGGATCGAGGTTTGTGGCTCGGAGTGCCATATCGTCAGTGATAATTGTATTGTCTGTAATATGTCACCTGTAAAGAATGTGTATAAGAATGGAGGAATGAACTTCGCCATGTGGTACTCCTGAGTGTATTTGGTGGTAGAGAGAGAGGATTTGATAAAGGTAAAGGGAGAGAGAGGGTAAGTTAGGGTAAACTTAACTTGAAAGGGTCGTTCAGATAGGAGGTAATACGAAGGTAATAAAGTGTAGGGAGATTATATTTATATAGGAGTCTTGTGTAACACACACACACACACACTGTCAAAACAGGTTGTGTCAAGAAGAGCGGCGTGCGGACCTGTTTTTATTCTAGGCTCTTGATTATTTTATTATTATTGATTATTTTATTAATTTTGTTGTGGCTTCCTGATCGAATAGTGTTTTGTTTTAAACTATTGCGTTATAAAGAAAAATTTTTAAATTTTGTTCTTTCCGACGGCAAATTTATGCTGTCGAGTAAATGAAATTTCCCTGTTTTGTTCCGGCTTATATACCATTTCTTCCCGACTCTTCTCTTCACAGATAGAAGTTCTCTTATATGCAGGGGAATGTTGTTTTAAGTCATCTTCTCATGATGACTTCGGCTTGTGGACTGCCAAGTTGTTTCTTGAAAATTCTGGTGAGGTGATTCTTGACGATATCAAGATCACCTGGTAGCTTTATTTTTGTATTTACCGTATGTTTAAATTGTTTTCTATATGTTTGAAAGAACGTCCGAAGCATTTTTTTGGTAATTATTTTGCGGTTTCCGGGCCTGCGGATTATACGAGTGCTGAAGTTGAATGGTCTGCTGAGAGATCCAGGGAGGAGATGATGTGAAGTAACGGATTGGTATGCCATTGAGCACAAAGCAGTCGATTAAGTCAGGTACCGCTGGCCACCGCCGTTGGAAACATGATAATATCCATTATCTGTAATGGTTTTCAATAGGGCTTAGGCGTTGTAACTCTCTGGAGCTCCAGTCCGTGTTTTGCACACCAGTCTCCTCAAGTGATAGGTTTGTTACTTAGGCGTTTGCAGAAGATTTCATATTCGTCCATGATGATCGCGTACCTAAATGGGCTATAGCCATACACATAAATTACCACAGATAATTTGATAAACCATAGACAGACGTGGGTAAACCTATAAGGATAATTTGTTTCGTTTATTTGATTTCCACAAGCACCTTAGGCTTTACACTTAGTAAAAGTATTACTTTACTTTAACAGTATTGTTGTGGTAGGCTCGCTGCGCTACAGGGACTGATTTTGATTTCTAAATTTATAATTCATTTTTTACTCGGTCTCTACTCGAAATGAGGTGGCAAACAAACAAATGCTACTATTGCATAGCAACATCTCTATGCTTGCATGTTAGGAAACAATAATAATGTGACATATAAATACAGTAAGTCCGCTTTACGCTTCCCTGAATACTATACGCTTTACGTCGTTTCGTTACTATACGCATCGCTATCGGAAAATCTGTTGGATCGAGCGTCTAGTGTTCCCTAGTATTAACCAACCGCTAATTACTAGTATTGCCTATTGAGAACAATGGTAACTGTTTCATGTCTCTAACAAAATATAACTTTGGCGCTCAGAAAAAATACTCTTTTTCAAATTACTACTGATAATTTAGTGAAACTTGTTAGGAATATTTTCGTTCCTATTGTATGTCAACAGCACGTTTCGTTCAAGCGCTTAATGGTTTCAACTTGCAAATAGGATTTTTGAAGGTCAGTTTGAAAGGTAATGAATAAAACAAAACAGTATTGCACAGTAACATATGTAAAATGATTTTTTTATGTTGAGAATAGTATGTAATTAAAAAATAATAAATAAAAATTGATTGGCTTAAAATGAATAGACCACTCTTCACTTAGCCCACTATTCGATGAAAATTATTTGTTCATGTAAATGGGCTAAAAATTATGGGCTGCATATTTCAATGGGCTACATAAACAACTTAATTTAATATAAATTTCCAGTTGCTCTTTATTTAATTTGTTTATAGGTTAATACACGAAAAATATAGAAAAGTACCTATGAAAAAGGACTGCCGACTAATATTTCTAAAATAATTCCAGTATTTAAAATTTATTAATGTGGTTCCTTTGGATGAAACGTACAACTTTCCTATTTTTTAGAAACGTTAGTATTCTAACCAACTATATTTCTTTATTACACATTGTTCTTACTAGAAGTTACAAAGACATTTTATACCGAAAAATATTATTGCGATTCATAGAGTATAATAAGTTGGTTTTACTTATGTGATTTACATTAGAAATGTTACTTATTCACCTGCATCATCTGGGTGTCAGTATGGGCATGGGCATCTTTTCACATAAACCAAATTCTCCATCACTATCACATAGACCTGTTATGTCTATGCGTTGATTTCACTGTGACAACCATATTCTTCACTAGAGTTTGATTCCGCTTCTATTTCTGAGAATGACACTTCCGACTCCAGCTGAAGAACGGTGAAAATTATACAGCTTGGACAAATGAAAAAAATTGTATAATAGCTGTATGCCTTTCTCAAAATTTACTCACTGCAATGTATGCTACCTTACTCACAATATACAAAACACTTTTACTTTTCAAAATCGCCTATTTCATAAAACGTTTGTTCTAACCTCTCCTGTTATATGTAATTAGAAAAACCGCCCTAAAACGTCGTTTTATTTAAGTTATAAATTTTAAGAAATTAACCGTAACTATAAACGAGAAGTTACCGTAAAGTAAGTGAATCTGTTCGCTTGTCCAATCGCGCGTGCACACACGCGCGAGAGAGGATTATAGATTTATGTATGTTAAAACTCACTTTAAGTAACAAGGACTCAAAAATAAAAATTATAATTACATAACAAAAATTGAATATTAAAACAGAAATAGTAGCTGAGCTGACAATAACATGCATTTTAGACAATTACTATCCATAATGAGATGGACCCTATCAGAATATTCTCTCTCTCTCTATCTCTCGCACGATCTCTATCTCTGTCTGTCTCCCTCCCTCTCTCTTTCTCTCTCTCTTTATCTGAACAAGTCCACAAAATTTAGCAACACAGATTCAGCCAAAGTGAATTTAATCTGAATCAAGCGGATTATACGCTCTCATATTAAAGTTTGTTTTTGTCTCAAGGGAAAGAGCTCAACAGTTTGCTTTCAGAGATTTGCCACTTGACAAACTACCCTTCTGTTTTTGACGTTCCAGACATCAACCCTTATTTAATTCGGGTCGGCTTTTTATTTGGTGTCCCCTCCGCAGAACTATAGTTGTGTGCGTTGTACAGATATTCCTACATGTGTGTACGACAATGTGAGTGAACCGCACATACTATGTTTTCTATTTTCCCAGTTCTTTCTTGTAACCGTATCTGTATTTGACATATACCTTGTCCCCATCTGTCTGTCCGTCGGTCATATAAACATGCATCTATATAATTTACGAGTCTGTAAAGCGATGCATCGCAAGAAAGTCAATGGTCAGAAAATGTATAAATCTGACAGATGAGAGACATACTATAGTGACAACTTTGAGGTTAGCCATGTTTTGTGCGTACATTCAAACTGAATAATTTTAACTTCGAATTTTAAGGCTACAAGTATGGTGAAGAACTGCGCCTGCGTATAAAGTTCCGTATAATCATTACCTTTAAAATACAACACATATATTCAAATATGCGACTTATACAAATCGTATAACCTTAGTTTTGATTTGTTCTACATAGACGGATATCTACAAAATGTAAATTTTTCAGTTGTTTTCTTTCTATTAATTACTGAACTAGTGTGTACTGCTTATTTTTAATGCACATAATTATTATCTGTAATCTTAAGTAAATATTGATTTTAATCACGAAATTTCTATTTACACGGCATATTCATAGACACGTATGTAAATAAACTATTTCCCTGTGACAATCTGTTATAAAAATAAGAAGCAAAAACGTAAATTATATTGAAAGTTATATATAAAGAAACGACAACAAAACTAATGGAAAGCTGGTTGATATTCGCTATGGAACTACTTAATAGTTTATACACATGCTTCGCAGAAAAGAGTAAGAGGTAATTGTTTTTATTAAATTCTTAAGCTCAGATGGCAGCGAATCATGAAGACGGATCATCAATATGCTTCCAATACTTAAACAGACGATGATGATGTTTTAGTATCTCATATCTCATCAAATCTGTGTATCCCTAAAAGGGATAAATTCTTCATCGATAAATTCCGAATATTTCTTTAAATTCCTAAAAGGTCCTAATCCTTTCAAAATTGTGTTTGCCTATTTCTACCGCTTTCCTAACCGTGTTCTTTCTTCTTCTTTCACCTAGCGAATATATTATCAGCCCTGAGGAAACTGTATGTTGGCGTCAGTCAAGACGTTTTGAACTAGTAATTGATCGTTACATACTTTTGAATTATTTATTTTAGACATTATAAGAAGTTAACAACGGATTATTGCAGTGGCTATCTGAATTCCCTTGGACCACGATGCTTTTCCTGTCTTATTTTTGTTAAGCTGTATAATGTGTTCGTCACTTGTTACAAAATTTTATGTATATGCAAATTAATACACACATCCAAATAATTCACAATTTGTTCGAATTAATAGTGTTTATCGAACGTGTTCTCGGATGGTGGTCTTAATATTCGTGAAACCCTTAATTCGTTGGTTCCCATAATTTGCTCTCTAGTTGCTTTCTGACAGGTAGAGAGAGCCTTTAATAATAGTAATGTTTTTAATTTTGTTTCTGTACAAACAAGTTAATTTTTAAGTTTTCATTGTTTTACTGCTCTTGTATAGAATAGATCTATGAATAAAAGTTATTGAAATGATGATAGGTATAACATGTAAGAAAGTATGAAACTTAAAAAAATTATTTGGTTTATTGTATAAGTAATTTATGTAAACTAATACAAAGATTATTTCCTCACTGTTGAGCGAAGCATGTAATTGTGTCAGTAGACGTTAGTGAACAAATTCTAATCGAGCCGGCAGTTGGCTAGTCTCTCGGCCTGCGGCCCTAGGGATTCACAGTCGCCTTAATCCAGCATCTATAATAAATAACGTGATGTTACTCTGACAAGAATCACAGTATCAAAAAAATATGTTCCCAATCCGGCTTACAGTAAAGTACAGCACGTCTGGTGCTATATTTTTAACGCAGCGTTGGCATGATAAGCGAATTAAGCAACGATTTCCATAGTAAATTTACGTTAGTGTCATATCCGTGCAAAGTCTAAAAATCCCCAAAATGTTTATGTGCATGTACACGAAAACTATCCATTTTTCAGGGGTGGCGAAACGTTATATAATTGTCTGCTGAATTCGAGAATTAACTTGTTCAAAGATAAAATTGTAAACGTTTAGGGTTTTAATTCTATATAATTGAATATAAAAATGTTTATAATTTTTGAAGTATTTTAATTGTTGGGAAACTGTAGTGCAACTAAAGCCACCACACTTACCCTCAACGTCCAAAGAACTCGCGACGACGTAAAGTTCAAAACCCACTTCTGACATAGTATAAACTAGAAACAACTATATAAAAGAAAGTAAAATTCATAAGCTGTTCGAGCGACAATAACGCGTTGAAGTATGGCCAGTTCATTTCTTCTTTGACATTCCAGTCAGGCGTCTTCTTGGCGCTGGTTATCGTCTAAACGACGTACTTACCCGTTACAACAAAAGGGATATAAAAGTAATGAAAACCGTCTACAAAACAGTCGTTAATGGTCAATAAAGGTTACGTTGTAGTGTCACTCTGTTATCTGTACGACTGTAATAAATTTAAGAGAGAAGTAACGTTAAATTTCGTCAGCTTCTGAGTCTGAAAAGAGATGGGGAGGAAGATGCACAGTCTTCGGAACAGTCATACTAGACACCGCAAACCCACACAAGCAAAATCACGAGTTTCTACAGTTGTAACTGCAATTATGAGTTTCTTCTTCTTCTTCTTCTTCTTCTTCTTCTTCTTCTTCTTCTTCTTCTTCTTCTTCTTCTTCTGTACTTTGCGTATTGACAGATTGTCCTTTATAGTACCTAGGCTGCTCAATCGGCTTAAGCTTCTGTGACTAAGCGGTCCGCATCTTCGGATCTTCCAGTCCGGATGTTCATCCAGATTCTTTTAAATATTTTTATTTCACCACGTTTATTAAAAGCACTCAACTACTGTAGTCGTATCTATTTCTCATTCTGAATGTCTATGGACGTCTACGAACATTCACTATGGAAAGGAAGCTTATCTCCGTAACCTGAATACGATTTTTGTGCCGTTTACTTGACACCCAAGAATCACTACCGTAAAATATTGCTCCGCTGAGGAAATAAGTAGTACCGCATCATTGAGTGCCTTCGTCATCCATGGAACGCCGGAACACCCGAGGCTGTTCCAGCCACGTTGAGATCATTCTGCACGGCAGAATTACGTAACGCTCTGAGCTGTTATAGGTCGTGTGTGATGTGTGATGTGTGAAGTGTGATGTGTGATGTGTGGTGTGTGATGTGTGGTGTGTGATATGTGAGTGTGATGTGTGATGTGTGGTGTGTGATGTGTGATGTGTGATGTGTGACACCCCTTCCAGACGTTTGCTCTACCATCGTCCAGGCTTCCTATCTCGCTAGACGGCGGAGGTAAAAATACTGGATTTCGAAGCGGCCCAGTTAGCTCAGACCCGGCGATATATGAGTGCGAAGTGCTAGTTATTATGGCGGTTTACTGGGAAGAGATCATTGTGTTAATGACGGACAAACTGTAATAAGGTGACATTTATTGTAGTTGTGGGACAAATTTAACGTGAATTATTGTATAAGAATGAATGCCTTCTGTTGATTTGTAACTGCTGTTTGTGTCCAATTAAATTTTGTAATTAGTGACTCCATTGGTGGCAGTTATTCTGTTTCCACTGTACCCACGACAATACCGTGTGATTGTCGTAACAATATATTACGAGTATTATGTTCTCGCACTCTTTTAAAATGTCATTCTAGCATATAAATTTGTTAGTTTCCTTTCCACATTTACGACTATAAATTAGATAAATACATTTTTGTGTTTATTATCAAATTTATGGCCGTATTTACCGTTTCAATAATTATATTCCTATCATCATCATCTTAGTGATATGCGTAAGACAATTAAATGATACAACTACTAAAATTACTTTCAAAACTTGTTACGTAATTAAAACATTACAACACAGAAATGACATCGTTCTCGTCAGTTATTGCAATATGATCGGGCGCGTGCGTAAAGAGTTCACGTATTAATCAAATTATGGGCTTCAAACACTGCACGTCAGGTAGAATTAGCGCTTTTTAAACGACCAATTTCAGAAAAATGTTAAAAACACCGTGGATTTGCCGTACGACAATGTTCCAATTCTGCATGAACTGAAAATAAACCTAAAAGATCGGCTGCTATGAGCTGATCAAAGAAATGTTACAATTATTCCACATATGTTAAGATGGAATGGAATTTAAAGGAATTTAAAGGATGGCCAGGATGTCTGAGGGATCGCAGTTGGTACGAGGCACGTAAAAAAATAACGTTCAGCGAGACGCTCTTACTTTTCTGGGAGGGGAGTTAGAATTGTGAAGCGCCACAGAAGATCGACACTGTTAGTAGAGAAGGAGGTTGGAGGAGCTCAAGGTCCAGTATGGGTATGGGCTGTTGCAATGAGTGGAAGAAAAGTGAAAGACGAATAGACGTCGATAACAAATTTTGAAATGAAATAAATTGTGAGACCCGGCCAGAACTAGTAAAGCATGCAGAAGACTAATCACATAAGAAGGTACAAGGGGTTACAACACGACTTCAGGAAACTATAAACTATTTGTTATTTTATTTTAGTAAATCTTAACTTTATTTATTTAGCAAAAATTTTAACTCTACTTCAGATACTTGGTCAGAACAGATTTAAACATCGTGAATAAGAAAATAAACAGATACAGTAGAAATCAGCAAAGACACCATTTCAGACAAGGAGACACTAATACCGTGGAAAACTTTAATTTGTACATAATCCAAAAAAGCACCTACAGTTGTGTAAGATTTAAACAATGTGTTAAAACAACTAGAGCACACACACACACACACACACACACACACACACACACACACACACACACACACACACACACACACACACACACAACAAAACATAGTTAGGGTGAATAGTAACAGCATCGGGATGTAAGAGATAAACTGTTTTCCAATCAACAGAAATAGTATTGTTTATTCATACATCGTTCAAACTCACCTTTGTAGGGTGCACACTGTTCACGCCGAAAAGGTTTTGGTAGCTCCGGAGTAACAAAACTATCTACTCCAAGTTTAAACGATATCCTTAGGTCATTAGCACTGTATACGAGTCGAATGACCTGTTTTAATATATTACTGGTGGATCAGTAAATATCCGACAAAATCATATCCAAAGGGTATTTTACATATTTTTGCTTTTTACAACTAAGCGTTTCAGTTGAAATTACAAGCAAAATTCTTAATATACATTCTATGTAAATTCTTAATATCATTTTATACTTCAAGAATTTTTGTTTCTAGCTTACGGCTTTATTCATTTACAACCGCCATTCTTACAAACATCTCTTCTGAGAAAAAACGTTTTATTAAGTTTTTACAGGAAGCGGTGGTGCTAAAGGGAGAAGTTTCCACGAGATGAAGTGAGTGTAAACAATTTTTAAGCACAGTTTTCTCTAAACGAAAAGTAGGTTAGTAATTAACATTCATAATTGAATATATAATACGAAAAACTGACACAAATCAAATGTCCTAATGGCTTATTCTTTCTCTGGTAATTTTTTATGCTGTGGCTAACTTTTCTAACACAAGCACTTTTCTTGGTATATAAAGGATCTCATTACCAATCATAAACATCAAATCGAAGCAAAACATTCAATATGTATTTTTTTATGCTAGATTTCTACAGCTTTAGTTATGTCTCTCATTTATTAAGCCATGCTGGTCGCTTGTTCCACACTTTTCCTTCCAGCTGCCTGTTTGCACTTTTCAATATCATTTGAACCATATCGGAAGTCTATTTTGTTTCTTGTACGTGGACGCACTCATTTCGGTCATCTTTATTCGTCTATTTGCAAGAGTAACGCTAAACTTTGGGGAGTAGGAGATGTTCTCTTTGACCTGATGAATACCTAACTTTTTGGATTGCTTGTTTTCTGTGCTCAAACTTTTATCTAATCTTCTTTAGTAGTCTTCTTCATATGGCGAATGCTTAAATGTTTTGTTTATTTATATCATTCATTATCCGCTATACGCAAATTAACTTTATGACAGACTTGATAATCATAACGATTACAAATGAGACAAACGTTTTCTTTCTTATTTTAGTTTCCATTTCTTTTTTTTACTGTTGGCAAAAAAAATAATTAATGTTGTTGCACTCCGTCACGCGACGCAAGCATATGAATTTTGAACTTTGGGAAGTGAGAATGATTGATACTTGGTCGCGTTATTCGGGTTATTGTAGTTTATAATGATTGGGTGGTTGACTAGGAGATTGCTGAATAAGATTTATTGGCAGTGTGATTTACAAAATACAGTATTAGTGCTATGAAAGTACTGTACAGCGTTTTATGATATTTATCCTCAATTTTTTTTTTAATTGTGAAGCATAATAGGAGATTAACTGAATGCGCCACTTGGCTACTTACCTAGAGCCTGGTTTTGACTCTTGAGCAGAACTATAAAGTCAAGGCTGTTTTTTGCAAGCCTCCAAGTCTAATAATATAAAAATCGTACTTTACTCCCACTTCCAAACTAGGTTATGAGAATGCAATATTTTATCAGACGTTGTAAGTTAAGATAATCTGTAAGTCTGTAATAATAAATTTAACACTGGCGTAACTTGTTTTGAACAAATTCTACACAGCTTCACGTAGTAAATAATTTATTGTTAAAATTAATTCCCCAATGGGTCCCTTCTTGCGCACGAGGGATCAGAATGAATCACGGCAATAGGCGGGCTTAGTAAATATTGGTTAAGCTAGCGGCTGGCCAGCCCCTAAACCCTCATGTCTGTGCTAAATTCACACCTGACGTGATTTTGATTACATCGTGTCTTTTGGTAGGCTTATAACACTTTATTGGCTCTAAATATCACATTTTCATTTTACCTGTCCCTCTGTTTCTCGTTTTTCCTCACCCTCTCTTTCACCCCCTCTCTGTTTCTATCTATCTTTTTCTCTCTCTGCCTCCAAAGCTATCCCACAAAAAAAAAATGTTGACTTTATGTGGTATATATACATAAACGATAAATCTGATTTTTGTTTTATTTTTCGAGACACCTATTTTATGAGCAGGTGTATGCAGATTTTATGAACAGACATCATAAATGGCACTTCTATTCATTATGTATGAATGGCTTTGGCTATTATTTACCTTACTGTCTGCTGTGTAGAAGTGTTAATATCCTTACCCCCTCTCACACTTTCTCTCTCTTTTTCATCTTTGTGAATATATATATTTTGTTAATTTTCTTAGAGTAATAATATACAACACTTATAATACGACGTTTTTCAAACGCAGACGTAATACCTTATTAAGGTTTACCTTAATATCTTTCCAAGCCATGCGTCGAATATTGTGACGCTTTTATCACTTTATATATATTAGTAAATATGACACTACTTAAGTACCCTAAAAAATTATCATGCAGACACGGAAGACAATATAGCACAAGTAGTCACCTCGCTCATGTTGTTCTTTCTTTAATTAAAATTAATAAATAATTAATTAAGTTTTGTTAACACTATAGAAAAGTTATTCTGAGTATTTCTTTCAAGCTTCCCAGGTCATCATCAGATTGGAAATAACCTTTTTAGACATTGTTTATTAAACCATATTCTACTTAAGACTTTCTTTAATTTGACTTTTAACTTAAGATATTTAAAGACTTTACTTACCTTATTGTTGTCGTCCATTACACGTCGTCGATTGCACAACTTGTCCGAATATTTAATGAATAAAGTTGCGCTATTGGTTATAACCACAAAGAGAAGTAACACTGTTGCACACCACTATAGAAAAATTATTCCGATTAGCGCTTTCAAGCTTTACAGCTTATCATCAGATCTGAAATAACCCGATTCTAATTTATTTATTCTAATTTTACTTTGATTATTGTAATGACAAGACTTGTTATACTGTATAAGTTACATCTTCTAACGGTGGTATCGACAGTTCCTAGGAGTTGAGAAATGTAAAAGTTTGAGTTAGGTTCTGTGAACAACACTGTAACAGATACACATGTTATTTCCGATCTCATGATGAGCTGTGAAGCTTGCAAGCGCTAATCGGAATTATTTTTCTGTAGTGGTGTGCAACAGTGTTAATTCTGTTTAAAATTAATAAAAGTCAAATAATTATGTAGCATGTAATGAGCTATAAATAGCAACAAATTATTACTAAATCTTGTACAGATATCAAGACAATTCTTGTACCATAGAGATTTATCCATGCGACACGACTGGCCTTCAGTATAGCCTATATGCACGTATCGCAACGCAGTTTCGGCCATTTAGCGAGTCCGTTTTCCAGCGATTAGAGATATTTAGTGTATTTATTTCAAAATAATATGAAATATTTATTTACGATTCAGTAAATTTAATAATTTATTGATTCTAATTTTACTTTGAATTGACCGTGATAGATTAGTGTAATGACAAGAGTTTACATAATGTAAGTTACATCTTCTACCGGTGGTATCGACAGGATGTAGTTGAGAAATGTAAAAGATTGAGTTAGGTTCTGTAAACAACACTGTAATAGATACACTGTTTGACTTCATTGAATAATAGCTCCGTTAGTCATTACTATTACCTCCAAATTGCGGACGAGCAGCAATTAGTAAGAGTTTCTGATATCAGAATATTGTGTTCAAATCAAAATTCACAGTAGTAGGAAGGAAATGTATGACGATTTTATGGTTCTACGAATCTGAGTATGGCTTCCAGTGGATTTGACGTGCCAAGAGTTGTAGTAAAAGTAGTATAAATGGGATCAAACGTCAGGACTATCCAGATTTCATAACGCAAGACGGGAATAAATGTAAAATGAATGAAATAATTTTAGAAAATTTGCAAATTAAGCCGGAATTAGATACCTTTTATCCCGACAACGCTCAAGTCAACAAAGAGATGACTGCAGCAACGTATTATTGAACACTGAATTAAAGAAAAATCTGTAATAATTGGGTTTTGTGACATTTGACAGATTCTATGATGGAACGTTCGAAAACTAATTGTTAAGTAATTCTGACCCAATATTATCGTAAAGGGTACTATTATGCAATGTAATAGATGTTTATTTGCTAATTAACAAATCTTATTTTTTATTACAAAATGTATTAATTAAATTTGACGGTTCCATAACGAGTTAATGCGAGTAGGGGAAAAGAATCTTTCATTACATACGGCTTTGATAAATCTAGTAAATAAAACTTTAGATTGCTCAGTTTCTTTTGGTCTCAATTTATCAGTATCTTAAAGTAATTATAGGTATAGATTTATTACATCTAATAGTATTAATAGTAATTTTAAAATATCGGTATGGATAACCATACATGACTTACATGTTCTAAGATTGATATTTAAAATCATTTACTTGAATTCGGTCAGATAATTTCTAAAAATAACCCACCCTCAAACTATTTTCACTATTAATAGATATTTTTGTTATTATGAGGTAGTCGTTTAATATAATGTTACTTTCGATCCACTTTGTATACAAAAATTAGGTACTTTATTCTTATAAAGAAACTAAAGTAAGAATAAACCTCAATAACCGATCCCCATCATTAATGATATTTACCCATTCATAGAGTAACAGTTTCATCATATGTAATTGCTAAGATATCTTACCCTTTAACATTAAATACTCGTACTTTACTTGATATCAGCAAAGTAATTTTCAAAAAATTACCCTCTCTCCCTTCAACCATTTATAGACATTTCATCTACCTTTCTACAGTGGATTATTATGACCTTTTTTCAAGATACTTTATTTATCAAAATTAAGTACTTACTAGTGTTAAAACCTAAAACGTTGCAAATAAACTACACCTTAACCGATCTTCACCAAAATCAATAGGCCTTGAGTCCTCTACAACTGGGGCACGTATGAGTAAAATTATTTGATTCCGTTTGAATTTGCGGCTGTTATTGTTTGTCATTAAAAAATCCTACATATAGACACACAGACACTTTTTGGAAAATGACTTTTTTCATGTTTTGAGGGTAGTACAATTAGAATCAGCTCTTATCTCGAACACGATTTTTTAGCGATCACCATACTTCCGTTTCCTTACGGAACACGGAAGTAAAAATAATATGTTTTTTATAATATTTTTTAATGATACTGAAGAACAAATCACTAGGCGTGCATTCGATGATGGTTTCAAATACAAGTGCTTCGTTAATGTAAACGATAACGTTCAGTTTACAAACCCAAATTATTACAACAAAATTGAAATAAAATCAACAAATCTGTTTATCAATAAAGTAAACTAGTAAATCTATATTGGGAAATCTAATCTGTGAAACCCTTACGGGCACAGTATCAAAAATAAAATTCAAGGGAGAAATATCTCAACCGTTCAAAATAAATACAGGTGTAAGACAGGGTGATGGTTTATCCCCAATTCTTTTCAACCGTGTCCTGGAAAAAGTAGTTAGAATTTGGAATAAAAAATTAAAGGAAGGCAAAATATCACCAATCATGTTGGCAAGAAGGAACAAACGTATTGAAATAAACTGTTTGGCATTCGCAGATAACTTTTGCTATACTTTCTGAACATCTTATATCTGCAGTAACACAAGTTAATTTTTTAGAGGACATAGCCAGTATAACAGGCTTAAGAATTTCTGCAGAAAGAAACAAATTTCTCACGAACATTAAAAATGTGCCAAAATACTTGGTAACAGATACTGGTCGAATAGAGAGGGTTCAAAATCTTAAGTATGTAGGAGAAATAATTCAAGAGAATGGCTTAGAAAAATTTGCTATAGAAAAAAGGATTCATAACATGGAAAGGGCATGTGGTATAACTAAATATATTTACCATAAAAAGTGCATATCTAAAAATGCGAAAATAAGGCAGTACAGTACAGTAGTGAAGCCAGAATGCCTATATGCAAGTGAATGTCTAGCATTGAATTATAATTTCGACAAACTAGAAATATTGGAAAGGCGAATTATTAAGAAAATATTAGGCCCACGAAAAACTTCAGAAGGTTAGAAATTAAAAAGTAATGATAAAATATATCAAAGTATAGAAAATATAACAGAAACAATGAGAAAAAGAGGACTATTATTTTTTGGAAATTTATATAGAATGGACGACAATAGGTTGACAAAGAAAATCTTCAAATATCTGTTGGGGAAGAAGTCAACATCAAGTTGGATTAAATAAGTCTAAAAGGATTTAGAAACAATAATATAAACGTAGAGGAAGCAACTGAAAGAGAATTTTTTCAGGCAAAGTTGTTAAAAATGAAAGGAATCCAGAGTAGGAGAGAGATAAACGAAGGTTTAAAGTGGACTGAAGACAGGAAGAAGAGACACAGTGAAAAGATGAAAGAATATTGGAGAAAAATAAAAGAACAAAGAGTAAAGAATTTAAATTGGCATGTGGTCCTTAGATGGCAGATACAAAAAAAAAAAAAAAATACTAGCTTATACTTAACTACACGTGACCTACAATATGTCTAATATGCGTGTAACATATACACGTACACGCCGCTAACAACAAATTACTTTTTCTGTTTTATCCATCAGTGATATAAACAAACTCATTATTATAGGAAAGAATTGTTTTGAACAAACACGTGAATAAAGTTTTCCCGGAGGGGACGGTGAAGAAAATTCTTTTTTGATGAATGTGGTGAGCCAAAACGTTTTCCTAAGTTATATTTCCACAGTAATGCGCAATTCACGGAATGAACTAAAATTAAAATTAAAAAAATAATCAGCATTGTAAATCTTGTAATAAAGTAGCTTATAATTTATTTAGCTTCTGACAGATGTAAGATAAGAATTAAAATGTAATTTTTCTACCTCAACACTCAAAAGGGAACTACGCTAATGAAATGATTAAATAAACAGCTGACACATTAATGCCGTGCTAACAACGTTATATCCGAGTCTTTAATCTTGCGGTAATTAATAAACTAGTCACCCTCCTCTTTGAGTTACTGTAATGAGATACTATGAGTACCTATTACTACATGTAATGTAGTTATTGTACGTATTGTGGAATGATATTAGATATTTACTTGTAAATCAGTAAATTTAATAGTATTAATTCGTAAATTATTGATTCAAATTTTACTTTGAATCAGCCGAATTCGATTATTCTAATGACAAGAGTTGATTTATAAGTTAGATCTTCTACTAGTGGTATCGTCATAGCCGTACTGTGAGTTCTCAGTTTTTTTCTTCCAGAAACTTTAACAACTTCTCGGGAACTCTTCAGCTAACTCCGAGCAGCAAATGCCGGTTTGCCTAAAAAAAGTCATAAAAATGTTGTTTGTTAAACTTGTGTTGCTACCACTAATACTCACTTACACTTCCATGAGCGCTTTCAAGCCTCTCGGCTCATCTTTTGATGGAAACAACCCATCTGAAGATGAGCCGAGAGGCTTGAAAGCGCTCGTGGAAGTGGAAGTG
Organism: Magicicada septendecula; assembly: GCA_034769895.1. Taxonomy (NCBI): domain Eukaryota; kingdom Metazoa; phylum Arthropoda; class Insecta; order Hemiptera; family Cicadidae; genus Magicicada; species Magicicada septendecula. The sequence goes on from CM068367.1 coordinate 158,528,666, forward strand.
AGTATTAGTGGTAGCAACACAAGTTTAGCAAAAGTTAGGCTGAACTACTAAATTGTATTTATTGTTTAAATAAAAATTTTTTTAAATTAGTGTTTAAAATATGTGGCCAAAGGTTTTGGCTTAGTAGAACAGTAAATATAACGCTCTGCTGCTTATCTAGAGGTGCTTAGTTGGTTTCTGGACAGCTCCAATAAATCGAGGACCGTTTTTGAACCCCCTATCCTATCAGCAAAGAAAGATTTGTGTTGGATTTTTATTGTTTAACGGAGTTGCCTGAAGTTTACTCTTTACCAGATGCGTAGGTTAATAATAGGCGGCTAAATGTGTAATCCTGGGAACATTTCTGTAAGTAAATAAATATACGTGGAGAAACAAGTTATCTTTGGTTCTTTACACACACTATTCTTCTCTCCACTTAATTTCAGACCTATCTTTCTTTTACTGTAATAATGTCTTCCTCGTCAGCCTCCTCGTATTATTTTGTGATAACTTACATCTTTCGAGTCTTTCTTCGCTATCTTGTTTCCTATTTCGTCTGAGATAATATTATAATAATCTTTTCTATATATTTTATGTACGCGATGAAGTTTTGATATATATAAAAAATTATTTTACAGATCTAAATGAAAATAATCTTTGCGTACAGTGTCCAACTCGTGTTTTTGCCAAACCATCTAAACATACAAAAACAAAACATATTTCAACTTTAAAATGTATTAAAATTTATTTTTATGGTTTTATAATATATCAGCAAAAAAAAGCAGCTTTCCATGACTTAGAAGATCAAATCAAAGGAATCAGTAAGAACCATCTAGAAAGTCTTGAGAAAAATCAAGATTAAGAGGCTGAAGGACACGTGAATATCACTTCTATTGTCACACAAGACTCGGATACACTAAATATAAATTTATAGTAATGGAATATTACATCAACTGAATCACACCTCTAACCTCTGACTGATCAGCTTTTTTTAAACGTAATGAACAACCATTTACATACTTGTAACTTCAGTTGAAGCAGCATTGAAATTACGTTTGCATAAAATAACTTGTTTGAACAATCAGGAACTCCCTTTTTGCATTTGGCTTTCACGACAGCAGCCTTATTGTTAATTTCTTAGATTTCTGTGTTCATTTTGCTGTGCTGTATGCATCTGTCTATATGGCTAGCCTGTGAGGTTTTCTAAGAACTTGTGCCATGTCTTGACATTACACTATTATAACTATATCTACGTTTCACATATGCACACTCTGTGTTTGTGTGTGTGTGTATGTGTGTGTGTGTTTGCATATACTTCTGAGTTATATTTTTATACACAACGTATGGAGCTGTAAAGCTAAGCTTTTTGTAACGGAGTAACAGAAAATCTATAAGCCCCTGAGCCGCGAGACATAATAACGTCAACAATGGCGATATTGAGGTTAGCTGTGCTCTTTGCTGAGATTTACATTGAATCAATTTTAACCTACATTTTAACGCTGCAAGTATGGTGAGAAACAGCATGTTTGTACGTATATACCTGTATTGAATTTATGCTACAACACATAACAGACACATTCATATATGTAAACGCGCAATGGCAATTGCATATTACTTCTACGCTTGTGTTGCAATTGCGTTTTGTGCAGTTTCTCTTTGGCTTATCGATGGTACTTTAGTTGTACTGAAATTACCATCAACATATTTGTTTTTTTTTCAGTTTGCAAAAATGTCTCTTGATAAACTACAAAAAAGTAATCGCTTTGTAGAACAATTTTTTAAAATCTTGTCAACAAACGACTATGGCATACTTTGAAATAACTTTAACGATATATATAGATTTTTTTAGTCTAGAATATTTTGCAGGATAGTATCGTTACAACAAAAATGTACGTTTCAATAATTGAGGATATAATAACCGATATGGCCACGTAAAGGTAACGTAAGAAAATCGTTAAGAGCAAATGAAACATGTTTTGGAGATGAAAAGGTCGTGAAAATAAAAGGAAGTAATATTAAATAGTTAAGTAAGAAAAATTATAAGAATTATCCTATAATTATTACCCTATATTATCTTACTAAATAACAGTTGCTTTGTTGTACACACATATAACGAATGTCACAGTAATGCCTCTCAAAACATATGTTGAACGAAGGCAGGATAAGTCAAAGGAAAGCTGGATAAAAGGCATAGAAAGGAATATGAGAGAGAGAAAGAGACACAGACAGACAGACAGGGAGAGAGACTTTTAATTAAGGTAATACTTCCAGACTACTGTTATTAATATCATTATAAGTAAAGTATTATTGTAGACTACTATTACTTGCCTGTACTTATGGATCAAACAAGAGATTAAGATTATCAAACGAAAATAATCGGACAAAGTTAATAAAACTGACCTACGTTAAAATCTATTCTTCAGTTATAGAATATTTAAATTTTAAAGACGCATTTTTCAGTTAATTAAGCCATTTTCTAATTGCAGATCAAACCTGTTAAGGCTCAGATGCAACCTGACAAGAACTGTACAGATTTGTAAAGTTTGAAATTACGTATTTGAAGGATACAAGGATAAAACGTTATACATTTCTGAGAACAGAGCAGACCAGAGAATGCAAAACTAAGAAATCATCAAGTCTATAACTGATTAAAACTCGTCTTGCCAAGTAAACATGAATCTCGACACAGCTAAAATAATCTCTCAGATGAGATAATTAAAAGTTAATGGAACTCTGTGCAGGTCAATGCTGACGGATTGAACGTAAGCTCGATCCTTTCAGCACCAAACACTTTCACTCTTGCAGTCTGCGGAAGAAAATAATAAGGAAAACTGGTGGCACTGTAAAAGAATAAAACTAGGAGATAAAATAGTACGAATATATAGGAGAAGATTGAGTAAATTTTGTTAAGGCTAGGAAAACCTGGTTAGTTAGGGCAAGCAGGAAGAGAGATCGAGACAGGCAACAAAAGAAAATATTTTTTATGGAAATGAGAGACGTAAAGTAGGGAGTAAGTCTAGTGCCTTCTACGGTAAGTAAAAGCGGATTTTGAAAGAATGGGAGCCAGGAATTGGAAACGCCTTTAGGATGAAGAAGCGAATGTACGAAGGGCTGAAGCGCTTCATAACTAACTGAGTATCCTGACAATAGTTTCATTCATTGAAAAGCGTCATCGTGATCTGGGATCACAGCAGGAAAGCACCTACGTTTTTAAACAAACGATAACCTCGTAAATATCAAAACTACATAAATACCAAGAAAAAATCCTGTGTGAAAGAATTAAAAAATAACACATCAACTACAAGACAATAGTCATTCTCACGCCATCCTCCGCTAATTGAACATTGAGACACTGCAGAAGTAAACGGACTGCGGAATGTAATGTGCTGCAATAATGTGCTGCCTACAGAATGATATTGTTGAGGACATTTCATTGTTACACTGTACATAAAAACAATTGAAATGAAGAGATTGAAGGTCATACTTTTCAAAAGAAACTAAAAATATACATAAAACAGTGCCATATGATACGGTTTAAACATTTAATCAATATGTTTTAAATAATCAGTAAAGTCAATGACTAAAGACTGGGAAAGAAAGCTAGCATAAGATGTAACAGACACAAGTAAATAGAAAAATAGAAAATAAAAAGGCAGAGAAGTTAAATAGTGTAACAATAATTAGGAGGAAGGCAACAAGAAGAAAAGCTCTCAGAGGACAACGAGGGGGCTAAGTAGAAGGCTAAGTAGAAGAAGGATTTAATGATAAGTAAATTCTAATCGGTAGCGGTAATGTCGATCGCACCGATTATGTTTATAATGTATTTATGAACAATCCATCTTGAGATGAAATCAGATTAATTACGCTTTACTGATCAATCGCTAATCTGCCTTCTGTTTTGTTTATAAGATAATTTTTCTATTTTAATTTTAAATTATATTTTCTTCATTATAAAATTCAGATATTTTTATTATTAGACTTATATGATAACAAAAAATATGTAGCAAAATAAATAGACCTATAACGCGTAAGCTACAAGCACCAGGTTAATGTTAAGCTAGGATTTGCTACAAACGCGTATTTTCTATTGGATCACTAAACCACTAAAAAGTATTTCGTTTCACAATAGTGTCTTATCAAACAACCTTACAAACATCTGTGTTTCTGAAAACTTTCTGCAGGATTACAGATGTTGTGTTTTTGCTGATGAAATGTCTACCATTTAAATTGTTGCTTTAGTAGAACTGACGTCATATCGTTGTCACAGAACTTTTCTTTTTTATTCACTTTAAAAGCCACTTTTTATGACAAATAATATAAATGTTCAACATACTGTTACGACGGTTACACCGATCGTCGTGTTGTTCAGTGGAAACAGAATAACTGACGGAAATTAAGCCACTAATTATAAACTTTATTAGACACAAACAGCAGTTGTAAATCAACAAAGCACTCAAACTATACAATAAATCAAATTAAATTTGTCCAACAATAAATGTTACTTTATTACAGTTTTGCATTACTTAAAACAATAAGTAAATTTTAATGAACCGCAAGAATCACTGCGAACCGCACTTGTAAAGTCGCCAGGTGTAACAGACTGAACTGATCGCCGCTGGATGCTTATACTTACATCAAACAGAGATTCCTGAATAATCTGTCACTTTCCAAATGTCGTGTCGAGCAAATTGCATATTACAGCGTTCTCGCCTTGAACAAATTGCGGCAGCAGGTGCGATCTGGAACAGCCTCGATTGTTGATGCATGATAAGTGACACGTAATTGTCTTTCGTTGCCATACTATTTTGAATACATAAATTATTATTTTTGAATGCTTATTTTAATAGAAAAACTAGGTATCGTGTTTTAGATAATTTTACGTAATTAGTATTTTATTTATTTGACAATTTTTATGTTATAATAAAAGGTAGATTCATATTACAAATTTTTTCTGTTCTCGTTGTTGTAATATATAGTTTAAGTTAATATCTGTTTGTGCTAATACACTTGTGTAGTTTAAAAAAAAAGTATTACTTATTTTTAGTATTTCATTTTCCCAATTAAAAAATTCCCACACAACCAGAGGAGATACAAGATAGTAACAGAAAAATATAATAATATAACACTACATAAAAATGATGAAACAGAAATGAAAGTTTAAATAACAATGATAATATCATAATATAACAATTTATAAGTACACAAAAAATCATAATATAAATCAATTTATACTAATGAGTTCAAGACACTGGCGTAATTAACTGTAATTACGTGATAATTTCCTTCATAATCTTAGTTATTACTGCCTTTCGAATCTTGAAATAATTTGTACTCTAACAGAGTTTAACTTTACTTACTTATTAGTCATAATAATTACCTTTCCAAAAATTTTAATTAAAAAGTAGTTAATTTATGTATATTGTTGGTTCTATCAATAACAAATATGCTAGAGAATCTCCGAACAGTTAGCAATTAACATAAAGTATTTAATGACCCCTGAAGTCACAAAAAGCAGGACGTTGGGCAACAACGTGATGTAAATCTTCAGAGACCATAGAATTACCAATATTACAAATCTTTGTAGGCTTAATACTGTACGTATAATTTTTATGAATAATTTATTTTGATGTTTGAGTATAATCTCATCTTGAAATACTATTATTACTGGGAATGTAAGTTAATCTTTTCGTCATAAAAATAATCAATGTCGATTGTCAGGATTTCTTTTTTATTTTACTACAACTGTTATTTTTCAACCGCATAGTTTCTTTGAATATCTTTTAATGTATTGAAAAAATATTTTTTCTTTGCACACGCACGTATGCAAGATGTAAACATCTAAATAGAGAGAGAGTTCGATACGTTAAATTTACATTTACAGCTGCATTAGGACTGCTTTCACCCGAGCACGGCCAAGCCATCTAAATCGTTTTCTACCCTATTATCAGTAAATTTATTTGGTCGTTACCGACAAGCTTACACTTGCTACCGACGTAATAAACTCACCAAGCGTACATGTTACACAAAGTAACATTGCAAACGATACCGAAACCAAAACTCAAAATCTGTTTTGTGCGTAAAATACGTTATATTACGTAAGGGCTGATGAAAGTAAGTACTATATAGTGTTATGGATCCTCTGTTCTCTATGAGCGTATAAACAGTCAGAAGTACTATAAGTTTTGTGTGTTTGTATAGAATACTACGCGATGCATTTGTTTGGCTTCAGGACTCCTAAACTTTTAGACACAATTTTTTTACTGTTTCTAATAGAGTTTTTAACAAACAAACAAAAGGTAAAATTTAGTTAACAATTTTATCTAAAAGTTCCGAGGCAAAAAAGTGCTTTACGGAGTATAAAATAATTTATGTTTTTCTGTGTTACACCAAAGGAAATAAGTAATACCATGTCAAATTCATACAGAAAAATTAACATAAATTTAATTTTAACTGACATTAAAATACGCAACAGTGAATTATACAATATTAGCAAAAATAAACCATAGACGTAATATAAACAAAAATTACAAGTTATTTATGAATAAATTTAAACGCCAATAAAAACGTGGAACAGACTTGAATAATATAGTATAGCCTACGGAGTAGTTGTTTAACTTATGAAACGTCGTCGGAATGAAAACCTAAAAAATGTAAAAACTAAATATTAAAAAGTCTTTTATCTGACTCTATGTCGACTACAAATCACATGAACATTTAAATGATATGATAGTATCCTTGAGAATCTAAAGTAATTGAGCCACAAAGGTAATAAAAGTAATTATAGGTATAGTAAAAAATACATTTCACAGAAAACTCTATAAACCCAAAGGTACTTATATATTAATATATACCTTATATTTGATTGTTTCTGATTGTACAGTTTACTTTCAGAAGAAAAAATAATTAAAAACCGGTGCTTTATTCCATTTTACATTTTATTTTACCACAAAAGTATAGGTGCATTCCCCAAAAGTATATTTTTTTGTAATCAAAATAATATTGAGAATAAAACTATATTGAGAATATAAATTATCGGTAGTATAAATTATGTAATTTAACGATGTGTTATTTATGCTTCCTTCCTTCTTAGTTCATTTCGGCAAGGCACAGGACCCAATAGACAACTTCCTTAATTTCCCGGATTTATATTCTCCTTTGCCAGTATTCCTTCATTATCTAGCTTTCCAGTATTCGTTCATTTTCAGCTCGTTCTTCTTTAGATAACATCCTCTTGGTTTCCCTTTGGAAAGATCCTTCACCTCAGCAACTTTCCTTCTCAACACTTCTTTGTATTCCCTGATTGTACATTTTTCTAGACAATGATGGACTTACTTGTATTTCCCTCGTGGCACTTTATACTTGTTACTTTCTATTGTTACTATTAATACTACTACTACTACTACTACTATTATTATTATTTTGACAGGCCAGGATTAGCCCAGGGTTGTAGCGCCCTTAATGAAATGCCATTACTATAGTTTTTGTTGTAAAATATAATGTAATTATCTGTAAGACGCTATGACAGTTTTAAGCAGAATATAAAAACCAGTAAAAACAAGACAAATTCTACTGTAGGTAGCTATAGTTTTCAGTTATTTTTACATATTATTAATTTGTTCGGTAAATACCGTAACCCTATTAAAAAATTTTGAATTTTGAGACCTACGTGAATTTTGAATTCCTACATAAACTCAAGGAAAATTGATAAAAATTATAATATATTATGGACTTATAAATTAATTACCTTTTTCAAAAAGTAGACGCCTAAAAAGGATGACGTCATGTAGAGAACGCTTCCGGTGGACCGTGACTTCGGAGAGAATAGCTATTGGTAATGATATGCGTGTTCTAAGGCGTATAAAGTTACCGCTTTTACGAATATAGCATATGAGAATGTATATTTCTTCATCTTACGTTTATTTTATTGCGAATTTCTTTGTGCTTTTTGAGGTGTGTAGACACTACATCCTGTGCAAAACGCGAGGAGACAAGCCATAAAATTAACAGCAGTTATACACAGAAAAGACGACTGCAAAGAATAGTGAGGCTAGTCCAATGTGCAAAATTTACATTGTATTACATTCAACCATGTAGCATGCGAGATTTACATTACTTTAACCTACATTTGTGACGCCACAAGTGTGAAGAATAACGATACGTTTGTCTGTTCCAGTTACCAATATAACAAATATTTATATTTTCGTTGTGTTAGGTTGGCGCCTACGTGCATGCGGTACACTAGAACGACCCACTTACCGTTATTTGTATTTATTACCTTTTCCGCGTACATGAAGATTACAAATACTTTTATTGTTGATATGACTATCTCAGTTTCAAAATATGTGTAGGTTTTATTGACCTGTTTTCGCAGAGCTTTTATTACGTAGTGGAATATGGTATTAGAGGTCGGTTTTTAAATTTGTTAGGTCTTTTCTCGAATAATTGTAGGTTTTAAAAATAATATAGTATATTAAATATATTCTCTCTATTTATTAAAGTGGTTAATGTTAACACATCCACTTACTTACAGGCAGTATTATTTGGTATTATTTGAAGGGGAAAGTATTACGTTGTTATTCTATGCAAGATAATTTTTATAGAATTATGTTTACCAAAGAATTGTGTTTACAAAATTTTATTAGGAGTATATTACAGCTCTCGGTAAATAACTATATTTTAATTCTAAAATGATTATTTCAAAATTGATGTTAGGATTGCTATGTTAGTCTGTAAGCTCGTTCATCATTTTTAGACTATCGGAAAGCTTCTGACAATGCTGTGCTTTTTCTTTTTTAGAAAGCCCGAAAATGATATGATTTATAAAACTAAAGGCGTTTCACATTAAAATTATTAACCCAGTAGATTCTTACGATAATGCTGATAACGTATGGTAGTGGTGGTGCGATGGTTGTGGTGTTGATGGTGTAATAATAACATAAATAAGGTGTTGGAGTTAAATGTATGGATTCTGATGTAATCAAGCCCCACTGTTTGGGCTAGCCAATTTGTAATAATAATAAATAAATTGTAATGTAATATGTTTAATTGGTGTTTAATTGGTGTGGCTCTCGACGTCTTACTGGCCTGAAACACTTCCTTAAGTTTCCCAGCTGGTCGAGTCCCAATGGTAGCAAGACCGGTCGAGTAGCGTAAAGTTGATGAAGGAATATATATGTTCAGCTTCGCCGAGAGTTTCAAAACGAAAATTATTGTTTTGAAGGAAATTTAAAAAAAAAATATGTTTATAAAAAAAAATAATTAAAAAAAAATTTTAATTTTATTAATTAATTAATTATGATCAATTAATTAATATAGGGCTGTGAAGTTTTAAAAAGTGTAATGCTCTTCTGAAAATTTTTATTAAAGTTTTGGTATATTTTAAATAAACTATCACCACTCATAAGATTGTCTTCAAACCAATCGATACTTGTATATCTTTTTATTTTTTAGGTTATCTTCACTTATAGGTGGTAAAGTCCTTGTAGATTATCAATTAGAATTATATTATTGGTAATTAGTATTATTGAAGAAATAAAGAACTATTAAGTATTGAAAAGTATTAACGTTTTATTAATTAATGGCAATATTGACTCTTATCGATTAATATCGATTCTCAGGATATCGACAAAATTACAAAGTATTATATAAAAATCGTACAGGGTTCTTTAAACAGCCAGTTATTATCAAAGTCAGAGAAATCGGGCTAATATTTAAAAAGTATAACGTTACATCAAATGAATAATTATTACTAAACACAAACATTGAATAATAATTTGAAAATTAAAATAATTGTTTTCACCAAACAGCTGGTTGAACTAGGAGAAGGCACTGGGATCGTCAAAAGCAAATGGCGGCCATCAAGTTGATCAAAATGTTGCTCGTTCCTGCTGCGTTCCAAATAATGTATTTTCTGGCAGTATTCCTGTTCTTGTGTCTGCAAATCTCTTGTTAAATGTTGTGTAGTGACTGGTGTAATGATTCTGGGTTGTATTTAGTATATCTGTGTAATTATAAGTCAAAACACTTTTCCCAATTCCGACACTAATTTGGTTAAGGTATTATACAGTTTTCTGGTGTTTTGTGGTGTTTTTCGGAGTAGAAATGTATTGTTTAGTGTTAATTAGTGTTTCTTGATTGTTTTTGTCACAATGTATATGTTCTGGAAGGATTTTATAATTCACTCTCGACTTCACAGTAACGTACTATTCACCGCTTAACTTTACAGTTGTAAGATAGGTTAGATCGTCACAAAACTCTCGTTTATGTTAACCGTTCGAATACCAATAATCAACTAACTGTTTCCTTCAGTTTCAATTAAACTCTTAGCCAATATAATATTATTCTTAACATTGTTCAAATATTTTTCATATCCTGTGCACACTTTAATATTTCACTGTATAAATACCTAAACTTGGGTTATTTGTCAATTTTATTCACTAGATGTTATTTAAATTAATCTTTCAGTTCATTCAGCTTATTTTCAGATTAAATAATGCCGTTTTATAGTGTTTTCTGTCCAAAAAAATAGTAATTTTACTTTCAGTTTGGTATACTCTGAAAAGTGAAAACATCAAAATTTACTTCCTGTCATTATATAAATTCAGCCATTTTATCAGTTATATTTAATATTAATAATCCTATATTGTATTAAAAGGTTCATATTCCCTTATTTTCTGGTAATTAATTGAATTAGTTGTATTCTGAAACATTATTCTGGAATATATGACTCCCATGTCCAAATTTCTGAGTTTAGTCATTTTCATTTTATTTATAATTCTGAATATAATTTATTAAAATCTTTCTAAATGGTATGTGCAATTATATGGCATGATCTCAAGTTTATTTTGTCTAAACCCCTTTTGTTTATTCGCATTTAAATGATTAATTTCTCTGTTTTGATGAAGTTTGGTTTCCATTCTTTTGGCCTATGATTTTTTAACAATTTTTCTTACAAAATATTTTACAAACAATATATGATGTGTGATACCCTCTCTGACTTTTACATATAGTATTATAAATTAAACATGTTTTCAAATTACACAAAAACAATTAGTATTGGTTACAATACAAATAATAGTTCAACAAAATAAAGAATATTTTTTTAAATAAATGGTTGTCTTCAAGTCAGACATTTTGCAACAAAATCCTTATTTCTAAACATGGAAATATGGCTTACAAAAAAGGTTTTTTACTAACTAACATCTTAATTACTCCCTACTATTTACAAGTAGTAACTATTTTTATAGTTCTGATGTTAGTTGTTTCAGACCCAAACAAATGGCCTTATATCTAAAACATTTTTAAACATTCTTATATTATATACATAAAAACCTTATATTTATATTCTTATTTCTAACTATTATTATAAGTAGGATTCTACAGTTTTTTACCGTCTTTTATACATTGTCTTTGGGGAATTGTACCCTGTCATTAATAAATAAATAGTATGAATTGTTCAAAAGGTATTATGAACTCTGTTTTTCTTTTTTCATGTAAAACAAAATGTTATTTTAAACAGATTCATGTCTTATGAACAACATATTGTCACAGTACACATTTCAAGTCATTGAAAAATGCATATTTCATTGCATTCAATGTTTGTGATTGCCAAGAATGAAACACAAGGTTCATTTTTTATAATACCCAAAACTATCACTGGTTCACTTTCACTTATATATTATGTTAATGCTAAATGGTCGTATAGTCTTATCAACATAATAAATTGGTTAGCGTTTTTCAATGGAGATTTGTTCCATGGGTACTATATTATTGTTTCATCTTAGTTCACAGGAAACTTTTACTTTATTCACTTCTCTCTCTTAAATTTATATACATGTGGTTTTTATTTCGTTATACTTTTATTTTTAAATATTTATTTTGGGGATATAGGGATTTGGGTGTCTTTTATAAGAGCATGACATCTTCTTCAGGATGCTGCCTTCTTCTTCTTTCATCAGTCTTCTTTTCTCCTGCCTTCTGGGACTGGTATCTTCTCCATCTACTTCTTGATGCCATCAGGTTTCTTGGGATCTTCTCCATCTTCTTCTTTATTTCAGAAATACACCACCTGTATTGGTTGATCTTGGCTTATTTTAGGGTTTCTCTTCTATTTATTCTTCCTCGTTGTGGGTTTGGTCATATTCAGTACTGCTTTGTTATTTACTTTTTTACCTTCCTGGGTTATACCTTGGAAACCTTTGGTTATGAGACTGGTCTTGGATGACTCATCACTAGTAACTCCTTTTATTTGAACTTGTATTCTCTTTATAATAATGATTTCTTTCCACAGTTGCTATGAATTAATCTATTTATATTAAACTTAATGCTTTCTTCCAAATTTAAATATTATAACTTCATTATTCTAATGATCAATTGCCATTCAAAATTATGCATACATCTGTCACGCTACAATGGTGATGGTGGTAAATGGTGGTGTAACCTATGATTACACACTACGACATTTAAAAATCAGCCACAACATACAAATATTATATAAAGATTTGTACACCAAACAACTCTGTCGCCGCACTGAAATGTCTTAAATTTATCTGATTGATATAACGGGACCTCTGTAACTTTTTGATTGTTAGTATGAAGTACCAATATGACATAAAAATCAAGTGAGCCGTTTCAAATATCTCGGCTGTGTGTACAGTAAGCTATGAATCTGAATATGATATAAGAGAGAAGATAAATAAATTTAGAAATATTTGTGGTACGATTCATAGAGATCTTAGAAATAATACAAGACACAGCACAAGGATTAAATTTTATAAGACAATTACAAGCCACGTTGATTTATGCGAGTGAGGCGTGGATCATGACAAAAAAGGAAAGCGGCAAGATTCAGAGTGCTGAAATGCAGTTTCTTCGAAATAGTTTAAATTATACATTGTAAGATAGAATGAAGATATCAGAGCAGAACTCGAAGTAAAGGACATAAATGAAATTATTTCATTTTACAGAAGCCAATAGTGTGATCATCTGCAAGGGATGACAGAGGATCAATTGCCGAAAGCGGCACTGAACTATAAAGCAGTTGGTAAAAGAGACGTGGGTCGTTCTATGATGAGATGGGTGCCAGATGAGGTATATATAACCTAATCCTTTAAGACGAGAAGAAGAAGAAGACATAAAAATCAATAAAACTGTTACACATTTTGTTAATCATGCGTAATTCAACAATATATCTTTACAAAGAATCCAAAGGACTATTCACAGAAAAGATTAATAATCACAATGTATTATTTACAGAGAGTTAAGAGTTGGTGTGTAGAAAAAAATTGATTTTTGTTGGATGCATTTAACGTGAATAAAATTAGCGGAAGCTATAAAAAAAACAAAAAAATATGTTACATTATAAGAACACAAAAATCGTAAATTGAGAAAAGAAAACGGATTAATCCCTTACAGACAGATAACAAAATACCGGAGTAAAAATCCTAAACGACGATGAATTAAAGTGTACTTATCGCTGCCGTATTTCTTATATTTAACCGTAATGATGAAACGTCTGTATATAGGTAATAATTTAGCAAAAGGCTTTGACATAATAAGGTCGTTTAAATATATTAGAAATGTTACGATTGGTGTTCACTTTTTACTATTTTGTTGCATGATACTCTTGATAAATTCTGTATAGAGATTTAGATTTAATGAATCACGTTAAAATAATAAAACTATTTCAAGTCAAATATAATATTCATTAAATACATAAATTTAATAGATGTACAATAGAATTCATTTGATTTAATTGAGGACGCGTCATTGACCAAAATTTCCTATAGTAAAAAGAAACGTATCAGTTTTAATGGCAAATGGCTATAAATAAGTAAGCTCCCTGATAAGTGAACGTAAATAAAACACAATTCTTCTATCAGGGACTGAGCGAATCGTCCGTTCTGGTCCCGAAGGAATATATACAGTTTACCAGCCCTTCGTAGGTTGTCCTATATTTTGTTGTCCAATAGGCTTGTATTGCTTAACTTCCTTAGGGAGTTTGCCATCTGGTATCCTATTCAGATGAGCACTCTATCTCTCTTTGTTCTGTGGAATACAATCTTAAATGTTAAAACTTTTTACGAATGTCTTCATTATAGAGTCTATCCCTTCGCGAGCAGCCTCTGACAGATCGCAAGAATCTCATCTCCGATGTCTGTATCCTACTCAGATATTTTTCCACCGGAACCCAAGTTTCAGAACCATACAAAAATCCTGACACAGCCAACACCTTATAAAATTGTAGTTGAGAGTCTCTTTCCATGTTTTTCTTCACAGCGCTAGACGAATTGTGCCACATATCGTCTGAAACTTAGCTAACTTGTGATCAACATCGTAATCCACATGATACGTGACGTCACAACCAAGAAAATGGAAATGTGACACCTCGTCTATGCTCTTATTATCCATTACTATCTTGGTCCGTAAGAAATATTTGCTAATAAATCGCACAGGGTTTGGCTTATGCACACACATTTTCAAAATTGTAATTTTAACACACTTTCTGTAACTGGAAGCTCGCATTCGTTGTTTTGGATGATTATTTGATCATGTATGTTCTATTATTGACTTTTATCCCCTTATTTTTACACACTGTACACATTAGTTATTTACACAAATGTATTAAGTTGTGTACACTGAGTCAGCAACTCTGCATTTAAAAAAACCATGTTGTGTGCAGCTACAAAAATTCTACACGCAATAATAACACTGTTTGTTCAGATACTAGCTGTAGTGGGTCACAGTTATGTTTTTACGTTTATTGAAATAATATATTCAAGAAAAATATCTTTGTGAGAAAAAAGAACCTTTACTCAGTCATCGATAAAAAAAATCTCAAAATAGAAACACGATAATGGAAAGAAAAAAACATTCGACAAAAGCAATACGTCAACACTGTGGAAGCAACAAGTCGATGCGACGAAGACATTCCCCTGAATAAAAATACTCAATTTCCTTTTTCTTGTGAAACGGCACTCAATAAATATTGTTAGTCGCATTGTTTGGTTAATATTACTGTCAGTGAAATACCTTTTATGAAGATTTTAACAAACAACATGCACTTTTTTATTGAATACTAATACTTCTGTTTTTCAAACTGTGCGATGTTTGTCATTTTTGTATAATCGGTTATAAGTTAGAGCTACTACAGTTAAAATAGGATTTCCTTTGCCCCACTCTCATTTTTATTTAATGTAATTTTGTGTCACAACAATTCTATTTACACTATTTACATTATCATAACACTAATTACATATATTGTTATATTGGAGTGTTAGTGGTCTCAAATATTTCTACTAGTAATTTTATACATCTTCAGGTTGGTAAATGAGCTGAAGATGGCTTGACTGCCGAAAGCGCTCGTCAATACCAAAAACAACATAGTGGTTTGTGTAAAATTACTAGTAGAACTAATTACATAATTGTAGTAAATTAATAAATGTTGTAATAAATGTAGTAAATTTTGTTTAACAAATATTATTGACTATTTTAAGCTACAATATTTTATACCTACAAATTTAAGCTATAAATTTTAATTTAAAATGTAATTAAACAATTTTCACTTTTGATAATTTTGTAACAAAAAGTACTAACGAAACGGCTTGCAAGGTCATAATATAAACGTTTCAATATTACTGACACTAACCCTTGTTATCGTCATAATTGACGTTGTCGAATATTACAATATTTACTGCTTCAAATTATTTTACTACTTATAATACTACAATAGTCGTAATCGTCGCCTGTAATTACATCGTATCAGAATTGCAATTATTTTGACAACATCTATTACTGTAGCTGAAAGGTTTGTATATAATGACTATAAAACATTTGGTTTTTTGCATATGTGTTCGGATAATGTGTATGTTCTTTATAACACCCGTTGTACTTTATCACATACCAAGTGCCCATGTTTCACACTTCCCACGTCATGAGAATTTAGGCTACCCATTAACAAGTACATGTCGTTACAATGTGCAGGCAGATGTAGTCTGTTGGATAACAATTACAGATGGTATGTGAATGGAAATGCCACACATCTTCCTTTATAAATTTACTTAGAACTATGCAATTTCAAGTGCTAACTTACATAAATAGCTACTTAATTTTTGTAGCTAGGCGTACAATTAATGTCCTGGAGCGTTTTTAGTCTTCAATGTTATGAGCTTATCCTTTAAGAAATCCCATCCAATTAGTTTGGATTTCTTGTTCGTTGGAATGTTATCTTCTTGTTATCCCTTTAGGTCTCGGACGAACAGTTTTTCCAACGAACGTAATGGATATCGCGTAGATGTCCGTTTCATTGTCCAAATGTTTGCACTGTATGTTATGTATTCTTAAAACAATACAGGTTATGTTAAACAGACTTTATATTGTTTCATGTGGTGACAACCGCATTGCTGTTGTATAAACAGCGACAAGGTCGTTTATACGTTACAGTCTTAAACAGTATAATTTTATTATTTTACTTGACTGAGATTTCATCTACTTTCAAACACGAAAATTTTCTTACCCTATGCTAAATATGTGTTTTGGCAACACCTGTCCTACGCTTAAATCTGGGGGTATATTCGGCCAGTCTTAATCGTAATATGTATGCTCCCGGATTACGGTACCAACTTTATGTCACCAAAGGATCTCGAGTTTTAGGAGGACAGACTTTATGCACCTCACCTTACTATCTCTCTCAGAATACTAAATTTATATGCTGTTTTAATCTACACGTATATTACTAAGCAATTTTTTTAAAGTAGAATATAAATGTTAAATGTGAGCTTGTCAGTTAGATGATTCAATATAATTACACGAAATTATAATCTGGTAAAGCAACGCAGATTTATGCACTAATTGATATTTTAATTTTCAGAACAGTTTTGCATAATTTAACTGACTTGTATTTAAGTACATGTCTGATTAATGTTGATTCATTTAAAACTGGAACTGTAACGTCATTTGCTAATTAAAGTCCAGCATAGATTTAACATCAAGCACCTGACAATCATCAGAGCGGCTAGAAGTTTCCTTTTAGTACTGATCTGTGCAGATTTCTGTGTCGAACGTACTTGAAGTTAACATCAAGTGTGTGGTTGTGCTTGTATGTGTTTGTATCATTATTACTGATTAATGGCGCTAAATTACCTGGGACGGTAATTGATAACATCTGTTATAATAATTAAAACAAATACAATACTTGGTAACGATCCAATGTGTTGTTGGATATTTGTTATAACGACGCAATGTTTTTCGTGAAAACATTATGATAATATTCTGACGAACGTTTCGCATCCCATTAGCCTATTTCCAAAGAGTATACAATAGTTACTCCACTACAGTAATTAATAATAACAAATAAATACTGTGGAACCTTAACAAGTGTTGTCGTTGTTTTAATAAATATAGCACTAAATTTATACAGTATTCGTATACTAATTTAGTAAAACTTTTAACTGATCCAACGTCGTTGTTCATCCAGGCGTTTCGACTGAATCTACGGAAATCAGTGGTGCTGGAGACAAAGTTCTAGTGTAATCCAATCGCTGCATCCGATACAGCACGACACCTCCACTGACGGATGCAGTGAAGCTTTTGACAAAACAATGACGCTGGACCACCGACCTACAGGCCCGAAAATTTTAACACAAATGACACAACCGTAAAAGCCCACATAACCGTGTATGCTACATTTAAAAATGTATAAATATTTTGTGTGTGTGTGTGTGTGTGTGTGTGTCAAGTTTCCGTGTGAGTGAGTGTTTCCATGTCTTTATTTTTTACATTGTGTGTGTTAACTAACTAAATTTGGCATTCGACGTATTCGCTCAACCTCCGATCACATATTCACATTACGACTAGTACAGAAAAAAGCGTAGACATATAACATATACTGTACGAAGACTTCAGACAAGCTTTAAATTCCAGTGTTAACAGAAAAGAAATGCTAAACGACCTTCACATCTTGGTAATATTAGCTAAATATGTAAGACTAATAGAAGCGAATTTGGCTGGTTCCAAAGCTGCAGTAAGAGTTAATGGAGAGTTAACCACTACTTTTGGTATTGATACTGGGGTGCGACAAAGAGACGCATTCTCACTACGTTGTTTAACCTAGTTATGGAGGCAGCCAATCAAAAACTAAAATTTTCTGCACACATCGGCATGAAAACTACACAATTGTGTGCGCTTGTACTGACGACATTATCAGCAGAAATAAAAGACGGCTAGAGGAAAATCTACAAACACTAGGTAGGGAATCCCGTAAAAGATGTCTAAGGATAAATGAAGTCAAGACCAAATACATGAAACTTCAACGCAATGTCACAAATAACCAGGCATGTCTATCAGTTGGCAACTATATATTTGAACGTGGCGAACAATTTTCTTACTTAGGTTGACAAATTACTCAGAACAACTCTTGCACCAATGAAATAAAGTCCCAGATCGTGCGTGGTAATAGGTGTTATTTAAATCCAGGATGTTAAGGAAACAACTTAAACTGACTACATACAAAAGTCATATACGAGCGGTAGTAACATACGAGTGGAAAGTCTGGACATTAACCAGCACAGATGAGCAACATCTAAGAATATTTGAATGAAAAGTCTTGCGAAAAATCTTTGAACCTCTACAAACTGAAGATGGCTATTGAGGGATTCGAATGAACCATGAACTGGACCAACTGATTCAGGGTGCCGACAATAAGGTTTGTTAAGAAAAGGGGGCTTAAGTGGCTGGGCTACGTAAAGGGAACGGATGACAGAAGAGAATTGCAGATTGGAGACCAGTAGGAGGAAGAATTAGAGGCAGACCCAGAAAGAAATGGTTGGATAACGTGGAGGATAATTTGAAATGTATGAGCGTGAGGGGATGGAGACGGTTGTGTAATGAGAGGGCGGCATTGAAGAAAGTCGTTGAGCAGGCTAAAGCCCACGCTGGGTTGTAATGCCAGGAAAGGAAAGGAAGGTATGGTAACCGTAAATATTAACTGATTTACGTGCATACGCTTCTTTGTGTCTTCTTAGGTTAGAAAGCAGTGAATCCTGTGTATAGTGCAGGAAGACACCCCATAAAATTAATGGCACTATACATAACAAAGGGAGCGGCGACAAGGAATATTGAGGTTAGTACTGTTCGGCATACGAGATTTGCATTGTATCGTTTTAACCTACATTTGGGTGGGACGCTACAAGTGTGCCGAGACACATTGTGTTGGCTCTGTAGAATGAACAGTATAACAAATATTTAGATTTGTGTTACGCTCGCCCGCGTCTCTGAGCATTCCACCGCACTTCGGAAAAACCCCGCTTATGGTAATGCCTATGTATTATGTATTGCCGTATCATCGCTTTCCAAAGAAGCCTTTTCATTTGCTACCAATGTCTCCGTTGATCAACAGTGATTCTAGCCTGTATTACTCCGTTTACCATCTATTCGACCACATCGTGCTGACGTTAGACAAAGTCGTTAAACGTATGGTAAATGAGACACCCGAGTGAAACGTTTTCTTGTATCTACAATTTGTGATATAATGGTTTTATTCTGTATTTTATTTATTTGATTGAATTCTAGAATAGGTAGCCACTTTACTTATTTGAGAAATGGTATTGACTATGATAAATATTATGATACTGATGTTAAGTTAGGACGATATGTAAGTTCCAGACGATCTGTGGAACAATCAACCGTATTTTAAGAAACAAGATATGTCAAAACACAAAATTAAAGTTTTACACAGTTATGTTAACCCCTGTAATGTCCTATGGATGTGAATTATGGACAACGGCCAAACAACAAGATAGTAAAATACATTCCTTGAAAATGGCATTCTTAAGAGGAGTTAAAAGATGTTATAAACTTGACCGTAAGAAGCCCATAAGAGAAGAGTTACAAGTTTTAACTTGAATGAAAAATTAAAACATTACAGACAACAGTGGAAAGGACACTTAGAAAGAATGTCAGATTCCAGACTGACCAAAAACGTCTGGAAATACAAATCTATAGAATGCAGAGTGTAGGTAGACCCAGGAAGAGATGGCTGGAGTATTTTTTTAGGCGGAACAGGCAGCACCTTGCCTAGGCCGTGTTTTGAAGATAATGACGATGATTCTGTATTTTTGGTCTCATGAATTTTTACGTAAACAATCTCGATTATCGAGTGCGAAGAGATTGACTCGCTTCTAGCTGTGTTCTCGGAGCATTTTCAGTCACGTTTGAGCAGTCTATTCAGCGTCAGAGTGACTTTTAAGCTTCAAATGGACATAGCGTTCTGGCAATTTTAACAGCAAGAAACTTATTTCACTCCCCCCTCCAGGTCTGACAATTATTGAAAACTGTATTATTCAGCTGATCCCTGTACCTTAAACCCTTTTATCCTTAAGGACCTACTTTACCTTTAATTTCTCTTTAGGCACTGGGACGTTGGACGTTTTACAATATTTGCAAAAAAGTTAAAACACGAAATACTTAGTATCCCCATAGAATACACAAAATAGAGTACGCAGAATACACATTTTTTTGTTTCTGTGCACTTATCCTTATGTTCTAACTCGATTAAAAACTAATCAGAATATTCAGGGCGCAGGATGAGCGTAGTATATTATGTAGTGTACACTTAAAGGCACTTCGTGTGCACCAAGTCTCAGTTTAGCCTGTCTACGTGTGTGACACCCGAGAGGAGACTCTGTTTTTGTCTTTTAGATAGTAGCAACAATGCAACAGGGCTAAAATCTTTACCAACTCTACAATTTGAAATTGCCGGAAGGGAAGGGACAATGCGATTTTGAAACCAAGATGCTATGAGGAGTGTTCAGGACCAATCGTAACCCTTTCATTTCTTCTAAACAAGAAATAGAGTAAATTACAGTAAAAGAGATTTATATACTCAACTTACTAATATCTCCAGCCTAGAAGTCGTCTGTGAGAGCTCCATGGATCGACAACAAATGTTCTGACAACTAAATAGAGACGAAGTAAAGATAAAATTCAATGTAATCCTAAAATTATATTACTTCCAGTAAATATTTTTACTGGATTTTCTTAAAATTAGGATTTAAATTTATTACTACAGAAATATATAAAAATATTTTACGATTTTATCATATTTATGTTATATATTTCTATTGTTTTCATCTACATGTAATTTCATCTACCTACATGTTTTCATTCTATTTCGTACATAGACAACAAAAGTTGATTACAAAATGATTCACATATTCTCTCGTCAATCTTTTATGGTCGTTTAAACTTTGGATCGGAGAACTAAGTGACATTTTCTACGTTTCAACAAAGGTACCTCTAACCCACAGTGTCTTTTCACTCTCCCCCCCTCTCCCTTTCTATATCTTTCTATTTACCTCTGTGGCATCTAGACCGATATTTCAAAATTAATAGTTTACATTACTATAAGTTATACAGGTTTTTGCGGCCTCATTCCATTGTTAACAATCGGTTACGATTATACAAATTTTCTTATAAATATTTAGAATGCCATATACAGGAAATTAATCAAAAACGTAAATTGAACATCTAACTCTGTTCATGAAGTTTCTTTTCTCTTGCGTGTGTGGTGTGTATTTGACTCCGTTAGTGCTTTATTCAGTAAACCAAACAAGAGAAATTATTTACCACTACTGTATATTTTAGTTTTCATTTACTCTACATGTTCCACTGTTATTTTACAGAAGAGGAATATATTACTCTTAAAAGATAAAAGATATTTTTATTTGCATTCTCTAATGGATAGTGAAAAAATTAAAATGTCTAGTGCGTGTGTGTGTAATTTTTTCTTTTTCTCTGGCAAAATGGTTTTAGATTTTTTGTAATGACAGTATTAGTAACGATTCAATATTACCATGTTGGAAGTTTTAAACATAAGATAGTGAATCGTATAATGGTGATAATGGTAATAAAAAGACCGGTAGTAATGATGCAGTCTTAATTTCTATCTTGCGCCTATTACAACCGGTCTAAAAAGTCAAAGGTGAAGTGACAACTGTCTAATTACATGCTCAACCAAATATGAACTTCTAGGGATAAAATTGTTACATTAAGCTAAGGATATAATTTTTATCACGTCATAGAATGTCTTCCCTAAATTAAATTTCTTCTGTAAAATTACAATATTTGTAACACATGTAATGTAAAAACAATATAAAACATTGAATTTAAACAATATAAAACATTGTATATAATATTTTGAATCTAAAGCAGTATAATAAAAATTGAAGTTCTTTCAGAAAAATATTTAAAAATGAGAAAACAGTGTAAAATGTCATGAAATATGTAGCCTTGTATTATGACAGCACAAAAATACAACGTTTTTAATAATACTAAAATAGTAGGCTTATATTTTATTTTTTCAGAACCAATAGAAATTGTTTTATTTCACAATAATGTCAGGTTAAACAATGAAACTGACAATATTTACTAAAAATCGTTTTTCAGGAAGAAAGAGTGTTTTCCTTCACTGAACTGTCCCCGCTTCGACTTGTTGCTTCTGCAATGTTGACGTAATGTTTTATTAATTACTTTTGTTTCTTTCCGTTACTTTTAATTCGTATTTAATCAATATTTTGTCGATGCTGAATAAAACTAGCTTTGTTTTTTGGAGTAGTTTCAGTAAAAATGCTATTAAGTACATATTGTTCTGCTGTTAAAATAATTAGGATATAAAAAGGGAAATATTTAAAATATTTTAATCTTTTGAGTTTGAACAGCAGCCGTTACAACGAATATTGTAATTCAGGAGTAATTCCTAAATACGTTAATTGAAACATGGATAAAATATTAAACATTTATATAATAAACGTAGTAAATAACTAATTTACCTTCAATTCAGTGATTTATTATTACCAGGTAAATAAGTAGTAAAATTATATAATTATATATTTCAAATAAGTAAACTAAACTAACATACGGAAGAATTAATAAAGGTCTTACGTTAGTGTAAAGTAGTAAAGTATAAACCGATTACATTATTTTGAGTCAGGTTAAAGATTAACTAAACCTGTACAGTACATAAGATTAAACTTGTAAAAGTTGTAATTATGACAAAATATTGTAAACGAACAAATGTAATGTGTGAACATGCGATTCACACTAAGAGGAGAAGTAGAAGAAGTCAAACTAATACAACAATATTCAAGTAAGGATGAGCAAACGATAGCGTTACTTTTAATTTGTATCTCGAAGATTCAAGAGTCAATACAAAGGATTGTTAATTTCAAAGACATTAAATACAAAATAGCTAAAGAAACATGTAAAACATTACGAGTGCTTATAAAGGAAATAAAGTCAAATCTGTAATATTAATAAACATTATATATGTATATGTGTATATACGTAGAGAGAGAGAGAGATTATTTACATATAAACTCTATATATAGTATGTATGATATGGAGTATGCTATGAGTGTATGGAGAATGCTCTGGCCTGTTCGATACAATATAATGATCTGGCTTTTCGTTACAATATATATATTGCCCCCCCCCCCCCCCCCCGGGAAGTGTGGCAGGTAGTGCCTCAGTTAAGGCCGCGCACAAGTAGATTCTAGAGAGTTCAAGAACACTTGAGATATGCATTAAGCCGGCGTGTAGTAAAGAGGGGAAGCTATACTGGACCTCTGCGCGACCTATAAAAGCAAGAGCATCTGGCGTTGTCAAGTCAGTTACATGAGCGATTTTCTTTAGCGCGGATTGAGTGTTTGTCAAAGTATTGTGTGAAGTGTTATTGTGTTCTAATTAGTGTGGAACTATCATTATTGACATTATTATTATTTCGTGTGGATAAATCTAACTGAAATTATTGTACGAGTTGATTACGTATTATTAATTGTGATAATTAAAGCTGGTTGTTACTGATTTCATTGGTGTCTTGTATTTAGTTTCCCACTGTACCATACGACGATTAGTTAGACCGTCGTAACAATACACACACACACACACACACACACACACTTATTAAAGATTTTTTTTAGTATAAAATGAAAGTTATAAGGACTAAACTAATGGAATAATAATAACTAGAGGATAACATTAAACTAATTATTAATAAAACGGAAGACATTTCACCAATGATGTAGTCTGTTGAACGTGAATTGTAATAATAATATCTTTTTATTTAAACAAAAATATCACTAACTGAACAAAATGTATCGACAAGAATCAACAAAAACATAAACCCCACCTGATGTCAGTGACACTAGTGATATAAATAAATATTATTGGAGTTTTATAACAAAAAACGTTGCTTTTAATATTCTATTTTGTGTTTTATTAATTAGCAAAACTTTCATAAGATTTGGTGCATAATTATAATTAATTATACTTACTTTTATATGTATATAAAATTATGAAAGCGAACGCTATTAATTATATCGATAAGAAAAAGTTGGCCGCGTTTCAAGAAGGAAGTAAGTAGGCTAAACAAACAAAGAGACTGGGCTAGTACTGAAGACTCCTTTTAATAAGCGTAAGTACTTGATTTCAACCCCTTTGAAGGTATCGTTTTGTGAATCAGTGAGCTGGAAACAAGTCCAATGTACCACCACCGTCTGGTGCATCTTATTTAATCAATAACGGATAAGCACCCACTTCCTCCTATACAATGTACACTAATCATGTCTCTGCCATTACCACAATAGAGACCGTAGCAGAACTTCGGAGTAAGTAACTTGGATCACGTTTTCTAGATTCTCCGGCTGTGTGTAGTGGCATCGATTGATGTCAGTAAATAGACCAAACATGACGAATGATCAAACGGCGTATTTCTAATTAAGTCACAGACTTCTGTTTTAGTAATATGGTACTAAGTACTTTTAAGTGGTATTCACGCCCACCCTTGAGGAAAAGATAAACAAAACATAACGAAAGGAATTATGTTCCTTTAATAATTATTTAATTCCTGAATTATGTTGATATTTATGTTGATTATTTAATGCATCTTGAAATCAGTTTGTGTGTATGGTGTACAGCTTTGGGGGTTGTACTAAGAAATCTAATATTAAAGTAATACAGACTTTTCAGAATAAGGTTTTTCGTAGTATTCTTGATGCACCATAGTACGTAAAAAATATGACATCCATCGAGATCTGAAAATGCCAACGGTTGCTGACGCGATTAAACGGTTTGCGGATAAGTAAGAAAGAAGACTTCATGAACACGAAAACATTGAAGTGCTACAACTGCTTGATAATACTGGACTCGTTCGGGGATTGCCGGGACAGAAACCATTTGGACTAGGGAAATAAATATGTATAGTAATTCTCAGTACACGAACAAAGTTTAACTGTACTGATTATCCAGTGGGAGCTTATCCTACACAATGTTAAGTTATGTATTAGAATAAAATTGCGAGATAGTTTGTAACTAGTTGCAATTAATTTAGTAAATTAACTAGCAAATTAATGCAAATAATACACAGACTATTTATAGCACACACACACACACACACACACACACACACACACACACACACACACACACACACACACACACAGAGTAAAATACGACTGCGAAATTTAAAAAGCCTTAAGTGTGTTTCTACGTTATCTAATGCCTAAGGGCAACGAACTGCGTGGCATATGCCTTAGGCCTATAAGATCAGCTAAATGAGAAGTTCTAAATGCTCTAGACGTTTCTACGCCTTCCAACGACTAGTCGATTCTACTATCGGCATTTAGGATAATATCGTAACGTACTACGCGCAAACATTTTGAGCATAAAACGATGTTTTGGAAGCGACCTGCTAGTTAAATTTGCGAAACAGTGCGATATGAACCGTTGTTGTAGCATGCGATTCAATATAAATTATTTGACAGTCGTTTAGAGTGAAGTGTAAGTTCTTCATTATTATGTGCGGGCATTTGTAATTGATAACTGTTATTATCTGTTGCGATATTGCATGTTGGACAATTGTAAATTAGCAAATTGTTTAATACAAGTGTTTTTGTGTATTGACCCCGTTATTAAGGTTGTGAGTAACAAATAATCTGGTGTTAATTTATTTCATTACACTGTTGAAAGATGACGCTTTGGCGTAACCGTATATTTTAGATTTGATTTTTTAACGTTATATAAAATTAATTTGTGCAAATATGTTCCGAAAATCATAAAAAGTGTATCAAAAACTGTAAAATGAATATTGTAGCGTGACAGAAAATCCACTACTTATTAATTCAATTAAGATAATAAACAATAATTACATTCCATATACTAATATAATATCGAATGAAATTTAATGAATTCAAAGGAAAAAACCACAATAAATTAAAGACCATCATTACATTATATAAAAACCACTATAAAAAATTAAAGAAATAATTAAGAGTAACTCATATTATAAAATCAGGAATTTACCCAGGGGAAGTTAGGAGCAGTAAACAAACTAGATACCACAAAGTCAAGAAGAAAGAATCAGTTTAGGAGTGGTGAAACAACAAAATACCCCAAACACAAGAAGAAAGAAGAGTAGAGTTTATTATCAGGAAGTAAACAATACCCTGAAACCTTTAGCGAAGAGCAAAGTCAGTATCAGAAAATAAATTAGATACTCCAAACCAAACATCAGTCAAGATGACACGAAGTACCTTGGTTTACCCAAGAGTGAAGACAAGAGGAAAGACAAGAATGAAGACAAGAATGAAGACAAGAAGGAAGACAAGAATGAAGACAAGAAGAAAGACAAGAATGAAGACAAGAAGAAAGACAAGAATGAAGACAAGAAGAAGGACAAGAGTGAAGACAAGAAAGAAGACAAGAAGAAAGGAAGAAATAGTATGGAAGAAACGCCATTATAAAACTATTATTAACTGCCATAAACCCCAAACCCATAGAGACAATTAAAGAAAGTATAGCATCCCAAAACCCTATAAAATTATAATTATTAATAAACCAAAAGTGTTGTATAGTATGGTAAGAGGTGCACCAACTAAAGTTATTGTGTGATAAAAAAAAATAAACAAGTCTTAACAGTCCATGATGACTAAAGGTCTGGTCTGAGATAATAAGACTCAGTATATCAGAACCACCAGTGAAAGTGAACTAGTGTGAGTGTTTTTGGAAATACAATAAACTTAAAGTTGTAGTGGTACTATGACTTATCTATATATTATAAAACGACTTTTATATTTAATAATTCACAAATCATAAAATAATAAAATGAAAGATGTTTCCATTATTTAATTATTTTAATGTCACTTTGGTATTACAAGACATTTGTAGAAATGACCATAACTAAAGTATGGGTGGACATGTTTACTCAATAAGGGGATAATAAATAATAATGGATTCGACCAGAAAGGGCTGGAATTAATTTAAGTGTTCATAGGTTTAAAATGTTTAAAATGGCTATTTATTCACAGCCATGAACTCCATATGTGTGAAGGAGTTCTTAGTCAATAAGATTTATATGTGTTTAGAATGTATTATATTTGTTAAATAACAGCATACATACCATTTAAAATGTTTCAGTAGGTATGCTGTGTTAATTAAAAAAAGAGTTAAATGTATGTTTTTAAACAATGTCAGCAATATGTTCAATTTTTTAGAATGCTGAGTAATGTTCATTATTATTTTTATGTAACAGTAGTATGGATTAGATGCTACACATCACAATAAGTTTATAAACCATTTTATTTTTATGTCATAATAACTGTTTAAAGTCAGAGGAGGAGTAGGATTAAATTATTAGAAAAAAACCAGACATGTAAAATTCTAAACTCTAGGCCAAATAATGAATTCACAGAAACTCACTATAAACCAGTTAATTCACTTATAAATCCTGTAAACTGGCAAGATTTAGGTAAGGTAAATCAGTTAACAACTACTGTGAATGAACCTATGAGTTAAAATGATAATATGGAAATATACCTTAAATTATTAAACATTTTTGAAATGTATAAATTAATTATTTTTAAAAGAGGAGTGTTAAATTCAGAGATTATCATTAAAAACCAGTTCAAATGTTCAATTTATATGTAATTAAGGAAAGAAAGGGAATTATAACTATTTGAAATTTAATATAATGGTATTAATAGCACTTAAAATGGCAGAAAAAATATATGAAGGCGGAAACCAGTTTTTGAGCCTAGATTTCCAAAAAGAAAGAAATTTGGTAATTTCCACAAAAATGTCAACAGATATGGACTATAATATATCAATTTAAATGGAATGAGATGGTTAAACCAATGATAAGGTTAATAATTCATGAAAGTGAATAATAAACTAAATTAATTCCATATATAATGTATTTTTGTATCATGTATATGGGAAGTCGAAATTATTTTAACAATACTTTTCAAATATTAACTGGGCCAGATTTTGACTAACGTGAAGGAAGTTAATTAGTTCTTTGTTAATGATCAAGCTGAACAGTTTAAGTAAGATTGCGTTCCTTGAAACCGAGAAAAATGGAGTACTAAGGTTACCTAATAAATTCAGTGAAACGAGAGTTACGTAAATTAAACACTTTTCCAATTAAAACCACAGAAAACTTTAACCACAACAGTGAAAACAACACCAACACTAC
The DNA here is from genome assembly GCA_034769895.1 of Magicicada septendecula. Taxonomy (NCBI): domain Eukaryota; kingdom Metazoa; phylum Arthropoda; class Insecta; order Hemiptera; family Cicadidae; genus Magicicada; species Magicicada septendecula. The sequence goes on from CM068367.1 coordinate 158,557,167, forward strand.
ATAATACCAGTGGATAAAAACAGTAAAACGACATATTTGTGATAATTCAATCTTCAACAGTATAACCGTTTTTTGCGTAGCGAACAAAGAGAAGTGAACACCAAAAACATATAACATAATTAACACCAGTGAACACTAAACATTCTTCTAGAATACACCAAACAACAATTAGACAGATTACACAAGTTCGGGGACATTTAAAACATATATGAAGTTAATTTTGCGGAGAGTTTTCTCGCGACGACATTGCAGTTAATCTCGTCATCTTTTTGAGCGGCCATATTGGAAATGCCAACCAGTGCCAACAACATCGCCTGACTACAGAGCTTGCAGAATTGGTTTGACAACTCAACAATATTAAATATTTTATAAAATTTATTCACATTTTGTTAGATAATAGTTATTGAAAACACATTATTTGTAAATGTTATACTTTCTCGTTTACCCTTCTCTGACTATTAATAATATAATCGCTCCAAGAACCTTTTCTAATACTTGTAATAATTTTTAACCTGTATGAACAAATCGATTATTTCCTGAGACGGAGTCGACAATTGCTCAATATCGATTAAACATCGATCATTCTTTAATTTTGTTAATAAATCAATTTATTTCAATTGTTTGGATCTATAACTTATTTCACATGCTAGTTTAAGGTTTTATTATTGCAACGAGACTTCCTGAAGAAGAAAATATTTATAGGAAGTGAGATATTGGACCAGCACGAAAAATAGGTTTTCCCAGTAATAATAGGTTTTCCCGGCCACGAGTGAATTTCATACGAGCAGTAGATGGTCGCCAGCGAAGATACTACAACAATAGAAGAAACAGCTACCGTGAATATGAAGATAGGCGGAGGAGCCTGGAACGAGACCAAGCAAGGTACTATCCGGCGAGAAGGAGTACTAGTTTGGACGATGCTGAACGGAGGACCAACAACGAACGACCGGAAGACCACAGGAGAGATCGACAGGGGCCCACTCTAAGCATCCCAAATGATGCTTCAACAAGTACGGCACAACGGAACAATGATGTCGAGCCTTTAAACGGTCGCAGGCAGTAATAAATCGCCAGAACCCGTTACTGCTCCTAACTACTGGGTATCATAATAATGAGTTAATAGAATAAATAATAATAATCGTATCACGGTCATAGGGTGTAACTACCTCAAGAACATCTCGTGATCTGCTTTGCCAGTAGAGCATTGAATCAGTGTGAGAAGAACTACCACGTTACGGAAAAGGAATTGTTAAGTGTAGTGTTCGCGTGTGGAAAATTTAAAGAGATGTAAGTTAAGTCACGGAAGGTTAACACGGTGGATACTATTGCTGCAAGAGTATGACCTTAAGTGGGAGTACATCCCCGGAAAGAAGAATGTCGTCGCGGACGTGTTGTCTAGGGTAGACATAGATAAACAGACGTTCGAGGGGGAAAAGGAGAGTATACTTAAAGTATACCATATTCTAAGAAACAGAGCAGGTCTACAATCAATTTTGGAACACCTGAGGACACACCAACAACCTGACCCGAAATTAATATCTATCATAACAAGATTAGAAGCAGGGGACGAGACTATCGCCCAATATTATAAAGTACATAACGGAATCCTGTTTTTACGACCATCTTTATATAAGGAGGAATGGAAGGTTGTTATTCCAACCCATATCGAAAAGGAGATAGTGTATAATTATCATGTTCGATATGGGCATATGGGCGCCTTAAAGGTGGTAAAGGCCTTGGAAGAGAGCTGCCACATAAAAGATATTAATCGGAAGGTACGAAAGTACATAAAGAATTGCCGCATTTGCCAACTCGTGAAGATCAACAACGAGAAAAGAGAAGGGCAAATAATTCCGATAACCTCTCAATCAAAGCTAGAGAAAGTATTCCTGGACATCTGCGGGCCATTTCCCCGCAGTGGGGGCCTTCACAGATACAAATATCTAGTCATCGTGATGGACCATTTTACCAAGTTCATCAAGCTATACCCAGCGAATCGGGCGACTACAATTAAAATTCTCGACATCCTAACCAACCAGTACTTCCCAGACGTCGGAAAACCAGTTTCGATCATCACCGATCACGGAACACAATTCAAGGGGAGAAAATGGCGGGATACACTACTGTCGATGGGGGTTCATACCTATAAAACATCGGTATACCACCCGAGCAGTAACCCGGCCGAAAGAGTATTGCGAGAGGTGGGGCGCTTATTGCGGACGTATTGCCACGATGAACAGAGGAGGTGGCAAGAATACCTAGAGGCCACAGAAGAATTCCTCAATCTGGAATACCACCCAGCCATAGGAATTACCCCATACTTCGCCATGTACGAAAGACAACCCCCAAGGGAGATCGAGGAAATATTGGAGTTCCCAAGAGAGAATAAATATATCTTTAATAAAGTTAAATTTTATAATAAGGTGGCCGAAGATCAGGAGAAACGGCGGATTAAATACAATAAAAGTATGGGTAAGATTATTACTTATACCATTGGAGAGAAGGTGTTGTTGAAGAATAGGGAGTTACCCAGTTCTTTAGAAGGGACAACTAAAAAATTATTGCTTCTATACACTGGACCCTATATAATTTCCAAAAACAATAATAACAACACGTACGAAATTAAGGAGATGGGTTCCAATAAAATTAAGGGTGTCTATAACCATGCATCCATGAAGAAATATTTTGAAGAAATCATCTAAATTCTAAAAATAAAGTAAGGACCATTAGTAACCAAGGATTTGGAAAACTTTATGGAAATATAAAAGAAGAATTTTGACTTAATCGTAAAAATTCTAAAAAGAATGTAAGACCTTCTTACATACCAAAGATTTGAAGGAAACATTTTGGAAATAAAATAAGAAGAATTTTGAATAACCGTCTAAGTTCCAAAAACAATGTAAGACCACCTTACATACTACAAATTTGAGAAAAACTATTTGGAAAGAGAATAACAAAAAGAATTTTGAATTGAAATCGTCTAAATTCTAAAAAGATTGTAAGAACACCTTACATACCAATTATTTAAGAAAAACTGTTTGGAAAGAAGATAAAGAAGAATTTAGAAGGAAAACGCCTAAATTCTAAAAAGATTGTAAGAACACCTTACATACAATTATTTGAGAAAAAAACTTATTTGGAAATAATATAAATATAAGAAGAAGGAGAGAATTTTGAATTGAATTCGTCTAAATTCTAAAAATAAAGTAAGGGCCATTACTAACCAAGGACTTGAAAAACTTTATGGAAATATAAAAGAAGAATTTTGACTTAATCGTAAAAATTCTAAAAAGAATGTAAGACCCTCTTACATATTAAAGATTTGAAGGAAACATTTTTGCAATAAAATAAGAAGAATTTTGAATAACCGTCTAAATTCCAAAAACAATGTAAGACCACCTTAAATACTACAAGTTTGAGAAAAAACTTATTTGGAAATAATATAAATATAAGAAGAAGGAAAGAATTTTTGAAAAAATCGTATAAATTCTAAATAAATGTAAGCCCACCTTACATACCCGTTATTTAAGAAAAACTGTTTGGGAAAGAAGATAAAAGAGAATTTAGAATGAAACCGTCTAAATTCCAAAACAAAATACAAGCCAATTATTGGTGAAAACTTTATAGAAATATAAGAAGAATGAATTTTGACTTACTCATCAAAAATTAAAAATAAAGTGTAAGCACAACTTACCAGCCAATTATTTATAAAACACTTTGGTGAAATAAACAGAAGAGAATTAATACCATATTTATGGTAATCATAAAATATATTTACCATGTTTATTAAGGACCAGTATGAGATAAATAACAGAAACAGAATTGAGAATTAAAACAAGTAATTCTGGAGAAGTATGATCGTGTCTAATTTCAATATAAAGTGTAAAAAACTTTCCATAAAATGATACCAAAGGGAATAAAAATATGTGATACGATTAGAGTAATTAAATATAATAAAATACAGAAATTTATGTGGAATTATGAGGTAATAAAACTTTGAAGTGGTATGAGGAGAAATTATGACCTCATTATCAAATTAATTAAAACATTCATTCGAAAGAACAATAACCATGGCAGGAGTAATGTGAGAATAATATCAAAGATATGATGTAATTAAACAAATTAATATGAAATGATAATGAATTAAATGTCAATTGTAATAACGACAGTTATAAGAAAGTTCTAGAACATAGAACAAGTGGAACTAATAAAAACAGAGTAACAAACCAAAAATGTCATAAAAATATGCTACTATAAACCAATGCAGATTGTAATAAAAAACCAGAAAGTAATAAAGCTTTAGTAACCAAAAACTTTATATAATAAGAAATGGTGAAAAATGTACTAATAGAAGAGCTTCCTACCATAATATCAAATGAATGAACCATCAAGTTGAAGAGTCAGAAGAACAACTGAGATAGGAATATTAAAACCTCTGAGCAATATAATAAGTAATAAGTGAAGTATCCCAAAGATATTTTTTAAATAGTAACAAATGTGTACTATTCTGAATAATTTTTTAATCTGTCTGTAGATAATTCCAGCAGTATTAATATGTTTTTTGAGCAGAGATGATTTGCCTCTGTACTCAAATATGTGTGAAGTATTGGACAGCAGAGGAAGTAGCGTACTGTGCCTCTCTGAACTGAACCAGCTCACATATAGGGTACGACAGGAAGGAAATATCCCAAGGAGAAAATACTAAGAAGAAATATGAAAATAAAATAATAAATATGAAACTCAGATGACTATTACTATCAAGGAAGATCAAGTGAGAATGAGAAGAATATAAGCTCAAATATAAATAAGAAAAATTTTTAAAATGGAAGGAAGTCAAGAATAATAACAAACCTAGAATAATTATCATAAGCAATTGTTTCAGACAAAGCAAGTATAGTCTGAAAAAATCATTTCTGGAGAAGGGCATTCTGTAGCGTGACAGAAAATCCACTACTTATTAATTCAATTAAGATAATAAACAATAATTACATTACATATACTAATATAATATCGAATGAATTTTAATGAATTCAAAGGAAAAAACCACAATAAATTAAAGACCATTATTACATTATATAAAAACCACTATAAAAAATTGAAGAAATAATTAAGAGTAACTCATATTATAAAATCAGGAATTTACCCAGGAAGTTAGGAGCAGTAAACAAACTAGATACCACAAAGTCAAGAAGAAAGAATCAGTTTAGGAGTGGTGAAACAACAAAATACCCCAAACACAAGAAGAAAGAAGAGTAGAGTTTATTATCAGGAAGTAAACAATACCCTGAAACCTTTAGCGAAGAGCAAAGTCAGTATCAGAAAATAAATTAGATACTCCAAACCAAACATCAGTCAAGATGACACGAAGTACCTTGGTTTACCCAAGAGTGAAGACAAGAAGAAAGACAAGAATGAAGACAAGAATGAAGACAAGAAGGAAGACAAGAATGAAGACTAGAAGAAAGACAAGAATGAAGACAAGAAGAAAGACAAGAATGAAGACAAGAAGAAGGACAAGAGTGAAGACAAGAAAAAGACAAGAAGAAAGGAAGAAATAGTATGGAAGCAACACCATTATAAAACTATTATTAACTGCCATAAACCCCAAACCCATAGAGACAATTAAAGAAAGTATAGCATCCCAAAACCCTATAAAATTATAATTATTAATAAACCAAAAGTGTTGTATAGTATGATAAGAGGTGCACCAACTAAAGTTATTGTGTGATAAAAAAAAATAAACAAGTCTTAACAGTCCATGATGACTAAAGGTCTGGTCTGAGATAATAAGACTCAGTATATCAGAACCACCAGTGAAAGTGAACTAGTGTGAGTGTTTTTGGAAATACAATAAACTTAAAGTTGTAGTGGTACTATGACTTATCTATATATTATAAAACAACTTTTATATTTGATAATTCACAAATCATAAAATAATAAAATGAAAGATGTTTCCATTATTTAATTATTTTAATGTCACTTTGGTATTACAAGATATTTGTAGAAATGACCATAACTAAAGTATGGGTGGACATGTTTACTCAATAAGGGGATAATAAATAATAATGGTTTCGACCAGAAAGGACTGGAATTAATTTAAGTGTTCATAGGTTTAAAATGTTTAAAATGGCTATTTATTCACAGCCATGAACTCCATATGTGTGAAGGAGTTCTTAGTCAATAAGATTTATATGTGTCTAGAATTTATTATATTTGTTAAATAACAGCATACATACCATTTAAAATGTTTCAGTAGGTATGCTGTGTTAATTAAAAAAAGAGTTAAATGTATGTTTTTAAACAATGTCAGCAATATGTTCAATTTTTTAGAATGCTGTGTAATGTTCATTATTATTTTTATGTAACAGTAGTATGGATTAGATGCTACACATCACAATAAGTTTATAAACCATTTTATTTTTATGTCATAATAACTGTTTAAAGTCAGAGGAGGAGTAGGATTAAATTATTAGAAAAAAACCAGACATGTAAAATTCTAAACTCTAGGCCAAATAATGAATTCACAGAAACTCACTATAAACCAGTTAATTCACTTATAAATCCTGTAAACTGGCAAGATTTAGGTAACAACTACTGTGAATGAACCTATGAGTTAAAATGATAATATGGAAATATACCTTAAATTATTAATCATTTTTGAAATGTATAAATTAAATATTTTTAAAAGAGGAGTGTTAAATTCAGAGATTATCATTAAAAACCAGTTCAAATGTTCAATTTATATGTAATTAAGGAAAGAAAGGGAATTATAACTATTTGAAATTTAATATAATGGTATTAATAGCACTTAAAATGGCAGAAAAAATATATGAAGGCGGAAACCAGTTTTTGAGCCTAGATTTCCAAAAAGAAAGAAATTTGGTAATTTCCACAAAAATGTCAACAGATATGGACTATAATATATCAATTTAAATGGAATGAGATGGTTAAACCAATGATAAGGTTAATAATTCATGAAAGTGAATAATAAATTAAATTAATTCCATATATAATGTATTTTTGTATCATGTATATGGGAAGTCGAAATTATTTTAACAATACTTTTCAAATATTAACTGGGCCAGATTTTGACTAACGTGAAGGAAGTTAGTTAGTTCTTTGTTAATGATCAATTAAGTAAGATTTCGTTCCTTGAAACCGAGAAAAATGGAGTACTAAGGTTACCTAATAAATTCAGTGAAACGAGAGTTACGTAAATTAAACACTTTTCCAATTAAAACCACAGAAAACTTTAACCACAACAGTGAAAACAACACCAACACTACATAATACCAGTGGATAAAAACAGTAAAACGACATATTTGTGATAATTCAATCTTCAACAGTATAACCGTTTTTTGCGTAGCGAACAAAGAGAAGTGAACACCAAAAACATATAACATAATTAACATCAGTGAACACTAAACATTCTTCCAGAATACACCAAACAACATAATAGACAGATTACACAAGTTCGGGGATATTTAAAACATATATGAAGTTAATTTTGCGGAGAGATTTTCTCGCGACGACATTGCAGTTAATCTCGTCATCTTTTTGAGCGGCCATATTGGAAATGCCAACCAGTGCCAACAACATCGCCTGACTACAGAGCTTGCAGAATTGGTTTGACAACTCAACAATATTAAATATTTTATAAAATTTATTCACATTTTGTTAGATAATAGTTATTGAAAACACATTATTTGTAAATGTTATACTTTCTCGTTTACCCTTCTCTGACTATTAATAATATAATCGCTCCAAGAACCTTTTCTAATACTTGTAATAATTTTTAACCTGTATGAACAAATCGATTATTTCCTGAGACGGAGTCGACAATTGCTCAATATCGATTAAACATCGATCATTCTTTAATTTTGTTAATAAATCAATTTATTTCAATTGTTTGGATCTATAACTTATTTCACATGCTAGTTTAAGGTTTTATTATTGCAACGAGACTTCCTGAAGAAGAAAATATTTATAGGAAGTGAGATATTGGACCAGCACGAAAAATCATAAATCGATTGCTGACCGGAGTTAATCTGATTAACTCCGGACTTTGTTAAAATCTTCAAGAAGTGCTAAATAATTAATAATTACCTTATTAAATTTTAGAATTTCCATCAAAATATTAAAACAGAATTATTTCTCAATTACATACATCAATTAAAACATAAAATTTATTTTTGAAATTTTTTTTTTAAATAAAATTTTGTCTTTCTGATCTTTATTTGTAACGACTGCATACAGGGACTTGTTACAAATTGACGCTCGCAACAGTGGGGCTTAAAAGAGTTAAACAGCGGCTAGTTACCAAGCGACATTATCCATAGCGGAGCGAAACCTTACTAGCGTGGAGGTTTATTTAAACGAGCTTCTAATATTATTTGTAAGAACGGTTACAATATATACCCAAGAACAGTATGCTTCGCAGTTGACAGAGTATTTGACAGTACGCAAGAAAAGTTCACAGTTCACAGCATTTAGTACTGTAATTCACATAGTTCACAGCATTACAATCAGTAACACAATCGCAGATGTCTATTTTTACTTTATCCAAATTACACGTAATTCAACAGTTCTTCTTCGCAATTAGATTCCATTAGTCTGTATTTACAATATTGGTAACAATCAGTAGTTTACTGAATCGTAGTTAAAAGCAAATATATACACTTAACATCAATATTTATTAATTGCAATACAGAAAATAGCAACCAGAAAACAAATTGCTACTTATTGACTTCTCGCTCCGTCTACGTTCACATACGTTGCAAACAACGTAATCGTGACGCTCGAAATAAACACATCGTGACCAGACTTCTCTGTATAAGAATCAAAGTTTCGTAATTCTCTGACATACCTATAGCTCATCACGCTTCAAATTGTTATTTTGAGCTTCGTCACTTTCCAGTCTAAGGCAGCTTCAAAGTTATTGCTTTATTTCGGTTAATGTATTACAAAGTAGGTTTGTGCGTGTGTGCGTGTGTGTGTGTGTGTGTGTGTGTGTGTGTGTGTGTGTGTGTGCAAGATGGTGACGCAAATAATTCTCACGGGGAGAAGCGGAAATGGTGTGAAGTAAACAAACTACTTTCTAACCTGAAAACATTAGTTTGTTCAACGTTTTTCCGTAAATTTAGGCTAAACTGATAGCTGCTACTTTTTCGTCTCAATAAATATGAAGTGTCCGTATTTCTTGTGAAGTACAAAAATTAGTTTTGCAAATAAGGACAAATTTGCTTTGACACCACGTGGTCTAAGCATTAAATGTTTTTGTGTGTGGAATAAAAATTGGCGCATGCGGAGAACGTATGTAAAGCTGTCTTCCGGCATGAGAATTCTGTGCCCGACCTTACGTAAAGCCTTTGTGTAAAGGCTCTGACTTACACATCCGTCCACATACTTTCAAAAACGTAATAATTTACAGTTCTTTTTGAATATTTAATATTCTTTGACTGAGTGTAAAGAAATGGAAACAACATCCTAGAAATAATTAATAGTGTGGAAATAAGAGTTAAGGTCATGTTGTAAATAACTAGTATGACAGTTTTAACGGAACAGGAAACGAACAGGAAAGCAATGCACAGATAAACTTGACGAACGGATAGCCTTTCTAGTTCTTAAAATTCTAACTCATTCTAATACATGTTCGATAAGCCGGGGGCGTAAAATTTCAAATCTAGATAATAATCAAATAGATGCAGGTATTACGAAGTACGTGGTTATAAGCTAAAGTCAACGGTAAAGCGTAAAAGTGTTGAATAACTTGCGTAAATTAGACACTTCAAATGATAAAATTTAGTCTCGTCTAACGCTTTAATAGACATGCAAGCAGTGAACATAGTAATCATAATGTCGAGCATGTAGCTAAGCAGTTTTTTTATACGAACAAAATAATATTTATTTTAAACGTAGTGCAATTAATTTTAAATTAATATCAGAATGATGCTGATCAAAATATGAAAACGGGTGATGCGTGTTACAACATATTCCATTTCATTAAGTAAAATTCGGCTTTATGAGAACGAACACTCGTTACATTAAAGCACAATATACATTTTGTGTTTTATCCTATTAAATACCAGCGCTGAAAATGATTAAACATCATAGCTTCCAATGTCTCTCTTGTTGTACCACTAAGGGAGCTTATTAGTAACTAGCAGAGTAAGCTGTCTAATTGAGCCAGCTGTCAGGACACTCAGGATAACTAACTTCATTATTATTTTGAAAGGATGAATCTTAAACCAATTTTATTTAATACAATATATTTTTGTTACAGGTAACTGACTGTGTTGTGTGCAAACTCATGACATGCCAATGTAATGCCACTGCGCTGATGTACGTAATTATGTAAGTTAGCTATGCACATTGTATGCTCATTTATTAAGCGTATAATTTATCTAATTCGTAATTCAGATGGAAGTACATAAACTAAACTCTTAGCGTTTTAATAAGTTGATTGTTTTGAAAAAGCATTGAATGGTTTTAAACGATAACTTAACTATTAAATTTGTTTGTAGACAACATTTAGTAAAGATTAGTGGTGTAGGGTAGACTGAGTGTAAGCAGGTATAATTAACTATTATGCTCGGTATTAATTAATTACATTAATTACACCGGCCACTTTAAGCTATACTAAATCTGTACTGAGAAACAAAATTGAAAATAATTTCGTAGTACCTATAAGAATTATTACAAATTTAAAAATTTATAAAAGATAAAATTCAAAACGGCAATATACGTAACTTATGATTATAATAGGTAATTAATCAAATAGTCTCTGTAATTTATTTCCTCAATTTTACAAATTGCCTTATATATATTGCAACGTTACAACAATTATACAAATATATTATCATATTCTCAACGCAACTATAAGTTAATATGTATTACACCGGCCAGGTCGCAGGATTTTGTTTCTCGTTGCGTCAAGTAAATAATTTTTAAAGAGGAGTGAGATGTTTACATGAAATAATCAATTAAACCCGTTTCACAATAATCATTCTAAGATTTATTACTTGATAGACAAATATTTAACTATTAAAATTTCAAACATTATAAAAATAAATATTCACCTTTATAAGCTTGACAAATCTGTAACCTGCTATGCTATTCATAACATACAACAAAATAAACACCCATATAATCTTATTAACTAACCAAAAATGTTAAACAAGTTATTTAAATTATTTGTATTTGTGTGTCTGAAATTAACTAAAATTTTAATTAATGATAGCAACTCATTAACTAACAAAATAATATTAAGATTCAAGAATGAATTTATTGTTGCTATAAACAAATAAAAATGATATTACATTTACTTCCAATCTATTATTGAGTTATACTGACACACTCAAAAATACAACAAAAGATTAGTATTTCTTTTCTACAAGTTGTTGTTAAATTACACTCTCTTATCTAACTACTATTTTACTTTAAAACTCTAATTACTATCTGTTCATACTTAAGTTCTTAACGAGATCTATCTTCACAATAAAATCTAATTGTTTTTTATCACCTGCGTTTATCTACCGTTACCGTTGCGCGCACGTGTGTGTGTGTGTGTGTGTGTGTGTGTGTGTGTGTGTGTGTGTGTGTGTGTGTGTCCAGAATCCTGAGAGTATGTTGATGATGATGACTATGCTGATGCGGTGTTTGTTGTCTCTATGGGTTGTGGCTGTTGTTGATGCTCCAGAGTTTCTCCTTACGTCTTGGTGTGAGTGTGGTAGTGTGTGTGTGTCCTGGTCGATCTGCAAACGGACAGCGTGACGTCGTGTGTAGATTTCTTGAGTTTGCGTGTGTGATCGTCCAAAATTGCCAGTGGTATTTATACTAGTGCCGATTTGACAGGTACAGGCCTGTTTTCGACAAGCTACAGATGGTCAGTTCGCGCCAAAGAGTACTTTTTATTACACTCACTTTTTGGTTAATTATCGCGAACTCATAAACATACTCGTAACATGAGCGATCTCATTGCTTGCGTAATTTTTTTCTAGTTACTCACATATATCACACATATTAATTACTCTTCAATTACACTAGTAATTAATATTATTTAGTTAGCCTCATTAATATTGCACCTTTGGAAATAAATTTTACATTACCATACTCGTTAAAAATCCCTTAATGTAATGGTGTCTTTATAATTGGTGTAAGTCTCTGCTTACAGGTTTAGCACAAGTAATTAGTTTATTATAATCCTGTTAAGACCTGATTAATTGACAAAAAACAATTCGTAGCGTCACCCCATATTCTTGTTGCAGTTGGCTTCACACACACAAACACACACACGCCGTATTTTTAACTATCGAAGCAGGTACACTCTCGACATGCTCCAGCCTGCATTTTCCTGCACAAAATTGTCTAAAACTGTTCCTTATTCTATTTACGCTAATTACAATATAAAAGATACCGCCCAGGGCAAATATGCATATATATGTATTGTTGCAATATATATCTCTGGCAAATAAAAATAAATAAATAATTATTTTCAGAATATTAATTTGTAGGGTTTGAAATGTGGTATATTGCGAGTTCCAAGTAAATCGGGTATCCAGTCCCTTGCGTGATATAGAATACAGAGTGTCTCTAACCGATAATAGGCTGCGCTTCCTGTGTGTTTAAAAGTTAGAGCTCCATTTGCTTACAGTTTCATGTTGGGCCCTTTCATGCAAAGTCACTTCAAAATTTTAATATTTACATAAATGTAATTTCATAATTAATAATAATATTTCGTAACAGAAAATAAGCCTTATGAAGCACTAAATTTACAGAGTAAGATAAAAGTTGTTCTCCACAAAATCCGTCAAATAAAAATTACAACAGTTTACTTACCAAAATTCTTTCATTTGGAAATCATTCTGTTGGATACATAACATACATCATTTAATTACCAATGCACATGTGACGGAATACAAATGAGGATTTATATCCAAAGTATAGTATGATTGTTCCATAAACTGTTGCAAGTGATCAAAGTCTGTTGGTTTCTGTGCAAAAACTTCATAATTTTTGTGTTTAAAGTATTCTTTACATTTTGCACAGAGGAAAAAATATAACGACTTGAGGTTACATGACCTGGGTAGTCATTCCGTTTTGCGACGATGACCAATTCATTCACTGAATTGCTCGTTTAAGAAGGGTCTTCATCTCTAAACCGCAATGAGGACCATCCATCCATCCTATTGCTATACTCACTACATTTCTGCAAAACGAGCTCCGCAATAACCACTTTCTCTATCATCTGAACAGATAACGATTGTCATAACCATCGTTTCGAGAAAGAATTGTACAATTTCTCACTCCCATTCTGCCTTGAGAATTTCATAGAAGATTTCTCTCGCCCAATAAACGTGATTGTACCGTGTGACTTACCGGTTTACTGTAAAATAATAGAAATGTTAACCGTTAATGAAACAGTATTTCTCCAAAAGTCAATATCACTTTCGTATTGCACGAGAAACCGTTTGCAAAACTCTACACAAAAGTCCAATATCATTTCTATGTAGGGCGTACAGATGTTTTGTCGAACGGTTATAATTTCAGGTCACGTAACAAGCTTCCCGTAAAGTTAATTAATTAATTCCACAGCCGATTACTGCTTTCATTTACAACTTTGTAAAATTTAAAGGGAAAGCAGCACTAAATTGAACATAATATAACCTAATATAACCATTGTTAACACCCCATGCTGTTAACCAAATCTACAAAAACCTGACGATTCTGGGAACAGCGACTTTTAAGACATCCTGTACTTCATAAAATTACTTACCTGTTTTAGATGATATCAGAGCAATATAAAATTATTATTTTTAACTCGATATATCACCAATTAATATTTGAATCCATTCGACTACTATACGAGAACTAAAATAATATAAACGTATTATTAACAAAAAAATTAGCCTTTTAGCGTCATCTTAATATTTATATTAAGAAAAGAACAAGATTTTATGATTTTGTACCAATCTTCTTCTTCTTCTTCTTCTTCTTCTTCTTCTTCTTCTTCTTCTTCTTCTTCTTCTTCTTCTTCTTCTTCTTCTTCTTCTTCTTCTTCTTCTTCTTCTTCTTCTTCTATTTCACTACATGGCTTTGGCTATAGCCTGTTCCGACTTCACAGAGTCTCTGACCACGATCTCTTGTCCCCACTGCCGTATATTTTCAAACGCTTGTTTAGGAATACGCGTGTCTACCATGCGTTCCACATGGGACTTCCTATTCTGCCTGTATTTCTTTATTCTATCCAGAACCGACTTTTACTTTAGGTTTTTCCTTATGTCGTCGTTTCGTAGATAATCTCTCAAACTACATCCCTTAACTGCTCTTAAAAATTCAATTTTCGAGGCCCATATTTTTAAAATTTCTTTTTGTAGGAGAGTCCTAAAATTTCACATCCACACATTAAGGTCGGCACAGCCACGACCTTATATAACTTTAGCTGTGTCTCCCTCTGCGTGTTATTCTTGAAAAATCGTTAATAAATTTCACAAGTATTACTAAATTTATTTAACTTTCTCTCTATATTGGTACCTTACTATATGAGTTATCACTTCTTAAATAATTGAAATGTGATACCTGCTCCAAAACACTACAACTGCTACTCCTGATATCATCAACTGCAATTTTAGCTCTTACAGGATTCTTCCCTAGGAAGGCCATTACTTTTTGCTTAGTATTTGAGATCCTAAAGTTGTACTTCTAGCATATTATATGCAAGGTATAATTAAACCTTTGTAACTCATTTTTACTCTACCCTATATATATTTGGTCATCTCCATATAGTAATATGTTATGTGATCCCTAATCCGAGATTCTAATACCTGCAGGAAAGATTCTAATCCATTCTCGCAAAATTTCGTCAATATACATAATAAATAAACTGGAAGAGAGGCTACAGCCTTGTCTAACACCTTAATTTATGGCCACTTCTATACCTAAATCTATTTACCTAAATCTATTTACCTAAATCTAATTTACCTAAATCTATACAAATAGTTGACCCTGCATACAGGCTCTGAGTAGCGCGGGGGAATATTAAAGCAAATAAATATAAAACTATGTATCTTTCATGAGATTATAATATGTACAGTACATATTTGAAAATACTAAATTGAAGCAAAATGAGAAACAATTTGATGTCAGCTTCTCTTTAATTACTTGCATATTAATTACACAGTACTATGTAGGCGGTGGTGCCCGTCTACCTACGCAGTAAATTAAACAAAGTTTCAGTTCATTGCACAACAATATACAACAACGACGTTCTAGAGCTATACGTTATCCGTGCACTGCCAGTATTAGGACGCTATTCATATTACCTTTTACAGTATGAGGGGTTGCAATAGAATTTAGCGTTCAGTGCAGCTACTGGTACCTGTTTCTGTACTAAGCTGTAATGATAATAATGGTATTAGTTCCCGTGAGTTTGTTTGTGTGTTTGTGTGTGAGCGCGCTATAGGATAGATTTTAATGTGAAAATGTTCGTGTAAATAGTTGAATGTACGTTTTGTAGTTGAAGTTATAGTTATCTGCGCGGTTTCGTCAAAGGGTGTGTGAAATTTGTGAATTTCACGAGCTAGAACTTTCCATTAAACAATCTGTTTTTTATGTGATTGGGTTTAAATTTTTAGCCAGATTGAAATATTTTATATCTAATTGATCAAGATGTGTTTTGTGTATTAGGCAATTTTTTAACATTTTACAAGGCAAGATCAAAATAATTGTTTTAAACTATGTGTAAATTAACACGTGAATCACATTAGACAGGGCACTATAATGTGGTAAAAATATTGTACAAGGTTTTTGAGAAATGTAGTATTCTTGAACAAGAGGTTTACAAACGGTATCAATTTACGAGAGATAGGTCGTATAGCGGCTTAATTTATGATAGAACAATTTGTGAGAACTCCACCATGATACCGCATCAACTCGCATAGCATTGTTTCTTCAAAAAAAGTTTGCCAAAAATAACAACATATGCCTAATGATACTGCAACCGTTACATTCTACATATTTCGTGTCACTTAAGGTTTTTCTTTTCGCAAGAATGAAAAGACATGAAAGGACAACGTTTCGCGAAAAAGTGGAGTTATAAAACCGAAAACGTGCTGAGTTGACTCGAGGCTCTATCGCAATGTTTTTAAGACAGGTAAACTCTTGGCTTCAGTCTGTTACATCCAAGGGAAATTAGTTTAAAGGGAAAAATATAAATATAGAATAAATATTAAGGACATAATATTTAAACAAATAACAATTACACAAATTTTTTGATCGAATGTTGTTTATAGGATAGTTTACGTTTCAGTTCTGATATTAATAGCTATGACTTTTCCATATGATTTTTAAGTTATTCTTACTTTTGCCATTGATTCTTATGTTCAAGTTATTGTTGATGTAGTTGTTATCTTTTGATGTTCTTTGTTTTTGATTCTTGGTATGTAGGCATAAGTGACCCTAGGACTATTTTACCTACATAAAAAAAGTATATAACATCTTTCATGTGTAATCAGGTCTACAGTCCCAGACTGTGGGCTAATAATTGCAAATATTATTACAACCGGTTAATACTCTGAGCAACTGTCTTGTCAAAATAATTAATAATGGAGCGTTGTCTTTACCAGTAATTAAGGCAATTAGAAGATAACGTATTTAAAACCAATACATTGACATTGACTAAAAATGTATCTAATTGTAGGCCTAATGATTTACTTTACAAGCAAGCTACAGCTGGCCGTAGCGTAGTTAATTAACATTCCCTGTAATCAGAATGATCACTGTTGCACACCACTATATAAAAATTATTCCGATTAGCGCTTTCAAGCTTCACAGCTCATCGTCAGATCGGGAATAGACAGGAAATATGTGAAAACAAACCCTTCACCCCTCTCCTCCAACCTGCTCACACACAACAAACTAAAATATAAATGACCCTTCCCCACCCCCTAACCTCTGTCTCACCATCTGTACAGTTACATATTTTCCTAGCAAATTCCTTGTGTTTCAGTGTGTGTGTGTGTGTGTGTGTGTGTGTGTGTGTGTGTGTGTGTGTGTGTGTGTGTGTGTGTGTGTGTGTGTGTGTGTGAATCCTTTTAAACTTACCCTCTTCCTCTCCACACACGTGGGTCAGTCACACACCCTTATTTTAAAACATCCAATTAGTACTATGCAATATAAATCTTAATCTTATCTATCTGCCCTCTATTATTTACTTCTTAATCATGTTATAAAATATTTCTTCATTATCAAATTTAATTTTAATATTAATTAAATTGTCTAACCCTTTTCTCTTTCTTTCAATATTTCTAACTCCTCTCTAAGCTTCCTTTCAACTGTGTTATTTACTACTTTTACAATTTCGTATTCTTCCAAAGGATTAACAAACTTATGGTTGTCTTCTATGAAATGTCTTGCATATAACGAATTGGTTGTTCTATTACCTTCTCCACGTTTGTGGTCAGACAACCTGCATACGAATTTTCGTCCTGTCTCACCTAGGTACACTTTGTTGCAGTCTTTACATTTTAATTTATAAATTCCGCTTTTCTGTAATACTGGAATTTTTTCTATATTCTTATTCCTTATCTTATCAAATACCGTTTCACATTTTTAATAGCTATATCTACTCCATATTTATTAAAACATTTTATAATTTTTCTAGTATGTGAACCTATGTATGTCAATGACCCTGCATAATTCTTTTGTTCTGGTTCTATTTTAGCTTTTTGTATGTTAACCCTTTTCATAACTTTATCCACTATGTTGGTGTTATAATTATTATTCCTTACAATTCCCTTTATCGGTTTTAACTCCCTATCTTTTGATTCGGTCTCTTTTAAACACTTCTGAGCTCTGTAACAAAAGGAATTGATTGCCGCCATTTTATATCTATATTGGTGGTAAGACTCTCTTGGTATAATTATATCAGAATACGACTCTTTCCTAATATCACAAACTGTAGTTTCTCATTATCTTTAATTTCTATGTTTAAATCTAAATAATTTATTTTCTTACCTTCTATCTCTTCCTTAAATTGTAAGTTTTTATCCTTGAAAGCGCTAATCGGAATAATTTTTATATAGTGGTGTGCAACAGTGATCATTCTGATTGTGATTTCAACCACTAACACAAATTTCTTCATTAAAATTCCCTGTAATATTTTTTTTTAACTCTTCCGCCTTCTTCATAGAATACTGTCACCAAGAGTACATTCTACGTTAGACCTTTGATCTAACGTGGTCTATCCGTTTGGTTACTTATTAAAATAAATTTACCGAATTAGTTATATGAATTAGGGTATTTATTTTATGTAAACGTTAGGATAAAATTGCAAACAATATACACGACAACATGTGTACAGTTTTTGTGTGTAATATTTATACATTCCTTATGCAGTAATATATTCGACTGATTGTGAGAGAGAGTGTGCGCGAGTTAGTAATATGGACAAAGAGCAGATAGGTAAAGGAAGAAAGAAAAAGAGTGAGCGACTGAGAAAGAAAGCAAAAGTAAAATGTTTAATTACTCTTTAAATACTCTGACAAGACGACAAAGAAAAACAGGTATTTAGAAACGTAACACCTAGTGTGAATTATTACTCACTTAATTAGTGTCAGTTCTCACTTAATAAGTTGTGTTTTCCAATCGTTACGGTTTTTATCAGTATTGAAGTTTGAGTTAAAGTTGAAACATGTTTGCTTATTTTAATGTTTTGTTTACTAAATCTTTGAAAACTTTATTTAAATATTATCAATAGCGTTTTAGTCAAAATAAGCGAACTACGCAGTGTTCTCATAAACTCTCACGGACTTCATTATTAGGAGCAAAGTCGTTTGTGGGACGTAACACACGCTTTAGTTTTTGTTAACGTCAAACTTTTCATCCAGTCTACAATGAGGCACTCAATATGCCCATAGATCTAAAAACAGAATTGTTCGTGTGTTTAGATAACACAATGGATAATTAATTCTTAATTCAAAACTAGTTTGTTTCAATAATTATAAGACTCAGTACTTAGAAACTATATGACTGGTTTACAGTGTCATTTTCTGAAAATACAACTTAACACACTGGTAATATTTATACATTATTTATGGAGTAATATATTCGGATAATAATAAGTACGTTCCACTATCTGTAGCGAAGTACCTTCTGTTCTTCAACATATGCACCCCCTTTGTACAAACTTTATACCCCAGCTCTTCTACATTATAAATCATCGCCTAGATCGTAGTGGCTTCTTGGCCTCTGAGCATTCCTCATACGCTATGCGTACCAGCCAAAATAGCTAAACGTTTAATAGTGTAACGTCTTTTATTCAATAACAAATAAAGTGATTCAATATTCCTATGTTAATTTCCAACTTATCCATATATACTTAGCGGAAATAAAGATACAAGATTCTCTAAGGTATGAAGGAACAATCTAAGAATTTCAGGTTGGGTTTTAGAAAGTATCAGAGAAAAACAGTAACATTATAATCTAATTTTTATAAAACAGTCAAAGAATACCTTTAATAATGTATAAAGAATTTTTAGTACTTACAAGTACACCTCTAGGTATTCCAGTCGGTGATTTTTTAGTTTTTCATCCAAGATGCATTTCGTAACAGTTGTGTTCCATCTTCAATTGGATCATTTAGTAAACTTACATAACATTTATAAAAAATGTCCTCTGAGGTGACCGTTGTCGACGCAGGTACATATAACACGCAACATAAAACACAACACTTAAAAAATGTTGTAAATTTTAAAAAATAACGTTAATATTACAACGAAAACCGAATCCAAACGGACGATTTAAAAACCAAAGCTGGCAGTACTTGTAAGTACTAACAATTCTTTATACAGTATAATCTACATGTGTGGTGGCTCGCGCGCTAATGGGTCGTGTGTGTGTGTGTGTGTGTGTGTGTGTGTGTGTGTGTGCGCGCGCGCGTGTGTCTGATTATATATTTTCTTCTTTGTTATTTTCCGCTTCTATGAAGGAGGATTAACTACCAGTAATTTGTAATTACTGACTTATTCCGTGCAGCAGTGCATAAAGTTAAAATAGTCTGTATGATATCTAACATCCGAAACGGATAGGAATTATCAGAAGAAGAAGAATTTGCAATTACCGTAAAATATCATCTCACGGACGTATTTGAGATTTTGTAATCATTCTAAATCCTAATACACTTTAAGCAAACGTTTGGCCTATACTAGCTAGCAAGTCAATCAAGTAAATTCGTAAGAAAGTGGAACTTATCTTTCTCTTAACAAAAAGAAAAAACAATGATTCTATGTACTTCCCACATAGTATCT
Organism: Magicicada septendecula; assembly: GCA_034769895.1. NCBI lineage: Eukaryota > Metazoa > Arthropoda > Insecta > Hemiptera > Cicadidae > Magicicada > Magicicada septendecula. Next base: position 158,577,470 of record CM068367.1, read on the forward strand.
CACATTATACTTAACTTATTGTCAAAACTCTGATAAGTTTGATAAGGCGTGTATGATATGAGCAGGAAACCGTTTCTATAGGTTATTGTTTAAGGATTCCACGTTAGTCCTGTAGACTGACGTGCTGCTTACAACCTCTGTAAATCTCTCATTAATGTAATCGAGTAACTGACGCAAATTCAGTCGGATAGATACGTAGAAAGAGAAGGAGGAAAAGAACCTGCGTCGAGAATAGAGAATGAATGTGCCCGTGTATTATTTATACTTTATTTTGTATTCAGATGATTGTGTGAGAGAGAGAGAGAGAGAGAGAGAGAGAGAGAGCGTGCGCGAGTTAGTAACATGGACAAAGACAGATAGGTAAGGGAAGACAGACAGAATATGTGAGTGAGTGAGAGAGAAAAATAGAGAAGAGACAGAGAGAGATAGAGATAGCGTTAGAGGGACTACAACCTCAGAGAGGCAGATAGACAGAGTGACAGAGGTGTAAGATAAAGTACAAAGGGAAACAGATTTCAGCAAGTTAGAGTTTAAGTAGCGTCACCTGAGTGTGTGTACGGCATTAATGTGGGCCTTAAACTGTTTACCCTTCCGCCGTGTTGAGCACGTAACTCAGCTGTTCAACAAGCTACTGGCATTAATTAAATCTACAAGACTGTGTGTAGAGACAGCATGCTTGCATACTTAAGCAAATACTTGGCAGACACCTCGTGTGGGAACTATGTAAATGTAGGATCGCATACTTGTAGAATCACAGTCTCTTGTTTTTTATTCTAAGAATACTTAATACGAGTTAATATAATTTATATTCCACTTTAATCTTACCGATTAATATTACCGTGACAATACCCTCTTACTCTTCTACAATTAGCATTAAACCAAGAAAGTATACCTCTCAATCTCACCTTTCAATCCTCGCAATCAAACTAGATCGATCAGTCTATCACATTCTTTAGCGGTCCTAGATTTGTTAATGCCTGTGTAGTTAGTAATTACAACACTTTTATCTGTTGCCAATTACGTTTTATTTCTATTACTGTTAACACCGAGCGTCATGCCCATTCAATGTGTGGTCCTGTCTATCTGAATCTGGTCGTTAACTGTCCATAATATATAAGGATGTAACATCATAGATTGCGCCAAACATTTGATGCAAATGTTGATGTTTTTTTATCAAAAAGGTGTTGTTGATAAAATACTAATCAAGGCAAGTCTATCGATCAAAATCGTAGAAGATTATTCATACACATCCAAAATATATAATCAATCAATCAATTTTTCAAAGGTTTCCAACTGATTTTCTCAGTATTTTTTGTTTAAGAAGACAAACCAAAATGCGAGGCTTTGTCTATAGTTAGTTGGACACATTATTATAAGAGAATAAGTCAGTAAGTATCCGCAATATTGTTATAATCGTCTGTAGGTTGGCAGTAACACTTAGTGTTCTTGTACGCCGACAGATAGTGCCGAGGTTTCCTGTTGTGCACTGTTAGACCGTCAGTCGCATGAGTCAGCTGTGAGTTGTTGCATGAAAAACATGACTGCCCCTTTTTCCGTTTGCACCAACGAAGAACTACAGACAGTGATCCGATTTTTGTGGTCTGAAGGTATGTCAGGAGCCGAAATCCATATAACACATTTAAAACAATATGTGGATATTGTTTTATCACAGCGAAGTCTATATGAATGGATTAAAAAATGCAAGGACGAGGAAAGGATTAGGACGCCCAATCTTTTCCACTACTGATGCCCTTATTCAACAAGTTAATGCTTCAGACAAGTTGAATTGATTCAGACCAATCGAAGAGTGACTATCAATGAAGTGGCGTACCATCTGCATATTAGTCATGGTTCTGCATGTTATATTATCTATAAAAGGATTAGCTTTCTTAAATTTTGTGCAAGATGGGTCCCGAAACACTCACTGAAGAGCACAAGCGCAATTGTGTGTACCACTATGCTAAAAAAGGTGAAGCTTTTTTTGAAATGCATAGTCGCTGAAGATGAAACGTGGCTCCACCACTTTGAGCCTGACAGCAAATGCCAAAGCATAAAATGGAAACACCCCGAATCTCTAGTCAGAAAGAAATTCAAGAGTCAAGCCCCTGTAGGAAAGGTAATGCTCACAAGAACCAATATTGAAGGAGTACTTGGAGAAGGGCTCAACAGTAAATAGTGCAAGTTACAGTAAGATGCTGTCGAACAAACTGAAGCCTGCAATTCAATACAAGGCCTATTGTCGGAAAGAGTGCTTTTGTTGCATTACAACGTGTGCCCACGTACTGCCCCCCGAACTGTGCAAACCCTTGAGGTATTGAGTTTCAAGGTGTCGGAACGTCCTGCAGCCCCGAACTGTGCAAACCCTTGAGGTATGAGTTTCAAGGTGTTGGAACGTCCTGCATACAGCCCAGATTTTGCCCCGTCGGATTACCATCTTTTCAGACATCTGAAAAAAAATACCTTAAGGGGCTGTCGATTCTCCAGAGACCAAGAAGTGAAGGAAGTGGTGCATAAGTGGCTTGCTGCCCAGCCGCAAAACCTTTTTCCTGAGGGCATCAGGAACCTTGTGCAACGATAGACCAAGTGTATTAAAATGCAAGGGGGCTATGTTAAAAAATGAGCTAACTGTCAGATTTGTACTGTTGTTACAATAAATTATTTAAGAAGTTTGCGGATACTTACTGGCTTACCCTCGCATCTTATGCAGTTAGGAATCACATTAAACGTTTCACCTATATCAAAGAATATCATAAGGAAGGCTTGTTCATCACGTTATGTAACCTGACTTCTATCTGTATAACTAAAGTAGCTATCCAGCACATCTCATCAAAGCATAATCTTACCACATACCTACTCAGCTGTCTAGCTAAGTAATGTCATTTGCCAATACTTTGAATCTAATGTATCACGTGTAGAGAAGAACAAATTCATAACTTTAATTGTACGGACGGATTCATAGCTATCTGTCAAACCATATTCACCATTTCGGTTATTTACTCCTATTGTATCGAACCATGCCTTCAATTATTCCGACTAGAATCTAAAAAAAAATGCATTCATCTCAGTACGCAAAATAACCACTTTGAAATCTGACGTAATTTACTACTTCCAGCGTATCTTTGAGCCGGCATCGTTTACTGACAGAAGTTGAACAGTCAGCTTCCTCATTATATTGTAACGAGTATGGTATCGACCGCGTAGATCAGCTGAGAACATTCTCCACTCCTCCCCACCCGTCCAGTGTGGCAGGCGTTGCCTCATTCAAGTAGGTGTTCTAGTGTGTTCAAGGACACTTGAGATATGCATTAAGGAGGTAAAGTTGTACTGGACCTCTGCGCGACCTATATAAAGCCATTGCAGCCGGGTTGTCAGTTCAGTTACGTGAGCGATTTTCGCTAGCGCGGATCAAGTGTTTGTCGAAGTGAAGAATTATTGTGTGGAACTCTATTAATTAACATTGTTATTCCGTGTGGGCAAATCTAACTGGAATTATGGTACGAGTTGATTATAAACTGTTATTTGTGATAATTAAAGCTGGATATTAGTGACTTCACTGGTGTCTTGTATTTTGTTTTCCACTGTACCAAACGACGATTAAGGAGACGTCGTAACAATATATTAGTACCCTTTACAACATAATTTTAGTCGCATGTCAACATTTCAGAGTAAAGTCATAAATTATTAGCAGAGAGAAAAGTTCAGTCAGTTAGGCTATAGATTAGTCAGTGTGTCAGTTAGTCGGTCTGTTCTGCAAATTGTTTTACGGAAAAATTATTGCGGTACCAGTAGGCTACAACTGTTAAGTGTTGTAACTGTTTACCTTTTTCTATACTACTGATAATATTAGTTTAGCGACTGTTATTACATAATACGTATTGGACTTGCGTCGAAAGTATAGAAAACACAATATAATAAGGTAAGAATAAATGTAATACGAAAATGTTTGATTGAAAATTGCGAATATCGATTCTTTAGTGTTAATAAATTTTTCCAATTTTGTATCTCACTGAATAGATTCTACGAAACGTGTCGCAAATAAACGTTTGATACTTCACGTCTTCAATAAATAATGTCAATGGATATTATTCACGATATTTTACTCTGGCACACACTACTTTTAAATTAATGACTGTAGCGTTTTCTTTGAACAAAATGTCAATATAGAATGAGACTTGAAGTGTGAACAAAAATAATGTTATATATACAGTAGGAATGAAAGTAATAACGGTAAGCCTAGTAATGTCAAAGTTCAGGGAATCTAATAACGATATCGAAGGCAAAATATTTTGTTTGGTGAGTTTAAATGACAGGTGAAGTACACATAAGTTAACCGGTCCCAAGTAAAAAACAAAACGGAATACATCAATACATTATATCGACAATTTTTTATAACCCAATTTAATTGGTTTAATATGAAATATGGGATGAAATACTATTTCCTGCACAAAAGATGGAAAGCATATGTGATTATTTATGGTTTTACAGGTATCATTTAATTCTGAGTTTTTGCTGAGAACTATTTTTTACTATATTTTTAAGTACATAAGTGACATAATACTTTGAAAATAGCTACAGTAAAATTAAGAAAGTGTCGCACAGCAAATACGTTCTTATCTGAAGTATGACATTTCTGATTTCACATAAAATAATATATAAAATAAATATTTAAATAGAAAGTAGAAACCACGCTTCATAAATATTGTGTTTTTAAGTGATCGTTAACAAAACACGTATTGTTTTGTTCAATTATTAACAAGCAGTTCTTGTCTAAAAAATTGTATTACTACAGTGCACACGCTTCTTATTGAAGCCAAATATTTAAATTTAAACAATATGTAAGAAAATGTAACAACATATAGAGATTGCGGAATGAGAATTGTACAAAAGTGTCCTAAACTAAATATAATACATATATAAATTACTTTATATAGATAGATGGCTACACTTTATATAGATAGATGGCTACACTTTATTTTATTGAAATGTCAAGAATTGATTGATTTCAGAACGTGACTTTTCTGTTGACTCTAATATAAAATTAAAATAATGTAAGTGATTTTAAATATGGAGAAGGGGATCTAAAGCTAAAGAAACAAAATGTGATTATAATTACAAACAACGAGATGGTCATGATAATAGGTAAAGATAACAAGATGTTAAAACATCGATCGAGCAAGGAAAATAGAAAAAATTGTGTGGGAGAACTCGTGGAAAGAAAAGAAAAATAGAGAAAGTGAACTAGAGGGTATTTCATGGCTCACAGTTATGGTAATGTCTAGAGACAATGTTTATTCTAAAGAAAAAAGTGGGTAAAAGGTAAAACTAACATTACACAGAACTTTTTTAAGCTAAACTTATTTTACGAGAGTGAGACTCGGGTTCTGTCGAACCTAATGAACAGATGAAAGGGCGTTTCACCAAAAGAAAGCCACTACAAAAAGCGGACTAAATAGTAATTGAAAAACTTGAAATATGATGCTATAAGAGAATGTTTAAAAAATGGGTGGACAGTGTAACAAATGGAGCGAGTTCTGGAATTAATGGGAGAAAGAAGAAGTGTGTAGAAACCTACATTATAATGAGAAAATTTGTGGGTATCGGGTATATGAATCCAGCATAAATGACTAATGATGTAGGATTTATTAAAGAGAAATAACTGCAGGACAAAACAGAGATTGGGTTACACGAGAAAAACTGTAAATAAAGCGAATGTTGTAGGCATTCGGAATTAAAGAGATGAGTTCAGGATCAGAAGACTAGAGAATCACAAATATCGGGTAATCGATGGAACTGAGAGGTAAGTACGTATATTGAATGTAACAACCTTGGATTTTACTGCTTGTTATTCAAACTACGTCGTATGCTACGCTGAGGAAATAAGTAGAACCGCATTGCTGAATGCCTACGTGACGCTTGGCACCGGGGGCGCGCGAGGTTGTTCCAGTCGTTTGCAGATCATTCGGCGCGGCAGAGTTGCGTAACGTTCACAATTGCCCCTTCCAGATGTTACCCAACTATTCTACCAGCATCCAGGCCCGTTATGTCGCTAAAATACAAGGCGTAATGTATAAATACGGGATTTTGAAGCGGCTCAGTTCAGTGTTAGAAGAGCGATATTTAAAGTTCGCACTGTTTGTTATTGTGACTGGCGGAAATTGATTCGTTTGGTAACTAGTACGAGACTGCAATAACGTGACATTTATTGTTGTTTGTTGGACAAATTTAACTTGTATTAGTATATGAGTGCCTTTCTTGGGTTTTAACTGGGTATCTAATGAAAGTTTGTAATAAGCGACTTCATTGGTATCAGTTATTCTGTTAATACAGTCACTGAAGGAAAAAAATTCAAATTAAGTGGCTTCTACGAGATTTTTTGCATAAGGCGAAAGGGTGAGAAACAATTTTTAAAAAAGTTTTCATAAATTCCGTCGCGGTTTTTCGAAATAGAGGAGGGGGAAGGTACAAAAAATTAGTTTTTTTCAATTATCTTGAAACATAACAAATTTACGAAAAAAAAAGACAAATTACAAAAATTTAAGAGCATTAAATTCTCTATAAAAAAAGCTATTAATCACTTTTTGTCAGGCCAATACTTTGTGAGGAAAATGGAATTGAAATATTAGAAAAAAATTCATTGTCGGAGTCCGCCCCGATGAGCGGCAAGGCTAATTGTTTCTGACATTGCAACATACAAATTTTAATAAAATCCGTTATAATAGTCGTAGAGACAAAAATCAAAAATCATTTTAAAGCTAAATGTTTGCACGTTTACATGAAATGAAAAGAAAATAATTAAATTATTAATAAGTACTTAAAATAAAGTAATAGCTTTTTTGTTTTTTATTTTTTTCAACTAATGCAAAAACATATTAACAATTTATTACAAACGTATTTACATTAAAAAAAACTTCCCTATATAAACTTTACATATATAGGTTTTTGAAAAAAATAATAAAAATTAGTATTGATTTATTGGCATAAAATGAGCGAGTTTTAAAGTTTATAATTTTCTTGAGTTCGCAAGTATACATCATTTTCTTAATTTAAAGTTTCTACAGAAAATTTCAAAATAAATATTTTTTAACAAAATTATGAACACGTATTGGTCAAAGTGTCTTCTATAAGTATGCGGAGTAAAGAATTGTTAACATTTAGTTAAATTTAAATAAATGTAACTTTTATTAATAAATGTAAAAATATATCCATTGCGCGTATTAATATTAATAGTTAAAATCTAAAAAAAAATATTAATAAGTAACTATTGTACGTAAAACTACAATATTTGAGGTTTCTCTTCTACATAGTGAGAATTTATATCCGTGCATGGGCATACAAAGAACAGACCCTGAAAGTTGAAGAATTTTAGGGAGAGCGAGGACAGCTGGTACATGCGCCATACAGACATTGAATTAACGCAGTTCGATATTGAATGTTAATGATATTATTTGTCATAGAATTTTGAAAAATATTTAAAATGTTACACGTTCTAATTTGTGATCTGTATGAAAATTGTTAACAATGTCTGCGTATACATATATGCCATACCTTTTTTGCATCAAATAATTCGTGTGTTTAATAAAAGAAGGTAAGCTCATTATTTTAACCCTACCCTTAACGTAATCTGACAGTTAACAACATAATTATTAATACTAACGTCCGCTCTTTGCAAACACAAACACATGCTTCACAAACACATGATTAAATTATGAAACTGTAGGCTATACCGCTTGTGGAATTTGAGCGTGTAGTACGAATATTGTACAAACTCCGTTAACACAATATATAGCACAATCCGACATATTCAATAACACTTGAATTTGTAGAAGGGCATTAACAAAACATTCTGATCGTATCAACAGATACTCGTCGACAGCCAACAGGTGTACAGCAATTAATTTATGTTTCGCTGATGCCTAAGCCAGTGTAACGTCTGTACTTAATTTTCATAAAAGTTTATCACTTTCCATCTCAATTGGCTTTCGTTGTACATACCAGACGTAGGAATTTCATAAAAAAGTTGCCTTTCAGCGCACATAAATATATGTCATTAATAATTTAATGATGATGTATGGTTTTATTAAGTAAAATATTTTTAATTGTCGCTTGGAGCTATCAAAAGCAATTTTTAATATGAACACAGTACCAAAGTTACAGTAGCAATAAGAAATTTCATCTCATTAAACATCCCTCTTTAATTTATTAGATCTTGGTTTCTTAAATTGCGACTGTTTAATTTTAAACAATAAAATTCTCCAAACCATTTCCAGAACAAATATTCATTCGTAAAGTAAAATTCAATAACTAAGTTAATTAATTGTTATTTTGTTCTGAAAACGGGGTGGAAAATAAGATTGGTTTAATTATTTTGCTAACAAATCTAATTAAGAACCGAATTAATTAATTAATTCAGTTACAGCTCTTCGATTATTTGAAATAATGATTCGATATAATTGTTTTAATTTTTCTCTCTTTTTAAACCCAAGTGACTTAAATTCGTTTCTTTGTTTTAAAAAGCAATTTGTAACTCAACAGAAAGTTGGACTAAAAATTACGATTGTTATGCGTGTCTCTCAATTTTCAACTTTTGTCTTATACCGGTTTTTTAACTAAAATAAAAATAAATTTCAGTTAAATAATTTAATAGTTTCCAACATTCTTTTCAGTAGCAGAAAAATAGTTTGCTATTTAAATAGTTTAACTGAAAACCATTAACTTTTAAATTAAATTAACTTTGAATAAATGAATCAGTAATTACACGATTTTTTACCACTTCTACATAGTAGCATAAATTAAAAAAAAACATGTTGGCCTGTGTGGGACGGGAACGGAAGAAAACACAGAAATATAAATTTTTGAACTCGTTTGCATGTCGTTAAAAAGTAAGTAATTGGGGACAAACAAAAAGGGGATTAAATATAATAAGGAGAAGAGTAAGAAAAGAAATTTAGAATCGTAACGTACCTTTTTTTAATTTTTAACTGTGTCTCTGTCTCTACGTCTCGACGTCCACGTCCACGTCTCTCACTCATTGAGTGGGAGCTGAAAGACGAAACCTATCGCACTTCCTCCTCCTGCTCCCTTTCCGCTTGTCACCTGGTGTCCTTTTATCTCTCTTTTTTTTCTACACTAAAGTAATCGTGCGAGAAGTGTTTTAGTTGTTTGTAAAACGGCTTCCACTTTCCAAGGTATTCTGTATTTTTCCTCGTTAAAACTTTTCTTCTTAGCGGTATGTTTCTCTCTACCCGACAACACTACTCGGACTCTACACAAAAACTACTTACCGATCACTGAAAATTTCTCTCCTCTCCCTCGTTCGCTCTCTCTCACACACACACACACACACACACACACACACACACACACACACACACACACACACACACACACACACACACACCCTTCTCTCTGTCAATTTCTTTACCTCTTCCCATCCACAGACAGATACACACGCAAGCGCGCATAACACATACTCTTTTCCGCAAATAATCTGCGTACAATTCTCAGAATAGAATATTGTCGCAAAATTGGGCTGTGTAGATTATCCGCATCAAAGTTTAACTCTCTCGTCTCGCGGACATCGGATAGTACACAAGCGTGAGCTTATTCATGTCATTGCGCTACCAAGATTAACAGCCCTGTCATTCGACATGTGCAAGATGGAGATTCTCTTCACGTACATAACACCTTATGAATATTATGGAACATAACACTTTTTTCCATTTTTATCGGCCATCTAAGGACCACATGCCAATTTCAATTCTTTATTCTTTGTTCTTTCTTTTTTCTCCAATATTCTTTCATCTTTTAACTGTGTCTCTTCTTCCTGTCTTCAGTCCACTTTAAACCTGTGTTACATAACACTTTATTATTTTAATTAATCAAACTGCAATTAAACTGTAATAAAACTGTTCATTGCAATATAATTTTAAAACAATTTTAGGAAAAGTCTCAGTATAACAAAAATGAAGTAGCACAGTGAAAATAATTATATCTTCAGTTTCAATGCGAAGTTCACAGGAACTACAGTCATGTCATCAATGAAACAACGTAATGTAAAAATGTAAACCATGTAATTAACGTTGCGTTTGAGTTGCGTTTTTAAAACCAAACATCTACAAGTTTAATCTACCCACCCACTGTCTAAATAATAAACATAAATTGCCCCAGACATTCAAAATGATAAATTAATTTAAAAAATACGGAAAGGTCAAAAATCAATATCTACAAACATCTCAATATAGTCATATACAAACAGAGCAATAATAATCATCTAGTTAGAGAACAAATTCAAATAAAAACAGAACAAAATTATTTATTTAAATTATAAATTTATTAAAATAGACAAACAATAAATATTAAATATTTGCAATAAAAGCGTTAAAACATCTGATCATATAATAAACATTACGATATTCCAACAATTTTAATTGTAATAAAATTTATTATTGTTAATTTGTATTGAAATCGAAATAAAATCGATTGTACCTATTCGTTAATTCATACTGAAACCTCAGCACACACAGATTAAGACTATGAAACTTTTCTTGCATCAGACGCAAATAAAGTGATAACAAATATTTAAAACACACTTGCAGAGGTACAGTATTTTTTATTTTATAATGTAACACATAAATATTATATTGTGCGTATAAAACTATATATATATATCATATTCTCTTCTAAATATATATGGATACACTAACACATGAGTTTATATTTTGAACAGTTGTAACAAATTATTCTACTACGTTAGAGATCAAACAAAATTATTCGTTGTAAATAGTTTAATTGAACTTTACACACGAGTGCCCATAATCTAATTAACATTTGTAATTAACGTTTATGACGTTAAAAAACTTGTTGTTCGAGCATTGAGCTTGTGTTCGCATGCGAATTTCAAATATTCATAATTTCGTAATTCTAAATGTTTTAAATTCGTAGTGACCGTCAACCAATGAATTTTTCCGGTAAAGTGTTTGTGAAGATCGGTCAAAAATATAACACAAGTTTTAACTTATTTGTGTCGACGTTTCGAGAATCTTTATTGTCATCATCAGGACAATTCTTGATGACGCCAAACACACAACTGTGAATTTAGTAACGTCGACACAAAAAAGTTTTAACTTATTTGTGTCAACGTTTCGACAATCTTTATTGTCATCATCAGGACAATTCTTGATGACGCAAATATACAACTGTGAATTTAGTAACGTCGACACAAAAAGTTAAAAATGTTTGTTATATTTTTGATCGATCATCACAAACTCTTCACCAGAAAAATTCTAACTATCTTATTAACGAATTATTAAATTTTGTAGCGATAAATTCACCTGCGCTATTTACCAACATATCGCGTCCTGCACACACACACACACACACACACACTGTGTGCACAGACGTCGATTCTGTAAGACCAACAGCTTAACACTGATAAATGCAGAAGTTACACGGAGTCAGATTGTCTATGATAATTGTCAAGATGGAGGCTTTCCAAATTCCTGTGCCCGTGTGACTTTTTTCGTACGGCACAAATAAGTATCTCCCTTCTTGATAACCAATAGTTATTGTCTTATCTACATTAAATAACTGAAACTGTCCATACCCTAATTCTCGCTACAAGATGATGTAACTACGAGTGTCATTCAATAAGTAAACAGACAAACAGTTGTAGAAAAGAAATTAATTGTAGCAGCTGATTGAAACTTTCAGCAGAGTTACCTGGCAACGTCGTTGTGAGTTTTGATCAGCTGTTCAATAATATATTGCATAAACATAACCAATACAGTTATATTTACGATGGCGTGTCCTCTTGAGGATAGTACTTTCGAAGAACAGCGTTCTGTTATAAGATTTTTGGATTTGGAACCACTATAATCACTAACTTGGATTCACTATTTTGAAGCTGAGTCAAAGTGACAAAGCATAGAGTGGAAGCATCCCAGTTCACCCGCCAAAAAGAAATTCAAAACTAGCCATAAAATCACCATGTTAACCATCTTTTTGAGGTCCCAAAGTCCAATTTTCTGTGATTACTTACAAGACCAGCGTAAACAAAGTTAAGCCTGCATTGAAGAAGAAATGTCCGGGATGGCAGAGGAAAGGTGTGATTCTTCTTCACGATAATGCCCGCCCACACACGGCAAAACTGACGCTCGAAACAATAAAAAAGTAGGTTGGGAGATCCTGCTTCATCCCCCTTATAGCCCTGACCTTGCTCCATCTGACTTTTTCTGGTTTGGCCCACTCAAGGAGACTTTGCGTGGTGTCAAGTTCAACAGCAATGAAGAAGTGAAGGAAAAAGTCTAAAACTGGCTTCGACATCAAGGTAAAGAATTCTTTGCTTAGGGAATGAAAAGCTTGTAAAGAGATGAGACAAGTGCAAAGACGTTGCTGGAGATTACGTTGAAAAGTAAAAAAAAATTATATTGATTGACTAAGAAGTTTTTGCTTCACAGCTGTTTGTTTGTTTACTTATTGAACGACCCTCGTATAACACTGGGTCCTAAGCCACAACAGAGTTGCGGTCGCCACAAAATTACCATTTAAATTACTTGCCCGTAACTGTTTGCCAGTGGTTGTTTAACCGTGTATACATAAATACATAATCATAAACACCTTCTCGCTATGTCCCGTCACCGCCAATAACACGACGGAGATTTATCACTTTGACTGCACTGATATTTACTTAGCAAAAAGATTTTATATAACTGTAAATCCGTGTTTGGACTTTAAAAATTACTTTTGAAAAACCCATTTAATATTGTGGCTTTGCAGTAACCTCAAGGAACATATCTATAAACCAAAATCAGTATTAAAGAATTTCTAATATACTGATTTTGAGAATAAAACATTGAGAGATCCTTTAATGAATATCAAAATATTTAATTTTATACTAACCTTTCTTAATCAGAAAAATTATATAATATTAACAACATAAGATTATTTTAAATATTTTTATCATCATGGAAAGATTATTTTAAATCTCCTTTCTAAGTATGGCGGTTAAAGTTTTTGTTTTAATAGTATCTAATAATCTTATAAAAATAAAAATTATAAAATACAATTACTCTAGTAACAGCCTAGTTAGTTTTGTAATCTTAGTGTAAATTATTCATACAAAATTGATTCATAGTGTAATTATATAGTTTAGTATATATTATAAATATGAATAAAAGTAAGTAATATAAGTAATAAAATTGTTCTAAGGCTTTCACGGCCGGTGTCAGTTGTATTTGAAATATCTACCGGGCTGTTTGGCCGTGGTCCAAGGTTTACATTCAACCCAAACGTTTCAGCAGCACCACTGCCTGCCACCTTCTGTGGATATTGGAATCAACCTAACGCGGAGTGTAGTACGTCAGGCCCACGGTCAGGTGTTGCTGAAACCTTTGGTTTGAATGTAAACCTTGGACCATGTCCAAACATCCCGGTAGATATTTCAAATAAAATTAATTAAGTAATATTGAGCAAGTTATCGAGATTAGAAAAATACAGAAGCTGAAGTGAAATAATACTCAAATTAACAAAAAAGGACTACAGTACAGAGGAATTGTTTGTAATATACCGTTATAATATACTACGAAACGCATTTGAAATGTAATAAGTAGAAAATTATAAAAGCTTGTTAAGTAAAATTATTATTATTTTAACTCTAAAATAACCATTTTGAACGTTTGTTATTAACAAAATTGATTATCTTAGATTAAACTTTGAGGTGTAAAACAGAAAGAGTAATTTTATGAAGGTAAATCCCTTGATGATACGGAAACAATTACTGCCCTTAATTAAAGAGCGGTTCAACCCTTAGTCGCGTTTATTAATTTACTGACTCGTAGTAGGAAAGCGTATCAAATTAAATTAAATAATTTTAATTAAGCGTCTCGTGGGTTTTTCTTAACGTAAACTGGCTATTGTTTGATAGCATTCCATTTAGGTTTTGTTAAGGAACTAAAATACCGTTGTCTTGATTATTCATCTCTTCTTTCACAGCACTAACACTTAACTAAAAATGAACTTTTTTCATGTGAAAAACTTACTATTTTATCGGACGCGTTTCGGCTTAGTATCCGCCTTCTTCAGCTGAGTCTGTTACCAAAGCTGAAGAAGGCGGATACTAAGCCGAAACGCGTCCGATAAAATAGTAAGTTTTTCACATGAAAAAAGTTCATTTTTAGTTAAGTAAAATACCGTATTTATCAATACCTACTCACAAAATAGATTTCTATTATGGAAAAATAACCACACTAATAAGACGTTTTATGAACCCTACTTTATTAATTTACATTAAATATTTGAAGTAACTAATAGTTAATTTTAATATTTGTTTACTTTAGTTACCATTAGTATATGCTGGAGCGCAACGAAACAAAATATTAGTATTTATAACTCCTTCTATAGAAGAATGAACGGGAGCATTGTAGCGATCGTGTGCAACGACCGCTACGTGAAATTTAAGACTAGGTTAGTAAACCTAGAGGAAGCCAAAAGTGTGCTGGCGCCCAAACAGAGTGACAGGATTTGCAATCAACACTCTTTTAACAAGTAGGCTAACAAAATTTATTAAGTTCCAGTTGGTGACACAATGTTCCAATCATGTTCCGTTTTAAATACAGTGATTAATTTATATTGTTGCAAGAAAACAGAGATAAGTTATACATACATTAATGTGCAGACCAGAATACCCCACGAGGGAGGACGACGCGAACATGCTTACAGTTGAAGTAACGAACCAACCTAAGTTAACCACACCCCTTAATGAAAACATGAATAACCCTTCACACTAATTATAATAAATAAGGGTAATACAGAACAGACTTGAAATAGTTTAAGGGAGGAAACCATGGTCTAGCAAAACAATTTAACTACTCCCTCATGGTGTATGTCGGACCAGTTACAGAGTAGTCAGTTACAATTTAACTACTCCCTCATGGTGTATGTCGGACCAGTTACAGAGTAGTCAGTTACAATTTAACTACTCCCTCATGGTGTATGTCGGACCAGTTACAGAGTAGTCAGTTACAATTTTTAACAACTTGAGTTGTTGTGATTTAAGATATTTCAAGTTCTTAATACAGATATTTAATGCGAACACAAGGATAGCTGGTCTATGGAGTTGATTCAGATTGAAGAGTGATAATTGAAACGTTCCCACCTGTGATTTTGTGGAGAAGAACTCAAGTGGTACCGTGATGAACAGTGTAGTAGCAGAGTTGCAAATTGTCCCTGAACTGCGTGTCCACTGGAACTCGTGCCGGGGATATCTGGGTCCTTCGGTGTGTTAGGTTGGCTCAGCATTCCTAGGTCTGACGGCTTCGGGGAGCATTCAGGGGCACTGCTCTGGTGGTAGTCACTGGTGTTAGTGTGACTACCGCTCTTTTCCCTTTCTCCTGGCTGGTGCAGGGACCCTATAACATTTTATTTGGGGATTAGCCGCCAGTTAATACACCTACACATAACACTCTCTCGCCTCGGAACACAAACACCGCAATCACTTTCGCAATCTTTTATTAACACCTTATTCACTCTAATTAATTCAATATTGGTTTTCTTCACTAAATTATAGTAATTAATTTCAATTAGCTTTACAAAAATAAGTGTTAACGAGCAACAATTGTTTCCAGACAGTAAGTAACGAGTAGATTAAATTTTACAAGGCATAAGTTTTGCAATAAAATAAGTTTTACATAAGTCTGGGCTACACACACGCTTACACAATCATAACACACACAATCCATAATTAAATAAACATAGAATAATATAATTAAGTCCACACAAACATGAACGTCTTGACGAGATTACAGCCGTATATTAAGAAGATCTACACACATCCGGGCCGTCAGACCAGTGGAACGTTCAGATCGAAGGCTGGCAGAGAAATGAGGACGACACAATAGTAAGTGGGTCCCACATCCTGCATAAAACAACCTGTCCCAATTTGCAAAAAATAAGCCTATGGTTAACCTAATTGCCAACAACGCGCAGCAATCAGCTAACACGGCTGACTAGGCACACTAAATCGCGTAGCCGTAGCGTCGACAAGGCCTAGCCAAGCACTGCTGCCAACAGCATTGGCAGCACTGAACAAATTTAACCGCGCCGGGAAATTCAAACCCCGGCATAGCATTAACTTTAATATTTGCACTACACGAAACTTAAGTTTACTTTGTGATAAGGGCTAAACCGTGCCCGTTCCGTTTTGTACCCAACGTCTGATCAACGATTGAGCCTCTTCCAGCCGTTATGAAAGGAATTAAGGTCAGCGTATGAGTTCCTCACATCGGTTAGAATTGATTTCTCATTATATGCGCAATAGTGGCACATTAAGGCTTTATGTGTCATTTTATCGTATCCAATTTTATCGTATAAGAGTTTTTGTCACTATGCTAACAATACTGAAACGAATAACGCTAGCATTATAACGCTAGCAATCTATTGATAATAATTCATAACGTCATAAAGTAAAACTATTTACTGACTGCCTCAGTAGCGTAAGCTTATGGTATAAATATTTGATGTTAAAGATTGTTGAGCAGATAAGAGCGTATATTCACTGTAAGAGAAAATATGATTATATAGGTCTGAAGTTGCAGAAGGGAATGCGAAAGTAAAACGTAAGCAAAAGAAAATATGTTTTTGGTAGTGAGTGTACTCAGTCGCCGCCTTCAGTGATGCAATTGTTGCAAAATTTAAATAATTTAACTAAACTAACTTACGTTAGTTACATTTCTAATAGTAACGACAGTTAAAACAACGTGGTTTATTTTTGTACATCTATACGAATTAAGATTTTAGACTGGACAGTGGCAGGATAACTTGAAAAGTTATATTCATATAACCCTACACTCTTATTAATCCTTGTAGTCTCTTCACATTGGCTTTCCATTTATTTCTGTCCTGTGCTGATGTTTCCCAGTTTTCTTGTTTTTTCTTGTAGTTCTCTCATGTCTTTCCAGTATTATCTAAAAATCTTGTTCGAATCTTCTTTGTGGTCTTCCTGATAGCATTTTTTCTGTAGATTGGTTGATATGTAGTTTTTCGATATCTTTATTATTGCCTGTTCTGAAACTTGACCCGTTCACTCTAATTTTCTAGCTGTAATTTTTTTTTCTTATGAGGACCTGGCCTATTATTCTTATTATTATTATTCCGGCTGCACAATGTATACACATTTTCCGGAACCAAAGATTCCAGAATTGTTTGAATAGAATGATAATTTTAATCATGGTAATAATGATAATAGAATGGTAATTTTAATAACAGTATAAAAAAAACAAGGAAACACGTTGAATCTGATTTTCTAATTTAGTAAGCTTTCTGGAAGCGTATTGGTATCTGTATAGGAATATGGCATTTTTAAATTGAATTGCTGCCGTAAGACAATGCAGTCTCTGATTATTTAACTGTATCTACTTTAGTTATAGTAAAGGTCCGGCAAACCTGCAGTTGAATCCTACGTAACAATGTCTCCAGATAATACAATAAGAAACAATATTTGTAGTAATATTTTAATGTAATTTATAGGCTCTTAGTATTTTCTTTTACCATTTAATGACTAAAATAATCTTTCAAAACATGCTATTCCCTTTGTTTACTCTATTATTACTTTTAGTGTTCAGTACCAACAATATATTTACTTGTCAGACTAAATGAGCTATATGGTTACTTGCTACCTACATATATACGTAAAGACAAAAAATTACCTGCAATATTGTAGGTACAAATTTTACACAAAACATACGTATCAGAACAAGACCCGATCAGTAACCTTGGTGAAAATCTTCGACCCAGCCTAGTAAAGTTAGAGAAATTTCCTACAGTACTAAAAGATAAACTAATTTCCGTTCTGAAAGTGCAAGGATCATTAAATTATTAGAAACAAACATTTGTTGCAGAAAAATGGGTCACAAAAATTACATCGTAAGCTTCTTGCTTTCAAGAATAATACATTTGAAGATCAGCGTGCAGAGGTTAGACATTTTTTGAAGTCCTAAAATCTATACAAATCTAATACAGTAAAAAAAGTACACATTAGACATTACGAAACATAGTACTAAACAGTATGACAACGTTTTTTGAATCGTGTAAGTTTTTATAACTGGGTTCAACCCTTTAAAAATGGCCGAAGACAAGTTACTGACGAGCACCCTTTGGACGTGCACTAAATATTCCAGTACCAGCGCTGCTTTTTGATTTGATGTTTAGGAGACCAACGTGTGTGAGCGTGTAATGAGTACTATTCAAAATCCATTTGAACAAAATGGAGCTTCCGAAGGTATTAAAGAAACACTCTTGATTACAGTGAAAAGTTTCCGTCATGACAGTTTCCGTCTGCATGTGGGCGACTGACATTTGAAACCATCGGAAAATCGGACTGTGAGATTCTATCACACTCTCCTTAGAAGCCAGATATTTTATCATCAATTATATAATATGATTTTCTTAAGGAGGGGTTACGTAACATCAAGTTTGAAAGCAAGGACAGGTAAATAGAAACGTTCTAAACTAGCTTCAACATCAAGGGTCATAGAACTTTGCAGCAGGCATGACAAAGCTTGTACAGAGGTGAGGCACTTGTATTGTTCAAGTGTGCCTAAGGATTATGTTGAAAAGTAAGAAAATTTTCGCCACAATTAAACAGACCGTTTTACATTTTTAACTCGGCAGCTACTTGTATCTTTAATTATTTAACAACCGTATCGCTAATTGTGCCAAAGGGTCTATTATCTGAAGATCGACGTATACGTGAAAGACGCTGATTTATAGAATCGACGTCATTATTATGTAAAAGACGTTTGTTTGTAAAATGATGTGTTCATTAAAACATGACGCCGATAGAAATCGCTGGCAAAATATTGAAAGTTTAAATTATTCGTTGGAAGCTTGAACAAATAACAAGGCTCTCAATCACGGGTGACTTATAGTGATTTCGAGTTGTTAAAATAAAACTCCAAGTTTTATAATATCTCGTATAGAATACACGCAGAAACTGTATTTCTACCTAGAAAAAAAGAGAAAATCCCTGTAATTATACAAAACGGAATAAGAAGCAATTCACAAGTTGTAAATATTTAAATCAAGACGTCATTCCGTAACGTCAGAACTTAATTACACAAAATTGTTTGTTCTATTTACTGACGCAACAAGAGTTATTTTAGGCTAAAGCTGTTACAAAGTTAATTCAGTTCTAAGAACGAAGGTATATATTCAGCAATTTTTTCTTGACATTTATGTTCCTCGTATAATTTGAGAACCAAAACAGACATTCATAAATACGATCAAATAAAACGTTCATACTCAATAAGAGCCCAATTCTTAGATCAATATTTATCACATAAATACTTGTCCTGGTTCGGATCCGGCGTTAAACTGTAGGTCCCATATACCTGTGAGAGACTCAGTACCACACGCACCACGGGTATATGCGGGGAGGGTACAAACCAGTCGTAAGACTGAAGGACTACGAACTTGTCCTGGCGTAAACCAGTTTTCTCGTTTTTCATTCACAAGAAAAGATGATGACCTTTGGCGCAGGTAGCTATTACCTGACGTAACAGGTAATGCATAAATAATGGATCTGAACCAGTATAAAGTATTGTAATGGCCTTATTATTGTATTCATTGCTTATATCGACATCAAAGCACATAAAGGGGTATTTCAGTATACGAGTTATTAATTTTTGTGTTGTAGTGTTTGTAACAGTCTACGGGGGTTTGGTTAGAAATAGGTTATCATGTTTATTGTATAAAGGTTTTAAGTTTAAATTGCCCTTTTTACACTTCATAGAGTTTTGGCTGAATATTTGAAGACTACAATATTGTGATCGTAATGTCACGTAAGTGCAGTATAGACTATGGTCTTCATTTCAACAAAATTTTGTCCGCCACATTTAATATTCTGTGAATGCGGGAAGCAAAGTTTGTGAATACTTTAAGATTACAATTGAAACTAACGAAAAAAAAATTAAAACTTGAATTTTGTATTAGAATTAAGATTTAAACCATGTAGGTAATTGCTGAAACACTGCCAATGAACTGTACGTGTGAAATACGTAAATATTTCTTTCACCATCCTATTACCTGTGTTGAAAGTATATGGAAATTGCGTAGTTGGTGTATATCGGTACCTACTGTGTTCTATCATTTACAAAGAACTTGGAATTTGACCCTTTGATGTTCTCACCACTTTGGGAATTGGCTATTCGCTTCCAAGAACAATCAATTGACTGTTCTTGATTCAGTAAGGTTTCTTGTTGTGTTTTCTTTATGTTGTGTCCAAAATATCTTGTCGCTGAGTGACTTATTTTAAGTGGAAGGCAGCACTTGATAATGTTGTAGTACTGTGTTCGATAATTCTATAAATAGTTAACGTAAATTTTGAAACGTGCACAATACTTTTTGTAACTATGCTGCTTTTCTTTTTATCCCAAGACTGGCTGAGCCTTGGCGAATTCTAAGTCTGACTTACACAAACCTCATACTGAATAGTTTTATCCCAAGTCTGGCTGAGCCTTGGCGAATTCTAAGTCTGACTTACACAAACCTCATACTGAATAGTTTTCTTTTATCCCAAGTCTGGCTGAGCCTTGGCGAATGCTAAGTCTGACTTACACAAACCTCATACTGAATAGTTTTTCTTTTATCCCAAGTCTGGCTGAGCCTTGGCGAATTCTAAGTCTGACTTACACAAACCTCATACTAAATAGTTTTATCCCAATTCTGGCTGAGCCTTGGCGAATTCCAAGTCTGACTTACACAAACCTCATACTTAATAATTTTTCTTTTATCCCAAGTCTGGCTGAGCCTTGACGAATTCTAAGTCTGACTTACACAAACCTCATACTGAATAGTTTTTTAAAACACCACACTCCGTTAAAACTGTAAATACAATATAATCTCCACTTTATTTTTAATTTATAAGATGATCCGTATTATCCGAGATATACATAGTATGAGCTGATTCTGTCTCTATCAATTTGAAAAATTCGACATATATTGTGTACAGTTTTTCTTTAAAATAGTATTATTATGTGTTACTTATACTGCTTTCTGTTAGGAACTGCCAATGACTGATATAGTAAAACCGTTTAAACAATGAATAAGGCTCATATTTTTTTTGAAAGAGGAAAGCAATATGACTTAAAATAACGATATTGGCTATTCAAAAAATCAGTTATTAGCGGCGATAACAGGTCTGAGTCCATAGTTTTGTTGAAGTCGCAGTATTATAAAAATATAATACTAAATTTTTACCGGCACATTTATATTTTTATTTTTGACATTTCCTTTTTTCTTATTTCTTTGGGAGGTTTAACACCGAGAACCTCCCTCTATGCCCCATATTATGCCCTATGATTATGTGGGCCTATAGTACGTACATACTGTAACCAGTAAGGGTTATGTGATTTGTAAAATATTATCCTTTCACTGAATAAGAAAACCAGTCGGAGTGGTTAGAAAATTTCACAGATTGACAAATTATTTACCACCTAATCAGAAAAGAGAATTTAGATCTTCATTAACTGTTATATTCTTATACCATGTTCAGCAAAAATGTATTGAGACTGGTTCTAGCTCTTGATGTTTGGGAGAATAAAATTTTAATTGAATAATAACAATTTCTATTATAATACTTATCACCCAGGGTATAAAATGATAAAATTTTGATTATCACTGCAGACGAAGAAATATGATAAAATGGACAACCACAGTAGAGATTAAATAAACTTTTGACCAAAGTCGTGAGAGTCGTTTGTGTCAATAATTATGTCAGTGGCAACAAAATTACATAATTACAAAGGAATGAGTAACTTAATTTATTCGAGTTGCCTGATACTTGTCAGTAGGAAGTGTACTGAGGTAATTAAAATGTTGATTAGATACAACCTGAATTCCAACAAGAACGTTAATAAAAATATGGGAACATCGGTAGTTGCTAGCAACGCCAACACGCTACTGAAGATGGATTCCACAAATCCATCAGTCTCAAGAACCAAGGTAAAAAAGATAATAATCTCCGACTGTGGAAACCAAAGAACTATTCTCCACAGAATAAAAAAAAATTGATTGCTTTCATGTTTCATGAGCTGCAATAAAAGACCTTTTGTTAAAGTAGGCCTACGTAAATAATAAAAAGTGCTTAGCTACTTTTGACATATAGACTCTCTCTCTCTCTCTCTCTCTCTCTCTCTCTCTCTCTCTCTCTCTCTCTCTCTCTCTCTCTCCTATGGCACTACAGCCCATGTTGGGCCCTGGACTCCTTCAATCTTTCCCACCATCCTCCTCCAGGAACGCACTTTCAGTATTTCTTTCGCACCCTCATCCACCGTGTCCTCCCATCTTCTCCTCAATCTTCCCACTGGTCTTTTTCCGTGGATTCTGGTTTTCAATAGTTTTCGTGGTATTCCGTCTTCCCCCATTCTGGCTACATGACCAGCCCACCTTAGACGCTGTAGTTTTATGTATCGAGTTAGCGGTGGTTCTTTATACATTTGATACAATTCAAAGTTATATTTTATTGTCCAGCCATATACGTCATTAACTGGTCCCAGGATTCTTTGTAATATTTTTCATTCAAAGATATTTTGACATATAGATAGGGTGTAGAAAATTAAGACACCCTAACTTTTCTTTGTGAAAAGTTAAGACAAAACGTAAAATTCCCACTGGTCATGTTTTCATTGAGATGGACGCACAGTCTGAAGTAACCAACAGGACATTTCCCGAACGAGTAGCACAATTTGCTCCGTATTTTGCCCAGATTCTGGAATTAAACAAATTTTCCTTAAAATCGCGCATTATACAAAACAAAATATTTTGTATGGCCCTGAACGTTTAATTGATTTTACTGAAAAGTCGGAAACAAATAAGCTTTGATTTTGCTATATACACGAATTTTCAGAAACGTTAGTTCACTTGAAGGAAAGAATTTTTTCTAAACAGTGCATGCCACTATTTTTATTCAATAAATTCAATAACTAAGATACTCATGCGTGTTAACCAGCACTTTAGTTTGGTTACCTCAGCATCTGTACGGTTGAATCTGATGTTTAGTCAAACCTGAACACAGCACCACACTACATATATATTGAATGTTCAGTATATAACTTTATTTGCTAAAATAATATTATCTCTCTCACCTCTGCTACTGTATGTCGTCAATTGATTTCTCATGGTCGATATTTCTACTGGCACATGTACGTATAAGGTGTTCGCTTCCCTTTCTGGAACTGGGTCAAATGCACAACACAACACTACCATCTATACTGACACCACCAACATCTACATCACTTACAGTGAGGAATCACTTCTGCCGTACTGTATCTACAAAGAGTTGTAATGGTCCGTCTGTAATTATCACAATCTTCCTTACGTATCACGGTACATATTCGTTTTTATGGCTTATAGATATTCGTGTTCACACACAAACATTCAGGTTCTTTACACTTACCTATTGTGTTTTTTTACTCTTCGACTTGGGCTTGAGCTTTATATTTTCATATGCTTTGTCCTCTTTGGAAGTCAACGTTCAATACTTACAAACTGTAACTTGTTTCGAATTTTGCCGACTTTAAATTAAAGCTTTCTGTCTACAGACTCTAAAATTGTCCCCTGTTTTCTGCTCTTTCTGGAGCTGATAACGTTGTGATCGCCGGAGATCTGTTATATGATGTATGATGAATTTGCGGTATAAGATGTAAACTCTATGTAAAACTGGACGTAGAGACGGCTGTGATTTGACTGTTTTTTGTTAGAGATGTACGCAATATGGCTTAAAATAACGATACTGACTAATCAATAATTAATTTGTAACGGCATAATAGGTCTGAATCCATAATTTTGTTGAAGTTGCAGCAATTTTATCAGTTTCTAAAAATGTATCGTATATCAGCTGTTATGATAATAATAGTAATTGAGAAACAGAAACGTGTGCGGTGATGGCGTCTCTTTAGTTCTACCCGCCAGTAGTGCTCAGCTACGCCACTACGAGCTGGGGGCTTTATGTATGTGCACTGAAAGCAGTCAGTCCACAGACTAACTAGTGTTATTGCCGGTTAGTTTAAACTCTTTTTAAAGTACTTTATCAGTTCAAAACACGCTCCGTTGTTATGACGGTCAATTACCGTTCTGAGCAATTAGTTTTAGGTATATTCTCTGCACTTGTCAGAATGTCTTGTTAGGGGGCGCAAGAACCAGGGTGTGTTATGATATGTGATTCGCTCATAAGCTCGTAATAGTGACTACCCACACTTCGTAATAGCATTCAAATAGAACAGATTACCTTAAACGTTTTCGTTTACTAATACAATAGGTAGGAGATCATATGTTAATCCTACTCGATCCAGTAGCTACGGACTACTTTTTAAATGAGCCAAAACAGTGAACTAAATAAAATGGGTTGGTCTTATCACAAGTCGGGCGGGTTATATACTGTCACGCCATCACACAACATGCTACGTGTTTCTCGGCTATTCCAGCGGAGCCCGGGTATAATGTGTGTGCGCGTACATATCGCTGCTACTTCGAGATGGAGGACAATCACGTGACACTTGTCACGCGTCAACCACCGGGGCTGTTCCAGACTTCACCGGTCCGCGCCCGCTGTGTTCAAGGCCGCAATCAATCAATTAGGCTCTAGTTTTTTTTTCTAGTAGACATCTATTATGGAATATTCTGGATCTTAGCAGGGTATAAATACAAGACTTCAGCGATGCTAAGTTCAGTTATTGTCACCGATTTACACAGTGCGTTTTTAGTGGCGATTTATTCCAGCGCGCTTCGGAGTATTGTGGCGAAGTGGTATGTGTTTTATAATTGTGCGGGACAATTGTAATACAATTGTGTTTTATATTAGTTGACATTTTTATTGCGTGTGAACAATTTTTATTTGATTTGTTGTAAGAGAGTATGTTATGATTACAAACTTTTTAATTGTGATAATTAAAGCTGATGTATGATTAGTGACTTAATTGCTTTCTTGTATTTTGTTTTCCACTGTAGCATACGGCGATCAGCAGACCGTCGTAACAGTACATAAGCCAGATATCTTTCTTAGCTCGTACTTACCTATTGTAGATCAAATCTATTATGGAGATACCGAACAAACTATTGTAAACAATATTAGCCGTTTTACATAATGTAATACTTAAAAGGGAAAAATGGTAGATTGTTGTTGCTCAAGAATTCATACATTGTAAATATACATTATTTTATATTATTAAAAATGTTTATGTAAGTTTGTATGTAACCGGAACTTTTAATTATCGATGATTATATGGTCGCGATAATTCTTTTTGTTTTGTAAAACCAAGAAGAAAACAAACACCTGAAGTGAGTACAGGAAACTTAAGAATAGTCCTTTATATAAACTAAGTAGGTCTACTGTCTTTGAAAATATCACTTATAAATCAATAAACCAGTGAGCTGAAAACAAATCTCGCATACCGCCTTCATTTCGTGCATCCTATTTATCAAGTAAAAAATAAGTTGCTGGTCTCAGTAAAATAAATTTCATCAGTCATAAAAATATCATGGTTATCTTAGAGACCAAAGAGACTGGTCGGAATAAATATATCAGATATATGCTTATTATGATGTGTTATTCTGTGTGTTATGCTGAATCAATTTTTATTAAAATTTTGTATTGTAGATGAAAACCGTGAGCAACCGACAGTGATTTTGGTATTGTCAAACGACTATTTGTTTGGATAGTAACCAGTTAGAAAAATAAATTAAAATAATACTTAGGCCTACCCAAAATAAATATGGAGCTGAAAATTTTTCTTATGTGCAACACTGGATTCAATAGAGCCATAACTATACTAGCTTTCTATCCATTGTCTTGTAAACAACTATATCTCGGTAAAATATGTTTGAATATATCGTTAGAAAAATAAAATAAATTCATAGGCAAATTACAGAAATGAGTTAAAGCCCAATTCCACAGGCGTAAAAAAGAAGAATCTAAAGTTTAGTTTGCTAACTAGATGAGAAAGATACCTAAACATGAAAGGACTTGACCTCTTAAACGTACTAAAGGTCAAAATGTACCTATTAAATTCCAATTATACGAAATTACATTCACAGTAATTTTCTTTCTGAAGTTTCCCAGCGATTTTCCTCAATGTTATGTTTCTTGTACATACCACTTTTCAATCACACATATTTTCTTTGTAGAAAATGTCAATAAAGACAGGAGATGACGTGAAAAGCAAACGACAAATATGGCGTCTACAGAAGAAAAGAAAATAACATTTATCGCTACGTCAACAAATGTCAAGGCTCAAGTGATATAATAATGATATCAAGAATAAAATATTTATTTATACTAGAATTGCGGCCGACAGGTAGAATGTACTGAATGCGACTCTGTGTGTGTGAAATTTAATAAAGACAGATACTTATAAAAAACATAGGCTATACGATTTGCAATTAATATAGGCCTACGAGTAAATGTTATGAATAAATATGAAAGAATAAATGTTGGATAAATATTATGAATAAATACAACAGTTTTATAAGGGTTCCTTTACTACTATATTTATTTTAAAGTTTTGATTATGAACAAAATTTTCTAAGTAAAACATTTTTGAACCCTCCGAAAGACACCCTATTGTAGTACCAATGTTAACAAACGTTATAACTTTGACTGAACACTCACCTTATTACTCTGAGAATAAGGTATTTACAAGGTAAAATAGGGTGCCAGTGTTGTGTGTCAGGTAAGCAGAAACCAGCTTATAAAACAAGAAAGAAAGAAAACTTAAAGAACTTTCTGGAATTATTTCACGTTTTAATTTCACTAATTTATATTGCAGCTGAATAAACTGTTGCGAAGCAGAAGTTGTACACACGCTAAAGGCGTTTCTACGATTTTTCAAAGCGTGCTGCACTAACTTAATTGGAATTTGAGGAAACATTTGTTATTGAAGTATTCTATCAACGGAAGATAACCTGAAACCGAGAATATAAACAGATATATTGCGGTAGACGAAAACAGTCAGTTTGTATCTTTTTATAAAATATCCGTGCTTCGCGACGCAATTCAAAGTATTTATTTTAAATAAACGAGAGTCAGTAAATTCAGTTCTTTTTTTTTTTTTTTTTTAATAAATATTTAAGCAGACACGGAAATTGGGCATTGTATATTGTTGAAGAACAATTTTTTAAGACTTTAGATGTTAGACTCGGTAATTTTTTACCATCTCTAGATTAGATTTTCTTCTACCAAAAGGTACATACCTACACAAACACTCATCCTTCAAGTAATCATATTGATACGTAATGCGGAAAAGTGTTACGCCATTTCAGTACATTCTACGTGTTTCTGGGCTATTCCAGTGTAATCCGGCTGTAATGCTGTGTGAGTACGTGATTCTCAACATGCGTTAGCGAGATTGTTCGAGACTCACCGGTCCGCCCGCGCTGTGTGCAAGACCCCACTCAATTACGTTATGGTGTTTTCTAGTAGCGCTGACGCGTAGTATGGATGATTCTGGAATTTCAGCGGGGTATAAATATAGGCTTTTGTCAGTTTGAATTGCGATTTATTCCAGTGCGTTAGAAGTATTATGGCGAGGTGTTACGTTTTTTGTAATTGTGCGAGACTCGTTGACATTATTATGGCGTGTGAACAATTTTTATTTGATTTGTTGCAAGAGACTATCTTGTTGATTACAAACTCTTTAACTGTGATAATTAAAGCTGGTGATTAGTGACTTAATTGGTGTTTTGTATTTTGTTTTCCACTGTACCATACGACGATCACTAGACCGTCGTAATAATATTATGTAACCACGTGGTCGAGAGAATTGAGGATGCACAGGCTCATATTTATCAGCCGATGGTTTTATGAATGTAGATTTCTAACCTAATTAATATCAATGTGGAATAATAATTTTGTACGTATTGAAGTCGTAATATAAGCTAATGGTAAAGTTCCCTAAATCAGCATAAAATTTGAATAGGATGCACCTCAACACTTGGTGTCACCTCTGTTTAACGTGGGTAGTTTTTATTTTACCGTCAGTAAGGACAGTAAGGATTTGAATTTGTGGTAGGTTAGTAGGATAAAAAAGGTATATAATGTCTCAAGCACTTGAAATTTTAGAAACAAAAAGAAGCTGATAGAACAGGCAGATTAGGTTTGACCACTGTGTCAACACATCACATCAACGCAACAATATGTATGCAACAGTGGTTTCCAACAATGCGTATTTGGATCAGTCATGCAGGCACAGACACGAGTTCATTGACCCAAACTAAAACAAATGTGTTAAAAAGCGTTGTTTTATAGTGAGTCTTATAGCGCGGTCGCCAAGTGCACAAGAGAAACTAATATAGAGTTCCAATATTTAATCCCTGTAACTACATCTATTTTGATATCGTAGGTTAAATAATGGTAACGATAACGAGAGTTTAGAACTTACAGACGATTAAACAAAATTTATTGTGTTGGAACCGCGTGCATACTACGGAAAATGCAAGCAAAGACACAGATTCAGAATGTAATTTCTCTAAAGTTTTACAACTTCTAAAAGGAGTTAGGTTTCTTTAGCCATACGAATGACTTACGAAAAACTCATACTTTGATTATACTAGGAGGGGTAGTTCAAACGTTGTTTCGATTTGGCCATATTTTTCTTTGTTGGAAGTTGACGGCTACACTGCTAAACTTCTGTTTCCGTCAGCTGTAGTAATGTTTTCTAGTGTATAGAAACTGTTAGAGCCATTAAAGTAGAAACTCTATATAATTTACAAGTAGAGTCCAAATTAGATATCAGGGCAGTAATTTGTTTTCTGTGGGCGAGGAAGTGTAACCCTACTGAAATTCATCGCCAATTGAGAGAAGTGTATGGTCACAGCGTTTTCTCGTCATTACAAAATGGTGCGTGTCTAAATTGGCTGCACTTAAATCGAGGATTACGGGCAGAGGAGGCCTTCAACTTCGACAACGGACGACAACGTTGAACGCGTTTATCGATTGTTACTTGTAAACAGGCCAACATCAACAGTAGACAAAATTGTGGTTGAATTGGATATTTCGCATGGACGTTTGCAGTACATCAGTTTGTACAGGGAGTCAATCAATGTAGCAGGATATCTTGCACCCCAGCTGGTATTGCTCCCTGAGGATCTTAATAATGATCGCTAAGATCTGATTAGGCGCGCGGTCTGTACTACGTTGCTGACAAAACGTTCAAGAATACGTACGTATACGTATTTGGCGATATGCCAGAAGATGATGGGAAGCATAGAATCAGTTGGCATAGGCGATAGCCGCGGATGCCAGCGGCCGAGTTGTTCCTACCGATGCCCTTACAGGGACTACAGGTATGGAAAGGAGGCTAGTTTGTAAACTTTCAGATATACCGGATACGGTCGACAGCTCAGCGGAAGTAGCTTTAGCAGTATCTTGTTTCAGGCTGCTGAGGTTGATGGGAACATCATCTTGAACCTCTATCCAAGGTACTTAGGAGCTTAGGGGCCTTAGGGGCTTCCCTTGCAATGTATGCACGGGAGCGTAGAATGTGCTAGCTTACAGTGTAGAGCGTAGAGCATAGATACCACGACAGGCGTAGGGTGGTGGCCGCTTTCGATAAGATACCAAGCACATGCTTCGTCTGCAGCTGTCGAAGTTTAACAATATCAGTGCTAAAAGAGGTCATAGTGCAAAGATGCGATGCTGCCTGTCAAAATTTTTTATGTACGAGATATAACTAAATAAAACAGGAAGGTAGGTTTTAACGTTAAATTTAATTGATTTGGAAGAACGTTGCTTGCGTATTGTTATATACTTTAAGTATACTAAAATGGTTTACTTTAATTTTGTTTGGTAATTACTGTAGGAGTTACTCAGATAGCTGTTCAGTTACAAAGTTTCCAGTGAATCCGAGATCTCCTTGAGACTTCCCTTTTACTAGTAAAAGTTTGTCTTGATAATACTTGTTACCCTTACAAATAGTAAATAACTTGCGCTCGGTAATATGCCGTATTTTCTATTTGTATCCTCTCTTGTATCGTCGTGTGTATGGACCCTTCATTATCTATCATATTAACCATGGATCTGAACTTATTAACTGCATCAAATGAATTATCCTTTATGCATAAATTATATAAATTTCTTCTCCTCTCTGATGCCGGAATTAGTATGTACTTAGTTTTGCTGATATTTACATTCAGTCCCATTCCAGCGGATATTTGATTCATGCGTTTGGACACCTCAACTAGCCGTTGTCTTGATTTGACTATTATCACAATATCGTAAGCACATAACTGGCTTTTCCCTTTTACCAGTAGGCTTCTACATTTTTACGCCTCATATTTCTCTCTTGTTGTGTGACTTCACTTCACTTTTCTTGTCTGCAAAATTTTATACGTAAAGAAAATTTAAGTATCTTTATTATTCTCAAATCCATGTTCGATTAAACTTTGTGGAGTATAAAGTATTTCAAAAACTTTTAGTAAGCGTTGAAATCCATATTCAGACAACTTAAAAAACAAACTTCTGTTATTTATTACATTCTATGAAATGAATACGAAAGAACATGAAATTCAATCCTATTTTTTTTATTATGTTATTATGAAAATGTTGTTTTTATACAATAAAAATTATTTAGCGGTATACTAAATCAGTTGATCGCATAAACACGTACTGAGAGAATTTTAGTAAAACGAAAATTCATAATGCGTTAAATTTAAGTTTGGATGGTAAGACAGTCTATCACTGCACCTTAACTTTCTTAAAGTCCCCTTACTTAAATAGCATTAACAGTCTCTGTGTTTGTTTACGATTCAATTAAAAAACACTGCATCGCATAGTACCGTAACAAAAAGTCAAAGCTAAAACACAAACTTACAGTCTTTTTTATTTAATTATAAATCTTAATCAATTTATTAATATTATAAAATTGAAATTATTATATACAAAACAGAACACCAATATTGTCGCTTTAAAGTACCAGTCACACAGTTAGATAATGTTAATTTGACTGAATGTGATCATATTGCTGTATTTGTTGTTGTTATTACTCATGGACTCAGACAGATAGCTGTTTAAACTTATTGTCTAATAAGTAATTTGTCAATTTTTACTTAATTTATGATATTTTATTTTAACCACAAAGCCCTCGCCATTAATTTGTTTCAAGCTCTGTAATTAGGAATATGTAATATACTTATTCGGCTTACAGGTCAAATTTTACTGAGGCTGATAATACTTCCTTTTATGTATCACCTTTCATATAGTAGATAAGTAACTGGCGTTCTCAGTCTGTACAAAATATTTTTACCTTTCCTCTTGCCATCAATCTAAGTTGTGACTCAGATTACTGCCAAACGTCGATGTCGAGCTTCTTCGTGTCCCACACAGTCCCCGCTTTGAACTGGAACTCTTAAAAGTCTCTTTATTCTCTTTCGCCAGAGTAAAATTAATTATATTAAAACAATTAACTTTTGAATCAACGACTATAGTATATTTCACATCAACTAATTTTTTGATGAACGCAGGACAACTAATACAAAAGTGCACGTAGGACTGTAAACATGCAGGCCTATATAAACACACGAGAAAGATATACATGTTTACAATTGCAATTTTAAACTGATCTAGTTAAATAAAAACGATCGTGTCTCATCGAGAAGAAAGTAAATAAATGGTTACAGAGACTGGGAACTAATTCAGGATACTCCTTTTCATAAGCGTAAGTACTTGATTCCAATCAGTGAAGTGGAAACAACTCTGACGTACCACCTCCACGGATGCATCCTATTTATCCAGTAATCAATAACCTCTCGCTTCCAATCTCGCAGTTTATAGTATTCACAGCAATACCGTTGTTATAACAGAGACCGCAGGAGATCGTCATCATAAACTCATCAGGTAAGTGCTTTTTATGTAATGTGGCTTTGTAATTTTTATTGAACCGCAGAAATTGCCATGAAGGTGGATTAAAGCACGCAAAGAAAACAACAGGCACAACATAAAATGGAAAAGGCAACGTGGAAGACAGAATGTTAAATAACAGACATAACGGAATGACAATGGAAAAGAGGATGTGAATATAACTTAAATTCCTGAATAACCAGAGTCGACGTGAATACAACCAGAATGAGTCAAAACAGGTTAGTGAAGACTGTGAAAAATAACGAATCGTCTAGAAAAAGGAGAGTTAGGAGACCTGAGAAGATATGGCGTCAAATCATGTAAGAAACTGATGGCACTGAGATAGGAGTGCCCTCTTACAAGATGGAAGAACAAAAAGAGACCAAATACTTTCAAGGTAGATACAAGTTTTAAAAACGTGGGAACAAAATAAAATTTGTCTTCCCTACAAAATAAGGAAGGACAAAATTTATATATATACAATAGTAAATCTGGCAGCATTAAAATTGTTTTTCGTATCCTAGTTTTCAAAAGTACTTATCTTCCCATTGTCCTTCTCGGATGTTCCTGTCTCTCATGAGTGATGTGATGTCATATTTTTAAGGTTTTCTTGGCTTTCTTCATCTTCCTTGTTCTAAGAGTATTCACTTTAACAGTTTTTAGCCACCTTTTCTCCTTCATCGTATGCATTGTAGACTTTTTGCTACTGTTGTATCAACTTATTTATCTACCTAAACCCATCAGCTCTCTAATTGTCTCATTTTGTATACTGTCACATAATATAAGTCCCATACTGGCGTCTGTCTCCAGAATCCCATTTTCGTAGCTTTGAGTCTGTCTTTCGCTTGTTGCGTAGTTTCACAAACATACGCGCCATATGCAACTATATTTTCCACTATTGTCTTGTAAGTGCTTCTTTAATATCTTTACTGACCCACTTTGTTTCAAAAATCCGAGTTTATTTGCCTAATTGTTTTCCTTATCCCATTCTGTGTCCGATCACTGCATCACTTGGTCCTTTCTTGTTAGAAGTCTCAGCCACATAGGTTGACGAATGTACACCCTTTACTCTTCTTTTTATTCGAGAAAAGCGTGCTATTACCAAAAGTCAAATACTGCATGCTGTCCAGCTTTCTCAGCATTTAATTAATGTCATCGTCGTATTCCGCAATTACAACCTGATCATCGGCAAAATAAGTGAAAACTGTCAACTCTTTCCAATTGTTATTCCCACATTTTGGCACTCACGTCTCTAAATCATTAGTGTGAATGGAAAGTATGTTTTGAATAAAGTTGCAAAGACTACAAGAAAAATTACTTCCAGCGTTATCTTTTCTAATCACATAGCCTTTAATGAACGTATGACACCTCACCCATATACGCGTATATACTATATATGTTGTTACTGTGACCGCACCACTAAAAATGTGTGTATATGGAGATGTTAGTATAGCAACTGTGTAACCAAATGTACATGTTCCATGACTATTATAGTCCTCTAGAATGGTGGAATATACAAGTCTTTTGACAGCTATCACGCATTTGCTTACACTTCCGGTATCCTTATAAATACAGAGCAACTGCAGTTGAGTGGTAAGATCTGCGAATTTTCTTACGTCCATTAGAGTGCGGTATTAGTGCAAGTCTCAGCAGTTGTAATTATGTAATTGTATTGCGATAATGTTAACTATCAACGTGGTGATTATTATTAGCTTTTGCGTTTACCATTTGTCACATATCTGGGTAAACCGTGAGAATAAATGTAATGCGGGCATGTTTTGTAGGGTTACTAACAAAAATTGTGTTATTATCAGGGCTATATGTTGTATGTTATTATGTTAAAAATAAGATCTCGTTTATATGTAGACTAATAATTCATTTCAAAGAATTTCCGTATAAAATTATTTGGATTGCAACAATGTATAAATCAAGAACCTCCACCACCACCACCACCATCATCATCATAATCATCGTCATCGCCATCGTTGTCATCGTCGTTGTTGTCTTCGTCGTCATTATAAGCTTCAAGCACACCAGGTATAGCGATATGTTGCAAACTTAAAGAATCTAATTTTAGCATATCAATCCATTGTTACATTACATACCCTACATTCATAAAGTCTATTGATTTATTCAGTAATATATATTATTAGAAATGTTGTCATAGACTATTCTATGTTCATTACATTTCTACTCGCTCCTACAGTGATCAGTTCACAGATTCAAGCTGCACATTGCCGGTTCAGGTACAAATTGCAAGCTTTACCTTATTTGCATCTTTTTGTTTCTGTTTTTTGCTGGCAAGTTTTCCAACGGAACAAGATCCACTATTGTGAGTACTTGTGTATCATTTCCGTAAAATACTAAAGGTTGGACAGAGTTACACTAACTTCAATTGCTGTCTCTTTTCTAGGCTTGTTTCTTACTTCTCTGCCTACTGTACGGTACATTTTGTTAAACTTTCTGAAATGAATGATGCCACTGTCGAACCTTAACTTGAGTCTTAGAGGGATATATCCACAAGAGACCGTAGACTCTGCTTACTACGATTATGCTTACGACCGTAGATTCTGCTCTACCTCAAATTGTGTTCCTTTCTAACCTAGCCAACTAAATTAATGCACGTTGGATAGTCTTCTCACTGTTTGATACTCTCATCTGATCGTCCGGAAACAAGAGAGTCACATTAGATTTATTCTAGTAAGTACATTTATCAATTACGAAAGTCCTTAATTTATCCTATATGTTTTATTTCCAACGTGAATTTTATTTTATTTTACGTTCAACATATATCTGCTACTTCAATAATCACTACTATATGCACCAGACCTCTTGTTGTTCAAGTAGAATTTAAGTGGTATAGACATCGTCAGTATTCATCCAGTAATATATTCAGTAGGAGAAGTAACAGCAATTGTATAAGGTTATTGACTTTCAACAATAAAATAAAATATATTTTACTATAATTAAGTGTTTGTAAGAAAATATAGACAATTGAACGTTTTAAAAGTACAATTTTAATTATAAATGAAACAATAAATCGGTTTTGTTCAATAATCGTTTTTCTTATAGTTGCAAGTTTTGTAAGGAAGTCTCTACATGCAATCCTCTCAATTTAAATATTAAAATTTCTAAATGTATTTCACTATTAGATATAACAATCTGCTATTAGTAAAACTGCTTTGAAGTAAAAACAATTTTGAATTTTTTCCAATAAAGGAAAAGTATATTTCTTGTTTTATTTTTTTTTATTTTCATTTCATACATAATAAGTTATAATGTAAAACGTGTACACAATAATTCAGACTGCAACTA
This sequence comes from Magicicada septendecula, assembly GCA_034769895.1. Classification (NCBI taxonomy): domain Eukaryota; kingdom Metazoa; phylum Arthropoda; class Insecta; order Hemiptera; family Cicadidae; genus Magicicada; species Magicicada septendecula. The sequence continues at coordinate 158,612,664 of CM068367.1, forward strand.
ACTCTATGAGAATAAAATTTCAGTTCTATTGATTGAGATCCTAATGGAAAAGAGAGAATATTAATTAATTTTATTCCAAATTTAATTAAGAAAGTTGTGTTAATGGTTATAATCGCAAACAGCATTATCACTCTTGCACACCACTATAGAAAAGTTATTCCGATTCTAATGTTTGTAACTTTATTCCTGTAAAGAAAAACTTTGGCTCTTTTTTTATAATAAAACTCGTATTCCAAAATTCTTATTTTTATGTATTAGTTATCATTTTATATGAAAACAGGTTTAAACGACTAAAATATGGTGCTTTTCTGTTCAACGTAGAATAAGGTAGAAAGCACTCAATGTAATAGACAAAACATCAAAAAAATGTGTGAGCCAGCAGATATCGCTATGCACGATAGGTACATACATTGTAAAAATAAACGGGGTACTCTACGGCCATGACATTAAAGGTAATGGCGTTAACACTTATGGTACCATAAATTTACTGATAACGGCAAACTGCTGTTTGAAAAATATTGGACGTTGTTAACAGTGAAACCCATCGTCGCAGCACTACGTTTAACTGAAATTTACTGCACTGTGTAATGGTTTGTTCTACTTGCAGCTTATAGTTGTAACTTACTGGCTAAGCATGTGTACCGGTTGTAACACCTGTTCTGCTTGATAATGGTCATCCAACAGACGTTTTTCCGATCGTTTTGCAAAAAACTATAAACCCTACATTATAAATTATGGATCCTCCTCGTAGGAACATAAAAAGTTTACTTTCTATGTTTCAATGAAATGGTTAATTTATAATATAAAAATTAATTTGTTAAATTTTAGTATCTGTTTAAACCGCTAACAGGAGTTGGAATCGGTGTGCGTCAGGTAGTTAGTCATTAGTGGGTCAGTAGTTAGAGTCATTCGAACACAAACAGGGTAATATTTATGATGGAAATAACAATGACATAGACATAGTTATTTTAGGCAGACACGTGAGTACTAAGGAAGTGGAAATTTATCTGCAAATTTACGGTAGGCTTACCTACGAAATCGTCCACGATGGAGTTGGTTTCCAAAACGTTCTTTCAAGGCTCGTCTTAATACACCCTCGAACTAAGAACTGGAAGAACTGTTGTGTGTGTGTGTGTGTGTGTGTGTGTGTGTCTGTGTCTGTGGGGGATATGTTACTCAGACATCCTTTTCGTGACTGTATGAATCTATAAAGACGATTGTGCAAAGATGGAACAATTGCACTGGGAATCAAAGGATCCTGTGTTAAAAATGATATTATTGTAAATTGTCGGAAAAAACATATAACATCTAAGAAGATCGAACTTAATCACAAGGTCAGAAACATCTACTGGCTGATAGGCAGAAAATCACGGTTAAGTCTCGTCAACAAACTGTTGTCTATAAAGCAATTCTTAAACCGGTATGGACTTATGGTATTCAACTTTGGGGTACTGCTAGTACGAGAAATATTGAGATTATCCAGCGCTTACAGCCCAAAACTTTAAGATCTATAGTCAACGCTCCATGGTTTGTCTCCAACAACTCTATACACCGCGACTTCAAAGTTCCAACCGTGAGAGAAGAAATTATGCGCCTCTGCAGGACTCACATCTCCAAATTAGGAAAACATCCAAACCACCTGGCAATTAATTTTTTGGATAACAGTGAAGATATTTATAGGCTAAAAAGGCACAAACTGTTAGACTTACCATTCAGATTTAATTGATAATGTTTCTCTGTTTATATCTGTATTGTAATGTTTGTGATATCTGTTCTGTTCTGTTCTGTGTTTTGTATTCGTGTCAATATTAAGTGTTAATGTCAACCTGTATGTGGGCCCAGTGTTTAAAATTTTAACTTACTGTATCATGCCAGCAGCAAGTAGAAGTGATTTTTGTTCATTTGATTACATGTTATTATGATTTAGTTTTGTAATTTGTGTATCTCTTTAATCTACTAACAAAAACAAGAAGAGCTGTCAATGGTCAACTCTTCATAATCCTGTATGCGTGTTGTCAGCCAATTTATTCAATGTTCGCTTAGTCGAACAGATTACAAATCTCCAATAAATTGAAAAAAAAAACTAGTCACTGCCAGCTGTATTCAAGATCTTAACGTCTTCATGTTATCAAATTTGGTCACTTCTATTAATGAAAGTAAGAAAGACAGTTAAAACATTGTGTTTTAATATTGTCACAGCGACTAAGAAAACTGAGTAAAACAACTTCTAACATTGAACGCGTAGCTGGTTGCGAAACTGAACGTCATTATTCAAGAAATTACAATATCGCACCTTGAAACGTAGAGGGCCACAAGTGCTAAAAGACACATTTGTGGGAAATCGAGTTTTAAGTTTCAAATGGTTTTTAAAAACTGATAAGCGCATATTCATAAAACATTTTTTCATTCATTTTAATAAAATTTAATTCTTTAAATGCTGTTATAAAAAATTTTCTGGTTTTCTATGACAGATAATTTTCTTGCACTTATGGCCATCTACAACAAAAATATATTCACCAATTGAATGTTCATTTTATTAAAAACAGCCATAAGTGCTATCAAAATAGTACACATTATCTGTTTTCTTCATAATTTTTTAATTATAGATGTTAAAATTTATTTTTATTGTTATTTTTAAACATCTTTTAATAACTGTAACGTAGTAAACATCATTTATTACAAGAGGCAAAATTAAGTAACTACTTAAAGTAATGAACAAAATATAATAAAATTGTTCTAAGGCTTTCACGGTCGGTATCAGTTGTATTAGAAGTATTTACCGAGCTGTTTGGCCGTGGTCTACGGTTTAATGACAAACCAAACGTTTCGACAGCACCACTGGCTGCCATTATCAGTGGAATTCAAAGAATTCATGACTACCTGAACGCGGGTTGTTAACGTTAAGAGGCTGTGGTATAATAAAAATAATCAAAAGTGTTAATTTTATTACTAATAGGTCTATTATTCTTTTAATAATGATAATAAGGCTAACAATATATAAACATCTAGTTTGAATATGTAAATTATTTCAATCCTTACAAAATATCGAATAAAATTACAGCTCACGTTCATCTGAATCTATACCTTTTTTTTCATTTGATGGCGTGTTAGATTTTCATACAATGAGTTATAATTGCTGTTTATAATTCCACTTTGGCAGAGAGGTATTAAATCTCATTTCTTGTCATCAGTTATTCCTGTTGGAGAGGTAAATGCATAATTCAATTTTGATAATGAAGGCTTGCTTCTTGTATTTTTTCACGTGTACATTTTCTTGTAATATTCGCCAAAGCATGTTTTGTAGAAAAATTGAAGAAGCGTTTGTTTCTCTATTCTGATTTCTCTTATGTCCAGGCAAGAAACTTTCTCATTACCTTTGATTACTGTAAAGGTTCCCAAACGTTTTGGAAGATTTTTGAAATCCATGAAGTCTGGTGTATCCATTTCTGTCACTTTGAAAGGACTGCCTTTCTTTTCAGCCGTTTGGATTATGGTAGCCCATTGTCCAGTACATAAATTGGTCCACTTTTCGGGACAAGCTTTCTTTGTTTAATTAATGCAAACAGTCTCTTTCATTCTGGTTGTGACCAGTTACTAAAAATTTATGTGTAATGCTTGAAATATTGCAACCAAGCACTGCATATATGTATAAGGCAATAATGTGTTTATTCTTTGTTGTCCTGTACAGTTATCGGAGTTAAAGGTAACCATCTCTCCTTTGCATTCATGTTGTAAAAACTGAAAAACACATGAACCGAATTCATTGAAACCCCTTTTGGCAGCACCTTCATGTCAAACATAGCAATGTCCTGTACTTTTCCCGATATCGTAAACTGTAAAATTCAGAACAAACTGACAGCCGCCGTTTATAATATACAACAGAAACGTTATCACAAGGATTTGGGAGGACTGCCTGTAAATCATAGAATTCTGTGATACACTTCTTTCCCTTTCCATTTTGGCCTTTTCTTTTTTGCTTAATTTAAATTCTTTACGATGATTTTTAAACTCAAATTGTAGAAATTCTTTTTCATATGAAATTTTACATTTCTTACAGAAAAAACACTGCTCTTTTCTTGGGACAAAAAGCTAATATTAAATTCTGTCAAGAAAATGTTGCTGTAGGCTGAGTAATTTCCATAACTTCTTGCTTGTTCCTGCCACTCCTTTACATAATTTCTGTGTAGATCTGCTAATGTTTTTCCACCACTACCATATTCTCTACTTGTTTGTTTGCGCAGGTAATGAGACTTAATTCGTGGTATAGAATTAATATGTTTTCTAACGTATTTATATTAAGTGTGAACTCTAGTGTAGGCTGGTTGTTGTGTTTGACAATTTCATCTTTGACAATTCCATCTATTGTCTTCTTGATATTATTCCTTATCATTTTGTCTCCTACTTTTAATGTATCCATGAAGAATATTTTACAAACAATGTACATTTCTAGAACTGCTTTAAAGTGGTAGGCCCTACATAACATTTATATTTCTTGTAGTGCCTTCTATAACTCTCTGATATTGAGGCCTTAATCTGTTCATACAGGTAGCTACAGCTCGTATATACTATCATTGTTTGTTAATCTCTACAAGCTTCCAAAAGTCTTAAAAATCTGAGCACGTTGGTCATCTTGAATTTGCTTATATTTATAATGGCAATTCCTCTGGCAATCTTTTCTCATTACCATTTCTTGTACATGGTTACCCTTTGAGTCTATGTGTGTTTCACCTTATTCTATTTCACCTTGGCTGCATTTCTCTTCCATTCACTTTCCCTTACTTTTCGTTTTTGTCCTCTTGTCTTCTGTTCATCTTGTACTTCGTTATATAACACTTGAAGCAAGGCTGTTTCAGAAATATTAAATAAAGCTTACCTCATTTATTTCATTTAACTTCACCTGAATCAGCAATGTTCTGTTTGAAAACATTCTGTAAAACTCGACACAATCCGACAAAATAATCTTTAACTTATTCATATGTTACACTAATGAAATGTGAAAGCTACAGAAAAAGTCAGGAAAGGGAACAAATGCTGCCAACTTAAGAAACTAAAAATATGCTCCTCTCATATATGGCCACAATTGCAGTTAATGCCATCTTCATTTAAAATCTTCCTAAATATAGTTTATTCTTTGAATGCAATACAGCCATAAGTGACATGTGGCTGTATTGCATTAAAATGTGTGTTCCAGATTTTTAACAGCATAAGGACACATTTTTATAGCAACTGTATATTTGATGGTATCACTTATGGCTCTATTTTATTTAATAGAGCTCTCTTTAATCAGTTAATATTGTGCCATAACTCAATTTCTAAATTTTTTCCAATTATGGCCCTCTTGCATTCAGTGTGCGATATGATACTTAATGAGATATAAATATCAAGCACGTTCCCACAGCATTGTAGAATGCAGAACAATGCTGCGTCCGGCCACCCACCGAAGCCTTTCTTCAGTAGTACAAAATGTTCGCTACGCGATGGCAGACCCCAAGCTGAGTTGTAAGGAATTTAGCCAAAACGTTTAGAGAAAAATCGTGTATCAATAGAAAGCAAACGACCACAGCCTGACAGCCCGATAGCTCTAAACTCATATAATGTTGACTCAGGCTGTGATATGCTCGTAATAGTGAAGCATACGCGGCACTGTAAACCGTTGATGCGTCATTAATAGCCGTGATTGCCGCCAAGACGGCAGCCAGGCATAGATAATTATCTAGACGCTTAATGACGTTTACTTGTGTAGTAACTTTGTAATTTTTACTTTTAAATGACATTAAATGTTTATTTCCTTTTACCAGCTATATGATAGGCTTGAAGATTTTCCTGACGCTTATAGCAGTTTATTGTGAACTTTACTAAGTTATTGTTTAGTACAGTAGAATTGTTGAATTATATGTGACATTGATAAAATTGTTAAATGAAACGTTTGATTTTCTTACTGTCTCTGTGTCGTTTTATTTGTACCGTAAATGTAGAAATCCTACTAATAAAATGGCTGCATTCTTGACAAATCTTCCTTTTTTAAATAAATTTTGTTAAGTCATCTATTTGTTTTTAGAAGCCAAAAATTATAGATTCGTATGCTGTTAAAAGAAAGAAACGTATGATACGTATAGGGCTATCATTTTTATATTATTTTATTAGAATGAAGTTAGTCGGGTACATATCAATGATATATTATTCATCAATTCATACTTTTTCGACCGTTCTTGTAAAAAATTGGCAAGGACCAATTTGAGTTCACCGGAGCGTGCAGAGTTGAATGAAGGAAACCGTGTTTCCAGTGTTGGAAATCAAAGAGCTCTGTGTAGCTTACGTATTTTTTGTGTGTGTGAATGTTCGAAGAAATACAAACAGGAAAGGAGTTTCTACGTTTTAGAGTGTTATAGGTTTAACCCACTTTGATTTAATGTTGTCCCTTCTGTTCTTGACATTACTACCACAGTCAGTGGGTCAGTCAACCGCGCAGCGATAACAAACCCTACTAAAATTTTATTTTTTCTTCTTTCTCCATTCCCACTCTACTTATTCGCCGAGTCTGCACTTCTCATTGTGTTTGTTGTCCTTGTCTGTTGTGTTTCCACTTCTCTTTCTCCCTCTCTCGCTCTCGCGCGCGCGTTCTCTCTATCTCTAACAATCTATCTCGCTCTTTCTCTTCCGCTTATAAATTATTTTAAAATGTTTAATAATTCGTAGAAAAGGAAACAAGGAAATTACAGGTCGTCTACAATTTTTATTATCATCGTCACAGTCACTAACGTGCCCTTCAAGCACATGTACATGTAATGTACTGTTCAATTCTTATGATTACTGGAGATTTCTTGCATATCCCTAAACAAATTAGCTTTGATACAAACAGTTTTTGAAATAAAAATTAGATACTATAAAGTAATGACCGTGCTGGTGCTGCCAGAGGTAGCGAATGTTGGGCACTAACAAACATTGTACCGACACAACTCCATTGAACCTACGCAGTCTGTTCGGAGTTGCAGCAGAAGGTGAGAGCAGGCCTTAGCACTTATAACATCAGTTAAGGGGTAAATGAATATAAGTCACGGTAGAGGCAACACATTATTGGAATGAACCCACACAGAATACGAAGAATCATAAAGAATTAAAACCCAATCCATGGGGGAAACGAGGTTTCTGACGGCTAAGTAGCAATGGTTTCGAAGAGGCAATGGGCCAAGTTCCTGAATCAAAAAAAAAAAAAAAAAAAATTAAATTGAATAGTTTTTGTGTTTTCAGACACTAAATTAGCATAGACTAACTTTAATTGTAAAGATGAAACTCCCTACCAAAATATTTTAAAAAATTCATTAATATTTTAATTTTTTTTTCGTTTCTGTTGTTATAATAAATATTTCAGCCGTCTCTCATGTCAAATGAAAACACATATTTTGGTAACCGATTAGGTATTACTAGATGTATTAAATATGAATCGCTTGTGAAGTTAAAGTAGGATCAGTTAGAGAACCACAGCTTGGAAACTTACAACCACTGGATATTCGAAGATAATCAAGCGAGATGCTCATCAGAAGAGATGGCTATCAGAAGAGATGCTCAACCGCACCGTCAATGCCTCACCTACGAAAACGTTCATGTCTGAAATTTTCTTGTTGTAATATAATAACGATCCGTAGTTACACCTGTTTTACTTATATTATTTATGTAATATTGTTTCATTGGTTTTAAATAATTAATCTGTGGTAGTCGGTGTTTCAAATTAAATTTTATCATTTGGTGGATTTTGTTCACGTTTCCTTTATGTTGTCCTTTTCCACGACTATTTTGTTGGCAAGGTTGCGTCTTGTTACTGCCTCATTTTTTCACCTACAACCTAAAACTAATTAGATTTTTACGCCATCAACAAAATCTATGTATACAAAGCATTCTAACTGTTAATGTAGATTACAGAAAGAAACATAAATATGTTGTTGTTAGCATATAGATATCTGTAATTTTTTACGCTATAGCAGCTTCAGCATATTTATTTTCCATATTGCATATGAACATAGGATTTATCGTCGTTGTCTACATATCATGGAATAGGACTAAAGCATGTAACGTTTTCTGTGCAACAATCTCTGCAAGGCCCTACATATACAATTTATTTCCATCGGTTTATAACTGTATCTACGAATTAGTTTAACTATTCTTTATCTGCTATTCTATAAGCGTCTCTGTCCAGAGTCATTTTCTTCTAAGCTGTTATTGATTGATAATACCTTTAGTCCAGCCGTTATGACTTCATTGCTATTCCAATCTCTAACCAATATCTTTCATGCACATTGAAAACTTCATTTCTGTTGTTTGCGGTTATTCGATCTGTCCATCGTATTAGATAGACAAACTAAACATCCCGATCTTTAAGAAAACAACCAAACATTTTCTAATCTCTAGAGCACTTTTGATTCCACAGTCCATAATCAATTCTTTCTACTTTACAAATTAAAAGGTATGAAGTCTATAAAAAGCGTTAATTGTTTTTTAATTGTTGATTTTCTGATTGCTCTGTGACGGACGATAGCAATGTAAATCTGCGGTTAAAAAAATTATCGTTCTTTTAAAAAATATAAAATTTTTATTAATTTTATAATAGTGACACAGAGATTGGAAAACAATAGAGAAGTTTCAAATTTCAAATTTTCTAAACATCGTAACTTAAGCTGCGTGATAGCTAGAAAGCTTATTTTTTGCAAAATACCCAATAATCAGTACGCTAGATCATGTGTCATGGTTTGATAGAAGTAACTTTACAACATCCAATCAATTTTTATAAAATACAATACCTCAAAGAGAAGAAAGAGTAAAAAAAAAATAGGCGTTTCCTCAATAACGTTTCTGGTTTTTATACTTTTGGAACAAGGCAATCATTTCCTACAATTGATTTATTATTTACTCCAAACAAATTAATACCGTCATAACTTGTTACTTGTATACGCCAATTTGCGGTCAGTAGGCTTAAGTCTACAAATTCTTCATCTATAATTTACATTTGTAAGAAGCAAATAACAATCGCTGAGTGCATGAAAAGAAACAAAATGATATTGTTAACGCTGTGTCAGGAAATGTCAGATTTCAACCATCACACTAATGCCAATATATATAGCGTGTACCACAATAGTTGGCATATACAATTAATACAATAATGCCAACCATCCCAAGAATATATATATATATATATATATATATATAGCGTGTGTGTGTGTATGTAAAGGAATATTTTCAAATAAACAACTAAAAGTAGAACGTAAATACAAAATTTGATAATTAAGAGTTATCAAAAGGCCACTAATTTCACGTATTGACAAAAGGTGGTGAATATCACTAAAAATATTCTACAATATTTAATTTTTCCACTGTTCTTGTACTGTTGTAACAATAGTATTATGTATACATAAATACATGTACACACACACACACACACACACACACACACATACGTTTATACAATACACGCACATTTATACATTTATACAATAGCTGAATGTGTATATGCTATTGTTCATTTAGTTATTTTCTCTGCTAACAAAGTGTACAATACGAAAGTAAACTTAAATATATTTTAGATTTTTCCTTGGATTAAGTGAATTCTTGCGTTCCACGTTTTAAGAAAACTTTCACTTTAAAGTATATTAGATTATTTATTGGTTTATACGTTTTACCCTCTCCTTTCTAATAACTTAATGTTCATAAGTCACTTACATGACGCCAAAAAAAGTATTATATCGCCACTGCTATCTGCCCTAATTTTGTGCCAACGTTTACTTTTGCTGTCTGACTACAATAAATTATTAAAATGAATAAAACAACCCCAATCGAGCGAACACTGCCAGGGTTCTCGGATCAATCATTTCTGGCAAGACAGTGGAAATTATAGTAATAAATTACAAACTCTCAATTTTTTATTTATATATTTATTACCTGGTCGGTGCAACTCTTATTCACTTAATTTAACTAAATGTTTGCACTCTTTCTTGCAAATCAGATCAGCAAATGGCACAAATATTATGAAATCAATAAATAGAAATTTAAAAAGTAGAATTTAATCTAACAATAATTTTAAAAAGAATACAATCCAACTGTTATATTGCAAGTAAAAAATAAATTAAAACAGAGTCTTTGATTCCTCTACAACGTTATTATTAAGTGATCGGAAACATTTAACATAATGTAGTTAATCAACACGTTGGGATCTGAGCCACAAAGACGGTCACTAATGATATGTGACGGATACATTAAAAATGTGTAGAGAAATTTTTTAAGTTTTACTCATGTATAATTTACAATACACATTTTTAAACCCAAAATGTAACACACTTCTTGTTATAATTACAACCAAAATGTGCAGTAGCAATATTGGGGCCTAGCTGTTAGTCAAGTGTAAATCATTACACTGGCAAGTCTCATACGCCTGGGTTGCTTGTATGTATCGCTCTCTGATCACCCAGTATCATGTCAACATGATACCTTAAAGTCAAAAAAGTTTGATCACTTCCCTGAAGAAACTATACTTTTAAATCTGATCATCACTACCGAAAAAGGTTTTCCAACCATTTCCGTTTTCGAAGGTACAATAGAAATATTTATAAAGATTAGACAATTTGTATCATTCCTAATATCAAAGTATTGTGAAGGAATTTATTGGTATAATGAAAAGTATTATACCTTAAATGTACTTTTCAGCTGAAATGGATTTAATAAAGTTTCTTGAAAGTAAACTTTCATAGTGGCCGACAGTACTTTAGAAGTACTAACGAATTTGAAGAGAAAATAGGTTTTATAAAACGTAGAGAAGGAAAAGCTATTTTCTGAAAATGTCTTGTAGAATTTTATTTATGCTCATACATATTTTTGTCATTAGCTTTCATAATCACTTTCCAACTTCTATTTCCGTTATATGACTTCTCTGTTCTTTCCTGTTTTACTATCTTTGTTTTTCCTGTAGTGTCTTGTCAGTTTTTCTTACCACTTACTCTGCTAAGTGCCCTTCCTGTAGCCTCCCCTGTGGCTTAGCCTCCAAACTGAAATATTTGAAATTATATCCCACACACTCTTGTTCTGGTTTGGATATTTCAAATTGTTACTTAGTTTAATGGTAGGTTTGCAATCAGTTAATATTTATAAAGGTTGGTTTCTCACATCTGCCTATGTGACTAACAAATGTGCTTTTACATAAACCAAAAGTATATTATATATTTTTTATAGTTTGTGTGTATATATTTGTGTAGTTTAGGGAATTTCTTTTAAGAGTTATTATACTTGACTCATTAGACTGAATGAGTACACGCCGATTGATTTAATGTAAGGGAAAATATGACAGATGTGTCTATACTATGTGTCACGCGTGAAAAATATTTTTTGCAATTAAATTAACGTTTTTTTAAGATTTTTGAAAATACACTGCCTATTTCTTTTCCTACATATTTTTGCGTTTTCTTGTTTTCAAATTATCTAGTATACTTAGAACCAATAGTAGATGCAAATATTCTTTAGAAATGATATAGGCCTAACTGTAGAAAATTTCAATTAACAAATCCAGCCATGCAGCCAATTTATATCATATAATTATATTGTATGATAATATAATTTATCATACCTCTTAATACTTCGCATGAGAGGAAAGAAGTAGATCGCACGTTGTGCATGTTACGACATTGTGAAAAATCTTATAAATACGATAAAGAGTAGTGAATTGTTTAAATGTAATCTTAGGCCTTCCTACAGTCAGATGTGGGATATTGTCTTAAAAAATAAACATTTTATTTTAGTGAACACCGTACAAATGAAAGTACATAAATCTGTTAGCGGCCAACTATATACAATTTTATATTTCAAACTTTGTATATTCCGTAGTAACAAACTTTCGCAGAAATTAAATTTGGCAGTGTGGGCAGTAGAAACATCAGCAGCCTTCATATAAAAACAGATTTATAAAAATATATTGTCTATTATATAAACAACATTATATTTTTAATCGATTCGGTTAATGAGGTGAAAACTGTACTTCAAGCATATTAAAACATAAGTTATTTTTTAAAGCGTTAGTCTAGAAGTATAATCGGACCATAAATATTTTCATCACGATAACCTCAATTTATATTATCTTACATTTCAAGCTGCAGTTATTTCTCGTAATCCGACGTCTCCCTCTTTCCCGTCTGTATCTCTAATCTCTCCCTGAATGCCTCATCGTCTGTCTCTTTAATCCCTCCTTCAGTACTTTGTACTGTCTGTCTTCAGAATTCTGACACTCTAATTAAACGCTCGTAATTTCTTTTTCCGATCTCGGACTCGATTCACTCTCTCAAACTCTCTCATCCCTCCGCCTCTCTCTCCCCCTCTCTCACACACTCTCTACCTCTTACTCTCTCCATCCCTTCTTTCTTTCTATCTAGTCCCTCACTCCCTATCTATCTGCCCTCCTATCTACGAGGAGGATCTATCTATTTAACACTCTCTTCCTATTATATTAATTTATCTTTTAGGATAATCTCTATTATTCTGGGTTTCATTATTTTTATACCCTTCTTTATGCACTTGTTACTTTATCTTTCTCCCAGCATGGCTTATTTCAATGTTGTTTTCCTTTTAATACTTTTCCTTTCTGCATTTTGTTATTCTTGCTTTTGTTTTTTGTATCTATCCGATTTCTGTTGGTGTAAATTTCGTTCGCAACCTTACATGTTCTCTCCCTCTCCCTTTCTCTTTCTGTATACAAAATATTTGTAGTTTAGTTTATACAGATCGGGTTAGCATATGTCCTGTTTAGTTATCATTTACTAATGCAACCTGACAAGTAGTCAATCCACAATATCAACATTAATTTTAAAAATCATTTAGCGAGTGAAAATGAAACTTACATAATGCAGTTACAAAAGAAGTCAATTCTGAATCAGTATATGTCAATAAAATTAGGTATGTACCCGTTGTGTATGATACATGCAGTACATATAAGTACTGGAGAATGTTGAGTAATTAAAAGAAGTTAACATTACAACGTATACAAGCTTCTTAACTCTAGAGATCTTCAATGTTAGGGAATTATATCCAAGTTAGGGACCTGTTTAAACATTTTCGTTAAAATGTTTTCATATTTTAATAATTTTCTTGATAAAACGGACGTCTAAATACAATATTTGTTTAGTTCCTTATAACACTTATGATACGATTTTATTTAAAAGAAAATGGTTAGCCTTCGGGCACCTACAATTTTATTTTATTTACATGCATACCCGGTATACACAATGTTTTTAAATTTTTACTCAAGAAATAGCAATGTCCCATACCCTGATTTTGGTGGATCTAACTAAAATAAATCTAACTAACCTCTAAAGTCAATCCATTTTTAACTATACGAGACCTACGTTAAAGCATTTAAGACATTTAAGTGACGAAGTATATTACATGTTGTATAATGTAAATTCCCTTACGCATTAAGTAACATTATTGACGATAATTTCTGCTATATTTCGTTTTGATCCGTGCCGTCGAAATATTTTCCAAAAGTGTGTATTAAACAGTGTTTATTATTATTACGACATTGAAATGAGCATTTAACATGTGCAGTTGTTAATCAGCTGTTTAGTTTATAGTAGATTCGATAGCGTTAATAACTATGTGCATAAGCTCACCTACAGTGTGTATAGTGTAAATAACTTTATTCACTAGAATAATATTATCTCTCTCACCGCTGGTCCCACTTCCATAGTGTACGTCGTCAGTCGATTTTTCATGATCGATAACTTCCTCCGGTACAGATAACGTTTTCTTCTCTTTCTTGCAACTGGGTCAAACTCACTATACAATATTACCACTTACAGAGACACACAATCGCTTCTGCCGCACGATTTGTGTAGTCTGGGCACATATTATATTCTATTATTATAGAACGCATTGTGCAAGTAACTTTAAAGTGGATGTTTGCTCTCAGCTGTAATTATTATATAATATCTGTATCGACAATATCTGTTAACTTTTACAATGTCCGACTTTATCTGTCACTTCCCCCTGGGTCTGGTGAAATTATTATATTTATATGGGTTTTTTTTTATTTCTTATGTGTTATACATTATTTGGCAAAATTTTTTGTTTCCATTTTTACTTCTATGTTACATGTTGTGATTAATTATTTTTACCAATCGCTATAAATAAGTTGTGAGACCTTGTGATTGTAGATGTGCAGGCTTGACAACACAATTATAATTATATGTAATTTTATAAACGTCATATTAGGTTATAGGAATTTATATACTTTACATAAGGCATCTGTCGCCAAATTGAATTCATAAATTCTTAACAGGTTTTACAATGTTAAGACTAATGCTTCAATTAAATAAATCATATATACACCGTACACATTATATTGCAATATTTGAATTATTTTTTATAATATGTGTTGCTGGTGTTCCCTTCTGAGCTTGCTTTGTAATTAACTGTAATTAGTTTGGTATGCAACTTTAACATTCTCATTTTTAAACAGATTTTTATATTTTGCGATAAATTAAGTTGGTTTGAGAGTTTTTATGCAAGTGTGGCATTTGATGCTTGCGGCTTTGTGGCATATTAATATTACTTTTCCATATGATTATGATTATGATTATTAACAAGCAATATTTTAATATATTACTTTAGTCTAATTTTCATTTTGTTTGTTGCGTATTTTGTTTATTTGAGTATTTAGTAATCCGGTTAAGTATATTAATTAATTGATCTTACCATTGTTTAATGTTATCGACTCATGGTGGAAAAGTTTTGGATTGCAACGCCACGAGAGGTCCTTACGGTTTCCAGTCAGAATGAAGAGGCAAATGAGTAAGAACTCCCAAACTACGGTTTGAAAATACAAAAATCAAATTTGCTACATAACCACTAGTAAAAAGGTGGTCACAGTTTTCTATAAACTATTCCTACATCGTAATATTGCTTAGAAGTGTATTTTCATTAATTATTCATTTTGTTTTGTTTCACCCGATTATTTGAGTCGCTGGGTTAACTGGCACCTAAAGGTCTTCTTTAAATTTCATATTGCCACTGGTTTTTTGTAATAGTTAGCTCTAGAGAATTCTATTACTTTTACTTACGCAAGTTCTGTCATTATCGTAAGCTTTTGTTAAAAAAAAAATCGATGACCAATAATCGTTGCCCTCCGCCTAATAACCGCTTTATTAAAACAAAATTATGTATGAAGTGCTGCATTTAAATAATACATAACAGAAAGGATAGAGGTATTTTGAAACGATGGTTATCAACGGGGTGACCTGATTGCAGAACATGACCTAATTCCAACCCCCCGTATTTAGGTTACGCCTAGTTGAAGGAAAAAATACGAGTGACTATTTAATACATTGTTAAATACGGTTATGTATTAACAAAAAGAAAGAAATTGACGAAAATAATATTTTGCAGTAAACATAACTTTAAACTCTTATTTGTACCAAAACCAATTTGGTCAATTCATCTTACCCAAAATGTTTTATTTAATACAGTAGTTAGCGATTACGTTGTGCAAGCTCAGATGCACGTATGCTAAACGAAAGAAGATTACCACCGAGAAATATACATCCAATTTACATTGCAGACTCCATTAGGCTTCTTTCTCGCACACCCTCGCATTAACCTGTGCGCTGGCATTATCAGTAAATTTATTTCGTCGTAAGCGATAAGGGAACAAACATATTGGATGCCGACGGAATGAACTCGCAATGCATATATAACATACAGTAATGGAAACTGGTACTTTGTGTTATGAGCCGGACTTTGTATGTATTTCAGAGCGAGAATACTGTTTATCTTACTACACCTGTGGTCAAACAGGGAAAGTGCCCATTTAATAAAGGGGATTTGAAAATGTTTCATGAAAGTGCAGACGAGCTCACAACATTTAATCTGTTATGCTTACAAGCTTGCAGAACTACGGCTTCGACACATTTTTAGAGTGCGTATTGTAAAGGTGAATTTTGTTGAAAACTCTCAGACAAATAAAAATTAACAATATACATGAAGGATGACAAGACTTGAATAAAATAAATTAAACAGAAACAACAAACCTAAGTATAATCCAACATATTATGAGTTAAATTTAATCGAAATAGCAAGAATACAGAGTGCGTCATATTTCGTTTGACACAATACATTTTTCTATGACTTCTGTTTTGGAGAAAGGTTAGTCATTAACTAGACAGATACTTAAAATATTTACATTATCAGGACTTGTATACGGGAAATAAAGAAAAATTAATACACGAATAATGATTTTTTGTGTCAATGTGTATGTAAATAATATATGAAGTATAATAATTATTACATGTGTGTCATTATTCAGATGTTAAAAAGTAGGCCTACTTACAATAGCCATAAATATTAACCTTAACCCACACCTGCCCAAGTTTTTTTTTTACTGAATTTTGGATTTTGGTTTCCTGAAATTGATTTACATTGATGAAAAACCAATATAAAAATTATTTTTAGTTATATAACCTTACCAGTTTATTAGTGATAAGCCGTGTCCATTTGGACATGCTGGGCAGTTATGTATGCAAAATAAACTAAATTATATATACAAGTCAAAAAATAAAATATTTTATTTAAATAGAATCTCTGCCTACAAAATTACATATAAAAGTTAATTAAAACATAAAAGAAAGTGTTTATCATAAATTATACATTTTTTTTTTTTAGTTTGTGAAAGCTCTCAAAACACTGACGCAGAACCCCACATTACACATAAGCAGTGGGTTCGCACTGCAGCTATTTTCTTTTTGCAGCGATCTCCAGCACATCTTGTTTTTCTATCAATTTTTTGTATCAAATGGGTACATGTATTGAAACGTATGGAATCTGACACTCCTGAAGAAGTTTGTGAAGAAAAAGATATTGCTGGCCTGTCGCCGTGTATAATGAGATACACTTGAACTACTTCATACCGAAACTCCAGTTGAGCCACTTTTTCCCAGGACGATAAGCAATTAACCAGGCATTATGGGTGGATACACCAAGTAGCCATGATAGCAGATCCCAATACCACTTCTTATTTCTTATGTAGATCTGATACATAGCAACATTTTTATCTAATCTAAAGAGCACGGCTAAAGTCCGTTGAGGGCGGAGCCTACTGAGCGCGCAACCTTGAACAAACAAATCAGTGCGGAGCGGTATTGCCACACTGATCGCGTACTATTTTTAGACTATTCCTGGAAAAGGTGACTTGACTGAACACATCCTGTACCAACGTTGTTTTCCTTGTTATGATTCAGTTGAGTGGGAGCGTTCGAACTGTTCAGTTTGTGACAAGTGCTATCCTATTTTGAAGTGAAGTTTTAAGTGTTTTACCTTGTGTAATCATGGAAGTTACAGGTGTTAACGCCAATACTTTTAGAAGTACAGGAAAAAAAGGAAAAACCCTGCATAGTGGTGAGAGGAACATTGTTTGGAATGTATACAATTTTTTTAAAAAGCTTTCGAATCCGCAGTTTAGGGAAACTGTTAACTTTAATCAATGTGCAAAATTGTGTAGTTTAGCCTGCAATATCAGTGAAAAGACTGTAAATAGAGTTTGCAAGGAGGCTAATACAACAGTGAATGAAGATCCATCTGATAAAACATTTTCAACCCCTGGAAAAAAATAAAAAGAAAATGTGAAATGACTGAAGTGGACAAATTTGATGAGGTCGTTGTACGGAGAACAATATTTTCGTGTTATGATAAGGGAGAATTTCCAACAGCAGAAAAAATAACTACAGATTTAAGAAACAGTTTAGGCTATAAGGGTTCAGTTTGGTCGACTCGTAGACTGTTAAAAAAATTGGCTTCAAATATGGTAAAATGAATGACGGAAGGAAATTTTTAATGGAGAGAAGTGACATCGTGGCATCACGCTTACGATTTTTTAGGACAATGCACCAGTTAAGGCAGTCGGAAGATAAACGCCCTGTTTATTATTTGGACGAAACATGGGTCAACGAACACCATAGTCTGAAATACGGTTGGCAAGATAACAACGAATCATTTGGCGTTAAAGTACCCCTCGGTAAGGGAAGACGGCTTATAATATGCCACGTTGACTCGAATGAGGGATTTATGGAAGACGGTGAATGGGTTTTCCAATCGAAGACTAACAGCCAGGACTATCATGACGAGATGAATGCTCAGTCTTCCAAAGAATGGTTCATCTCATTCCTCAACCTACTAGAGGAAGGTTCCGTAATAGTAATGGACAATGCCCCTTATCACTCGGTGCTATTAGAAAAAATACCAGCCACTAACTGGAAAAAAGAAGAAATTCAGAAATGGCTTACCGAAAAGAGTATTGCTTCTAGTCTTAATGAAACTAAGGTGGAACTCTTAGAAAAGGTGGAGCCATTTAAGAACAAAGAAACAACTTACGAACTGGATGTGATTGCCAGTTTAATGGGTCATTCAGTGGTTAGACTTCCACCATATCACTGCCAGTATAACCCGATCGAGCTGATTTGGGCAAAGGTTAAGAGGGACGTTGCTGAAAATAACAAGACATTTAAGTTGTCTGATGTCGAAACGCTTGTCCGTGAAACACTTGGCCGAGTGACCAAAGAGGACTGGCAATCGCGCATTAAACATGCCGAAAAACTACAAGAAGATGATGTTGACAAAGGATGTGCAAGGGCGGATAACCTTGATAAAATAGTGATCAATCTGGTAGATGATAGTGATACGGACAGCAATTATTCAGATACTGAGTGTGACAACGACGACAGTGCGTCAGAAGTGCTAGCCACCCCCCTCGATGACGATGCAGATATTGCCGACACACTAACAGCAATTTAAGGTAGATTCACTTCATTGTCATGCTGTCAAAACCTAATAATTTATATTTATAATATTTAACTTAAATTTATAATATTTTATTCAATTAATTACATAAAATGTGTCGATAAGAGAATTTTGGCACACTGCATTCTATATCAGCGCTACAATCTGTAGCAAAGCACACAACCAAATTGTCGGCGTGTCGCTAAAGTGTAATCTAACGTGTCTAACTTAATTTCATTAATAACATGACAATTATTTTGTCATTTAAATTTAACAAACCAAAATAAATTGTTACAAAGCACATTTTCACGTTAATAAACAACTACAATAAGAATAACTCAAAGATATCTTGGCATAAAAATACAATAGTATAAAATACTATGTCCGCTCTTTTACAAATTAGAATATAAGTATTTCTTTAATGTAGAATAAAATATCACTATTCTGTTAATAATTGTGACTTAATAAAACCAATTTAAAAATTAAATTGTTTTTCAGTATAAACATCTTTACATCAGATTAGATTACAATAAGAAACAATAATTTTATAAACGTTTTATACATTACTTATTAATTATTTGAAATTAAAAATGTCATTACTGTCTTCAATAACACGTGATAATAGATGAGCGAAAAATAGAATAGATATATAGTTATTTATTTACCGGTAGTTAAATAATTGGAGCTTTCTATGAAGACAACTACTATACACTTGACAACACTGCGCTCTCACCTCGTTGGCTGCATCCCAACGGACTTCTCCCGTGCTCGGGATAATAATTTGTTCATTCCTCCCTCCCCCCATAAAACAATTATACATTCCAATGCTATGTGGATGTGGTACGTGGATAAACTTTTTATCTTTCTGGGAGTATCTTTTCATATTACAAATTGGCTCACCATTTCACACAATCGATACAACTGAGATATCCTTTCACTTTAGTACTAAGACTCTATCCCCTTTGCTTATTGAGGATTCATGGTATCCCCTTTTTTCCAAATTTTGTTTCACCACACCCCATTTCTCGAAGGAATGCTAATAGAATGCCAGTTTTGTTTGGCATTATTTATTACACACCAATTTTATTGATGTTATTTATTATTATTGTTATTATTATTATTATTATTAAAACTGAAACTGCTGTTAAAAGTAAAAATACACAGAGGTGTACATATTATTATTTTATTATTCTTGAAATACTACATTATTCATCATATGATCGTACTTATTCAGAGTTAAGAAGATACAGAAAAGTATAGCATAACTGCCTAGCGTGTCCATATGGACACACTAACATTGACACATCTATAAAACTAGTAAATGTTTTCAGATAAAACTCTAACCTCTTTTCGTGCTAGACTATATTGTTTTTATGTTTTTAATAGTTACGAAGACCTATGGAAGTTTATATAAGTTTTATGAAGAAACTAATATACTTTCACTTGGTCTATGTACATAGTTTTCACAAAATTCGAACTTCCTAAAACAAATGCGTCTTAAAACAGAAAATACCAACAGCAGCACCCTTATTAGTTTCTGTAACCAAAAACCTATTTTTGTAGTAGTATTCTCTAGCATGTAACCCTAAAAATAACTCCCACAAAAATTTTCCCGCCGTCTCAAAATGTACCCTGCATGCGTGTCCATATGGTCACACGTGGCAGTTAAGGGTTAATTATTTGTTTATTACTTCGGTATGTCCGTAATCAGGTTCTGATGATGTCAATAAATTTTACTGAAACTTAAACACAAATGTTTTAAAACTGTGTCAAGTTAATGAGAACACGTCACAAAACCTGCAGTCTTTCACTGCTTTCAAACCTTTGTACTGACGGTAACTGTTAACCTAAGACTAACAGGATTAACATAAAATTGACTTTTAACGTCAGTCAACGTGAGGTCTACTCATAATGAGTATAAGATTTGTACAAGATCACAGGTTCATTGTATGAATATGAGTTTAGTCAGAAAGATGAATGCAGCGCTCAACACAAGTGTAGTTGGCACTTCAGAAATGAAGTAACCAATATATATATATATATATATATATTATAAAAAATAAATAACAAATTCTAAATAGCTCACACAACAAACATAGTACAAGAACTAACGGTATATACAAAATTGAATGCCAAGATTGCAATAAATGTTACATAGGAAACGCATACAAAAAACCAGAAATATATAAATCCAATTTAGCCACACAGGATTAAATGCAATAAATACAGGACACGAATTCCCAGACATAACCAACGTATCACTAATAAAACATATACCACACAAAGGCACCATAATGAACATTTGGGAAAATTTACAAATATACAAACATAAAAAACAAAACAAACTAATACCAGAACAAATAAAAATCAATACAAAACATGATACAATATTCAAAGCACTCAACATCGAAAATACACAAAATACAAAAACATATACCACAATCACACACAATAATACAACTTTAAAATACCAAAGACCAACAAACAACCTTAATTGCATCCAGCAGCCAACACACAAATATTTCACCAGAAACAAGATCGCGAAGGCTGAAAATGAGAGAACAGGGACTCTCGAAACATGTACCAAAGAGAAAAATAACATCTTGAGGTAAATTTAATTATAAATATTAAATGTAATGTGTATATATATATATATAGGATTAACAGTATATATATATACATATATTATGTACTGCTGTTAAAATGCACACAGTACATAATAGGGAGATAATAAATTTTAAAAGAGAAAGGATGCAGATTTTGTATTGAATGTAACCAGAATACATTGGGAATATCGACTTACTCAGGCAACATAGAGGTCGATTCCTATATGATATAAAACCATATTTAGTTATATGTTCAGAAAATAATATATGAAATTGGAATGAATATTATAAGAAGAGTAAAGAGTAATAAAATTATAATTTAATAATTAACCAATAGAATTACAAATATTAGAGTTAAAATAAAGATGTTTAATAAGAAATAGAAAAATGATATATGTTTTAATAGGTATATGATAAACAGACGTAAAGAAATTAGGGAATTATCATGGGGGCAATTTTGTAAATTGTTAAGAAATTGTTTAGTATAGTGATGAAGACAAATGTATTAGTCTAATTTTTAATTCAACAAGAGTAACGTTATTAGTCTTCAATTAAATTCATTAAGAGTAACATTATAACTCTAAATTATATATCTAATAGTAAATACATGAAGAGTCTAATTTAATAAAATAACATTTGTACATCATCAAAGTTAATGTAACATGGAAAAGAAAATAAAGTAAAGGATTTTGAATCGTGATACCAGAGTTTGGTTATAATATTTCATAAATAAATAATAATACGAGAAATATAACAATATCCTTGATAGAACGACGACAGAAGAGGAAAATCTTGGACTGGAGAAGAGTTTAAGTGGCCATATAGGATAATTAAGTGTTCTGAGGAGACATCTGTATTGCAGTAGTCCTGGAGAGCGGCATTCAGCGGTGAGAGCAATAAGAAATTTGTGTGAAGAAACAGATTGCCAAACCTAATATTGCTTTTAAAAAAAAGGTAAACAACAACCAGAAGTGAACCCGTGGCAGCTGGAAGAATTCAGAGACGGTTAAGTTACATTAGTATGTTATTTATTTTTGACATGGTTAATTATCAAAATACTACAGATTAACTGAATCTGGGTTGGTTTAAAGAAAAGAAAATAATAGATACAATCGTAAATACGATCAAATAACTTAATAATCATTAACCCTGAGAGAACGAGTTTCTTTACATGTACTGGTAAATAAAAAAGCATAATAACAGTAGGTACATTTCTTAATTACCATACGTATAAATAATTACAACACATAAATGACGCATCCAACGTGGTGCAAATATTATATTATATATCATTAAAAAACAACAGTACATAAAATGGCAGTCCCAACGTGGAACAGATCTTAATTACAATAACTGAAAAAGATTACAGTACATAAAATGGCGCCCATACGTGAAAGCAAAGATTTTCTTTAAACCAGCACCAAATAACACAATTTTATTAAATTTAATTAGCATAAAATTGTTTTTCCTTGTAATTAAAATTAAGTTCAATATTGTAAAATGGCTAACAAACTAGAGCAACGATATGAATTAAGAAGTAATAGTGTTGAAGAGGAAGAAACTGAAATGGAAATAATAGTAGAGAATGCCCAAGGGGACCAACCAAAGAAACCAAACCAACCAATGGATGCAAATTTCCAGGAGATGATGGGAATTATAATGGAAGGGAATAACAAAACCAGCGAAACATTATTGAAACAAATAAATGAAAAAATGGATAGTAACAGTGAAAAATTAAAGAAACAAATGAAATTATATAATGAAAACTTATTAAAACAAAATATTGAAGAACTCAAGAAACAAATGAGGGAAGATAAGGAGGAATTAAAAGGACAATTGAAGGAAGAGAGTAAGAAAAATATAGAGGAATTGAAACAACAGTTGGAAGAGTATAAGAAAGAAATAATGAGTGATGAAAACCAGTCAATAGAAACAATGATAGAAGATGACAAGCAAAATGTGGAAACATTGAATAAGATAACGGAAGAAGTAATAAATGATAACAAAACGGAGATAGAAATATTACCAAACGATCAAAACAGGGGGCAAGTAAGTCAGAAAATAGAAGATAATGGAATAAAGAAGCAAATAATTAAGAAAACAGAAGAAAGAAGAATAACACATCCTAAGAAAATTAAAAATACACGAGAAGAATTAGAGATGATGAACAATGGACTGGTTAATGTACTTAACATCCTAAGTACTGACTACAGAAGAATAAGTAATTTTAAAAATAATAGAAGGAACTTGATAGAAACTTTCAAAGGGAATCACAATAAAATAGTGAGAAAAAACGTCCGAAAGTCTATAGGTAAATTAAATATCACAGAAATAGAAATGTGTAGCAAACTGTCAATAATGTCGTCAATAACACAAATACCATTAAAATACCTGTTCAATAAAATAAATGGGAAAGTGATTGATGTAGGCATAGGTACAGATGAACATGTAGTATCAAAAGAATGGGAGTACCGGGTGACAGAGAGGTATTTAATAAAAACAGAAGTCATTATGGACACTGTAATAATAATCCGTGCAACAAGGACAATTTACGTATTTGACAACGGATGAACTAAATATGAAAAATATGTAAAGAAGGGACTGATTTTCTGGGTATTGACCAAAGCAAACTAATTGAACAAAGATTAGATTAATTATTAATACAAGCGACATAATATAAAAGTTATTACAAATAAAAAATTTTTATTTTATGAATTAAGATGAAATAAAACCACCAAATTCTAAAATATGTAAGAACATCTTACCGGATAGTTAAGAGAAATTATTTTGAATCAATTAAGAAGAGAAAGACAGTTAATAACCATAATAATTATTTGAATAACCATTTTAATCATTATAATAACAATGATAAGAACAATTAAGACTAGTTACTATTTAAGAAGGGTAGAAATGAGTTAGATGAAGAAAGAATAGACAAATACAACTTACGATAATGATGAAATTCAGTACTTAACTGCATAATTAAAGGTGAATAAATAAATAAAAATGAAGATGAAGATAGAATCTAAAATATCATTGATTGACAGCACCAAGATGGAAATAATCCAACATGTATGTCGAATAATGTTAACCAGTTACCTGTGAATGATAGAATATTAATTGAAGTGATAAAACACCAGAAGTGAAACAGTAATGGAATAAAATGTGAAGAGACCTCAAAGAAATCATGTAACAATCCCTTGAATATAAGTTTGTAGCGAAGGAGCTAACTTATAGGTAATAATTATATGTATTGTGTTGTGATAGTTCAACTTTTATTTTTTCCTGGACAGAGATGAAGTTCCTCTGATCTCAGATGGTATATTTAGGGAAAACGGCGGAGTAATGGAAGCCAAGAGTGCCCCTCCGAATCCGAACCCATGTATAGTATTTACTTTTCATCTTGACACCGGATGTTGATTCGTTGTTTCATTGAAGGTAATAAGTTATACTTATCATTCACACACATGCCTTGAAAAATCATACCCGATACACAAAACCCCACGTACGCAAACACAAGTAACACAATTTCTACGTTGCAATCAATCTACTGCATTACGATTGTTAATTTTCCTATTGAGGAATTTGATTTCCGATTATAAATTTTTAAGATTTTATCTCAATTCTCGTTATTCTTACACAGTAGAAAGGGGGATAAAATGCAATCTGCAACCGCTTGCATTTACGTTTACACTTATGCATTTTTTAATCTTTATATCAAATCAGTTTTTTCGCAGACTAACTAGATTGCCTACTCTTTAAGGCGATTCTTTCGGGAACAAACGGGAACAAACGATAATAGCAATTTTTTAAAGGTTTACCAGTAACGTAAGGTCACTGTTATACGTGAATGTTTATTTATGGAAAAATCAAAGAGTGTTGTTTCGGTTGGTCATATGGAAAGAGTTCAATGAAATAAAAGTGTTCCGCGTTTCGGATTATTACAGACGTAACTCACGTTGATTTAATGTTGTCGCTTCTGCTCCTGACGCTGCGGTCACCGTCAGAGGGGCAGTTAACTGCTCACCGACAACAAACCTGTCGTTAAATTTTATTTTCTATCGAACTTACCTTATTGTATGCCAATTACTCGCCACAATCCACACGGTCTAACTTCAGTCTCTACTGCTCTCTCTTACCTCTGACAACACTTATATGTGAGTTTCTATTTGTGTGTATCATTTTAATCCACTCTCGTTTAAACAAATATACACTTTGCAATTTATTTTGGTTGGAATATAAAAATTTGTTCCTTCAGAAAACCAAATTATCAGATGAACTAGAAAACATATTACCCGATTAATTTAGGAGCCTTACGATTATTACAAAAAATGTCAGCAATACTTTTAACATGTGTATCCTATTTTGGAGCATTCCCAATAACTGCACCTATTCTAAGTCCCGATGTTTCGATTATGCAAGAGATATGTAGAGAATGTCCCATACAATTTTAGTTATATAATAGAACTCGTGAAAATATATGATATAAAATAGCTTGTTGGCAATCGTTTTCCAATTTAATATTAAAGTGTTTCTAGGAAAAATGTATATGTTTTTACGAAAAATGTTTCTAGCGGTAATATAACTTTGATTGACGCCTACGACGCCAAACGTTAACGTTGTTAGGTTAACAAGCTAACCAAAAGTACACACGAAAACTAGTATGCCTTGAAAATTATACTCATTTTTTGTGAAAACCAAGTGAAACAAACTTTAGAAATGAATGAAATATCTACAATATATCTCTCATGCCAGTTTGTACAGCAATTTCTTGTTAGAACTGCATTAGATTTCCACTTTTCATCTTGACACCGGATAATGATTTTAATTTGTTTCATTCAAGGCAATAAGTTATACTTATAATTCACTCACGTGCCACGTAAAATCATATCTGTGCATAAGCACACAGACAAACGCGCGCATGCTAACACAAGGAACATAATTTGTATACTGTACCTAATCTACTGTATTAGTGTTTCCTATTAACGAATCATACGAAATAAGATGTTTTATTCGCATTATAAATTTTCAGATGTCACCTCAATTTTCGTTGCTCATGCACAGTAGGGACAGAGTAAAAGCAATCTGTAACTGCTAGTTCCTACGTTTATAATTATGCACGCTGTAAACTGCTATGCGTCATTCAGTACAGCTTTCTATCAGCTCATTTAGAAAAATTTCAGATCGTTCCTTTACTATTTTTTATGTACTATAAAATTTTGCTTTTTTGCTAAAATAAATTTTTATAATAAAAGCCGTTTATCTTTTTTTTTGATTTACAAGTTTAAAAGACCTGATGTACTGTGGAATCTACAATATCACATTAACTTTTACAAAGCTTTTAACAATGTTGTAGAACATTAAAATATTTAATGTTTTAAAATATTTGTACTCGAATAGTGTTGAATGTAATATGACCGAAGCGTGTGTATGAGGTGTAAGAATGATCTTAAACCCTTTCCCTCATATACGAAAGCGTTAAAACAAGCACATATTGTATCCGAGTCTGTTTAACACCAATGTAGGCTATAACACCAACAGATTCTAGGCTGCTTAGGAGAAGAAGCAAGAACAAGATGACTGTCACTTTTGTCCCAGGAGAGGCGTACCGCCACCATGAAAGACATCGGGGACGAGTTTAAAGCCAGCGTGGAGTGAAACCGAATCCATCACCAAACCTTTTCTCAAGTCCTGTACGCCGACGAACAGGAACGCGGACGAACTGACTGGATCATGATCCCGTGATTTTTTGGGTACGTCGCGTACACGTATGACGATCCTCGAAGTTCAGAGTGGTCGCTGGCCTGACAATCTTGGGAACCGTAATGCCCAGGATACCCAGAATTTAGGTCTGGATATCAACGACTTGCCTTTCACCCAGTGCGGGTTAATACGTTAAAACCCTTTGTGTGTGTGTGTGTGTGTGTGTGTGTGTGTGTGTTAGTTTTACTGTGTTACAAAAGTTATATATCATTGTTGAAACTTTTGTTTTTTAATTCGTTAAGACCGTTCTGTTCTGTTTACATTTTATAATCATTGTATTCAATTATCATACGTTTTAATTTGTCATAACATAATTATTGTTTTTCCACAATAATCTAAAAGCCAAAACATTCCTTCCTAATGTTTTTTACACATGAAAACATATTACATATTTTTGCATGAAATTAAGCAATTTAATCTTTTTTAATTGGTACACTTTTCCTTCTTCTTCTTCGTATCGATACTGTTGAGTAGTCGAAGCATCGAAAATATAATCCGGGTATAGTTACTGGGAAAGTATCGCACAGCCGTAAAACAGCCTAAGTGAGACTTTTTATATTAAAGGGATTTGACAAGTTGACATGAAAAAATAATCTGGAGCTGGAGATTAAAACTGAGGTTGGAGTTGACGTTGTGGATGCAAAGGCGTTCTAATATTTTGGATTGTCTAACAGAAAGTAGAATTTTAGAATACAAATTCTTTTATTTAAGGTAAGTGCTAAAATCTAGTGTTAAAATTTTATCTTTTTTCTTCAAAATGAGAATATTTAACACGAATTTTTGACTTTTACGTATTTCAAAAAAATATACTATTAAATTTTAATTTTGTAACTGTTGTAATCACCCTCTTTTTTCTAATTTCTGCAAGAGTGTAAAAGTGTCAGAGTGTAATTGGTGTATTGTGTCTTACGAATCCGTCGTCGCTCGGTAACGTAACTTACGCTGATTGAGTCCGTCGCGAACGTACGAATAACCAGGTATCGAAGTCCTTACCTGAGGTTCACTAGGGGTGTATAAATCCCGGGTGGCGCCAAATTGTTTATTTTAAACAATTAAAAAATTTAGTATTATCGGCGAGTCAGCTCAGGCGGTGGGGAGAATTCAAACTTGTTCTCGCCACTTATCGATTTTTACAATCAAGCCAGCAGTTTGCTGTGTTTACTGCTTGAGCGCTTGCCGTCAATTCATAGCTGCTCGCTACAATGTACAACATTTATAATACACTTTCCTAATGAAAATAAAACACATTGGTTACACACAGTATTGGTTTGTTAGTTAATGGTTATTACTTATTCCGTGACACAGGTTATATTTGGTTTTTTATATTATTTTGCACCGGCAATTAATCTAAGACAATTTTCTCTGGGTTTTGACGAATCGATTCTGAACGTAACAGATACACCATAATGGCGTCTGTCGAAGTAGTATACAAATATTTTCGTTCGATCGTCTGGATTCTTGAGATTACGATAAAAGGATTAGATGCAATTACAATAATAAAAATACACAACCTTACATTATTTCTACTTAAATAATATAACGTGTATCTATAATTTGTTTTTTGGAGTGTAGTAAAAGTGTTTCAAAAGTTCGTAAACTAACAACAGGTTAATTTTATAAATTGACAAATTTTCAGTGTCTTAGTTTTTTATTTAATGTTTGAAAGAGAATAAATTCAGTTTAGTGATAGGTCATATTACAGTGAGAAATATTTAAAGTGCGTTTTTTCGGAAATTTGGGTAATTTAAATGATACTTAACACCTTAGTAGACTGGGTGTATGCAGTTGGTCTGGTAAATAGGACTTGAGCTGCAATCGGATTCAAATTTCAATTGTTTGGGCTTCTGGCATCTTTTTCAACTTAATCGGAGCAATTTATTCATTTCTTTTTTATTTAAATGGTCTTCGACATCAGTTAAATGGTTTCAGTCATCGTCTGCTTCCTTCTCGTTCATTTGTGGTAATTTGGTTTACTTTTATAACATTTTAAATTAAATATTTGGTTGTTCAAAATTTGGCTTCTGTTCTCCAAGAGCGTCGCTTTACGAGTAACGATATTCAACGGTAATTCCGTCCCTAACGGCAGTTGCCATGGTTACTAATTAAATCTGATTGATTAATCTGGCTATAAATCCATTGTTATCAAAATTTGAATTCTTTTCAAAATCCTTGTATATCTTCTGATTGGTTTCATTCCGTTATCTTCCTTCCTAAGTATTAATTATTATCACTGTTATTTGTATTTTCTTCCAAAGATTATTTTGGTATCCCACAAGATTGGGTTATTTCATGTTTTATAATTTTACAATTATTTTAATATTTCCTAATTACATTTCTCTTTTGATTTAAGTCCTTATTCTAATATTTTGCTTTTAATAAGATTTACAAATTATCCTTGGTTGATTATTCGCCTTGGATTTGTTAATTACTTTGTTATTTTCATACAATTTGTATTTGTTGGTGTTTGACAGTTAGGCATTTCTTAAGCCTAAGTAGCCATTACTGATTTTTACTTATTTCATATACATTACATCTCATTTTAGCCTAATGCTTTATTTTGTTCTTATAACTGGTTTTGTTACCTATTGATGTGTTTTGGTTCTGTTTTTGTGTTATTTATATGTTACTACTATTTTATACATCATGTATTGCTAATTATTTACTAACAGGTTTTCTCGTTTTCAAAGTCATATATTGCTTTACTTTCTTACTTATTTACTCCGCCAATGTCAATAATACGGCTACTATTTACTATTTTTTATCACATAAAATACAACATTTAGGTCTATGGTTGGTATAATTACCCCAGCCATATCCTATTCATAAATTTGCTTAAACAATTATTTAACAATTAG
The DNA here is from genome assembly GCA_034769895.1 of Magicicada septendecula. Lineage (NCBI taxonomy): Eukaryota > Metazoa > Arthropoda > Insecta > Hemiptera > Cicadidae > Magicicada > Magicicada septendecula. The sequence continues at coordinate 158,642,680 of CM068367.1, forward strand.
TAGGTAATATTGGTGTACAATTCATTACATTTTATTTTATTTTTTGGGTGATAAACAACCTCACTTCTTTTGAATTTATTTGAAATTCAATAATTATCCCTTATAACATGGGTGTTTATTGATTGTTTTAAACTTCTTATTTTATAAATAATCTTTCCCTTCACTCCATGGTAACACTATCTGTTCACTCTTTCATGGGATTCTCACTTTTAAATACTATTATATACTTTTAAACTTTACAATAAGATTCTTTTCTAATCAATACAGTTAACATCACTCTTCAGTGTTCATTACTTCTTAATTAATTGTTTATTTTAAATACTATTCTTAACAACTTTCTTAAATATTAATATTGTTCACTATTCAACATTTAGTGTTTGTTATTTTTACTAAGTGTTTATCTTAGCTTTCACTATTTTTCCTATTGCTATCATTGACAATATTTTTATTTATTCATCACCTTGACTTTTAAATTATCTTGTGTTTATTATAATTTATTTAGTGTTTTTTCTCTATCATTTTACTTTAGGGGTTTTTTCACTTTCACTATGGGCACTTCTTAAACCTTTTATTTAAGTGTTTATTAATGGGTAATCCCTATCATTACTTTTCATTGTCACTTAGTTATTTTCAGTTTATTTCTCACTATTACTAGTTTATTTCTCAATATCTCTCTCTTTCTTTACACATATTATTTATACTTACTAAGTTCATGTCTTTCTCTATTTCTTTCTTACATATACTTCTAATTCTTGGGTTAGTGTATTTTTATTTATCGGGTTTTATTAATTATTATTTACATTTGTCACTTATTCAATACTAATATTTATCTTATATATTGGTTCTTTACCGGTTTCGTTTCCTTTATGATATTTGATTGTATCATTTCTCCCTTCTCTATAACTTCTACTACTTGTCTGTGTTTTATCACTTTGTTTCATTTTATTTCCTTTATAGTTGGTTTGTTCCATTTTTATTTTAATTTTTCTTCTCCTTCACTTCTCATCTTGTTTCCTTTTATTTTGGTTCTTATCTGGCCAATCTCTGGGGTTGGGTCAAAGTCGTTTGTCTGTCAGTCTAGTCTGTGAGTTTCTTTAATAATCACTTTTAGTTTATAATTCTTCCTCCTTCTTTCTTAATTACATTTTATCTCCTTATTCTCTTCATTATTTATTTATTAAAATATATTACTTTTTAGCATTTCTTACATACTTATAGTTATCAAATATGATCTGAATTTGGTGATGTTATACGGTTAACAATAAATTGTCTGTTTCTAAGCAATTGATCGAATCTAATGAATTTATTTTAATTTTAACTGTCAACGACTACAGACGTATTCTGCTGGTGTCTGCAAATAAATCCATCTCGTGGTATGTTTACCCATTGTGAAATATTCAAGGTACATGAGGTTTTTTGCTACTTTGATTGCTGCGATTAGGACACGGGCGTCACACTCACACTCACCCGCATGGCGGACACGTCCTGCGTTGCAGTCTGCATGTTGGGGGTCGGTGCGAGCGCGCACGGTTTGCATTGACTGCAACACGCACTCTGGTACGCGCAAGCATGTGTCGCCCACGCGTACAGACTCACACCGCACCGCTTGAGCCATTTCACGCGTTGGAGTCTGCGTGTTGGTAGCCAGTGCAAGCGCGCGCCGTGCATTGACCCCAGCACGAATTCTGGCACGCGCGTGCGCATGTTGCGCTCGCAGTGTACACACATGCTTTGTCGTTTTTATCGTGGTACTCAGAGTAGTAAAACTTTCTAACCTGTGTATTTTCACATTGGGCAAATATAACCAGGGTTGAATTTATTGCAGAGACACAAATCATCAAAACATATGAATGCAGTTACATCCTCGAACAAATGTATGATTATGTGACAGAGTTTTAACTGTGAAGTACAGAATGAGTGCCTCAGCTACAATAAATTAAAAGTTATTTTAGACATATACATGAAAAGTAGCACAGTTTGTGCTAAACACTTTTGGGAGTTTTACACTAAATCCACACATTTTGTTCATTTTTCATTACACTCTCTGTTATAATGAGTATACTCATTGTGGCCGACCAAACGTGAATAGGTGCGCAGCTACCGACGCGTATACAGTGCAAGTAATATTGGATTTTTAACCGATGACGACCTCCTACGGATGATATTTTATGATCTGATGTTGAAGCATATGCTTTGAAACGTGCCAACTGTATTTTAAAAAGAAGTCACAAGACGGATTGAAATAGGTTAGTTTGAGTATATTCGTTTATTATTTTCAACAGTAGTCACCTGCAATAAAAATCCCGTAGTTTTTACTGCTGTAGTTTCACGCTTTTCTCCTCTCCTCTCCCTCACTCTCTGTCTCTTTATCGCCTCTCTCTCTCCCTCTCTCTCCCCCCCTCTCTCTCTCTCCCTCTCCCTGCTCTCCCCAAAACCAACATCTCTTACACAAGTGCCAGAAGTTACTAATTATTGAAATTCGAAACGTACTTTGTTAGAAAGGTTGAGGAAATGGTACATGAGAGGTGAACTCAAAATCCGTAACGTTGTGAACGTAAAGACGCCATACTGTGAGACAAAAGGCATCTGTGAAGCGAATGCCAGTGGGACGTATCAGTTAAGCGTCTCCGCGAAGCCTGGATGACCGAGAAACATTAAAAGACTTTTCAGGTAACCTTCCAAATAGAAATATCCAAATCGCCTAAGCCCTAAATCTACTTAAAAATATTCGTGGATTTTGTTTCCACCAGCTCTCAATTAATACTAGAGCTACCATGAACCAACACAAAATATAGCCCAGATAACAAGTTTTTCAAAATACAAAATAACAGTCTTTATATTTAGAATGCAATATAATAATTAATACAGTATTACATATTATTACAATAAAAATAAATATTGCAATTATTTTTTTATACACGCAACTATTTTTCATTGTTATAAACAAACGAACGTAATGGTATTAAGTGGGAAGATAATATATTTCGAATGGATAACTAAGTATGTAAATATTATACGTGTGGGTGGATGTGTGTTCAGTGTGATACTTGTGAAATGTAAAACCCCACGTATAGGAGTAAATGATATTTCAGTGTAGGATAAACGAGTCTATTTCTGAATGTACACAATCGTCGATTCTGAGAATGTAAATTGTTTGTAACATTCCCAGTATCAAAGCACTGTATATAAAGTGTATTACAATATTAGAGAATGTAATGCTGCTGCGGTATTGTTTAGATAGCTTTAGCAATAATATCACCATCATTAATAACGTTCATGTAACATAAGCTGGTTTTAAGCAGAAAACCATTATAAATATCAACAGTAGAAAATCTACTCTCGTACATCGGCGTAAGACAATTTTCTGGAACTTTTTGTCCTCTCGGTGTAAATAGTTTAAAACTTTTTGTTCTTTTTGTTACCAGTAAAATGATTTAGTAGCCTAATCCAAGCTTTTTCTTTCATTACAACCTGAATTTATTAAACTAACTAATAAATCTGGGAACAAGTGCGACGACAGCTACAGTCTATGAAATTATAATCTGTGTTCTATTGATCACACAAAGTCTACGCAAATACTAAACATTGCTTATACCATATGTCATATAATTTCATATAGGCCTAAAATTAATTATCTTTATAGCGCAAGTTATTTATTCTTACATTACCAGTAAGTTCAATTACATCTCGCTTTAAATTTCTGTTTACTATTTATATTTTAAAAATATTTGGTGAACCAGTCAGTTTTCTGGTAGAGGCTCGGCTCCTCCGACCTTTCACTAGTTACATCACTCACGAAGAAGTTGTCGGTTGTTGTTCTCACCGTTTAAAATTAAATATAAACTGCTTTTTTAATTCATGTTTCCCATTCTTCATTTTTGTTTTTTTTTCTGCTTGCATATATCCCAAAGATTACGTTCAATCTATATAGGGAATAATTATAATGCTATGTCCTATAACTTAATTAAGAAAGTTGTGTTAGTGATTATAATCACAAAGAGAATTATCACTGTTGCACACCACTATAGAAAAATTATTCCGATTAGCGATTTCAAGCTTCACACCTCATCGTCAGATCGGAAATAACAATAATTTCCGATTATTTCTAATTCAGCTTTCAATTGTAATGAAAGTAGAAAGCTTGGCTTAATAAATCATTTTACTGGTAACAGAAAGAACTCATAATAAAGTTTTAAATTATTTAGACAGAGAGGGCAAACGTTTTTTGTTATTTCCGATCTGACGATGAGCTGTTATAATCGAAATAATTTTTCTATAGTGGTGTGCATCAGTGATTATTCTGTTTGATATTTCCTATAATGTTCCGTAATCTACAATTTCAAGCGGACGGAGATAGTTTTAAGAGATATTAAAACCTTTTTTAACTTGAAATGCTCTAATGCATTTCAAACCTGGCATGGAAAATGTGCTGTTTTAGCGAAATTACAGAGACAAGTCCACCGTACGTGGTACGAAAAGAGATCAATGAAAAACAAAGGGGGTTTTCCTTGTTTCGTACTAGTATAAACGCAACTCACCTTGATTTAATGTTGTCGTTTCTGTTTCCGACGTTACGGCCTAAGTCAGTGGGTCAGTCAACCGTACGCTGGAAACAAACCTCACATCTAATTTTGTTTTTTCTTTCCTACCTTTTTCCGCGCCACTTACTCGTTAGAATCCACAAAGCCCACTCTCAGCCTATGTTTAATCTCTTTCTTCTGTCTGTTTGTCTCTATCTCTCCCCCTCTTTCCCTCTCTCTTTCCCCTTTCTCTCTCATTTTCGGAGGTTGCACTTATTCGTACGAGCGTGGATGGGGGGAATATGTATATTAACGTATAACTAACAAAAAATATGTATATTGAAGTACACATAACTGAAAATTGCATCACTCCAGACGTGTGGTCGGTACACTAAAACTAAATTTTTAAAGTCTGATTAACAAACATTTTCAACATTTTGTCAAGTTGTAGCAACATTGTATTACTGAATGTTTTTGAACTGGAGTAGGACACCAGGATAACAATTTGTAGTCACTAAATCTGCGAAAAATGTGCAAGTCAAGAACTGACACACAAAACATGTGTGAATGATTGAACACAAATTTTAAACCATAAATTCATTGCAATTTATTACAATTTTCACCAAAGAAAATTAATTTTCATACTAAGAACTACGTAGTTACGTTTAACTTTGTACTTAACAATTCTTAATCTCTTTTTTTTTTTTTTTTTTTTTTTTTGAAGGAAGTTTTATAAACCAGAGTGAAGTTTTATTGTGTTTAGAATTAAAAACTATACAAAATTAATTTTTTTGATGCATAGAATATATGATCTACACACGGAATTTAAAAATCTTGCAGACTGGCGTTTGCAGAACATTATTCCTGCCGATAGACAGCAAATTCACTCTGAAATAGATTAGGAAATGTAAAATCCTAGTTGGAATGTCAGAGCAGCGATGGGGGCCATTTAGAAGATAAACAAGGAAATAAATATGCATGAAGTAATGGAGAGATTGAAATATATAAGCATTACGTAACTTTCATGTAATTGAGTAGGATGAAGGAATGTGAAAAATAGTCGTTTACATGTTAAAGGCAAAACGAGAAGGGTTAATTAGGTAAGAGAGATAGAGAAGGGCAAAATACAAAATAGAACGAAAAACAGATTTTATCAAATTAAAGCGTAAGGAGCGTCACTTTGTGTGTGTGTGTGTGTGTGTGTGTGTGTGTGTGTGTGTGTGTGTGTGCTCTTAATATATATCTTAAAATGTTTACCTTCTGCCGAGTAGGACATTAATTCAGCTGTTCAACAGCCGGCAGGCACTATTTAAGTCTAGAAGCTTTTGTGTTGAGACAACGTTCTTGCATGTCTAAGCAAATACTTGACACGCTCCTTCTGTGCAAAGTATGAGCACATGATTACATAAGCCCTCTATTACACTAGGCAACATGTGGCGGGCAACTTGTTGCCGGGGTCGTCTAGTAACATTGTTTATATGGGAGCCTATTATACTAAGCCACTAGTTGATATGGGTCGACAACTAGTGGATGACGGTGGACGAGATCGGCAACTTCCCGACCACTCGGAAGTTGCTGACGCTGGACGTGGGGCATTGTTTCAGATGGGAGCTATTACACTGGGCAACATGTGGCGCGCCACTCTCGCTTCCGCGCATGCGCACTTCGCCCCAGACACCACCTTAACTGTGTCTGGGACGACAGTTTATATATAAAACACCTCTATTTCCAATGTGAAAAATTACTTTTTCTTTACATTACAGAAGTAGTGTACTAACCAAGGAAAAGTATTTAAAATGCAAAAAATCTGCTTTATTTTGTCTATTTTTTATACAAAGATAACAAAAAATTTGAAAAATATAAAACGTTTAGTATTTTTCCTAATAAGTAAAAAGTCGCAATTTCTTAACAAATAAATTGTGAGTAGTAATATATTTTCAGTTATTTTTAAAACATTGGTTACATTGGTAAGGAACTTACTTAAATTCAACTTAACTTATACGTACTGTATTAACACCTCTACAAATGTGTTCATGAACCTCTACAGAAGACGATCCATCGTATATATCCTTGCCTACATACGATCCATTTGCCACGGAACGGCACCTTCTTCACTGAGGAAGTAGTCAGCAAACATATCCCTCAGTTTACTAGCCTTTTTTGGTGGTTTCTCAATAATGGGATCCATATCGAACAGTCCTTCCACCGTTAACGTGTCCTCAATGCGATAGCCATCCCTTTGTCTTACGAAATTGTGTAGCACACAGCATACTTTAATAATGTCTTCACATAATGATATGTCAACATTCATTGGCCTGTGGAATATTCGCCATTTGTTTGCGAGTATTCCAAAGGTACATTCAATGTTCCTACGTGCACGACAAAGCCTGTAATTGAATACACGTTTCTTGACAGTGAGACATTTACCTGCATACGGTCTTAGAATATTCGTTGATAGGCCAAATCCCTCGTCTGCAACAATTGCAAAAGGCATGGGTTCATCAAGACCTGTGAAGGAGTTCTGAGGAGGAGGAATGTTTAATGAACCATTTTGAAGTCTATTGAAAAACACACTCTCTTTGAATACGGTTGAATCTGATGATTTACCATACGCACCCACATCAATAAAGATGAATTTGTACGACGCATCGCACATAGCCATAAGAAGTACAGAGAAGTAGTTCTTGTAGTTATAGTATAAGGAACCACTATGTTGAGGTTTGATACATCTGATGTGTTTCCCGTCAATCGCTCCAATACAATGTGGAAAGTTTGTCTTCTCGTAAAATTCAGCTGCAGTTTCAAGCCAAAACTTTTCTGTAAATTGTGGAAAGCATTTTGGCATGACACACTTCCAAATAGCTTTACAAACTTGTCTTACGATCATGGATATTGCAGGCTGACTTATTCTATATTGATATTGGAGGTCGATCATTGATGTTCCAGTTGCCAGATACCTGTAAAAACAGAGAGCATTAATACAAAACAATTTTAACTACATTAACTACTCATAAAAACATACGCACCAATGTATAAAGGGTGGGTGGTAGTTAGTGTTAGAAAATGTTTCTATTATAGTATACACTTAATGGAGTAGAAAACCACTAAGACAATTATCTCAAACTGCCAAAAAGTAGTGAATTGTGTAAAAACATCCTTGACTTACTTTCATGTTTTTTTGAATTGTTCTAGAAATTTGAAATTCAATAAGTAGTACATTTTAATTACTTTTTCATAAAAGGAATGGTCATCTTATAATAACAATTTTATAAGCTTTAAGAAAAAAATGCAAGTATTCAATGACTGAGCGGAAATTAGAAGTTTCTGTCTGAAAGTCAAGAATTTTTGTAAAAATACTAAAAAATTAATTACTACAAGGCCGTTTGAGATAAATATTTTCTAAGTGGTTTCCTACTACAATAGGAAATGTACATACTTCTTGTATGTACTATTACAAGAAAAAAATTGTTTAACACTGACTACCACCCACCCTGTACAACACAACACCTATGAAGTTTGGTTTATGAAAATTTATAATTATTGGCTACGAGATACATTTTATGCAGTCTCCAGATCGCTATTATGATTAATTTAAGAATTTTACCTTATATAATCCACTAGGCGATCTCAGTTTTTCAAATACGACATGTTTCAGGGACTAAATCCCCATCCTCAGGTACAGTAAAATGCTATTCCCCTAATACATAGGGGTCGTCGAAAAGATTAAAACGTTTATACACATAAACACCACACGCACAAAACTCACTATGAATAAATTAACATATATACATAAACTGATTAATTTGTTGCACCGAGTCACTTATAACGTTTTCATATGTTTATGTATATATGTTAATTTATTCATAGTGAGTTTTGTGCGTGTGGTGTTTATGTGTATAAACGTTTTAATCTTTTCGACGACCCCTATGTATTAGGGGAATAGCATTTTACTGTACCTGAGGATGGGGATTTAGTCCCTGAAACATGTCGTATTTGAGAAACTGAGATCGCCTAGTGGATTATATAAGGTAAAATTCTTAAATTAATTATAATTATTATTTCTAAGGTTAAAACAAAAAAACCCTACTGCATTTTAGTAATTTTTTGTTGCCTATACATTTTGGTTTATTTTCAGTGACAATCATTCAGAAAAGGTGGAAGTCCATTCGTACTTGCTATGCGAGAGAAATTCAGAAAAAGAAGGAAGTAAAAAGTGGATCAGGGGCGAAGGCCCATAAGCAGTATGTCTATTTTGAGCAGTTGAGTTTTTTAGAAACGTTATGTAAGAAAACTGCTAGTTCATTGGATCACGACAATGACAGAGAAAACAGTGTCGAGGGAAACAATGATAATACTGACGCGACTGGCTCGCTAGAGGTTGAAGGTATTTCAAAATCTAAAAGTAAAAGCAACAAGAAATTAAGAAAGGACGAAGATAACCTTATTGAAATTTTGAAGAAAAAAATTGTTACTGAAGAAGAAACACATGATGAAAAACATGAGATAAGTTGTTTTTACTGTCACTTGTCTCAGAAATAAATAAAGTCCCTCCAGAAAGGAGGTTAAAGCTTAGAAGTGACATTATTGCAGCCATTGCTGCTGCTCAAACCCCCATCACTCAACAATGGGCACCAATGCCAAATACAGGCCAGTTTGGATATCAACAGTATTCGTTACAACCACAATCATTTCCAAATTCCGCAGGATATTCCTATCAAGCTCAACATTACCAAAGTCCAAACCATCAGCAACATCCATCGCCATCACCATCATACCTAAATCCTACAGGATTTTCCAATCAAATAAAACAATGCCGAAATCCAAACCCCCTGCAACATACATCAACACCAAAGGCAATCCAAAGTTCAACCAGAAATTCACAGCAACTATTGGAATACCAAAGTCAAAATCAATCTTGCCTATCCGTAGCAAGCAGCTCCAACGGACAATCACCAGTGGCTTCGCCTGCAGAGTCCGACAGTAGCAGCACCCAAATAAGTGATTTTTTACTATTTTAATTTTCTTTCTGTTTACTTTTAAAATAATTAGTTATGTAACATTGTATTTTTGTAAGAATTCAACTGTTTACAGATTATTTTAATGTTTGTTTTTTTCATCCAAGACTTTTTAATATCTTAAAATGTAGTTTGTTAATTTTTTTGTATAAAGTGGAAAACGTTACAATAAAATTTAATTGTATTTAATTTGATTAATTAATTGTACAGATCACTTACCTCAGGGTTACGACTAACTTTTCTTCTGGTGGTATGCTTCTCTTCATTTTGGTATCAGTGCCAGTTATGTCTGCTTTGACCAAGTCCAACAATTCATCAAATGATTGTTTTGACATACGAAAATAGTTAAAAAACTTATTTTCGTCCGCGCACAGATCATCGAACAGTGTGTAGTACAATCCTTTATCCATCCTTGTTGATAACATAGGGTGTATGTACATACGTCTTCTCCGAGCTCTGCGTCTTCTTTTCTTTAATAACAAAGCGAGTAGCAGAAGCTCTTCATTCCTTGACGCCATTTTCTCGACTAATCATCAACATGTGGCCGAGAGCATTTTAGCCCTCGTCAACTAGTTGTCCGAGGTCGGACAACTAGTTGCCCGCCACATGTTGCCTAGTGTAATAGAGGCCTAAGAGTTGGCAATCATTAACATGATGATGAATCCATAGGTTTCTTTTGTTTGGTGGCTATATTACTAATCCTAATAAGTTTTATTACATATGAAATTTATTTTCCAAAGTATTGTATTGTTTAAATAAATTTTGATAAAAATATATTTAAGTTTTTTTTTTAAGAATCGAGTATGTATCTGATCAATGTGTCAAATTCTGTTAAAATCCGTTAGACATATTGTCACCTGAATGTTTAAATCTGTTAGACAGGAACTTACAACATTTCTTATGGAAACAATTTCTTGCATTAAACACTCAAACTAATTTAGTTTTACTAAACCAATTTGTGTAGCACAGTCAGTGCATTTACTTCTAAAATATCGGTATGGAGAACCGTACATGACTTCCATGTTCTAAGATTAATATTTAAAATCATATTCGAAATGAAATATTTCCATAGAAACTACTTCTTTCTACTGATTGCTTCAGCCTTAACCACAGTACTGTGGTCACTATATCGGTATGGAGAACCACACATGACTTCCATGTTCTAAGATTTATATTTAAAATCATTTACGAAATGAAATGTCTCCATAGAAACTACTTCTTTCCACTTATTCCTTCAACCTTAACCACAGGACTGTGATCACTAACGTATACCACCACGCGTTATCGCACTCGATTTTCACTGATGATGGCAGTCGACGGCACTGCCAAAACGTCTGGTTTTGCAGAAATCATTCGACTACGGCCAAACAGCCCGGGAAGGAATTTTAACAACAAACTACTACTTTGTTGCCGATAACATAGTCCACATAAAAATTATCCCCTCCCCCTTCAACTATAATTTTCATTTATAGAAAATTACCCCCACCCCGTTCAACTAGCCTTTTCATTTATAGATATTTCATCTACGTTTCTACAGTGGATTATTAAGATCTTCTTATCAGGATACTTTATCAAAATTAAGTACTTTACTCTTGTTACAACAAAAAATGTTTCAAGTAAACTGCCCTTTCCCCGTAACCGATCTTCACCAAAATAAATAGGCCCTGAGTCCTCTACAACTCAGGCACATACTTAAATAATTGTTTAATTCTGTTTGAATTCACGGCAGTTATCGTTCTTCATGGAAAACGTTCTCTTGTTACAACATAAAATGTTGCAGGCAAACTACCCCTTTCCCTTAACCGATCTTCACCAAAATAAATAGGCCTTGAGTCCTCTACAACTCAGGCACATACATAAATAATTGTTTGATTATGTTTGAATTCACGGCAGTTATCGTTCTTCATGGAAAACGTTCTCTTGTTACAACATAAAATGTTGCCGGTAAACTACCCCTTTCCCTTAACCGATCTTCAAAAAAATCAACAGACCTTGAGTTATCTATAATTGAGGAAGGTTTGCACAAAATTATTTGATTCTGTTTAAATGTGCGGCAGTTATCATTCGTTGTAGAAACAATTACTCTTGTTAAAACATAAAATGTGGCAGGTAAACTACCTCTTTCCCTTAAGCGATCTTCACCAAAATAAACAAGCCTTCAGTCTTTAAAATTGAGGAACGTATGCAAAAAAATATTTGATTCTGTTTGAATGTGCGGCAGTTATCGTTAATCATAAAAAAAATTAAAGTTGTTAAAACATAAAATGTTGTAGGTAACTACCCCTTTCCGTTAACCGATCTTCACAAAAATCAACGGACATTGAGTTCTCTATAACTCAGAGAGGAGTGCAAAACATTATTTGATTCTGATTGAATGTACGGCAGTTATCATTCATCATAAAAAAAATTACCCATGATAAAACATAAAACGTTGCAGGTACACTACCCCTTTCCCTTACCCGATCATCAACAAAAACAATATGTCTTGAGAACTCTACAATTCAGGACTGTATGCAAAACATTATTTGATTCTGTTTGAATTTGCGGCTGGTATCGTTTGCCATAGAAAAACATTACCCTTGATTTAAAAAGAAACGTTGCCGGTAAACTACCCCTTTCCCTTAACCGATCTTCACCAAAAACAACAGGTCTTGAGTACTCTGCAAATAAGAGCTGTATGCAAAAAAATTTTGATACTGTTTGAATTTGCGGCTGTTATCGTTTGCCATAGAAAAAAAATCTACAGACACACATAGACACAGACAGATAGACAGACACACACACAGACACTTTTCGAAAAATGACTTTTTTCATGTTTTGAGTGTAGTACAATCAGAATCTGCAATAATCTCGAACACGATTTTTTTGCCATCACCATACTTCCATTTCCTTAAGGAACATGGAAGTAAAAAATGTCTTCTGAACTTGACTGTTAAGAATGGATCATTAATTACAACATGTAGACTGAAATTTGTTCATCATGATCATACCTGATCTGATCATTTGGAAACATGTATGTTAGGTCTAGTACAATTGAAATTTGTTCATCATGATCATACCTGATCTGATCATTTGGAAACATGTATGTTAGGTCTAGAACAATCTCATTTTACCTGTCGACTATATGTGACATATAATTCGGAAGGCGGTCAAGAATAGGAAAGACAATATTATGCTTTGTTGTAATCGTACACACAGAATGGAAACTTACCAAAGTTTCAATAGAATGTCCAAGACGTGTGGAAAAAAGTCTACTATAGTTCCTATAAAACATCTGTGTCTTATTTACTTTCGTGTGTGCCGTGTTTGGGCGGGGTAATTAACCCGGCTCGGTTAATTAAATAAAAAAGTTACGAACGGCTTAAGCACTGATTTCGTTAATCAATTAGTGTGACGGTATGTTTAATGTTGGCAATACATTCGCTATGCTGATCCGCGCGCGCTCTGGGGTCAGAGCGGCGTAACGTTTTCTCGGTCGCTGCTCAGACGAGTCCTTGGCCAGCGCTTGACGGCTACTGTTCATGTTCCTCCCGCTGCTTTGAGATTTTGGATCTTTGTAAATTATCTATCACTATGCATAGATAATCGCTACGTGACTCTCCGGGTTCCTGATTAAGACGACGACCTGATTCGCTCCAGGAGGTGGCCGAACAACTGCCACCCATGCCATTAACCTAGCAACTTTCCGTTTTGGCTGCCAGGAGGAAGAGATGGACAACACGCCACAGAAACCGCATGCTCAGTGCTGGACTATAACCAGGTGATATTTATACCTTTAAAAAATATCTTGGCCGCTACAATTTATAACATGTGACTTTATTCCCGGAATGGCTCCTGTTAGATGGTGCACAAGTGCTGTGGGACATTCTAGTGATAAACTTTATCAGTTTTTAATTTACGAATGCTTACGCCCCCAGAATGAGTGTAAACCCAGACAGGGTCATGCGTCAGCCAATTTTGAGGTTCTTTTTTTCTTTTACTGTAAAAGTGTGCGGAACTGAAGGTTACTGATTCGTATAGTGTTAATTATTCATGCATGGGTGCTGGGGTGCTTTTGTTGGGTGATTTTCTTGATTTATATATATATCTATATGGGTTTTTGTTTTTTAAAATAATTTAAAGGTTTGGGGGGTGCTTTAACCTGTGGCCGTCACCTGTTGGTGCCGTCATCCACAGGTCTCTGACATGTTAAATTTTGTTGGATCTGGTTCGGGCGCATGGCCGTGCCTGAGGTCAACCCAATGCTCTATGAACGCCTCAGATATGTTTTATTAGGTTTTACATTATAAAATTTTTATTAAAATTCTTATTATACATTTTATAAAATTTATTTTAGCCGTTTAATAATTCTGTAATAAGTAAATTTTCATTATTTTTTTTAACTGCCATAGCCAGTGCATTAATTGTTGAGGTTTTTTAATATGAGCACACTACTGATTCTCACTTCTTCAATTGTAAATGTAAAGTTGTAAGATCAGTATCAGTTCTATGTTATTTTCTGGTAGTTACGTCCCACTGGGGGTTTTCGCTCAAATTTGTATTTTTGTAAGAGCATGAAAGAATCTGAGAAATATCCATTTTATAAGACCGTGCAGGCATGTTGACCTTGCGATGGCACCTTACTATTTGGGGAACAAAACAAAAATTTTATTATGCATTGTAACTTAAGAGTTGTTCGGGCTGTATTGCCAATTTGACTTTGGCCATTTCTAATACTTGTAATTATTTCGTTTTGCTTTAACTCAGCGAGACTCTGACGAGTTAATGGATTTGTTTTCTTAAATGAGATGTTTTAAGGCTTGCTGGGCACTTGATCTGAGTACGGTAGTTTGGGATGGGGTTTTTGGTGACAGATACGGGGGTTTTCCACACTCCCCTGCGGTATGGTGAAAATATATATATATAAGCTGTCGGCCAGGTGAACATGTGTGTGTGGTATATATATATATATATATATATATATATATATATATATGTTTTCTATGTGTATTCATGTATGTACATTAATTAATGTTGAATTTATGAGGAATTATTGAATTATGAATTTATGATGTTACGTATGTATATTTTAAGAATGTTATAATGTCAAGGAGTGGATTATAAGTTTTTAATGAAATTTTAAATTATATTAAATTTATATTGGGGTTAAAGAATTTGGCTAGAAACAAAATTTAAAAAACAAAAAAAAAATTGGAAATATTGGAAATACTCTAATAAAGATTGTTATTGCTGTTTAACAACCGAGTTTTAATTGCAAGTCCCGTCTCACTGGACCCAGCGCATTTTTTTTGCGTCTCTAGGCCTTCCGCCTAGTTTTAAATAACTAGTGGCCCCTCTTTCAAAAAAAAAATGTTTTTTTTTTATAAAGCATAAAAATAGAAAGAGGGGTTACACGTGTACACCGTGAATTACTGAAGTATACTGTACCACTATACAGATCATATCTATACTGTATATATCAGATCATATCACTACTGATTTCAAATCACACGTAAATATACTGTTTCCTTGAATTTACTTTGAGCTGGCATTACATAATGACAAAAACCTACACTGGCACCAGTACGGGAGAGATAAAAGTTTTCGTGATTCGAACATTCATACTGTTCCTTATCCTATAGGCACCCACTTGCTCTTTAGTAACCAACGCCTGTCAAAATACAAATTTGAATTGGCAACCGGTGTATTCACATAGGAATGCAAAGGGCTGCCCACATAAATGACAGATACTTATTCGTCAGTTCACATTTTGTGTTGGTGTTTGTCTCGTATCTGGAAAGTTTTGTCAACCAGCTACTAGGTAGAGAGTAGTGAGCTTACAGACTTGGCGTACTTATTAACAACATTTACAAATTTTAAAATCCCATATAAGTTATAAAGAAATTCTTCTTTAAAATGGTTTAGGTAACTATGTCATTGTATTTACAGGTTTTTTTTTCATTCATTATTAATTATTATTAATTTATTGTCAACACATAAAAGTAAATAATTTTTGTAGTAAAGTTTCATGAAAAATTCTACAAAATGTAAAGATTTTATTTTCATTTTTTAGTTCACTACAGAATTTAAGTATAAGAAACCTTTTTGATCAAAGATAGACTGATTAACAGATAAACAGATACAATTCTGCTTATCTTATTGAAGATCCCCAAATTTCTGCTTTATCATCTATACTAGATTTACCATTTTACCTGTTCTATTAACTACGAGTCCAAAACCAGCTTAACTATACATTATTATTCTGCTTCTCGTAACATATTTTTACCCGTTTTTAAAATAAATATACGAGCATTCGTTCCACTTTAAACCATGGCACTGTAAGAATATGTCTTTGAATGCATTATTCAAATGTTTATATTGTTTTTAATCTTCATATTTCAACATTCAAGATCAGATACACAGAAGGCTAATAATAACATCAAAATTTCAGCAACAAGCTGTTCTTTTCTCTCTTTGCAAACGCAAATTTTTATATTTTTGTTAGATTTGTAATTGTTATTCCGACTGTAGTTAATCTTTTACTATTCTCAGTGCAACCTACATTGTCGAGTATTAGTGACAGTCTTTATACCTTACGAAATGAATCAACTTTTTCAAAGAAATATACCTCATCTTCGGAAATAGATAGCAACCACTTCTTCTGCTTCTGTCGCGGAAATTAAACGTGTTAAAATCCAGTACAGCTAAGTAGATTACGATAACTTTATTTCATTTGTCAAAATGTAGTAAATGTAATTACAAATGTTTTAGCAATTTTTGTGTCTCATGTGAATGGAGAACTCTCGATTAAAAATCGAACCAAGAGATACTGGAGTTATCACTCTTTTTATAGTTCTAACACCCAATACAAAAAAGACTTGGATGTGTCCGTTGATTTAGGAAGTTTTTTTTCTGCAGGTTATAATGTTGACTTAAATACTCGTTAATTACTCGTCGATGTTGCAAATGTTGACGAAGAAATTCTTTTCTAACTTCGTGCTCCGATTTCTCGTTAAGTCCTTTCATTACCATGTTTAACTTATTTTATGCCTTCGTTTAATTCTTTTATTTTTGAGTCCCTATCCATAAATTTATTTTAGAATTCAGTGTGGTCCACAGAATTTATAGATAAATGTTTATGCTACACAACAAGGATGATGTTTTGGGTCCTATTATACAGTTCTTCCTAGCTCATAATGATTCACCGCGTTTCGCCTCGAATCATCATTATTTCTTATGGCTGTAGATATTCCAATACACTTTACGCTAAAATAAAAAGTACGAAGATCGTCTAAGTCATGGGTTCTCAACCTGGGGGGCGCCCCCCGGGGGGCCTTAGGGGTGTAGGAGAATTTCAGGGGAGGCGTGGCAAGCAATGAAAATATACATAAATTAGCCAAACAGTAAAAAGTTGTAACAAACACAAACCACTCATGCACGGCCTTAGAAAAGGAACTTCTGCAAATAGTTCTCTCCGTCACCGCTAGATCTAACTGCATTCAGGCATACGTCTTATTTACACTGGCCTGTACCCAAATAGTTCGCCCCGATACCGCTAGATCCCTCTGCATCTCTGTTGGAAGCAGACAGTGTTTCTAGGGAAAACACTACCGTGGCTAGGGTAATTTTACTATCGGTTGGTGGTTACACTGCACAAAACAGACAATTGATGATTGTTATTGTGTTCCAGTCGTTTGTGCGAGTGATTGTCGTGCGTAGTAGTGCTAAACATGGCTAAATCATTACCAAAGAAAAGACTGTACAGTGATGACTGTATAAGGTTCGGCTTTACGTACATTGAGAAGAACGATTGTCATTTACCTCAGTGTGTTATTTGTCACAATGTTCTGAGTAATGACGCAACGCGACCAGGGCGTTTAGAACGCCATTTGACTACCATTCATCCCGGCTTGAAAGACAAACCAAGGGAGTTTTTTGATGGAAAGAGAAACTCGCTTAAACGAATGAAACTCGATTCAACTGGAAGTTTTCAAGTGGAGAACGAAAAGGCCGTAAAAGTTTCTTACAAGCTCGCTTTGTTTATAGCAAAAGACAAGAAACCACATACCATTGGTGAGTCACTTATAAAACCATGTTTACTAACACACAGTACTTGACTTGGAGAGGAAAGGTGCAATAAAATTGCAAAAATACCGCTCTCAAATGACACAGTAAAACGTAGAATTGATGAAATGGCACAAGATTTAAAAAAACAAGTACCGGTAATAGAAAAGTTAAAGGAATCTCGGTCCTTTTCTCTACAATGTGATGAGAAAACTGACATTTCAAAGCACTCTCAGTTGTTGTTTTACTGTAGATATATTGACGGTGCGACAAGGCATTGCCTTTAGGAGTTAATAGTAATATTAACGCTTCGTAGAGGAAATATTATTTTCCCAAACTCTTCAGACAACCACAAAATCTGAGGATGATTTCTGCTCTGTGTAACGTTTTGACAGCTAATAATCTTCCTTGGGAGAATGTTGTTGAAATATGCACTGATGAAGCACAAGCCATAACAGGATGCCGTTCTGGATTTGTTGTGCTTAAAATCCCTAACATCATTTGCATCATTGTTCAAAAAAACAGAACCCTAACATCATTGGTTCTCATTGTATCATACACAGACAAGCTTTGGCTTGT
Source organism: Magicicada septendecula (assembly GCA_034769895.1). Lineage (NCBI taxonomy): Eukaryota > Metazoa > Arthropoda > Insecta > Hemiptera > Cicadidae > Magicicada > Magicicada septendecula. The sequence continues at coordinate 158,660,837 of CM068367.1, forward strand.
AAGACTCTGCCTGAAACACTTAATACTGTTTTGAAATTGGTAATCAAAGTAGTAAACTTTGTCAAATCTAGTGTTCTTAATACTAGACGTTTTGAAGCTTTATGTTACGAATTGAATAGTGACCAACAAACTCTTCTTTATCACACTGAAGTTCGTTGGCTCTCAAAAGGTATGTGCTCGCTAGGCTATTCAATCTGAAATCAGAAGTTGAAATCTTTTTGATGAGTTCAAATGAAGAAGATCTCTACATGCAATTTACAGATGAGAAATGTATCCACCACTTGGCGTATTTATCAGACTTCTTTGAATCGATCAACCTTTTGAATTTGAAACTGCAAGGACAGAAAAACATTTTGAAGACTTATGATGCAATGAAAGGTTTCCTGGAAAAAATATCTTTGTGGCAACGTCGCCTTCAGAGTTCAGAACCCAACTTTTCGTCCTTCCCACGTTTTAACGAACTTCTTGATGACACACAAAATCTTCCATTAAATTTGAAAAGTGAATTGAAGAACCTAATTTCAGAACATTTGGTATCCTTGAAAACCGAAATTGGACGCTACTTTCCAGATTTTTCTTCAGATAGCTGGCAATTCCAATTGACACAAGATCCGTTTAAAATCGAAGTGGACATGCTTCCTGATTCCCTTCAGGAGCAGGCAATCGACCTAAAATATGATTCTCAAGCAAAAGCGGAGTTCCCAAACATGACTGTTGAAGATTTTTGGTTAAGCTATTTTCCTGTGTACCCACAAGTTGCTACGGAAGCTGCAAGGTTGTTGGTGCAGTTTTCATCAACGTATCTATGTGAGTCTGTGTTTTCTACGCTGGTTTACATCAAATCAAAATACGGAGCACGGCTGGATGTTGAAAGTGATCTGAAATGTGCATTATCACAGTTGGAACCAAACATTCAAAAACTTGTGAAAGGAAAATAGTGCCAGCCCTCTCATTAATTGTGTTCTTAAGAAATAAAACCAAATAATGTAGCCTGAAATTTTAACTGCAGTGAGGGCAGAGTCCTTTGTAATGTAGTCCTATTAATTAATGTACTTTTAATTAATTAAAATGTTCTTACAACAAAACAAGTATTAGTATTTTTTATATATCTGTAATAATGAAAGCATTATAAAACATTCTTTGAGTCAGATTTATTAACCCATATAGCACAGTAGAAATTTTTACTTAAATTGATTACGTCTAGGGGGGCGTGGCCTAATTCGAAGACGCAAAGGGGGAAAGGGGGACACAGGCCCAAAAAGGTTGAGAACCACTGGTCTAAAGTCATATCTTTTTCCCTTACGTTAATATAATTTTATTAATATTCTTAAAAATACAATTTTTGTATCTAATAGAAATATGACACTCGATTTGAGGAAGTACGTTAATTTTTATTTCTGATATCAATTCCGATTTCAAGCTGTGTCAACAGTACTTGCATGAAACCATGCGTGATTAAGCTAGTTTATTGCAAATATGTAGTTTATGTAGTTTAAAATAACAGGAATTAAAACTATATAAAGATTTTATTGTAGAAAAGAAAAAATCCATTAACCTGGAAAGAAGATAAACACTTTAAATTTAATGTTCAGACAAAATTGTTTTCGAGGCGTTGCTCGAAGGAAACTGTAAAAACCGTACACCAGAGTACAGTTATGTAGACACTTGCTGACCGTTGCAAGAGTAGATTATGATATTTACAACTACAGACATTCTGTTGTAATAAAGTCCCAGAGAGATGAAAGTTTTGCAGGGTGGCGAGCGGGAACAGTAAACAGACCTTATGATTAAAATAGTTTTTAAGTGGATCGTCAGTGTAATAAACAACACTGTAACTTAAGTGATTTTGTAAATGGTGTGGAAACTGTATTACGAGCGTATTAAAGTAAAATTTATTTTTTAAAAATTTATTCCAGAAGTTTAAAACTGATCGTAAATATTATTATCATGTGAAACCGTATTTTCATATCACACTCCGACGTACAGTTATTTTTCTATCCGCCCTCGCCTTTTTCTCTCTCTGCCACACAATCTACCCGTTAGCTGTTATATGTCTCTTATGTGTATTTATGTCCGTCTGTCTTGTCTGTATGTCTAGCTGTCGGTCTCTGTCCGTCTGCTGTCTGTCTATGTCTCTCTCGTTGTCTCATCTCTCTCTCTCTCTTTCACTCTCTCTCTCTCTCTCTCTCTCTCTCTCTCTCTCTCTCTCTCTCTCTCTCTCTCTCTCTCTCTCTCTCTCTCTCTCCCTCCCTTTCTTTCTTTTGTCTCCAAAGCGATTTCTCTCATTTTACCCTTTCTTGTACGAGGGTCAGTTGAAAAGTTCGCGGAGCGACATCTGTAGGTTAGGGGTAAAATTACAATTTTTCTTGTGCTGCACGATTTGTATGTGAATGCCTGTTAATTTCCAAACCTATCTATCAATTTATTCATTGTTTAGAAGCTGTTTAAAGTTGACGTGTCATACGTGTTTTGAAAAACGCACAAAATCAAATATCGTGGTGTGATTCTTTGTTAAAAATTGTTTAGTGTCAACGAAAATTCAGAACGAAATTGTAAATGTGTCGGGAAATTCTGCGACTTGAAAACCAACGGTTTGTAAGTAGCCACTTGAGTTTAAACGTAGTCGTATGAGGATTGAAGATGATCCCCCCCCCGCACTGGACGCCCAAAAATGCAACAACTCCAGGATGCGGCAACCTTATTGCACAACGCTTTTTCACACCCAAGTTCTTGAGTTACAGTATGATGCACACGCTCGTATGAGATGCTAATGATTTTAGCAACGTCATCCACTCCTCAATCTGCGGTCTTCCAACACTATGAAATTATTTCAATGTCATTTTTTGTTGCACTTTTTGGACGTCTTTTTGGATTGTCTTCAGTGCTTGTACGGCCACGTTAACCTCGAGTGTGCCCCACTTACCGTTGTTTCTGAAGGCGCAGCATCTCCTAACACATTTACAATTTCGTTTTAATTTTAAATTGGCGCTAAAATGTTTTTAACAGAGAATTCATCACAACACGATATTTGATTCTGTGTATTTTAAAAACAAGCGTGATAGGAAAATTTCAAACAGTTGGTAGAAAAAGAATTAATTGACAGACATCTGGAAATTAACATGTGTTCACGCAAAATATTCGTCTTGCAGCACACGAAAGATTTTAGTTCTACTCCTGAGATACAGATCTCTCTCCGCAAACGTTTCAACTGACCCTCGTATGTCGCTCATCTTGATGTTATATCTTTATATTATCATTATTTACATCGTATACACCAGCTGTTAACTTTCTCAGTTTTTAAACTTTATACACGCGTGTCTTCAAAGTACAAGATTGCGTTTTGGGGTGTCGAATTAATTTTTTCTATGTGGCTGTGTGAATTACTTGAAAATGTTGTAATACGAGTTGCGTACTTGTAAGCGAGTAAGCAGGTAGGCTTACACTATCACTAAATTATTAAAACTTTTACTCAAAAATGTTTGCGTTTTAAAAACATAAAAATTGCTTGTTTTCTTAAAAGTGTATCTTTTTCAGTATTGTACTTTGTTGGCTTACACGGCCGGAGTCAATGTTGTTAAAATTCCTTCCCGGGTTGTTTGGCCGTGGTCCACTTTTTCTACAAAATCAGACGTTTCGGCAGTCCCATCCACTCCCATCTTCAGTGTAAATCGAGTTACGCTAACGTAAGGCGGTGGTCGTTAGTGACCACAGTACTGTGGTTAAGGTTGGAGAAGTGCCACCTTACGTTAACGTAACTCGATTTTACACTGAAGATGGCAGTCGATGGCACTGCCGAAACGTATGTTTTTCTATAAAACAATGGACTACAGCCAAACAGGCCGAGAAGGAATTTTAACATTTTTGAGTATTTTATAAAACATTTTGTAGATCTAACTCAGATATCACAAATTATATTGGATTTTTATTGTTTACTGCAGAATATTAGTTCTTTAAGAAAGCGTTTACTTTTAATAGATTATCATATTCAAATTATTGCGTGACGTGTATATGTGTTAATCAGCTGTCTAGTTTAGTTTATGTTCAGTGCGGTTGATACTGCTCTTAGTTCTGAGCTTTATCTAAGCTGTTCTACATAATATTGAACTTTCAGTACATAACCTTACTTTATAAAATAGTATTATCTCTCTCAGCGCTGCTGCTTTGATAGTTCGTGTCATCAATCGATTCCTCATGATCGATAACTTACTACGGTACAGATAAGGCGTTCGTTTAGCTTCTACATTTGGGTAATACAACTGTAATTACACTACACAGCAGTAGTACAAACTGTGACTCATATAATCAGCTGTATGTATTCCGTGTGTTGTGTTGAAATATTAGAGAAGCGTATATTGTAAATTACAGAAATACACTGTGCATCGTGAATCGATAGAAGTAATATTGACTAAAATTCACGCTGTTAACTAACTAAGAAAGTTACGTCTTGTTTAACAAATAGTTTAACATTTTTGAATCTTTGTGAACACGTCTTTAGTATCACTTGTGTGAAGATGTTTCTGCTAAGATAAAGACTGTTTTTACACTAAATACAGCACAGACACACACACACACACACACACACGCACACAGATTTGTAAGTTTATACTTATATACAATAATATTTGTTTTATACATATATTTATGAACATAAAGATAATTATTATGAGTGTATTTTTAGTGTATATGATAAAGGCGTAATGCACTCGAAAGTAAAATAAAATAAATAAACCTCTGCTCAACAGTCCGTAAAGAACCAAGGCATACCGCACGCCTTTTGTGGTTGCATGGCTAGTACAACGCGTCGCCAGCCCCTAGTTGCAGTATTCACAGCCAGGAGGCGCTTATCTCAGCGATTACTTAATTTTGCCTCACGACGCTGAGTGCACGCCGGGAATTGAACCCGGGACCATGCGAACATGAATCGCGCGTACTAGCCATCTGGAGACACTCAAAAGTAATGATTTTATAATGGCAGTATTAGTGTATTTTATAATGATTATACACAAATTGCAAAAAACCTCTTACACACAAAGTAAAGACACTATAACAACTCCCTAGTTGAAAAACACGCCTACACGTGTTTTTGTAAAGTTTTACATTTATAATTACAATGTACACAAACATGTACATGTGCATATACATGATAATGAATTACGGCAGTTATAAGACAAGGAAGTACATAAACAGTCAGACAGAGTAAGGGTAAACTCAGAAGTTCACTTTTACAAAGCTTAAGTACTTGATTATAGCACCTCCGAACATATTATTTTATGAATCAGTGAGCTGGAAATCCGTCTGATGTATCCTGTAATCAATAGACGCCCGCTTATCAAGTTTTACACTAATGATAGCAATATCACCGGCATACAGTAAGTCAACAGAAAATCATCACAATAAGTAGGTCAGGTTGTTGATGCTTTCTAAACACCAGTAATTTGTATCCTCCAGGGAATTTTTCTTATTACTAAAGAGATAAAACCTTCCGACTTTTTAAAATATCAAATTGTCTATTGGTAAACCGGATCTCATTAAATTTAGTAATTTCCAATTCCTAAGGGATAGGGGATAGGAGAATGAGAATAATCTCGTCTTTCCTTGAAGTAATACTTATATAATATTCTAATTAGTTTATGCAAGTTACAGCTTCTATGCATTCTATTAATTAAACAAATAATGTAAAAATTCTGCTTTAGCTATCTAGGTGCCTTAGTATCAAATGATAATAACATTAGAATTAGCATAAAAGAAAGGATACAAGCAGGAAATAGAGCCTACTTTGCAAATATTAACATCTTTAAAAACTATCTTGCTACAAGGGGTATAAAACTTGAAGTATATTATTGTAATTATAAATATATCACTACTGACTCGGAGCGTTAATTTTTTATTGGTAAAAAATATTAAACTTTTACCTTATAGCCTGAACACGTTTCCGCTTATTACAACCTTTACATATTTATAATTATGCTAGAGTTGTTGTAACTTACATTCCGGCGGGAGAGTTTTCACAGTTAAGTATATTTATAATTAGTTAATCAACGGACACGTTATAGACAACAACATCCAGGTACATTATTCTCTTGTGCGACCAGTTGTTACGTATGGATCTGAGGTGTGGAACTTTGACAGTGAATGACAAAACGACTTTAAAATCATTTAAGAGCAACATATTGCGTAATATTTATGGCCCAGTAAGAGAAGAAGGCAGTTGGAGAATAGACCTATACAATAACAATGAACTATACGCATGGAAAAGACATAGTGAAATTCGCCAAATCACAGAGGTTGCGTTGGCTAGGACATGTGGGAAGAATGCCTGAAAGAATGCTGAACGGAAGATAATATACTAGTACACGGTGCACGTAGAGGCAGACCAAGGATGAGATGGTTGCATGGCGTAATAGAAGATCTTGCTAGCATGGGAATCAGCGGGTGGGGAGGAAGGGCGGAAAAAGGGAAGCATGGAGGAGTATTGTTGAGGAGGCTAAAGCCCACCAAAAGCTGTAACGCCAAATATGAAAAAGAATGTAAGAAATAAAATTTATTTTGTTATACTGAGTACAACGATATTTACTTTTTATACGTGTTTCATATGGCGTCAATCGTTAAACAATATATTTGTCCTTTTTACTTATGTAACTAATTCATTTACATTCCTTGTCTTGATATATTTTTATTTCATGACGTCAGACGCAAAACAATAACATACATTTATACGAAGACCCCCTTCAAACCTTTTCCCAAGGTATTTGCTGTATGGTGAGCCGGGCGTGTTTCCTTTTAGACTACTGCTTTCGCCGAGTTATAAACTTCATTGTCGGTTTAAATGCGGGTGATAACATTGTACTGTGTCTCGACTTGTCCAGCACGTGTCACATGTCACTGTAATATATGTGGCGGACGTGTAATGACGTCACGGAGTCAGTGAAGTGAGGTGTAAATTTAATATGCAACTTGCCAAGGGACGGGTCATGTCACCGCTGACCAATCCTGACGGTAAATAATTTCTCCTCAGGTGCTGTCTCTCCTTCACTCTATCCCTCTCTGTCTGTCTGTGTATCTCTCTCACACACTCTCTGTTTTCATCTCTATCTCCGTCATCATCTCTATTTTATCTCCCACTAGTACGCATGGTTCATTATCAATAAAGTCAGGAGCTTGCTCTTTTCTTTCGTATAATATAACCAGTCAGCACGCGAATTTTCAAGCATAACTTATGTAAATGAAAAATGTGTATTTCCTGAAATGAGTTAACCAATGTAATTGTAATTAAGCATATAATTATGCTTGTATAATGAAGAAGAGTTTTTAAATGAGAAAAGTAGATAAACACAAATTTTTAACCACTCAAAAAATTTGAGGTATTATAAACAGAAGAAAAGTTGAGGGATGGTTCATAAAAAATTAAAGATTTTAAAACAAACAAAACAGAACAGTAAACAGTTTACTAGCGTTGAAACGAATCTTGAAAAATAAGAATGGTCTATGTATTAATAAGGATTTCAAAATTATTAAAGTAGAACAAGTTTTATTTCACGATAGTTAGTAGTGTTAGTAATTGCTAGGAACACTTCCACTGGTGAGTGTGTGGATGCGAGGTTCGGCCTATATAATGCAATGTTAGTTTTTATCCACTTGAAAATTGTGTCAAAGGCGAAACGCATTTTGCAATTGTAATTTTATAGTAATGAATATTTTTGGATAAGTTTTAGAAACTACAGACTATGAATAACACAAATTGTTGCGGTTGAACTTGCTGTCCCCTTGCGTAGCTTGGGATTAATGGCTGTTCACACTTTAAACCATAGGCTGGGTTTAATAAAATATAAAACGATAACAGTGGACTGTATAAAACGGTTTATTATAAAGAACAGATTAAATTATACTTATGCGATTCTGCGAATCCGCGCGTGCCCGTACGACTGCATATCTATTAGTTTAGGCTAATTGAAATTGAATTGATTAAATCGTTAAGATATTGACGGCCGTAAAGTCAATTTGCGTAACAAACGCGCGGAATAGGCTCTTGCCTCTTGGAGCTCCTTGAGCTGACAGCTAGATTGGAGGGGGGCGCGGGCGATAACGCGATATGCAGCCGACGTCACAGGCGAATCATGGTTTGAACACATTTTAAGTCTGAACACAAATGTTGAAAGGAAATCCATTCTACTTGTCGGATTCTACGCCTGACATCTTTAACGCAACATACGACCTTCTTTGTGCAGCCGTAGGAAAGCGTAACACACACATTTTTAAATTAAACTAATGTATGTTAGTTATTAATACGGTTTTTCATAATTTTGTCAATAGTTATTAATAGTTTACTTTTGCCGCCTTCATTCTAGTTATGATAACGATTTTAATCGTACGAAATGTAGATCATTATCGTCGTTTGTGCTATTTTAACAATATTTCAATTAAAAACTAACTTCCGTTTGATATGGTTTTGTTTAGATTTTAAAAGACAGGTCATTTTTTCTGTCTACCCTGAATATTAGCTATGAAGTTAGAATAAGTCTTCAAGTATTTATAAATCTAATCTACTTTTAATTCCATATTTTTGTGAAGTAACTCAGCAAATAATGATTTTTAGTTTATTGTGACGTCAGTCGCCCATGATTTTGATCCACCCATATATGGTTTTAGATAAGCTTAAATTTTTAGCAAAAGTCGGAGATCTTTATTCAGAGATAATGCAAAGTAGATTTAAATACAATATGTTTACAAATGTAACTTTAACTTGACTTAATTCTTTCGCTTGTGTTCCTGACTTGGCTGCCGTAGTGAGTCAGCCAACGGCACGCCAACAAGAAACATCACATTTAATTTTATTTTTTAGTTTCTACTCTATTCCATAACACTTGTTTGCCAAGATCAAGTCTCTCGCTCTCTCTCTCTCTCTCTCTCTCTCTCTCTCTCTCTCTCTCTCTCTCTCTCTCTCTCTCTCTCTCTCTTTCTCTCACTCTCAATCTATCTTTTGTCTCTCTCTCCCCCTGGTATATATTGAATTAGAAGAAAATCTAAAGTATTTTATAAAATATTTATGAAGCAGATTATTTTATTAAATTAAATTAAATTATGATCTGTTTATTAACAAAATCAAAGTCTAGAGCAGTTGTACTTTTAGGCGAAATTCATACAATACATATAGTTCCAATAATTAATTAAATTAATTAAAGTTTTAACATAATCAATAATCAATAATCAAATCAATTAACATGTCATGTGTTTTCTAAAAATTTTTTAAATAAATTTCGTATTATGCTGTAACAATAATTTTGTTATTTTGCGGATTTTAATAAACACTAATTTGGTAAATATATTTATTCGATAAAGTAATATATCGAGGATACACGAGTGAGCTTGTGTTTGAAGGTACCTACGTTGTTCATTAAACAAGGTTTCAGTGCAGTAGAAAACATTATTCAACGACAATCTCTCGCTGTAAATACCGGTAATCCCTAAACTGCCAGTAACAGAACGCTGTTTATACAGGCTCGTACAGTATCAAGAGTTGTAACAGCATTAAGTACTTCTTGTTTTGTTGGTGTATTCTGCTCGTTTGTGCTTCAATAGTATTAACATTTATGTTATGTGAACTGATTTTGTACTGAATCTGTATGTAAAACGTTACTATTAAAGCTATTGAACACAGGCGTATAATTAGTCCTTACTTTTAGACTAAAATCTTTTTCTACCCCATTGTGGCAGGTTTTCCTCATATCAGTTTACTCATAACGTGCAATGTTTTTCGTCAGCAGCTTGCAACTGTTTACCCACGGCATCAAACGCTTCTGGAGTAATAATTTATTCTTTAATTTTTTTGTAATTTTCTTCATTATATATTTTGTCTCTTCAATTTTTCTTGGTATTTTCTTGTTTCTTTTCTTGTTTGATTTCTTGATCTTCTTGTAATTTATGTACACTGCATTGTTAAATAGATACATACATACAGGAACTATTTCTCATGCAACTCATGCAAAATTCAGACAACAATACACGAACCTGGTGACAGGTATTGGAAGACAGCGTTTCCTGTAATTACGGTTTATCATCATCTTTACGGACTAAACCACGGGTGGTTTGTTCCTGTCTCAAATAGGCAAAGATTAGAGCTGGTTACTCCAGCGCTTCCTCGGACGTCCCACACCTCTCCGTCCCCTCGGCTTTTAGTTCCATAGTTGTTTGGGGATGCGGCAGTTATCCATTCGGCAAAGATGTTCACACCAATTTAGCCGATACTGGGCTAGCCTATCCAGTGTACTCAGAATATTCAGTTCCTGCCGTATATCTGTGTTTCTTCTATGATTTTGGAGAGTATACCCTGCCACGTGCCTGAAAAATCTCATTTCAGCCGCTTGGATGCGGCTTTCGTTAAAGTCCAATTTTCAGACCCATAATGAAGTGTGAGAAGAGCCATCACATTGTAGAATTTTAGGCGTGTTCCTTTACTTGCTGACTTAAGGATTCGTCTAATGGTCACGCACATAAGGTTGAACTTATGCAACTTATTCACAATGTTGTTGCTTGCATTATAAGACACACTGTAGCCCAGGTATTAAAAATTGCTAACTTGTTCCAGGACAGTACCATCTACATATAACAATTTTTCCCCATATGGGATCAGTTCCACGAAAAGCCATCACCTTGGTCTCAAGTGTAGCTATTTGCAATCCAGAATCTTTGCAGATTCGATTTAACAAATGTATACCCATCTGCAATCTGTTTTCAGAGTCCGACAAAATAGCCTGATCGTCCGCAAACAACAAAGTGTCAATTATAGAGTGACCAATCATAAAATGTGCTGGAAGACACATCTGCCAGTCTTGTATGACATAGTAAAAATATAAATTAAAAAGACAATGTGATACGCTTTATGAAATCAAAAATGACTACATGTTTTGTAACAAGTTCTTAAGTTTGGAGTAAAGAACAAAGCAAATATTCACGTCCTGAATAACAGAATAACCGTGGGGCCTAGTAGACCAGTGGGTATGAAGCCTGACTTTTAATCTACAGGACCTGAGTCCAGAATCACGGGCGCACCGTAAAATGAAGGTGCGTTTTTCAGCCTCCTGATCGACTCGGCCTGTAGAAATGTGTACCTAGGCTAAAATACTGGGGTATTAATATACGACTGAACGTAGTACTGGGTATTGTATATTCCTTACCTGCTAAACGGCTCACTTTACTTGCCTAACTACTAGTCTGCTTAGACGGTAAAAAGTCATTATCATTATAAAACAGAATTGTTTATTTGAAATTTCTATTGACTTTTCCTGAAGTGATGCAAATAATTAAATCCTTTGGATGTGCGCGCGCCCGCGTGTCTCTCTGTGTATCTATGTATTTAACAGTTGTGTTAATCAACTTTGTACTCTGCATTTCTGCTACTCTGCAAAACACGTACCTGTTGTGCTCTGGGCGCTAATGTCAGTTATCCTCAGCGGTCGGACTTTCTCTTATGTGCAAAGCTCGTCTTCAGACTTAACTGTCCGCTTACACAGCATTACTAAACAGCTTACAGCCTATACAGCCTAATTTACTGTCAATTAGCGTTCCTTGTGTTCGCTGCATGAGAGAACGAACATAGCTAAGACCTTGTGGAATAATCACAACTTTTATATTTCAAGCAAGCAGCGCCACCAAGAAGGATGATTTGTTTAGAATATAAGACAAATTCAAATGTGCGTTATTTCTTTCAATCTTTCTATAATTAATAAAAATATGGATAGTTTACGATAGACCAATAAATAAGGCTTAAGTTAAAATAACAAATCAAGAACATTTTCAGGTACAATTTATAGGTTAGAAAATGACTAACATAGATATCACTGTAGTTGCCCTGTATTCCATCTGTAGGTGGTTACACTTTTGGAACGTTCTCGCCGTCACAATTCTTTTGTAATCATGAAAACTCAATCCCGCGACGTAAGTTGTATGCGAGTAGTTTACTTAGAATTAAGAGTGTAGGCTGTTATTTATATTTATGTTATTTAAATATCAGTTGTACTGTAGTTATTTACCTAGAACTGAATAATATTGGCTGGCACAAAGAAGGTAGTGTCAATACTTCTAGGTGATAGAGTGGTATCGTTCATGGAAGGTATACAAAAAATAAATACAAATTTATATTTCACAACACATTACTTTTTTCATTATTTTGTTGTTTTATAATAAATTCTTGAGTTCATATTTTTCCCTATTTCCGGCTTAAACTTGGTATTTGAGAGTTGAACATAGATGTATTCCTGTTACAAAATATACTGTTACGACGATCACACTGATCTTCGTGTTGTTCAGTGGAAACAGAATAACTGACACCAATAAAGTCCCTAATTACAAACTTTAATTAGACACAAACAGTATATATAAATCAACAGAACACTCTTATACATTAATTCTAATTAAATTTCTCCAGCAATAAATGTCACTTTATTACAGTTACACAATAATCACCTCTTAGTAAACCGCAAAAATCACTGCGAACCGCACTTCTAAAATCGTCAGATCTAAACAGTAGTCTATACCTCCGCCGCGCCTTGCAATGTAGATAGCGAACCTGAATGCTTGTAGACTAGTCGCGTAAACGTGTGGAAGGGACATCGGCATCTCTCGTGACGTAGAACATTCCAGTGCGTTACGTAATTCTGTCGCGTAGAATGACCACAAGTGACTGGAACAGCCTCGAGCGGTGCGGCGTGCCAAGAACACGTAGGCACTCAGCGATGTGGTACTATTTATTTCGTCAGCGTAGTAATACGTATGAGACTCATAACAGTTTGTGAAACGGTTTTAGTTTATTTTCAGTAGGCCGATAGTTGAAAATTAAATCTTTAATCAACGTAAGTGAAGTATAGAATAAACAATGTAAAGTCATACTGGAAATATCACTGGACTGAACTTCGTGTGGCTAAAATGTGCATGTCGATAAATTAGCATAGGTTACTGGCGGCTCACTTGTCGATACGCAAGCTCCAAATATGACTCCATGAGAGTTTTTTAATACGAGTTAATACATTCATCGAATGAGATATGAAGTTGTTCCTTATCACACCATGTGCCAATCTAATTACATTTTCATTTCACTCAAATAAAGTGTAGATGAGAAAGAAAAGAAAATAGCAAAAGGTGTGGTGAAGGGACGGAGTAAGTTGAATATATAACTATTATAGTTATAGTTTGTATAATATTTATCATATTGCATTGTATGATAGTCAGCAATATGGCAAGAGAAAGAATGCGAATACAAATAAAAAAGAGGACAAATAAATTACAAGGGGAAAATATTTGAATGAATTAGACTGTAAGTGGTGCCACGTGTGTGTGTGTGTGTGTGTGTGTGTGTGTGTTTGCTCACATTGTTAATACTCGTCTTAAACTGTTTAACCTTCCGCCGTAACTCAGCTGTTCAACAAGCTACCGCCGTTATTTAAATCTACAAGGCTGTGTGTAGAGGCATAATGCTTACAGACCTGAGCAAATACTTCGCTCACCTCGTGTGGATAGTATGTACATTTAGACAAGTTAACGTAGGCTTGTCAATGAACGATGGGGCCACTCTCAAGAAATAAAGAGCAGAATTGAAAGGCAAGAGCAGTGTACACTAGAATGAGTACTTTATTTAAAAGTCACGATTTAATAATAAACACAAAGGTGAGACTTCTACGCTCCTACGTATTTTCGGTTTTTATAAGGAGTAGAATCTTGGAGTTTGACGGAAGCCACAATTAAGAAATTGGAATCTTTCGAAATGTGTCTTTGCCGTAGAATACTGAGCCTTTCATGGACAGCACATATAACTAATGTTGAAGTTCTTAGAAAGATGAAAAAAGATAGGGAAGTAATTAACCCAGTGAAGATAAGAAAGCTTCAGTATCTGGGACATCTCATGAGAAATGAACAGAGATTTTACTTATTGCAGTCTATACTACAGGAAAAAGTACTTGGAAAGAGAAGAGTTGGGCGACCGACAATATCATGGCTGAGAAATTTAAGGGCCTGGTTTGCCATGAATACATCTGACTTATTCCGTACAGCAGTGCAGAAGGATAAAATAGCCTGTATGATATCCAACATCCGAAACGGATAGGAACTATCATCAGAAGAAAAATGTAGGCTACTAGCCGCACACTTGTCGATACGCAGACTCATATCTAAACATGAAAGTTTTTATTATGAGTTAATATAATTTTTTGTATCATGTTTTCTTGGATCATTCATCGTTCACATCGAATGAGATATGAAGTTATTCCTTCTCATATCATGTGACAATCAATTACACTTGCATTACACTTAAGTAAAACGCTAGTTATTGATTTAAATATATTATATACAAATGATATGTCATATAAAATAGAAATACATTTTTAAAAAGAAATTTTATAGACAATTTTGAAAAGAACTCCTATTATGTGCTATACAACCAATGATTTTAATGCCATTTGGACTTCAGTGTTTGCTTCATCATCGATTAGTCCTTTCACTAAAAAAAATATATTGGGCGTCAACGAGAGAGTCTTGTTTGACGCTTGAGCAGTACTGCGTTTATTATTAATCACTTAAAAATGTTTATTATAAACTAACACGTCAGTGTAATAATTTAGACGACAAGCGTACACGTTTAGCGGATTTCGATCGACAAAAAGTTTCTTTGGATGCTTATATTTTTTTTGTGTAGCTAATTAATGATACGAGCAATTGGTGTAAAAACGTCCAAGCACCATTCAAAATTTCACAACTTAATGGCCTCAATGACACTACGAAAGAAATCAGTGAGTTGAAATATAGAAGGAATTAAAATTTTAAGCTACTATTTTAGACTACAACTAAGCTTCCACAGATAAAAATTTAATGCTATTCCTTATTTATATGGTTACAAAGTATCCACCGATCGAATCATGTGTCCAACAAAATAGAAGCTTAGCGTTCTTGAAGGTACAAAACGTGTGTGTGTAACATGTTCAATAACTTTACACCTTAGTGATAAAGCAACATTCATACACCTTACGTAATACTTGTTGCAAGAACGGTTGCATGACACACTTTGGGACATTGTAGTGGCAAGTATTTTCCTTACACTTGTTTAGAACTAGAACCTTTTTTTAAGCATCAAGGCGACATGACCAACTTGTACAAATATCGTGTTTGGACAATTCAGACGGAGTTGAGTTCCAACTTCATGCGAAATAGTTTTCCCGTCATGTCAGTACGGAATTTAGTGACAAATGTTTATTGTTAAATTTGTATGCGTAGTATTGTTATTTTACTGAATTGCCTAACATATTGCAACGTTACAAGTATTATACATTTCTGACCATGTACCCAACGCAACTGTATAGGCCTAATGTTAAACACCGGCTAGGTCGTAGAGGTTTTGTGTGTTCATTGCGTTAAGTATATGTGGTTGCACAATAAACATATTTTTAAAAAGAGAAGTGAGACGTTAGTGAATTAAAAACATAGTAAAAGAATCAATCAACGGTTTGTTAAATGTTGCAAATAATTAATAGATTATTACAAATTTTGAAATAGAAAATTCAAAATATTCTCTTTTATAAGGTTACACTCTGAAAATATAACATATCTTTGCTATTCAGCACACACTAATAACAAATATTCTTAAATTGAGTAAACTTATTGTTTTTTAATAATAACTCACAATTACGTCTTTCACTTTGAATATTTACATTATATACTTTTAAGTCTTTATATTAATTTATTATCTCATATTCTGTTCTATATGAGTTCTTTACTTAATCAAAAAAATATAATTGTTCATTTGTCACCTGCGTATCGTTGAAGTTACCGTTTCGAGTGTGTGTGTGCGCGCGTCTCCTAAATGATGACAATGACGATGATGTTGGTGCTGATGACTCCTTGGTATCTACAGCCTGTTGTTGCTGGTGGTCCTGAGTTCCTCTATCGATCGTGGTGTATTGCAGATGATTGTGATGATGATGATGATTTCAAGTTGGTCAGCAGACAGACATAGTGTCCACGTGTAAAGATATTTTGAGTCTGTTCTCATCCAAAATTGCCGGAGGTATTTATAGTATAAGGCCAACTGACAAGTCAGATATTGTTTTTGCCATATTACATTTTGTCAATCAGAGTGTAGCGTCCTTTTTGTAACTGATCACTTTTTAGTCCGTTTTCGCGATCACTTAAACTTTATCTTTAGGCGAATGGTTGCATTGTCTTCGTAATTTTTCACTCGTTATTTACATACAACACTAGCTAATTACTTGCTAATTGTGTTAGTAATTAACTTTAATTTGTATGACGTCTTTATTACTGCACTTTTCTAGAATAATTTTGCAACATACGCGTTTAAATCTCCTTATTCTAATGGTGGTTTTAGAATTGTGATGTGTCTTTGGTAACAGGTAAAAAACATATTTATTAATTTATTTTAAACCTGTCAATACCTGATTTAATAATATAAACCAACAATTCATACGTCTCGCCTGTCGTAGTTTAATTCATGTCCGTCCCGGTCCACACACACACACACACACACACACACACAGGCACAAACGCTGCCTTACAGGTGCACACTTTCAACTGGCTGCAATCATGTCGATACCTGTAATTTCACGCACAAAATACTTAAAACTATTCATCGTATCCTCCTTACACTAATTATTTACAAATTACTGCAATGGTAAAATATGCAAATATATGTATTGTTGCAATATATTATTTCCTAAGTCAGTCTGTTTTGTGGTAATTGTATAATTGAACTGTAGTAATAACAATGTTTTTGTCGTAAAAGCGTCCTACAGTTTATAAATATTGATTTCTTGGCGATTGGGGGTTATTTATTCCGCTGCTTGAAGCTTACCATCTTTTCGATCATCATAACCATACAAAAATATTCGTATTACCGTCTATACAACGTGGCACATATACTATTCCAAAGTGTGATGTTCGTAAATGCTGCTGTATATGTACATCATTTTAATGAAGTAATAGTAACCGCAATGTATAGATAAATGTAAGATAATAATGTAGAGTATCAACAATATTATTCTTCCAATAATATGGTTGAAGTTTTGATAAATTAATTATTTTGAGAAAGTTGAGACCCGGATCCGTGGTATTAAAACTAACATCTATATGAATAAATTTTGAGATAAAACGAATAATATATTTAAGATCTTTGAAGCAGTAAAAGCAGAATTTACTAAAATAACTTTTCTTTAAAATCAAGCATAATATTTGAATAGCAATAAAGAGATGTTTTCGCTAACACCTAGTGAGTGAATAAATTTATGCAAACCTTGTCAATTTCCTATATCATAATTGTTTTGTAATTTGTTGGTAAGTATTTTTACTAACAACGGCAGCTAGTTTAATTTACTGGTAAAGAATTGAACTAGTTCCCGACTTTTGTGTTGTCTTAACAAGGGAGACGGCAGAAAATTGCGCAACTCTGCTATTGTAAAAATAATTTACTTTGCTAAAAAAAAAAAAAAAAATTAATTAATTGTTTACAGAGTGTCACATACAGAAAATTGCGCCACATAATTATGTTGCTGTTGTGTAATTTTATAATTCGTTAACGATAACTAGGACAAACATAAATTTATTCACTCTGAAATAAACAAAAAATAAATGAGTAAAATTTTAAATTATGTTATAATAATATTGGTATCGCTAGTTTGCCGTATTAAGCAAGTCATAGCTGGTAAGTATTCAATTCCAAACCAGTCGGTTCATGTTAAATACGTGTTGTGGAATGTAAACTCTCCCCTTTGTAAACACCCATCTCATTCGTAACCCCTCCTCCCCATAAGAAAACAAAACCATATTAGACAAGCTCTTTCCTGTTTTGTATTGTCCTGAATTACCACCCTACGCAACTCGACGACACCCCAAAACAGCTGACTCTTTGTGCTGTTGTTAAAGCAATGAACTTTCCGTATATGAAATTTCTCTCTACTAAAATGGTATTATCGTTTTGTTTTGATTAATTATATATGTCAATACTGAGAATTTAATTGTTGTGAGATAAGTTATGTTGATTAATTAAGATAAGATTGCATATGGAAGCTTAATATGAAATAAGATATATATGTGTATGTGTTTAAATGAATTAACGTTAACTATGTTAAACATTGAGAAAACGAATTAAAGTAAGTGACATAAGATTTGTCGTTCGTAATACGTCGTGTATTTAAAGTTGTTATTATCAAAAATGGCTCAATTTAACCCCGACTTGTTGTTGAAAGACGAATTAAGCTATGAAGCATTATTGCGTGGTCTTCCCTACTCTAATGTAACTGTCGCGGAACTTCGCAAGACGTTACGTGAAAATAAACCGGACAAACCCTCATTATTAAATCGTTTGAGTGTTTTAGATTTCGAAAGCGAAAAAGAAACGTGTTATCATAAGTATACAGAACTAACGTCGATCGCACAAACCCTGCGTGATGAAAAATCCCCCGCAGTAATATTACGCACCACCCAAAGAATCGAGCATCTAACCCGCCGTATCACCAATTTGTTGAACTGGCCAGGTGATAAAGATACCCCTCATGATGTGCAAAAATTCGCCGAGGAAGCATTACAACAATTATCCGAGATAATGCGCGAATTACGTCGACGATCCGAATCGTTTAGATTAGACGAAATCGAAGAAGCAATGACGAAATTAAATATTTCACCTACCCAATCGCCGACTCAAGAACAGCCAAACGGTACTGCAAAAATTCAGATTCTGCAGGAATCAAATATAAATCCATTCAAGGAACGGTTAACTGATAGTCAAGTAAATATTCAACCAGTAAACGTTACGTCACTCCCTAATGAACTAGAAAATATGACCAGTACCTACGAATTACCTTCTCACTTGCGGACTAATCAACCTGCGGAAAAACCTAGAGTGATGAGCCAAATAAATCTAACTCCCGAGCTCTATGGAAAGATAACCCACCCTGTAGAAAGTATTTTGTCTGACATACCAATTACTGATGGGCTGAATATTACAAAGCTCCTTGATTTTATCAAGCACATCTTACAATTAAAGGACCTGCAACAACTAAGAGATAACCAGATTTTGCAAGAAATTTTACCTAAGTGTAGACCTCCATTAAAAGATAGAGTGTTAGAATCCCTAAGGTATAATCACCCGGTAGAAGAACTTCATACCACACTAATAAGACATTTCATTCCCACCGGTATCTACGAAGAATTGAAGCGAAACTTAGTACTTCGTGCAATTAGACGAAATCGAAGAAGCAATGACGAAATTAAATATTTCACCTACCCAATCGCCGGCTCAAGAACAGCCAAACGGTACTGCAAAACTTCAGATTCTACAGGAATCAAATATAAATCCATTCAAAGAACGGTTAACTGGTAGTCAAGTAAATATTCAACCAGTAAACGTTACGTTACTCCCTAATGAACTAGAAAATATGACCAGTACCTACGAATTACCTTCTCACTTGCGAACTAATCAACCTGCGGAAAAACCTAGAATGATGAGTCAAATAAATCTAACTCCCGAGCTCTATGGAAAAATAACCCACCCTGTAGAAAGTATTTTGTCCGATATACAAATCACTGATGGGCTGAATATTACAAAGCTGCTTGATTTTATCAAACACATCTTACAATTAAAGGAACTGCAACAACTAAGAGATAACCAGATTTTGCAAGTTATTTTACCTAAGTGTAGACCTCCATTAAAAGATAGAGTGTTAGAATCTCTAAGGTATAATCAATCGGTAGAAGAACTTCACACCACACTAATAAGACATTTCATTCCCACCGGTATCTACGAAGAATTGAAGCGAAACTTAGTACTTCGTGCACAAGGCACATACGAGAGACTAGCTCATTATATTTCTGAGGTAAGAGAATCTGCTTTATTGCTACAAGTTAAATGGAGTGAACAACAGTTAGTAGACACTATCTTAGTAGGACTATCCCCCGAGGAGCGATCTCGGCTAGCACTCGTGAAGCGACCTACCACTTTCACCGAACTAGAACTATGTTGTATACATTCGTCCGACGTCTGGTATTCTGACCAGAATAGAAGTGTTTCTATGTCCCAGAGTCAACACAGACATTCATTCCAAACTAGACCAATTGGAAATGATACCCGAAACTACCGCGATAAGCGATTCGTAAGTACACATAAAACCCAAAACTATCCCCATGTTTCATACTCTAAACCAAAACCCCGACAACCTACGAGCGAAGTAAATGTGGAAAGAAATGTTATAACTGTGGAAAGGCCGGTCATATTAGCAAGTTATGTAAACAAAAGCGCTATCAACAGAAAACCGACCAATCAAAAAATGTGTGAAGCTGGAAGACCGAAAATCCTACGTCTTCCGAAGCACCAGAAGGAAAGGTAACAACAATACTAAGCGTCAAATAAAGATAAATAAAAATAAACGCAGAGACCCTTATTTAACAAGATTTATCGAGAAGTGCAAATCTATTGGTGCATGTAAAACAAGTATATGCCAACTACCCTATGTACAGATAGACCTTGGAGCAACGAATACCCTTGGTTTAATTGATTCCGGATCTACCCGTAGTATAATTAGTAAACAGTTAGCAACCTTATTAGCTAATCATAAACTGATTAAACGTAGCCAAATGGTGAACATAAAGTGTACCACCGCAAATAAACAAAATCTAAAGATATCGCACAGTATTACGGTGAAATTAAAAATAAAGAATTTTACTTGGTATATTCCCCTACTAGTAGCTGAAGAGTTAGGACAAAACTTAATATTAGGCGCGGATTTTATAAGAAAAACTGCCTTAATCCTTGATATATATGCAAAACAATATTTCTTCAGATTTGATCGTACTCGAAAATATCAGTTCGACTCCGAGTTAAGTAACGACGCTATTTGTGAAACCGCAACTATTCATTCAGAGCATCATGAATCGAGTCTGAGTCATTTAAAAGGAAATGAGAGACTAAGAATCCAAAAGTTAATAAAAGAATTTTCTGCTGTACTCACCCCCAAGTTAGGATTAACCCATTTAATCGAATATAAAATAAATCTTAGTGACAACAAGGTAATACGACTGCACCCATACAAATTATCTCCGCCCAAGATGGAAATAATGAGAAACCACATTAATAAACTCCTTGATCAGCACGTCATTGAACCGTCAACGTCTCCATACTCATCACCTGCATTCCTAGTACCAAAAGGAACTGACAAACATAGACTAGTCGTGGATTATAGACAACTAAATAAGAGTATAGAATTTGAATCGATACCACTGCCCGACATTCACAGTGCGTTTCACTATTTTACAAGAGCGAAAATCTTCACCATAATGGATCTCAACCAAGCATTCCATCAAATCCCACTAGCTGAGGAATCAAAACATTTAACTGCTTTTGCTGTCCCATTTAATCTATATCAATTTACGAGAGTACCATTCGGTATATCACAAGGAAGTTCAGTATGTAGCCGACTGTTAGAAAAAATTTTCCATGACGTTAAATTTAAATTTGTATATCATTATCTTGACGATATAGTAGTATATAGTGAGTCAATGGATCAACATATTGCTCACTTGCGTGAAGTATTATCCAGGTTAAAGAAAGCCGGACTGACCGTAAACCCGAGTAAAGTTAATTTCGCTGTAAAACAATTCTCCTTCTTAGGTCACATAGTATCAGCCGAAGGTAAGGTTACCATCGATCCCGAACGTACACGCGCAATCCGAGAATTCTTACCTCCGAGAGACGTCAAAGGTATAGCTCGATTTTAGGTATGAATAATTATTTTCATAAATACATACCCCACTTAGCGGATATAGCAGCCCCATTGAATGCCTTAAGAAAGAAAGGAACGAAATTCGAGTGGACTACTCAACATCAAGAAGCGTTTGAAACACTTAAAGAAAGCATTATATCCCCACCTGTATTGCAGTTAGCGGATTTCAGTAAACCATTTATCGTACAGACCGATAGTTCAAGTGTAGTATTAGGAGCCGTAATATACCAGGAAATAAATAATACTAGACTCCCGATCAGCTATGCATCCCGTACATTGACCGAGCAAGAAAGGAAGTTCTCAGCCTATTTCTCAACTTGAATGTTTAGCCGTAGTATTCGCCTTTGATAAATTCAAACCATTTTTGGAACACAAAGAATTTCTACTAGAAACCGATAATCAAGCTTTATCATGGTTATTGAATCACCCAAAACAGTTAGGTCGTATCGGAAGATGGGTGTTAAGATTAAATTGCTACAAGTTCAGAGTGCAACATATTCGTGGTACTCAAAATGTAGTAGCCGATACTCTATCCCGCATGTTCCAACTACCCAATACAAGATCTGGAGAAGACAAGATTGAAACAACTACCGTTAATACACTAATTACTAACTTTCCCCTTGCATTTAAGGATATAGCATATCACCAACAACAAGATCCGAAATTCTGCAAAATAATCGAACAAATAGAAAGAGGAAATAACTCTGACAAATATATCTTGAGTAAAAGAGTACTTTGTTTTAAAAAGGCAAACGGAAAATTACTGAGAATAATCGCCCCGGAAATAATCAAACCCATGTTAATGGAGTACTACCATTCATCGACAATTGGAGCTCATATGGGAATTAGGAAAACTATACATCGTATTCGCAAGGAATACCACTGGGAAAACATGAATAGTGAAATAAAAAGGTTCGTGAAAGAATGCGAAATTTGTGCCCTGAGCAAACCAGCAAGAACCAGTCAAGTCGGAAAATTAATCTCCGAAATACCTACCACTCCCTTCTCGAAAATATACATAGACTATTCTGGACCTTATCCCCGCTCTAAATCCGGAAATACTATGCTGTTAATTTGTGTAGACTCATTCACTAAATTCGTGTGGATGTATCCTATGCGTCGTGCATTAGCATCTACGACAATTAAAATTCTACAAGAACGACTATTTAAAGACTATGGTACACCTTTAAGCTTAATATCTGACAATGGACCCCAGTTTAAGTCGAAAGAATTTAACGACATGTGTTTTAAATTAGGTATAAATCATATTACCGTGACCGAGTACAGACCGCAAGGAAATATAGCAGAAAGATACTTGCGTAACTTAAAATCAGCATTAATATCTTATCATGCTAAAGACCAGACAACCTGGGATCAAAATATTTCATGGATACAATTTGCATTCAATTCAGCGTGTCATGAAGGTCATAAATCAACACCATTTGATTTACTGTACAAGTACAAACCCAACCATCCTTTAACCACAAAGTGGAAAATCAATGAGTTATTACCCCGCGACGTAAATGGGAATAACATACGAAAAATATGGAACGAAGCTCGTGCAAATTTGAGAGCGAATTTACAAAAATCAAGGAAGTATCATGAGCATAATAATAGGCAAATAATGTATAAAATAGGTGATATAGTAATGTATAAAACTCATCCTATGAGTAAAGCAGTTGATAGGACCACTTCGAAACTATCATATCGATGGTGTAACCCCTACCAAATTCATAAGTTCATCACCCCCGTTACTGTAGCTCTGTATGAACCCAATACAGAAAATTACGTTCGCAGAAGCCATCTGTCTCAAATAAAAAAATGTTTTACGTGTCAGAATACAGAAGAAAGGGTACGAGAAAGATAGAAATCCTAGAATACTATTTAAGTATTAAGAATAAAATATAGTGTATATACTTATACCGAAATAGGATAAGATTGTGCAACATCCTATACTATAAGTGAGTATAAACAAAAAAAAACCCTTCGTACGAATACTAGCGAGGCCTGATCAACCTTAGCTAATGTCCTGCGAGAATGATATTATACATGAGAAATCTGATGACAATGATAATGAAGATGAAGAGAGAGAAAGAAAGAAAGAAAAATAATCCTTAGCGCTGTAAACTAAAAGTAATTCTATTGTTCTTACAATACGTGATTATTATTAGTAACATACTCATGAGTATAACTCCGTAAAACGAGTGACCAATTCAAGAAAAAACCGGTAGTAGATGTAAGAATTAAAATAAGGTAGATTTACGTTTTGTGTATTTTATATAGTAGATGTAGTAGAATTTAGATGTGACATAAGTGTAAGATAATCAATTGATGAATAGAAATAATCTGAGAGAGAGAAATTTCAGTATGGAATTCTGTGTCAAAATATAATTGTTTATTAGATTTCCTATTATTATTACACCCCCCCCCGTTTTTCATAGTTAAGTGCAGGAATATGTGACGATTTTAAATATATCGAAAATTGCACAAATTAAAATTTTTAATTTTAATAAGTAAGAGTATCATCCACCCTTACCTATACACAGATTCCTGAATCAACTTGAAACTTTCCAGTACCAACACGCCAAGAAAGGTATTAAGTAAAGAATAATAATAATAATTACTTTAATTATTAAAAATGCGACTATATAAATAAAGAAATCCCTAAGTCATAATAAAGTAAACCTAAAGTATTTACATTCTAATTAATGAATAATTAATAATATATAAAGTACGAACTATTTTCTTAGTGCGTAAATACGCACCAGCTTACTGAGCCCTCGCCCCTAAACTATACGCGCATTCGCCAGTAGAACTTCGCCATGACAAGATGTGAGTTTTGGTGTTGTGTACATACACGTAAGTGTATGTCCTTAAAAGTATATCCAGCGTGAGATGGTTTTATTGTGAATAATGTAGTGTGTAGAGTTAGTGAGAATACATACAGAAAGGAAAAGGTAGCCAACACATCTCTTTTAAAATATAAAATGTAAGTGTAAGATAGGTAACTACTAGACTTTAGTACTGCAAAGTGAGAACTATAATTAAAAAAAAATGTGAACTACAAAAGTCTGGACCAAGGAAAGTGAAACTACAACAGTTGGAACTTCAAGTAAACAACCGATCTTCGAGAGCAAAAATAATCAACCCGATGTAGATTCACCAGGAACAACGTACTCCACCCTTAGAAGACGACAGGAGATGCCCCAAGGATACAATAAAAACCTCATATGAAATTCAGGTGATATCAAACCACAACTTTTGTAAATTTCGCCTTAATAAAAGAAGTAACAAAGAACTTTAAAGAACTTTAGCAATGTAAAGAACAAATTATCAGATTTGTAAATTTTGTAATTTTGTAATGAAGTAATAGTAACCGCAATGTATAGATAAATGTAAGATAATAATGTAGAGTATCAACAATATTATTCTTCCAAAAATATGGTTGAAGTTTTGATAAATTAATTATTTTGAGAAAGTTGAGACCCGGATCCGTGGTATTAAAACTAACATCTATATGAATAAATTCTGAGATAAAACGAATAATATATTTAAGATCTTTGAAGCAGTAAAAGCAGAATTTACTAAAATAACTTTTCTTTAAAATAAAGCATAATATTTGAATAGCAATAAAGAGAAGTTTTCGCTAACACCTAGTGAGTGAATAAATTTATGCAAACCTTGTCAATTTCCTATATCATAATTGTTTTGTAATTTGTTGGTAAGTATTTTTACTAACAACGGCAGCTAGTTTAATTTACTGGTAAAGAATTGAACTAGTTCCCGACTTTTGTGTTGTCTTAACAAGGGAGACGGCACACTGCCATGTTTCGTAAACAGTGACATATCATTGTCAGCATAAGTGTGGATACAAAAGACAGTATTGTTACGAGGATCGCATCTATCGTGATCTTAAAACAATAGAATGAATTATTGGGCTCCAGAGAAATCAATACTCGCTGCCTTTATTTACAATCAACTTTACAATCATATTTGTATTACATAAATTTTTATATGTTTATCAAATAAGCCCTGTTCACGACAAATAATAAAACTCAGAAATTAATTGAATACACTAGTTTACAATCTCGCATAACTATAAACTGCTAACATTCAACTAATAACACACAGCTAGTACTTATATAATAACTAGAACCAGAACTAATTATAACCGCACGATATTATTTACGTATTTAGACAGGCAAGCATGGTTATGTGGCGAATGTCAATATATGGCATACTGAATCCACGAAGCTTCTAGATGTTACTACGTTATTCGAGTAGTGTCCGTAATTTTTGCAAGCGTCAGCTACGTTTCGCTAGATGGTACTGCAACGTTGTATATACCGGTAGGCCTACTAGTTGGCCTGTGTAAGTTGAACCGGCGTATAAGTCAAACCTTACATTAAAGACACAAATTTTTATATGTTTGTAATCACCAAGTAGAGTTGTAATTCTGAAAAACGTTCAAAATTTATTTATCATAAATTGATGCCAAAATATATAGATTGCTGTTGTGTAGATGTTTAGTATCAAGGTAAAGGTAAATTCTGTTGTCGGTTAGTGAAGATAAAAATGGAATCATTAGACCTGTACCTTAAGTTTATTGTATATTGTTTAGTATTATTTAACTTAATATAAAATTTCTGAAGTCTTCTTCCGGTAAAGGCCGCTTTAAAAATTACGATGAGTATCCACAGGTAGGCCTAATATGGGTGAAACGTTGTCGTACGAGACATTTTGGATGGGGACCACAGCAGAAGAATTCTTCAAAACCAGAATGGATACGGAGGCCTGTGTAAGAATATAATATAACGTTGTTTATATTAGTATTGTTTATAGTATATCATGACATATTGTCCCTCTTATTATGTTAAAAACAAGAGTTTCAATGTCAAATTGCTGAAATTTGCTATAAATGGTCAAATGACCCTTCCATTTGATTAAAATTTCAGGGCTTACGTTTTAGTCGCCCTAAATGTTAAGATAATATTCAAGACTTAAAACTGGACATATGGGTCGACCAATACTTTACTTAGTGAATACGTGCAACGTGATAAGTATTACCTAGACAGTCTACACCCTGACACAACTATATTATATATTACATACAACTAAATTTCATAAGATTCGGTTCCCTGAAACGCCCTAAACACGTTCTCTGTAAAGACGAATGTTACTGACGTAAATGAGTGCTTGTAAATACGACGTTTCGTATTCGCGACATGATATTTTCTTAGTGTCTCTAATTATTAATGTATAGCACAACAAAGTAATTGTAAAACACAAACTCATTTACTGTATCTGCTACGTGTACATTCACCCCGTCATGTGTGTAGGTGCGGGTTCTAGTGTGGGTCGACTGCTTTGCCGAATCCGCCCTTCTGTTTGTGCAGTCAAGTGTCTTCAACTGAGTTTCGTCAACTTGAGAAGAAGAATAAGAAGAAAAAGAAGATATGCGAAGACACTTGGACGACGACGCACATTGTTTGCCACACCACTCAACACCCACTCAGTAGGCTACAGACAAGGCACAGACTACCTCCTCACAAGCATGTTGAGTGTCGATGAGTTGACTGGAGATGTTTTCACGCTTCACTGAATAATCCTCTTAAGTAATTGTATTCTCCTGAATGTGAATGTCTGTGTGTGGGGGGGGGGGGGGCACGCGCGTGGGTGTGTTTTGTTTCTTCGTTTGTTTTTAAAAACACTTTTTACTTTATTCGACTTTGCTAATTATAACTGTTTAAAACACAATGAAGAAAGTATTATAACATTACATAGAGACGTGTATGAAATAAGAAAGTTAGAAAAGTTAAAAAACAAAGACTTCAACAAAAAAATCCCTACTACGGAAAATAACGTGTTCTATAAAAATTAAATTTCTAGTCTTAAAATAGGAGGGGGAAACATTATGAAGTACAACTAAATATTACCTTTTTAACATTATAATAACATGAATTACTTTTTTAAGTTCTAAGCAAATATTATACACAATGTGTTCTATGCTTAGGGAATGAGGGGCAAGAGTCCGCACTTAAAATACAATAACAAATTCTCAGCTACTGTACCAAAATAATAAAGTTTATTGAAAATTACTGGCTTATTTGTTACACTATATACTAACAAATGTAATGAGTACACAACAATTTTGACTACAGTATTTGGTAAAAAAAATTAAAAAACCCGATCATGTAAAATAGGAAAGTTGCCCCGAACTTGGGGCAAGAGTCCGGTCTGTGTAGGGTAAGAGTCCAACTTACACTTATCACACACGAAATGACCCAATCCACTGTAATTCGTGCACGGCTCTCCCCACCACGTACTACACTGACGACACATGATCCAGTCGACTGTAGGGGGGGGGATTTGTAAAGGTGACCACAACCTCCCCAATAATAATCAACTTTCCCGGTACACGAATTCCTCTTCTTGTTTTGAAATTTAGACTTCTTTTAGCCCATATTCCTTTTATTTTAACAATTTAAGGGGCGCTGCTTGCCGTTTCGGTTGTTTTATGCATCTTCAGTTTCTTTGCGTAGGGGGAAGACGTTAGAATTTCAGACCTCTTAGAATTTTTTCGACGTTGCTGAAAGTGAGTTGCTTTGGGATATGGCTTTATTTTCTCTGGTGGCGTAGTCACTGGTGTTGGTGCTGTCGTAAAACAAGAACTGTCTCTATTTTGAAAAGGTGTTGTAGACGTATCATTAATTTTAATTAGATCAGAGTACATAGCTTGTTGTGAAAATAAATTGAAGTTTTCTGTTGAAGCTATTTTGCTTGATCAAGGTTCGCTTGGCAGTGGTTGAGGTTGGTCTGTAACCACGAAGGGAGAAAATCGGGCTCAGAGAAAATATCTTGATTAAATGGAATTATGCCATATGACTCGAATCCCTTAGTCGCAATTCCAGCTGTAGCTGCCTTTTCGTTAGGAAGACGAAAGAAATTGACTACCTGATATTGTGTTATAACTCGGCCGGAATGATTAGAGAGCCATTTGATACATTCGCTTACATAGTAGGAATTTAATGGTCCAAAAAATGTTTTGTCTAAGGGCTGCGCTTTATGTGAACTGTGTGGGGGAAGAGATAGAAGGTGAATATTGTTATTACGGAAAAACTGAATAGAAGAGACAGAAATGTGGAAACTGTGGTTATCTAGAATTAATAAAAGTGGATCGTCTTGGGTTTGTTTTGTACAAGAAACGAAATATTTTAACTAAAGCAGAAACAGATTTGCGTTCATATAACCGGAGTCAGATAGTAGAAAGAAACTTGATGGAGGGGCTCCGTCCTGGATTTCATGTTTTATTCTTTTGCGAGGGAATATCAAAGCAGGTGGAAGAAAATGACCGCTGACATGCAACATACCACGGTGATAGTCTGTCCTCGTTCACCAGACACTGCCTTGTTGATGCATTTAATCCCTTTAGCTGATATAACTTTTGGCAGCCGATTAGGTACTGTACTAATCCCACTTTCATCCATATTGTAAACTCTATTTGGTTTTGAAATAAAGCCGTATTTG
The DNA here is from genome assembly GCA_034769895.1 of Magicicada septendecula. NCBI lineage: Eukaryota > Metazoa > Arthropoda > Insecta > Hemiptera > Cicadidae > Magicicada > Magicicada septendecula. Next base: position 158,690,128 of record CM068367.1, read on the forward strand.
TTGTCAGTTTCTTTAAGATTTTGAAAAACAAATCCATTTGTGCTTTACTGAAGCCAGTAACTCTTGCCAAGCTTGTTGCCTCGGGTTTCCTTAGGCTCAGAGATGGATGTCGAGAAAGAAACCCATGAACCCAATCCCGTCCCGCTAATTTAGTATTATTGTTGAAGGGGTGCTTTATTTTGTTGATTTCGGCATATTCATATGCGAGGGTCTGAATATCTCGAAAAGTTAAACCGTAAAATGCTTTACCCATTTCTTTTAAATAGTCTACCAGTTCAAGCTCTATTTCGTTACAGAAAGTTGTGGAGGTTAAACCTCCCACAAGACTGCGCCGGCATTCCCTGCACAGAGAGAAAAGAAATATACCATTAAAAATAGAATATGCGTTACGTGAAATGAGAGCTTGAAATGGACCTACGTTTCAACTGAGACAAAAATGGTAGTTCTACTTACCGCTTTTAAGCGTTTTCGTAGTGTAGATGCTTCGATGCCCATATCATTAGCGATGCTGCGAATAGAATCACCATTAGCCCTTCTTAATTTTGCTATTTGTAGAATATTATCAGTGACAGGTTTACGGTCAGTTTTCCGCTTATAATTTCGCATTATTCTAAAAATATACAAAACTGGCGTTAGTTACAGTTCAAACTTTACTACGTATAACCAAAAGACTTCCTAACATATTTAATATTTTTACCCAGTTAGTATTTTATAGCCGAAATGAATGTATCGAAATTAATGAAATTAGCAGGTGCAAGGAAAATTTATTTTATTATTTGTTATATTATTTTATTAAATAACGAGCAAAAAATGTCAGTAGAAAAATGACAATAATTTGACTTTCATTTTTCTTTAATAAACTTTAGAATATAGTATATAGAATTTAGAACATTTACGATAACATAAATTTTCCAATAGCTCAGTAATCGCGGTTAACCAATATCTACGGTACAATTGTAGGCTTAATGCAAGTTTTATTTAATTGTAATGTGAAGTTTGTTTATATGGGGTAAGATTCCGCACAGGAGACCAAGAGGACTCTTGGCCCCGGAAATGTTCCCCACTGTGTTCTATACTTTTTGCTGATTTAATAAAATAAGATTGACCACTAACTTTAAGTTGATATGTAACCTCAGACTTACCTTTTAACGATGTACTGTCGAAAACAAATAATAAGAAAGTATAAATTTATATACATACTCTTAAATTACACTGTGAAATAACTTCAACTTCCACAAAATAAAACGTGATTGTTCACTCACCGTAATGGCGCTAGACTCCTTCTTTGCTGTGTCCAACCAGCAGAAGGCATTTCTTCAACAGCCCAGAGACCAACTCACGACATCTATTAAGAAAACTAGTAACTACGACTCATTAGTAATCTTGCCCCGTGCGGACTCTTGCCCTGCATTACTACCTAAAAAAAACCACGAATTCTTCGTTAAAAATGTGTAGCTCCAATGGAAAGTCACAACGAAAAAGTAAATGAGTTAGGAAATGCTGCACCTTTAAAAACAGTGATTTGTAACGGACACTTGAGTTTAAACGTGGTCGTAAAAGTATTGAAGATGAGCCCCATAATGCGAGTACAAAATTGCTACAACTCCAAATACGGCACAAAGCTTGCGCAAAGTTTTTTTCACACCAAGTTCTTGAGTTAATGTATGATACACACGCTAATGTGAAAGATCTATAATCTCAGAAAAATCATCTACTCTTAATCGGCGGTCTTTAACGATGCGTATACATGTTTTAAAATGAAGTCTGAAGTTGTTGCACCTTTTGGGTGCCAACTTCGGGGATCATCTTCAGTGATCGTACGACCACGTTAAAACTCGAGTGGCCACTTACAAACAATTGGTTTTGAAGGAGCAGCATCTCCTAACGCATTTACCATTTCGTTGTGAGTTTCCATTGGCGCTAAATGTTTTAAACAAACAATTCTATCACAGCACGATGTATGATTTTGTCCATTTATTAAAAAACGCGTAACGCGTAAATTTCGGGTAGCTGATAAACAATAAGCAAATAGATTTATAAATTAACCGATGTTACAAGAAATATGAATGTTACAAAAAACGCACAATTTTAGTTCTACCGCTAAGCTATAGATGTTGTTGCTCTGCAAACTTTTCAACTTACTCTTGTAAAATCAGTATCTTTCCTTTAAGAATTAGGTTTGTGGAAACTGAAAAATTACGTTTACAAAATGGCAAATAATATTTATCCATTCAGATTAGATACAAAATGAAAAACTTTAAACTATATAAGTCTTGTTATTAAGAGCAAATTATAACTGGATTTGTAGTGTTTGTTGTTTATCGTGCTGTTTGCGATAAAGTATGTTGTTTGCTGGCAGAGTTTTTATAATTTATTTAAATTTTAATTGATTTGGGTTGGACTAATAGAAAATTCGCGTGTGAAGTTATTCATACGACATCATATATTTTTGTTTGTTAACAGATTTTATTTTAACCGTGTAAAAAAACCAACATAACAGCAGTCTTTGTACATGTCTTCTTATTGTCTTCACAGAGTCCGTGTCTGCTTACACAAAGATGAATGATAATGAAGTTTTTAAGTATATTATACAGAACAAAGTTTAATATATTCGTTTGTGTGTCTAATCGCTTACGAGTATATGGTTGGATTCAGACATGGATCAATGTATCTGGACATTGTACACAATATACGGATTTTAATCAAGTTGAGCACACTAATACAACAGTTAATTCCACTGCGTTAGTGAGTAACTTACATATTTATCTATGATACCGTTGAAAGTTTCAGGCTGCTTACGTATCGCTTTGTTAATCATAGCCGTGCAGATCAGACTGCATGTATGCTTACGGTGCACAGTTGTTCTAAATCCTCAAATCCCCCAAAACCTGGTCAAAATACAAAAACGTTTTTAAATTTATATAAAATTTGCTATAGTGTAGTTTTCGAGGTCGATAATTGGTTCAAAGTAAATAGTGGAACCACTATGGTAGTATGGGGACTGTCAAAAAGATGTTTAATTTATATTAAATTATGAACTTGGGGTTTTAAGAATTACTAATTACGTTTATGACTAAAACAAAAATTTAATAAGAGATGGAATGTAACATAGTTTTACTTATATAAAAATTAAAAGAATTTAGTCAGGTTTATGACAGAATTGACAGTCTGAAATAAAATAACAGAGGTAATTAGACATTGACTTAATACAATATTATCTAATAATTAAATCATATATCTAAACAAATACTTTATGAACTACAATCCTAACTTTAACATTGACAAAAAACTTGCAAAACTAATTTCAACTGCAATTAAAATAATTCAAATTGTATTATACACTTTACTCAAAATACTGTAAATGGAAAATTCTTAACAAGTAGTTTACAATACTGCCTTCAAAAATTTCCATACCGCTAAGCTTTGCTATGTTTGTACTAAAGAGATTGTAACTACAGAAATTTTCACAGCCAGTGTATTGTATGTGGACTTGGTATTTTTAGAAAATAATTCAGTTCTAAAGAAATATGGCTTATTATAGTGCAGAAATCGTTATTTTACTTTCGTATGTATTGGGACATAAAAAGATAATTTTCTTGATTAATAACTTAATTTAGTGAACAGAACACAAATTATCTAAAATAACAAAAAAATTAACTCAAGATAATTTGGTTTTCAGGTACAGATATCTAACCAGCGTTTTAGCCTATTTGTATTTTTCATTACAAAAATGTTCAAGAAATCTTGGGGATAGCTATGGGCAGCAGAGTTTTAATGATTTCATTCAATAAAATTGTAACCTACAACATATAACGTACGTTTTTTAGCAGAACTCTGCACAACTTTTTCCTCTTAATTTTTAACAGTTCCTCATAATAACGTTAGCAAATGTTGACAAAATATGATTACGGTATGCTGATTGTATATGGTTAACAAGGCATTCGAAATACATGTTCTTTTTGTACTTATTTTCGTTTTACACTTTCATTTAAATTTGAAATCGGTAAAACGTATGAGTTTTAAAGTATTTATAAACACAACATAATTTCTACTTGTATATGCGCCACGTGCGACTTGTTCGAATATCACTTTTGAATTGGCTGTATACTGATCTGAGCCCTGACCAAACAGTTTAAATCTCTTAAAGTAAAACTTCATTGTCTGACTTTTTTAAACAGAAATAACTCTGTTGCACACCACTATAGAAACATTTTTTCGATTAGCGTTTTCAGGATTCACAGCTCATAGTCAGATCGGAAATATATATAACGGCTATTGTATTATTGTATATTTACTATATTATTGTATATTTCCGATTGATGATGAGCTGTGAAGCCTGAAAGCACTAATTGGAAAATTATTTATATAGTGATGTGCAACAAACAACTAATACAACTTAATTAATTAAACTTTCTGACTTTTGATCAGATTTTGGTTTTTTGAAACCAGTATGTACTTAATACCACGATATACTATTTATTAAATTACATTATTGTATTATGAAAAAAATCCCATTTTCCATGTTTTAATTTTCAATGTGTGAATGTCAGTAGCCTATACCCCTTAGATATATCTTTTTCTTAGTGTACAGTAAAGTCATGATAAAAATAGTTGTAGATACCAAATATAACGTAATTTATAAAAACATAAAAAATAATAAAGTTAAATACTATAAATTTATTTATTCAAAATTTTTTTAAAAATAAAAATCTTTTACAATGTAGAGCTACAAACTACATATTAAAAAACATTGAATGCTTACAAAACTAACGAACTATTAAAAAGTACAAAGTGACTATAACCGTTTGGAACTGTCAAATGTGTTTAGGAAATTAATTTACCTCATATTCTTAGTAATTTATTGGATCCAAAACAGTAGCCCCATATTAATACTATATATAATAAATTATATATTATTATTTGTGTCTAAAGTTATATAATTTGGGTATATTACATTTTAATATAATTTGGATATTTTAGATTTCACCTTGTTCAGTTAGATTTTGCAATAAAACCACGTCCAGGCTATCTCTCGATAAAAACTAACGAATAGATACTTGCATCTTGAGATTTAATTTAGATTAAATTTATAGTTGATCGTTGGAGTTTATTGAACATTCGAAACCTTCATTACAAAGTTCGTCATCAAGTGTCACAATATTACTTGGATTCCAAACTCTACACCACACACATTAAAAACAAAAATAAGTATTAAGTATAAATTGCTACACGCATCAGCAATGATGCATTCTGATACACACATTTCGACTCACGTATTCGAGAGTTGATTGTTACAAATTGTTATAATAATTTTAGCAGGCGGTCAGTAAGTAAATAAAAAAACGGGTTCAAAACTGTTGATAATATTCTTTTTATTACAATTTTACAGTTTCTATTTATTTATTTATTTAGATTATAAGTATACAAAATCAATTTGTTGTTTTATAGGTCCATGTCCAAGTATTCACACGGAAGGGAAATTTGATAAAATGTAATTTTTAAAAATATTCTTTGAAGTTTCATACAGATACTTTCGCATCATTCGACTAAAACGCCATATATAAATTATAGAAAGTATATTAAAAAATTTATATTAAAACAGTTTTAATTTAACTAATAATCTCCATAAAAATATTAAATTTACTATAGAACATGAAACTAATAATAAATTAAATTTTTTAGACATTACTATTTAAATAACCATAATAAATTTGAATAGAATATATTCAGTAAACCAAATCAAATTTCATTAATAATTCCAAAAAAATCAATTCATCCTCCTTAATACAAATATGCTGCATTCAATTCTATGATATATAGAATAAATAATATTCTATTAAATAAATTTAAAATACAAAAAAAGATAATTATTTACGATATTGCTATAAAAAATGAATATAATCCCAATATTATTGATAACATAGTAAATAAAGCTAATCAAAAAATTCTATATAGTTCTTTCAGTAACAAAACACAAGAAAAATCAAAATATTAAATATATTAGTTTCACAAACATAGGCATTATTAATCATAAAATTAAAAAATTATTTAAAAACAAAATATAAAAATACCTATAACAGTAATAAAACAGATTTTTATAGAATCAAACCTAAAACCGATAAATTAATTCATAATTTAAATGGAGTAGGCTAATTGAATGCCCTGATTGTAACAAATTTTATGTTGGCCAAATTAAAATCGTTTAAAAGAAAGATATATACAACACCGTAATTATATTTAAATCCAGATATATATATATATATATATATATATATATATATAACTCAAGTTTAGCTACACACTCAACAAAACCAAACATACATTTCCAAATTTAAATAATATCAGTTTATTAAAACACATTTCAAAAAGTCCAAAAATGACTTTACGGGAAAATTTAGAAATATTTAAACATAAAACAAGTAATAAATTAATACCTGAACAAATTCATATTAATACAAAAAATGTTAATATTTTCAAAATTACTAAATTAATAAAATAATAAATATTTATATTATATTTTACAATTAATTATACAACATATTATATACATATATAAAAACATTAAATTTAGTCTACATATAAAACAGCTGTTTTCAACAATTTATTTAAAAAATGTTTTTGAATTTATTCATTTATATCTGACGAAGATAGTCCGATTACTATCGAAACATATGTAATTTACAAAATAAAATATATTCATTTAAAAAGTTTTATTATTAATAATAATATAAATATATAACAAACAAAATTTGAGCATTTATGAATACTGTAGAAAGTATTACTTATTTCCTGATACGTTTTCCCTGTAAACTCGTTATATATAAGTGGATATATAAGAAACGTGTTCCTTATACGTTTTCATTATAATACATTATCTAATAAATTTCCGAACTCATAGTTGGCATGCCTTGCATTGAAAAAAAATAAAATAATATCACCCTTGTTTATTTCTTAAATTTTATCCAAACATTTTACGTTGGCTCTTCCAATAAAATAATTTATTATATTTCAATGTTATATAAGATAGGTAGGGAAATCGCAATATACATATAGACTAAGTATATTGTAATTACGTATAGGACTACTATGGCAATACGTATACTGTATTGGGAGACACAGATATTACCTTATTCGTATGGTAAACTAATTTAACTTTACCAAAAATCCATGAAGCAAAATGTGTGTATGTGTGTGTGTGTGTGCGTGTGTGCGCGCGCGCTGTAACGTAGGAAACATTAACAGTCTTCAACGTAAAGAGGTCTGTAAGACTATATCGTGTCTGCACTGCACAAAATTGTATTTCAAGTGATTCGGTTAATGGAGTGGAAAGTGTACTGCAAGCGTATTAAAGCAGAAGTTATTTTTTGAAAAGTTACACTTGAAGCTTAAATCTGGTCATAAATATTTTTATCGCATAATCCTGTACTCCCATAATCTCACACTCCAACTTACAGTTATTTTCCTCTTTCCGCCTGTCTGCCTCCCTAATCCCATCCCAAACTTTTACAGTGTTTCCTCTAATATTTCCCTCAGTATCATTTGTGAGCTAATTATCCGCATGTCTCGTTTTAGTTTAGTTTTCCTTTCAATCGGGTCTTTTTCAACTCTCTCTCTCTCTCTCTCTCTCTCTCTCTCTCTCTCTCTCTCTCTCTCTCTCTCTCTCTCTCTCTCTCTCTCTCTCTTTGTATCACCCTTACTCTATTTCTATCTCTTTCTCTCCTATCCTATCCATTATTAGACTTAACATTTATTTCTCTGTCTTTCTCACTGAAGAGTTATTTATTTTCGCAACTTTATATACCTCACTACTCCTCTCTGCTTAATTCTTTCTGCCTGTTCTCTACATTTGCGTTTCTTTATGTTCATTTTGTCCCCTCTCTGACTCAACCGTGCTTCTCTTTCTCTTTTTACGTATCTAGCTGTTTTTCCTTCTTAACCTATCTCTAGAAACCCAATGACTATTATGATCTTCCAGTCATCTGTCCCCTTATCTCTTCTTTCATCCATGATAAAGTATTTGTTTCACTCGTGTATGTAACATTCAGGACTTTCAAAATTTGGGAATATTTCTAATGTAACTTATTCAATATATATTGGCGTTCAGCAACGATAAATGATTACCAAAAATTATTTATTGTGCACTTCAAATGCTAATTATTCTATAATTTCAATATTCAGCTTTAATTACTAAAACAGTTAGTTTTTTAAACATACACATTGTTTTTTCCTATGAATATAAAAATTAATTTGTAAAAGTATACGACTCATATGTCACTTGTAATCATATAATTCAATATAAATTACTAAAACACGACACAGTAATTATATAATAACAGTAAGAAGAACAACCACAACATCATCAACAACATATCAAGAAGAAGAATAAGAGGAATCCAAAAAATTTATATTTATCTATAGGCAGATATGTAATAGTCATCTTCAATATACTAGACGTGGCTTATAAAAAATGAAGATAAGTTTTAAGTATAGGTGTTTGAAAAGTCAGTATCTCATAGTCAGCTATTTCAAAAGTAACTAAAAAACTGTACTTACTGATCATTAGTTTTATGATGTAACACATTTTTCTTGATTTTAAGAAGTAAAGCAGAAACCCATCAATAACTTAATAACTAACTGTTCACTAATAAACAGAGTTTAGAAATGGAAACAAAACATCAGTTTAAATGATCTCAACTACTTAAATTGATCTGTAACCAATGTTCGTTAACTCAATACATATACTTTGCGTAAGAGATTAATTAAAGTTATACCTTTCCCCTATTTTATATAGACTTTGGTTTGTTTCTGAGAACCTAATATGGTATACTTTCATGCACTTAGTACTGGTAAACACATGCTTGTTCATACTGTTCATACTCACACCCTTTCTCTCTGCTCTCTCTCTCTCTCTCTCTCTCTCTCTCTCTCTCTCTCACTCTCTCTCTTTATTTATCTATCTATCTATCTATCTCTTCACACTCTTATATTTTTCCTTAAGTTAATTAGATGAGAACTATATATATATCTGCTGTAGACATTTAAATCACAAAGAAACTCAATGACCGTTGTACCATTATGTATGCTCAAGTATAAAGTAAGTATAATTTAATAAAATTAAAAATTTATCTAATGTATATATTTTTATGTTACAGGTAACTGAGTTTCCAGTGTTAATGTTTGTATTGCGTCAGACCAGCCATTTGATATGTCTCGCTAGGTGTTCCTGAATACGTAAGTCGTATTAAACGTACTGCGTACTTTAGTACTCTCAAATATACTTTAGTAGTACTTTAGTAAGACTTTAGCAGTACTCTTATAGAAGCTACATATTTACACTTAATACTGTTTATAATGTGTAATGAATTTGACTTATGACGTTGGCAAAGTTAATAATTTACGGAGGTTTCACTGTTACCATGATGTGAAGTTATTGTTTGTATTTAGTGTGTAATGTGAAATACATGATGCAATGCGACTAAATTACCTGTACCACTGTTGAGCCTGTCTAAATGTCTGTTAACAGTGTACTGTGTCGCAGCATGTCCAGCACGTGTCACACGTTACTGTAACATATGTCACGTCCGTGGAAATGATGACGTCACACCGGCAGTTAAGTGAGGTGTAAATTTAATATGACTCCTGGTAGCGGGTCCGTGGCCAATCCCGACGGTAAATAATTCCTGGCCAGCTGACTGACAGATACGTCCACATAAAACTCTCTCTCTCTCTCTCTCTCGCTCTCTCTCTCTCTCTCTCTCTCTCTCCCTACCTCTTTCTCCTATGACCCGAAAACATGTGACGTCATGAATAATTAATGATATACATTAAGGCAGAAGTGTTACCGTATATTATACCTGAAGGCATCTACATGCTCTGAACTAACTTGAATATAAAGAATTATATTAAATATGAACTACACAAAGAATTAAATCGATTCCTATTCACTAATTTAATCCAGTGGTCCATAATTGATAATTATACGAATATAAAAGATTTGGAGCACGTTATTCGGTGTGAGTTTGGCTTTATTTGTATGTTTCTTTTAAATAATTTTTAAGAAGTTCTCACATTCCTGAGCATAAATTATTGCACAGAAATTATTATAACTACTTTACGGGCTATCAGGCCCCTTGGTCCTATGTTGGTAAAAGCAGACGTTTCAACCTCTCCATTGGTGGCCATGTTCAGTGCCGGAAGGACTAAAAAGCACTGACAACGGTCTCCGTCAGTAACACCACAGTACTGTGGCTAATGTGACGGAGACCGTTGTCAGCGCTTTTTAGTCCTTCCGTCACTGAACATGGCCACCAATGGAGAGGTTGAAACGTCTGCTTTTACGAACATAGGACCAAGGGGCCTGATAGCCCGTAAATTAGTTATAATAATTGCGTTTACGATCACAACATTTTCGTGTAGAGAAACACATATTTTCAATAACGAAAAGTCGGCTGCACAATATGTATAGGATTTAACGAAAACACAAAGGAGCATCTACGTATGTGGGTATAACAGGCGTAAATCGCCTTGCATTAATATTTTGCTTCTGTTCCTGACATTACGGCCACAGTCAGTGGGTCAGTCAATTACAATATGCAAACGAGCGTTATTTAAAATTATATTTTATTCCTTGTCTTTTACATGCCACTCACTTGCCAGCACCTCATTTGCTCTTCGTTTTCTCTCCTGTCTTTCTTCATCTCTACTTGTGTGAATGAGTTAATGAGTTAGTGAGTGTGTGCGTGTGGGTGTGTATGTTTGTTCTTGTGCATTATTATATATTATGGTTGGTGGTAAGTAGTATAATAACAGTTTTTTTTCTAGATTTTAATATTTCATGTTGACGAGAAGCATGGCATAGGCGGAGAAACTGCATTACATAAACCGAGAAACGCCTATACTTAAACTATTCACTAAAAAGGAAAATTGGATAAACCAGACACAAGGGATTGGTCAGATTTCACGTAAATAAAACGGGACAAACGTCTGGAGTTACATTATGCTGTTTTTATAATCGCTAAATACAATCTAGCCATGTTCTTTTAAATCTGTAAACAGTAGGTATTTTCAGGTAAATTATGTGTGCATTATGATGGGTAAAAGCTATTAAATATAATACAAAATGAAAATGTAGTGTTTCTTCTAAATATACTGTTGTGGCATGATTAGTTCCCTGTTTGTGTATAAAATAATAAAGTATCTACTGTAGAAGACGCTTCAGAAAAACTTGAGCTCTTTCCACGATGCCCAGGTGACTAAAGTGGCAATGAAATATCTAAACCTACGTCACAGTTTCTGTAAATAAAGTTACAGAATTGCGAACTGCATTTTACCAAAACGGATAACACTCGTATCACGTGGAAATTCAGTATTCGTACATTGAGTTGATCACGGTCTGGAGAATACTTCTGACTACGTATGGATATTATTGATGCAGAATATTGATGATAATATACCGAGTTCTCCCCCACTACTACCGATTAACGACGGGGTGCCGTCTCCAACCTGCAACCATATTAGCATTTAAGTCAACAAATCAAACCTGATTTTAAAGAATGTCTTATCACTTCATTCATACGAACCGAAATATTACAAGCGTTGTTTGTTAAACTTTTTTTTAGGTTGAATAAAAATATAACATTTTAAAACGAATAAATTCATTAACTAATGCTGTTGTGTTATGTCAGTTAATTTTATTCTTAGTTGAAATATTATTTAATGTGTTTATTGATAAGGCAATGTAATGAGGATGCAAAATTAAGCTTGATGCTAGTGCCCGCCTCACCGTGAATCTCAAAATTAAACACACTCTGAATACTTTATAAAACAGCACGCAACAAAGATATTCTAGAGGTGTAAATATTCCTTTCGTACTAATGTAAGAACACTGTTTATATATCATCTTAGAGTATTGTAGATTGTAATAGTATTAGCTACACAGAACAGATGTTGCTGTTGTACATATTTTGTTCTGATTTAAATTTATTATTAAAAACCACATACGTATTATTATATAAAATATTTATATATTAATACATACGTATTAATATTTAAAATAAATATTTATTTTAATGTCACACGAATTCCAAGTGCTGAAAATGTGTACTTGAATGTAATCGTTGTTGTTATCTTGCCTTTACGGTTTAAATATTGTATTGTTATTTATAAACTACTTGTTATTTATTGTGCACGTTTTTTATCTACTTTTTTCGTCGTCTTCTACTTCCACCCTAAATCTTCGTTTACTTTTCCTCCACTATTTCTTATGTTTCGCTTTCTTTCTAAATTGCTCGCTTTGATATCCTACGTTATCTATATTTCTATTCTCCAAAGATTTCACATTTAAAACATGTAAATCTAATAAATAATTAAAAAATTTTTTTAATAAAGAAAGCAAAGCAGCAGTGTACTTGTTTTGATGCTCCATTCGTTTTGTGAAGTATTTAATGCAATAAATAGTGCTGACGTATTTTAATAACAATTTTTTATACATTTATTAACGGTTTCCTAACATTTCTTATCTGTTTGTATTGCCTATGGCGCTTTAATCAATGTTTTGCGCTTCAAAAAACTTAATTTAAAAAGGCAAAAAAAGTAAGTCTAGAAAAAAATCAAAAATAAGTATTTTGAATTTCGCGTTGTCGTTCTAATTTACCTTCTTCTGCTTCCTTTTACGATAATTGCAGCAAGTTTAGTAAAACATTAATTTATTTATAGGAACACAGATAGTCCTCACATCACTTACCAAAAGGTTCGATTAGCCAAAATGATTGGAAGCATCTCCTTATAACTGGTTTTTCATTTAATTTGAAGACTTAACGTTAAGTGTAATTATGAGTAGGCCTATCATATTTATTTTGCGCAGTGAAAAGGAGGAGCACATCGAGTTGACATAAAATATACTATTTCAAAAAATATTACTGTACAGTTTATTTTATCGCTTTGTTACTATTAATTACCTGTCCATAAATTACACTATTACTATTTCATAGCTTTATAAATTATACTATAAACACGTGTTTTTATATTTATAAGGTAAATTGTTATGATAACTGTAAAACTGAACCTGTCTGTCTTTAATTTCCAATCTCACCTAAAAAATCGGTTATCCAAAATATACTTTATTAACATCTGCTGTTTACGTTTTCAAAATTTTACATTCAAGCTTATTTTTCTTTTATTTATAAAACCGATTTTATAAGAATTATTCAACCAAATTAAATTACTTGAAATAAAAATAGCCAATGACAGCATATCTGTTAGAATAGATGGCCAAAATCATCTAATTTATAGTGGCACATGACTGAAGTAACATTTCCTTGATACACTTTACTGTGTGCATGTAAATGTTTGAGGAAGAGGTGAAGGGATCATCTCGACACGCTCCATTTCCCGTCAGAACGTGCATGCTGCTGTTCTCTTGGTACCAACATCTGCTACGTTCGATGTTGTTACTTTCTCCCCATGTCATAACTAATCGCTTACATTGCACAACACGTTTCTCCACGTGTCAACGAACACAGTTTAAGTTTTATAGTTTAATAACATCCTTCACACACCTAGTGAAGGGTGCCACTGGTAATTATTTCATTATTCCGGCCTCTAATGTGGTGCGTTTAAATTTAAAAAATTTTCACTTCTTCCAAACAACATACATAGTTTCGAGTACAATATGAGCAGTTTTCCATTATTTGTAATAAATTCGTGATTTAAATTCGTTGGTAGTCCGTGAAGATTCATAACGGAAATTTAAAGCCCAAGTGGAAACTCTGAGGAAACGAAAGAAAAAAAAATTTAAAGGAAAGGGTAAAGTGGTTATAAACAAAAAGGAGAGAAAGAAGAGTTTGTCTGGGTCATAATTATATGATATTTATGCAAAAGATTATTTCAAACGGTTTTTAACATTTAACATTTTAACAATTTTAAGAAGCAGTATAATTCACAGACTATCAAGAAAGGAACTGTATCGTTTTAAAAATATAATTGTATACTATTTATTTGGAAGGATCGTATTTTAAGTGGATAAAAAAGGACTAGGCTAATAAAGGGGCCGAGGTAGGTAGAGGAAGGTGATTAAAGGTATATATGCCTAAATATATTTATTCGTTGGAATCAGCAGGAAAAGAAATACAAAGAAGGCCAAGGATGAGTTGAAATTATCAAGCGTTGGAAGATTTGAAAATATGGATTTGAAGATTTTAAGAGTGGCAGGAAGGATGACAATTATGGAGATAAAGAAAGAAAATAAGAGAGAGAGAGAGAGATGAAGACAGCAAAACGTTATGAAAACTGGCTGTCGATGTAAAAATAATGATACAAAAAAAGTGCTTGAAAGAGTAAGCATAATGACTCAAGGACTATTATAAAACCGTTTAGATAAGCATGACAACGATCACAATGATAACGATGGTAGCGGCGTTCGTGGTCGTGATACGATGACAATTGTTGACAAAACTAAAATAATTTATTCAGAAAAAATTACTACTTGAAATAGATTATTCGAACATCAATAATATCCTCTGTATGTTAGCACATAATTTATTGGAATAACCTAAAATTAACTGTAATATTAATTTTTGTATTACTGATCTGTTCAGTTAAATGGGGAAGAATGAATTTCATTAGTTTAGATCCCAACTCTGTTCTCTCTAATTTATTGCATTCGTGCACTGCAGTTCCTAAGAAACATTTGGACCAGAAATCTTTCGTATTATTTATTGAGTTATACATTGTCTCACTCGTTCTCAATAATTTAACGTTCATAATTCGCTTACAGTTTATATTCCGCAAAAAAAAAACATAATGGTTGCCAACTTCAGTAATTTGGTGCCAACTTTTACTTTTGCTACTTCAGCATAATACATTGAACATAACGCATAATTCATCTAGAATGAAGCTGTCTTCGCCAGATTTTACTGACTGTTATTTTATAGTAAAAACGATACACAAAACATACACACAACTAGTCAACAAAAGCACGCCTATTCTGGGACACTCGCATCAGTGATGGAACATGCCAACACAACACGTACATACCTTTTACAGCCAAGCACGCTGCCGGCAAACCGAAGAAGCATTTATAGGCTCTACGTTTTCCACTATAGGAGCCAGCCTGTTCATGAAGGAGTCTGATAAGCACTACGAGCATGTTACATGGATGAAACCTACACCGTCATGCAGGTATATGGATAACAACTTCGCCACCTGACTTCACTCTTCTCTGGACCACCTCAACAATCGACACAGCAACGTTCAGTTTTCAATGGACACAGTAGGATAATGAGGAGATTTTCTCGTTGCGCTAGTTATGAGAACATACATCGGACACAGTTGGCCAACCTGTTTTCTGTGCATAGGTGTAGTGTATAATTTTGTTTTTTGAATGTCTCCAAAACACTAAGCATTGGAAAGATTAAATACACTATATGTGTGCACAATAACACCAATGTAAACAACCAAAAACCAACAGGAACAAGTAACAGTAACCAACCGGACCACAGATATTCAACAAGACTGAAAATAAAGATCGTTGACAATGAGCGAAATTTCTTATGCTCGAAATATGTTCCAAGTAATATAAATATCTTTACTGTAAACTAGTAACATGTATTAAGTAATGTGTGTGTGTTTGTGTGAAAGCTGAAAACTAAAAGAGAAGTAAACAACTAGTAGGTGACTATACTAAACCTATGTACAGGCGACTCTGTGCTCATCTAGAAAATGGGGAAAAGTAACATCGGTAAAAACTCGTCTAAAAGGTGACAGGAAAAGAAATAGAATAAAAAAATAAGGAAAAAAAATGAACGAGAGAACGGTAAAATCTGCCCTTTGGTTCTATGCATATCCTTACTATATTTAAGTATAGTAAGTTTACATGTCTGTAATACATCAAATTTCGAGACGCCTTTCTCAATCAAAATATCCGCTCTAATTAAATAAATTATTGCAGTTAACCCATGCACTCTAGTATTCTATCTAGTTATATATATATATATATATATATATATATATAACTGGAACAGTCGATGCACAAGAGAAAAAATAAATACTTGTAGTAGTATAACTCTTCAATGTATAAACAGTCGGCTATGTTTTGCGTCTGTTTTGTAAGGTACAAACTGAAAAATGAACATTTCAGTTTAGTCCAAGTGAGTCTGTACGAGTTATTATGGCTAATCTGGACGACGGCCAACTGGTTTCCCAGTGTCAGCAGCAGCGGACACATGGAGTGGAAGACGTTTTTCAGTACACGTGTCGGTGAATAAAAGTTAAAGAAAATCCATTGAAATCCCTCTCTACTATCTACCCCTTACAACTGACTGCACAATCCAGATTTCTACTTTTTACTACATACGGGCCTAAATCTAATTTTTAAGCTTGAAGGGCTGACAATAACAAACATATATATTGTAACGTAACAGAACGTTCCATACTCTTAAAACAATATACAAACACAGACAGACTGACTAAAACGTGGACAATACCCAAAACCCCTTAGATTGAGATAGTGAATCACTGTCAATATTGATCATAATTAATAACCAAGGATAAGACTAAATAAATCCAACATAAAAACCCGAAAAAATAAATAAACAAAACTTAAATAAATGGAAAGAAGTACAATACAGTAGTGTAGAATAGATAAAAAATAAAGTACCTTAGACTATAAGAAGGAAACCATAAAAAATGTATTAGTGGAAAGTGAGTTAATGAGTGAAAAATAGTGATAATCATTAATCATGCAGATAAAACTGTGAAGCTTGATGATTAAGTCAGTGGTGTTAAATGTAAACAAAAACCACAGAAAGAACCAAGCAAAAATATAAACAAATATAGTTAAGAAAACACTAAATAGTGACAGCTAAAACTAGATGTGAATGTTAGGGAAGTAATTATAAGTTTTAGTATTAGTTGTTGAAGGTTCTGTGCCTTTTAAGCCTTATTGTTTATGTTAAAAGAAAAGACTTTGACATTGTTCAATTGTGCTGATTTCATGTACATGTTAGTATTCTGTGTTATTAGTCAACTATAAAACCTGGATACACAGGGAAAAGAGTTGATAATATTGTATGTTAAACAGTTTTTATGTTTGTTAAAAGTGAATTTAACTATTGAAGATTCATTAGAATATCAATCATGGAAACATGACACTAAGTTAAGCTGTTTATAAAGTTTGTTAAGGAAGTACAAGAATAAGGGTATAATAAGCATTTTAATCCAATATAATAAAAAACAGAAAAAAATTTATAATTAAAAGTAAGGTATTAAACCAACAGTACAAATAATAATTTTAACAGAATAAAACAAGGTACTAAAGAAACGATATAGCTTGGGAAAATGTTAAAAATTAAAATTATTATCGATCATAGTTAACAAAAGGTCAAACCACTGTAAATTAGTAATGATAAGCTGGAATTGTTAAATAGAGTTTATGTTTATAGCAATCACAATGTATTAAATAGTTTAAGGAATTAGAACATGATTTTGTGAAGGCCAAATGACTAAAATGGCCTATATAACCTGATTTTGTAAATCACCAAAAATATCTCTTAATTCATACACACAGGTTATGTTGGGTATCAAATTGTTTGTAATTTTACCAGGAAAAACAAGATGTAAATTAAGTTAAGCAAAATTAAGTAATAGTCAAAGAGTAATTAGTAGTGGAAATTGAAAAAAACAAATAATTTAAATAATGGTCTCATGTGACCCATGAACTCAAATCTATTGAGAAATTAGCAAAATTTGGTCAAAACCGTTGAAGGAGTAAGAAATTCAATTATTCTGTTGTTAGGCAGCAAAACGTACAGGTCAGCTCTGTGAAGCCGGGAGCCAAAGTTTAACAAAGTATCAATTCTGAGTGGGGAAATTTAAGGAAATTATATCTAAAACAAGACAAAATTCAAAAAGGAAGATAATGCAAATCTAATAAGTATAAAGCTAGAAAAGAATAAGTAAAAAGTAAAACTAAAAGAAATAAGAAATAAAAAAGTAAAAAGCAGTATTCCTTCTAGATATGGTGAGACCTTAACCTTATAATAAAAGCACTGTTTATTACTACACAACACTAAGAATAACTTCATCAACACTTATTAACAACATAATTGTGAAAGAAAACAGAGAATTAACTATAATTACAGTGAACACTTCAAATAAAATCATTTATTTTAAAAGAAACAGTGACATAAAACGTTCGTAGTCTTTGAGGTCGAACCCAAGCGGCCATCTTTTAATTTATCGTCATCAATCCAAACTAGAAGCAGCCATGTTTATTGACTTTGGACATTTGAATTAAATAATTATTATTCAATACCTAAACAAAATTAACTTTATGTGTGATAGTAAGTAAGATTTTTAAACATTTGTAAGTATTGTACTTCCTAATACCATTTCTGACCTTTCATAGCAGTTAAAAAGAATCCTATAATTAACATTATGAAATAGAAAAAATTAATTTTATTACAATCGACCCGAGGTAGAGAGTCGATCCGGGAAACGAACATTTTCGACCTGAGAGTCGTAACACTAATTTGAAAAGAAATAGATACTAATAAATATAATTAATTGATTTTAAAAGGAATTTTATTTATTAAATAAAGTTAGAATAGAAGATTAAGTAGATTTAAGTAGGAAAGGAAGAGTGAGCACACCTAGGTAATTGGAACGTCATCGGAAGGGAGTGAATCAGCAGATAACCTATATGCGACGAGTCGATTTCACAATCGAACCGAACTGACGCAAAACATTTCTTTAAATAAAACTTTACCAAAACTGATGAAAAGCAAATCAACATTAATTAATAATTCTTAACCGTTTAATATCAAATTAAATAATTTGAATAACGGAATAAATTAAATTATAATAAACTAAATACAATTAAAGGAAATTTAAAGAAAATATAATAATAATAATTTGTTATTTAAAAAATTGTTATAAAGAAATATAGCACAAAATAATTAGAAACAGCGTAAAGAGTACGATCTAACATATATGGTATTACAATATATATATAATAGAAAAGCACTTATTGTTTAGAATACATACAGGCTTTTAGATTATTTTTAACACAGAGTAATAATTTTTTTTATAACAACAATATAATAATGAATTTTATTGTAATTATTCTTATTAAACACATCAATACACATTAGTTTAAATATTTTTTACCACTACAGACCGGTACGAATAACAGGTTGCCTTAACGGAATTTAGTAACTCGCACTCTTTATAGCTGTTGACTTGTCCAGATCATTTAGATCAACGTGTAACCAACAAACCGCAAAGCAAAGGCCCCAGATTTATGACTCTAATAAAATAAAGGGAAGACTGTTTTAAAACTAAGGAGAGTAGAAAATTTATGATGATAAAAACAAAAGTTTAAACAATATGGACTATATATATGGCAATATGCCGTAAGTGAAAACAGAAAAAAGTTTCACATCTATAGCAGACGAAGCCTAAAAAAAGAAAGAAAGAAAGAAAGAAAGAAAGAAGGAAGAAGAAGAAGAAGAAGAAGAAGAAGAAGAAGAAGAAGAAGAAGAAGAAGAAGAAGAAGAAGAAGAAGAAGAAGAAGAAGAAGAAGAAGAAGAAGAAGAAGAAGAAGAAGAAGAAGAAGAAGAAGAAGAAGCCTTGAATAAAAGTAAAAAAGTAGAAACTATAACATTCAGGCAGATATTGATGTGCATTATTAAAATAAACGTATCTTTGTATTTAATAGAATGTTGCAGCTTAAACACAATTTATTCCGTTAGCTGTCAAATCTAAATTATAGGTCCAATATGATTAAAAGTTCAGACAGTTGTCACAGATGTGTATTATGATCACGTAGAAACAATTTTTAATCGACGCTTCTACAGCAATAAAATCACAAATTGCGTGAACGTTTTTATAAAGCCGCTTTAAGTGTGTGTAAACTAATAAACCGTTAGGCTTCTAATATTTTTTTGAAATGAAAATTTATAAATTATTTTTTACATGTTTTGAACGTCCACAGAAAGTATTGCTGTGCCCGTGTTCAAATTATTTTTGCATGGAAGTCACATATACCCGCGCGCGCGCGCGCACACACACACTTATTAATCCGTGCTACGGATGGTATTTGTGTAGTTGTTGTAAATGTGAGCGAGGGACGGAAGGGAGAGGTAGGAGCCTTTAAATTAAATCCTATTGCAGAGGGGATTATTAGTGTCAGGTGCAAGGGCAGATTGGTGGTAAAGAGAAGGGTGCGAGTGTAGTAGGTCCACAAAGTTGTCATGCCCAGAACTAGGACACACAGCTGAGCACACGGTAATTTCCTGGATCTTCTTCCCCCCTGTACGTCTGTACGTTTTCCACTCCCGTCATCGTCAACATCATATCGAAATATATCCCCCTACCTAAGTGGAGTGTAGAGTTGCCGGTACTTTGTAGCTCCGGAAGTAATCTCGTGTCTGCAATAGATTTAACTATCTGGCTAAACTGATGTAAAGGTTTTCAAACCATTTGACTTCAATTACACTGAAGTAAAGCTGAAAACTGACACCCTTTGAAGGTTAATATTAAATATTTTATACATGTATTAGAACTGTTTATATAAAATTACATATACATGCATACAGACTCTGTGCTTGCGCGCGCGCGTACGCGCGCGCCTGTGTGTGTGTGTGTGTCGAAAGAAAGTCAGAGAGAAAGGGGGACGAGAAGCAAAATACGAGCGGGTCAAAATTGTCAAAAAATCACAAAATCCATATGGCGTTTCAAGTTAAAGACAAGTTTAAGTAAACTCTGAATAAATGGTACAGGTTAAGCTATTTCAATATTTTAGGACACTACAGTCATAATGTGGATAAAAAGTGTCAGGCTAAAGGCGATTTTAACCCAATTCCGAATGCAGCGTTTACTATGAACATATTTAACTTTAAGGACACCGCCGGCCAAGAATTGAATTAAAACATTCATAAAAATTGTGAAACTCTGCGTAAGAGATCACGTTATGAGGAATTTCATTCAAAATACAAATCTTTAATAATTTGATAGAAATTGTATCCCTCACCATTCAATTATATAATTCTGAAATTTACTGAATAATTGGCGTAAATCTATTGTATTCAAAATAATGAGCAAGTTCTGCAACTCGTGGAGCTTACTGTCTACTAATTAATATAATTTGATAACATAAAAGCATCAAGTACAATTTGAAAGTTTTTGTTTACTTTTCAACATTCAAAATCAATTATTGTATACTTTCTTATCACAAAAAATATGATCTTTTAATCTCGGCAACAATGACAGGAAAGTTAGGTAAATGCGAAAAGTAAACTGAAAGTTATTTTCATCGAAATCTTTCTGTTTTTTGGAATTTCCTCCCTGGAATTCCTGGATATCATTCTTAGGGACTGTCGCTGTGATACCACGCGTCTCTTGTACGGTGCCTAAGACGCCGCTGAAGACGGGCAGCGCAGAAGCTATTCTAGATTAGTACGGGAAAGGCAATTAAGGTCGTTTGCTAGGCGCAACTGAACTATTGAATATGAACTTCAGAACGGTGAAACAGACTTTTTCTTCTGGTATTATAGCTGATTTAATTGTTGAACGCTTTAATATTCCAGATGACTGTGTATTCGATGTTTGTGCCAACGTATCGGTTCGGACACATAATCGATTCAATCGATTGTCGTAATGCAAACCGATAAACCACTCCACTGGCCAGAAATATCGAGTTAGATTTTGTTGTAGATTAAACATCCATTGTCTGTTGGTCAGAGTACTCTAATTTGTTGGTATGATTACGCTTGAATTTGTTTAATTTGTTCCATCTGCTACTGACATTACGGTGGCATAGAATGACGTGTTTGGAATGTGGCCAGACGTAATGACTTAGTCGCTCGATATTTTTCACTCCGTATTGCGTAGAGAAATAAGATGAAAAAAACATTATATTAAAATATTGTAATCTTCAGCGCACATAAAACACACGCACACGTACTCTCTTACCCTCTCACCATCCATCAATGTCTCCGTCTCTGTCTGTCTGTTTATCTCTTCCTCACCCTCTTCCTCATCACTTTCTACGTCTATTTTTTACCTCATTACGTTCTTCTTTTATGAAATTTTCAGACAGGCGACCTCCACACCCAGTAGCATGTAACCATTAATAACTTTTTTTTTTGTAATACAATTCGTATTTACTGTCGTCGGTTGACGATAACACAAAACGCAAAAACGATACTTGTCGAGGGTGCAGAAGTCCAAACATTAAGCATAGCTATACAACGAATAGTACATTTGTACACCACTGCTTTGCAGTTCAAAGGGAGAGCCAGAGAGAGAGGGAGAGAGAGAGAAAGAGAGAGGGAGAGAGAGAGAGATGCTTGTGTAAGTACGTAACTGTATAGTTACGTACTATACACATGTGTACGTAACTCAAACGCGTGAGTCTTGTACGTAGAAATATGAGATATTAACCACAGCTTACAGCAAGTAATGCTACTGCAGTTAAGGTAAATGTATAATGTTCAGAATGACTCAAGAACGAATTGTATAATAATTAGTCACTGACCAACCGTCAGCTTGCACAGCGCTCTGTTACATCCCCCTCAATTAGGAAGTCAAGATTGCTCTCCCTTCCGTGACAGTTATAAATCACCAAGCTGGACAGAGTAGCAGTAGTCGGTAAGCTAATAAACTAACCCAGTTTCCTCCGGCATTACACACACACACACACACACACACACACACACACTGACAAGAGTAAGTACGACTTACGTTACTGTTATATGCGACTCAAGAAATTTAATGGTTTTACAAACGGGACGTACACTGAATAATGATGTGTATGAATATCTGTAGCTTCTGTGTATAATTATATGTGTAGCTTCATTTCGCAGCTACATAATGATCAGATATACTGCAAAAACAAGGAGATTTAATTAGTTTTCATTTGTATTCCTTTTTGTACTTTTAACACAGTAGCTCAAGTGATTTATGAATTTAATGGATTATTTAGACCTAATCTCGATCAGTTTCATATAATAGTATTATTTTTCATATTTAATTTGTCTCAATTCTATTTTATTTCCTCATTTATACTTATGTTTCATTTTGAGCTATGATTCCTCTTCATCTTTTTGTATGATTTTACACCGTTTCCTATATCAGTGAAGAACTCCAGTATCATTACAAAGGAAAGAGGGAAAATGTTATTCTAGTATTTTAATGAGCAGTTGTGTGAAGCGAACGTTAACTATAAATCATATATAGATGATTTCAAGTGATTATATGGATGATTTAAAGTCAAAAGAAAATTATAACCACACAGCAATCAGAGGTAAAATAACAAAGTGATATGCAATGGATTACTTCGATTTGTAGCAAATGTAAAATAAGAAACGCTATTTACAAAATTAATACATAAAATAAAATGAACTATTAGTAGCAGGTCGGCACTTTTGAATATCTAGGATATAACGTGTCTTGTATTACAAACAATGACGTGGTGAATAAGCTAGAAAAGTTCAAGCATATGTGGGGGACCTTCAGGAGAACCATAAAATAAACGAGTAAAGAAACACGCCTGAAGAAAGTCGTCTTCTTTGTTTGCTTTTTAGTTTCACCCATTTCTCCAAGATCGTAGAAGTATTTCCGATATACGGCAGGAACTGAATCTAAACTGAATCTGATATGCTCGACAGGTTTGCCCAATATCGGCTAATATGCTGAAACATTTTAACCGAATTTATGACTGTTGCATCCCCAAACAACTATTTACTCATAGCTGAAAAGACGAAGCGGTATGGCACGTCCGAAGAAGCGTAGGGGTGACCAACTGTATCTGCTTGTGACCGTTTTAATAATCCGGATTTTTTCGTTTTAAACCTTGTTGTAGATGATGGTGGCGAAGGAAACAAAGTGTAGGTGGGCAATATGTTAGGCTAGGCAAAACATTGGCACGGATGGTGCTACATCGCAGGCCAAAGTACGTAAAACAAACACGAAGCCGACGTTCTGAGGGACGCTAAAAATGGCACTTTTGTAAAATATAATGAAATTCTGGTTAAGAACCAAAGAACGGATAGGTGATACAATTTGGTTATTTGCTGTAAGAATGACATAGAAGTCGCTACGGAGCCATTAGCTCAGCACTAAAGGAACGGTTCCTAATAATGGTGACGACTACGACGACGACGGTGACGATGATGATGATGATAATAATAATAAATACCGTGTTGATGATGTTGACGGTAGTGGTGGCGGTGATGGTGGTAATGTTCGTGGTAGTGGTGAGATTTAAATATTCGTTTTCTTGTTCAAATTACTTTACTTATAACTTATGTAAAATCAGGTCGATATGGTACTGAGAGATACAAAGAGTATGGCAAATAATCACAAAGAGTAAGTTAGATCTACGTATCGTAAGTATACAGATGTTACCATTTTAAAAATTTTATATAACATTTATCCTTTGACATCTGGAGTTTCTCCTATTTGCCGCTTATGATGGCCTCATAACAGGAGCTGTCTGACCAGTTCAGAGATTTACGTGTCTGTTCCGTTGTCTGCTCAGTACGCGCGCGTGAGTGTGTGTTTGTGTGTGTAATGCCAGAAGCAATGTAGTTAACTGACTGTTGCTCTTGCCTCCACTGAGTGATTTATAACTGTCACGTATGTCAGTGGTCTTGACTTAGTAATTGAGCAAGGTATAAGCTGGTGACTAATTGCAACGCAACTTGTTCTTGTGGTATTCCGAGTATGATGCATCTATCTTAAGTGTAACTGCATACCTTGTCGTAAACCCTGCTATCGCTGAAATGATACGGTAGAGATGTATTCCTAGTTTTGCGTAATACGGAACGTTCTACAAGTATCTCGGCTATGTCATCAGACCACAGCTGCAATGTGTGTTGTGCGTACATATTGCTGTTACTTTGAGATGAAAGACAATTACGTGACACTTATGATGCGTCAACAAACAAGATAATTCCAGACCGTACCGGTTCGCGCACTGTGTTTAAAGACACTGTTTCTAGTGGATTCGAGATCGCCTGTTTGTTTAACACGTCATCCAAAGTTACAGATTATTCTGCCATCTCAGCGGGGCATAAATGTAGGTATTCAGCGACGGTCAGTTCAGTTTACGTCGGGCAATTACTCAGTGCGCTTAAGTAGCGATTTATTCAGGTGAGATTCAAAGTATTGTGGCCAAGCGTTATTGTGTTATAATTTTTAGGGACTGTATTAATTGACATTATTATTGCATGTGGACAAATTTAATTTTTTATTATTATATGAGTATACGCTAATCGTGTCGAATAACCTATTGATCACAAACTGTTAATTGTGATAATTAAAGCTGGTTATTATTGACTTAATTGGTGTCTGTATTTTGTTTTCCACTGTACCATACGACGATCAGTGAGACAGTCGTAACACTATATTTAAGCTGAATCAGGTTGTCGCTTGTAACCGGTCTGAGAAGCTTCACAAACACTACCGAGTTTTCAACGCACTAAATATCTTGTACATAGGTATACAAGAAGTTTGTGTTAGTTTTTGCTAGGTTGTAAAGATGTATTCTTCTCGAATTTTCAACCATCACTCTGTCTGGATTGTGTGTAAAAGTAAGACAGCCAATAAGTTTTCTGTTGTGTGCATTTATGGGCCGAAAAGACTGTGTAGACATGTTTTTCTGGGATCTAGTCACACAAACAAATTTATATTATGAGGCGTCTCAAAATATCAGCATCATATTTTGGTTGTCAATTTATTGCATATATAAGAGTTTTAGTAGCAACACTTTTTTTGAGATGGCAATTTACAGTTTACAAATAACACATGCGCATTTGGCGAACAACCTGCTATATCAATCTATTAACATTGTTAACAAAAACAATGTAACACGATAATTCTGTTTCTTATGGCGTATGTGATATGTTATTTTCTTAAAAAACAAACAGTATTCTCACTGACGCCACAAAAATTCAAAGCATGTTCCTAATATGTACACATGTTTTCGCCATACAACTACTAACGTGTAATTTACACGTAACCGTTGTAAGAATATGGTGGTTTTTGGATGTAAAATAAAGTCGCTTGGTATTTGAGAAGATTTGTTGTTTATTTTTCAGTTGATATAAAATTGATTGAATTCTAATTAACAATTTTTTACGCAGAGAAAGAGAATTTTTAGTGAAACTAATTATATAGTTAAATTTTTAATATAATTTTGTAACAGAGTATTAAATAATGTTTTTTATAATGTACAGTTTTCACACATTTGATTACTTTAGATTAACCCCCTATTTTGTTACATAAACAGGGTAACCCTCTTTATGCAACTTTTAAATAGTTGAAATAGTCTTTTTTACATTTTATGGTAGCGTGTATGATGTTGCATCGCGATCTTTAGCACACAACTTCTTCTTCCGTATCTTCAGGAATTTTTCAATCCATCCTCAATCCATCCTTCTATAACTCTTATTTACTAACACCTTCCCCTCACTTTATGGCTTTTCCCTCCATTTGTCTTTTATTTGTATATTGGTCGTTGGGAAGGCTAGATGGGATAAACTGATTGTTTTGAGTCAAGATTACACACGTGTAAAACATAAGTTGTTAACATGTAGGTTCCTAATAGAATTTCTCTGAGTATTTTTCCTTATAAAAAATTCCTGTTACTTTATTTTTCCTAATTCTGATATTACTTTCCGGAGCTTAGCATATCCAGTGTACTATGGTATGTTTCTTGTTTTGAATTTTGAAAACTTCACAGTTTCATTATTTGAAAGTTTCTCACTATTTCACGCAGTTTTAAAGTCTAAGTGTAGTTCATAACATTGCAATAAACAAATTAGTAATTTTAGGTCCTATGTAACTTCATATAATAATCTTTGCGTAACATATTAAACGCAGAGTGTTTACAAGTCACATGCCAAAGAGAAATCATCTGCTAACGTATACATCGGACACTGAAACGTGAAGATAGGTTTGTTTAAAACGTAACATACTGTTACGACGGTCTCACAGATCGCCGGGTTTTACAGTGGAAACAAAATACAGACACCAACGATGTCGCTAATTACCAGCTTTAATTAGTCACAAATAACAATTTGAAATAAACAAGATACTTTGATACAATACTTCAAGTTAAATTTATCCCCACACAATAATAACGTCAATTGTTAGAGTTTCGCACTGTTCTAACACAATAATCACTTTCCACTTATCCATAAAAATCACTTGATCCGCACTCTACATTCTCGCCAGGCGTAACTAACTGACTAAGCCGGCCGCTGTTTCTTATATAGATCTCGCAGATGTTCCAGAATAGTTTTCCATTTTTTTTGTCGGCGTGTCAGCAAAATTTGCGTAGTTAAGAGTGTTCAAATAGTCTAGATGCTACACGAGTGCACGACCTTGACAGAGACACTGCACCTGCTCGGTTAGCCGAGAAGCGAGTAGAACTTTCACGTTACTACTCCTGCCGATTTTTCGAGAACATTACGTCGTACCACTGAAACTGCACTCATAACGTTTCGTGATTTATTGCGTGTCGTTATACACAAATCTCTTTTTCTCCACTATGAAGATATAATATAATTTATTTTAGCGTAAACAGGTTCTAAGCGGAAATCAATTGAACTGAAAGAGCACGATGACAAGGAAAACTTTTAAATTCAAAACAATAAAGAGGCTGCCGCCGAGCTTAACTGATGAACACGACAGAAAACGCTTCTTCATTAAACGTAACTTCCTCAGCGCAGTGCAAAGTCAGTCGACAACGAACTGGAGTCGTGGCTCCAAGTCCGCTAAGCTGTTTAACACAAACTTTGTGCTCTACTAACTTCACATTTAAAGAAACAGATTACGCGGCGTTGATTCTTGATTTTACTTTGTCAAACGTAAGAAACAATAAACAACAAACACTTTGTTAATCAAAAAGACAAAGTTTCAAGTTTTATAAGTAAATTATAAAATCAGTTAGTATAAGTCTTTTACAAGAATCATTCTTAAACCTACTTTAAGAAATGTTCTTTAAGAAAGTAAAGTTAATACACATAATTTGGAGATTTCTTCTACACTTAGATTAGAATCGTCATTTAATCGTTTATCGTATATCGTTTCTATTATTGCGTATCAATATCTTTACTTTTTGACTTGTATCTCACATATAGGCTATCTTTCCCACTGCAAAATCATTGCCTGAGTGTGTTAATGGAGTAGAACAATTAATGGATTTCGGAATTGATATAAATATTAACACCGTCAACACATAAGGAAATCGACGATCTACTAGATCACGAAAATGTTACTGACACCTTAGTAAATAATAGGGAATCTATTTTATGTGTATGTACCTAGCCATCTTGATTCTCATCTTTCGCAGTTTTTCTTTACATGCCACTGGATCCTTTATTCCTCCTTTTCACCATTTATAATTATTTATAAATTTGACTAGCCTTCCCTACTAGCCATTTATCTTGAATATATACTTGATCTTGAGAGCACCCTTGATTACCTTACAAAATAAACTTTGTAGGGATGGAACAAGAATGAATTAGAGAGCCTCATAATTATAATTTTTAAAAACAGCAAGCACATGAAAAAGTACAATGCACACGTTTTGTGCTACCAATGCATCAATGAATAGACATTCAATTCTTCGATGACATTTGCAAATAAAGCATTAAATCAATAATGAAGCAATAAAGCAAATGAAGACATTTGAAGACGAACGTGGGAAATTGGGAAAGTTTGGCAGGAAAAGACCACACAGACAAAAATTATTGCAAAGATTCTAAATTCATAAATGTGGCGACCTCGTAGAAAAATCTTCTACTGCAGTCTCATTCCGTGGAATGGTTTGTAGCAGCTCTCCTGGCACCTAGTTCATGCCTCTTCATGGTCGCGTATCTGTGGTAACCGATGTCCTCCAATAGCTGCTGATAGCCTACCTGGAATAACCTGAGGATTTTTAATACGGTTATTTTGCCGTGCCTTCCGCATGTGCGGCACCACTATGGCAAGAGGGTGCTTTGAGTTTGCAATTGGTAGGAAGTCGCCACACGACAGTGAGTGTAGTCGCTGGTCATACGATCTACCCCGTTACACTAGCAGAATGATCTGGCAAAAAAAAAAATTAGTTGAAAAATTAGGGTCACTACAAAAATAATAACAATAATAACAATTATAGTGACAACTGTTTTACAAAGGACACCGTGGAAAACTAATATTCGCCGCACGAGGGTCGTGTTTCTACAGTGTGTGGGACTTGCATCCACTAAAACCGAAAACCTTTTCCTACGTTATGGATCCACTCCGGGACACACATTTTGCAATACTTCAGAGTGGTGTCATTTGTGCTTTGTCCATGTAGAAATTCGTCTCTATAGTATCCATAGCGACCCTAGCAGGATCATTTTCTTCTGTCCTTTTTGTTGTAAAATTTCCTTTACGTAGAAAATCCCAGTGAACTTCGTTTTGTAGCATCAGTCCAATAATAATGTCGAGTGTGGTCTTTTCTACTGCATTCTCAAGAGTTAGCCTCTCCTCTTTCCATCTATCATAGGTAAAAGTCGCCTATCACCTGTGTGCAGAATATCCAGTCTGGTGTGTCTAGTTTTTCCATGCTGTAGAGATAAATCCGGAACAGGGCGTGTCATGTTAACAGTTGTTCCAAAAAATAGTTTTCTTTGTGTTCGCAGTCAGCCAACTGAAGTAACTACTTTAGGAACCTGGGGGTCCATCATCTCTTCGTGTCACTTGTCCATCTTTATTATCACATGACCATAATATGGATCCTGGCCTCTCTTTCAACTTCCTTTTTCCCTACTTTGGCCTTCGTCTTGTAAATCTGTTTTTTCTTCTGTGGATTATTTTGATTATTCTCACGCATACAAGGACCGCGGAGACGGTGCGGTAGGAGCAAACCACCCTGTTTGCGCCATTTTGTTACACTACTGACCTGTATTCTGGACGCGTCAGCCCAGATCTCCCCACAAAAAGCAGTATTGAGAGCATGACTTACGCCGGTAATCGCCACTTGGAAGATTTCGAATCGCTGCTGTTAGTCATGATTCTATTCAGAGATTTATCAGCCTTAATTTATTTGTCCCCAAAAGATGAGCTTTGTATTTACCATCTTCTCCAGTTACTACTTAATACCGTCTTTTCTATGTACAGTTTCCTCCCGATTTGCATTAGCAAGTTGTTGGGCCAGAGGCATCTTTGTAATTAGCACGATTTCTGTTATTATTGCCTATAGTAACAACAAACATAAGTAAAAGAAAATATAAAAGTATGGAAGGAAGGAAACAGATGAAAACGATAAGGAAGAAATGTCCGTTTTATAAAGGACAGAGTATTCAATGTGTAAGTCAAAACATGGAAAGTAGATGTGTTTAGTAATTACGATTACATCCACTGATTTGTCATCATTTAATATGTAAACACGTAAAAAATAGCACGTAGTCTGTGATGGGATTTTCTTACCCAAGTCCTGTGGTGTACAGATGAAATGAAATATATAGCGTACGTCACAACAGCCTCTAAACGTCACGGGTATATTCAACTGTAAAAACGTTTAAAAAGAAACAAAAAAACAGAGAGTTCGTTAAACTAGTGACACACATTTAATACATAATCAAATAGAACAGAGATATAATTAGATAGAAAAGGGAAAGGTGTTATTTAAATACGATGGGAACAAAAATTAAAGAAGAAGAAGAAGAAGAAGAAGAAGAAGCTAAGTGGGCGATGTTTTAGTTTAAAACGATAAAACAAGAAATTCGTACCACCATACTCGGCTACTGACTGTTTATAGAAATTTACAATACATTAAATTGCCATTACTAAGTAAAACACTTACTGTAAAATGTTAAAAGTGTTGTTCTTTCTTCCACTACATTTAACTCGATTAAGGCACTCATCAAGTAAAAGCCTTGTATAAATTCCAATTTTGTTATTATTTTCTGTGCGTAAACAAAATTTTGTTATGAAAAACAATGGCAACAGGCAAAACCTAATTTTAGATATTCTTTGCATTAGATAAACAGATCCGGAAAGGTGACCTACGAAACAGTTTCATCATCTAAACGATTAACTTATAGACTGCAAAAATCGCCTATTTGTAATTTTTCATTACAGAAAATAATTGTTTGGAAATGTTTTAACATTTTGAAAATAATTGAATTATTTTAATAACAATAAAAGATAATTTTTTTATTACTTCCATATTCCGTAAAGTAAAGGAAGTACGCTGATCGCGAAAAAAATTATGTTTGAGGTAAGGGCTGATTCTGATTGTACTACCTTCAAAACATAAAGAAAAGTCATTTTCCAAAACGTTCCTCTGTGTGTGTGTGTGTGTGTGTGTGTGTGTGTGTGTGTGTGTGTGTGTGTGTGTGTGTGTGTGTGTGTGTGTGTGTGTGTGTGTGTGTGTGTGTGTGTGTGTGTGTGTGTGTGTGTGTCTGTGTGTCTATATGTAGAAATTTTTTTCTATGGCAAACGGTAACTGCCGAAAATTAAAACGGAATCAAATAATTTTTTGCATATATGGCCGAGTTTTAGAGGACTCTGTTGATTTCGGTGAAGATCGGTTAAGGGGAAGGGATAGTTTACCACCAACGTTTTACGTTTTAACAAAAGTAAAGTACTTAATTTTGATAAATAAAGTATCCTGAAAAGTATTTCATAATAATCTACTGCGGAAAGGTAGATGAAACAGCTATAAATAAAAAGGGTTATTTAAGGGGGAGGGGGTAATTTTTTAGAAATAAAAGTTATAGTGAAGAGGGAGGGGGTATTTTTTGAAAATTACCTTTCTGATGTCGGATAAACTACTTCATTTTGAGGGATGATATGTGCGTAGTTCAGTTTCTTTATAAGAATAAAATACCTAATTTTTATAGATAAAGTGACTTGAAATAACGTTATATTAAACGACTACCCCCATAATAACAAAATTATCTATATATAGTGAAAATAGTTTGAGGGTGGGGAATATTTTTTTTTTAATTATGAAACCGAATTTAAGTAAATGATTTTAAATATAAATCCTAGAACATAGAATTCATGTATGGTTCTGCATACCGAAATTTTACGATTGTGATAGTTACTAGATTGTGACGTTAACTGAATGCAAATTTTGTAATCCACATACAAATATCAATAGCCCGATTACCCAAATTTTTACTCGACTATACAAGCAGAACATTAGTGTGCTTACATATTACCTTGTAACTCTATTACGCTGGTCCAAGTTTGAGAAACGAGGTGTGAAATCACTTATCTTATACCTTAGAGTATCAACAAGAATAGGAAATTTTAGAAAAACAAAATGGTCAAAGTTACAGTATAGAAAACCTATCGATTCTGGTACCATTTTAATTAACAAACGGCGCATAAAAATATAATTACACCAAATTAATTTAAACAGCTCGACTTCGCAAGATGGTTTATGGATCGTTTAAAATGATCGTTTAATCACAGACCTAGCTAGACATCCGAAGGTTCTTGTTGAAATTAATTTTCTTCAAATGTTAGAAATGTCTCCAAAATTATTGTAGCGGATCTTATTAGAATAGGATCTCATTAGAATAGATTCGTGTAGTTTCACCCATCTGCTGTTTTCTTAGAAATTACAGAAATTAGAAACGACTTGCTGAAATAGAGTTTTCTTTTGTCATTTGTAGCAAATACAAAATTCTAAGAAATAATACATTCGTCTACGGTAACTACTAAAATTGATAAGTGTAATAATTTACATTTACGTATTAATTTTTCCGCTCCAGCAGCAGCAACAGCACAGCCCTTGGACAAGAAAGCTAATTTAGTTGGTTTAGGAGGTGTAGACGTCGCTTTCCGTAATATGGCTTTTAAAAACGATCTCTCGTACTACTGCAGCACCGCTTAAACGAAATTACAATTAGCATATAAATGAGTTGAAATATTACAAGGGTTTGTTGGAATGAAACCGCAGCTTTTTTTATTTAAAAAAAAAAAAGATTCTCAAGGCAGATAGAAAAATTAGAGTTATACGCATGGCGGAAGAAAAAGCAATAAAATCAAGTTATATATATATCCGAATCGTGTCATTGATAAATTTAAACTGCTAAAGAAAAGTCAGCGGAAACGACAATAAAATTGTACTCATGATCGGTTTCTTTCCGTAGATAGAAACTAAATAGTTTCAGTGCTAGAAATTTAGAAATTAGAAATTTTTTATATTTCCTAATAATAATTAATTTTTACAGTTTCAGTTACGTATTGTGTTCTACGTAATTAGTACTAATTAATATCTTTACATTAGGTTTAAGAAACAAGAAATTCTGACAACGCTAACTAGGATTTGTAATCGTATGTTTATTTGACTCATCCAAAATGCTTTGTATCCTAGCGGGTTTGAAGAAAAGTATATTTCCTAGCAATCGAATATCTATAATTCCCCAATGCAGATTACCAGTGTACATACAGAAAAGATTCACTACATACAGGGATAAAGATTTATGTAAACCCTATATATTGTAATTTAAAATGAGGGAATAACCTTTTTTTTACCATATTAAGAAATCTCAATACGCGTAATAAACTTTTATGCGTGACGATATAGAAGAAGAATGGACAAATATTAAGAGTATCATCCTCGTGGCAGGAAGCGAAGAAGAACAAACAATTATAGGAAAAGGACTTAAAGTTTGGAATAATTGGCCTTTCATGTGAAGCAGCGGACGCATAACAGCTTTCTTGGCAAAAGAGCGACAGAGAGTGAAAAACTCTATTTACCAAAGAGATATAATGCAAACCCTCTATGAGATTCGTACGGAAGACCCATCATATGAGAGGTATATTAGCTGGATTAAAGATGCTGTGTATGATAGAGCGGAAACTCCATATAGAACGTTGTCACTTGAATAAAGAAGAAAAGAAGCCAATAGAATAAGCCTAAAGCAATAGGTATATCTAACAAATATAGGCAGACACAGTTTAAAAACTTACGTTTAATCCAGAAATAGGTGGTGAATTCGACTATATAATGTAGGTTATTGAAATAGAAAGAGGAATAAAAATGAAAACTAATGAAGTCTATTTGCTTTTGCATTATACATAATCATAATGGCGGTGTGAAAGCAAACACTTCAATATGCTCGCACATCGAGGCTACAGACATCAATTTATACAAAATAATTATTCATTGAATGTCCAGTTTGTAAAACAATCAAATTTCTTGAGTCTCGTGTAGAAGTAACGTAAATAGTACTTACTCTGGTGAGACACTGTGTGTGTGTGTGTGTGTGTGGTGTGTGTGTGTGTGTGTGTGTGTGTGTGTGTGTGTGTGTGTGTGTGTGTGTGTGTGTGTGTGTGTGTGTGTGTGTAATGCCGGAGGGAACTGAGTTAGCTTATTAGCTTAAACTGCTACTCCGTCCAGCTTGGTGATTTATTACTGTCACGGAAGGGAGAGCTGTCTTGACTTCCTAATTGAGGGGATGTAACAGAGCGCTGTGCAAGCTGACGGTTGGTCAGTGAGTAATTATTGTACAATTCGTTCTTGTGGTATTCTGGACATAATACATTTATCTTAACTGCAACCGCATTGCTCGCTGCAAGTCTTTCACACGTGTTTGAATTGTGTACTCTCTCTCCCTCTCTTTTAGCTGTTCTGCAAACCTGATATGGATATTTGAAAACTTTATTGCTCTTTGTAAGCTGTCCTTTGGTACTATGCAGTCGGGTCAGCTACCGTTTTATAGTTAACAGGCAAACGTTAACAGATAAACACATAAACTACATACTCTACAAAAAGCATGTGTGTATACTAACGTCTTGTAAAGTATGTCTAGTGGAATACGCTTACCTGAACATTTCGGAAAAAAGTCTACATCTATGACGAGGAATTTTTTTGTCGTTAACTTACGCTGGCCTTTATAAAGAGCATAACCTGATTTTTTCTCCCGTGGGATAAGCATAGCCTTTGTCCCCTTGTATTTTTAATAGTTACTTGATTCTCCTTGATACAGAATATTTTGAACACCTCGTCGTTTCGTATTGGAATAAAACAAATAAAGAATCACTTTTTAGTGATCTGCATGAGTTGTAATACTTCAGAGGACGTACACAATCTATAAAATAAAAATCACGAAATACAGAAAAATTTTGCGACGTACATCCAACTTATGAAATTAAAATAAAGTGCTTTTAATAGCAACTACATACTGAAATTAATTCATTACTTAAGTAATTACATGACTTTCGAGCTAAAATAATAACAACAACAAAACGCTATTACTTTTGAAAATCGATTAACCGATTACTAGGCCTATAACAGGATTCATTGAACGTGATATTTTTTTGCTAATTGTAGATATTTTGTTTGCATTAAGAAGGTTAAAAGTGATTTTTCCAAAATGTTATCTATCCTCAATGTTTGAATTTTTCTAATCGCGCATGTGAGGCTGACTCAATCGAAGCAGTATATCTCAAGTATTTCTTTATAAAAATACGCAGTCGCTTGGGCCTGTGTGTAACTGAAAGCCCTTGAGGAATCTTGAAGATTTACCTCGTTTATAGTAACTTACAATGACGAATCTATTATAACATCGGCGAACAGTATGAAATAAGAAAGTCGCACTCCCCTCCCACACACACACATATCCCTGCCGCCTTCATTTCTCTCTCCTCACGCTCATTACTCTCCCTCCTACTAAGTAGATAGAGAGTGTAAAGTTCAAAAACAACTCTGGTCTTTACTCACAGTCCAACTTTAATGAAAAACTGCTGCCATGTAAAATACCTCAATCCTGTATTATCCAAGTGGGATTGTCACTTTAATAAAACTGGTTGAGACTTAAATTTCTCTTATCAAGCATAAAATATAATTCTAAAGGCCTCATATGCTGCAGACAAATCTCTGAGTTTTGCTACATATAAACGGTGAAATCTCCGTATAGCAGTTATCGATACAACGATAATCCCCACTACGACGATAAATTAGTTTAATTCAGTCATTAATTCCATTAACCCAATGTAAAATTCCTACATATTACCAATACTCTAGTCAGTGATAAAGCTCAGGATTAGAGATTATTGTATTCAGTTCTAGTTAACGTACTTTTCAGTAGTAGGACAATAGGACAATGCGAACCTCGGAAGGGTTAGGAAGATCTGTACTGTCGTTCGAAGATTCTTTTTTTTTATCCTGCCCGTACTGTAACAAAATATTTCACCGATGTGCGTGAAAGTTAGTTAACAAATAGAGAGCAAACAGCATTAAAATTGACTGTAGATAGCACATGTACTTGACATCAGGTAACGAACTGTAGTTTTATACTTTTGCATGTTGTACTTACAAATCTTGTCTTTGTCAAGACTGAATGTTACTGTATGTCATGTAGAACCTGCTGTGGAACAACTCAGAGAAAGCGTTTCCCGTAGTCCTAAGAAATCAACTAGACGTGCGTCACATGAGACTGGCATTCCACAACCGACTGTTTGGCGCGTATTACGTAAACGCTTGCACTTGAAGCCATACAAACTAACCATGGTTCAACACATTACAGATGAAGATAAAGTCGCTCGCCAGCAATTTTGTGTGGAAATGTTTGATAGAATTGCAGACAACGAGACATTCCTAGACAATGTAATTTTTAGTGATGAGTCAACGTTTCACATCAGTGGCAAGGTGAACACCCGTAACTGCCGAATATGGGGTAGTGAAAACCCCCATGAAACCTTGCAGCATATTCGTGATAGCCCTAAGGTCAATGTTTTTTGTGCCCTTAGCAAACAAAAAGTTTACGGCCCGTTCTTCTTCCAGGAGCCAACCATAAATGGTATCGTGTATATGGATATGCTAGAAAATTTTCTAATTCCTCAGTTAGACGAGGATGACCAAGATGGACGCTTTTACTATCAGCAAGATGGGGCACCAGCTCATTACCGCGTAGAAGTCCAAGATTTTCTTGATACCCGATTCCCAGGTCGGTGGATTGGTCGTGCAGGTCCAATTGCATGGCCACCTCGCTCCCCAGATTGACGCCGATAGATTTTTTCTTGTGGGGTTTCATTAAAGATCGGGTTTTTGTACCACCTTTTCCTGCTGATCTTGCTGAGCTGAGACTTCGAATTAACGCCGCCGCTGCAGAAGTGACGCCAGACTTACTGGCTAATGTCTGGAATGAAATCGACTTCAGGTGGGATGTATGCCGCATTACAAATGGTAGCCACATCAAACCACAGTGAATGTTGGATGATAAACTTGATGTGTTTTGCTTTGAAATGACATCTCAACCGACTCTGTACGTTATCTGAATAAATTTCTGTATTCTTTCAAAGTTGGAAAGTCTATTTGAATCAACCTGTACAGTTCATTTGTAAGGTGTTGACCTAAACATTCGTCGAAAATGAAAACGAATTAATGCACTGTACGAGTATTTTAAATTCCCGATATGGGGATAACTCCGTCTACAACAATATTATTTTCTGGTTTTCGCGGTATTATTGTAAGGAGACTTCGCTGTACGTGTTCTGTTTGTTTGCTAATTTCTGAGGCGTCCGCTTATTCTTACTCTTTCATTAGACCTTGCCTCTTTCATGTCCATTTCCAAGTATTTAGATTCTCTAACACTAACTGCCACTCAGCGTCAACTGAAAAATCTCTTCCATCCTTTGGAATATTATCGAATCTCTTTCAGACCATCTCGTCTCTTGAATTTTTGTTATGTGTATCTAGTATTTTTATTTCTTGTAGCAAGTTTCTTAATGCTTCTATCTAGCAAAGCATTCTTATATTCAGCGTTCCAATAGTCATATCTTTAGTCTGTTGCTCTTGTCTTTTCCGTTCAGTCACTGCAAACCCTATGTTTAAGTCTAATAAAAACGTTTTTTCCACGACGTGATAGCTAGGTTGAGGCTAAATATCGAGGGACCGTTTCTCCCTAACTCGTCTTTCCTAACAGAGCTTTCTGTTGGGATTGATCACAACAATCTTTTACATGGTCGCTCATGTTCTCGGGTTCGCCAACTTGGAGATGAGAGTTGAAGTTGAGCAGGTGAGACTAGATAACTTTTACTGCGATAGAATCATAAGCTATCCATTACTATGACATTATGTAAACCACACATTTCGTTATATAACCCTAGAACAGTGTTTTTGGAGTATGGAAGAAGTGAAGGTGAAATTATTCAATTATACAAAAGGTAATGTATGCTTCTAATTAGAAACAAACCATGACGGTACGGCATAGGCCTATATTTTTATGTTATCTAGTATCCTTTTCTTTTGTAGCAGGACACACGCGCGCGCGCGCACACACACACACACATACACACACACACACACATAGGCCTATATATACAGCAAAAATTTAAATATTCTGTATTATTAACAATGCTGAGAACGAGAAGGAAAAAGGAAAACGTTTTATATTTCGAACAATAGCAGCTGCCGCCATGTGTAGCTGATAAACATGACAGACAACGCTTCTTCATTAAAACGAACTTCCTCGGCACAGTGCAAAGTCAGTCAACAACGACTAAATGAATTAACATCGCGGCTCCGAGTCCACTAAGCTGTTTAAAACAAACTTTGTGCTCTACTAACTTTACACTTAAACAAACAGATTACGCGGCGTTGATTCTTGATCCTACTTTGTGACTAAGTAACCCACACTGAGTAACAGAGTACTTTTGTGATCAAAGGAACAAAGTTTTGGGTTTTTTACAGCTTAATTTGAGAATTTTGTTTTGAAAACTTAATAGAATTTGTATTTTCACTGATGTTCTTCAATTTATTCCGGCAGATGTTTACTTGTTAATTATAACATGTTCATAATAATATCGTCCTTTTTCATCCTTTTCAAATGTTTTCGACTTTTTAAAATGTAATATTTACATTAAGTTTTAAGTAAACCTGGAGATCTAAATCTGTCCTTTAGTTTTGTTACTTGTTTTGGGCGAGGACTACACTGCTGGCAGTAATATTTTCTATAAATTCTATCGTTGGAGATCTAAGGGACATTTGGAAATTAAATTTAAAGAACTAGTTTAATAGGCTATTCATGTATAATAAATGGTGGAATAGTATCATACATTTGGAAACAATAAGAACACAACACGCAAGGTCGTAACAAGTGACTTAAAAAAAACAAAACTTTCCTTTATAAACCATCCTGCCTACCATCTAAATACCAAGGGGAAAACGATAAGCATCAATACCATTAATTAGCACCATCAGGTGGTTAAGGGGAAACCTTGACATTTTCCTTTTGAAGATTAAATTTGGAAACCTGGACGCATCGACTATGAAAATATCGGCATAGAGGTGTTGTCTTACTGAGCAACGGAACAAAGGCATTTAAAATAAGATAATAAAAAAGAAGAAGATAGAGCATAAAAGATTTGAATTTTCCTCTTGTAGATATATGAAATATAGGCTGAAAGTTATGAAATGTAAAAGGGCACAGTTTCAGTTCAGGTTGTGTCAGTCGATTCCACTTACCGGCAGTACCGGTTCTGTAATAAATCAAAAACCCTTATATGCTATAACGAGACGATTTTTCAGTACTGCAACAAGACGGATCTTTGTAAACACTCACAATAATCCTTCGAATATGTAGGCCTATATTTCTGTTAAATACAAAACAGTAAACTGTTTTTACAAATACCCACACTTACGAAAATTTAAAAAATTTGTAGAACGTAGATAAAACTTAAACAATTCAAGTTCAAAATAGCCGGGAAATGTAGTACAATTGGCCAATAATCTATTAGACGTCGTGATGCTGAACGAAGTGAGATGGCCAGGTAGTGGAATTTTGTACTAACAAAAATGCCAAAATGAGAGCACATCACAATCCCGTTTGATCCTCAAACCATCATAACGGTATTCATCTTGTGTAGTAGCTACTTTATATTAGATAACATTGTTTTCCCTGCGAAAGAATTTGTATCACTGAAGCCATTAAATTTTGATTTTAGCGATTATTTTATTAAGTAGATTAAGAGATTTAATAATTTAATAGATTTAATTAAGATTATTCAATAGATTTGTATATTTTAAAGGTAAACAGCCTAGCAAGATCCGATGCTGATCCCTAAGCTCTACATCAAGCAGTAGGTATAATGGTAAGGCAATAGGTCAGAAGGAGACCCTTCGGGGATGCATCACTTCCTTTTGGCGCACGTCGTCTCAAACGTCAGTTTTAAAACAGAGCAGGCCGCTGTTTGACATCTCGGATAATGTAGTGTGGCGTAAACGTGAAACATATTGTGGGTCTGAGCTTTCGTTTCAAACTCAGAATATCGTAAAAATTGATTACAGCTTTACGATCTGTAGGAAACGAAGCACTGGTGCGACGTTTCAAGCCTATGCAACTAAATAGAAAGTAGCGAAAGTAAGTGGTACTACGACTTGGCTTCTGAGATGTCTTTTATTCTAAACGACTATTAGGCTGAATGTGTTTAATATAAACAAAAAATAGAAGGTTTAAATAATTTATAAAGGAAAGTGAAGAATCAACGCTTTGTAAAATTTTTATATTTACCGCAACATTATTCTCGGCTACTGATGCTGATCTTCAATTGTCTAGCATTTTTATTTAGACGATTATCTAAGTATAAGCTTATCTAAAAATTATACTTAGGTCTTGTGCGATGTGCTTTCTACGATCTAGGCAGACAAGAAACAATAATTTTATGTGTATATATACCCCATGTGATTTCACTACTTACATAATATGACTTCCAAATTTACATTATGATCCGTGTTAACAAAGATTTTAGCTAATAAGATTAAATTTAATATTTTTATAAAATAAGGGACAACAGTCATGATTTGAGATATTGCGTGTAGTGAGAAAACGTATGCTTCACAAAGTGCGAGACAATGAAAATAACTGGTATTTTTTTTTTTT
This sequence comes from Magicicada septendecula, assembly GCA_034769895.1. NCBI lineage: Eukaryota > Metazoa > Arthropoda > Insecta > Hemiptera > Cicadidae > Magicicada > Magicicada septendecula. The sequence goes on from CM068367.1 coordinate 158,731,005, forward strand.
TTTTGAGAGAAATTCAAGCGAAACTTTAAACCACTTCAAATCAAAGTAGTCAAAAGAAGACTGAAGACTGTAACACGTGTAGCAGTTTTAGTCCTAAACAAGTGTTCTGAAAAGCTTAAGCACACACACGCATGCAAATAAATCGTTAGACAACGTAGGGTAAAATAATTGCTGCTTCGCAAACACGATCTCGCAAAAGCCGATTTATATTGTATTACACACGCACACCGGTGTGAATACTTTAATAAAAAGGGGAGGGTTTTATAAAACGTGTGGAGTTTTATATATGTGATGAAAATTAAAGAGAATGGGAACGAGTTATACTACACAGTTTGAAAATAGATATGTCACATTTGTACGTTCTGTTTTCGTACTATGTCACAAATAGTTTTTGGTTGTATACATCGTTATTAAAACTAGATAAAAATAAAATAAAACGCGTTATACTAGACAATTAGAAAAAGAATTTGTCAAATTTAATCTTAAATACTACTTTCTCGTACTAAGTGTCAATAAATAAAAAATTGTTTTCTTTTAGTAATGCAAATAAAATTATTCGACAAAACGTTTCAGAGTTTTGTATTGAAGTGAGCACGTTACTCTTAAGTAGATTTTTATGTACAATTTTTGTAAATATCGTTGTACATTTTTAGGCAGTTTTGTACATTTTTTAAAACACGTTGCTATTGAATTATATAATATTCTTCCCACGAAAAACAAACACAAACTAGTATTTCTAATACAAACTTCGCGTGCGATATAAATGAAAATAACTGGAAGTGTCTTTTCACGATATTATGATTGAATTTTAAATTCCCAAATAAATAACAAGAGAGCAGAAAAAGTTAATAGATAGAAACGATCAAGTCGATTTTATACAACTTTACTTAATAACTACAAAACAGTCATGTAACTACAAATGGAAGAAGCAAATTTATGAGAAAAGAAATATTAAAATGATTTATATATCTTTTTGTCTAAAATGATACGTAAGAGTAATTTTAAGTAGATATTTAAATTTTAGTTATCTGTTATTCATTTATGCTCCGCTCACATATTAATATTTCTACAAGTACCAAGCTAATATGTCAACGGGGACTGAAATGCCTTAAGCAGTATTGTAGAATAAGATATACTTTCATTTTTTTCAAAACTTATTAGATTTTATTTCATTCTTGAGTAACCGAAGTTAGAAAGCTGTTGAACTTGCCCAAATTGTCAGTTCACACAAGGCTAAGATATTGAAATACTTAACTGCTTTATTAATGTAATTATTAATAGTATGTATTTTTAAATTACAACTAATTTAAATCTTTGTGTATTAAAGTAGGCTGATTTAGAACACAGCCAGATTCAAGTCAGTGACACAGATTACAAAATTACATAATAAAAAGTCACACGCATACAAAAGTTTTTCTCTCTCTTTTTTTGTTTGTTCCAAAGCCAGGAGGTCAGAGTTTTTACATCTTGATTAACCTCCTCTATCCCCAAAACGTTTGTGGTTACCTTTCGTTTCTGTGAACGATATGAGCCAATAGTGCAGTCACATCTATAGTAAACGTTATGAATAGCTGAAGGAAAACAGCGACCATCAGTAATTCCGGTTTTCACTCTTAGTTTTCCTGAGACAAAAAGATTTGGTCTTAGTTATTAGTAGGTAGTAGATCACAATATATGAAACGAGAAACCTTAAATACTTTAGTTTTGTAAATGGTTTACAAGTTGTAAGCATAATGTTCTTTATGAATAATTGAGTGTAAAATAAAAATATTTTAGTTTTGCCTAATATTTAAATTAATCGTAAATTATGTATAAAGCATTCGTGTTTTTCTTCAACTGATCTTACTGTGACAGCATCTGCGCGAGTATAATATGTGTAAGTATACAATGTCAAACAAGACAAGGAAAATATTTCACAAGTAGACGACAGATTTAACGAAAGTTGAAAGCTAGGCCTTAAAGATACGTAGAGGCTACAAATTTTTCATTGTAACATACTGAAAAGACTTCATTCAGGACTTCGCAGAAACAAAAACAAGAAGCCAAAAAATCATATTTTATCTCTTGAGCAAGAGAAATAATTGCTTCAAAAATATGCAGTTACAATAAGAATAACGCAAAGAAATAACATTTTTTTAAGTGCTTACTTTGCTTACACCGCTTACGTTCTTGTTTGTACTGTTTACATTGTTCTTACTACTTATATTGCTTTTTAATTACACACATTGTAACAGATTTTAAAGACTAATCAAATCTCGCTAGTATTCTTTAGTTTTACAGATGTCGTAATTGTATTCACAGGGTTTTCTGAGCTTGATCAGGTAGGTTATCATCAGTGACAGTCTGTGTTAAAACAATTCTTAGAAATTTAGTTTGCAGATTAAAATGTTACCGCATATAACTTAAACTAAAGCTTAAATACTTCCTTTCTCAGGTGATTGATTATAAAGTCGTGTTAGTATGTTTATCTTTCAATTTGAGTTCTGCCGGTGACGATAAAATTCGTCACCTTCTGACAACATTTCGACTCTGTATGATACAATCATTACATACAATCATAAAATCATTACTTCCCTTCTTATCAACGAAATAATGTGTACACTGTTACGTTCTACTTCATAAATAAGTACTATCAGGCGGACGTATAATTGTACCTTTTGTACATTGAATGTGTAGGCTATATGGCGAACGCAGTTGCAAATAAGAACGAGAAGGGACAGAGAGGGGGGAAAGAGAGACAGACAGGGTGTGTGTGAATGAACGAAAGGGAATTACGAATAAATTTGGAGATAAAAATGAAGGGGAAATATTCGCACGAACGCATTTAATTCTCTTTATTAAATTCTATATTAAATTCTTGTCGTCTCTATCCCAACCACCATATTTAGAAAACTTGATATTAAATCATTTTTTTATTAACATGAATATTATGTATGTTCCGAACGTGATTGGTAGGAAGACCATAACTAGACGCCAGACAGAGCATTGACGTTGTCAGTTAAATTACTCCTATTGTATTTAAATTTCTTCTTGTATAATATTTCCCTAACGTAATAATCCAGTATGCAGCTAACATTTTTGAACGACTTTTCTATTCAAGAATGCGAAGTCATCCAACTTCTCTAATCATAATTCTAACGTCTCCGGGAGGAGGCACTGCCATAGCAGCTACGTGATATTGCATTAACAATGTTCGACGTATGCCTACAACGGGACATGAATCCGCATCCTCTTGCATCAACGATGAGGTGAATAACCACTAGACCTTGGAAACGACGTCGATTTAATTTTTATGGAAACAAATAATATACGGTCGGCTCCATCCTTAGCTCTCACGTCATTATACCAACATGTTTCGAGAGTTCTTGTTCTCTCATCTTCAGCCCATCTTGTTTCTGGTGAAGTATTTGTGTGTTGGCTTCTGGATGTTATTAAGGTAGCTTGTTGGTCTTTGGTCCTTCAAAGTTGCATTATTGTGTGTGGTTGTGGTATCAGTTTTTGTATTTTGTGTATTTTCGATGTTGAGTGCTTTGAATATTGTGTCATGTTTTGTATTGATTTGTATTTGTTCTGGTATTAATTTGTTTTGTGTTTTATGTTTGTAAATCTGTAAATTTTCCCAAATGTTCATTATGGTGCCTTTGTGTGGTATATGTTTTATTAGTGTTACATTGGTTATGTCTGGGAATTCATGTCCTGTGTTTATTGCATGTGTGGCTAAATTGGATTTATATATATTTGGTTTTTTGAATGCATTTAGGTGTTCAAAATAACGTTTTTTCAGCTGTTTTTTTGTTTGTCCTATATAACATTTATTGCAATCTTGGCATTCAATTTTCTATATACCGTTGGTTGTTGTATTATCTTTGTTGTGTGAGCTATTTAGATTTTGTAATTTATTTTTATTAGTTTTGTATGCTATTTTTATATCTGTGTTTTTAAATAGTTTTGTTAGTTTTGTCATTTTATTATTTATATATGTGAATGTGGCCCATTTTTTGTTGTTACTATTATTTATGTGTTGTCCAGTTTGATTAATTCTTAATTGTTCAGTTTTTATTTTGTATTTGATTTTATTTTCTATTTTGATCATAGTATTTTTATTGTATCCATTTGCATAACCAATTTGGTATATTATATTTCTTTCTTTGTCAGTTTCTTGTTTGTTTAGGGGTATTTTGTACATTCTGTTAAATAACGAATAAAATGCTGCCATTTTATGTTGTGGTGGGTGGTCAGAATGGTTAGGTATAATGATGTTAGTGGAAGTTGGTTTTCTATATATTGCATATTGTATGTGTTTGTTGTATCTTGTGATGGTTATGTCTAAATAGTTGATTTTGTTATGTTTTTCTTTTTCTTCTGTGAATTGTATTTTGGGATGTATGTTATTGATTTGTTTCAGTATGTTCTCTGCATTTGTGTTTTTGTTATTTGATACATATAGTCCATCATCTACATATCTTATCCATATGCCATCTGGGTCATGTGTTTTTATGATATTTTGTATTTTGTATTTTGGTGTCTATGTGTTGTAGGAATATTTCTGCTATTATACTTGATAATGGTGATCCCATTGCTAAACCTTCTTTCTGTTGATAAATTTTGCTATTAAATTCAAAGTTATTTTGTTTTAGTATTAGTTGGAGACTATTTTTTATTTCGGTTATATATTGTTTGTTTTCATTTTGTTCTATAAGTTTGTTTATTATTATGTCAATTGTTTCTTCTACTGGGATATTAGTGTACATGTTTGTTATGTCATATGATGTGAAAAATGTATTTTCATTTATATTTATTATTTTTAGTTTGTCTATTAATTCGTATGCATTTTTTATGTTATGATGGTTATTTGTTAGATGGTTACTTTTTACTATTAATCAATTATATAGTAAGAAAAATAGCATAACACTAGACATATGCAAACTACACTTAGAGCTAACAAGTTTATTACATTCAATCACGTGGAATAATAAATACAATAACATAGAAAATAAAATAAGATTTGAAAAAAACAAAAAGACTTATACAATCAACAAAAAAATTAACACATTAAAACAACAAAACAAAAATCAAGAACAAAAAACACAAATAAACACACATTTAACCCTCGAACCATTAACCTTAGCAATACAGAATTTAACAAAAGAGAAACAGAATATTTAAACAATATGTCAAAAACTTACATAACCCAAAATGAAAACAAAAATCTAGAAAATTTAATAGTAGAAACAGAATTTGCCATTAACCTAATAAAAGACAATATACAAGAAGAAAAAAGAACAGAAGCAACACATATAATTAAAAAAATAATCACTAGCGAAATGAAAAACAAAGGTAAACAAAAGAAAAACAATAAAACAATAAAAGAAATTAAAAATAAAGTAATGAACAATAATTTAATAATAACTAAAGCAGACAAAAGTCAAGCAACAGTAATCATTGATAAAGCAGACTACATAAAAAAAACTGAAGACTTCATCAACAATAATAAATGCGTACAACTAGATAAAAACCCAACAGAAAACTATCTTAAACAAACAATAAAACTAATAAAAACAAATAAAAACATTTTCAACAATAAAAACATAGACATATATATAAACAATAATCCAGAACCACCTAAAATGAACAGCCTAATAAAAATACACAAATTAAACAACCCAATACGTCCATTAATCAATTTCAAAAAAGCACCTACATACAAAATAGCAAAAATAATAGCACAAAAACTAAAAAGTAACCATCTAACAACTAACCATCATAACATAAAAAATACATACGAATTAATAGACAAACTAAAAATAATAAATATAAATGAAAATACATTTTTCACATCATATGACATAACAAACATGTACACTAATATCCCAGTAGAAGAAACAATTGACATAATAATAAACAAACTTATAGAACAAAATTAAAACAAACAATATATAACCGAAATAAAAAATAGTCTCCAACTAATACTAAAACAAAATTACTTTGAATTTAATAGCAAAATGTATCAACAGAAAGAAGGTTTAGCAATGGGATCACCATTCTCAAGCATAATAGCAGAAATATTCCTACAACACATAGACACCAAAATATAAAATACAAAATATCATAAAAACACATGACCCAGATGGCATATGGATAAGATATGTAGATGATGGACTATATGTATCAAATAACAAAAACACACATGCAGAGAACATACTGAAACAAATCAATAACGTACATCCCAAAATACAATTCACAGAAGAAAAAGAAAAACATAACAAAATCAACTATTTAGACATAACCATCACAAGATACAACAAACACATACAATATGCAATATATAGAAAACCAACTTCCACTAACATCATTATACCTAACCATTCTGACCACCCACCACAACATAAAATGGCAGCATTTTATTCGTTATTTAACAGAATGTACAAAATACCCCTAAACAAACAAGAAACTGACAAAGAAAGAAATATAATATACCAAATTGGTTATGCAAATGGATACAATAAAAATACTATGATCAAAATAGAAAATAAAATCAAATACAAAATAAAAACTGAACAATTAAGAATTAATCAAACTGGACAACACATAAATAATAATAACAACAAAAAATGGGCCACATTCACATATATAAATAATAAAATGACAAAACTAACAAAACTATTTAAAAACACAGATATAAAAATAGCATACAAAACTAATAAAAATAAATTACAAAATCTAAATAGCTCACACAACAAAGATAATACAACAACCAACGGTATATAGAAAATTGAATGCCAAGATTGCAATAAATGTTATATAGGACAAACAAAAAAACAGCTGAAAAAACGTTATTTTGAACACCTAAATGCATACAAAAAACCAAATATATATAAATCCAATTTAGCCACACATGCAATAAACACAAGACATGAATTCCCAGACATAACCAATGTAACACTAATAAAACATATACCACACAAAGGCACCATAATGAACATTTGGGAAAATTTACAGATTTACAAACATAAAACACAAAACAAATTAATACCAGAACAAATACAAATCAATACAAAACATGACACAATATTCAAAGCACTCAACATCGAAAATACACAAAATACAAAAACAGATACCACAACCACACACAATAATGCAACTTTGAAGGACCAAAGACCAACAAACTACCTTAATAACATCCAGAAGCCAACACACAAATACTTCACCAGAAACAAGATGGCGAAGGCTGAAGATGAGAGAACAAGAACTCTCGAAACATGTTCCTAAAGGAAAAAAGTATATCTTGAGGTAAATTTAGTTATAAACATTAAAGTAATATATATATATATATATATATATATATATATAACTACTAATCAAATATTTTCCTTTCTCTCTCTCTTTTCACTTGTTTCAAAATTCAGGAGGTCAGAGTTCTACACTTTGATTGGCCTCCTCTATCCCCAAAACTTTTGTCGTTACCTCTTCGTTTCTAAAATTAACTTACAATGAGTTCTCTATAGTGATTACACAGTAGCTTGCTCTGTTTTTATTATGCTTGTAATCTGCAATGAACGGCATTGCAAGAGATAAGCCAATAGTACAGTCACGTCTGTAGTAAAAGTTATGAATAGTTGAAGGAAAACGGTGGCCGTCAGTAATCAAGCATTCGGAGTGTTCACTCTTAGTTTTACTGAAACAAAAGATTATTATATTGGTCTTAGTTATTAGTAGGTAGTAACTAACAATATAAGAAACGAGAAACCCTTTTAAAATCTTTCGTTTTTATAAATGGTATACATATTGTAACCATAATGTTCTCTATGAATAATTCAGTATAAATTAAAAATATTTTAGTTTTTCTAAATTTTATGAAATCTTAAATTATGTATAACGCATTATTGTGTTTCTTCAGCTTATCTTACTCTGCCAGCATGTGCGTGAGTATAATGTGCATAAGTATACGATGTCAAACAAGACAAAGAAAATCTGTCACAAGTAGACGACAGATTTAAGGAAAGTTGAAAGCTAGGCTTTAAAGAAACATAGAGACTCTCATTTTTTTAATTATAAGGTATTAAAAGACTACATTGACGAGGTTGCTAAAACAGAAACAAGAAGGCAAAAATGTACATTCTATCTCTTCAGTAAAAGAAATAATTGCATTAATAACGTGCAATTACAGTAAAAGAAGTAACAAAAACAATCGCCCTCTAAAATTGAAGGAATAGAGAAAGAAATATGAAGGTAATAATTTCATTACTTATTAAAATACATAAATCTTTCTCCACACTCATTACTATACCGAAAAGGGTTTGAGATATGAATGCAATTGGGAACGCTGGAGATTGAGTTTGCACTCATTCTGCTAAAGGCAATAAACTCCGCACTCCGCGTTGAAAAAATACTGAATATACTAGTAACCTTACATCAGCTTTAACGTACCAGAAGATGATTAGGTCTATACGAACACCAGGTGGTCAACCAATTCATCAAGTAATTCTTGCCTAACTTAAATTCCAGTCAAAATACAAATACTTGCAAAAATACTGACTGTCAATTGTAGATCACATTTTACTTAAAACAAAAAATATGTTAAAATTTTTTCAAGTATATTAAATTATATTAAAATTACATTATAAAATTATATAAAATTATATTTTATATTGTTACGACATCAAAGAACAATCTACGTGTTTATGGAATGTTCCAGAGGGATCTGGAATGTAACGAGTGTGGCGTACGTGCTTGTCGACGCATTTGCTAGACGGTATGAGAATTCGCGCGGCCGCTTTCACTGTGTCAAGGCCGCAATCAATTACGTCATAGTTTAGAGGTAATACGTACTGTAGTATGTGGAATCGTCTAGATTTTCTGCGGGATATAAATACAATTACTTAGGGACGCTCAGTTGAGTATTGGTTCCGATATATTTACTGTGCGGTCCGAGTTATTATCGGGCGATATTACTGTATACGTTCAAGTGGTTATTAGTGAATTGTTGCGTTTAATAATCGAGCGGTATAATTGTAATACAATTTTGTTTTAATATTAGGACATTTTATTACGTGTGAACAATTTTTATTTGATTTGTTGTAAGAGACAGTGTTGTTAATTACGAACTGTTTAACTGTGAAAATTAAAGCTGGTGATTAGTGACTTAATTGGTGTCTTGTACTTTCTTTCCACTGTACCTACGACGATCAATTTGACCGTCGTAACAGTGGTGTCAGAAGTGGGATAGAAGAGTTAACAGTAGAAACAGTGGACACTTTGTACAAGGCGAGTGTAAATTCGTAATTAATCTGTAAACATGAATGCCAGTCAGATGATGGAAGCTTTCCAAACGCTGCTGCGGCAGACACAGGAAGAAGCAGAAAGACGACAAAAAGAAGAACGAAGACAAGAAAGAGAAGAAGCAGAAAAACGACAGGATGAGAAACGTAGACAAGAGGCGGAAGAGGCAGAGAAAAGATGCAGACAGGAGGCGGAAGAAGCAGAAAAACGACAGGATGAAAAACGTAAGCAAGAAGCAGATAAAACGGAAGCTCTCTTTGAAGCTATGCAAAAACAGCTGAAGTAGAAAAATCTGTCTCGATTGTTGAAGAAGCGACGTCTACAAAAATATCTGTCATAGAAGAATCTGTGTCAAATAAAATATCTGCAGTAGAAAACTCAATAGCAAACATAAGAGAACAAATTAAAAGTGAAATTGAAGATACAACCAATATAAATTCCTGAACAGTCTCTACCAATGATAAAGACAGAAATTCACACAGCAAATAAGTCATTAGAGAAAATAACATTGCCTTCAGTAGTGACAGTTCTTGTCAAAGCTCCAACCTTTGACGGAAGCAGTCACTGGGCAACGTACCTCCGCCAATTTGAAGCTGCTGCATGCGCAAATAATTGGACAGAGAATTATTGAATAATCGTTCTTGCATTAAAAGGGCCTGCGGCAGAATTATTACAGAAAGTGCCACCTGACAGCCAAAACACCTATGTCGAATTGATAAAAGCTCTGGAATTACGGTATGGTGATAAACATTTGCGAGATGTGTACTACGCTTAGTTGAGAACAAGACGACAACGTTCCGGGGAGAGTCTTCAAGAGTTTGAAGCAAGTATCGACAGCTTGATTAGATTGGCCTATCCTGAAGCACCAGAAAATTATCGAATAAGGTTTGCAGTGCAGACATTTATTGATGGCATCGGAGATTGTGAATTTCAGCAAGTGTTACGAATGGCAAGGCACCGAAATAGCTCAGAAGCTCTTGTTCACGCCCTAGAGTTTGAAGCTGCCAAGTCAGCGTCCCGCTATATTAACGGGTTTGTGGCATCACATTGCAGTCAGAAGATCCCTGTATCACATTGCCGTTACGATGGATGCAGAAAAACAATGTTTTCGGACAAACAATTAAAAAGTTCAAGAGAGTCGCAACGATTTGAAAAGACAGAAGACAGAAATGTTACACCTGTGGAAAACGTGGTCATCTACAGGTAGACTGTTGGGAGAAGAAGATACCGAGAGAAGAGAGTGATCGCACTAATTGGAGAAGTAAAGCCTCAGAACAGCACACAGTTTCCACGCTACATAAGACCAGTGGAAGCTTGATTGTTAATGGATTTGCGGAAGGTAAACCAACATCATTAACAGTTGACACGGGTGCAACAGTGTCCATTGTGCGCTCTGATTTAGTCAGCAACCGCCAGGCCTTTAATTAGCTCTTGTACAATACAGACTGTGACTGGAAGCCCCGTCAAGGTGCTAGGAAAGGTAGACGTACGTTTACGTCTGGGTCTTCTCGAGTTTAGCCACCAAATGCTCGTTGCAGACATTATCGGTGAAGTGATTCTTGGCACGGACATTATGAATGCCTACGGATTCGTTGTGGACTTAAGAGAGAATGTCCTGAAGGTTGACCAAAAGAAGATAAAGCGTTGCTTGGCTAAAATGACCGAGTCTACCAACCATTCGATTAAGCGAGTGGTAGTCGAAGAAAAAGTCAACAGGTCTGGTGAAGAGGAACCCTCCCTATCGCAAGCGGAAATGGAGGAAGACCTAGTAGAGGAAATACAAATAAGTGTAACAAAAAAAGAAGTGATTGGAAAGCCAACTATGGGTGTCGAGACAAAACTCTTGCTTGTTCCTGAGCTGATAGAAGCGCCCGAAGGAAAAATGGCTGAAGGTGAGGTTACGCAAGAGGTTGTTGACGAGAACCAAACAGACTTGGATCAGCCAGTGGTGTATAGAGCATCAAGTACACGACACAACCGGCATAACTCCAGCAAAATTGGTGTTTGGGCGGGAGACTCGTCTTCCTGGGGACTTGATGTTCGGATCACCTGAGACTCAGTCCCAAGAGCCACAGAACTATTCCTCGCAATTAGAAAACCAACTGCGAGAAACGAATCGCTTGATAAGAGGACGGCTGAAGATTGCCAGTGATAAAATGAAAACTCGGTATGACATTCGCAGCAATAGTGTGGGTTTCCAAGAAGGAGATCATTTAACAATAAATATGCCCGACGTTGTGTGCGTCAATTTAACAATAAATATTGTTATTCTCTTTATCTCAGGGTTAAAAATAATAATAAATGCTCATTCTACTGATAGCTCTTAAATTTATTCACATTAGTTTGCTATTACTTGTAAATATTAAAGTAGCACAAAATTCTATGTACTCATTAGTACTTGTAAATATATAAAATTAACAAATTACCAAAATTTAATACTCATGGCTAAATCGTAAATATCAAACAATAATACATTAATAACTTGAATACTCATTAAATTGTAAATATCAAACAATAATACATTAATAAAATTGAATACTCATTAAATTGTAAATATCAAAAATAATACATTAATAAAATTAGTTATCCAAACTCTCAATCTAATGGTTGCATATTAATGATCATTCATCAATTGCGTTTAGTACATTAAGTAAATTATAATGTTTAGCCTCATCTTATGAATTCTTAATATGAATATCTCTTAAGCTGTTACTATATTTTGTAATTACGGATTCATTTAGAACTTGGAAATAAACATTACTCCATAATGATAAACAATGATAATTTTACTTCTACACAAACTTTAGAATCGTTTTCTTTAATTCCTTTACGATTACTTTATTGAATTTTATTGTGTGTGGATTCTTTGAGATGACAGACAGTGGATCTAAATTAATTAAGACATGTTTTACTATACTTGGTATTCGAATATCCAATCACTCGGTAGTTGCGGTGATGATTCCCCCATGTCGATCGTTCTAGGATCGTGCAGATAACTCCTCCAGATGATAGATGGCACTGGATGAATTCCACGATGTCACTTACAGACACTTCACTCACCAACTCCACGCATTCGGATTATAATTTATGAATAAAAGTTAGCGTTCTCTGTTGTACATCAGATCTTAATTAATATCACGCACCATTGTTGCGGTATGTCTAGCAGATAACTCCTCCAGATGATAGATGGCACTGGATGAATTCCACGATGTCACTTACAGACACTTCACTCACCAACTCCACGCATTCGGATTATAATTTATGAATAAAAGTTAGCGTTCTCTGTTGTACATCAGATCTGAATTAATATCACGCACCATTGTTGCGGTATGTCTGGTTATTAAGTGTTCATGAATGTAGTTTGTGTTGTTAATCGTTTTTAAAAGTTATTGTTGTAAAGTTTTTTTTTTATACACTGAAATTACATTATTGTCTGATTACTATTTGTTCAGTTAATGTTCACTGGTAGGCTAATAGTGTGACTCTACTTCATAGTTCGTTTGCTTGTAATGACTGTATTAATTTTTGTTATAAGTTCGAAAACTACCTTCTCACACTGTGTATCAAATTATTCTAAGTTCGATAAAATGCTAATTTCTCCCGTCACCGACTTAACTCCGATCGCGTCCGAAATTTTGTTAGAACTCCTTGAGCGCGTTCCTGTCTCCTTCCTATATTTTCCTTACCAAATCTCCCACCAGACTCCTGATTCCAACGACGCCGTGTCCTTATTGGTTTCATATTTTTCCCTCCAAGTCCAAATACCACCAATTTTTTCAAAGGCGTTCTCTGATAGGGCTTCTGGTTCCCCACCAGCTTCTTCCCTTGCTTCATATTTTGAGGTCGTTGTCATTTCCAGACAACGCAGCAATAAATTGTATCTGTCGTTTTTTCTAAAATCTTCAGTGACAACTCTGAGTTTCTCTTCCATTTTCATTGTTTCTTAACTTCGTCGCTCTGCCGTTATTATCTATTGTTGTTCAAGGGCCTCGCCTACCCTTCTTTGAAAGTTGGTTTTTTCTTTTAGTTGCCAGGCAACACCCCATCCTTGAGTTTGGACGTACTCTCTGCGCTTTCGTTTCCAAGTAAGGTCAAAACCCTGTCATCGACCGCTGGAGTCCTTCAAATCAATCCACCCTTCGTCGCTTTCTCCTGACAGCTGGCGTACACATGTATGCTTGACCATTGTTAAGCCTTTTCTCCTTTAATGGCTCTGTACACATTGTATGTAGTTTTCTATGGAATCAATGTGTTTTCACAAAAAACTGCTGTTCTACGTACCCGGGAGCAGTGAACTCTGTTAACAGGGTACGCGTCGCAGCTGCCTACGAAATTTATGACCTGTCCGTCACTACAGCTTGCTTGCTCGTTCCCCTTTTGTCCCTTACAAAATATGTTTTCCACACATACACCCTTCGTTATTGCTTTCAGCGACATTCCTTACTGCAGATTATAAAATAAAACTTTTCGAAAATTTTTTTTTTGTTATAATCAGGTCTGGTTGTTCAACCCAAAGCGCCGTCGTGGTCGCTCACCTAAGTTGCAAACTAACTGGGAAGGACCCTATACTGTGAAAAAAAGGAATCAACGATCTTGTTTACCGGATTCAACAGGAAGGACAGCGAAAGTTCAAGGTCGTCCACTTAGATCGCCTAGCTAAATATTACTTCAGAGACGGTTTGCCATTTCGGGACGAACAGGCTTAAGGAGGGTGAAGTATTACGTCATCACAGAACAATCTACGTGTTTATCGAATTTTCCTGAGGGATCCGGAATGTAACGTGTGTGGCGTACATGTTTATCGACGCATTTGCTAGACGGTGGAGAATTCGCGCGGCCGCTCTCACTGTGTCAAGGCCGCAATCAATTACGTCATAGTTTAGAGGTAATACATAGTACGTGGAATCGTCTAGATTTTCGGCGGGCTATGAATACAATTACATCAGGGACGCTCAGTTGAGTATTAGTTGCGATATGTTTACAGTGCGGTCCCAGTTATTATCGGGCGATATTGCTGTGTACGTTCAAGTGGTTATTAGTGAAGTGTTGCGTTTAATAATCGAGCGGTATAATTGTAATACAATTGTGTTTTAATATTAGGACATTTTATTGCGTGTGAACAATTTTTATTTGATCTGTTGAAAGATACAGTGTTGTTAATTACGAACTGTTTAACTGTGAAAATTAAAGCTGGTGATTAGTGACTTAATTAGTGTCTTGTATTTTGTTTTCCACTGTACCTACGACGATCAAGTAGACCGTCGTAACAATATTATAAACATAAATTTAAAAAAGTATATCTGTATACGTACACTTACATGTAGATAAATCACATAACGTGCAATAAGAAATATACGTATATTCTCCTAAGGTAAAACGACAATCAGAAATGCAATCTTAAAAACTGAATAACACAGTGATGACCGGGTCCGGACCACCCAGACGGACGAAAAAAATTTACAAATTTTGTTAATCACTTAACGTTTAGGCTATTTTATTACTGTTTTTAGCCATGCACGCTAATAATAGTATATAGTGTAATATAGTAGTTGCTCTTTTTTAAATATATAAACAGGTTTATTATACAGTATTTGTGTATAGGTTTAAAATATGAAATATGGAAAAATCAATTCAGTTAATAAGTATCGTATAAACAATGTTTCAATACCGCTTGATTTCATTGTGTTCTTACAGTCTACTTTAATGGGATTGATTTCAGGTTGTTATCACGTAGTTTTCAACCATTTAAAAAAAAGTAATGTGGATTAGTCCTAATTGTTTTTTTTTGTGTGAAACCGACTCGACTCGGACCCCCCCCCAAGCCAAATTATAGATACGCCACTGAAAAGGTTCTGTTTACTAAAGAAGCTAACATTTTAAGGTCTAGATAGATTATGCTGAAAGTGAGAAAAAACAGAATATATAGGGTGATATGAAAAATATCAGAGGACAAACACAACAAGACAAATACATGAAGCACTGAAAGAGACTCTATCGACTACAGTGTGAGTGCATATGCAAAATTTATATTTTAAATATACCGGTACTTATAGTTGAGATGTTACGTCAAATCCACAGGAAAAATATTTATATTAAGTGAGACAGATAAAATCTTACCGTTATATGTTACCGTTGCATAGGTTTTGTTATTGGAAAATTTTAACTAGGCGTAGAAAAATTTATGACATCAGTCGTCTATAAATCTGTGTAATTTATAGGCAGTAGGCAGACGGTCAGAGGTTGTTTTTCCAGTAGTTGGATAACTTATGTTTGCTGATCCCCGCCCATACAGGCCTGAGGGTTACATTTTAGCTGCGTGAAATTACTCTCTGTGCCCCACTATTTAATGTTTTGTTGTCCAGTACCAGACAATCCTCGGTGACACATTGTTTTCAGGATCAATTTATGACATCTGTTGTCTACATTAATGCGCTTGTAACTGTGTATACAGATTTTAACATTTTACGTGAAATACTCAATTCAGTCCAAAAACAACCACAGACACACAAAATAAATGAGAATTTTTTCCGATCTGATGATGAGCTGTGAAGCTTGAAAGCGCCGATCGGAATAATGTTTCTATAGTGGTGTGCAATAGTGTTAATTCTGTTTGTGATTATAACCACGAACACAACTTTCTTAATTAAATGAGAATCTCTTTCAAAATAATTTTTGCTAGACGTCGTTACAATCAGTATATAGCATATACTGTTAGAAATATATATAGTACATTTATACATACGTATATACATATACTAGCTGGATTCCCGTGTTCCGCTACGGTGATTATCAGAAAAAAAACAGAATTTAAAATCTGAAAATAGAAATAGGTTACTTGTGAAGCTTAGATACCGTTATTTTAAAATTAAGAGAAACTATTTAAGCCCGATCAATTTGAAGATGATCAAGCTTGAAGATGATCAATTTTGTCAAGCTCGATCAATCAACTATTAAAGCTTGAAAATTAATGAGTTATCAAAAACGGCGCTGTATTATTTAGTTAGAGAGGGTAAGCTAAGTTTCTGTTAGAGATTAAGACAGTCCTTTATTGTAAGTCTAACAAACATAAATTAGATGGGCTTAAGCCCTTTGATCCCACCACCACCCCTGGTATTTTGGTCTACGTAGCCAGGCTAATAACTTGCTTAGCATATAGTTTCAGTTACTCCCTCAGATTAAGTGCTCAGGACCTCCCTGTAAACAACATTCCTGGATTTACTCTCTGGCTGGAGGATGGCCAGGCTGTCAGGTGAACTGACTCTGGAGAAAACCACGTACAACTGGCCATGGGAGAAACAGTCATTCCTCAGATCCACACCATCCACTATGAAACTCTGCCCCTGTGCCTTATTGATGGTCATGGCATAGTACACCTTAACGGGGAACTGCAGACGTTTGAACTGAAAGTGGTAGTCTGATGGGATCAGAGGAATTCGGGGTATGATGACGGTTTCTCCCTTATCGTGGATTCGTGAAAATCGTGGATTCGATGACATGTTTGTGCAGAAGCCTGGTGCCATTGCACAGTTTCGGAGGGTTTATATTGCGCAACAGCATGATTGGAGCGCCGCCAACCTTGAGGTAGAAGACGTGAGATGGTACTACTGGTGGGTCGAGAGTATGCAAGAACTCCACATGGTAATGTACAGCATCCTCGACCTCCACCACAGAGTCCACAGACTCATACCTCATATGCTCAGTCGGCAGTTTCTCCAACAGAAAGTTGTTGATGCTGTTGGCTGTGTCGTTTGTTGGAGTGAGAATAGATCTTTCCCTCAGCCATGAAGTGAAATCCTCTCTAGCCTGATGAATGTTGCGGTATATTCTGTAACAGAAGCTGATCAAATCTCCCACAACATCGCAAAGGTTACCAGGAATATTTATTCTTCCATCCTCTTCAAAAATCTTGCCATCACCAATATCAAGCAATAAGTTAGGAATCTCCTCTACCCTCAAGTCACGTTGGAGGTGGACACGCATGTTAACTCTCAACGACAGGACTTTGACATTAGACCATAAGAGACTATGAGATGACTTGAGACAGGCCTTGACTTCATCTGCACGTGTCCCCCGTGGCACAACAGGCAAGGTCTGTCTGAAGTCACCAGCTAAAAGCACCGGAACTCCACCCATAACACGGTTATGGCCCCTAATGTCCTGGAGCGTCCTGTTCAGAGCCTCAATTCCTCCCTTGTGGGCCATGGTGCACTCATCCCACACAATACCTTTAGCTTCTGGAAGCACCTGAGCCATGTCACTCTGCTTAGAAATGTTACAAAGTGCTTACCCAGAATGATTCAGGTTGAAAGGTAACTTGAAGGCAGAGTGAGCCGTCCTGCCTCCGTCGATCAAGGTAGCTGCAATACCTGAGGAAGCAACGGCAACGGCGATGTTCCTTTCGCCCCTAATTGTGGCTAGCAACAGATTGATCAAGAACGTTTTGCCAGTGCCACCAGGAGCGTCAAGAAAGAAGAACTGCCCAGAATCAGAAGCAATGTTGTGCATGATTTCATCGTAGGCTTTCCTCTATTCTTGATTTAATTTTGCAACATTCACAGCAACTGCTTCAGACAGCTGATCGGTATCATAAGAACAGTTCTCTCAGGTGTACACGGCTGGCGACGACGGCTGCTTGCTCTCGTGAAGGTGGTGGAAACAAGTACTGCAGGAAGGATACAACTGAAAAGCAGCATTATCAGTGTTGCGGTTTTCGCGTTTTTTTGCGGATAGGCGTTAAAACTTTCAAAACTATTATTTAGTGAGCACCCAGAAGCCAAAAGGAATATATGTGCCGAACTTAGAACTCAAAATAAACCCTCAACGCCACATAGCAAGGAATAGAGGGAGAGGGTGGACTGTTTCGCGATGATTTTCGCACCTCCTCGTGGTTATAGGTTAGATGAAAAAAATACTGTTTTAGTAACTACCCAAAAGCCTAAAGGAAAGTATAAAAAAAATTAGACTTCCAGGAAGCCTACAGTTGAAAAAAGCTGCATTATCGGTGTCATGGTTTTTAGCGGTTTTCGCGTTTTTTCGCGGTTAGGCGTTAAAGTTTTCAAAACCCTTTCTTAGCGAGCACCTACACGCCAAGAGGAACATACGTGCCGAATTTCAAGTTTGTAGGTTTTATAGTTATGGAGATTTCGTGATGAGTGAATGTATGAATGAGTGAGTGGTATTTGGCTTTATAGACTATCTATACATGGAAACATTATACAGTCTATAGGTCTCCTGTGTTAGAAATTGATGAACATCCCTGTTTTCATTATGAAATACTTTTTCATAAAACGCTGTGAAATGTAAATATGAATAAAATACATACATTCCTTTACTAGTTTTCAGATTTTCTGATTCGTTATCAGCTTGGTTACAAATAATGTTTTTATTATGATAGAAACTATTTAAAAATATACAAAAATGGTACAAGACTTCTTAGTCAATTGTGCATTGGCAGCGGAGTAGTGAGAAATGCAAAGTTTCAGTAGTGTCGGAGTTATGACGTCGAGTTAATAACAACATTAAAAAATTCGATTAAAAAATCGATTTAAAAAATTCAGTAATTATTTTCCGATCACAAGTTACAGTATAATATATATACTCAACAATAGTATCAGAAATCAGTGTCTCGTAGACACTAACTAAATATGTTTGATAGTCGATTTTGAATCAAGAAGGGTTACATTTTAGTTTTCACCATCGTATAATATTCTTAATTAGTTAATGGAACAGCATATTAATCTCGTCATGTATATTTGAATATCTTTGATATATGTACAGTTTTCGTCAACAAACTTGTTTCCTTTCAAGCTGATTATTACTTTATGTAAAATAACAATCTTTCCAATATAAATCTGACTAAGATGAGACACTTAGTTAACGGTCTACATCATAGGCAAATCTATATTTTTCTTTACAAATAATTTTGAAGCGCTATCATCGATATTCTTTTATCAACATTTAGTGTTCTTTGTTATGAAATCGTTCTACCTACTCAGACAGCTTGTGTCAATCGTCCTCTTATTGTCGTTATATTCCGTTCCAACTTTACCGCTGTGTCATTTACCTAATCAATATTTTTATTAAATATCACTATAATATTGACGACTCGGAACACAAAGTTTTTTATAAGTAAAAACGTAAAGTTTTACCTTACAGCCTAAACCGGCTTTCACCTATTGAAGGCTTCATCAGAGGCTGTCGTTAGTAGCGCTGCTCGTCTTGTTGTTGGCGACGAGAAAGTGTTTGGAAAGATTGAAGCTGTGTGTGTGTGGTGAGATGTGTTCGAATAATGCGTGCGATTTGAATTGTGTCTGTTCGTTTAGGATGTCGTTTTTATTTGTTTTTGTGTGTTTGTATATTTCTAATTGTTCTAGAGTGTCTAGTTTTCGGCCTTTTGTGTGTACGTGTAGTATGTTCATGTTATTGTCGATGTTTTTATATGTGTGGTTTGCTTCAATGAGGTGGTTTGCGAAGGTAGATTCTGTAGTGGTGTGGAGTGCTTTTGTGTGTTCAATGTATCTCTGTTTGAAGCTACGTCCTGTCTGGCTTATGTAGAATTTACTGCAATTTGAACAATTTAGTTTATATACACCGGGTAGATCGAATTTGTTTTGTGCTTTGGGCATGCGTTTTGATAGTGTGTGTTCTGTTTTGTTAGTAGTTTTGTAAGCGATTCTGTATCCTGCTTTTTTGAATTTGTGGGCAATTTTTTCTGTTTGTTTATTGATGTATGTTAGTGTTATGAATTTGTTGTTTTCTGTCTTTGCCTGTTGTTTGTTTTGTGTTTTGTGTAGGAGTTTACTGACTATTGTTCTGTCATAACCGTTAGATTCTGCTAGATATTTTATCGTGTTTAGTTCGTCTTTGTAGTCTATTTCGACATCCTAAACGAACAGACACAATTCAAATCGCACGCATTATTCGAACACATCTCACCACACACACACAGCTTCAATCTTTCGAAACACTTTCTCGTCGCCAACAACAAGACGAGCAGCGCTACTAACGACAGCCTCTGATGAAGCCTTCAATAGGTGAAAGCCGGTTTAGGCTGTAAGGTAAAACTTTACGTTTTTACTTATAAAAAACTTTGTGTTCCGAGTCGTCAATATTATAGTGATATTTAGTTAAGTAACGGACACGTCATGGACAACGAAATCCAAGAATATTTTTATTCTTACAAATTTTAAGGTTAATTTCTAATACTCCTTATACTTGGCTTCATTTTTTATAATGTTTCTAATAACACTTGTGTTTGCTTAACGTGTCAATTATGTACTTACTTCACTGTACTTAACCCGTCAATCCTTTATAACAATTTACCTAATTTATACATAATCGCCAATAATTTTATAATTATTCTAACAGCGTGTAGCTTATCTTGCATGTTTTGTTTTTGAAAGGAATAGCAAATACAACAGCTTTGTATTTTAAATTGCAATTATACGAAAAAATGTGTATTGTTAAAAGTACTGTCTACAAAACGTTAAGAAAATTTAAAAGAACAAAGTCGATAAATGTAAACTAAAATACATCGTCCGTCCGATCCCGTGGCTTATTGTTGGCGTTACTAGCGTCACAATCTCCGTTGAGTACGTTGATAGCCTGTTCCACCAATCCACAATACCTGGAGAATCAGGAAAATTTGATTTTGGGGAATATTTTCTAGACAGAACAGGCAGAAGAATTTTACATTGTATGTCGTGCTAACGGAGGAGTAGGCTGTATACATACATGCGTAGCAGATGTCTTGTTAACACCATGTGCAGTGATCCTATCAATTTCAAAATCGACGAACAAAACTTGTATGTAAACAATCAATCCCAACAAGATTAAACGACAAATAAGATTTCGTGTGAATAAAACACGAAATAAAGTCGTAACCAGATGGGACAATATGTAGAAATAACTACGAATAGAAAAGGGCAGCTCAGAAGACGAGCTACGCTATTACTCATTTAGTTACATTTTTATGAAGAGCCTAGTCTGGTAAAATAGCACTAGTGCTCCGTACGCCACATGCCGTAACTTATAAACTTATTACTAACGTATTCGATAGCAAATGTTTAAAACAGACATTCAAGAACCTAATGGTGTATAAAAATTATCTTACCCAGCATTATCAGAGCAGTCAAATTAAAGGTCTTGGTCTATAAATGTTTTTACAGCTGACTTTTGAAACGGTTGTGTTTCAATAGGCTGTTAGAAAATACATCCCCTGGCTTATGTTCTGAGCTGCTGTTTGCTGTAACAGCTGGTATTAAGAAAATTAAAATGAAACTTTGACCAAACATATGATGATTGCTTACGAATATACTGCTGCAAGAATTGTATTAAAGTACTTTTATATCAACAAAAAACAAATATTTCAAAACTAATGAATAACTTTCCATTAGTATTTGGTCTGCACTTAAGCATCGTCTTGATTAAGATACTTTTAAATTTGAAGCCAACTCACATGGAACAAGATATCCTTCATATTATACCTCTACAAAAACAACTTTTAATTAATTCTGCCGTATCAGTTGAAGGTTATACGGTTTAAGCCATATTCATGGTAGTAATTTTGTTTACATATAATTTCGAAAGTCGAGACTCAACGGGTTAAAAGAAACCGAATTTAATTTCCTTTAATGGGAACGAGTATTTCAAGGTTCGTCTGAGTCTGAGTGAACGTGGGCGCAAATAGACCAGACTTTCACGCCACTAAGAGTAAATGAATAACTGAGTGAGAGTAGATTCAACAGTGTGGGTAGAGTTGGTGAGAACTGTTACCCGTTAACAGTTCATTGCTCTGCAAAATCCGATAAACTTTAACTGATTAAATAACAACTTACTTCTTAGTTGTTCAACAAGTGGTTGAAGGAGCGCGTAGGTTTTTATTTTGGTCTCGCTCACTGAATTCAATTAAAGCAACAGAACTAGCATAATACTACTCTTTATAAATACACTAAAGAGTGTATACCACCGCGACCACCAACACTACCAATATTAGCCTACTGCTATTTCTATTGCTTTTTGGCTGGTACAAATACTATTCTTGCTACTCCTACCACCTCTTTCATTATGATGATAATCAAGTATCATGATAATTCATTACGATTATCTCATTATGATGATAATTCAGTTGCTTTAAACAACGCGTTAAGTGCACATTAAATATCAAATCACATACAGTAAAATTATTAAATCGGTAAAACTTCCTAGCTCTAAGAATAGAAATTATCAAACCAAATTAATGAGACTGACACTTTTTGAAACTTATTAACAGGCGAAAGTGAAAAAAGTAATTAATTTTAATAGGTTTGTTTCAGTAATGAGAAAATTAAAGATAATGTATTACAGATGAATATGATAAAATAATTCTTTGATATTCAAAGTCAATGTTTAAAAATTTTGAAACTACACAATTTTAACAAACACATCCTGCCTTTGTTAATAGAAATTAACCCATTTTGAAGATTTGCTAATCTGAGAGTCATAGCTCACGGGTACTGATATTTCAATTAATAAAAATGTAAGACATAATAGCAAATAATTATCATTAATATTAAATTTTGTAATAATCAATTTTTTTAATTTTATGATAATAACAATATGCAACGATATTATACCTTCTCTATAAAGTATATAGTTATATAGCTCTTGACGTGTGTACTTCCCACTCCACTTCATCACAGCTATAAAACTTCAATTAAAACACAATTGCGTTCATAACAAAACTGTTTATACTTTGTTACTGTAATAAACTTTGTTAGTAATTTAAATTGTGTTTGATATTCTTAATTGTCGCCTACTTCTCAGCTCAAGAAATTTTAATTGGTTTTAAAAGAAGCCGTACAAACTGTAATTGCTCAACTCGGAAAGGAAATGCACGGTGTGGATTTTATTGAGAGATCAAGTTATTAGAATAGTGGCGAGAGTGTTGGGTGTGGGTGTGTGTTCGAAAAATCTGTGAAACTACGAATTTGAAGGTCATTGATTTTATTTAAAGACCATTAAACTGCTGTTTAGTTCTCTCTACACGTTATTGGAAAAAAATTATCCCATACTTTTTAAGTGCTGTATTGCATACAGTAAGGGGTTGGGGTATTCAGAAATAGTTTTGTATTTAGTATTCCATATTTTATTATTCAAATCTGTACTAAGAAGTCAACGACCTCCCGACGCAGATTGATTGAGATCATTTTCTAATGTAATTTTATTATTTAAGTAATACCTTATCATAGTAACGTATTTATAAACACTATTTACTACACAAAAGTGTTTTCAGTAACTGTCAAATATATATTACGTACAATTATTGAAAAAATTATGTACTGTATTTTTTTAACTGGAAAAATAATAATACTATTTTGTATGCATTATTATTAGTAAAAAACAATCGACTCGGTGCATTCACCAACCTGTTTATGATTTCTTGATTCTATAGTCAGAAGGTGGTAACTTAGTTTTTAAAAAATATATTAAGTAGAAGGTTGTTTCGTAGGAAGTAGTAAGTTTCAAATTGTTTAAGTAGAAGCAAATAAATGAATTAACTTCATTGAGTGTTATCAGTTGACAGATATCTAATAAAACGAAAACACAGGAATGATCTGAGCAAGCAAGGAATGGGATAAATTAAAAGTAAACACACGCTCCCTCATACTGTGCAGATGTCTGCACTCACATATGTGTGAGTCGCGTTTTTGTTTATTGTCATATCTTTGTATGGAAAATTGGTTCTGAAAAATAAATAGAAAATTGGTCGAAACCATAACTTGAGAATGTAGGTTGCTTGTTTGCTCTAACATGAGGAATATCGAATCAGAATAGACTTTATTTGCTACGAGATATGTATTTTCTGTACTGGATAACTCGGATTGTATGTACAAAAGCTGTGGAACAGAAATATACAGGAGACCGTATCGATATTATTGTGAATTCTAAGAATGATCACGTCGTCTTGCAGAAAGTGCTAAGGAGGGAGAGGAGCTTAACGTTGTTTAAGTATGTATTTTAAGATACTTTTTATAAATGGTTGTAAAACAAAGTTGTAAAACTCGAGTAATAAAAAAAAAAGACTGAAATGTTGTTTGTCAATATCAACGCGGATAAACGAGCGAAGAGATTAGTTCTCACTTTTATCTCAATCTTGTGGTGTATCAATTTAAAAAGAAATTTAAATGTAAAATCTGAATGTAGTGTCAATTTTTTTAAATTAACAAAATATATTTGGTATTTTCTGTCTGTCTATCTATCTGTTTGGGGTAAGTCTTACAATAAATTTTGAACGTATCAACCGATTTTCATAAAACTTGGCATGCATGTTCATAATTTTATTCTACAGAATCCTTTTGTTTTGAGATTGATTATCAAAAAAGTATAGAGCAGGAGGCAAAAGTGTAAGGAGGCACAACTTTGGAAAAAAATCAATATCATGTCAGGAACCAAAATATGAATTTAGAGTTCACTTTTTACAAATTCATAATTTTGTGATTCCGGAGGTAGGAAGTGTGTAATGAAAACTTTTATAAAATTGCAAAACTTTATGTGGTCTATCAAATTAAAAGGAATTTTAACTAAAGTCTGAATATAGTGTTAACTTTTGGAAAATTCAAAATTTTGGTGGAGTCAGGGCACAAAAGTGAGGCAAAACTTTAATAAAATTGCAAATTCCATACGGGATATCAAATTCAAGAGAATTTTACCAAAATCTAAATACAGTGTACAATTTTTTGTCTCTAGAACCCACGATGAGAAGAAAAATTTGAAAAATTGTAAAATTCATCTAGCTAGGCGGCAGCTAAGTGTCAAAAAGGGAATTTTAATACAAATCTGATTGTTTCGAATTTTTCAATGTTTAATGTTTAAAGTTTAATTCTTATTGTTTAATGTGGTCTACAACTGTTATTTTACTAAACAATGAATAGTACGGCAATTTTTTATGTTTATACTCCTCTAATAATTGAAAAATTGTCTAATACCAAAAGTTATCAATAATAAATAGTTTAAAATAGTAATTCATTTAAAATAATTAGCGAGTCCTGCAGGTCTGGGAGCATACTAGTTAAATAGGTTAATTAGCCTTTTTTGCTTTTTCAGTGGTTTGCAACAACCAGGGGTCTATTTAATTCCAATATAAAGGCATTACATTACCTATGTCAGAATTATTTGAATTACAGCCTTCTCTTAATTGCAGTTATAAATGGTATGGTTTAATTTATTATCACTTTCGTAATTCTACTTTTTCTGCATATCCTACTCTTTTATACTGTATGCCCGTAACTACTAGTTTCCCGTCGAGTTTGCAATTTGTTCATGTACGTTCATAAGAGGCTAAACACACACACACACACACACACACACACACACACACACTTGATTGCATACAATTACCTGTATAGGATTTTGAAGTCGTGATCAACTTCAAACAAGTTTAATTTAGATTATATAAATTTATAACTTCTTTATTTTAAAATAGTATTTTCTGTGTAACTGAAGTTATGGATGCTAAGTTAATGATAATGTGACGTATTTATAGTATACACACACTTGTTGCTTACTAATGGTACGTATAACCTCAGTCTTCTATTGTGCTGTATTCATTGTTCATAACCTAAAGATACCATATAATATATGATTTATAATAAAGTTTTAATTACACACATTCTTAATTTAGACCGATTTCGGTCATAGACCATCGTACACTGTACACTGTGCACTGCAGTCACAATATTGCAAAACAGTGCATTATTCAATTTACAAATATTTACAACAATTTACAAAAAATTCGTGTATCTGTTTTATAATATTGTAACAAAAAGTGCACAGTGTATATATCCTGACCGAAATGACCTATTACAATGTTCTATGACCGAAATCGATCAAAATTAAGAATGTGAGTAATTAAAACTTTTTTATAAATCATACGTATGGTATATTTAAGTTATGAACAATGAATACACCACAATAGAAGATTGGGATACTAAGTTATTAACAAGGGGCTCAATAGATCAGTGGGCAGGCTACAAAAGGAGAATTCTCGAGGTCAACCACTCTCGTGCAGTACCATAAAATCAAGGTTTTTTTTAGTCACCAGTAAGTAGAAATGAGTTCCTGGGTTAACATTCCGGGATAATAGAGGACAGACAAAGTGCCGTGTCAGTAAGACTACCTTCATTGCATACCGCACTGCTCAACCTGACAGCCAGCCTACCCTGCCTGTGACTCCAAAGTTCCTTCGGTGCTATTACTGCCTCCATGTAACAGTTTACGTCGGCAGTCAAAATAAAAGTCATCATTCATTCAATTTTTTTTTCTCCACGTAGTTATTGCTGATATTTTTCGTACGTCATTTAAACAAACGCCTACACCGACAACAGAATGACGACGACACGACGGGTCGGCTTCGTTGAAGATAATTAGTTTTTGAAGACGGATACTAATGGTGGTAACGCCGCGTCAACGTGGACTGAATATGACAAATCAATTTAATAATGAATTATTCTAATCAGAACATGTCATAAGATTCTAACGTAAATCTTTTGTCAGCGCTTGTAATACAGAAAAGAGGCATTATTACATTATTTGGTACCAACACTACAGGGCAGTAACTATATAGTGGAAGGCCAGTAACGCCAATATGCCTAATCGTGCAGTTTTTTGACAATGAACAAACTATCGGTCGTCTCTCGGTGAGCTAGTGAAATTAAATCAATTAGCACAACAAACAATCTATAAATTTAAAGATATTACATTATTTAAAATACGAGGGTCAATTGGAAAGTTCGCGGAGCGACATCTACGGGTTGACAGTAGAGCTGAAATTTGTCGCGTGCTGTAAGATTCATATTTCGTGTAAACAGCTGTTAATTCCTAAATCTGTTCATTGTTCAAAATTTACGTGTCACGTGTGTTTTAAAAAATGGACAAAATCAAACATCTTGCTGTGTTTAAAGTGTTTGTTGGAAAAGGTCTAGCGCCAATTGAATTTAACAACGGAATGGTAAATGTGTTATTAGATGTTACGCCTTCAGAAACAATAATTTGTAAGTGCCCATTTAAGTTTAAACGTGGTTGTGCACACATTGAAGATGATGATTCCCTTAGTGGACGGCAAAAAGTGCAACAGCTCCAAATATCATTAAACAAATTTCATACACGGTGTTGGAAGACTAGCGACGGTTAGTGGATTACATTTCTGTGATCATAGGTATCTCACGTGAGCATGTGTTTCATATTTTAACAAAAACTTTGAATTTTGTGCAAGGTGGGTGCTGCATTTGGAGTTGTTGCACTTTTGAGCGTCCACTTCGGGGATCACTTTGAGTGCTCGTATTGTCACGTTTAAAATCGAGTGCCCATGAACAAAACATTGTCTCTGAAGCCGCAGCATCTAACACATTTATCATTTTGTTCTGTATTTCCATTGACTCTAGACGTTTTTAAACAAATAATTCTTAATTTTGTCCATTTTTTAAAAACTCCTTTGACACGTAAATTTGATCAGGTGGTGAGTAATTAATAAATTGACTGACAGAGTTGGAAATTGACAGGTGTTTATGCAAAATATAAATCTCATAACACAAGAAAAATTTTAATACTACCGCTGATCTACAGATGTCGCTCCGCGAACTTTTCAACTTGCCCTAGTACACCAAATTTAATTAAAATATATTGCTATATTGAAATATATGTAATACCATGTTTATCTTTTAAAAAGCTTGTCTACTTCAATGCGAAGGATTTTACACGCATCATTAAAACAGGGGCACCATAAGTTCATCATTGTATGTTATCATTTTAGAATATTTAATTAGGCTACATTCGAACGTAATAGTTAATGATATTTATATAATACGATAGTAAATGATTTATGCAAAAAATAAATAAAATAAAATTGATTAAGGCATTTTTTCTGTCTTAGTTCGCTTTGCTTCACATTGAGACAAAACTATTATTCGCTTTATGTGTTGTTAATAAATACGCATTTTAAAAATACCAAGAATAAGAAAGTTTTGACTAGAATGGCAGGAGGTGTGAGGATTTCTGTGATTTGTGTACGTTACCAGTACGTTCTCTTAACGCGGCACATAAGCGACAACGCTTTTATTGGCCTCTCACGGCGCACATATTGTATACTTCCAGTAGTACTTTGCACACACAACACACATTTATTAAACGTATTGTTTCAAATAACGATGAAACATTGCAAATAGCTACTATAAACAGATATAATAATGCACAACACATAGGCTACTGCTGAGCACTATATCAGAAACGGTATTTTCAAAAGTTTGCTTCGTATTTGTTACTGTTGTTACTAAATAATGTAAAATCTACATACACAACTTTGGCAATGTTATACCCCACCTCTTGTTTTTACGTACTCCTAAAAACGTCTATTGACATTTGGGTTGTCTCGTTTTACGTTCGTATGTTGTTTTCTTTTTTTAATTATGAAAAGAATATGCGCGGGCATTGCAGCGAGATGAGTTAGTTTTTAGTTCGGCGAATTACAACAACGATACAAGTGAACTGGTAGATTCTATGCGAGTAGACAGCGCGTTTTAGAGACAAAGTAGACTAACTGATAGTTTATTTTTTTGCGAACTGTTACACTTTTACTGTAATTTTGTGATTTTTATTATTTGTGCATACTGGTCAATGGTGCAACGTGGACAGTTGTTGTAAATGATCAGTGGCATTATTTTAACTATGTGTTAATAAAATTTATGAATATGGGCATTTGTGAGTAAAATGTATGTTTTCCTGGCGCTCATTAATTTGTTCCACTGTTTTAAGATAACGATCTATGCAACCTTCATAACTCCGTGCATGCGTGCGCGTGCGGGTGCGTACGTGTGTGGGCAACATAGCGTCTGTGTACAGAGGAACAGAGACTGAGAGGTAGATTAGTGAATAATATGCCTAAAATTTAGTATTTTAACAGCCATTTATTTTAACAACAAAATATCTATTAATGTTCAATTATAAGAGCCTAATTACAAGCCGTCTCATAATAGTATATGGAGTGTTAAGCTTTATTTAACCGAGACGTCTACATTTAACTACTTTTAAGCTATCCTCCGTTACCTATTTGAAGCCATATTACGTCACAGTTAAGAGCTTTCAGGCAAGTCTGTATGATGTATAAGGTTTTGTATGAAATTACGTACAGCAAAAAAAGGATACACGGTTAGAGAGCTTCTACAGGTTATCTTTAAAATATTTTATTACAAATGCAGACGTTATCAAAATAACGGGTTTGCAGTCACTCCATTGCGAGCCGCACAAAATGGTATCAATAAAAATTTTTATTGAAAAAAAAACTACCCAACTTCTCTCTAACAGTTAACTTAGGTATGAAATGTCTTCCTACTTTCCAGGTTGAAGGTAAATTTGCACATACGTAGTTAGTGAAATAAGAATAAAAGAAACAAAACATATTATTTTATTCTTGCAGAATGCAATTAGAGTTTTTATTACGTAAAAAGCTATAGTAATTAGCCGCACTGAGTTGCAAAAATCTAAACTAGTGTTTCGTAACTGTATCCATTTTATTGTCATTATTTATGCTGTCTTTTCCATTTGTAGCATTAAAATATTGATACACTACTACACAATGATAAGTTTCAGTAATGCATTTTGAAATAAGTACATTGTAGTTCTTATTTCTCGTGCAACGAAACCACTCTTAATCAGAAATGAAACTGGACCAACACCAGAGTCAGTAAAATAATCAAACATTTTATTAATTGCTTTCATGTTATTATAATTTAAATAAAATTTAATATAATTCGCCACATCTACAACCTTCATCGTCTTTCTCAGTATAAATGGAGATTAGGCTTTCAGCCTGTTCCGAATTAAAAATTAATCTACCCAAAATTCCCTTGGTCTTCCAAAAACTCATTGATCTATTAACCCGTAAAGAGCCTCTAGGTGGTCTAGTGGCTAACGCGGGCGATT
This sequence comes from Magicicada septendecula, assembly GCA_034769895.1. NCBI lineage: Eukaryota > Metazoa > Arthropoda > Insecta > Hemiptera > Cicadidae > Magicicada > Magicicada septendecula. The sequence goes on from CM068367.1 coordinate 158,761,236, forward strand.
GATGCGTTCGTGGTCCCGGGTTCAATTCCCGGCGGAGGTTCCGTACGGCGTGCACTCAGCGTCGTGAGGCAAACTGAGTAGGCGCTGAGATAACAGCGCCGCCTCCTGGCTGTGAATACCGCAACTAGCGGCTGGTGGCGCGTAGTACTAGCCATACACCGTCACACTAACACAAAAGCCGTGCGGTACGCCTTGGTCCTTAACGGACTGTTGAGCGGAGGTTTAATTTTTAATTAACCCGTAAGGCAATATTTTCTTGTAAGGCGGTTCTTGGCATCCTATCTGCGTTTTGGCATCCTATCCGCGTATTTCCAGTAATGAAACACCCAATTCTTTCCGTGTATCGTAATTCCCAATTACACCAGCATTTTAGCAACCTTTTACTTATTTGAAGAACTTCAGTAGCTGGAGGTTTTATAATACCATTACACATTACATCCAAGTCTCTGACCCATACAAGGTAGGCACCGCTGTCATTTTATAGAACCTTGTGTATGCATCTTTTCTTGTCTTATTTTACAGTATTATATTTATTCAAACCACAAATCTACTGAATTATTGTAACTCTAGTTCAATAAATTTATAAGTGAATTTACATCCTTTATAGTTAATACTTTGTTACCTCTTCTATAGGAATATCATCTACAATTATTTTTGTTCATAGGAAAGCCATTGACTTTGATTTCTGCGAAACAATTTTTAAGTCATATTTTTTGTTCACCTTCTGTTTTCTTCTTCTTCATTTAAAGGATTAGGATTGCAACCTGTTTCGTGCAATAACATTATTATGGCGATTTAGTGGATCGTGATCATTACGAACAGCAGAAGAAATTGTTAAACCCACAGAAATCGATAGTCATATTTATTTAACATTTTAAAAAACATTCACATACCTATTACAGTAGTTATGTTAGTTATACAATCATCCAGTTTGAACTGCACAGAAAAAAATAATAAAAATCACAAGGTTAATGTAATTTACTAGTTCGCAATAGACCTCCAATAATAACGCAATGTAATCGCTTGGATAAGCAACAACAATTCACAGAAGTAGTTAGTCACAGCACTGTTTGGTTTATATAACCATATCCAAGGGAACAGGTGGCACAGTTAGGCCTACAAACTTTCATACGTTCACTAGGTTAATGTAACCTAGGTTACATTAATGTGTTCACTAGGTTAGGTTAATGTAATTCACTAGTAAGAAATAGACACTCCAATAATAACGCAATGTAATCGCTTGCATAAGCGACAATAATTCACAGAGTTAGTCACAGCACTGTGTCGTTTATATAACCATATCCAAGGGAACAGGTGGCACAGTTAGGCCTACAAACTTTCATACGTTCACTAGGTTAATGTAACCTAGGTTACATTAATGTGTTCACTAGGTTAGGTTAATGTAATTCACTAGTAAGAAATAGACACTCCAATAATAACGCAATGTAATCGCTTGCATAAGCGACAATAATTCACAGAGTTAGTCACAGCACTGTGTCGTTTATATAACCATATCCAAGGGAACAGGTGGCACAGTTAGGCCTACAAACTTTCATACGTTCACTAGGTTAATGTAACCTAGGTTACATTAATGTGTTCACTAGGTTAGGTTAATGTAATTCACTAGTAAGAAATAGACACTCCAATAATAACGCAATGTAATCGCTTGCATAAGCGACAATAATTCACAGAGTTAGTCACAGCACTGTGTCGTTTATATAACCATATCCAAGGGAACAGGTGGCACAGTTAGGCCTACAAACTTTCATACGTTCACTAGGTTAATGTAACCTAGGTTACATTAATGTGTTCACTAGGTTAGGTTAATGTAATTCACTAGTAAGAAGTAGACACTCCAATAATAACGCAATGTAATCGCTTGCATAAGCGACAATAATTCACAGAGTTAGTTAGTCACAGCACTGTGTCGTTTATATAACCATATCCAAGGTAACAGGTGGCACAGTTAGCCCTAGAAACATTCATGTGTTCCTAGATTAATCGGAAAGTGCCAGGACTTTGCGAATGAGCTTTTTCTCTCTAGACGGTACTTGACTATCGTGATTATTTGATTATTCAGTAGTAAGTGACAAACTATACATACAACATGTTGCCGCAACAATATTAAATAAAACCACGATTTTATTTAATCGCTGTTAAAACGAACATAATTAATTAGGGGCGTATTTACGGGGGGAGGGACGAATGGTACCGGACCCTCCCTTAGATAGTCGAACAAACTTGACGAGAAACTTTGTTAATCTCTTAATTTTTTTATGCTGTTTTTTTCCTGTGTACGCTAATATAGAAGTAACGCTTTTATAAATATACAAACTCATACATGAACAGGCTATAGGTTCATTACATAGCATTTGCTTATAGGCCTACGTTTGAAAGTCAATTCAGTCAATAAGTATCTTGTAAACAATATTTCAATAACATGTATTTATATTGTTTATTTTAATAGGATTGATTTCTGGATGTAATCACACTTTTTTATCTACTTTAAAGAAGTAATAAACTACTTTAAAGATAGTAGTTAATTAGTCTTAATTCTTTTGTATTTTTTCTTTGGTATGAAGCCTACTCGAACGCGCCCTTGCCTCCAAGGCTAAATTCTGGATACGCTACTGTAATTAATATCACGTCCCACAAATTACTTATAGAAACTATATACTACTAGAAACAACCGGAATGTCAGTGTTTAAACTGTTCAGTTTTTAAAGTCGCCTAAAGTCGTAATAACGGACTGGATAATTTCGATAACGCAAGATATAACTAGTTGATTTTAATAACACGCGGGATGTGCCATCTGTAGCACATTTCAAATCAAATTATTTGAGTGCGTCATCGTCTTCCATTACGTCACCACATTACGCTTGGCTTTATTAGTTGGGTGGAGAGAATTCTTCATTTATAAATACTTAATTTTCTCTGTATCGTAGGACGAATGAAACGATATGATTAAGAAACTCTGTGTCACTGCAGACACATCTACAAAATAACACTTTTGAGATATTAAAAAAATATTTGATGTCACTTTTACCTATTGTATGGGAATGGTATGGTGTACAGTAATTATAAGTCAAAATCGAGGAAAACACCTACTCCCATTCACCAATTAATTTTCCGTTTGTGTGTGTGTGTGTGTGTGTGTGTGTGTGTGTGTGTGTGTGTGTGTGTGTGCGTGTGCGTGCGCGCACGTGTGTATTTGACGACTCGCACAGAGCATAATTATTATTCAGCCTATGGCAGAGGTGAGACTATCTGGTTGCAATAAAGTTTATATGGGTCACATAGAAGATAATTGAAATAAAAATTAATCCAATCAACATCGCAAAGTTAGACGACAGACAAGTGTATAAATCATGTGTTGCTAAACATACATTCATATCGTACATCCCATTCATCTCTGAACATTCATTCATTTTGTATTCAAACTTGTTGTATGTATCCTTTGACCCGCATTAAAAAAATCTCACTTCAACCTTAGGGATTCATCTAACCTTTATATGCCGTTTTATATACTACAGTGAAATATAGAGTAGATAAAGGAAGCATGATTACTGAAAATTTTTTCAATTATAAACCGTGGAAGAATAGAGTTGTACCCCTAAGTAGTCATGGGAGGGGTAAATTAACGAGAGTTGAACAGAAAAATTCCTTAATCTCAAAAAGTGGAGACAAATAAAAGCTAAACGCAAGTTCGACAAAATCGTACCGGCATTCATACTTTGTAAAAATTCTGAACATATTTACGAAGCCTGACTTATCGTGGCGAGAACCTTAAATATTGCTGCAGGAAGTCAAATAAAATAATTAAATGAAACAATAAAAATTACACAATTAAAAAATTATTTTTTGGATTACTAATGTGATCTCAACCGATGAATCAATCCTATTATTTGTATTTAAATAGGGGCGGAGACAACTTATGTTATAGAGATTACATTTTGTGCGCTGTGATCCGTACAATGTTGTAGTAGTGTTTAATTGCTTTTAACTACGATTTATTACAGTTAATCATTTTAGTCATTGTTATTGTTTACTGTTTTTAGTTTTTATGAAATATTGTATGTAAAAAGAAAATGTATTGAACTGAATACAATTGGACAAAACCAGTAGTTAAACTTTCCATCTTCCTCTATACGAAAGTTCTAGAGACGTATAATGATAAAAATATAAAAATTGCAAAGCCATACCAAATCTTTTTAAAATAACGTTTACGATCTTGTGAAAGAATTTGAATACACGAAAATAACGATAAACAAGTGAAAACTCCGTAAAAACTAAAGGGGACAAGAAGACAAAGGAAACGGCTTTCCTAATTAGTTTTTTAAGACTTAAAGTTAGTTTAAAAGTATCAAATTTTGTCTGAGGTTCACACGGCCGGAGTCGATGTTATTAAAATTGTTGTTTTCCGGTTGATTGCAGCAGACGTTTTAGCTGTGCCTTTGGCGGCCATTTTCAGTGCTGATTCAGGCTACACACTGACAGAGATGTCTCGGTCAGTGACCACAGTACTGTGGTTAAGGCTAGTGGGTCTAAGAAGGGTACCTGTACTTATAAACTTGTCTAAGTCCCACGAAGATGTTGTCTGACGTGTCTGACACCACCAGCCAATCAGAAGAAGGTAGCAAACTCCTGGTTCGCCACAGCCCATCATGGTGGAATTTTCTTGACTTTACACTAACTATCATAAATTATATCAATTTCACACTTAATTTGACAATCTTCCTGCACACATATCTTCTTCTTCTTCTTCTTTCTATGGCACTACAGCCCTTGTTGGGCCCTGGCCTCCTTCAATTTTTCCCCCCATTCTCCTCTGTCAGCAGCCATCCTCCTCCAGGAACGCACTTTTAATATCTCTCTTGCATCCTCATCCACCGCATCCTCCCATCTTCTCCTTGGTCCTCCCACTGGTCTTTTTCCATGGATTCTGGTATACAATAGTTTTTGTGGTATCCTTTCTTCTCCCATCCTGGCTACATGACCAGCCCACCTTAGACGCTGTAGTTTTATGTACCGTGTTAACGGTGGTTCTTTATACATTTGATACAATTCATGGAAACTACAAAGAAACTACGGAACAATCGACAATATCGAAAAGGTGGACAACTTTAAATACTTGGGAACCATATTAGAATAAAACGGCACAGAAGAAGCCGAAATCCGAAACCGGATAGTTCAAGCCAATAAAGCGTATTTCGCCACATCAAGTATCTTCAGATCCAAAGACATCCACAGAAACACGAAACTAAGGATATACAAATCAATAATAAGACCCATCCTAACATATGGTTGCGAAACGTGTATCCTGAACTCCAAGGCAGCAAACACTCTCGATACCTGCACACATATACAGTAATTAAAGAATACAGTATTTACTATAAAAATAGAAACTGACAAAGAATTTGGGCGTTCTGAATTTGTCTTAAGATCATTAAGAAAGTTAATAAAATTCCTACAAAATAAATAATTATTAACTTAAATGAACAGGAATGTAACAGGCAAAATGAGAACTTTTGAAAACAGTAAACAAACTGTTTGTATAAAAATGTCGACACATGCAACCAGATGTACGTATTAACTACTAGTACTACTAGTATAAGCACAGCAGAAATTTAAAATTCAGCCTATTGTTTGGAGTTTAGTATAGTTTATTTAAGAGTTTTTTCCGTCTGTTGATACTTTAATTGCAAAAGCCGACTGAGAGCAAACTGTGGGATATATTTGTTTCACTTTAATTTTTTATTTTCTCGTTCGTCCTGAAAGCTCATTCAAAAAAGAAAACAAATTACACGGGTTAAATTCAAACCGTTTCCAGTAATATTTCAACTCATTTATATGCTAATTCTATTTTCGTTCAAACGGCGGCACTAGTGGAACGAGAGAATAAATTTAAAATCTATTTTAAGAAAAGCGACGTCTACACCATCACAGCCAGCTAAATTAGTTTTCTTACACACGGGTTGTGTTGTTGTTACTGCTGCTGCTGCTGGTGTGTTGAAAGCCTTATTAAGTAAATGTAAATTATTACGTTTATTATGCGGTAGAATTTCGCATTTGTCACAGACGTCAAAAGAAAACTCTACAGCTACAACGTAGGACTATTTGGCTTTTGTAGCTCTCACCACTCCGTTCGCCATTGTAATAACCTAGGATTGCTCTTCTTGTTATTGTCTACACATTAAACACATGCACACAAATTAAAAGACTAAATATCAAAACATGAAAACGATTGAACAAAACTCACTTCCACTTGCTGCTGGCATGATGCAATAATTCTATACATTAAACACTGTGCCTGTAAGGCAGATGTACTAGTTGACAGATATTACAGTACAGATAACACAGACTATACGGTAACATATAATACAGATTAGCCTACACGTTGTTCGTTGAACCTGAAGGGTATGTCTAAAAATTGATGTCTTTTTAGTCTCTAAATGTCTTCACTATTATCTGACACATTAATTACTAGGGGGTTAGGACGGTATTCTAATTTAGATGTGTGTTTCCTGCAGAGGCGTACGATTTCTTTTCTTACGGTATAAACTTTTAGGCCTCGGTGTATAGAATCGTTGGAGACAAACCATGGAGTGTCGACTGTTGACCTTAAGATTTTGGACTGAAAGCCCTGTATAATCTCAATGTTACCCGTACTAGCAGTACTCCAAAGTTGAATACCATAAGTCTTTACCGGTTTAAGAACTGCTTTATATATTAAAAGTTTGTTGAACATGCCCTGCGTTTTTCATCTTTACTACGTGTGGCGGACATTAAATAGTTTTGTAAAGAATCAAAGAGTTTTAAATAAACGCACAAAATAGAAGAAAAAAGAAAACTATTTGGTACGTTCATTAGAAAGTGTGTTGTAATAGATTACACTTTTAAACGTAAGACTTGGGAAGAATTCTCAGCTAAATGTGTGTCTTCACTAAAAAGTAAGCATTGTAGAAAAGCATCATCCTGCAAACAACTTGATTCCACAATCGTAAACTAACTCAACTCGTTTAAATAGCCTAAAGTAAGCTGTTTTTAAAAGTTCTGAAGTAGGCAAAGATCATAGATTCTTTTTAACCATCAGATTTGTGCAGGAAAGGCAGACGATTGGGTTACAAGGAATGAAATGTGTTCAGTACTGAGATTCACTTCACTGTTACTACCTTTGGTACACATTTCTAGTGATTAAGTTGATCTGCCGACTGAAGAAAGCGCCATTATTTCCAGTGACACATCGCTGATAAAGAAGTGAAGATATAACGTTAGCGTAAAGAAAACACGAGTAAAAAGTAAAATGAGAGTAAAGTAGACTACTCGCAAAAGGGAGGGATTAAAAACGTCAACACTACTGTACATTGATGTGTATACAAAATGTTGTAAACTTATTTTCAAAACGGAAAATGGTCGTTATTTTCGCAGAATTATTCTGTTACGAACTCTTGGTTGTAAAGTAGGCTCAAGAATCAACAGCGTTTGATCTGTTTGTTTAAGTGTAAAGTTAGCAAAATCCGAAATTTGTTTCAAACAGGTTAGTGGACTTGGAGCCACGAACGACGCCAATTCATTTAGTCGTTGTTGATGACTTTCCTGCGTGCCAAGGAAGTTAGTTTTAATGAAGAAGCGTTGTGTGACGTTCTCGTCAATTAAACGTGACACAGTTTCCGATGTTTTAAATTTATATGGTTTCCTTTGTCTTTTGCTTTTAAGTTTACTTATTTTTATAAAAGTCTGTATTTTTCTTAAAAGAAAATTTTTTAAATAACAAAATATTTTGTGTCATGGAAGAAACAAAAGTATCGATCTAAATGCAAGTCTTTTGCAATTACTGACGTGTCTCGCAGCCTGTGCACCAGACGCTTCCCTTGTTTCAAAGTAAACAAATTGAAAGCACAACCATCTTTTCCCCATCTCAACGTGTATGTCCTCCTTCCACGGCCTCCTGGTTCTACCATGTTTCCGACGTCTAATCCAACCTATTTTAACAATTTTTTGGTCAACGATCATCATGAATCGTACAATACAGGACGTTTTGTATTAACGTTATCCAAAATTGTTTTGTCAGCAATCTTTTTTGGGAGAAAGTTAATTTTGGAAGAAATAAATCGTAATTAAAACCACAGTGCCGAAACTGAAGCGTAAGTTATCTCCGTCACTGTATTGAAGGATAGGTATAAAGGAAAGTTGTAAATTTTAAATAATAATAATTTGTTGTTCTGACTCTTCTGAACCGTACGTTCTGTAAAAAGTGTGCTCACAATCAGTTTACTAGCGTCTGGATCACAAATCTTACCCTTGATGAAGGAATATTAAGCGTGAAGATATCCTTTGGACCATTTGGTTTTCTTTAGTACAAGTGATAATACACCGCATATACTTTTCTCACATTTTTCTTTTCCTAACCGTACGTGTGATGCACATCGTCTTCATTGCCTTGTCGGTGCTGTAGATCATATAACCGATTATGTTTACAGCAAACCGAAATTTTATTAACTTCCCTGTTAATTAATAAAATTAAATTAGAAAGCAGTAAAACAGGTTAACGATGAATTTTGAATTTATACAAAATATCTTATAAAAAATATTTTCTTTCGGAATAACGAATTACGTTTATATTTACACAAAATATGGCGTGGAAAAGATTATGGACGTTATAGAAAGACAGTTAAAATGGCATTAAACATTAGGCGTAATTAAATTTTAAGTGTTAGAGTGTTTCTTGTTATACTCTCTTACGGATCACTTACGACGAAGATACTGGCAAATGCTGTAACGGACTGCGCCTTAAGAAGAGAAAGTATAAGACTAAAATAGTAGTTATTTAGTTTGGTGTCTTTTTACTGTTGTGGGACAGATCTTTAACTACTACCTGGTATCACGTTTGTCTCGGCTGTTCTGTAACTTATGAACTAGAACGAGGAAGACCTTGGGCAATAGTTAAGTCTTAATAATTTTGAGTAATGTGTGGTTATATAAATACAGCACTTCACGAAAAAGCGTAAGGTTGCCAGTGGAATTTGAATCTGACAAATTATAATTTGAATTAAATTAATAATGATAGTGTGATGTTCTAACTTTATTAAAAATTAAATTCTTAAATCCTTAAATTCGTAGTGACCGTCAATCAATGAATTTTTCGGGTAAATGGTTTGTGACGATCGGTCAAAAAATATAACACAAATTATAACTTATTTGTATAGACGTTTCGACAATGTTTACTGTCATCATCAGAATCTGTGTATGAATACAAAAGAAATGTCAAACACTATAACGTGTCGGGTACGTTACAATCCAGGGAACCCGTAATAATTGACTCTAGTCAATTATACAGGCTGCCTACGTTGTAACAAACTGAAAAATCAAACACAACACTAAGAATAATTATAATTACTCTAATTACAGGAAACAAGGGGAGGGAATTTAATCGGATCCGAGTCTCTTTTAATCTATTTAAGAAGTTTCAAATTTACTTTACTTATTAAGAAGGTTGCGTTGTTACTTAAACACCATTTGAAGAATGGTTTTATTTAGTTAAGCGATTCAAAGTTATATCTCAAGAGTAATGTTACAACGTATGATTTCAGAAATTACTGGTTACATCATTTTAAAACTTAATGCTTAGAGATTGTCTTTTAAAAGTCTTTGGCATTTATAAATACTTATATTTTAAATATACATAATTCCCGGGAGACGAACTCCCGAGTCACCTCTTAGATAAGCTTTATCTGTCCATGTTCTGGGGCGTGAATCTTCGGTGCTCTCTTAGTCAAGGGTTGTCATCGGGGTAGTGTTTCCATTAGATGTCCTCGGAGTGAATTAATGAGGTGATGGATGTTATGTAGCGTGAAGTCGTCCTGATCCTCGGCGGTAATGGTACGTGTTGTTTAGGTCTTAGTCGTCACTATCCACAGTTATGCACATCACATAATTAATGGCACAGTAGTACTGTAGTTTGCATCTTCTTTTCACATTATGTCGTAATTACTTTACTCGAACCATATTTGATCGTTACTTTTTTAATTAACATGAGATGTCACCTTATACACTAGTTTTCCTTTTTCACATCTTTGTTTAACGAATTACTCACTACATCTTCGATATTTATAACTAGCTCGCCACGCTTTTGTGGAAGCTAACACTCAATTAAAAATAAAAATAAAACATTTTGTGAAGAGCCCTTGCTTGGAAGTGTTTACAGTTTGAAAGCCGCATCATTAGTCCTGCATTGTTAAAACAGGAAAATTGCAACGACGCGGAGTGAGTACTCCGCCATAATATAGTTCCAACTCTTTATTAATAATACAGTCTTACAGTTTGACAAAATAAACTATCGAGACTTATCTTGTCTACAGGAATTATTACAACTACTACTTGTGACTTTAAATTATTAATTATTTACATTATGATTTACAGGTATTTCTTATTTAATGCCGGGTCGGTATGCTAGTCGGATCCGGAATACACAGGTCAAAGCATGATAAATTTACTAAAGGGTTAACGGTATTATTTTTAACTTTTACTTTCAGAGTTTTAATTACTTATTTCAGTTAGATTTTCTTAATTGATTCTCATTACTATTATGAGTTAGTTCAGGGGTATTAATAGTGCGATTTAATGTTCTTACTTACTTCCCGTTTTATATTTTTATTATTAATTTTTTTTTAATTTACAATTTAAATCGTCACAACACAACAGAACTTGAGAACGTGTTTGTGTATGTGACTGTGTGCATATGTTTGTATCCTTGTATATGTGAAGTAGTTGAGATAGTTTGTTTTACATTATCAAATGTTTTCTTTAAAGGCAAGGAAAAATTATAATATCACAGAACTTAATTTATATAATATTACAATTGAAATTACTCATAATGTAATGGTATTTGTAATTAATTATAAAAGCGGTAATCAACAATTAAATATTAGAATTGTTACAGAAAACGTTTATACATATACCCGTCAATATATAGCGTAGTAAAATATATTATAGCTAAATACAGATTATAGGAATGTTCAATTATGTATTTTTTTAAAGTTATTTTTATCATGTTTCACTCACTACTAGTATTAAAAACACCATCATTAATTTAGAGAATTCTAAATAACAGAATAACTGTAAAACTTTACGAACTTACATAAGAGAATTTACATAATATTACAAACACAAGTTTATGGTAAACCTATTTATCAAAAATGAAAATGGTAAACCTATTTAATAAAAATGGCAGATTAAAAGAGCAAATACCTAATATTAGTGTATGAAGTTTTGTAAAAAATGTAATTCATGGAAATAACGTGTGCAGCTACGACTAAGTTAAATGTTATCAGCATAAATAATACTACGACAATGACGTAACGCTCTCGAAATGTAGGCAGGTGCAGTTATGTAAACGTCCTACCTGTTTCTCGGCTAGCCGAGCAGATGCAAGGCCGTGCACACGAGTACCTTCCAGACTGTTCGAGTACTCTTAACTATGCAAATGATGCCGGGACGCTGCCAAAAGATTGGAAAATTATTCTGGAACTTCTGCGGGGTACATATAAGGCTCTACGGTCGGTTAGATGTTAGTTATACCTGGCGATTAGTGGAAAGTGATTATTGTTTTATAACTAGTGCAGAACGTTAATAGATGGCATTATTATTGCGTGTGGACAAATGTTTTCTTGAATTATTGCATGAGAGTATCTTGTTGTTGTCAAATTGTTATTTGTGACTAATTAATGCGGGTAATTAGTGACTTCATTGGTGTCTGTATTTTGTTTCTGCTATACAATACAATACGACAATCCGTGAGACCGTCGTAACAATAACTACATATTTGTGGAAGATTAAAACTAATTAACAAGGTAAACTAACTTTTAAAACGTGTATTTTGTTATATCAGATTGCTATATACATATATAGGCCAATGAAGGAAGACAACTGTAGACCCTACATTGAAGTATAAATATGTACTGTTAAAGGTAGCGTAAGTGTGTACGTGATTCACAAACATTGCAATCTGTATTGTGTATTCTACCGCACGTTAAGTATAGCTTACAGCGAATAATGTATTTGCAGTTACAGCAGACATAGACCTACCGTGTTCAGAATAACACAAGAACATATCTTGTTATAATGAACCATCCCTTAGATTGCACTGTTCTGTTACATCCCCTCAATTAGGAAGCCAAGACTATTCCACCCCTCCTCTCTGCGACGGTTATAGATCACTAAGTGGACGCGGCGTCAGTAGTATATAACCCACTTTCCTGTGGCTTTAGATGCACGCGGACACACGGACACACGGACACACACAAACACACACACACACACACACACACACACATACAAATTTACATACTAATTAATTACTGGCATTATTACGACAAAAACTCAAACGATTTTTACGATAATCGTTTGCGCTTAGAACTTTTCAATTGCTAGCGATACGTTTTCCAAGGCCAAATTTTAATGATTGTTATTGTCCTCTGCTGAGACAATGGTGTCCTTGTTAGAAATTTCTCTGACCCACATGCTTCGTCTTTATCTGAGGTAATCCGTTTCCATTGATTATCTTAACCTATCCAAATAAGAACTGATTTTGCTATAAACATAGACCCTAGATTGTAAACTTGTTATATGCTTATCTACATTCGATACGCGGAATGTAAAAATGTATAATACAGTATTCGTTTAGACAGGCTTTTTGTTTAGTATTAGAGTGTCACAAAAAATTTACAATCTTTATCTGTCTATTAATTTTACCAGAATTGTATTAAGTAAAGCCTTGAAATTCGATATAGAATTAACATTTGATATAGATAAGCTCGCTTTACTTTAGTCAGTTTAGTGCTGTGTTTTATGTTTAGTTCAATTTAGTGTCTCTCAATAATTAATTAATTGTAATTTTTGTAAAACAAATAGGCTGCTTTTTGTGCACTGCCGAAATGGCGAAATCGCAACTTCAATTAAATGTTTTTCTTCAGGCGGTGCTTGTTTTAAAAGTAAAAAGTTTATAAGACAAGGACCGGCTAAGAAATGGTGATATAAGGAACATCCTTGGAATATACAACCTAAACAAAAGGATAAAGCAATACAGGCAGCATTGGAGAGACCGTGTAAAAGGATGCATAGATCCAGGATATCAAAACAAATTTTGTTTTATAATCCGAAAGGACGGCGGAACATTGAAGGACCAAAGAAAAGATGGTCGGACCAAGGAGTGTGCAACGGATCGTAAGATCCACAGCCTGAAGAAGATTAAGGAGAACGAGAAGAAAAAGTTTATAAAATCACAAGTAAAATAATAATACCCGTAAACTGAATAACGATTTGTCTAATAATAATTGAGATCAACTATAATATAAATTTAATATTACTGGGAACGTTTTGTAGTAAATGATAAACGAAAGCCAAGCCTTTGTTTATTCCAGTAGTTGAAAAAAAGGATTTGTAAGACTTCCAACATTTTTATCATTGTCAAGCGAGTAAGCAGTTCTCTTCTGATATTAACATGAAGTTAGTGTAATAATCGCTTAATTAAACTGTAAAGCTAAAAATCATGAATGTTATGCGTAAAGCCGTAATAACTCTTGGATATAAAAAGCTATTTCTTCCTTTTAGCGGCATTTTACTCCATTTCACTGTACTTTCCTATTCTTGCCAGTCATAGAAAGATAATTCAGACATAAAAACAATCGACAATTAAAATTTTTGCTAGTACTATTTTAACTTAATCGTATGCTCATTTTATTTTTGTTTAAGCGTCAGCAGTAGTGAACACGGAAAACTCTGAAAATTCGTTTTAGAATAGCTATGTGTACGTCACTATTCCCTTAATCCGTGTAGATTAGTTGATTTCGTTCTACACTGGCTGTGTTAGTGTTATTACGATAAATTGATTATTTATCTTATTTAAAGGTATATATTAATCATAATATTCATAAATTCTGTAATCAACAGTTATCCAAAAATTACTTTAGTAGTTATATGTCATTTGAGTTCTTTGAAACTTCTATCAAAGAACAAACGATTACAAAATGTATCTTCCCTTACACTACAGTACAGTTTTCATTGGTGTTTCCAACATTTTCATTATATCCTGTTGTTATAGTTTATGTCTTTATTATTTGTAACGTAACGCATAAGAAGCAGTAAGACACGAAAAATCTTACATATATTTAAATCTAAATTAGTTAAATTTAGTAAAACATTACTATACCACTTTAGCTTTGAACTGAAAGTATGTAATGTAAGTAGTCTGACAAGATGTGAAAATGTTATACAGACCGACGCCGAGTCAAGGATAATTCCAAAATCTTAATATAGAAGTGAGAAAATCTTACAACGAAAACATATTTTATTTTATTTCGTTTATAGGGTACCTTTAATTGTCACCAGAAAAATTCCCATAGGTGTGTAAAAACTGTTAGTAAGAGAGAAGGGTGACTGAAAAGCCTGTACAAGCTAGAGACAGAGATAGAAGAAAATAAAAGGTGGTAAAAGAGAACTTGTGTCTACTTAAGAATGTGGCGCCAAACGTGTGTAAACGTGTGTCTTTGTATGAGGTAATTAATCAGACTTTAGAATGGGTAATGTGGTTACGGTCAAGGTGCACGCATCTCGTACAGAGTAACACAAGAATAGATTGTGTTATGTAATTAGTCACTGACCAACCCTTAGCTTAACCTCGTTCTGTTACGTACCCTCAACGCAAGACAGCTCCGTCTTCTGTGACAGCTGTAAGCAGACGTAGTGGTACTTAGCAAATTAGTCCAATTTGTGTTTCACAAACATTACAATCTATATTGTGAATTCTACCGCAGGTTAACCATAGCTTACAGCGAATAATGTATTTGCAGTTACAGCAGAAATACCGTGTTCAGAATAACACAAGAACAGATCTTGTTATAATGAATCAGACACCATCCCTTAGGTTGCACCGTTCTGTTACATCACCTCAATTAGGAAGCCAAGACTACTCCACCTCGTCTCCACTACGGGTGTAGACCATTAAGTGGACGCGGCATCAGTAGCAATATAACCCAATTTCCTGACGCTTTAGATGCACGCGCGCGCGCCCACACACAAATACACCTTCCTAGCAGTGTATACGTTATTAACAATTTATATTAGTGTGACACACGAAGTGCAACAGAGATACACATTTTCTAACAAGCTATTCTTGACTGAGTCTCATATTTTATAATGTCTAGACTATTAAGGAAAACAGTATTGAAAAGCGTCCAACAATTATAGAAAAATCAAGGTTTTAAACTAAAGTGAAACAAACGTTTAATGAAGAAATTTGTGTTAGTGGTTGAAATCACAATCAGAATGATCAATATTGCACACCACTATATAAAAATTATTCCGATTAGCGCTTTCAAGCTTCACAGCTCATCGTCAGATCAGGAATAGACAGAAAATATGTAATACCCAACCCTTCACCCCTCTCCCCCACCCTGCTCACCCACAACAAACTAAAAATTAATGACCCTTCCCCACCCCCTAAACTCTGTCTCACCATCTGTACAGTTACATATTTTTCTAGTAAATTCCTTGTGTTTCAGTGTGTGTGTGTGTGTGTGCATCCTTTTAAACTACCCTCTTCCTCTCCACACACGTGGGTCAGTCACACACCCTTATTTTAAAACAACCAATTAGTACTATGAAATATAATTCTTAATCTTATCTATCTGTCCTCTCTCATTTACTTCTTAATCATGTTAGAAAATATTTCTTCATTATCAAATTTAATTTTAATATTAATTAAATTGTCTAACCCTTTTTCTCTTTCTTTCAATATTTCTAACTTCTCTCTAAGCTTCCTTTCAACTGTGTTATTTACTACTTTTAGAATTTCGTATTCTTCCAAAGGATTAACAAACTTGTGGTTGTCTTCTATGAAATGTCTTGCATATAACGAATTGGTTGTTCTATTACCTTCTCCACGTTTGTGGTCAGACAACCTACATGCGAATTTTCGTCCTGTCTCCCCTAGGTACACTTTGTTGCAGTCTTTACATTTTAATTTATAAATTCCGCTTTTCTGTAATACTGGAATTTTTTCTATATTCTTATTCCTTATCTTATCAAATACCGTTTCACATTTTTTAATAGCTATATCTACTCCATATTTATTAAAACATTTTATAATTTTTCTAGTATGTGAACCTATGTATGTCAATGACCTGCCCCTGACCCTGCATAATTCTTTTGTTCTGGTTCTATTTTAGCTTTTTGTATGTTGACCCTTTTCATAACTTTATCGACTATGTTGGTGTTATAATTATTATTCCTTACAATTCCCTTTATCGTTTTTAACTCCCTATCTTTTGATTCGGTCTCTTTTAAACACTTCTGAGCTCTGTAACAAAAGGAATTGATTGCCGCCATTTTATATCTGTATGGGTGGTACGACTCTCTTGGTATAATTATATCAGAATACGACTCTTTCCTAAATATCCCAAACTGTAGTTTCTCATTATCTTTAATTTCTATGTTTAAATCTAAGTAATTTATTTGCTTACCTCCTATCTCTTCCTTAAATTGTAAGTTTTTATCCTTATTATTTACCTCCTTTATAAACTCATGCACTTCTTCTATGCTTCCTTCCCAAACTACTAATACATCATCAACGTATCTAGACCATAATTTTATATTGTCTTTATACTTAGTGGAAGTTATTAATTGCTTTTCAAAATCATTCATGTATATTTCAGCAAGAATAGGGGATAATGAAGACCCCATAGGTAAACCTTTTTTCTGTATATAAAACTTGTTATTAAACCTAAAATAGTTCTGATTTACACATTCTTTAATTACTTTCATCAACTGCTTTTTATACCTGTATTCTCCCATATTATTATCGTTTATTAACTTAATAACTTTATTTACTGTGATATTAGTAAACATGTCCTTAACATCCAGTGATATCAATTTTGTATTTACATTAATGCTAATATTTTCTAATTTTTCTATCAATTTTATATTATTCTCTATGTTGTATTTTGTCCCAAATTCATATTTCTCTTTCAGTACTCTGCTAACTTCCTTTGATAATTTATAAATAGGTGCATTAATAAAAGAAACAATCGGTCTAATTGGTTTTCCTTCTTTATGTATCTTAACCTGACTTTTAAAAGTTGGTGCTGTTGGATTACTTTCCAATAAATACTTTTTCTTTTTTTCTTCTATAAATGTTATCTGTTTCATCATTTGTTTTATCCTTGACTGGTACCTACTTGTATAATCATACTTTATTTCCTCGTATGGTCCTTCCCTTATAAATTCTTCCGTTTTCTTTATGTATTCTTCCTTTCTCATTAGTACCATTGTATTTCCTTTATCCGCCTTCGTAACTATAATATCATTCTTCTTTATTTTATTCTTTAGTTTAGTTACAGTTGCTTTGATTTTTTGTTCATTCTTTGAATTATACAAACTTTTCTTAAATATTTTATCTACTACATTCCCTACTTCCCACCTTATTCTTTTTTTATCATTTTCATTTCCTAGTTTTTGTATTATGCTTTCGCATTCAATAATCGTTTTTTCTTGCTTTAATTCTGGTGGTGGTGCGTATTTTAAGCTTTTCGCTAACATTTCTTTTTCTTCCGTATTGAAATTTACCTCTGTAAGGTTTATTACTCTTTTTTCATAGTTATTCTTAGAGAGGTGTTCCTTTTTTACTTCGTTCTTTCTTATTAATTTATTTAACTTATCTACCATTTTTTTATTTTTATTTTCCAATTTCTTTTCTATGTACCCCAAACCAAAATTATATAATATTTCTTCTAACTCTACATACGAGTATATTCTTAATAATTCTATGTGTCTGTCATATAATTGCCTATTATATCTATTGATTAAGCCGTAGAGTGACCTTATTTCCAGTTTTATCCACAACTTCTCGCTTTGTTCTTTTACTTTTTTCGCTACACTGTTCTTATTTTTAATTTTAACTTCAGCGTACTTTGGGATGACATTATTATCATTAGTACTATATTAGTACATTATTATCATTAGTAATATAGAATGATCAATATTATATTTCATAGTACTAATGATATTGTTTATTAAACCATATTTTACTTAAAACCCTCTTCAATTTAACTTTTAACTTAAGATATTTAAAAACTTTATTTACCTTATTGTTGTCGTTTATTACCTCATTGTTGTTGTCCATTACCTGTAGTCGATTGCACATCTTAACAGACGTTTAATGAAGAAATTTGTGTTAGTGGTTGAAATCACAATCAGAATGCTCAATATTATATTTCATAGTACTAATTGGTTGTTTTAAAATAAGGGTGTGTGACTGACCCACGTGTGTGGAGAGGAAGAGGGTAGTTTAAAAGGATGCACACACACACACACACACACACACACACACACACACACACACTGAAACACAAGGAATTTACTAGAAAAATATGTAACTGTACAGATGGTGAGACAGAGTTTAGGGGGTGGGGAAGGGTCATTAATTTTTAGTTTGTTGTGGGTGAGCAGGGTGGGGGAGAGGGGTGAAGGGTTGGGTATTACATATTTTCTGTCTATTCCTGATCTGACGATGAGCTGTGAAGCTTGAAAGCGCTAATCGGAATAATTTTTATATAGTGGTGTGCAATATTGATCATTCTGATTGTAAAGTGAAACAAGTTGGCAGTGTTTTTTCATTAATAACAGGTAGAAAAATGAATGGAAGTAGTATTCAGAAACGAGTGAACGATAAATCTGTCACACTGGCGCCATTACTTTCAGTGACGTACGATTTTTCCTTGTCCTCTTCCTGATAGTGTGCCGTACTCTCGTACCTAATTCTGATTGTTATTAATGTAGCTGATAATCGTAACCAACTTGTACAGAGGCGTGTTTGATATAAAAAGATAAAATTATATGAACTACAAGAGAAAAATAATTTTTTAATTTAAATTAACATTTCACTTAATAAAATTTGCTACTAAAGTTGACAGCTTTGTATCTAAAGTACCGTTTGTTTAATTCTCTGTGTATTAATTTCTATTTCAGACAGAAATTAAATTACATTGAATTTAATGTAAATATTCAACCCCCTCTTTACTACCAATAATTGTACTCTAATTTTGAGATGTTGTTACACGTGGATCGTTGTGTATGACCACATGACGAGACACAAGGAGCATTTCGTTCGGTGACGGTATCTTCATTGCAAGCCATGTTTTTGTCTGTAGAAAATCTTTATAGAACGTTGCTTACAGCAAATCTTGAAACAATGATAATCGAAACAAGTAAAGCCAGACAATTTTTTCCATAAGAAACGACAGCCAAGGTAAAATGTAGGTTCCGAAAAAAATGAGTTTTATAGTAAAACACCTTCCAGTGCAAGAGCAAGTCTTTAGTGTATTGTGGGTAAAACATACAGTAGTATGACTGTAAATAAATAGACCTACAGTACTTATTTATATTTTTGAACATTACTGCAGGTTATACAAATTTTCCGTTTTTTAACACAAAGCCAGATGGGTCACACGAAGCCAGAAGCAGAAAAGAAGTGATCATATTTTCCTCGACCACACTTACTGTTAGCTGCTTCACAAGTACCTTAAGGGAGGATTGGAGCCTTGACCGTTTTGTTGCCTCTTTTTATTTTAGTTCTTTTGTGGATTTTTTCATAACTCCTTAGGCTGTACATCACGTTGCTGTCAACTTTTCACAGGCGTTTTCGGTCTACTTCTCCACCAACCGCTGCCTGGAACTCTTACTCAATGGGGTTACGCATTTCTCAACCCTTACTTTTAACCGTAGCTTTGATTTGTCCTACTTCTGACTTCTTCAATATTATGGTAGGGATTTGTTTTGAGAGTTGTATCTTTATTAGTACTTTTCTTCTGAAGATTTCTACTATATCTCCTGTTTCCTGAGTGTGCCTGGAAACCTGACACTGAATACGTGTTATAGCGTCGGCAAAGTAATAGCAAAACATCTGCATATTTAAAACGGTGACTGTTGTATATCGATACACAACATAACACCAGAATAACGTTAGTCGTGGAAAAGTAAAGCGAGCACTTCCCTTCGACGCATCTCCATTTACATGCGTCAACTCGACTTTCTCAGATGCAGGTCACTGGTATCGTATAATATTTAAACGTTAGAAGACAAAATGTTAAGACGGACCCTTTACATTAGTGTTTTAACTAAATAGACATTCTTACCGCACTCTACGTAGTAAAATATTTTATGTAAAAAATTTATGTAAATACTAAATTAAAAAATTTCAAATTACTTTTCAAGCACCTTGTTTTTATTTAATTTATTTGATTTTTCTATTTACTTGTGTTTATTAAATTTTATCACACACACACACTCGCGCGCGCGCGCGCGCACACACACACACACATTTTTGGGATGCACGTTGAATAAACAAAATTAAAACCGCTTCTCCGAAATTGTAACTAAATTTTGTTTATCTCAACCGACTATGTAAAAAACGTTGTTAAAATAATGTGCGTACGGGATAATATAACGCGCACATAGATAACGGGTGCTGTGTTGAAATCCTCTACTGATTAAACGTTATTCACTGCATTAACTACAATAAATCTTCTCCAATTAAATAGCCATCCTCTTTTGAAGATTTACCGCTGTTTTTGCTGACTTTAAATGAAAACAGTCTCTCCCTCATTGCTCTGTAGTTACAACAGACGTAAATACTATTCTGAACGCACCAACTCTAACCATCACAGCATACACAGGCCAAAAACTCAGTTTTGTCTCCACTTTCGCTATCTTTGACTCTTTCCCTACTAGTACTTTCTCACACTACAATTCTTTGAGTCACATTTTGGACTTACATTGAATTATTTCCCCTATATATTTAAATTTTCTAACCCTCTCTATTCGACCAATATCTGTTAGCAGGAATTTTGGCGCATTTTTAATGTTTGTAAGAAATTTGTTTTTTCTGCAGACATTCTTAAGCCTATTCTACTGGCTTTGTCCTCTAAAAAATTAACTTGTGTTACTGCAGATGTCAGATGTTCAGAAAGTATAGCAAAATCATGTGCGAATGCTAGTTTATTTCAGTATGTTTGTTCCTTCTTTCCAACATGATTGGTAATATTTTGTATTCTTTAATTTTTAATTCCAAATTTTTACTACTTTCTCCAGGACACATTTGAAAAGAATTGGGGATAAACCATCACCGTGTCTTACAGCTGTAATTGCATTTTTATTTTTACACAAAATAAAAGTAATACAATTTTCTTTACGAGAAGACAATAAACTGAGTTATCCAACAACTGGTCGAACAGTGCACTCGTGATGTCTACTCTGAGAGATTTACAGATGACTGGCGCATAAATATTGTAATAGAGGTGTTCGCATTTACTGACTGTAGTCATAAGATGCAAATTGTAAAACCGAATTACAACAACGCGAATATCACATTTCAAGAAAACGTTTTTCGCATAACGTCCGTGATGTTTTTATTTGATTTCCATGTTGACGACGAGTGGCATTGTACTGGATAATGTTGTTTTTTTTACAAGAGGAATGTTGTTTCTAAAAAAAGTTTAGCATTTATTTAGCAGAAGACAATACATTTTATGGCTTTTATGTGGTTATTTTTATTAAGGATTCTTGGGATACGTAAAATTTATTGAAAAATTCTTGTTATCTTTAAACCATACTCAACATTTTACTAATGTATTTCATTACGTATTACATAGTTATGTAAATCTACAGTTTTAAAGACACAATTTTTACTAACCACATTTGGACCTCTGTGTTTTTCACTTTCTATTTTTATATCTAAGTAACATTCTTCTAATTGTCTTTAATTTCTCCGCACAGCGTTTGTGTTGTGTTTAATGGATGTTCATCTTGACGATGACTGGCTGTATATTACGTAATGTCATTTTCATACAAAAGTAATAGATGCTTTTAAAAATAAGTTTTAGAATTTATTTAGAAGTGGTAATTCATCGAGTTGAGTTCTGAGGTACGTGAAATCCGTTGGCAAATTGCTATTATCTTTAAAGTATGCTCATGATTTTGGTAAAGTACTTTAATTGCATATATCATACACATTATGAAGACAAAATGTGTATTCACCAAATTTTATCCTGTGTTTATCACTTTTTATTGATTTAGATAACATTCTTCAATTTTTGTCTTTTTCCTGAATAAATTTTGATAATCTCATGTACAGGGTGATTCAAAATTGCACATGAATCTCACGGAAGCTGATTCTATAGCTAAAAATAAGAAAAACGTTCATATAAACATAGGTCTGAAAACTGTTCGTTAGCGAGTAACGGCTCGCGAACCAGTTCGCCCTCATTTGTGCTCCCACGGTAAAATGACGCCATACTGAAACTCTTGAAGTATAAAATGAAGGGTAAATTTGGTGGTCTCTTATGGTTTTTGATTTTAAAAATTGAATACCCCAAGAATTTCAGTATAGCGTCATTTTACCGTGGGAGCAGAAATCATGGCGAAGTGGTTCGCGAGCCGTAACTCGCTAACAAACCGTTTTCGGACCTATGTTTGTATGAACGTTTTTCTTATTTTTAGATATAGAATCAGCTTTCGAGAGATTGCCGTGCAATTTTGAATCACCCTATATAATTATTATGAATAAGGATAAATCGGTCGTCCCCTTATCATAATACTCCTTTGTTATAAAATGATCTTATATCTTTTGTTGCTTATTACATAATTATTCATATTATTAACAAGTTTTTTTAATTGTTTGAATTGTTTCCATTTCAAAATTTCTTTCTTTTAAAGTCTTAATAATCTTTTGTGTGCACTTTGTCAGATACGTTTTCTACAAATTTTTGTCTACCTTGCAGAAGTTACTTTCTTTCTTAAACCATACATATATATGGTACAAATAGTCTAATAAATGTTCGTGGTAATGTAAGTCTAATAAGTAAAATGCGTTTTAATTAGTTAAAAGCAGTAGCACTGTGGTGTATACCCTGTAATCGCATTTCAACCCGTCGCTAAGAGAAAGCAGTGGGTTTTGAAATATTAATAACAAGTTGGTAGAGTCAAAACACGCAAAATGAGAATTACTAATGTGAGTGGTTTAACTGCTTCATTCATACTGTTACTCGCTCTGACTTTTGGTCTCATTGACCCTCA
This sequence comes from Magicicada septendecula, assembly GCA_034769895.1. Lineage (NCBI taxonomy): Eukaryota > Metazoa > Arthropoda > Insecta > Hemiptera > Cicadidae > Magicicada > Magicicada septendecula. The sequence goes on from CM068367.1 coordinate 158,784,360, forward strand.
CAATCGAGAAACTCATTTTGGTTGCTCAAACGTGATATATTTCTTGCTAATTGTTCATTAAATAACTGGTCTTATCAATTTTGTATCATTATTATGACAGCAATGTTTTCAAACAAGACTTTCCAGTTTAAGATGTTGCGTTATTTTTAGTTGTATTTTGTCGTGTAGTCAGTCACTACTGTCTGTAACTACAATGCATGATTGTATAATTTATTTTATTCAAAGCTTTTGATACTTATCCAATGTAATCTCAATTTGTTTTATTTTATATAATAAAAAAACCTGTAGATGATCTCACAGACTAATTTAAAGTGCAAGCAAGGGATCACAAAGAGTTCGACATACGGCTTTGGATGGTAATTTTATTTGTTGGTAACTTCGTGATTTCCTCTCTTTCCTAAACATGTGATAGTTCCTGATAGTTCCAATAGTCTATGAAAGAGACAATTATTTATTAAGTGGGGGATTGGTACACATTCCAATTTAATCAAACACATTTCCTGAGTTATTACAGTAATAAAAATAGAACATAATGATTATAAAAGAAGGAGAATTAACACTTCTTGTCCTACTTTAATTCCGAGAAAGAAGTAGAGTAGTGGGTTATTTCAGTGGTGCAGCCAGAATTTCCTTCTAGGAAGGAGATTAGACTCTTATGAATTAAACAATAGGAACTCAAAGAGAAAGGACTCATTATTAGTTATTTATTTTGTTTTAATCGGGAAGGGAAGGGTTGAAACGTAATGGTTACATTATTAGGTATTTAAAACTGAGCGAGGTCATGTAACAATAAAGTTACATCTTACAATAAAATATAATTAGAATAAATTATACCAGAAAAGTCGCCACTAATTTTCTACATCTTCCGCAGACGCTCATAATGGTATATATATATATATATATACATATATTGTAAGAATTTTCTAAACTTTGTTTTAGTGAGTACGTATTTGGAAATGTTTTTCAGCAGATGAAATCAAATCGCTCTACTCGTATTGACGAATAAACGAATCAAATATTTTTATAAAATGAGCTTATGGGGTCACTATATTTCAGAATTACCGTATAGAGTAACCAAACACATTGTTCCCTGAACATTTTGTTAAAGATGCCATAAAAATCAGTTCACTGGTAAAGACTGTAGAGCTTCTGTAAACGACGCGTCATTCCGAACGCTGTGTTACATATTAGAGAGTACAGACACGTTTCACAATTCCTTGTTGTTTTGTGTTTGAAACGGCATAAAACGAAACTACTAAACTAAACAGTAAAAATAAATTACTAAATATGGGTGGTAAGTGACAAATCAGAACCGGATACACCAATTGGCACACCTGTTTAGGAAGGAAAACTAACAAATAATTTTTTTATGTTGTTATGAAATAAATGACTGTTCTAAAATATTTTAACAGTTTAGTACACTGCAGTTGAATAAACATATGACTAAATATCTCTTACCTACTCTGTAAGAGGGTATAACCCTTAAACCTAGGAGAAAAATTTGACTCATTGCTCAACAGTGAAACTAACAATGTTTGTACGAAGCGATTTCGTACTGACAGGACGACTATAATAGAGACTGGATATATTTTATATTCACAACACTAATTAATAATTTAACTCGAATAATGTATCTAAAATTTTGTTTGTCAACTTGTTGTTAAGCGTTCAAATTTACAAACGAACAGAGAAATTTATATACAAAAGTTACAAATGTTTTATAACAGTTTTGTTAGATATATAATTGTTTAATAACAGTAACCTTGACTTTTCCTCTGTTACAGGTACGGTAAATCTTCCAAAATCTATACGACGCTATTATGCTAAGTATAGCATAAGTATAGGATAAGTATGCTTATTATGCGTAAGTTTAAATTATGTTTAATTTATATTCATGTCTACGTGAGGAGTGACTGTGTATAGAGATAATGTGTGTGTATGTGATAAAGAGAGAGACAGAGGGGGGGAAGACAGGGCCGCCATGCATGCGTGTGTGTGTGTGTGTGTGTGTATATATATATATATGTAGGTCATTGCCTAAACCCAGATACCAAAACTTTACATAGTTATTGATATAACTTTGCATGAGCAAACAGCTGAAGTAAACATGTAACTTAAAATATTTGCATTCATAAATAACACTATGCAACATGATTTTCTATGTTTCTGTAGTCTTAGGTGTTCCTAAAGCATTTTTTGCGCTGATTCCAGATCTGCAATCCGTTTCTTTCTATCACGTACAGTTTTTTTGCAAATCAAATGAACTCTTCTTTTATTTACACGTAAGTTTCACAAGGGGAAATTTTATTGTGGGGGAGGGAAAGTTTATTTCGGTAAGAGGGATTAGTTGGCCACACTTGTTACACCCAGCTGGCTGTTAGGCGGGAAACAGTAGTTCATTGTTTACGTGCTATAGTGCTGTGAGGTTATATTTGTGCTGTCATATATAGTTTGTGAACTTTCTGTAGAAATGAGTTCCCGGAAGTGTTTGAATAACCCAAACGTGTTCTGTTATATTTGCGGTAGCTACGTAATTGGTAAGCAAAGACAGGACATTTATAGTTTTGTGAGAAACGTGTATTACGCGTACTTCGGCATAAGGCTTGGTGATGAAGACAAAAGCTGGGCACCACACAAGGTATGTCGTACATGTGTTGAGGGACTGAGACTGTGGAAAAATGGTGCAAAAAAATCAATGCCTTTTGCAATCCCAATGGTTTGGAGGGAGCCACAAAATCATGTTAACGATTGCTATTTTTGTATGGTTAAAATTCAAGGTCATAACGCAAAAAGTAAGAAGTATATACAATATCCGAACATTCCTTCGGCCTTACGACCAGTTACGCATTGTAATTCTCTCCCTATCACAGTTCCGCCTCCCGTTCTTGAAGATGTGCCACTGGCGAGCAGCTCAGAAAATGAAAGCGATGATGCTGATGATTACAACCCGGAAGAAGATTCTGCACCAAAATTATTCAGTCAAAATGAACTTAATGATATTACTCGTGACTTGAACCTGACAAAAGATGCCGCCCAATTGCTTGGGTCAAGATTTAATGCAAAAAATCTTCTACTACCCGGAGTTACGTTCTCTTGGTATAGGTCCAGAGAGAAGGAATTAATGAAATTCTTTAAAGAAGAAGACTCTCTGGTTTATTGTTGTGATATTGAGGGTTTATTGAATTTCTTTAACGTCACTTACAACCCAAGTGAGTGGAGGTTATTTATAGACTCGTCCAAAACTAGCCTAAAAGGTGTATTTTACACAATGGAAATTTGTTTGGTTCAGTACCCATTGCACATTCAGTTCATCTCAAGGAGACGTATGTAAATCTCAGAGCTCTGCTAAAATACGTGAATTATGAAAAACATTCTTGGACAATTTGTGGGGATTTAAAAGTAGTAGGTATGTTACTTGGTCAACAATCCGGCTACACAAAAATGCCTTGTTTCATTTGTGAATGGGATAGTCGAGCCAGAGACAAACATTGGAAGAAGACAGACTGGCCCAAAAGAAAAACCCTCCAACCCGGTTCACAGAACATAATAAATGTACCACTTGTTCAACGAAGTAAGATACTATTACCTCCTCTGCTCATCAAACTCGGATTAATGAAACAGTTCACTAAAGCTCTTCCAAAAGATGGTGACTGTTTCCAGTACTTGGTAACAAGATTTCCGAAAGTATCTTATGAGAAACATAAAGAAGGGATCTTCGTGAGACCGCAGATAAGAAAGTTAATGAAAGACAATTTGTTTGAAAGTACAATGAATCCAGTGGAAAAAAGGACCTGGGTTTCGTTTAAAGAAGTTGTCAACTTTTTGGGCAACCACAAACATCCAGAGTACAAAACCATGGTTAAAAGAATGTTGCAGAGTTTCATGAAATTAGGATGTAACATGAGTGTAAAGCTTCACTTCCTACACTCACATGTTGACTTTTTCCCTGCGAACCTCGGCGATGTCAGTGAAGAACAAGGCGAACGTTTCCACCAGGATATCAAGGACATGGAAAAGAGATACCAGGGAAGGTGGAATGCCAACATGATAGCCGACTACTGTTTTATGCTAAAAAGAGACGGCACTGGTGAAGGGAGACAATCACGGAAGAGAAGTTTCAACCCACGTCAGAAAGATCTTGAAACAGTGAATTCAGCGAAGAAGAGAAATTAAATTGTCATATATGTGTTGTGTTTTCGTAATAATTATAACATTTTTAAGTGAGTGTATACCATTGTCTATTGCACCGCCATGTGTTGTGATTTTATGCAGGATTAAAACATAAACAATTTTGAAATCACAATCAAATAATAATAATTTTCCCTGTTCACAAAATTCGATTTTTTAAAACTTCGAAATCGAATTGTATAAAAACCTTACGTGATACAGAAAAACTAAAACCAGATTTGAAATCAGCATGACAAATAGTTTTAAAATCACCTTACAGTCTTAAAACATCGTACCAAAAGTTTTAAAATGTTGCATAGTGTAAGCTTTGCTGTATAAGTTTATACGAATGTCAATTAGTTTAAACATCAAATAATGTTTATACTTTAACAAGCTTACTAACTAATTTACACATTACATTTCATAATTGTAACCATATCCTACAATTTTTGTTTACATAATTTTATCATACTATAATTTTATGGAGGGTCAAAAAACAACCTCCATAAAGAATATACCTTTATCAAGATTTTCTGTAGTGTTACCCAGTGTTGTTTTAAATATTATATTTATATTAAATTGAATTAAAAATAATTCAAACCTTAATTTCTAAAATCAAATCATGCAATCCCATTCAAAAGCTTTCGTGGATATCCAAAGTATAAATTAAAAATATAATGTAACATATTTATTTGCCGTTTCACAAACTGGAGGATGATTTCAGTTGTTTTACATTTAGGTAACCTGTGCTTTTATATCTTAGTACCAATTTTAAGTTAACAGGTGAAAATGTCCTGACCTTAAAAAGAATTTACTGCTTTGTGGATAAGTAAGCAAATTGAGACCATACATCTATAATATGTGTATACATGTATACTTTATTAACATTTTTCTAAACACGATTATATTATTTTAGTATTTAGGAGTAAAATACTTAAATATCCTCATTAATATGTATTTTGATGAGTGCGATAAAGTGCGGAGACACCGGACGTCGTTTTGCTGTATCATTCAGTTTACTGTCAGCTATCCTCGTGTAACTTATAGAGATCGCTTCCTTGTCTTGCGTTCACTACTAGTCAACTAACAAAAATCCTATGATACACTTTTTTTCTGTTTGTAATAATCTATTTAAATCTCTTGCGTTGATAAACAAATGCTGGTTCTTATGGAATTGTAATTTTAATGATTCCATTTATATATTTTTCCAGAATTACAATTACCGCTTAATGGAAAGGAAACAATAGACATGAACCAATAGATAGATGTTCTAATTTTTGTACGGCAATTACATATATTAACGGCAACGAAAAGAGCTGAGGCACCAATTGAAAACAATTCAAAAATATCATCTATCCATACGTTCATGTTGGAGCGCATTTACCTACTACAGGTAATGCAGCCCCTTGCATCCTGCTCGCCGGAGGTTTCTGTCATCCCATTTTTCTCATTGTAAGTCTAGCTCATGTTCTTCTTCTATGTGGAACCCACTTTAACAACTTTTTAAGCCAATGACCATCAGCCATTCGTTCCTACGTCCATACAACTTGTATGGAAGAGACGTTTCATACATATATATGGTGCGTATTATTTTTCCTTTCACGAAAAATTGGCTACTGATGTCTTAATTTCTAACGCTTTTGAGCTGGATACTCCACAAGACCTTCTCCAGAAATTCATTCACTATTTTTAGGTTTTGAGAGTTTCTTTTATTTATCTCACAAAGTTTCATAGTCGTAGGTGACTGCTTTTACTTCCATGTTCCATAAGGAAATGGAAGGATGGTGATGGCAAAAAAAAAAATCGTGTTCGAGATTATTGCAGATTCTGATTGTACTACCCTCAAAACATGAAAAAAGTAATTTTTCGAAAAGTGTGTGTGTGTGTGTGTGTGTGTGTGTGTGTATGTGTCTGTCTGTCTGTGGATTTTTTTCTATGGTAAACGATAAAAGCCGCAAATTCAAACAGAATCAAATAATGTTTTGCATGCAGCCGTAAATTGTAGAGTTCTCAAGATCTATTGTTTTTGGTGAAGATCGGTTAAGGGAACGGGTAGTTTAGGTGCAACGTTTTATGTTTTAACAAGGGTATTTTATATGGCAAACGACAACAGCAGCAAATTCAAACATAATCAAATAATTTTTTCCATGCAACTCTGAATAGTAGAGTTTTCAAGATTTATTGTTTTTGGTGAAGATCGGTTAACGGAAAGGGGTAATTTACCTGCAAAGTTTTTTGTTTTAACAAGGGTATTTATTATGGGAAACGATAAAAGCCGCAAATTCAAACAGAATCAAATAATGTTTTGCATACAGCCCTAAATTGTAGAGTTCTCAAGACCAATTGTTTTTGGTGAAGATCGGTTAAGGGAACGGGTAGTTTACCTGCAACGTTTTATGTTTTAACAAGGGTATTTTATATGGCAAACGATAACAGCCGCAAATTCAAACATAATCAAATAATTTTTTCCATGCAACTCTGAATAGTAGAGTTCTCTCAAGATTTATTGTTTTGGTGAAGATCGGTTAAGGGAAAGGGGTAGTTTACCTGCAACATTTTATGTTGTAACAAGAGAAATGTTTCCATTACGAACGATAAATGCCGTAAATTAAAACAGATTCAAATAATTTTTTACATATGTGGCTGAGGTGTAGAGGACTCAAGGCTTATTGATGTTGTTGAAGATCGGTTAGGGGGAAAAGGGTAGTTTACCTGAAACTTTTTTTGTTGTAACAAGAGTAAAGTATTTAATTTTGATAAATAAGGTATCCTGATAAGAAGATCTTAATAATCCACTGTATAAACGTAGATGAAATATCTATAAATGAAGAGTCTAGTTGAACGGGGTGGGGGTAATTTTCTATAAATGAAAATTATAGTTGAATGGGGAGGGGATAAATTTTATTTATATGTCATGTGTACTAAGTTATCGGCAACAAAGAAGTAGTTTGTTGTTAAAATTCCTTCCCGGGCTGTTTGGCGTGGTCCAATGTTTTCTACAAAACCAAACGTTTCGGCAGTGGTATGACTGCCATCGTCAGTGAAAATCGAGTGCGCTAACGTGAGGTGGTATACGTTAGTGACCACAGTACTGTGGTTAAGGCTGAAGAAAGAAGTAGTTTCTATGGAAATATTTCATTTTGAAAATGATTTTACATATAAATCTTAGAACATGGAAGTCATGTATGGTTCTCCCATTCCAATATTTTAAAATGGCATCTTTTTCGTTTCATGCGTTTTTCTCACTCTAAAGCAGTGAGAATTTATCTATTTCATTAACATTGTTCCTTGTTTTCTCTTGTTCCTGATATATTTCTATTGTGTTAACGTAACGCCGAGATTCTTATAACGTACTAATCTTTCTAGTAGACGTATGTACATCCGCTGACACGTTGGATTCTGTATTTCCAACAACGCTGTTTGTTTCTTTATTTATGTCGGAGCCCCAAGATTTTTTAGTTTCCATGAAGTTACTGCATCATGTAATTAGAGTACTGTTTTCAATTCCACTAAATCCTGATCATCTACACACAGAAGTGACAATGCTTTTCATTCGAAACATATATCAACACATATTAATTTATGTTAATTTATATTAACTAGTGCAGAAACTAGAGTTATAAAATATTGTTACACGACGTAAAGTTCAAAATACAATACCTTGCAAATACAAAAAAAAAAAGGAAAAGAAAATATTTTGGACTCTTGTACTATAGAAGGATAATATGCTATTCAAAAGATTGGGAGCTTAAAAAGTCCAAAAATGGAGAATTAAAAAATATATTCATGACGATAGACATGAAATTAATAGAATAATAGGCAAACAAACCTAGAAAGTAAAGAAAATATGTGGAACAGGTCTGTAAATAATTATATAAAAGTAGATAGCCCAAACATGCATAAATACACGAACTAAGCATAAAGAACATCATGCCAAACACTTAGGACAAAGTATCGAGAGATAGAAAACAGGAAAGGTAAATTAAATTATAGAATAAATAATAATAAATAAATAAGTGCTATCTTATTACAGTTTTGCACTAATTAACATGATAATCAATTTTCACTAATCCGCAACAATAACTAACACTCCCCCCCTCTCTAATATCGTCAGATCCACTGAACTGAGGCGTCCACTGGATGCTTATAATTATACCACGATGAGGTTCTAGAGTAATCTTTCATATTCCGGGCGACGTGTCGAAATAATTTGCGTAGTTACAGGCGCGTATGACGGTAATGCTACAGTATTGTGATGTTAAAAATGTGCCAATTTTGAAGACAACTTTAAAAGGTAAATGTGTTTAGTACCATTGTTTAATTCCAGGGGCTTATTGAATAGCCGTATTGTACTTATTGTAGTAGTGTAAAAACGCCTAAGATAAATCCGCTTTGAACATATTACTGCTGAAAATGTATTTCAGTACTTCCAGTGATGTATTCATAATTTCTGTGTACCCGGAGACTCGTTTCATCGTGTCGTTAAAATTTCGAGGCTCCATTTGAAAAAATGACAATAACTAAATATTCGATTCGAGTGTGTGAGAAAAATATGAGCACTTGAGTAAGTGTTGTAGTACAGAAAGGCCGAATAAAGTTTCTCAACTGTTATATTGAGCTCTCACTGCGGATATTATTTCATTTTATACTTAGCGTTGTTCTTTACACGTATCTACACCTACATAAAACGTGCAATAAGGAAACAGCCGCCAACATTGTGGTGAAATATTGCCAACAATAACCATTACAAACAAATACAATGACGCTCAGTATATTTTGCTATGCCATAGATTACAAAAATTACTTTCGACAACTTGTTTGTCTGCGCTATCCCTTGCTATGTTTCTCAGCTTTCCCAGCCGGGAATATTTCACATCGCACATCTTCATCCACCAAACGTTGCGCATGCGCACAACCCAAGTTGGGCCACGTCTTGAACGTTAACAGTTCTATGTGTCAGATGGTTTTGACGTTTGTTGTGTTGTGTTGTTGAAAACATTACTGTTTGCGTGTTTGTTTTTATCTTTTATTAGTTTAATTTTGGAATAATTTTTAATTCGTCGAGTGTTTTTACTTCCAATAAGTAAATGGAAGTATGGCCATGCCAAAAAAATCGTGTTCGAGATAATAGCAGATTCTGATTGTACTACCATCAAAACATGAAAAAAAGTCATTTTTCGAAATGTGTGTGTGTGTGTGTGTGTGTGTGTGTGTGTGTGTGTGTGTGTGTGTGTGTGTGTGTGTGTGTGTGTGTGTGTGTGTGTCTGTGTAGAATTATTTCTATGGCACAGCCGTAAATTCAAACAGAATCAAATAATGTTTTGCATACAGCTCTGAATTGTCGAAGACTCAAGGCGTATTGATTTTCGTAAAAATCGGTTGAGGGAAAGGGGTAGTTTACCTGCAATGTTTTACGTTTTAACAAGAGTAAAGTGCTTAATTTTGATAAATAAAGTATCCTGAAAAGAAGGTCATAATAATCCACTGTAGAAAGGTAGATGAAATATCTATAAATGAAAAGGGTAGTTGAAGGGGGAGGAGGTAAATTTTTATAAATTAAAATGGTTGTTGATGATGGAGTAAGTAAATTTTTATAAGTTTTATATGTGTACTACGTTACTGACAACAAAGAAGTAGTTTCTATGGAAACATTTCATTTAACTTTAACAAAATTCTATATTTTTTCATTTTAATTTAAATCATGTATGAGTGAAAACATATCGTTCCTGGCAGGCAAGCATATCTCAATTATGTAATGCTTACGTTCCCAAAGTTTTATAATTGTCATTACTGCAATAAAAAGGCAGGCAGGACACACACACGCGCGCGCGCACACACACATACACAATTCGCGTTATTTCTGGCCTCACTCATTTTTATTTTCTTACGTTTGCACGCTTTTTAAATGGAAAGTGCCGAAACCTACATCAACACAACGTGTGCAAGCCGAAAAGATGTCCAGCGTGGACAGCGATTTGCATCCTGTGGATCGCTCACCAGTGTAACTGCACGTGTTTACAGAGGAACGGTTCAGACAGACTTTACAGAGAGTAGACAGACTTTTCGTCTTTAGGGAGTGAACCCTCTGCAAGATGCTCAACGTCCATGAGAGACTTCGGAGCGATCATTCTTTTCCGCGTGTTTGTTCTGTGAACGTACACTGTAGATTCGCAGCTTTACTCTGAGCAACGCTCCATAGGGAATGTTGAATTTTCTTTTCCACGGTGTACCTTCATACACACTAAAACCTGATCTGATGTTTTGATTACGGACATAATAATATTATAACTTTGGAAACTTGAGCACTACTTAATGGAGATCAAACATTAATTTTTACAAGCCATGAATTTTATACACATTTTGAACCAATAAATGTTTTAATAAATTAATACAATCTGTGTACTTATTTCTGTTATAATATAAGAATTAAAAACTTATGTGTGCACGTGTGTATGTAAGTAAATATTTTTCTCCTCTGGAAAATTGTTTGCCCCTGATAGAAAATATTTTGATCTACCTGATGACTAGTTATTTACTAGCCTTTGTGGAATATAGAGTTATGACATGGATCAGAATGGTGGGTGTTAAATAGAAGACACAAACGTAGTGAGGAAGAAATGTTTTGCTGAGAAATTTATAATTATACGGGTAAACAGAATCGTCGTTCGAAAATTCAGAAGACGAATGGAAAGAAAGAAAGAAAGACTCGATTTAAAAAAAGAAAAATGTCTAGTTTGAATTAACAGAAAAGACTTTGATAACACTATAGACATCATTCACCCTCGGCCGATAACTCGCAGCGAGAGCCTAAGTTCATTACAGGAATCAGATCGCAGCTCCCTTTGGCCAGCTCTTCGTTCGACCTACAAACATTTTATTCAAAAGTACAGTCCTTCCTCACGAAGGTTGAGGATAGTCTTCACCCACCAGACATGGGGGTACCATTTTAGCTGATACGTCATTTCTTCAGAACTCAAGCATCCACTTAGTTAATATTTAAATGTTTTTAAATATAAATTTTAGGACATGGAAGCCATGTATGGTTCTCCATACCGAGTTTTTAATATGGAATTATTAATGGCACTAGTGAAACAATATCCATGTTTATGGTATATATAAAATCAGCTGATTATCGGGATGAAACTCGAAAAGGAAACTCGATAAATTTTATGAAAATTTGTACTTTTGAAGATATTTTGATGACTTGTTTTTACCCCTTCAGATCTGATTTAAATTTGCAGCTTAAACAGCTGTGAATATACGTATTTGTTTGAAGTAAACTATGTTATATTTAATGTTATATTTAACTCTACCAATATAAATGTTTGGTCTCTTTTCCAAATCTACCTAGGCAATTAGACGTGTGTGCCCTTAAAATAAAATCAGTTACAATCAAACTGTGTTTTTCCTTTGAAAGTATAACTCAACAAATAAATTACTACCATTGGGCCAATGCTATAAAACTATTCTATATTCTCGAAAAAATAACGCCTACCTTGAATGAAACTGTGTCTAGGCTATTGGCGTTTGCTATCAGCATTCTGAAATCAAACAAGACGCTTTAGAAAGCGATATCATTAAGCTTAACCGAAGCAGACCAGAAACAACACTGAATGCATGGGACAAATAAGAACCATAGCTTAGCAATGAGTGTGGAAGTGTGGAACCAGAATGGTATTGCATAGCGCGGCGTAGCACATCTTCTCTTAGATTAAGTTAGCTTTGCATTCTGTGTGAAACGGCCTTTAGTAGCACCAGCATCAGCAGTGGCGGCAGCGGCAGCAGTAGTAGTAGTAGTAGTAGTAGTAATTTTGTTGTTGTTGATGTTGTCATTAAAGTTGTCTTAGTTAAGAATTTCTTCACTGTAGAACCGTTACACAGGAGTGTGTTAAATCATGTTTCTGTATGTGTGAATTTATGCTTTCACAATGCGTCATGTGCAATAATAGGAAACTGCTAATGCTAATTCGATAGATGTGAATCTCATTGAAGCAATTTAAAATATGTTTTCTGAGTAGACTATAGCCTATCTGTAATTTATATAAAAACCAACGACGCTTTAACACGGGGTTTTTACTCATTTCGAGAATACAAATTTAGTTCTGTCATTTCTTTGGTACATCTACCTGACAATTGTGAAGTAAAATATATTCCTGCGTTCTAAGCTAAAGTGTAATTTACATGTAAATGAGTTTGAGATTAATAACAACAAGGAGATGTTTTATTCAAGCCTTGAAAGATGCAATTTGTTTTGTATAACAAAAACAATACGATTAGTTATTAATATAATCCCGTCAATACGAACAGTATTATTTATTAACATCAGCGTCATTCTCACTGATATAATACTCACACACGTTGTTGTAAAATCATATTATTATTACACTCTTAATTTACCTCCTTAGTAAAAGTTTCTTCTCATTTACCTCCTAAGTTTAAGTTAAATGCAAAAATGTATGAGTTTTGAGTAAATAAAACAAGCTTTAATTTGCCAAGTGGAAATACAAAATGCTTTCATCAAATTGAAACGCGTACTGTTTTCGAAAATCAGTTAATAAATATTAAAAATCTACAGAGTGGATACATTGTAGCGGAAGAAACTTAGACACTTAATTAGATACATTTTGTGTTTATTCAACATGTATTTACAAAATCATTCTGACACCAAACACCTATTCGGAGGACATGCTGCACCCTACACAGTTTGAGCAGCTAAAATATACTGGCGGGAGTCGAGGCTGGCACAATAAAACAATCGTCCATCCGTCGAATGGAAATTCTCGGTGTGAAATGGTATTGTATGGACGTCCAGAACGTCCCATCAGTCTACTGGGTGGATGCACGTGCGTTGTGAAATGACCTTAAAGTTTCCTGCTAGCTACTTACTGCATACAAATCTGGTCACATATTAAATTATTATTATTTTTTTTTAATTTCCTTTCTTTTCTCTTGTTCATGGGAACTCTTTTCTGTTTTATTGGTACATTGTACCTGTACTATTATGTGCATGTACACGTTTACACATTGCCTTCAAAGAATTCATATTGTTACGTAATGCGGAAAAAGTGTTACGTAATACGGAATGTTCTATAAGTATCTCGAATATTCCAGTTGTAATGTGTGTGTGTGTGTGTGTGTGTGCGCGCGCGCGCGCATAATGCTGCTACTTTATTGTGAAAGACAATTACGCGTCAACTATCGAGTCTATACCGGACCATACCGGTCAGCGCAGTGTGTTCAAGGACACTGTTTCTAGTGGATTCTCGAGAGCGCCTGTCTGTTTAACAAAGTGATAGATTATTCTGGAGATCAGCGGGGTATAAATACAGCCATTCAGCGACGATCAAGTTAGTTATTGTCGGGCGATTAGACAATGCGTTTGAGTGGCGATTTATATAGTGCGGTTCACAGTTTTGCGGCGAAGTGTTGTGTTTTTTTAATCGTGCGGGACCATTGAAACAAAATTCTATTTATATTAGTTGACATTTTATTGCGTGCGAACAATTTTTATTTTATCTGTTGTTAGAGAATTTCTTGTTAATTACAAACTGTTTAATTGCGATAATTAAAGCTGGTGATTAGTGACGTAATTAGTGTCTTGTATTTTACTTTCCACTGTACCATACGACGATAAGTAGACCATCGAAACAATATATTGCGACAGTTCAAACAGATACGGTACTGTGCATTACAAAAATAAATAAATAATTAATGCAAATAAATAAAGCTATGGAATAGACATGATTCAGATTGCAAGCCGGATTGTTTAAAAAATTGGGAACGCACAATTCATGGATGTACACGCACCTCTGGCCACCTGTCGCTAACGTTGGTACACGTGTATTTGATTTGTGTGTGTTAAGCCTATCCGTGCATGGACGGTAACAACCCTTATTCAAATGATGTTAAGTTTTAAGTAGTATTTTAATTATAAGAACAATAGATATGATAATGTAATATAAAAGACACAAAATGTTTGGAGGTTATAAAAATGCACAAAGGGTTAAAAAACCATTTGAAAGTGACATGAAATAAAACTACAGCGAATTAAAAAGTGAATAACTCTCAAATGTAAAATACGAAAGTGGAAATTACGTATAATAAACATGTGATAATTAGCGATCGATTGAGTATCGCGTAGTGTAAAACAAACTTCGCAATTCGCGAAGATAAGCGAAATAACAGAGTTGAACGAGAGTGGGGGGGAAACGTCGCTTTCGTCAAACTCTAACAGGACCAATATTGTTCAAACAGGAGTTTTCCACGATGTGGCTATAAATACCAGGTCGCGCTAATAAAATTCCTTCTTCTATATTCAACCGTTGCCGTAGGAGACTATGTCGGTCAACTACGCACATAAAATAAATAAATATGTTAAAAAAAAATTTAATAAACATAAAATTTTTTTTCACCAAGCAAGGAAATAATGCGACAGTACAAACAGATATGGTACTGTGCATTGCAAAAATAAATAAATAATTAATACAAATATAAAAGCTATGGAATAGACATGATTCAGATTGCAAGTTGGATTGTTTAAAAAATAGGGAACGCACAATTCATGCATGTACACGCACCTCTGACCACCTGTCGCTAACGTTGTGTACACGTGTATTTGATTTGTGTGTGTGAAGCCTGTCCGTGCATGGACGGTAACAACCCTTATTCAAATGATGTTAAATTTTAAGTAGTATTTTAATTATAAGAACAATAGATATGATAATGTAAAATAAAAGACACCAAAGTTTGGAAGTTATAAAAATGCACAAAGGGTTAAAAAACCATTTTAAAGTGACATGAAATAAAACTACAGTGAATTAAAAAGTGAATAACTCTCAAATGTAAAATACAAAAGTGTAAGTTACGTATAATAAACATGTGATAATTAGCGATCGATTGAGTATCGCGTAGTGTAAAACAAACTTCGCAATTCGCGAAGATAAGCGAAATAAGAGAATTGAACGAGAGCGGGGGAAAAGACGCTTTCGTCAAACTCTAACAGGACCAATATTGTTCAAACAGGAGTTTTCCACGATGTGGCTATAAATACCAGGTCGCGCTAATAAAATTCCTTCTTCTATATTCAACCGTTGCCGTAGGAGACCATGTCAGTCAACTACGCGATCGTAAATCTACAGTAAGCGTCACCGGACGACTTGTGAGGCAGAACAGAGATTCGGTGGTCACACCTACAACCCATGATGTGAGCAGAGCCAACAACCACTAAGAAATACAAGCAGTGGAAGCCTGGAAGAGGACCCGAGGACACGAAAGACTGGCGCAAAGACTGAGGACCCAAGGACACGAAGGACTGGAGCAAGGACTGGAAGAGGACCCGAGGACCGGAGGAGGACACACTGAAGTTGCCACATCAAACGAGGTGATAACAAACCATATAATAATAAACAGACAATTGAAAGACAATATTGAAACTAGAATGAAAGACATTCTAACTGTTGCCAACAGAATTTAAATTGTACATATAAAACTAAAAAATAAAACTACAGTGAATTCAAAAGTGAATAACTCTCCAAATAATTATAATACAAAAGTGTAAGTTACGTATAATAAACATGTGATAATTAGCGATCGACTGAGTATCGCGTAGCGTAAAACAAACTTCGCAATTCGCGAAGATAAGCGAAATAACAGAATTTAAATTGTACATATAATGTAAAGTCTTATTGTAATTTAGAATAACGTTTCATGTTGAGAAAGTAATAGTGGAATAACGTAAATGCTATGAGAGAGCAATGCTTGATTTTTAAATTGAAGTAAAGTAGAATAATTAGTAGAGTCTTTAATTGCTAAAAGAATAATGCATATGCTACAAATTTTAAAAGAGAATTAAAGCCAAGTAAAAATTAACGAAATAATTTAAACAAAAGTAAGTTCATTGTAAATTGATAAGCAATTGCAAAAGATGGCCACACGAAATGAGTAAGCCGAGAGCAGAAATAGATAATTAAGAGTAGATAATAAGATTTGTGTATAAACTGTTTAGACATAAATTGTTCACATAAATCACATACATAAGATCGCACAAGCGATGAATAATGAATATTTTTTGCATTGCCGAAATAAGTAAAGAGGTTGATAATTAAATTATGTAAACATTTAAAAACTGTATAACATTGTTTTGTTATTACAATTACACTCAAACCAAATAAGTAAAAGTTGTAATATTATATAACTTGTCGCTCCAAAAGCTTGGGGCTTCCCAAATTAAATAAATTTGGGGTTGTTATGTTACAATATATTGTAATAATTTATCTTGTACGGGTTATTTAGCCACACGTCGTATGCGCCACTCTTTAATATATTACTCGTGTCGTACTGTTAAAGTCACACGTTGTATGCGCCACTCTGTGATAAATTATCTCTCTTCGTTACGTCTTATTTAATTACGCCCCACTGTTGTAGGCGCTACTCTATAATATCTGCGTGCTTAGGGTAATTTAATAAGCCACACGTTGGTAGTGTCACTCTTTAACCCTTCGTGTATTGATAGGATGAGAGAGATTGTAATTGTCGGTTCGTGCTTTTTTGAATTTTCCCGCACTTCTGGTTAACTCGGCGATCAGCTCTAACCGTATTTTGCCAGTTGTAGGTTATTTTATTTCTAGTCGTCGGCAAGGCTATTTTCGCCTATGTACGTGCTCGCTCCCACTAATACCTGTAAACAAATTCTTATCCTATTTGCAAGTATGAAATAATAACTCTGTTATTGGTAATTATTGATTTTTTATTTTTTCAGCTTATTTGGTTAAACAAAAGTAAATGGTTCGGTCTTGGGTCGACCTTGACAGGTTCTTATCGATTCGTTATTCGAATCCGACCTTCAACGAGTTGCAAATAATTATACTGTAAATTTAATAATCTCAGGGCTTGGGTTCTTTAGGCTGTTAAGAAGTCAGAAATGTTTTTAAAAAGGCGTACAACACATTACAAATATATTAAAATAAGAAATCTTAATTATTAGGGTTAACAAGTATGAAAGTTATGTTTTTAACTAACTGCGTCAACGACACTTTGTCTGCACTGGCAAATAGCAGCTCAACAAGATGGCCGCCCTGGTCAGTTAACCAAACGACATGTGCTTCCTGTGTTTTTTTGTTTAAATAAAATGTTATTATTGTTAACCACCGTATTAATGTTCAGTGGTTATTCCAATTATTACTGTAGATAGTTTATATAGTGTAGTGAAGTTGATCTTGTTACCAAATTACTTCGGAATTATATTTACGTCACTTGTATAATGCAGCAAGCCAACTCTCTAGGATTTTTTGATGTTGGTGTAGATTTAAGCTTCCATCGGTCAGCGGTAGTTCTTTTATTTTTCTCTATACTTTTTTGGTATGTTATCCTCTTCTGTGGTTTTGTTTAGGTCATTAATTTAGTGTAAGCTTGATTATTTATCTTCACTCAAAGCGTCACCTATACGGTTTTTGACCCTTTCTATCTGGCGTTCAACAATACAATATTTCTTCTCGTCTTAGTAACGGTTTTTTGACCAGTAAACTCTCTTTGTGATTGATCAGTTTCCACGAACTTGAGGTCAAGCGGCATATAGTACTGAAAATCTTATCCTTGCCTTCCGTGTCAAAAAATACTCCTTTGTTACCTTTTGTTTACGTTAAAATTAATTTACATAGTTTTGTTCCTATTACAAAGATCTACGTTTTGGTACATAATTTTATATGGGTTGACTTTATAGTAGGCGTTTTTACACCTTTACAAGAATTCTAAATCTAGACCATAGTACTGCCCTAACTTTTATTATACAATACTTAATTTTTTGTCGGACTAATTTAATTTGATTCACAATTATTCTAAAACTTGTCTCTTACTTAAATTTTGGTCCTTCTTTGTTATTATTTTCTTATATTGATTTGGTAACTTAATCATTTTTTACCTTATCTTACTTTATATTACATGTCTGGCTTAGGCCTTAAATTTGATTTCAGTATCATGTTCAAATTCACATTAATTATTAATTGGTTTTTTTGTCTTGAACCCTTTTGCCTGATTACATTTGTTTACAGCTTATTACATGAGCCTTGACCCTTAACATATCTTAACAATATTTATAAATTAAAACAAAATCTCTTAACATACTAACTTAAAGTGTTGCCTTCATGGCCAAGATTACATTCATTTATGAACAAACGATAACATAAACTATTTAGTGTACCATACTACCAATTCCATTCCCATACTATTAAACTTTACTAGTTGACTATCAATGTATTGTTTATATGGGCCCTTTTTAGGTATTATATTATGGTAACACACATTTTCTATTTTGCCAATAGGCTTAGTACAATTTTCTCCTGTTACTACTGATTTATAAACAATAAACAACATTGGCTTTGGTATAACAAATGAACATAATTAAATAACGTTAAGGCCTTCATTAATATCTCATTATAAAATGGGACCTATCACTTAGTCTACTGTTAATATAATTTGTGGTCTCCTCTTTAAAAATAAACCAATGAGTTAAAACCATTGAAACTCTAATACCTAATATTGTCTTAATACAATTGCTTATTTTACACTGACATATTTGTTGTCTTGCATTTAAAGTAATTGGAGGGGCCATTGATCCTTACAGTCTTTTTCTGCATGATCAATGATCATCTCTTTTTTCCACTTTCTTACACTTATACACTTTTCATGAGTTTATGTCTTATATTCTATGGTACATAGTTTTTATTTATTACACTTTTGTGTTGTACTTTTATTTTACATAGTTAAATATTTGAGTCCAGATATTCTGACTTTTTATCATTTGGATTATTTTGTTATTTATTTGGGGCTCCCATTATGTCACATTAAAATATTTATTTTAAGAAAGGACATCTACATTCCATTAGACCTCCTAACGTTCTATGCTACAGAAGTTAATGAAACATTTTACGCACATTATATCACATATGAGCAATGTCACTAAATTTCTGAATGACAATCCCCAAGACCATTATTAAACTAAGGTACTTATATAAATGTGAAACGATTTATTTTAATAATCAACGTGACACCCTCCTTTTCTATTACCCTGTACTTCTTACGTAATTTATATAATGTTTCTTCTTTAATCAGATGTCAATTAACGACTACGACTAATGCATAGTGGAAAAAAGCATAGTCTATTTTCAGTTAATTTTCTTAATTCATAACTGTTAATAGGTCTAACGGAATAAAATATTATAGATATGTAGTATTTAGTCATAGCTGTCTCTTGGTTTTGCATGTTTGTAAGGGTGTAAATAATTTATCACCTCGGCTGTAATAAAAACACTCTAGTGACACGCAAGGCAGTGAGATAACGCATGCTTCGTATGAAATACAGTTTCTATGCCGGGGATGTGTATTACTCTGTATCGCTGTAAAGTAGAGGCTGTGGCTACGGGTGTCTATAAATTTATCACTTTGATTAAATTATACTGCAGTTCTATCAGGAGTTCTAAACCGAACGAGCTAAAACAAGTAACGTCATGTCGACGAAGCAAACTAAATGTAAACACTACAGTTCAGGCTGGTTAAAAATGAGGCAAGTGTAAATGATGTAAAATAACGTCAGCCTAGAGGATTCGTCTACAGTAGTTTAAACGTTAAAACATCTCACGCTTGGCGCGTACTCTCCATAAGTGTTATGACTGCGCAGGCTGCTGTTGGCAACAGACCATAAAATTACAACGAACATAATTTAATTTAACGTAACAATTGAGCATACCTTTTCTTTAGTACAATAATTGAATAATAATTTAGTGTGGCGCGTATTGATGGATCGATCTACGGTAATATTTAACGAATCATGTTTATTTATGCTTACCCAAAAAATTACGTAGCCTGAAGAATATTAACGTCGTCCGTTTGTTGATGGCGTAATGGAGCACTCATAGTAATGTGATGCGTACAACATCGCTGACTTGATTGTCGTCTGTACATTTTTTCTATGTCGCTAGGAGCTAACTCGGGCGAGTATGATGGGTGAGAAAGCAATTCAAAATTTAGTTCACTGATTTTAGGCATCGCAACAATTGACAACAGTGAGACAGTCTTGGTCTTGTCTTGGTAAAACAGCGCTATCTATTCGTTAAATGTAGCCGTTTTTTCTTGAATTCGTCGTTTAAAAGGTCCAATGAGTTTACATAATACTCGGCACTAATTGTTTTCCCCTTTTAATGTATAGTAGATTATTCCTCGAGCATCCCCCCCCCCCAAAAAAAACAGTCGCCATACACGCAGATAGAATTACTTTTGCTTCTTTGGAGTTGCTTCGCCTTTCGCGGCCCATTATTTAGACCGTTGTTTGGTCTCAGGAGTGTTTTGGTGGACCCAAGTTTCATAAACGATTATGAATCAACGCAAGCATTTGTTTAGTTTTTGCGAATAGAACACCAAACAATTGGTTGAAGCACTTTCGACACTGTTTTTGTCAAGGGGTCAATAAACGTGGAACATAAATAGCACGTAGCATTGTCATACGTAAATGTTCGTGTAAGATATTGCGCACACGTTCCGTTGATTTACCAACAGTCTCTGCTATCTCGCTCTCTTTCACTCTGCGGTCTGCTAAAAGATTTTTTAAATTTTTTCTGGCTTTGTCACTTTAAGTGACGTCTAACGCGTGGGTCATCAGTTGCACTTGTCCGACCCATTTTTAAATTCATCAACCCAGCCCTTAACCATTGCATTAGATGGAGATGAGTCCCCCTACGTTGAATTCAGCTCTTTTTTATGTCGGTTGCAGTTTGGCCTTTAAAAAAATATTTAATCACACCACGAATCCGTCTAATCCATATATTGTAAAAAAACGATTCTTGAGACCCTTACAGCGATGGGCTCTAAAAGAAAGCATTAAGAACTCATTGACATGAAAGCATCGAAACTAAACCTACAAAAATAAAATCATACAACACGATCAAAATTATGAGCATAGTAGAGCTATCTGTTTGTTAGGCCCGCAAAGTTTCACCCTACTGTCGTGCACTTATTTTATAATCCGAGGAAAAGTCCAATATGCCTTGTTTTTATTTCATTTTATTTGGCCATTCTATTTCTAAACATTTAAAAAGTTTTTGTTTTTATCAAAATTTTGGTTAATTTCCATAACATTTGAAGACGATTACAGATTTACAGTGATTAAAGGTATTATTTACTTAAATTTTACAATGAATGACTCCACCAGAATACTGAATTAGATAGTTATACGTTAACAGAAAAGTTTGTGTTCCAAAAACGAATTAAACTTTTCAATATAGGCAGACAACCAATCCCTTATATTTTTAAAACAATAATAATTTTAAACAATAAAAAATTTGTACTACTGTCCCATTATCCAATACCAATAAATTCCGAATAAGGTTTTAAGAATTATAAAATGGAACGTAATGTCAATTGAAAGTATTGAATTGAGCTAAACGTCTGATAAGGAGATTTATGGTGTAGGTTTATTTAAGAATAATAAAAGTTTAACAACAAAAACAGTTTTAAAATTACAAGCGTTTTAATTCTACTATTTTTATACTATAATATTCTCTAAACATGTACCAGAAGTAGCTGGTCGAAAGTACCTGTACATGTAGTTCCTCAAGGAAATGTGGAAGTTAATGTTAGTGCTGCTTGCTGCTGATGATGATGACGACTGTTGTCTTGGTATCTACGGCCTTAATGACTATACTCTGAATGTAAGATAATTGGCCTGCAGAAACCCGTTATTTTCCGTAAAAACCTAATCCGTTTCGCAAACGAAAATTAAACTTCATAACTTTTAACTTGACATACGAGTTCACTGAGCAAGTATAGTGGCATTATTTACAACACGTTAAAATAATTAACGGTGTGCTTTTATTTTCCTTGTAAGAATGTTGTGTTGTCAGGTTAAAAAAAGAAACAAGGAGGTAAAAGTGATTTTCAAGGAGAAAAGCGTTTATCATGTACAAACCGACTGAGTTACCACTTAGCTGCAGTGTCGGTGTTACTTGGACGAGTGGTTTGCCTACCACTGTGACCGGTCCATATGGGTCAAGTTGTCAACGTCTCAAACCATTCATTCCGGCATTCTAACTTTACTTGTTCGTTTATTGCCTCTTGAAGATTAGATGTGTGTAAGCGTACTACCGAAATACAAATTAATCCTATACGAAGTGGAAGTTAACACTTACAAATAAATGCGTGTTTCGCATTCATTGAGTTACGTGTTTTATGATGACAGTTGAAGAACACATTATCCATCTCTAATTTATCTATTTACTGACTTTCAGAGGTAACTTTCGTTTAAAAACTTTTAGAACAAATATTCCATCCCAATCATCGTTAAATTTTATAGACTAATCTTAAAATTTATTAAACTTTGGGTCATTATTAAGTTGGAGGGCCGTAATCTCTTAGGAAAAACAAACATCGTGCGTTAGGCTTAACCTAAGCAAGGATACGTTCTAATAAAGTCAAACTGGATGTACTTAAAACTAAATAAAAAAATATTTCTTTAAGAAGAAAACCATGGTTATCAAAACCTTTGATATGAATATGTAGAAGTATTCATAACAGATACGTTTAAATACTAATTGTATATTAGACGTATAACAACGTAAACTTAATAATTAATTAATAGATACATTAACAACGTTTAGAAGTACTGTCAATGCCTATTTTGAAAATACTTTTAAAAAATATTTCAATAAAGTAATGAGCTCCTAGAGCTTCAAGCCTCGCTCAGACTTCACAATTTTTGCTAAATTTTGACTTCTAGTTTGAGCTCGTTGCTTCCGCTAACAAAAAATTTCTAATTATAAATATATCAATACAATAAACAATAATCTCCTACACAAAACACAAAAAAACAACAGACAAAGAGAGAAAACAAAAAATTCATAACACTAACATATATCAATGACCATACTGAAAAATAGACCGCAAATTAAAAAAGCAAGATACAAAATTGCATACACAACTACAAACAATACAGAACACACGCACACTGACAAAAAACACACACAAAGAACAAAATAAATTTTGTTTACCTGGTGTATACATACTAATCTGCTCAGGATGTAACAAATTCTACATAGGCCAGACAGGACGCAGCTTCAAACAGAGATACATTGAACACACAAAGACACTACACTCCACCACCTAATCCACCTTTGCAAATCACCTCATTGAAACAAACCACACACACACAAACATAAAAACAACGTGGGTATTCTACACGTACACACAAAAGGCCGAATACTAGACACTCTTGAACAACTAGAAATATAAACACACAAAAACACGTAGAAATAACATCTTAAACGAACAGACACAATTTAAATCACACATACTATTCGAACGTATCACGCAACACACACACAACATCGATCTTTGGAACAACGGCACTGTCACCAAAAACAAGACGGACAGCGCTCCTAGCGACAGTCTCTAACGAAGCTCCAAAGGAGCGAAGACTAGTTTAGGCTACAAGGTAAAAGTTTAACATTGTTTGCCAATAAAATTTAGTGATGCGAGTCAGTAGTGATATATTTATAATTAGTTAATCAACGGAGACGTCATGGAGAACAAAATCCAGGAAAACATTTCAAACCAAACATTAAATTCGCATTTGGGTTAACACTAATCCTTTCAATCTAATCTTTCGCAAGAAAGTAGTAAAATGTTTCAAAATTTAATATATTTTTGGTTCTATAATTTTTTTTTTTAATTTTTAAATCTAAACACTATATTCAGAATGTGGTAAAAATTCTGGTTAACCATACCACACACGACATTTTCAATTTTTCAAAATTTTGGGCCTTGGTGTTCCATTTTTTTTTTAATTTCTAAACTTAAAAACTATATTTAGATGTTGGTTTTAAAAGTTCATTATTTGATATATCACTTGGATTTGCACTATTATTTTAAATTTTGATATACTTTTTAAGCGCTAGTGCCTCAAACTTTTAAAATTTCCAACACTGAACACAATATACAGATTTTTGCTAAGGTTTTATTTAATTTGATATCCTTCATGGACACGTTGCGATTTTTACAATATTTTGATTCCTTATATTTTTGCTCACAGAAACCCTATTTTGGCCGGGAGGTCGATCTCAGAAACAATAGAGTTCTGTACGTTAAAGTTATGGACATGCGAGCGAAAGTTCACGAAAATCGATTGATGCGTTCAAAAGGTATTGTGAGGCATACCCCAATCAAACAGACTGATGCCAAACGGACAGACATATAATGCCAAACGATCGACCTAAAACTGAGAACACTCGCTTCGTTTGTTCAAATTTGTATTAGTATTCTTTTATCTTTTAGTTTGTTTATTATGTATTTATCATTCGCTGTACGCAGTCATATATATATATATATATATATATATATATATATATATATATATAAGAGAGAGAGAGAGAGAGAGAGAGAGAGAGGGAGAACTGTATACGTTATGATATTGTTACGACGGTCACCTGATCGTCGTATGGTACAGTGGAAAACAAATTACAAGACACCAATGAAGTCACTAAAAACCAGCTTTAGTTATCACAAATAACAGTTTATAATCAACTCGTACAATAATTCCAGTTATATTTGTACACACGCAATAACAATGCCCACACAATGATTAACACAGTAATTCTTCACTTCGACAAACACTCGATCCGCGCTAGCGAAAATCGCTCAAGTAACTCAGCTCACAACCCAGCTTGTATGGTTTTATATAGGCCGCAGTAAGTACATCTTTCCCTCCTTACTGCACGCCGGCAACTTAATGCGTATCTCAAGTGTTCCTGGATCACACTAGTACCGCCTACTTGAATGACGCAACAACTGCCACACTGGACCGGGGGAGTGGAGAAAGTTCTCAGCTGTTCTACGCCGTTCGATATCATACTCATTACAGTATGTTGTAGACTAAGTATCATAAACTGTATAATAAATTTAAAACTGTAAAACTGTATAATTGTACGAAAGCTTACACGGTCGGTGTCATTTTGATTAAAATTAACTCCCGGGGTGTTTGGCCGAGGTCAAAAGTTTGTGACAACACCAGACGTTTCGGCAGTGCCACTGACTGCCATTTTCAGTGGAAACGAGTCAACGCAAACGTGGGATGATATACGTTAGGACAACAGTACTATACTATACTGTGGAATATGTACGTTTCCACTGAAGATGGCAGTCAGTGGCACTGGCAAAACGTCTGGTTTTGTCACAAACTTTGGACCACGGCTAACCAGCCCGGGAGTTAATTTTAATCAAAATGTAAAACTGTATGTTTGGCACAGTCAAGTGTTCCAGAAATTTACCACTTTTTCGATGGCCTCTATAAATTTTTAAAACAGATTAAATTCGCATAAATTACATCACTGACAATACAAAAATACATAATCCTTACGTGTACTTATGCAGTATTTGTCGTATCGTGTTAGTCTTTGTACTTTTATGTGGATTTATCCTTATAGTATACACAGCAGTGTGCGGACAAAATGTCTCCGGCTGTACAAACATGCGCACTTTTTTTGCTTCCATAGAACCACATTAAGGTTAGTATTTCTCTCCTTGGAGAGTCACATAAATCTCGCGTGTAACTAAGCGTTTCCGAATACAATTACGTTAATGTACGATAGAACAGGAGAGTGGGGTGAGGTGGGGTGAGATTCTAGGGGCGGTAGTCGTTCTGTACTGCAGAGCTTATACCACAGTCACTACATCCTCCGTCGTCCGCTTTTACAAACGTAGAAATAAATTCACCAGTAATTGTTCGCTCTGAAATAAGGACGTTTATCGCACAGAGCCCTGTCTCTGTCATTAAATTAGTTTTACGTTATACCAAAAAACATTTGTTCCGGTTAGTAACTGTGGGGAGAATTAATTATATTTTGTACTTTGCCTAACCATATGTCGTTCTCTATGTATGCCTGTATGCCTAACTTCTGTCTTTCTCTTACCTTCTCTCGCACTTGTCTCTCACGCTCTCTCTCCCTCTTCCTCCCTCCCTCTGTATGTGTGTGTATTGACCGTGGGTTTGTGTTGTTTTAGCGGCTATAATACGATAGGAACAATAAAACCGTATAGTCATAAACACGTACAAAACTTTAGATTAACCAACTTGTCATTAGATGCAGAACTTATTTTATACGTAATCATCTTTATGAAAAATCATTATTTTATTCTTCTTATATGATACGTTCCGAAACACTAGTTTAATGGATATGCCACGTAACCCAGGAACAATGTCAGTTTCCTTAATATAAGGAAATCAGGGGCGTACGATGTGTTAAGAATAACGATGTAATGGCGAGGGATGAGAAGCTCTCTTATTCATCCAGTGACCTCCCGCCCTTTTATAATTTTCAGAGTAATTTTACGTAAAAATGGTTTGCTACTTCCTCTCGATTTATTGCGTACTCTTTGTTAAAACATTGCAGTACTAGTAAAGGCTGTCCGTATTATATAAGCCTAAAAACAGTTCTTTTTTCTGCAAAACATTGATATGTGTCTTAAAAGTAGCTGAGAAACATATCGCATATTTTCAAGTATTTCTTAATACTTTATTACCTACAAAATCCGTGTAAATACTGAATGACTGGGTAGTTATTATTTATACTGTATTCTTATTTTCTTGCTCACCGTAAGAAAACCTTCCTTTCCCACTGACTTATTGTTCATCTATCCTACCTTTTGTATAATCTGTACTATACATTAGGCTACTGACGTTCCCTTTAAACATCTGTTACTTAATATCTCATATGCATCCTCTCTCTCTCTCTCTCTCTCTCTCTCTCTCTCTCTCTCTCTCTCTCTCTCTCTCTCTCTCTCTCTCTCTCTCTCTCTCTCTCTCTCTCTCCTTTTCAAAATTATTCTGTGTCACTCTATCTTTTTTTTTAATAACCTTTCTATTGGTAATATTATTTCTATAGGTATGTTTTTGTTAACATCTTTTAATTTTAATTACATTTACAAAGAACACACTGGACGTCCAGCAAAACATTTGTCAATGTTAAACACATAATCACCTTTATTCAATACAACATACACTGCGACGAATGACTGACTTAAATTTATCTATATGTATTCCGTTGCTTATCAGATATCTTAAAATTTGATTTAAAATTGCCAAAAATATAACAAACTCAGTTAAACTGTAACGTGCCAGTTCTCTGTCTTCTCTCTTTTCCTCTTCAGCCCAGATTTTGGTGGGTTTGCGAGTTCTTTCCTTCCTTAATCGCCACGTCCATCCATTTACAATTTTCCAAGCTTTTTAACTAGAGACTCCTCCGCCATTGTTACCATTCTTAAACAAGGAATATCCTACTGGATCTTTAATGGAGTGATTTCCCCTTGCCTTCTACATCTAATGCCGTTTATTTGACAGTTCATCCACCTTTAGGTATAGTTTCGCATCCCAAGGGTAAGGCAGTGCCCTTTCCTTTTACCCGGTCGTTCGGTCTCCTTGAAAGCCGTTGGCACTTGGTAAAAGGGAAGATTTCTTTACCTTGGGAGATGCTCGGTCCCTGAATTAATTAGCCGCTAGTTTATATGTAAGTGGCCTATGATTTTACGAAAACTACAAGATTGTAAAGACTGGTATTTTGTTGTTGAATAACTAAGAATGTGTGCCATATCAGTGTCGAAAGAAATTTAAGTGGTACGGAAAGATGTTGCGATTGGTATAGAAAAGGGATATGAAATATTTATATGTACTCGCATTATTCTGTTTCTTTTAATTTATAATAAATAATAATACTTTATATTTTGAAACAAGAATATGTTTTATTGTTTTTCGTCTGCAATGTTTTGGTAGTTTTTTAATGTTTTAATGTTTGATAGATTTTTAATGTGTTTCAATGTGGTACGATAGAATCGTACTAGAATGTACGATACCTTTTTATCCTTAGAATTCATAATGTAAGCAAAAAACAAAAAAAATATATTCTTGGTTCAATATGTCACCCCGTCTTTGATCACTTATACAAAAGTGTCAACTTTTGTATAAAGTTTTATAATATAAACCTTTTATTTTATAATACAAAATGTATAATAATGATAAAATAAGAAAAAATAGAAAATTAGAGAAAGACTGACTTGAATTAACAAAGAAGAGAAAGATTAAGAAGAAGAATTGCAAAAGATTTGATCGGAACTAATGGACAGAAGTAATGAATCCTTTGTTACGTGTTTTCCTATCGTTTGTAGGTACTGTAAGTACAGTATATTCTTGTGTTAAACAAACACTTCTCCAAGCCTACCTAATAAGACAGCATTTTCCGTTACTACAGTGCGTTTCAGGAAAGAGAACGCAATAAATCAGAAACGGCCGCCGCCTAGTAACAAAGCGTTTTTACATAAAATTATGCTGACAAACGCGAAAGGAGGCCAACGAGGGGAATAAGGTGCCTTCGTGGTCGTCTCATCCCCCGACGCGACCACCGTGCTCTGATTAAAAGCACGACGTAAGTCTCTATATTTTCCTTATTTTACACTGCGCTTACTTTGTTCCCTCGGATGCACGGTGTTTCCATTAAACCGCAGTTTTACCACAGTGTTTTCATTAAACCTCAGTTACATGCATCATAGATTTTAGAAACACATCATTGACATGTAAGAATATAATATTTCGAATATCGAATGTATAAAACGCGTATAGCAGACAGGTTAGCTTATCTAACGTTGAGTACCACTTTATACTTTATTTGTAGCACCCTATCGCAATCAGTAAACTAATACACGAGCCAAACAGTTGATGTCGAAAGGTTATATATATATATATATATATATATATATATATTGTAATAAAAATAATTAATGCTCTGTGAATTAACTCAACTCATTAACTCCGATGACTGGTGTTTAATAATTGGTGTGGCTCTCGAGTCTTCCTGGTCTGAAACGCTACCTTAGTTTCCCAGTTGATCGAGTCCCAAATGTAGCAAGACCTGTCAAATAGTGTTATGCTACTGAAGAGATGTATGTGTAGTATCACCAAAACGTTTTAATATAAAAATGTTGCTGGTTGAAGAAATAAAAAAAAATTGTGTTTAAAAAAATTTAATAATTAAAAAAAATTTCTTTTAATTAATTAATTAATTAAAATCAATTAATTAATAGTGTTCTGTGAAGTTTTAAAACGTGTATCACTCCTCTAAGAAATTTTATTGAGGTTCTTGTATTTTCCAAATAAACTACAACCACTCTTAAGATTGTCTCCAGGACAATCGATATTTGTTTACTTTTCCGTTTTGGAGGTTATCTTCCTTTGTCTGTGGTAAAATTCTGGTAGTTTGCTACTAATATTATATTAATTATAATTTATTATATTAATGAAAGAAAGAACTAATTCGGAGTGAAAAGTATAAAGGTTTTATTAAATAATTGAAAATTATACTCTTTTCGATTATAAAATCGACACTCAGGGTATCGAAACAGTTACAATGTTTGATATATAAAATTCAGAAAAGGTTCTTTGAACAACTAATTATGATCAAAGTCAGAGAAATCGGGCCAATATTTAAAAAATATAACGTTACAACAAGTTAATTACTAATACTAAGTACATACATTAAAAAAAATAAATTGGAATAAAATAATTTGTTGTCACCAACACAGCTGACGGGAACAAGAAGGCATTGTTCACGACGAATGCAAATGGCTGCCGTGAAGTCGGTCAAAATGTCCGTAGTATATGCGACGTTCCAAAATTTATATTTTCTGGTAGTATTCACGTCCTGGCGTCTGCAAATCTTGCTTCTGATGTTGTGTAGTGTCTTGAGTGAAGTTTCCGTGTTGTATTTTGTATATCTGTGTAGTTATAAGTTCATTCACTTTTTATGATTCAGGCACTAATGTATGGTTATGTGGTATACTGTTTTCTTGTGTTTTATAGTGTTTTTCGGTGTAGTTATGTGCTGTCCAGTGTTATTTAGTCTTTATCAATTGATTTTGTCACTTTGTGGACGTTCCAGAATGATTTTATTCGCCACTCGCGATTTCACAAAAACGTATCGTTCACTTACTCGCCATTACCGTTCTTAGTTAGGTTAGCTCGGTTATAAACCGCTCGTCAAGTTCACCGTACAAATACCAATAATCAACTATCTTATTTCCTCCAGTTTCGACTAAACTCTTAGCCAATATAATATTATCCTTTACATTGTTCAAATATAATTTTGCATCCTGTGCATATTTCAAAATACATTATATAACTGCCTATACTTTGGTTATTAATCAATTTTATTTGCTAGATGTAACTTAAATTAATCCTTCAGTTCATTCGGCGTATTTTAAGATTGAATACTGCCGTTTTATAATGTTTTCTGTCTAAAATTAGTAATTTTACTTTCATTTTGTATTGATAAAAAATTAAAAATTAACTTCCTGTCATTATGCAAATTCAGCCATTTTTCAGTTATATTTATTATTAATAATCTCATATTGTATTAAAAGGTTTATATTCCCTTATTTTCTTGTAATTAATTGAATTGGTTAACTTCTAAAATATTATTTTGGAATATATGACTCCCCTCTCCAAATTTCTGAGTTTTGTCATTTTCATTTTTATTTATAATTCTGAATATAATTTTATAAAATCTTTCTAAGTGGTATGTATAATTATATGGCTTCATCTCAGGTTTATTTTATCTAAATCCCTTTTGTTTAATTGCATTCAAATGATTAATTTCTCTGTTTTGATGAAGTTTGGTTTTCATTCTTTGGCCTAGGTTTTTTAACAAGTTTTTTCTTACAAAATATTTTTACAAACAATAAATGATGTGTGATACCCTCTCTGACTTTTAAATATGGTATTATAAACTAAACATTTTTTCAAATAACACAACAATAATTAGTATTGGTTACAATACAATGAACAGTTAAACAAATAAGGAATATTTTGAAATAAATGGTTGTCTTCAACATTCAGACATTTTTTACAGTCAAATACTTATTTCTAACATTGAAATTTTTTTCACAAAAAAGGTTTTTTACCAACTAACATCTTAATTACTTATTACTATTAACACAAGTAATAATTATATTTACAGTTCTGATGTTATTGTTGTAAATTTAAATAAATGACCCTATATCTAATACATTTTAAAAATCCTTCCCCTATATTTACAAAAACCTTATATCTATATTCTTATTTGCTAACTACTATACTAAGTTGTATTATGCAGTTTTATAAACTGTCCTTTAAAATATTGTATTTGGGGAATTGTACCCTGTCATAGTATAATTAAATCTGTTTTTTTTTCTCATTATATAACACAAAATGTCACTTTAAACAGATTTATATCTTGTTATTATTCAAAATAACATGTTCACATAGTACACATTTTAAGTCACTGAAAGTTGCATATTTCATTGTATTCAATGTTTGTGATTGCCAAGAATGAAACACAAGGTTTATTTTCTAAAATACCCAAAACTATCACTGGTTCACTTTACACTTTTATTTCGTTATTTCTAAATGGTCGTGTAGTCTTATTATCATAATAAATTGGTTAGTGTTACAATGGAGATTTGTTCCTTGGGTACTATATTATTGTTTCATCTTGGTTCACTGGCAACTCTTACTTTAAACACTTTTCTCTCTTAATTTTATGTACATGTTGTTATTGTCCATTACTATTTCGTTATACTTTTATTGGTATTTTACTATTTATTTTGGGATATGGGGATTTGGGTGTCTTTTATAAGAGCATAACATCTTCCTCAGGATGCTGCCTTCTTCTTCTTTCTTCTGTCTTCTTGGACTGGTATCTTCTCCATCTTCTTCTTGATGCCATCGGGTTTCTTGGGATTTCTTCATCTTCTTCGGGTTTCTTGGGATTTCTTCATCTTCTTCGGAATTTTAGAAATACATCACCTTTATTGGTGGATCTTGGCTTAATCAGGGTTTCTTTCTCATTTTGTTTATATATCCTCGTTGTGGTTTTGGTCATACTTTATTGTTTCTTTATTTCCTCCTTACCTTCCTGGGTTATATGTTTTAAAAAACCTTGAGTTATTAGACTGGTTTTAGATGACTCATCACTAGTAACTCATTTTATTTGAACTTGTATTTTTTAAATAATAATGATTGCTTTCCACAGTTGCTATGAATAAATTTTTTATATTAAACTTAATGCTTTCTTCCAGATTTAAATGTTATAATTTTATTATTCTAATGATCAAATGCCATTCATTTTTATGCATTTATCTGTCACGTTACAGATTGCTCTCCTCCAGAAGTAATTATTTCAGACATTTTTATGGATGAAATAATTTCTTATGATAACTTCATCATTTCTTATAATTCATTTTCTTCCCCATTTTTATATCGACTTTTTATATTAGAGTTTAATTAATTTTATATATATAGTTACTTATTTTACTACTGATCCTTTTCGGATAGTTAGTGTCTTCTGAGATATATTATTATTATTGTAATACATTTTCTTTCTTTATAAACTTCGTGTTGCATCCTTGGGATATTAATTCCCTAACATTCCCTATCACGTGGGCTGGGGCAGATCAGAGGGGCACTGTACGCTACACAATCTCTGCTGGCCATACACCACTTCTTCAATTTGAGTCCAGAGGCATATTCATCTCTGCTCAAAAAAACATAATGCTGCTGGAATTATCTTCAGTCAGTCATCGAATAAATAAATAAAAAGTGGTCTCATTTTCGACTAATAAAAATATCTTTGGATTCTTCACTTCGTAGTTTCTCAGATTATCTCACATTTTCTATCTTAATAAATCTTCATAATTATTATTATACTCATTATATATATATATGTTTCTAAACTCTTAACTTGTCTGATATATTTATTTTAATTATGGTTGAAAACCTTTCTTTTAATAATTCTGGTTACTGGTTACAGTGTAACTCTTTTTCTTCTCCATCTGAATTCTCTTTATACTTCCTTCTGGTTACTTACAGTGTTAGCATGGTCTTTACATATAGCATTTTCTTATTCATTATTTGAATGGTCTTATTATTATTATAATTAATTGTTAAATTTGTATTTTTATATTAGATATACAGGTTGTTATTTTGATCATTTTGTTTAAACATCTTGGTCTTTCCTTTATCTTAGAAAGTTATTAATCCGCCTTCGCATTCATTAACATTAATTCATTTATATTATATTTCATGTGGTATTTCTTCTCTTTGCATTTCATATAGGTCTTATTATTATTATTTGTTCAAAATCATCTTCTCCATATGTTTGGTATGAGTTGTTCTTCTTTGCTCTTAATTAACTGTTTTCATTATCGTTTCATAAGTAATTAGTCTCTTTGCTTCCAAATTTTTTCCTTCTCTTGCATATTACACTCTTTTTGTTTTTCTTCTCTACTCCTTCAAATGCTATTGTGAATATCTAGCATTTATTCTGGATTAAAGTTAATTCTCTTTTCTGAATTAATCATTTTATTTTCTTCTAAATTCATTTATAAATGGAACGCATTTATTTTTGGAACTTTGTTAGTTTTATTCAAAATTCAAACTCTTCTTGTTATTTAATGGCAAAATATTTCTCATAAATCATGGTAATATGTTGATCTTATCTTGTTTCAAAATTTCTGACGTTCTATCAACATTCAAATTCTGTTTAATTCATTTGTTCCCAGAATTGTTTCATTCAAAATTGTTTATAGTACGGTGATCTTACAATTATTTCTGAATGTTTTGGTATTTCTCCAAATTCAAATTCTTCTTAATTATATACGATAAAGTTTTCTCACAAAATTAGTTATAGTAAGTTGGTCTTACTTCGTTTTTAAATTTTTTGTATATTAACTTCAAAATTCCTTTCTTCTATTTTCTTCCATAAAGTTTTTCTCAAAAATATTAGGTTGTAAGTTGTGCTTACATAATTTTAAATTTTTATAGTTAAATTCTAAATTCTTTCTCTTATAATTCTCCAGAATGTTTTTTTTTCTCAAAAATCAGTGTTAGTAAGTTGTACTTACTTAATTTTAGAATTTTTATGTATTATTCAAAATTCTTTCTTTTTCTTCCATAATGTTTTTCCAAAATTATTAGGTTGTAAGATGTTCTTACATAATTTTAAATTTTTATAGTTATAAAATTAAAAAATTCTTTCTTCTTAATTCTTCCAAAAAGTATTTTCTCAAAAATATTTGTTGTAAGATGTTCTTACATAAATTTTAAATTTTTTTAGTATTAAATTCAAAAATTCTTTCTCTTACTTTTATAATTCTTCCAGAATGTTTTTTTTCTCAAGAATCAGTGTTAGTAAGTTGTACTTACTTAACTTTAGAATTTTTATGTTTTAAATTCAAAAATTCTTTCTTTTAATTCAGCCAAAAAATTGTTTCTCATAAATCAGTGGTAGTAAGTTGTACTTACTTATTTTAGAATTTTTTTATGTTGAAATATTCAAAATTCAAAATTCCCAACTCATTCTTCATAATACTTTTTCATAGATGCTTGATTGTACACACCTTTGATTTTTCCTGAAACGATTTCCCTCAACTCATAGGTATTGTTATGCTTATCCTTTACCATAACATATGGTCCGGTATAAAGTAATAATAATTTTTTGGTTATGCCTTCTAAGGTGCTGGGCAGCTCTCGATTTTTTAGGAGGACTTTCTCACCCTCTTTGTATGTGATTATACGCCCTATTGCCTTTTGATATTTGGCTTGCCGTTTTTCTTGATCTTCTGTTACCTTGTTGTAAAACCTCAACTGGTTGAATTTCCGATTATTGTTTGTTGGAAATTCAATGATTTGTTCAATTTCTCGGGGAGTCGGCTTCTCATACATGGCTGAGTATGGTGTAATTCCTATAGCTGGATGGTGGGCGAAATTTAGGAATGTCTCTGTCGCTGCTAGGTACTCTTGCCACTTTTTCTGTTGGTTGTGACAGTACGTGCGCAAAATCCTACCCACTTCTCTCAGTACTCTCTCAGCCGGATAGCTACTTGGGTGGTAGACTGACGTCTTATAAGTTTTGATCCCAAGTGCTAATAAAGTGTCTCGCCACCTCCTCCCCTTAAATTGTGTACCATGGTCGGTAATAATGGAAGATGGTCTACCGATCTCTGGCACATACAAATCGATGATCACCGCCAGAACGTTTGCTGTTGTTGCCCGATTAACCGGATATAGCTTTATATACTTGGTGTAGTGGTCCATTATGATTACCAGGTATTTATACCTGTGTCGACCACCGCTACGGGGAAATGGCCCGCAGATATCCAAAAACACTTTTTCCAGTTTTGCGTTTGAAGTAATCGGTATCATTATACCCTCCTTCTTCTCATTGTTTATTTTAACGCATTGGCAGATGTTACAGAACTTGATGTACGTTCTTACCTTGCGGTTGATATTTTTTATCTAACAATTCTCTTCTAGAGCCTGTATCACTTTTAACGCTCCCATGTGACCATACCTGACATGGTAATCGATGATGACCTCCTTTTCGATTTGGTGTGGAATTATCACCTTCCATGTCTCTTCATCCAAAGCCGTTTTAATGAATAAGATCCCTTTGTTAAGATGGTAATATTTGGAAATGGTATCATCGTTGGCTTCCAAACGACTCACGATATTTTTTAGCTTAGGATCAGACTGCTGGTGGATTCGAATATTTATTAATAGAGCTTGTAGATCGGCTCTGGTCCTAAAAATGTTATAAATTTTAACCAAGCTCTCATTCTCTCTCTCGAAAGTCTGATCTTCCAGATTTATACGTGACAACACATCCGCTACCACGTTCTTTTTTCCTGGAATATATTCCCATTTCAGATCGTATTCTTGTAGGGCGAGTACCCACCTAGCCAATCGGCCGTGACTCAACTTGCACCTACGAAGGAACGAGATGGATTTATGATCAGTTCGTACCGTGACTTGATATCCGAGAATGTACGTCCGGAACTTGCTGCATGCGAACACCACGCTCAGCAATTCCTTTTCTGTCACACTGTTCGCACTGATTCAACGTGCGACTAGCGAAGCTTATTACCAGATGTTGTCCCTCCTCATCTTCCTGGTATAACGTTGTTCCTAAGCTCAGGTCGCTAGCGTCACAGTTTAAAAAGAATGGTTTTTAAAATCTGGGTGACGAAGTATAACACTCTCCAGAAACTTCTCTTTTATCAATCGGAAAGTAAGATCTTGATCTTCACCCCAAGTCCATTTGTTCTTAGCAGATAACTGTGGTTCAAACTTGGCGGTCAACTCGGAATATCGGCTCTGAAACTTCCTGTAATAGTTACAGAGTCCGAGGAAAGATTGTAATTGTTTCCTGTTTCTCGGTTGCGGGAACCTCTGAATTGCCTCCACTTTCTCTGCTGACGGGGTAATACCTCTGTCGTCTAGGTTGAAACCCAAGAATTGTACTTCGCGCGCTATGAACTTGGATTTCTCCAATTTCAGAGTTATGTTGTTCTGCGCTAGCGTGCTTAGTACATATTCCACTCTATAGCAGTGCTCCTCCCAAGTTTCGGATGTGATGAGTAAGTCGTCTACATAGACGGTGGTAAATTGGAGCGCTTCTTGTCGAAGAATCTGATCCATGCACGCCACAAAGATGGCGACAGAATTGACAAGTCCGAAGGGCAGTCTCTTGAACTGGTAATTACGCCCTTCGAAAATGAACGCCACGTACTGACGGCTTTGTGGATGCAGCTCTACTTGCCAATAACCACAAACAGTGTCCCAGGTGCTGATAAACTTCGTGCCATGAAAACGTTTTAAGATCTCCTCGATTTCACCGGGTGAGGTTCTGTCA
Organism: Magicicada septendecula; assembly: GCA_034769895.1. Classification (NCBI taxonomy): domain Eukaryota; kingdom Metazoa; phylum Arthropoda; class Insecta; order Hemiptera; family Cicadidae; genus Magicicada; species Magicicada septendecula. Next base: position 158,821,277 of record CM068367.1, read on the forward strand.
TTCACAATCGTCTTGTTCAATTCGCGCGCATCTAAACAGAGCCGGACTTGTCCGTCTTTCTTTGGAACAGCAATAATTGGACTAGTGTAAGGTGATTGACTAATCTCAATTATATCATTTTCTATCATCTTATTTATTTCTGTTCTCACGGCTTCTTTGAGCGACTGCGCGATTGGATATGACCTCCGGTTAAACTCTACGTTTTCTTTAAATCGAAGTTGGCACTGGTAGTTTTTTACCTTCCCTGGCTCATCTGAAAACACTGCCTTGTACTTCTCATATATTGTGATTAGACGATTAGCTAAATGTATAGGTATTTTCTTGTTATCGCTTCCGCACTGGAAGTCCCGTATTTCTTGGATTTTAACTGACCACAAATCCTCTCCTCCATGGTTGTATATAATGGGTTTAGAAAGAGGGCTGTTTCTAATAATATTAATTTTACGAAGTGGTTGATGTATAGGGCTGGGAAGTATGGTTGCGCCTCCTACCAAATTTGCGGTCCATGTTATTCCGTCTGGGAAAAGTGATACTTTATCTAGATTAAGATCGATAACGGCAGAATATCTTCTAAGAATATCGCAACCGACTAGTACGTCAAATGGTAATCCGGTGGCGATCAAAAATTCCATGTCTAAAGCTATATCGCGGCTAACGACACTTAAGGAAACTTGCTTCCTGATGGTTTTATTCTGGCGGCCAGTTGCACCTATTAACACAATGTTGTTTACTGGTAACATTGGCAAAGTTTTTCCACATGCACTTTGTATCCTCTCCAATTCATTGGAGTTTATTATTGAAATATTGGCACCTGTGTCTATCATTATTTTAGCCGGAACTCCTTCCACCTCCGCTGTTATATAGAGTATTTCATTATTATTGTTGTTGAGACTCTTCTCGTTCTATTCCAAAAGTTCCGTTCGAATGTCTTTTAGGTAGTGGTTACTTATGATAGTGATGTTTTTTCGATTGTTTGCTTGTTGCAATTCATCCTTGTCTAACCCAGGAAGTATAAGCAGTAACGGGTAATTGTTGTTAATTACTGCCTCCTCCCGTTTAAAGCATTTTGGTCATCGTTCGTATTTAGATTGACCGAGGCATCGTTCGGGAAACTCTGATTCGTTTCCTGACGCTCCGTACCCTGTGTGAGCTTTAGCGCCCTGTTCTGTTGTCGGCCAAGATCCTCCAGGCTTGTACTTCTTCTTCCCTGTTCGTGTCGTGGACCGTCCCGTTCCGCACTCCTCCATCCTAGGTCGGCGCCGTGGAAGCTGTTCCTCCGTGGTTGATAATATCTTCTGGGTCCGCGATCTTCCGCTCTTATAAAATTAACCCTAGGGCGCGACACTCGGTTATTATTATTATTACTATTATTATTACTATAATTATTATTATAGTAATTTCGGTTGGGTGGGTAAGGTCTGTCACCATTATTGTTGGGGTATGGATTTCTCTGACTGTATGGGATACTATTAGGCTGATAATAATTATTCCTATTATTAGGATATGAGTTGTTATTCCTAATACCGTTATTATTGCTGTTAAAATTGTTATTACGCGGCGGGTTATTAGGGCCGTCGTAATTACTGGGCTGGTTCCGGTTACTGGGATGGTTATTGCCGTTGTTGGGATATGGATTCGGCCTTACCTCTGGTCTTTCATTTCTCCTCCTGCTCTGCCGATAATATTCCTCGTTTTCATATCCCTCTAACAACTCGGTCATCGCCTGGATCGTCTTGATCTGGCTACCTCTCCGGGGCCTGACAATGTCTTCATCATAGTGATATGATATTTTATTCACTAGACACTCTTCTGGTATAGCCGGCTCGAGGTGTTTCGCCATGCACACCTTCCCCAAGAAATATGCCGTCATGCTGCTGCCTAGTTGTGCCCTGTATCCTCCGTTACATATATTTTCACGGATCAAGTTCTGGGTAGTCTCAGACCAGTACTTTGATTTAAACATTTTCCGGAACTGCTGGTAGTCGGAATTTCACTCCGGTTGGCCATCCACCAGTTATCCGTTATTTCTCGGAAGGACTCATCTAAGATTTCCGTGCTATGGCTCCATTGCGTGATTTTATGCTTAGCGAAGTATTCCTCTACCCTAGCCAGGAACTCCATCGGCTTACGCTTATACTGTCGGAAGTTGAGCCACTCTCGGCTTTCGTTGATGGGCAATCCGGTGAAATGAGTCGGTCTATTTCTTATTGCTTCCATCTCTTCTCGGCTTTGTCGCACCTGACCTGTGATATTGGTCATCGTCTCTTGCGTATCATTACACCGTTCCGCGACTTGGTTCCTTACTCTTCCGAATTCTTCTTGAGTTTCCTTCTTCTGTTCTTCTACTTTCCTACGGCTATGTTCTTCTATATTAGTAAATTTTAATGTTCACTACTTCTTTAAACTCTTGCACCTCCTTTTCGGTCAGGTTGCACTTCCCGTCAATCTCTCGAATTTGTCGATTTACCATTATGTTTTCTTCTTCCATCTTCTTATTCATCGCTTTCTTGTTAACATTGATTTCCTTATTCAGTTCTTCTCGCAACAATTCCATTCTTTCGTCCAGTTTGTCCAAATTCTCCTGATTGACCTCTCTTAATTCTTCTCTTAAAATTTGATTGTCGTCTCTCAATTCTTCCAACTTCTCCCCCATCTTCTCTTCCAACTTCTTGTTATCTTCTGTCAACTCTTCCTTCAATTGTCGGTTGTTCTTCTCTATCTTCTTCCTGGTTTCATCGATTTTCTGATTGGTATTTTCAATTTTATTAATCAATTCTTCTTTAGTCGACTTGAATTCTTCCTTGAACGATTGGTTGTCTTCCTTCAATTCTTCTAACTTCTTCCCCATCTCTTCTTCCCTTTTCTTGTTGTCTTCCTTCAAATCTTCCAAGTTCTTGTTCATCCCACTCAATTCTTCTTTTGTGGATTGGTTATCCTTCTTCAATTCTTCTTTCAAAGACTGGTTATCTTCTTTCCTTTCCTTACTCAAGTCTTCCTTCAATTCCCTACTATTTTCGTCCATTTTCTTACTCATCTCCATCATCATTCTCATCAATGTTTCCTGGAACTTCACATCTCCGGTTGTCGCAATGTTCTCGGTTTGTGAGTGTTCCCCTGGTTGTTCTAGCCGTTCCTTCCGGACATTGATTTCCCCTGTTTGAGTAGGCATCTCAGGTTGTTCCCCTGGTTGTTCAGGTTTTTTGGACAACACTGGTGGCAATGAACTTTCCACATCTACTGGCGTCGCCTCTTTGTTCTCCATGTCTATCTCTATTGCTTTTTCGGCCTCCGCCGCCCGTTTCTTGGATGTTGCACGTCGTTGCATTTTCCCGTCTTTCTCTGGCTTTATAGCTGCTGCCGAACTCCAACTAGTGATTGGGCAGATTGTAGTGGCCTTTCAATCGACTAATTAAAGCCCCTCAGTTGTGCGCCAATTTGTAATAAAAATAATTAATCCTCTGTGAATTAACTCAACTCATTAACTCCGATGACTGGTGTTTAATAATTGGTGTGGCTCTCGAGTCTTCCTGGTCTGAAACGCTTCCTTAGTTTCCCAGTTGATCGAGTCCCAAATGTAGCAAGACCTGTCAAATAGTGTTATGCTACTGAAGAGATGTATGTGTAGTATCACCAAAACGTTTTAATATAAAAATGTTGCTGGTTGAAGAAATAAAAAAAAATTGTGTTTAAAAAAATTTTATAATTAAAAAAAAATTTTTTTAATTAATTAATTAATTAAAATCAATTAATTAATAGTGTTCTGTTAAGTTTTAAAACGTGTATCACTCCTCTAAGAAATTTTATTGAGGTTCTTGTATTTTCCAAATAAACTACAACCACTCTTAAGATTGTCTCCAGGACAATCGATATTTGTTTACTTTTCCGTCTTGGAGGTTATCTTCCTTTGTCAGTGGTAAAATTCTGGTAGTTTGCTACTAATATTATATTAATTATAATTTATTATATTAATGAAAGAAAGAACTAATTCGGAGTGAAAAGTATAAAAGTTTTATTAAATAATTGAAAATTAGACTCTTTTCGATTATAAAATCGACTCTCACGGTATCGAAACAGTTACAATGTTTGATATATAAAATTCAGAAAAGGTTCTTTGAACAACTAATTATGATCAAAGTCAGAGAAATCGGGCCAATATTTAAAAAGTATAACGTTACAACAAGTTAATTACTAATACTAAGTACATACATTAAAAAAAAATAAATTGGAATAAAATAATTTGTTGTCACCAACACAGCTGACGGGAACAAGAAGGCATTGTTCACGACGAATGCAAATGGCTGCCGTGAAGTCGGTCAAAATGTCCGTAGTATATGCGACGTTCCAAAATTTATATTTTCTGGTAGTATTCACGTCCTGGCGTCTGTAAATCTTGCTTCTGATGTGTAGTGTCTTGAGTGAAGTTTCCGTGTTGTATTTTGTATATCTGTGTAGTTATAAGTTCATTCACTTTTTATGATTCAGGCACTAATGTATGGTTATGTGGTATACTGTTTTCTTGTGTTTTATAGTGTTTTTCGGTGTAGTTATGTGCTGTCCAGTGTTATTTAGTCTTTATCAATTGATTTTGTCACTTTGTGGACGTTCCAGAATGATTTTATTCGCCACTCGCGATTTCACAAAAACGTATCGTTCACTTACTCGCCATTACCGTTCTTAGTTAGGTTAGCTCGGTTATAAGCCGCTCGTCAAGTTCACCGTACAAATACCAATAATCAAAATAAATAAACTCTTAGCCAATATAATATTATCCTTTACATTGTTCAAATATAATTTTGCACCTGTGCATATTTCAAAATACATTATATAACTGCCTATACTTTGGTTATTAATCAATTTTATTTGCTAGATGTAACTTAAATTAATCCTTCAGTTCATTCGGCGTATTTTAAGATTGAATACTGCCGTTTTATAATGTTTTCTGTCTAAAATTAGTAATTTTACTTTCATTTTGTATTGATAAAAAATTAAAAATTAACTTCCTGTCATTATGCAAATTCAGCCATTTTTCAGTTATATTTATTATTAATAATCTCATATTGTATTAAAAGGTTTATATTCCCTTATTTTCTTGTAATTAATTGAATTGGTTAACTTCTAAAATATTATTTTGGAATATATGACTCCCCTCTCCAAATTTCTGAGTTTTGTCATTTTCATTTTTATTTATAATTCTGAATATAATTTTATAAAATCTTTCTAAGTGGTATGTATAATTATATGGCTTCATCTCAGGTTTACTTTATCTAAATCCCTTTTGTTTAATTGCATTCAAATGATTAATTTCTCTGTTTTGATGAAGTTTGGTTTTCATTCTTTGGCCTAGGTTTTTTAACAAGTTTTTTCTTACAAAATATTTTTACAAACAATAAATGATGTGTGATACCCTCCCTGACTTTTAAATATGGTATTATAAACTAAACATTTTTTCAAATAACACAACAATAATTAGTATTGGTTACAATACAATGAACAGTTAAACAAATAAGGAATATTTTCAAATAAATGGTTGTCTTCAACATTCAGACATTTTTTACAATCAAATACTTATTTCTAACATTGAAATTTTTTTCACAAAAAAGGTTTTTTACCAACTAACATCTTAATTACTTATTACTATTAACACAAGTAATAATTATATTTACAGTTCTGATGTTAGTTGTTGTAAATTTAAATAAATGACCTTATATCTAATACATTTTAAAAATCCTTATCCTATATTTACAAAAACCTTATATCTATATTCTTATTTGCTAACTACTATACTAAGTTGTATTATGCAGTTTTACAAACTGTCCTTTAAAATATTGTATTTGGGGAATTGTACCCTGTCATAGTATAATTAAATCTGTTTTTTTCTCATTATATAACACAAAATGTCACTTTAAACAGATTTATATCTTGTTATTATTCAAAATAACATATTCGTATAGTACACATTTTAAGTCACTGAAAGTTGCATATTTCATTGTATTCAGTGTTTGTGATTGCCAAGAATGAAACACAAGGTTTATTTTCTATAATACCCAAAACTAGCACTGGTTCACTTTACACTTTTATTTCGTTATTTGTAAATGGTCGTGTAGTCTTATTAACATAATACATTGGTTAGTGTTACAATGGAGATTTGTTCCTTGGGTACTATATTATTGTTTCATCTTGGTTCACTGGCAACTCTTACTTTACACACTTTTCTCTCTTAATTTTATGTACATGTTGTTATTGTCCATTACTATTTCGTTATACTTTTATTGGTATTTTACTATTTATTTTGGGATATGGGGATTTGGGTGTCTTTTATAAGAGCATAACATCTTCCTCAGGATGCTGCCTTCTTCTTCTTTCTTCTGTCTTCTTGGACTGGTATCTTCTCCATCTCCTTCTTGATGCCATCGGGTTTCTTGGGATTTCTTCATCTTCTTCGGGTTTCTTGGGATTTCTTCATCTTCTTCGGAATTTTAGAAATACATCACCTTTATTGGTGGATCTTGGCTTAATCAGAGTTTCTTTCTCATTTTGTTTATATATCCTCGTTGTGGTTTTGGTCATACTTTATTGTTTCTTTATTTCCTCCTTACCTTCCTGGGTTATATGTTTTAAAAAACCTTCGGTTATTAGACTGGTTTTGGATGACTCATCACTAGTAACTCATTTTACTTGAACTTGTATTTTTTAAATAATAATGGTTGCTTTCCACAGTTGCTATGAATTAATTTTTTATATTAAACTTAATGCTTTCTTCCAGATTTAAATGTTATAATTTTATTATTCTAATGATCAAATGCCATTCATTTTTATGCATTTATCTGTCACGTTACAATATATATATATATATATATATACAATATAAAATATAAAATATTTTATAATATATATAATATAAAAAAAATATATATTTATATTTATATATAAATAGCAAATTTTAGGCAGTTTTGATTAAAGCGACTCTTAAACTCCGACAAAGACTTTTACTTATATCCATGGTTTGTGTGTGTGAGTGTATGGGTGTGTGTGACTACGGGTTTTCCTATGTATATGAGTGAGTGAGATAGAGAGAGAGAGAGAGAGAGAGAGACAAAAATAGTGGTGGTGGTTTTTAATCATGCATTAAACGAATGATGAGATATTTTGTGAATGCGAAGAATACTTTATAGTTCGGGGTGTCCGACTCTCACGGACTATATAACTCCTTCTCTTCAGGCATCACTCCATCCTAGAGCCGCAGCCAGCTTTACTTCAGCGGGGAGCCTGTGTGGGATCCTTCTATTCTTCTACATTGGTTTACTTTAGAATATCTCTCCTAGCCTCTCTTCTTGTCTTTGATCACCCCGTCGTGGTGCTGAGCTGACGTGGTTCCAGTGATCTTCTGACGCTAGCATCGTCCTTATTGTTGTTTCCGGAGCGATGTCGCCTATCTCCGCCTCCTAGTGTTTTTTTCTGTCCACCACCCATCTTTTGCATTGAAATAATGTATCTTTGTCGTCGACCTTTGGCAAGTCGTCATACTGACGTAGCGGGCTTCCAGTCTGTTCTATATTGGAAAGGTAGGCGTTAAAGCGGGGTGCCCGCTAAAGAGCTGGTTATAATTTACCTCCCCGTGCTTCCGTTTTATTCAAACAGCCACACTGCCAAACGGATTGTATCATTTATTTTTTTTATATATATTTTTATGAACAGTGTGTAGTGATTTATTGAATCTGAGTAGTAGGATTGTTAAAAAAGTGGTTTAGGATATGTGGTTGGTCTAAGGCTACACCTCGTCGGCCCAATCTCTTGCTTCATTCTTCCTGTAGTATTTTTCGTTTAAGGTAATTCTCACATTCCATTCTCATATTGACATCACCTAAATACGTTTCCGTTAGATGATGGGTGTTAGACTTTCCTATCCTTTTCTTTTTTAAATTTTATCTTCCATAATGGTCGTGATAAAATCGTTATGACTTATAACATGTTATACACATTTAAGCTTTCTAGTTTCAATTTATTTGAAGTTTCCTATTCTCATTCAGTCTTTTTAAAAACTCGTTTTGCAATATGACATTTCTGGAAATATCGGTATGGAGAACCATACATGACTTCCATGTTCTAAGATTTATATTTAAAATCATATTCGAAATGATATATTTCCATAGAAACTATGTCTTTCTACTTATTGGTTCAGCATTAACCACAGTACTGTGCTCACTAACGTATACCACCACCACCTCACGTTTTCGCACTCGATTTTCACCGATGATGGCAGTCGATGGCACTGCCGAAAAGTCTGGTTTTGCAGAAAACATTGGACTACGGCTAAAGAGCCCTGGAAGTAATTTTAACAAAAAACTACTTCTTTGTTGCCGATAACGTAGTACACATATAAAAAATTCTCCCCTCCACCTTCAACTATAATTTTTAATAATAGAAAAATACCGCCACCCTGTTCACCTAACTTCTTCATTTATAGATACTTCATCTACGTTTCTACAGCGGATTACTATGAGCTTCTTATCAGGATACATTATTTATAAAAATTAAGTACTTTACTCTTGTTAAATCATAAAATGTTTCAGGTAAACTACCACTTTCTCTTAACCGATCTTCTCAAAAATCAACAGACCTTCCGTCCTCACAATTCAGGGAAGCATGCAAAAAAATATTTGATTCTGTTTGAATGTGCGGCAGTTATCGTTCGTCATGGAAACATTTCTCTTGTTACAACATAAAATTTTGCAGGTAAACTACCCCTTTCCCTTAACCGATCTTCACCAAAATCAATAGACCTTGAGCTCTCTGCAACTCAGGGGGTGCAAAAAATTATTTGATTCTCATTGAATTTTCGGCAGTTATCGTTCGTCATAAAAAAATTACCCTTTTTAAAACATAAAACGTTGCTGATAAACTACCCCTTCCCTTAACCGATCTTCAACAAAATCAACAGACCTTGAGTTCTGTATAATTCAAAAAGGTATACAGAAGAGTAGTTGATTCTGTTTTAATGTACGGCAGTTATCGTTCGTCAAAAAAAAAAAATTACACTTGATAAAACATAAAATGTTGCTGGTAAACAACCCTATTCCCTTAACCGATCTTCACCAAAACCAACAGGTCTTGAGAACTATACATTTCAGGGCTGTATGCAAAATATTATATGATTCTGTTTGAATTTGCGGCTGTTATCATTTGCCATATAAAATACCCTTGATAAAACAAAAAACGTGTCAGGTAAACTACCCCTTTCCCTTAACCGATCTTCACCAAAAACAACAGGTCTTTAGTACTCAACAAAATAGGGCTGTATGCAAAAACGTATTTGATTCTGTTTGAATTTGCGGCTCTTATCGTTTGCCATAGAAAATACCCTTTTAAAACATAAAACGTTGCAGGTAAACTACCCCTTTCCCTTAACCGATCTTCACCAACACCAATAGGTATTGAGAACTCTACAATACAGGGCTGTATGCAAAAACGTATTTGATTATATGTTTGAATTTGCGGCTGTTATCGTTTGCCATAGAAAATACCCTTGTTAAAACATAAAACGTTGCTGGTAAACTACAGCTTTCCCTTAACCGATCTTTACCAAAATCAACAAATCTTGAGAGCTCTACAATTCAGGGCTGTATGCGAAATATTATTTGATTCTGTTTGAATTTGCGGCTGTTATCGTTTGCCAAACAAACAAAATTACCCTTGATAAAAAAACCGTTGCAGGTAAACTACCCCTTTCCCTCAACCTATCTTCACCAAAAACAATAGGTCGCGAGTAATCTATAAATCAGGGCTGTATGCAAAAAATTATTTGATTCTGTTTGAATTTGCGGCTGTTATCGTTTGCCATAGAAAAAAATCTACACACAGACACATAGACAGACAGACAGACAGACACACAGACACGCACACAGACACTTTTCGAAAAATGACTTTTTTTCATGTTTTGAGTGTAGTACAATCAGAATCTGCAATAATCTCGAACACGATTTTAAGGAACATGGAAGTAAAAGCAATATCAGCTTTCACTGTTGTTAAAAATAATACATATACCAGTACTGTAGCTTTGGATTCTCTGCATATATAATCGTATTGCTATAACCTAAGTAACGGTCCCGAAAATTTTATGAGCGTCATTCTACCCATTTCTCGACTAGCCGAGCGGGAGCACCATGTGTGTCAAGGTCGTGAACTAACGCAGACTTCAGACTGTTTGAGTACTTTTAACTACGCAAATTATGCCGGCAGTCAGCCAGGAGAATGGAAAATTATTATCAAACTTCAGCGGGGTATATACGTATATAAGCGTCAGTGGCCAGCTTACAAGTTAGTCACACCTAGCGTATTGTATAGTGCGGATCAAGTGATTGCTGCGGATTAGTGTAAAGTGGTTATTGTTTTAATTAGTGTAAAACTGTAATATGGTAACATTCATTGTTAGACGTAACTTAAATTACGGTAAAGAGTGCCTTGTTGATTTTTTCATTGTTTTTTGTGAGCAATCAAAGCTGGTAATTAGTAACTTCGGTGGTGTCTGTATTTTGTTTCCACTGTACAACTCGGCGATCTGTGAGACCGTCGTAACTGTATTTTATAAAGCATTTTGCCTCAAGGCGTAACAACTTAGTATGACATAATATTTCGTCACAACAGAAATCAGTAACAAAGGTTAAAAATGTAATTACCTGCAAGAAACATACGCTGAGATATCAACATGAGGTAATAATAAAAATGTAATGAAAAATAGCAATAAAACAATAAAAAAAGTGCTTGTAATATTTATTTCTACAAAACAGTATTAGCCGCTTTCTTTCATATTTGCTTTACTTGTTATTGAAGAAAATGTTGGAAAAACTAGGTCGTCTCTGTTTGTGTAAAGACGCCGATATTAATGTCATTTAAACGGATAGTAGCAAAACATGGAATTCGATGAAGATAAAAAAACAGAATCGTTTTTATAAACTCGATAATATTACACTTAATAACAGCAGGACGTCAATAATATCTAGTGTTTAACCAGCTTATTTAATGTCGCGTCAATTCTATAAAATGGAAATGGCAAGGTTGGGATCAACGAAGAAGCAGTTTGCCTCTAACAAAAATCTTGAAGAGTAATTTAACAAAGTGGCATTGTAAATTATCTAGCTGTCAAACTTAGATACAACTGTATTCACAGGTAGCCAGATTCACATTATAGATAACTATTTTAACTGGTAATTATGTTACTACTAGAGAATTTTATAACCACTCTCGGTCTGAGTCAGGCATTACTACTACAAGATATCAATTTACAAGTACGGCAGAGATGTAAATAATAGTCGTGACTCATTAGATCATTCACAGAAACAATTTTAGATATATCAACACTACAGTAGATTAATTAAAAAAATTGTGTTAGTGGTTTTAATCACAATAGAATTATCACTGTTCCACACAACTATAGAAAAATTATTCCGATTAGCGCTTTTAAGCTTCACAGCTCATCGTCAGATCGGAAATTTCCGATATTACGATGAGCTGTGAACCCTGAAAACGCTAATCGGGATAATTTTTCTATAGTCGTGTGTGTGCTACAGTAGATTAGTTTATTATAATAGGCTGCAAAACTGAATGTGCGCAGGAAAGACTCGCAGATAAAAGACAAATTTTAAGGAGGTGATGATACTGAAATATACAGGAAATTTATGTCACTTTGTGGCAAAGTAAAGACAGTTGATGTAACAATTAATAAAGGCAAACAAGACAGCAGAAACACTTAGTAACATAATATTAACACTTGTACAAGAAAGCTAAAACAAATTTATAAAATTATAGTTACTTGTACAAGAAAGTCATAACAGTCAACTCAAAGAAAACGACAAATTAAAGAAATGACTATATTACAGGGAGTACTAGGAAAGACAAGGTAGGATAAGTTGCCAAACAATGCAAACAATAGTATAAGAGAAACGTGTAAAGTAACATATTTTTATTCTTTGACTGAGGAAAGGAGAAGGATATGGAATTAACACATATCAAGAAGGATGACACAAGGCTAGTCAAAAAGGCAATAGTTAGCCAAACAAATACCAAGAGGGGCATTGGTCGGCCAAGGAAGAGGTGAAGTGACAGAATGTAGGACCGTTGTTATAGAACAGGACAGAGTCCTTACAAGGAAGTTCAAGAAGAAGAAGAAGTTATAAAACAGTTATAACATTCATATAATAAACACTGCAAACAAAAAGAATATTAAGAAAACAACTAAAGCTAGAAGAAAATAGAACGCCAGGAAATGTAGCTGGAAATGTACTGAACGCAGGAAACCAGTAATAAGAGTGTCGGACAAAGTTTAACATAACGTAAATACGCGTATCTGTGTGTTTGCTGCCAGAGGCAGATGTGGAATGTGTTCATAAATCAAATGGTACGACGTAGAATATTGAGATCTTTTATATACAAAGTCTGAAACATACGGAAAAATTTGAAAAATATATGATGTCTTAGCGATAATCTAAGAATGAGATAAGACGTAAAGAAAGGAAGATACAAGCTTAGACTTTACATTGAAGAAATAATTATATAAATAATGTTGAAAACGATAAATATACAAGTAAATAAATATATACATATATAGTAACTTAATAATCTGTAATTTAATTGTAATAATTTTCTTTACCAATAGTGAAAAGTGACAATGTGTGAAAACATATGTTAACAATACTTACATGTTTACAAGTTATGTAAACAATGTAAAGAGAGTTTAAATAATAAAAAAAATAAAATTTTATATCTAGTGTAAAATATAAGATCGATATATTCGTGATACGTAGAAAAACGTAAAAAAGACTTCTACAGCGTATACAAAAAAACTGGTATCAAACGGTCCATTTAAAATGGAAAATAAACAACGCAGAAAAGTTTCTGATTGTTTTCAAAATAAAAATGTTCTTACTCAAAAGAAAAGTTAGTTGTAAAATTTGCTGATAATAATAAATATAATTTTTGTTATTATAAGAGCATACTGAAACTATAATAGTAATCTACAATGTTCGCGGTAAACAGAGCTACAGAAAATTTGGCGAGATTCCAGGAGTGCAGGAGTGTTCAGGAACCGTAAATATAGGCCTACGTAAAACCGTCGACTCCGCAGGAATTATTGTAGAATCAGCAATCCATAACAGCAATTTCTTTGACCTTGGCACGTTGACCTGATGATAACACCATTTATCTAACGCGCCGCACGATTATCGGAGATAAGTATAAATTTCATAATTTTTTTAATTTCACAACATTGAAATTCGGTGGATTGTGACTGGAAGAGAAGCAGGCTTGAAAAAAAACTCAACCAACAGAAACAAAATATGCATTAGGTATAAGCGAAGATTTTGAATTTACCAAAAAGTTTTAATGTGTTCTTAAGTAAGTCTACCCCGTAGAGCACTGTTATTGTTCAAACTGCCTTAAAAGTAATATAGATACGCATTAGTGTGTGATTACGTGGCTTGATTTGTATGTGAATTTGCGTAATTATCGTTACTGATTCTCGTTCTAATATTAATGAAAACAAATTATTTTGTACGTTATACTGTAATTTCTAACTAGTTTTACTGCTTCAGGAAATTAATGTTAATTGTATGATACAATTTTGTTACCTTTTTAGATTTCTCAAGAGAAGTTGAAATAAAACCTCATCATTTCACTTATAAAGATTCTATACATAATCATATAATATGTATCTATTAATTTGTGAACTATACATCAAGTTACAGAACATCAGCATTCATGTTTAGCACAAATTACTTCCAACTTTGTACTAAGAACTTACTTACCATTTCAACTTACTTTCAAATTCTGTCTATTTGAATTCATCATAAATTGACTCGATTTAGTTTAGAAGCATATAAGGCAGCAGCAGATGTTGCGCTAGTGCAAGGGAATTAATTTTGATATTTTCCACGACGACGAGTAAGAACATTCATACACAGCAGGAAATGGATTCAAGTAATTACCGTGTCTGTAGTATCCGCTCTAAATCTGAGCTTGCCAACTGTGTGAATCCCTTACCGCCACACTATCCTCATGACCAATAAAATGTTCCTGCACTACATAAATTATTCATTTGCTTTCAGTGACAACGGGAAGTCAGTGGCTTGTACTAACGTTATTTAACGCTTCTGTCGCAAGAAATAAGAGACGTCAGTAAGTATAGATGTTAAATACCAGGCGCGGATCCAGGAATTATTTTTGGGGGGACGAACTAGAGCTAGTGGTCAACTCGGGGGAGGGGAGGGATAAAAAAAGGAAGAGTGACTTCTGCAGATTACAATACTAATTAAAATAATAATAATAAAAACAGATTATTATTTTTAATACTAAAATATATTTGCGTTACAAATATTTTGATAATAACAATATATTATAATTACAATGTAAACTCAAAACGATTGTTTCTTAAATCGGCACACATATCAAATACACTTTCTATGTCTTTACTTTCATTGTAATGAATACGCATTAAAGGCCCTTTGAGCCTTTCTTGGCCCATAGAAGATTGTAGCCACGATTTCAACAATCTTAAGCACGAAAAGACACGTTCTGCTGTTGCTATCGACATGGGCGGGATTTCATCGAGATTGGGGGTGGGGGCAATATCGACGACGGCAACTTTTTTTATTTTTAAGCGAACCGAGGAGAAGGCGTTCTGCCTTTATTGGGGAAATGACTAGAAAGACAGGGAATTATCGATGCCGGTGTTCACGTGGAGGCGTTGTCATTACCCCAGAAAAACACACTGGAGACAATTCTAATCTGTAACGAGTAGAAAGATAGGCTAGCGAATTTTAACCTCCGAATGGGCGGACATGTGGCCTAGCGAGAAATTTAACATCCGAACGGGCGGAAAGGCGGGTTACCGAGAATGCTAACCTCGGAAAAGACAGAAAGATAGGCTCTTAGCCCGCCTTTCTGCTCGTCTGTCTGCCCACTCGGAGGTTATATTCTTTTGCTAGACATTCAAAAGACACATACACAAGAACACACACATGCACAAACGTGTGTAAACACATGCACGCACACAAATATGAAAAAAAATAAATAATATGGAGGGAGCGTCGGTTTTTCTTCTGTCTAAAGGCACCCAAAATGGTTAATCCGGCATTGGATGTAATAATTCGCGGGGAAGTTCTTTATTTTACCAAGTAGTTAACTTTACGTTACATATACCATAGCTTGAATAAGTTAAACTACGCACGAAAACTAGATTTGAAAATCCTCCCAATGCCGTGTCAAATACTGCACAAAGCTACGGTTCACTGATTTGTAATTTATTTGATAGATATTTGGGGGGGGGGAGTGCCCCCTATTGCCACCCTGAATCCTACCCATAGTTATCGATATTGGTAACGTTACCAAAAGCTTAAAAAAAAAATGTATACAAGGGGACATCTGTTTATTACATTTTGATAAGACATCTAATGTACTGTGTGGACCAACGCTTTCTTCTCTATCAAATTTGCAACTCCCAGAACTCCAATTCAGCTTTTAGCTTTCTTTTCAACACATCTACAGTTTCGATGAAAAATGAATAATTCTTTGTTACCAAGTTATGTATAATTTCATCGAAATTATCTTGTTTGGTCGTTGAGAAGAAAATTTGCGTATTATAAAAATGTAATGTTTCTTTAGGAAAACGAACTTTTAAACCAGAATCAAATTATCGAGTACCTGTATATATATCGTTTGCTCATAGTATGTAACTATATCGTTTGTAGGATGATTTTCTCAAAGAGTTTGTCTGGAAGGTTTTCTGGGTATTCTTATTTCCACATCCAATTCATCAACAATTTCCTCATATATTTCCTCATATAGAGTTTTAAAAACAGCTTCACAGTTGTCACGGCGGTTTTGTAAAATTTGTACAGTATCGCTTAAGTAATCCTGAGCATCTTTTGAGTCGACTTGAGTTCCTTGAAAAAATTGGCTCAATGGCAATGCGCAAGTAAGTAAATCTGACACACAATTGCCACAAGTCTTTGCCCATCGCATAATGCCATTCTTAAGCCTCGAGCCTTAACAGCTGTTGTAGAACCCTTCCATTCAAGTAATGAGTATAAAAATGATATAATTTTTAGGAGAGCGGATCGAAACTGGAGTACTCCATCATGCCTTTCTGTCCAGCTGGACTCGCGAGGCCCCAAAAGTTTATGCCCTAAAGTTCGTTTAAGAACATCTTCTCTCTTGGACGAACCTTTTAAAAAATATATTGTCTTTTACATTGCAGAAAAACAGCATTTTTAATAGCCTGTATTTGGAATGTTCGAAAAATACTTAAATTGAAGCAACGGTTGTAACAAGGGAGGGGAAAACCAGCATTATAGGCTTCTTCGATAACTGTTTTAACGGCTCCGCGTACTTCAGATGCCATAGTACTGCAACCATCAGTTGTTATGACAACGCAGTTGCTTAGATTTAAATTCCATTTTTTTTTTTTTTTTTTAGAGCATTTATAACAATGTTTCCAACAGCTACTCCAGTCAACTTCGGTTCACCACTATTCTCATTATCCTCGTTCATTTCGGCGCGAGCATCAATAAATTGAATGAATGATTCGTAAATATTTTTATCGTCAGTATATCTAATGATTAGTGATAACGCACATTTATTCGCAAGTCACAAATTAATTGGGTTGTTAGACAGACAGACAGAAGTTCCCCTGGTTTGTTTGTGTTGTCCGATAAACGGCAGGTTCAAACAAATGAAGCACGGATGTTTCTTTAGCTTAAGGGGCTAGAATGCGGTTCCCCTACGCATGATGAGCGTGGATGAGAGAATGTCTTCTTTAAGGATTCGCCCGCAGGAGCGCAGGAGTTGGTGTGCTCGAGAGGGTGTTTTGTCGGTCAGAACGATCAGATGCCACGCCTGGACTAATATACAAGCATATCCGCAGTTGCAAAATAACATGCGAAACAACATGGTGTTCCGCAGTTAGGCACCTGTACACCTCGCAGTTTCCCATGCCCGGATGACAAAGCGCAAGCGGTTTGGGTATGCTTAAAGAAAAGAAGGTAAGAAAACAACATAAGTGAGAAGGCATTGGATTGAAATCCGCAGCCGTCAAGGAAAGTAGGAAACGCAAGACTAAAGACATTACAAAGGAGTTCAATGATCAGGGCAAGACTTGCATGGTAGCATAAGGTTTGGGCGGCCATAGATCAGGTCTGCCGAAGAGTTCGTGAAAGCTCCATGTTCCTAACGTGAAGACAGAAAGAGAACAAAGTTGTCTGATAAGAGATAAATAAAAATGGATGAAAATGGATACAAATTGTAATAGAATAAATATTCCGAGCAAAACTATCTTAATTCACGTGCGTTAACGTCCTGACGTAGCTCAGAGTCTCAAGGAAAACTTTGTAAGTGTTTGAAGCAGTATAGGATTTACATAAAAACCATTCTTAGTAAAAATTGCAGGTTATTAGTGAGTTAATAAATTAACTCACTTGTTACAGAATAATCGACTCCAGTACGCCAGTCATTGGTAAGTTCCATTCAGAAATCTAACTTAATTTAAGAGATAAACCATACATTTTATCGTTTACTTTTTTAATTATCTAACATTTGTAGAAATGGTATAAGCCTCTTTACAGAGCTTAAACACTTTCTTTGTTACTCATAGGTCTATGAAGAAACAAAATAAAACTTTACAGATTTTTAATAATATTTATTTTAAAATAATATCTGTGTTTAAAGCGGTTCCAATATTAGCTCATTTACATGTAATTACTTACATAATACTTTAACAAATCTACGTAAGCTTTTATATGATTTCAAAACAGCGTGAAAGGTATTTCTTCTTTTGTAAATACTTTCTACAAAGTTAGACTGTAGAAACCTTAAACTTTAGTCATTTTGAACTGATCAACTGAACTACAATTAAAATTTATCTCTACCAATTTTTCAAACGTTCTGTGCTTAGTTATTAAATTAAGCTAAATTATGTAGTTGAAGTTTAAACAAATTGAAAGTGGGGACTAGACGATTTCAATTTTAGTAATTGCGGCTTATGAAAATTAGTGTTTGGGTGATGTATAGAATCCACTCATTACAAACTGTGCAATTGAATTCAGGAGCCATGCATCCACAATTTGTCTTTTGGGGGTTAAATCAATTAAGAGTGTAACAATATACATTAAAAAGTACTGCTAGTATATATTAAATAAATATAACCAATAAAAACTTTTTCTTTTTCTTATTTTGAAATACTCCAACATTATCCTACTTTCATAATGGTTAATTTAAGCAGTTAAGTTGATGATGTGTTTATTAAAAGAAAATGATGAGTGTTTATCACTGCGGGTGAGGGCCTCCTCTTATGTCCTTCGTTAAAGTTTCAAAATAGTCCTCCTCTCGATTCCCTTTTTGACCACCTTCGTCATCAATTTCGTAATCCAACGGCACGCAACCTGCTTTGTCTCACGGATAGACGTTTTTGAAAACCGATCTTCCTATCAGATCCTGGTCAATTGCTATTTTGTGTATCCATTTTATTTTAATCATTTTTATATATAGGCTTTCCTTAACAATTAGTTGATAAAGTGACAAAATTTCCTCTCGTCCAAGCAGCATTCATGCGAACGACAATGCAGTATTTTAATGACTGAAGATATATTCTGCGCTAGTTTAATTACATATAGGATTTATAATCTACATACAAACTAAGCAGTGATATTCATGTCTGAAACAGTAACTACATTTGATTTGTCCACAGCCACTACTGAAAACTGTTTAAAAATAACGTTTTGTGTGTGTGTCTATGTTGTGGTTATGGGCTGCACAGTCCGTGATGAACTGTCCTGCTGATTAAACGTTATTCACCGCATTACCTTTAATAAATCTTCTCTTAGCCATTGTCTTCTGGAGATTTACTGTAACTGCTAAAACAGGTATTTTAATTAAAACGGTGTCTCTCTCTCTCACCATTATTTGCTAAATGAGAAAAATAATATTCTCTCTGCCTGACCGTCTACCTGTCATCCTGTCTGTTTGTCTGTCTCCTCCTGCTTCTCCTTTCCCGCTATCTTTTATTCACTCGCTACCTCACTATCTGTCTATCTACGTATCTATCTATCTATCTACTATCCATCTCTTTTTCTCACACTCAATCACACAAACTCACACACACACACACACACACACACACACACACACACACACACGATCGCGCGTTTTGTGTATTTTAATTTTTGAGCTACAAGATAGCCTATAATATTCAATATCAATTTATTAATTTTTTTAAATGTAGTATTATGTAAATTTGAATTTAAAGTAAAAATAATAGTAGTAATAATAATAGTATATACTATTTTTAATATAAAACAGCTGACAAATGTGAATAACAAAAAAATTCTATACACAAAGTTCCAATATTGCGACACTTTCAGATTTGCTTTGACATTATAATCAAATAACAAAAAATCCTGTAGGAGAATAGTAAATGACACAATGAATACTTATGTGTAATAAAACAGAATTTCATAAATAAAATAAGTTATTCATTATTTAATAACTGAACCGGCGAAGCAAGTCTCAGTTTTAACTTCACCGTTTCGGATTAGTCTGTCTGCTCTTTCGGGGGATGTTTCACTATAACTTTTGAATGCATCAACCGATTGTTATAAAACTATAACCTGCAAACAAACTAACTAAGCAAACTATAACTATGCCTGTTAACAAATTTACCCCACGGGTCCGTATTGTTTAGAGTTTGATTTTACTAAAGTAAATGTCTGGAGGCAAAAATGTAAGTAGACCAATTTTTTTAAAAATTGCTAAAACCTATGCAAATTAAAAGAATTTTAATCAAAATTGGAATATAGTACAGTTATAGAAACTTTAAAAGTTTAACAGCCCAAAAGGGTATCAGAAATTTTATTATAAACTGCAAACATCCATGGCGGGTATTCGACTAAAGGAAATTTCAACCCTAATCTAAATACAATGTTACTTTAAAAATTTTGCCAAAATTGAAATTCAAAGTGTCAAAAAATTGTAATATACTATGTAACAGATATGAGGAATTTTATTAAAAATTGGCCCTCCATACCTTTAATAATTTGACAAAATTAATATCTGTCAATACCCCTTGCAAATTTGGGCCGCATATAAAACGTTTTTTTGCAAACAACTTTCAATATTGTTGTCACTTATGTGTATTTGTGACAAGTACTATATGTACGCCCAATATTGTTCAATGCAATAATGCCTAAAATCAGATTTAATATTGTTCTTGCAATGCCTAAAATTAGATAAATAATGTCCAACATTAATAATTATTCTAATTAATTTTACATTTCCATAATCATTCGTCCTTTATTTTCCCCTTGCCTTGTACAGCACAAACATTTTTTGTATTGCTCATCTGAAGCTATAAAGTCTACTTATAGTAGTTTTTATTTTGGTTTTCCTTTAAAATTAACAGAACAAGCTAAGTTACTGTTGCGTTCTCAGTATATTTTATTATCTTATATTTACATTCTCAGTTATACTGTTGCACTTTCTGTACTAGGCCTATATATCGAACACCAACACGACTGAATATTTCTTCAGTACTTGATATTCATCTCGTCTATTCAAAAGGCTGATGGAATATATATTTGTCTGTTCCCAAATATTTGTCTAAATACACTGTAAATTTCTGTATTTGAAAATACTTTATTAGTAGATAACTTAATATAATAGAAGCCATTCTGGTCTTTAAAAGTGTTTTTATACAATACATTTATTTTGCAGTTAATATAGGCTTTGTTTTCCCGTACATCCTACAATTCGTTTTCTTAAAGTCAGATCTTGTTCAACTAGGCCTAGTTGATTTGCAGCCTTTACGTAACGATTATGGAAATTCCTTAACGAATTAAGAAAAGTCTGGATGGGCTTTCGTTGATTTGTTTAGTAAAAGCAATAATTGTATTTTAGTAATTAAGATGTACTGATTGATGCTTTATGAATCATCTGTTGATTTAAATTCAAATTTGATTGTCGGCATATGAGAAGCCTCTAGTTGCTTGTTTGAAGATACATATCAACGTTACATTCTGACTTTAATAAATTTTCCAGGTAATAACATGGTGTAGGCTACGTAGTATATAGCTTAAACATAAACAGTAAGCTACAAATTTTAGAGCCTGTACCCTGTAAGTCATTAAATATTATTTTTCCCTATTTAAGAATTACGTAGTGAGTTTAAAAGTAATTTAGGTAGAAAATAATATTTTAATAGTTCTATTTGGCTTACTCCGCTGGTACTTTAATGTTCCAGCAGAAAGACCAGAAACATAAAACACAACCACAGTAATTGAAACAAATTAATTAAAAATATTATCTGGAATTTAAAAAATAAAATATATAAAAATAAATAAATGGCATCAAATAATAACTAGAATTTTACCAATTTGTCAGAGGTGACCTACTTCTAGACATTCATTGAATTGAAATAGATGACACTTGATGCAGCTTAATTCGTGAAACTCTTAGTATTTGATTTTCGGAACGAATCTCAAGTTGTGTGACCAAGTAATAATATTGAGACGAATGTTACACGTGATAAAGAGTACATGAATATTTACTAGAGTTTACCGTTTACGAAAATGAAGCTAGTTACTGAATAATCGTAAGCACATTTTACGAATGAATCTGTCTACCGACGTAGATGCCATCCATTAAAACCTGCGATAGCTATTTTCGAACAGGTTTAACGCACTTTCAGTAAAGGCAATGATTCATAGACGTGACAGAGTTTTGTTACAAACGCAGTGAGATGAATGAGTTTAAACCAAATGTCGATATTAATGTCAAGATAAACGTTTCGCTGAAAAGGTGAGAAATACCTAGCTGTTTAATCCGATAAGACTGGCAATCATAGTATATAAGTGAAGTTTTAATCAGTAATGAAATAGTGCGGATCTACCCATACCCTCAAAAGTTTCTAATCTACCTTCCGTAAAACACTCACAGATTATGGTAGAAAATGCATTTGCTCCGCTTACTATCGTAAACATACTTTGCGTAACATTTTACTATTTAAGGAACTTAAACGCATGACGCCTTCAGTATCAGTATTTGAAATAGTTAGAAACAAAATTTCACTCATTACATTTCGTAACTTATCACTGTAACAAAAGTCAGAAGATAATGCTGTTTTTATATAACATTTTTGAAGGAAATATTACATTCAACACAAGAGGAAGCACAAATTCAAAAACGTGTAAGGCAGGGTTGCAACCTCTCTCATACAATGTTTGATTTGTACATACAGGATGCTCTTAACAAAGTAAATCAACAAGCGGACTGTAAAGCAAAAATGCAAGGAGAAAGAATTAACATGTTAAAATTTGCAGATGACATTGCAATTATGGGTGAAAGTGAACTTGAATTAAGCGAACAGTTACGTGTAATGGATGAGATTTTGAGCATGAGTACAATTTAAGAATAAATGTTAATAAAACTAAAGTCATGATCTTTAGTAAACACGGACAGCCCAGTATGAATATATATTGCTGAATATGAAAAAGATAAAGCAAGTAAGAGAGTTCACCTACTTCGGAAGTAAAATCACAGAAGACAGAATAAGTTAAAGAGAAATTTTGGGTACGATCGAACAGGCTAAAGATGCATTTAACAGTAAGTGAAAATTATTGACTTCTAAAGAAATATCCCTGGAGAAAAGGAAGAGGTTCCTGAAGACTTACATATGGGGCACAGGTCTATATGGGTGTGAGATGTGGACAATCGGAGCAGAGGAAAAGAGAAGACTTGACGCACTGGAAATGTGGTGTTATAGGAAGTTGCTGAAAGAAAGTTGGATTGAAAAGGTCAGTGATGATGAGATTCTGACTAGAGTTGGACAGACAAGACGTTTTTGCCAAAATATTGTGAAACGAAGGATTGAACTTATTGGCCATATTGTGCGTCATGAAAATTTGATAAAAACAATAACTGAAGGTTACGTTGAAGGAAAAAGAGGGAGAGGAAGACGGAGATTCTAATATACAAAAAAGATTATTGGTGATATAAGTCTTATCTTATATAAGATATTCATATGAGGGGATGAAACGGAAAACACATACATGATTGGTATGGAAAACTGCTACAAACGAATCTGCGGGTGGCTAACTAAGGAAGGATGAACATTAATTACACTAAAACTAAAATCTTTCGAAATATTCATGAATATAAGGTTTAGAATTATCAAAAATGTCATTAACATTTTATGTATATCTTTGAAATGTGCTTTTATAAAATATTAATGAGATAATTAGTGTTGCACTTCCCTGGTGTCTAAGAATCAAGATGACACACCATGATCCACATTTCTTCAAAGATAACTATGCTTTGCACTATAAGAAATCAAGTCCCTTTTTATTGCACACGCGTATTTTGTTCAATGCTTGTCGTATTTCATAAAACTGTAAAACGTAATACTTCTTGAATCCAGACACTTAAAAATAATCTTTTATAGTTAATTACTTACTAACTACAACCTATTGACGTCTAACAGTTACTAGAAAAGAGTTCGCGCTCGTGTGTGCGCGCGTGTGTTCTAATTACACTGTCATCCTGTATTTTACTTAGTTTAGATATGATTTCCCAGGTTGCATTTTACCTATTATTTTGCATTGTACCTATTATTTAAAATATTCCGTATGTATGTTTCTGTAATTGGACTTTCTATTTCCTCCATTTATTTTTTATTTTTCTTCTCTTCATTTTTACTCCAGTTTATTTCTTCTTATCCGTTTTCTGATTCAATGGTAGAAAGAATTAAAGTGAGATGAACATGAATAAAATCACATTCACAGTATTAACGTTTTGCATAATTCTTAGTTTATCAGTAACGGATGCAATAAATTTTGTCCAGCATAAAATAAAAAACTCTTATTATAATTAAAAAAATAATAAAAGTACAGAGACGTCAAGAGAATTTTACGTGAAAATAGTTTTTGAGCTAAAACATACACCAAAACAACAACAGAATACTCCGTGAAATTGGAAACCAATCACGACCCACCAGTACATCATGCGCAGGCATATCTATGCGACATGGAAAGGCGCCAGCCAAGTACAAAAAAAACGCGACATCAGTGACTCTCCAAATCACTCTCCATTGACATCGGAACAGAAATCACAACGTAAAGGAAAGAATAGAAGAAGGACGCAGTTACATTCGCAAAACATGAACACCATAACACAATACATGCGGAAATCTACAAGTGCTCAACCGTGTGTAGGCCTATATGTTTGTGTTTCACTCACTTGTAATGTGAATCTATTAGTGTCGTATTTCTTCTTCTATAAATATCTAGTGCAATATGTTGAAAGAGCTTTATTATTTCCGAGAAGTGTATTCAATTATCTTTGCATAGGTTCTGATTACTACGCTTGTTATTTGTTATTTGTAAATTTGTTATCTATAGAATGGCTAACTACAGTTTATTTATTACAAAGAGCTTTCCGGTAGTATAAACAGTACTCAACAACTGAGTTATATTCTCCGACTGAATGCCGTCTCAACACTGAGATATCAGCTTACTAACTTAATATTCTCTCTTCTCGTACAGTTGTGGAAAGCTGTAATAGCATTAAATGCGTAGATCTGTTTCTGCTTTGTTGTGTAGTAAGTTATAATGGTAATTACAATAACAATAGCATGTTAATGTTGATGCATAGTACGGTGACTTTTATCAAAAAAAATTACGCGCATTATAAATAACCCATGGACGAAATATACGTTCATATGGTTAATTGGTTTTTTCAACAGAATTTATATTTTGTTTTTATACTATAATTGTTAAGGTGATATCAACGATTGTTTAAATTGTTTGTTTCACCTTTCATGTTGCTAACACAGATGCAAAATAGAAATTCTTATAAATACAAATAAGGCTTACATATAGAGTACAAACGAGAGATTAAAGCAACGAGAAATACAAAAATATTTTATTTTTAAGAAGTAGACACCTTTTACGTCATTCAGGTAATACGTATAGTGTTTAATAGAAACAACGGTTAGTGATATCGTAACAATACATTCTGACCCGGAAGATGCCTTAACAGAGAAAAATACGACAGCTGTAACGGTGGTGGAACGGAGCACGGAAGCTATCCACATGTTGACTAAGAAGTATTTTCTTTCATTTGAACTTAAAAATTTTCTACTGTTTGTATGTAATAATAATGTACAATTAAAAAATTTATTTATTTTTAACTTTCTTTTGTTCCAGCCTCAGTTTGGTAAATATTTCTGCGGGACCAGAGCTAATCTTTATAATTCAATATATTCTTTTCCCTCTGTGAGATCTGATTTTTACGCGGTACATTAGTTATCTACAGCGTATTCATTACAAAGCGTGACATTAATATAATGTTATACGATGACATTATATAATTAGTGTGTAATATGTAAGAAAGTAATCTCTTCTACATACTTTTGTCTTCCAGTTTCCGTAATCCCTCCATCATTCTCTGAAGCAAGGTAGTGAATTAGTTAAAATTTAGTAACAAATGACCAATCATATTAGGTACTTTAGCTTTCTCAGTAGTGTTATAGCTTTCTGTCACACCGGATCGTACAGTGGAAACAGAATGACTGACACCAATGAAGTCGCTAATTACAAATTTTAATAAACACAAACTCTTACACATTAATTATATAACTAATCAACAAAGTCCTCTTATACAATAATTCAAATTAAATTTGTCCAACAATAAATGTCACCTTATTACAGCTTATTACACCTTACTACAGTTTACACAATAACGACTTCTCAATAAACAGCAACAATTACTTCGAACCGCAATATAAAATCGCTAGGTGTAACTGAACTGGGCTGCTTTGAAATCCAGTATTTATACACCACGGCCTTGCATTGTAGTGGGATAGCGGGCCTGGACGCTGGTAGATTAGTCGAGTAAATATCTTGGTGGAGCAGGACAACCTCGATGAATCGAGAACGTTATGCAACTCTGCCGCGCAGTGTGATTTCCCGATTGGAGCAGCCTCGCGTTTTCTTACATGCCAAACCTGACGGAGACACTCAGCGATGAGGTACTATTCACTTTCTCAGTGGAGCAATAGTTTCCATCAGCGTCCTCCTTTGTTCCACCTCGTCGAAACTTAATCGATATTTTCCCTGTACCTTCAGTAATCTTCTCCAGCATTACACCTCAAGTGGTTGAAGATTACACGTAGTACATATTATGTATTAAACAATAATTATAAGTAAGTGCAACTAATAATATTTCATAGATTTCGTGGTATTGACTATCTGTGTGTACTTCAGCTTGAACACTTAGATTCGTGCAACTCCAGTTGGAAAACACAGTCACTTAAGCTCTTATCATGGATCATGATTTTTCTGCATTCCTTGAGAGCAAGAAATTCTCTTTGAAGCGTGTTGTGCTATTTGTTTTTTTAATATTTTGGTTGTGTCAGTTATCATCAAATTATAATTTTTTGTAAACATAAAGAATAATAACGAAGTAATTCTTAGTGTAAGTTATTTCACATCTTTTCTCCTTAGAATTTATTGATGCATATTATTACGATGGAATTCGAATCATTATTTCGGAATACACTTGTAAATTAGTGTTACACAAGATTCTTGTTGCACATTCTTGTTCTCACTATAACATTTTAGATTCTGACTACTTCTTTTCATTATTACCTATTTACGTAAATCTTAATCAGTAAGTAATCGATAATCACTGTGATTAGTTAGTTGTACTAATTACCAACATTCCAAACGGCACTACTATTAATTACCAGTAATCAAAGTGACATCACAGTAATGAAAATTCTGTAATCTCGTGTCCAGTTGTACTTGAGAGAAACACCGTGCTCTCATGACAAGGCGATAGATTCATAACATGTGAAATTAGAATAACTTATGTTATTGTAGTTTGTGAAGGTATTTTTATCTGTACACAGTGATCCTGTTGTAACTCTGACTTTTGATTATTACAAATTTAACTATTTTCTTAAAAATTACGATATTTGGTTATCACAAATTTAAAACTTGAAAGAATGGTATTTTTTTCTAATATCAAATTTACATTTTTTAGTTGGCATCTAACGGACTTTAAATTTATACATAATATTTAGTATGTATATGTATATACAGCCTTAAAACAGTTTTATTGTGACCATATTATAATTATTTACAAAGATTTGTTAGACACGGGGGAACTGACTAAAAACATTTTTGGATTCTGGGATAGTTGCGAGGAACGGACGTTTAGAAAAACCATGACACAAAATTGTAAAAGCCGTTGGGAAGAGAAGTTATTATATTGGACCGACAACATGTAGGAACACCTGTTGCTGAAATATTTGCGAGACATTATGACATTACATGTGACGGCTATAAATATTTATAAATGACTATTTTCAATTTATTTGACGACTGCTTGTCGCATAAACAAAGGTGATTCTAGAATGAAACTATAAAAGCGTATTTGGGGCAATATAAAGTATTTTCGGAGCAGATTTAAAACGATCTCTAAGAACACAAGTTTACGACATCACCGTACCCATGGGTAACCATTGTCACGGCTGGACAGAAAATTAATTTGTACAAATGGTAATAACCAAATAAATGTAATTGATGATAAGTCGTAAAAAGTACAAGCTAGAACATTTTTGGAAGCCACAAAAAAACTGAGTTAAATGTTTTAACAATATTCACAGAATTTTGTGTCCCAGTATTGTGCCCCACAGAATGTCACGTCCGCGATCTATATAAAGCGAAGTTGTCGGCAACAGTTAAATTCATCGAGATGTTTTTCAGTGATATATATTTGTACACTGTAACTTACGTATTTGTGTAAAATGATAATGTCGTCTGTAAACACGTACAAAACAGGAATAAGCAGAGGTGTACCACTGCCAGAGTGATGATAAGAAAAAAGGTAGAAGGGAGGGAGAGAGAGAGTATTTCCTTGAGATTTAGAATACTTAGCAACTTTAGTTATAATGAAGGATCCAGATTGAGGATTCGGGGGCGCGCCGCCTTCATAAAAATTTAGTTATAGCCAAAACGTCAAATTTGTCTGTAATACCGAATACATTGTAGACTAACTCTGCAGTATTAAGCCAACGTAATTTTTTCACGAGGAAGGTACAGAACAACAAGTTTTTGAAAACAAAACTCAGAAGCCAGAGGTAGTTTCGTACAGGTCCAACAGCCTCGGACTGAATCAGATACAGGTACGTGAAGGTTTAGAAAATCCATTATGAGATTCAGTTGTAATCATGAAAAAAAGTTATTTCCACTAAATTACAACAGGAAAATTATTTGTCATGCATTTGTAAGTACAGTGTTTCAAGAGTCATATAGTACCTTATAAAGCTTCGTACAGTAAGCATTTAGATGTAGATCTCTTGCGGTTCAAGTAGTGACCAAAAACGTTAAAAATGTAGTTTACGGTTTTTCCCTTTGTTTGGTGTAAGTTGGTGTAATTGGTGTAAAACGACAAAATGTATTAAATTAATAAAACATTTATATTCATATTTACGGATTACTAACAGAAAATTATATATTTCGTATTTAATATATATAATATATGCGACCTTAATAATATTCCTTTATAAAAGTTATAAATATTTGTTTACCTTAATGAATTTGCGATATTTTTTTTATTCATTCCATACAATAGCGTTTTCCTCCACTTTTAAAGACAGTTAAATTAAATATCGGTATGGAGAACCATATATGACTTCCATATTCTAAGATTTATATTTAAAATCATTTTCGAAATGAAACATTACCATAGAAACTACTTCTTTCTACTTACTGCTTCAGCCTTAACCACAGTACTGTGGTCACTAACGTATACCACCTCACGTTATCGCATTCGATTTACACTGATGATGGAAGTCGATGGCATTGCCGAGACGCCTGGTTTTGTAGAAAACATTGGACTACGGCCAAATATCCCGGGAAGGAATTTTAACAAAAACTATTTCTTTGTTGCCGATAACGTTGTACACATATATATTGTAGCATGAGAGATAATCCACTAAATCATAATTCCAATCTGATCATAATTCAATATAAATTACGTTAAATAAAAAGAAAATTCAAATGAAAATAATTAAATGTCGAAGTAAAATACCACCATAAAAGGAAAAAATAAAATTTAATCATCATAATGCAACAAAAATGTATCAAGAAAAATAAATCCTACAAAACTAAAATAAAATCAGGATAATACCCAGGAAGGATAGGAGCAGGTAAAGAAGATACCCCGAACAAACCAACGAACCATAAAATCAGATTACCTTGGAGAACCCAAGATGGAAGAATTGTGAAGAGAAGAAAATGTAGAATGGGAAGAACTACAAGATATACCCAAGGGGAAAACAAATTACAAAAAATAACAAACCCCAAAAAATATTAAATGTCACCCATAAAAGTATAACAACCCAAAACCTCATATAAAAATGTAAAATGGTTATAAACAAAAGTATTTAGGGTAGTAAATAGAAGTGCACCCACTAAAGTTATTGAGTAATGAAATAAACAAATCTTCATTATCCCTTATAATTAAGATTTTGGTCTTAGAGTATTGTAAAACTCAAGTGTAAATAAGAACCAAAAATATAAGTGAACCAGTGCAAGTTATTTCACAATACTGAATAAACTTCAAGTATAAGTGTAACTGATATTTCAACTATGTACAATTAAACTACTTTAATGTTTGCTATAAATACAAATATAAAATGTTAGGAAGTATTCTTATGAAAACATTACTAATGTTTCAAGCATGATGCCACTTTTTATAAAAAAAAACATTCTTTAAAATGTGAATGATAAAGAGAGCAGGTGAGGAATAAATACAGTGACAAGGGGATTAAAATGTAATAATAAAAAATAAACAGAAAGGACTGTAACCAAATTAAATTTAAGGAAAATAAAATTAAATGGCTGATTATGTTTGTGTTAAAGCCTATGAACACCATATTTCAAGGTGGTGTATAGAATAAGATTCATTATTATTATATTTATGTTTATTATGGCTACAGTGTTAGTACAGACTAAAAAGTCTCAGTATGAATACAATACTATTTTATAAAATGTTTGTTATGTGTTATTAGTAATAATTGAAACTAAAATGTCAGACTTTAAAGACCAATAATTAACTTTAAATATTGTTTGTGTATTATGAGCATGAATACAATGCTACATGTTCCAATAGTTATTTAAGGAGATTGTATGTAATATTACATTAACTTCAGAAAGTCAGAAGGGATATAGACATAGTATTATTCAAAAAACAGTATATGTAAAACCATAAAATCTAGGCCAAATAGGAAATTCCAATAACATTATAATGGTGTAATTAAGTTAAAATAAACCAAGTAAATTGATGAGAGTTATATAAGGTGAATCAATCACCAAATACTGTAACTAAAGGTATACTTTAAAGGAATAATATAAAAAGATGTATAAAATTATTCAAAAATTGCAAATGGAATACCTAACAATTTTAGAGGGGGAATCAGAAATTCATTAATTATATTTAAAAGGATGATCAATTGATAAATTTACAATAAATTGAGGAACGATAAACATTTATATGAATCTGAGATTTATTATCATCATAATTATAACACATAAAATGGCTAAATTTTGGACAAGGACAGGAAACAGAATATTGAGCCCACTTTTCCAAAATGACAGAAATATAGCAATTTTGATAAAAAACTTTATAAAGATGGATTATTGAATATCAAATTAAGCAGAAGGAGTTAAAGAAACCGATTATGTATTTGCTATTACATGAAATTAATTAATAACCAAAATATATTCTATGATATAATGTACTTTAATTGAGTGCATCGGAAGTGAATAAAACTTAAACAATACTTTTCTAATATTAAATCGGCTAAGAGATTTCAGAAACGAAGGAAGTAAAACAGTTCTTAATTAACATTCAGAGTGTACGGGTGAATTAAGCTCGTGCTAATAACAGTATACCGGAACGATTAATGGCGGATAACAGTTAAAACATAGCCTACTATAAAATTTGAGAATTTAGACAAAACACTTTTAAACGATAAATGCAGTGAAAATAACAACTACACAAATAGAAACCAGTGAATACACCACACAAACTAGTGAACTAACAACTCGAACCACTAACACTAATAATTTCCAGACAACTGAAACGAACCTTTTCAACACCATATCTAAAAATATAAAACGCAAATTTTCTCGAGTGAACAACAGAACAGTGAACGAGTGATAATCCAACAACACCAGAAACATTATTCAATATTGCGGAGACAAGGAAGCAACTGTGAAGGCATCTTTATTTAAAGAAAATCCAGCCACACCATTCTCGTTTTACTTAGTCAACGAGGCGAGCGGCCATGATGGTTCCCAGCATGCAAAGCGCCTACAAGGAATAAGATTCGTCTCCACCGCCAATTGGTCTGAGTTTTTACTTAATAAACATTATATATATCATAACTAACTTTGTAATTAACAACTATTAAGATTTTTTAATTGTAATGTTATACTTTCGAGCCTTGCCCCTTCTCTGACTATATAACATAACCGTTTAAAGAACCTTGCAAATATTATATCATATGACATATGTGTCAACACTCGATTCGCCCTGTGAAAGAGTCGAACAATATAACCTAATCGATTTTTAATCGATCTTTTTTCAATCATTGTTAATAAAACATAGTAATTCAACATTTTTGGTATTAAATTTATTTCTAAACAATAAATAGAGTTTAGTGAACAACATCAGCTGCAAGAAAGGCGACCATTACTCCAGTGAAAGTAATATATTGGAGAAAGAAGGAAAATCGCAAATCGATTAGTGAACGAGACAATCCAATTAACGCTGGATTTACTTACAGCAAACCACAAGTGATATAATTGCCAAAAATAACTTAAAGAAATTTAAATTTTCTACACGACCACATTACAAGAATTATTTATTAAAATATTGAACATTAAAAACCAAACATAAAAATTTTAAAAAAATTTTTAAAATTAAAATAAAATTTTTTTATTTTATTTTTTTTTGTACACGAACAGAAATTAATTATTTGTAACCACGTCTAGTTACAATATAAAAAATATGCATAAAATTAATGGCTTGTATAAGTTAATGATTGATCTCCATTTAGTAGTGCTCTAGTTTCCAAAGTTTTAATATTATGATGTCCGTAATTAAAACATCAGAGCAGGTTTAGTGTGTATGAGGGTACACCGTGGACAAAAATTTTCAACATTTCCTATTGAGCGTTGCTTAGAGTAAAGCTGCGAATCTACAGTGTACGTTTCACAGAACAAACACGCGGAAAAGAAGGAGCGCTCCGAAGTCACTCATGGACCCTCAGCATCTTGCAGAGGGTTCATTTCCTAAAGACGAAAAGTCTGTCTATGAATCGTTCCTCTGTAAACACGTGCAGTTACACTGCCCAGCGATCCACAAGAAGCAAATCGCTATCCACGCAGGACACTTTTTCGGCTTGCACGCGTTATGTTGGTATGGATTTCGGCACTTTCCATTTAAAAGCGTGCAAATGTAAGAAAATAAACATGAATGAGGCCAGAAATAACGCGAATTTTGTGTGTGTGTGTGTGTGTGTGTGTGTGTGTGTGTGTGTGTGTGTGTGTGTGTCTTCCCTGCCTTTTTATTGCGGTAGTCATAATAATAAAATGGAAATGTAAACATTACATAACTGAGATATGGTTGCCTGCCACGAACGATATATTTTCTCTCATACATGATTTACATTAAAATAAAAAAATTATAATTTTATTGCCTGACAACAAAATTATTTTATTTTTAACAATTACCATTGTTTGAAAAAGTTTAAATGAATTTTCAAGTACTTTACTGTTGTTAAAACGTAAAAGGTTGCAGGTAAACTACCCTTCCCCTTAACCGATCTTCACCAAAAGCAAAAGGCCTCGAGTTCTCTACAATTCATGGATGTATGCAAAACATTATTTGATTCTGTTTGAATTTGCGGCTGTTATCGTTTGCCATATAAAATAACCCTTGATAAAAAAACGTTGCTGGTAAACTACCCCTTCCCTTAACCGATGTTCACCAAAAACAATAGGTCTTGAGTACTCTACAAATCAGGGCTGTATGCAAAAAATTATTTGATTCTGTATGAATTTGCGGCTGTTATCGTTTGCCATAGAAAATACCCTTGTTAAAACATAAAACGTTGCTGGTAAACTACCCCTTTCCCTTAACCGATCTTCACCAAAAACAATAGGTCTTCAGAACTCTACAATGTAGGGCTGTATGCAAATAATCTTTTGATTCTGTTTGAATTTGCGGCTGGTATAGTTTACCATAGAAAATACCCTTGTTAAAACATAAAACGTTGCTGGTAAACTACCCCTTTCCCTTAACCGATCTTCACCAAAAACAATAGGCCTTGAGAACTCCATAATTCAGGGCTGTATGCGAAACTTTATTTGATTCTGTTTGAATTTGCGGCTGTTATCGTTTGCCAAAAAAAATTACCCTTGATAAAAAAAACCGTTCCTGGTAAACTACCCCTTTCCCTCAAATGATTTTCACCAAAAACAATAGGTCGTGAGTACTCTACAAATCAGGGCTGTACGCAAAAACTTATTTGATTCTGTTTGATTTTGCGGCAGTTATCGTTTGCCATAGAACAAAAATCTACAGACAGACACAGACAGAGAGACAGACAGACAGACACGCACACACACACTCACACACACACACACTTTTCGAAAAACGACTTTTTTTATATTTTGAGTGTAGTACAATCAGAATCTGCAATAATCTCGAACACGATTTTTTTTGCCATCACCATACTTCCATTTCCTTAGGAATATGGAAGTAAAAATTAACTCTGTAAAAATTTATAAACGATACTTTCGAGTTTTTTGTTGGTTCTGAGATATTTATTAATTAAAATAATTAATAAATAAATATTTATTTATCTCAAAGTTTTGTATTCAAGTACAGATATATAGTGGATATTGAAAGGTTTAATATATAAATTAATCACATTTTTGGTTATAACTACAGCCCGCCTGTTTTCTTTAGTGTGCGTGTTGAAAATTTCATTAAATGAAATGAATTAACTATGTAAGGCGGAGTGCAAAACACGTGCCATGCCCTTAAAGTTACAATTCACCCACTATGTATTGCTCGCGTTATCATCACTACTTCGCGTGTCACGAGAGCAGTATTTTGCTTGTTATTATCGCTACATTTATGAATAATTTAAAACTTCTTGACATACGCGTCTAAACAGACTGGCAGGTATGATTACAGAACGCATAATATTTGTTTCTCTGCAACCTAGTTTAACAGGTAAATGAAAAGGTGCAGAGTTTCCGAAACTTTTGTCGAACTCTTAACAAGGTCGTTACAGTTGATCATTTCAAAGTTACAACGAAAGACACAGTTTTACCACATTCGTAATTTCTATCTTAATTTTACATATTAAGCTAGAAGCTGAATATATTTTTAGTAAATAGTAGGCATATATCTTCAAGTTAATACACTGCAAGTAGGTTTATTTTTACCTGATGCACGTTTCACAGAAATTATTCTGTATCTTCAGAGGCTTGTTTGAATTGTAATTGAATGTTTCGCTTACAAAAAAATCGTCTTTTTTTTGTTTTATTTGGATTTGTTCTTTATTTGAAAATTATTATTATTGTGTTTGTAAATAGTAAGATTTGATTATAATATTATCGAAACATTAAATTACAATTCAAACAAACCTCCGAAATATAGAAACGTGCGTCAGGTGAAAATAAACCTTTCTCCAGTGAATTAATTTGAACATATTACATGGGAAACCTGCAGGGAACTCAACGAATTACAAAGGAATAATTTTTAGTAAATTTACATCGTAAACACTGCTAAAACGGGTGTTAGCAGGGCCGTTAGGCCGTGGTCTAATGCTACTTGTACCAGACGTTTGGCCTTTACCATGGAAGGTCATCTTCAGTGGAAAAATAGCGCTGCTGGTGTTCGCCAAATATCCCCGAATTTTGCCTCAGTACTGGAGTTATTTGACGAACACCGGCCACACTATTTTTCCAGTGAAGATGACCTGCGATGGTGAGGCCAAAATTCTGGTACAAGTACAATGAGGCCACGGACTACAGCCTGGCTAACACCCGTTCTAACTATGTTGACGACGGCTGCAAAAGCCTGAGATCAATGTAGAGTATAAAATTGTAATTCAGGGCTTCATGATTACCTTTTCTTTTGTTACAGGTAAGATGATGTACTAATCGAGTTAAATCTATCAACGTTTTGTCGGACTGTAAATTCATCCCCCATCGACTAATTACGTAAGTTTAACAGTGTCGACTATTTTGTGTAGGATCGCGCGTGTGTACGCACGCACGCATTTTTTCTCTAACTCGTAGTTAGGAGATTTGAAATTTCTTACAGTGAATATTCCCATAAAGACCGCTGAACTTCTAGCATATTTAGTGCCAAGGTAAATTTCTCTTCGATAAACAAGAACATTTCTGTTATAGAATTAACTAAACGTAGTTTTAAGTTATAATAGACATTAAAGGTACATTATAGTAGATTTGTAAGCCATTCATTTCGGTGTCAGATGTCACATGGAAGTCAGATGTAAAGTTATTAATAAATTCTTTCCAACATCCCCCCCCATCATTATGGAACAATTTTTCTTCAAAAACAAAATAATCCGTTACTCACTATTGACAAAATTTGTACAAAGACCATTAAGGTCATTACATTCATTAAAAACTAAACTCATTAACGCTCTTTAAGAAAAACACTCTTTACACAGTTAAAAAGAGTAGCAGTGGTAATCACCCATTCAGAAACCACTGCGTGGGCATCTCTATTATAGTTACAATAGTATATAGTTTACAATATTGTAGTTAATGTCGTTGGCGATGCACAAATGTAATGAAGACGTAATTAAAATAAGGTGGAACCATATGGAATATAATTTTTATAGCTCGTCTTGCATTAAATTATCGTATTTATTTCTGAATTGTATCCTTGCTTTTAGGAAGACATTTGTTGAAAATTCGAGTGCTCGCGATAAGGACCCGGTAAATATTCGGTGTTTATTATTACCCTCCACGTCATACCTCACTTCCATTGAACAAGTTATTAGTTCATATGTTACTTCTTGTTTTAAAATTTAAAAGCCAACTGCGGGACAGTTATTTGAATGTACACAGTAGATCATCCAAACTGTGAGAAGTTGGCACAGACAGTTGAAGATTTCTGGCCCTGTTTCAATCAATGAGAACAACAGCTTCATAAGCGTGTGGCTTTTCAAAGGAACCACTTGGAAGGGTATTATTTTGTAATTAATGTGTCCAGAAATAAATTTAATAATACATCTCAACACTTTTTACACAAAAGTTGCTAATTGCAACGTTTGTTAATTGCCAGACGTGAACTGATAACTGCCAAGAGGACTTTTCTGTGCTGACAATTTAAATCAACGACATATTATTAAACTAATAAATATTAATTATTTGTTACTTATTTATTTATTTTAATTTAAAACTAATAATGCTTTTTAAAAACAATAAAGAATATATAAATATATAGATTTTAAATTTACAAAGGTTGTAGTTATACTTTTTTCTATAGTTAGTACTTTTTTTTTGTATAGGCCATCTCAAGACCACATGCCAATTTCAATTCTTTATTCTTTGTTCTTTTCTTTTTCTCCAATATTCTTTCATCTTTTCACTGTGTCTCTTCTTCCTGTCTTCAATTAGTACTTTTATTATACGCCGTAGTACGATAATATAGGAAATATAGGCAACAAAATATTGGTTTAAAGGGTGCTTGTTAACATAAATATATAATCAATTTGGTAATATTTTAACTATGCGTTTTACGTCTAATAAAAAAGCGGCTTATAGTACTTTAAGTGTGAATTTAGGTATTAATAAGCACAGAAATATTACGTATGGTTATTTTGAAAGACTGATAAACAAGTTAGCAAAACACCTGACAGCCAAAGTAAATTGTAGATCTGCTCCAGGAATAATCTAATAATAGTAATAATAATAATAATAATAATAATAATAATAATGTAATAAATCATGTCTACAGTGTGATTATATCTATAATGTCTACAATAATTTCTTATCTTTAAATAAGTTTTATCTAAAACTTGTCTTCTTGATAAAAAAGTACAGTTTGCTTATTTTAAATGCGTTAATTGGAACCACACATAGTAGTAGACCCTACACTATTGAGAATATTGTAATAGTTAAACAAACAGGCGTACAATTTTATCTGCGCATACCAAACTTGTGAAAGTAACGAGAAACGAAAGTGTTTGTCAATGTGAAAAGTACACACTGCGTCCTCCTCCTCGCCGATAACAGTGGACGGGAACTCTCTCTGAGTCAGCACTTAGTTATCTGACAGTCTCCAGCCTTACTGTGATGAGTGGTCAGCCACTTAACGTGGGCCGACTGGTCAATAGTTAACATCAACCAAGCATCAGCACCTCCCGCCACCAGCTTCACTTTTCATTCATTGTTTCTCTTTAGGTACTTGACGTTTATGGGCGTTGAGCGCGCAGCTGACAATGGTTATTTGTTATTTGACAAAATCTTTTGTTAAATTTCGTATGCGCTAAAAATTTCCTTCCGTTGTGTGTCTAAAGATATTTTGCTATCCGTCCGTTCTATACCATATCCACAGATAAAGCAAACTCTTGCTGCACGAACCTGCATGGATGAAGGTAGCTAGTCTCTATCTTGTGAACACTTCCTCATTCGTTTGCAAAACGTCCTTCATGTTATAATTACTGGTAAATATAATTCTTTTTTCTTCAGCCCCTCCTAGATGGTCTTTAAGAAATGTTCCACTTACACCCGGTTGCAGAATTACCGATTTATTTATCTTCACGAACAATATTTCTCCGTCGGTAAACAAATGCAATAATTTTTTTAAACTGTTTTTAAAATACACTTAAAGAGAATTTAAACACTGAAACAAAAACATATTTTAATTAAGTATTAAAAGACTTGAAAACGTAATTGTATCTTTACGCAGATCAAAACAACTATCTTTTTTTGGCACTTTATACTATGAACAGTATTAGTAGATTACGAAGGATTCTTCGGTCTGTGGTCAGAAATACAGTGGTGCTTAGCACTGTGCCTACCGTCCGCGGCCGTAAAGCCTAGTAGCTTTTATAAATACTTATAAATAGTGTTGTCTAAGGTCAAATATAATTATGGCGTTATTGAATTCTGACCGCGTTTCTTAAAACAGTCCCTAAAGTGTTATTTACGCCGATAAGACAAAATTGTATTACACTAAGGTATTATTATAATGTTAACTGTTGTATAAATTGCCTTAACTGTTGTAATGTTTGCCTTAGTATAATAATGCATACCAGGTAGTGCACTACAACTCACAACCCGTATACAAACTACATTGAAAAGCGGCTCACACACAATCATTTTGTTGTGTAATTTTTATGTATCACGTCGGACTGACATGATGTGTTGCCTACACGGTCACATCGGTGTGCCGTCTGTCGACCACAGTCTTCTGTCGGAAGACTTCATTTTCGTTGTTCAGAAACAACAAAAACGTCCACCACTAACCAGACGGCTCTGTCAGACAGCGCATGCGCGGAAAGCTAGGCGTGAACGGACTGAAATGAGCTGACACACGATCATATCTAATTTAAGCAGCAAATAGCGTTTCAGATGTACCACGTCTGTTTGTTTACATCAGGATAAAGCTAAGAACGGAAACAGTATACATGATGACATGCGAAACTAACACACCGCATGATGCGCTTTCATCATTCTGTCAGTTGAGACATTTGGTGTGAGGTCACATCATTTTGTTCCTACACACGATCATTTCGGCGAGTAGACCGCTTAAGCTAAGAAAAAACTGTAAT
This sequence comes from Magicicada septendecula, assembly GCA_034769895.1. Classification (NCBI taxonomy): domain Eukaryota; kingdom Metazoa; phylum Arthropoda; class Insecta; order Hemiptera; family Cicadidae; genus Magicicada; species Magicicada septendecula. Next base: position 158,860,212 of record CM068367.1, read on the forward strand.
GACTGTTAATGGAACATAAAAACAAATTCTCGTAACATAGGTAATTCTCGTAACTTCTGTAAAAATTAAATCTAACCTAACCTACTGTTTTAGAATGGGGCCAGTATGATCTACTGTCATTACAGGTATGTTTAGACACGTAATGTTTTCTGCTTTTTCATAAGAATACCATGGGTACGAGCAAAGTACCCTCTGGAAGTTTCTCGTTCTTCAGGGTTGTGTCACTTTGCTGGCTATAACAAGGATTCAGACCGTTGAATATGCTATACCAGGTTGACAAAGTTTTGTCTTGGTTCACCTGTTAAATGTTGAAAATTCATGCCAGGCAAGTTACTAATACCGTTGCGGGAAACTTATAGATAAGAAATTATTGTGTTCCGTGGATAATGCATTCTTCGATGACTGCAGAAAAGTGGTCGGTATTCGGAGTGGTGGGTGTTCGGATGGACAGAGCGTACATAAAACGTAGTAAGAATTGTTTAAAGAAACAAGGTCGCGTTTTATAAAAGACCCTTCTTATGATTAATAGACCTACCGTTGAATAGAATGGGCCTATACTTACTTGTAGCTCGACTCATTCACACGTTATTTATCATTTCAGATATTGACAATCTTTATTTATTTACCCTTTATTTCATGCTCTACTATGTTAAAGGGAATTCCATTTATCCCACTACTTTTAACATTAATATTTACTCTATATTCTATTGCATAAATATTGGGCGTTCTGTGTGGAAAAAGTACGGTGCTATCATTTTCTAAATTACCAACAACTCCAAAACGAAAAAAAGAAAAATGGTAAAGTCAAGTGTTATATTTCATTTCCATCTGAATTCATACATGTAATTCTGAAATAGAAAATCAGCTTTGTTTACCCTTTATACCAAACAAGAGCGTCTACTTTTGTCCCATTCAACCACGTTGGGGTTGGTTTGTCTCTAGTTAGAGAGTCGCAATAAATCCCTCGTGGAACTAAGTACTTACCAATACAATTACGATAATGTATGTTGGAACAGAGAATTTGGGGCGTAAAAAAAGTTTCACAGACACCTCGTACTACGTCATCGTATCACCGTCAAGGGTCACAGCAGCCACAGAAATACCCACCACAGCCCGCCTTTGCACGCGTAGCAATACATTTCTTACAAATCACTTGCTCCAACGTAAACAGACACATTCGCTACTCTCTACATTTCTTATTTTAGATAGACTTATATTTATACTTATTTTCCGCGTGTGCATTCAATATATCCATTATTTATTGTATCTTGTATGTCATTTATCCATCTGTCTTTCTGTCTCTCTCTCTCTCTCTCTCTCTCTCTCTCTCTCTCTCTCTCTCTCTCTCTCTCTCTCTCTCTCTCTCTCTCCCAACCTTCTCTCTCTTTCTGTGTCTCTCCCTACAATTTTCGTCTTCCTTTATAACTTTTTATCTATCTTTACATGAGTTTTGTTAAAAACTTGTTTCAAAAGTTGAAGATTTATCGTATTATCCATAAAAAATGTTTGCAAACAAAGGACAAGAAAAAATAGAAACTAACCTGGAGTCTAAAATGGAAACTCCTACAGCGGTCTTCGCATCGGCTGCATCTTCCAAAGGAACTAACCGTGCTATATCAGGGATCTAAGCCTCCACCTGCCTTAGTAGGAAATTAAAGGCGGCTTTGGAATAGTACTAGCCATTTTCTATACATTGAAGGTAAACTCTGTCCAGGATCGTCTCTCTTATTGTAACAGCTAGTTGATAACTGCTCTCCCGCTTCACTTCGTTTTCAGTGAACAGTACGTCAATCACAATTCACGTCTTTAACTATTTGGACAATTTATTTCAAACGTGTCCTTTCACTGTAATTTTCCACTGTTATTTGTCCTTCAATATTTCCCTCTTTAGAAGCTCATTGTGCCAAAGGGTGTGCCTAAGTGCTAAGTTCTTTTTTTTCAGATGCTTTATGAAGCTTCTGCTCTCTTAAACTGTCTAAAAACTTAATCTTCTCATAAGCTCCTTAACCTATCTTTATCATTCTTCTATAACACCATAATTTGATGGCTAAGAGATTTTTTCCTTTCTCCCTGTTCTATCGTCAACGGTTCACGTATATACAAAGGAACGATTGGAACATAACGCGTTAACGAATTGTTACTGAACTTTAACCTAATATTCAAAATAAATCGATTCTTATTCTTATAACATTTATTCTTGTCAAGAATTGTAAGATTCAAATAGCCTAATACGTTGTCCCTTTTTATGAAGTTTGAAATTTCCGGGCTATTGGGCCGTGGTCGACTTCCTGTTCTTGATGACATTTGGTTTAATACACTAGAAATTGCGGCCACTCAACGTAGGTTTTCTTCACTAGTAAAAAATTAATAAATAGTTCGACAAGGGATGATAGGCCGAACGTTCCCCAAGTTGAGGAAGCAAGTTATTTCTTTCGCTTGACTTGGGGTATGTTCGGTCTACCATCCACTATCGAATCATTTTTTTCCTAGCCGAAACGTCTAGTGTATAAAGTAAAACAAAACCAGAAATAAGCTATCGACCACGGCTCGATTGCCTACAATTTAAAACTCTATAAATATTGACCCCGGTCTTGATAGCCTACATAACATGCTTAATCCTGTTTCTATTTTTCTCGAAAAATGTCCAAAGATGTGCGCCAGTCTATGAATGTGGTGTTTGTAAATTACAAATTAAAAAATGTTTCCTTTTTTATTACAGAATATAAGTTATTCGGTTGCATAATACTCTCTATGCTACCATGTATAAATACTGACCTGCACTGAGACGTACGTAACGCAATTATAGTCTCGTCCAATTTTCACTTTATTTTGAAAATGATGACTTGAATTTCTTGCACACAAAGATATGACAACAAACAGAACCGCAGGTCGCAGGTATGTGATTGTTGACATCTGCCCTGTGTGTACGTGTGTTTACTTTCAATTTAGCCCGTTCCTTGTTCAGAACGCTGCTCTGTTTTCGTTTTCTCAGACGTCCGCTAACTAATATCCCTGGACTGATATCAAAATTAACTCATTTATTTCATCTGTTTTTACTTTAACAATTGCCTGCTAGTTTCCTTATTTAAATTAACTTCAAATTTTATAATTTTTTTGTAAAGTAAAAAGTAAATAAATGTAGAATAAAATGTTTTATTTTAATAGAAAATTAATGCATAAAAATTAATTAATGGTTGTAACAGAACTTTGGGATAACCATTCTAGAACAATCAATGTTGGAAAAAATCTTGAGTCGTTTTGATTGCTGTTCAAGTTGATTCGTCATATTGTCAATCGATTCAGTGTCCTCTTGAACTCTTATATTGTAAACAAATATTTATATTACAAAATATCTTTTTATGAGAAACACTTTTGCGCATCTACCTGCACGCCGCGGGAGTTCCAAAAGATTGACTGTTAAAAAAACATGCAAATGATAAAATTGAAATTTTTCAATTAGTAATGAACCTTTATTACAACAAACAAGTAATATAATCAGAATTAAAAAAATATGACTATAAAGTGGGAAACAACTGTTTATTTTTTTATTTTTTTTTTATTGCATCCTTTTTTGGGTGTACCCACTGCAAGTAAATCTGCCGGCTCCAATGTTTCTGAGAATACATTAACAAAGAAAGTAAATAAAGATATAAATGTATTAAAACCAAAAAGCAGTACATTTTTTTCACATTCTTTATGAAAGACCTGCAATATATCTGAAGAACAAATAGCTGAAAGGCTGTCGACAATGTTTCCGTACAATCAATGTCCAGAGACGTACTGAACGTTGAAAGAAGAGTGGACTGTGAGCTGTGGAGACGGACGACTTAACAAGTATAGGGTTATGCAGACTAGACAGTTAAGGAAACTAAGAATGAGACTAGAATGTTGTTAACAGTTACTGAAACAACAAAAAAGCTAAATTTTAAGTTGAAAGAATAAATATAAGGGAAATAATTCACACATATAATAAACGTACACACGAGCGCGTACCTGTGTTACATCTTTCTGCATTTTATATTACTTTTAAAGTTGGACAAACGTATGAAAGTGCGCGTCGCGTATCTTCTTCTTTAGTAAATGGAATCTTTAAGATTATTTTTTTATATTGCTTTCCATTCAACGTGAAACACGACATATCAAATGATACAGCGGGTTACAAATATAAATGCTGCTTTGTTTTTATACAAATGTTTCATGAACATTACAACTATACACATAAAACTCAAAGTCTGAGGATTTATTTGTTTGTATTGAATACAAATCCACACCGTTGCACCGATTCCGACCAAATATTGGTGAAAAAGACTGTCTAACTTGGAATTTGATATTACTCCCCGTTCGCACGATTTAGGCCCATTTAATTATGCGTCCTGCGAATTTTCTACAAGTGCCGTCTTGCGCCTTCCTCGCTTCGGCATCTCTATCTCTGTCTCTTTCTGCCTCTCTTCGTACCATCATCCTATGTCGAGCGCACTTGCCCTCTACCTCCACCCGCTACCACACCGTTCGTGTAGGCCTTTCACGAGCATTCGGGACGCTTCTCCCACTTCTCTCTTCGCCACCAATATACCTCATTTCAAGTGAAAATGGGGGTCTATTTTTTCTCGATGCTCTGGGTTGAACAGGGAAAACAATTTAATTAATTTATTTCTACAGGAAATTCGGCGCAAAATGAAATTGCTCTTGCCGTGAATGATAGTAGTGACATGCTAGAACACTATCTGTATGCTCATAAATATCAAAATGCTCAAGATATGTTATTATGAAATCTAAAATATTTAAAAAATAAGAAGTGTAACATATGTAACTTAAAAATATAACTTAAATGCAACATAATGTAATAATGTAATTTGAAAATATTTTGAAAAATAAACGTAACTTAGGCTACAAAAACATGTGATTTTTCTTTCATACGATTACATTCCTCTCACCTCTCAGAAAATCTCAGTCCCTAACGAATCATGGCAATAAACGACCAAGTAATACCACAGGGTTAAAAATCTTTAAGTAGAAACAAAGATGCGCAGAGACACAAAAATAAAGATAATTTGACGAATAATAATCTTAAAAAATTGTCTTTCAAAAATGCCAATTAAAAGAAAACAATAAAGCGGGCGAAGCTAGTATGTAATATATGTACCGTATATTTGAAGGAAATGACAAACAAAAGTTTTTGTCAAATTAGAAAATGTGTAATGCGAGCAGACTATCTGGGAATTGTATGCAAACAACTCTGAGTCAGCAATTAGCTCTCTGAAAGGCCCAACGTACCTTTGAGTGGTTTACCACTTCACGTGGAGTCAACTGGTCAAGAGTTCACACTTTCAGTCAGTAGTCAGCCTTCTAGTTTCCCTACTCTATTTATTATACAACAAAACTTCAGTCTGTCTATGTTCATAATGTATTTAAAAATCTTCTAATTATAACCACTGTAGTCTCAACGGCTCTGATTTATAGCTGACAAGAGTGTAACGCATTCTTAAGTAACATAATTTAATTTAATACATACATTTAAGTCACAAAATAGCAGTTCGAATTATGGGATGTGTAATGTGTGCATATTTTCATTACATTCGTTATGCAATAAAACATCGGTGTTGCTATCAATTTACTATCGATGTTACTATCAATTTACTATCGATGTTACTATCCATCGATGTTACTGTTTGTTCCATTTTGTTCTTCTGTGTCGCCGTAACAGTATAAGTTAATAATGAGTGTCGTGCATTGTGTCTTGTATTTGATCTTTTGTTGGAAATCACACACTTCGTATTAAACATTGTAAAATGAAAATAGCCAACAGTTCGTTGATCATTGTACACTGTATAATTGCATCAAGCACTGTACAAAAATATTCTAAAGTTCTAAAGTGTCTACTACTTTTAAATAAAAGTAGCATTCTGTGCAGTCAGTAACACTAGATGTTGAGAAAAGGTACAATCCATAGTATACATTCACAAGCAATTATTAAGCTGCGTTTCCCTTGAAGGGAACTACATATATTGTAACATAACAAAATGTTACCTAACCTAAACGTATATTATCAGATTTTATAAGGACAGAACAATAATGTAAATAGGGAATATAGTAATAAGAATAAACAAGAAGAGAGGAGTCAAGAAAGAAGAATGAAGCAGAAGTACCACATGAAACAGTAAACACAAATACTGTTTGACACTACAACCAGACAATGACTAACTCAAACTGATGGACAGAGTAAATTTACATTAAGCTGTCAATCAAGTCAGTAGATAATATAAACAGAATATGATATGTAAATAAAAAGTGAATCAATAAGAATCTGAATACTGTGAAATCAGAATTAGCATTTTGCTGATAATAAATTTAACCATGACTAGTAAATTATGAATGCCAAAACTAAAATTAGCAATGGCTACAAAGTGAGAACAAAGATATATTTCAATATCAAATATACTTATGAGAAAGAAAAACCATTTGTATGAGGGAATCTTATACAAGTAAAGTACCTCAACAAATTACCGAATTGAGAACCAATAAATGTTGTTAAGGCAAAATTCCAGTTTAGACGGTATGTCTTAACAACGCCTAGACCAAGCAATAATCAGCGAGTTGATTATTAGGAGGTAACGTAAGTGTAAATTAAATACACAGAACAATTGTTATGCTCCAACGTAGCAAAAAACATTATTAAAATGATATATTTAATCATAATTCAATTGTTAAGTAGTAGAATAGAGCGAGTTAGTGTAAAACGAAATGTCATAGTAATAAGAATCGTTCATTACAATGTATAAAATTAAGGTGTATTTATAATGTTCAGTAATTGAAGGTCAGTACAGAGTTAATAGTGTTCGCACATAAACGTTTGAGTAATAAAATGCTATGTGAACACAAACAATATTAATCAAAGTGTAAAATCGTCGATTCATGTAAACAGACGACAACGCAAAATAGTGTACCCGAACATTGATTTTATAACAATGTCGGTAAAAGTGAAATTAATTCGGTATCAAGTGATATCAAATTAAAGAGGACGAAATAATCTTTAATTTGATGACGATATCGACCCAATCGCAACTGTATTAAGTGCGGGAAAGATGTTAGCATCAGTTACCAAATATGCATCAGAAATTTGTTTATTAATACCAACAACAATGAAAGCTATCTGTCACCTCAGAGTTTGACAGTTAAAAAACCGTTATTAACGGCTAACGAACAATACGTCATACTCATCACACCTGCCAGAACCAATCACAAAATTAGTTAGTAATTAACATTTTTGCCTAAGACCGATCGACGAGGAGAGTATATAAGAGGACGCAAACGATTCTCAACAGACATTTATCAACTTCATTCAGTGCAGAACGTGTGCCCGCCGTCTCAACATTTTTTAATAACCGATAGCGTCATCTCGAGAACACATCGACGGAAACCATTCGACAATAACCTACGATTACTTCAAATTATTCTACAGAAAACAATAGTGATTATGTGCAGTATTATTTCATTTTGTGCGGGAAATTAATGAACAGGAGTAATTAAAATAATATTATTCACGATCCATTAAGTTAGAAGAGGATCGAAATACTCTGTTCTTGTGCGTGTGCAGTGAAATAATGATAATCATTATAATCCGATTATCAAGGTTCTAAAATGAGTTTTAATTAAATAATTAAAACCAAAAGGTAACAGTGTAACCATTATTTCATTTTTTCTACGAGCGCTATAACCTGTACGTTTTTATACACTGATCTGTACTGACGCAAACCATAGAAACATTTCAAGATTACACCATGTCTCAATTTATTTGATGAATTTGTTATTAGTAATTAAACTGAATGTTAGTCATAAGTGTTCTCAATTTATAAATTTTGTAATTCATAAACCAGGCGTGACGAACGCATAACCTATCAAATAGGTTATTTTTATTTGTTTACGTTATAAAAGTAACGTCAAAACATTATTGATCAATTTTATATCAGCAAATTATTAGATATTGTGTAGGCATAACTTTCTTTTTCGTGTCTCAAAGAACTCACTTCTAAGATTTTAATAATATTAATGTTAAAAATAACCAACATCTGGACTTAGCCAGATTCGCCACCTGTGCTCTGAGCGAGCCTTATAAGGTATATAATAACTTATTTTCAATTGTACAACATTGTATGTTCTAATTATATTTGTTTTGAATTCTCTATAAAGGGTACGAATAAAACCCATTATTAACAGCATAACTCGACTTGATTTATTTCTAACTGATAGTTAAATATTTTATTTAGCAAACTCAAACAACCTTCAGTTGTGTTTAAATATTTTGGAATAGCATTGCCATAAAGGTAGTAAACAAGTATTTTAAATTTTTTTAATCATTCAGTGATTCTATTTGTGGGTTTTACACGGGATTTTCCCTAAATAAATCCGTGTGGCGCCCACTAACAAACAAGGCAATCTAACCTTGCAACTAAAGTAAGTTGGTGTTTGTAAACTGAGTTGACAGCTTATAATAGAACTTCTAGAAAACACGACCAGGTACGTGAAAGTATATTTTGTTTATTATATTGTCCAGACATTACGAGACGTAACGTACTTAGACTATCAGCAACCTGGAGGAGAAGTTTCACAGCCAGTATCAACAAGACGACCATCATCATCAAGCGACCAACTATTGTACTTTACTTTTAAACCTAAGCAAAATTAGTATTTAATTATTATCAACCCAACTATTTTATTTGTTTCACATAAGGGAATTCTTTTCAGACAAGTATAATTACACAATTGTAAACACACTGTGAGTAACCTCGAATGTTACATTTTAAATCGCTTTACAAAATTAGTAACCTTCAACAACTACAAACTCTAAATAATATTTTAAACATAAACATAATTTTAAATAACAACAGCAACACTTTTATTTTATTACAAACTAACGCATACACCGTGTGGCAGATTTATACACACCGTATTTCGTTTGGTTACAAATTGGCTAGCCCAATAGTGTGGCTTTTAAACGTAATTAAAACTTTATTTTAAAAACAATTAACTCAGAGTTTTGATTCGTCAGGTTACAATATGCATGGGCATAGTTCACCTTTGGGTGACAAAATATGTTTTTTTTTGTACACTTCTGGTGTTGCAAAAGTTTCGTAGCGTTCGATCATTAAGTAAACAAAATTCAAACTGTTTCTGTTGACATTTCGGCAGAATTTCTTACCATCATCACAACCAGGAAATAGTTTATTGAAATAATTTATACAAATTTAATGACTGTTAATGTTTACGGTCTTTTATAATTATATCTTATTAATATAACACAGAATATACATATGTTCATTGTATATACATATTCACATAAGTTACTCGTTATACTTCGATTATTTCATAAAGAATAGCAAATACATACTTTACATTAATCTCAAAACAGAACTATGTCACTATAAAAAAAGAACTGACACTTAACCGACCTTTGCTACTGTCTAGTCAAGGTCACGCTTAACGCAAAGGTATTGTCATATGACGATCGCAAAGAGAGATGTGATCACGAATTTTTGAATAAGAGATTAGCAGGGGCCAATTACAAATAGCGTACACAAATACTAGGGTAGATGAGAATATAGAAATAGAGTACGTTTCTATGAAACTTGTCCTCAGGCTTTCACGGCCGGTGTCAGTTGTAAGATTAAAGATATCCGGGGCTGTTTGGCCGTAGTCCATGGTTTATTTCCAAACCGAACGTTTCGGCAGCTCCAATGGCTGCCATCATCAGTGGAATAATAAAATCCTGAACGTAGGGTGTTCACGTACAGGCCCACAGTACTGTGGTATAGGCCCACGTGATGTGGTATAGGCTCAGTTTATATGAAACTGACAAAGAATTTGAGGATCTCTACTTCTCCTCAACCCAGAGTTTGGTGGGTTTGCAATATTTTTCTCTTCCGAAGATAGTCTCCTAAATATTACATACTTCCTTCTTCATTTCATTTCATCCAAATGCTTCTGTCCAGGCCTTTCCCTTAGACTATGTCCCCGAGGAATTCCCTCGATCAGAGTGGTAACCCAGTTTGCATGGCGTAGCCGGTTTCAAAATTAAGAATATGTACTTAGAACAAATAACGGCCAAATCATTTAATAATTACTCGGGGTCACTAGAGAAAGAGTAACTGGAACATTTATGATTTGTTTCCTAGCTAATTTTGAAGAAATATATTGTGTCTCACAGAAAAAAATTCTACGCTTACTATAATACGAACAGCCTTTTCTGGCTGTGCAGTGTTTTAACAAAAGAGTACGCAATAAATCAAGGGCAACTGCCGGAAGTATCAAAACGTTTTTACATAAAATTATGCTGACAAACGTAAAAGGGAGGTCACTGGGAGGATAAGGCGACTTCATATCCCCCCTACACTACGCCGTAATTCTTAATGCATCTCACGCCCCTATAATTTCCTCATTTTATGGAAGCTGACTTCGTTTCCTCGGTTACACGGCATTTGCATTAAGCTAGTTTTCCGGAACATATCATCTGCTAATAATAAAAATAGTAATAATAATATAATCGCCTTTGATAAAGATAATTTTGTACAAACATGTTTTAAGTCTAAAGGCTAATTGGCTAATGTAATGTTCTGTTCGCCTCTATCATTAGGAAGCATTACTTCCAGCTTCACTAGGACTATAATATTCTAGGCGCCAAACGAATACAAGAGGCCTGTAAAGCAAAATACATTCATTTTGTCCTCATCTCACCCATCTTTTATTCTTGCCTCCACTGTGCATTTACTACTTCTTTCTTCTATGCTGTTTTCGCCTTTATTTTTACATGTCATGAAAAATTGATTTAGGAAGTACGGGAATGTGCACTTTAGCTTGATAACCCGCGTAGAGAAGACTTTTGATACAATAAATAAGAAGACTTTCGAATGTGCTAAGAACAAAAGGAAGAAGTAAAAATCTTTCAGCGTTACAATCAGACAAGATTTTCTACCCATCGATTACCCCTATTACGCTAAGTAACCCCAACCCTCCAAGACTAGGTAACAAAAGTCTTCGGCGGCGTGGGGAGGCAAGCAGACGAGAGAATGGAGTCTGCTAGGTTATTCCGGGGGAGGACCCTAGATTCTGGTTTGGCATAATACTACACTTCGCAGCAAAAAAGTATGCTGTTGGCTTTAAGTAGACCAACGGTGTGACGTTAAAAAAAATATGATCATTGTCTTCGTTTATGACGGCGACTGATCAGTTGAGCATCTCCGGCTTAGATGAATAATTTTCAGAGCAAACGAAGGTAGCATTATAAATACATTATATTTTATGTTTCATAATAAATTTTTCTAACTCCATTTTTTAACGTGATTATTTTCTTTTTTCCTTTATCTCCAATTCTATTATTCTATAATATTCTGTTTCAAAATTTATTTTTCAGTATTTCAATATTTAAAGTATTTGTGTAGCTTGTTTCTCGTTCTGTTTGGAGAAAGAAACATTGTAATTAGCACCTGAAAGTGACTAAAATTGTACTGTAAAAATTATTTTACTTCACTAAATTTCAAGTAATGCAAAGAGTATTTCCAACCGGTTAGAATAATACACTGAATATGACTCATTTAGGTTAAACACGGAAAGTTGAAAGTTGGAACTAGACACAACAATACCGCAGTCAGCTTGCCACTTTCCGTCAATTAAAGTTCATGCAGACATTGCAGACTACAAAGGGAAGTTAAACTTCTCTTGTAACCGTTTCATCCTGTTCCAAGTCGAAACGAGAGACTGCACACCTTGATACAGAAACTAAATTCTCTCGTTGGCCACCTCTCTCGTTTTCCCACACCTCTCAGCGTCTATAAGACACCTATATTTATATCGTATTAAATGTCAATTGCTAACGTTTTCGGAATTTTATACAGTTATTGGCAGTGCATCTTCAATAGTTACCGGTACAGTGAACGATGAGTTCAGAGTTTCTATTCGTCTTGTTATTCTAACGCTTCCGCTTAGCTATTAGTCCCCTCTCTAACCAAATTGTCTTCTATCTTATTTATTTACGTACACTACAAATTAATTATCAAACGGATGTAATAAGAATGTATATAGTAACAACAGTATTGTAGCCTGATCTGAAAGCTTAAAGATTGTTAAATATTCAGCGTGAGACAGGACTACAACTTCTGACAGGCTTACTGTCAACATAAAGAGCAGTTCAACTCTCATAGTAAATATTCTATTCCGGGCTACATTTAACACAGTACAACTTTACGAAGACAGATATCGATTATTCAGTGAATTCCCTTTCCATATTTCTTTTTATCTACATTCAGAATGAATTGTAATTTTTTTACAATCATGCACCCAAAGGACATCATTTCAAGTACTAATTACTTGTTATTTCATAAGTTCGACAAAAAAAAAATTGTCACGTTCAAAAATGTATGTGACCAACCTTATAAAATACATACAGTTAACATTCTAATGTTTACCTGTAATATAATTTTGTATTATTATTACGCCTTTTAGATGTGTTTGTTAGTAGTAGTAACGAATAGTACGGTAGTAAGACTGTCAAAACGTGTAAACGTATTAGGGTGAAGCACTTTCAGTAGTCTCATACAATTTGATATGAGCGCCAGTAATAAGAAAATTAAAATTAAATGGTCATGTTGGAATCTGCGCTTATGTTGGAATCTACTTAAATCTGCGCTTATGATGATGACGAGGTAATAATTTCCAGGATTAGAACATCTTTGAAGGATATGTTGGAAAACTGAAACACGTAAGAAGGGAATTAGAATGAATGAAAGTAAAAGTAAATACATGCAATTTAGCCGAAGAAATATTGATAATATTGACTTTACTGCTGCTAAGTATACATTCAGTTATGTTACTGTTTTTACTCACTTAGGAACTGAAATTAACAAGGCCAACATTATGGCTACTGAAATTAAATCACGTATACAAAAGGCCAGTCGCTGCTACTACGTATGGAAAAATTGACATCTAAACTGAAGATCGGAAAATAAAGTTGACATACAAAACTTAAAAATGGTAATATTAACTTGTGGTAGTAAGGACTAGGCCAGAACAGATAACGGCGAACACCTACTTCGAAGATTTGAACGAAAGGTGATAAGAAAGATATGTTAACTAATAAAAAATGTTGATGGCACTTGGATCCTCGACCATGAACTCAACCAAGTTATAGGAGGAGCTAACTTAGCGATAGGAAACTATGAAGGGATAAGGATAACGTGGAGAAAGATCTGAAGGAGGCTGGAGTACAAAACTGGAGAGGAATGGCCAAGGAAAAGATAGAAGAATGGAGAAGGATTTTTGAGAAAGCAAAAACCTACAAGTGGTTGTAACTGGTAATTGAAACAGAATAAGATTAAGCAAATTCCGGTTTGAAATAAACACTAGAAGAGTATGATTAGGTATATTTCAATTAACGTTCTTAATCATGCTACCATAATCTGTTTTCCTCCTCTGGCGTTACAGCCCCACGTGAGCCTTGGCTTTCTCTATAACATGTCACCACAGGCTACAGCATCATTCAATTCCGAACATCCAGCTCCCTTAAATCATCGTGAAGCCCAATTTACTGACCTTAATTTGACATTACCTATTTTTCTTCCACCACCTAGCTGTCCAATCATGATTTTCCTTTCTGGCTCGCTCTGTTGTATATATATGCATCCACGTAAACCATATTGATTCTAGGACGCTGGAAGTTCTTTACGTATTTTCCATAATTCATGATTCACCACAGCTTGTTTTCACAAGTATCTCTTGGATTACCCCTGAAGGCCTTCTTTTAAAATTCGTTAGTGTGGTTGTCAATGTTTTTTGACATTGTTCAGGTCTCAGACAAAAAATTAAAATGAGATTCCAGGATTTTTTAGATAACAAATTTTGCATTCATTATTTAAAAGCCTACTTTTAAAATGATTTAAAAGATCTTGGTAAACCATATTTGTTGCCACATCCTCCGATACATTATTTTCCATGGTTACTGTAGTTTACAGATAGACTAACATGAATCTCGTGGATTCATGCTAAAGGAAAAACGTTGCCAAGTATTTAGATATCTGATATAAGATACTTAAATTTTTATGACGAATTATTTAATAATAATCTTTTTTATAATATATCTGAGTAGTATGGGTGTTTATAGTTACATTTTACGTTAAGATTGGGTTTTTTATATTTAATGGGAAAGCCTTAATTTTTAACAAAATCTCTGTAGTCTTCACTGTAATAAATTGTACAGCAGAGAACCGTAAATCATGAGCGGACTATGCATATGTAGTGAACGAAGCACTTTTGAATACAATTATGTTAATTTTCAGTTCAGGGGTGAGACAGGGTGGGGTGTGGAGAAAGGTGTAGAAGTAAATGGAGAGGGTACTATACAGCAAGAACGAGAGAGAGTGAGAGAGAGAGTGAGAGAGTGAGAGAGGGAGAGGGAGAGAGAGAGAGAGAGAGAGAGAGAGAGAGAGAGAGAGAGAGAGAGAGAGAGAGAGAGAGAGAGAGACTTGCGGAAGTCTTCACCGTGCCGTTTTGGTGTGGATTCACCACCAGTATCCTAACACCCCTGTGTAATTTCACAGTACTCGCTTCCCTTCTTGTTCTCATTTCGTTTCAGGAAATTCTCGCGAATCAACAAAAACCACTGTCACCACCGTCACTACCGCCCTAGCGTCCTTTTGATGGTACTGTAATTTATTGCTGTCCCCGACCTCAAACAATGAACGCTGATGTTGTAGAAATATTAATTTCCACAATTATATTTTTGTTAATTAGATTTATTAAGATTGTAAACCAAACTTTTTGTTTATGTCCTTAAAAACAAAAAGAAGATGAGCTGTTAAGCTACAATTACTGAGAGCAAACATTTAATTTTAATATCTTTAATTAATCAACGTTTGTTTAGGTTCATAATAAACATAAAATATAATATTTTTGAAACTTCTGTCGCGTTAATATTAAATAATTTCTCAATGTAAAGAATTTCATAAGGTAACAAAAAGTTATAAAACGAAACCACTCTCTGAATAAAACGTATTTAATTAACTAAGATAAGAGATCAATTGTAATCTTTGTAACTAGCCATGATTAACGCAGAAAACCGTTATAAAATATTCTTGCATCATAAACAATTTATTTTTTAAGTTGTTTGCATTTAGTAAAAATGAACCAATTTTTATAATATTTTGTTGGATATAGGAAACAACGTTACTCAATAGTCTACATTCAGATACGTACAGGTAGTAATTTCTGTAAAAAAATTCAATTAAGGGAATGCAAGCTATACTTTTTTCTATTTTTACGAAAGCAGGTCTCACGGATCGTATTATTCATTGGAAACACAATAACAGACACCAATGAAGTTACTAATTACAAACGTTAATTACACACAAACGGCATTTATAAATCAACCAAGCACTCTTATAGAATAATTTAATTTGTTCAACACAAAAAATAAATGTCATCCTATTACAGTTTTTCACTAACTAATACAACGATCACTTCCCACTAAACCGGCACAGTAACTAAAACTCCCCACTCTCGCCAGATCTAAACTGAACTGAGCTGACTGCCGCTGGATGCTTGTATTTATAGGCCTATTCCGCAGAGTTTTCAGAATAATCTGTCACTTTCCAGATGACACGTCGAGCAAATTGTGTGTTACAGGCGTTCTGGAATCCGCTAGAAACAGTGGCAATGTCTGACGTTGAACAACCTGCGCCGACTGGTGCGGTCTGGAACAGCTTCGATTGTTGTCGCAGCTAAGTGACACGTAATTGTCTTTCGTAGCACTATCGATTAGACATTGTCTGCTTACTTCTACCCCGTCCAAATATGCTTCCCTCGTGTAATATTGTTTATAATACATATAACAGTTGGCAATATTCTTAGCATTTAAAAACTAATACGGTATATGTAAAATGTAAGTACAATATACAAGGTAGATTAAAAATGCTCCCGGAATTTAAAGTTTATTTCACAAAAACTGTAGACATTAAAATATTTACATGTATTTTCTTTAAAGCAGTAACCACCTGCATACTACATACCGTTTGTAAAGTTTTTGGAAACACTCCTAGGACGTATTGTTACATGCCTTCAGCTGCTTCGTCGCTTCGACGATAACGTTATCGGCGTCCTTGTACCTTTCCACTTTTTAGTGACGATTTCAGTAGAGGAAACGGGTAAAAATCGGCTGCTGGTAAGTCAGAAAGATTTGGTGGATGTTCAAGAATTGTCACGTTGTAGCGTGCAAGGTTGACAATGATTGATTGATGTGCTGGCTGATGTGCTTCAGGTTGCTTCTTCTAAACGCTTCCCATTGATGACGAAGGATATCGACATACATTTCCTTGTTCACTGTTTGGGCTTGTAAAATAAATTTATAATGGACAATTCCCTGCGAATAAAAAAAATAAACCTTACGCTTTTCTTTACACTTCTCCAAACGAGACTTCTGTGTCTGAGGTGACGAATTTAATTTCCATTCCGACGGCTGGTGGTCTGCCTGTGGATCGTACAAAACGAATGACGTCTTCTCCGCTGTGTTTAAACATTTCTTAAAATTTGTATTTTGATGTGCTCTAGTGATAAGTTTACCTACCAGTGTAATTCCTGTTTCTGTCTGATCTGGAGACAGCATTTTTCGAACAATGTGTTAGCAAATACGATGCGTTTCCATATAATCATAGAGAATATTGTGACAACTTGCATCTAATATTCCTATTTCTGATGCTACTTCCTCAATATATTCCTTCTGTCGCTTCGAATAATCCATTGAACAGGCTCAACAGTTTCGTCGTTTGTTGAAGGAGACGGGCGTCCACTGCCAACATTATTGTCAACACGGAAACGCTTGTGCAACACACACACATGTGTGTTCTTTGCCAATTAATAAAAAATTACATTACTGCTTCTGATGGTGATTTTTTAAACAAAACGCAAAAGTCTGATGTTTCTTCGCTCCCTAATTAGAGACATTATAGTTGCGGCGGCGTCACATGTACGTTGAAGAACGCACAGCTGTGCCATTGTGGCGTATTGTGGGTTAGGAAGGATGAGCAGGTGGACCGGCCATATTGTGACGTCATGAGGACTGCCAACTTATGAAATAATAATTTCCCAGACGTGATTATTATTTTAAACATAAGGCACTTATTCAGAGAACTTTTTGAAGATTCCCCTTATATTTGTAATATACACGTACAATTTTATTATTTCTATAAATACGTCAACATTTAAAAACTTTTTGCGATTCACTGCTATTTAAAATTTTGTTAAAATACTGCTACATCGGCCAGCTATACTAAAATTTTTACAGGAGGGGGATTGACGTTTGCAATGATGTCATCACCATGTTGCCACTTCGTAACCACGTGTTTCTGTTTGAAACACGCGTAAGTTTCGTTACTGCATTCGCTCAAAACATACTTCGCACAGACAAAATAAATCCAGTAGGCCTACGCGCAGACTAAATATGTTTTCCCCTACTTAAAAACGAATATTTGTTTAGTTGTGACTACAGATAATTCATAAACTAAAAATGTGAATTCTTACGAGAATAATAAACTAGAAGTTAATTAACTTCATTGTTTTTTTTAATTAACTTCACATGTTCAGTATCTTTAATTTTTTGATTTAACGATAAATGTGATAATGTGCAGTCGTCAATCAACTTAGTGTATAAATATGTGTAAATAAAGTAAAAATTAACAATAATAAAAAATATAAGGCAGCATAATAAGGGTCAATGTTTTGTTTTTATTACTTTTACCATAAAAACAAAACTGAAAATAAAATTATTATTACCTCTCTGTAGTTTTCCGCCTGTGCCGTTAATCTAAAGGTGTTACACCACTTATGTCGCTACCAGAATCACTCGAGTCACTGGATTCTGTCCCCAAATTTATTACCAGTTGTTACACGGCGTCTTCTAATATTCCTTCGTTGCTCCATGCTTCGTCAATCACTTTCTTTGTATGCATCACTGTTTTTCCCCAATCGTCTGCAGTAACATTCGTAATACCCTCGCGTATCAATTTTTCTACTTCAGTTCCTGTAAAAGTGTTATTATTTCTTGCTACATATCCCTTTACTTGTGCTCAAATTAACTCAATGGGGTTAAAATGACAAAGATACGGTGGTAATCTTATTACTTTATGGCCATGTTCTTGCGCTACTTTGTCAATTACGTATTCCGGAAATCGGTGTTTACAACCTGACACCAGCTCCAACAGCTCTGCTTTTTTCATGCTAACAGTGGTAGAAATGTGATGTAGTTCATGAAGCCAGTAAATAATTTCTTCTTTACGTGTAGCTAATGTTTGGCGCTTTGTCGTACATAGCCGAGTGATAAGGGGCGTAATCCTTTACAATAGTTGACGGCACTGTGAGGTTTTTTAATAACGAGTCTGTGAACCACTTGGTAAAGTTTTCAGAGTTCATTTCTTCGTGGAAGTCACTCGTTTTCTTTGACTTTAAGGCATAAAAACAGATAGGTATGAAACCTTTTGATGTCCCAGCATGTACAATAATATATCTACCCCCTCGTCCTAAAGGTATTTTCATTGTTTCTTCCACAGTATCATCTGTCCAGCCTTTTCGTAAACTGTGACCTATATTTACCCATGTTTCGTCTAACCAGACTATGTCTTCAATAGATTTAGTTTGAATTTCTCGTAGAAATCTACAATGTAAAGCAACTACACTTTCACTTTCCATAAGAACTTTTCTGCCCAAAATGTTTGTAAACTTAAAACCGATATTTTGCATTACTTTCCTAACAGATGATTTACTACCGGCAAAAAGATCTGCTGCTGTTGTTGTTGTTGTAGTAGTAGTAGTAGTAGTAGTAGTAGTACTAGTAGTAGTAGTAGTAGTAGTAGTAGTAGTAGTAGTAGTAGTAGTAGTAGTAGTAGTAGTAGTAGTAGTAGTAGTAGTAGTAGTAGTAGTTGTTATTGTTGTTGTTGTTGTTCTTCTTCTTCTTCTTCTGCTACTACTACTACTAGCATAGTATTATTATATTTGAAGATATTCCCTTGTATGGACTTTACCTAACTAAATGTACATATAGTCTGGGTATAAGTTCCTTATTGTTGTCTAATCGTGTTTATTTGTTACAGGTAAGTTTCACCCAGTTTCAGTGTTGCCTCAGTGTTGGGTAGAGGGACGCAGGAAAGTATTTTGTGAGTTACTTGCTCTTATAAACGTATAGCTTATAAATAATATATGTGTTATGAACATCGGTGGATTATCGATATCGATATACCGGGACATGTATCATATTGATAGACTTGTGTGTGTGTGTGTGTGTGTGTGTGTGTGTGTGTGTGTGTGTGTGTGACTTCTTTCTGCTTTCTTAATATCGGTGTTGCTGAATATATGTTTACTCAAACGTTAGCAAAAAGTTACAATCTTGCGACTAGCAAAACATTTTATTTTAAGTTAATTTCATGTTTTTCTACGTGGAATAGAAACATATCGTTTTATTTTTGTGTAACTAATATGAGCAAAAAAATATAAGCGCAAATATTTGTAATCTCATATGCGTATAAATGAAAACAGATTACCATGGGTGTACAAGAATTTGATTAATATTAGTGTAAAAAACTATCTAACGTAGGTTTTTATTCCCAAAGATGTATGTAGTTTCATATATTATTGAATCCCCACGATAAATACGTATATCACAGATGTAGTACTTTGCCATACCACGTGGTTTAATTTGGATTTCTACTGTGGGCAAATATCATTTGCTGTTTTAAATCTGAGTTTGCTGACGTTTTGACAGCACTTCTTCCTTCAAAGCGATGTCAAACCAGCGAGTGGTATTACTAACCACTAATGCGCATAAACGTAGCCGTTCGGAGACGGTATAGAAACTGTAGGCTTCATACAGACGTAAACGATTGTGAGAACGCAGCCAATATAAAAAGACAACCTTCACTATAACTCATACGTCCAAACCACACACGAAACGATTATATCAGTGTTAATTGAGTTTAAAAATAACTTCAAGCTTACAAAGAATTTAACATTAACAAGAAAGTCATTAACGACAAAGTAATTTGTAATTACTCACTTTTAGATAGTATGACTACACAAATTCCTGTTTCTTGTGTGATTTAGATCTGCGATTAAGCAGATTTATATCGGAATTAAGATCACAGCTGTCAGTAAAAGAAAACATTCACAACTCAAATTAGGGTTATTCATGTTTTAAACTGGATCAAAGTTACATATTAATCTTGAAATATTTTTATGTAAACCATAAGTTTTTAGGCGTAAATTTAAGGGACATTGTCACTTCCATGGCTTAATCCCTTTTAAAATTTTCTCAAATCGATTTTGGTCCTGTTGGTGTTATAAATGGCTATACGCTTCTTTCTAATGGATGTCGAAGCCATGTCTGATTTTTAATAACCTCTTTGAGTTAGTATCGATAGTGCACTTCTAACAAGAAAATATCTACAATTCAATTTGTCAGGAAACATCTTTTTTCCAATTAAAATACAATTTCCACATTCGTATTAAAACAGTATTCATCTATTCTGATAAAAGTAGCATACTGTTCCCCTACTATTATCCTGGATTGTAAAATACTTCATATTATATAAAAGTAGCAAAACAACCTTGATGAATGCAAGGAGAGTATTGCACGGAGGAATGAGGCTTACAGGAAGTATTCTCAGTGTAGGGCTAGAGAAAGGAAGCAAGAATATGAAGAGAATAGAAGACTGGCAAATAAAGTATGTAGAAAAAAGAAAAGAACTTTTGAAAACGGGCTGCTTCTCAAAATGGAGCAGGACTTTGCAGATGGAAGAATAAGGAATGTTTATAAATATCTTAAGCATCTCAGGCAAGGTTATAAACCATCTATAAAACTATGTAGAGACAGAGAGAATAGAATTGTCAGTGACCCAGAGAAAATTAAAACTATGTGGCGAGAGTACTTTGATGGCCTCCTTGGTGATATGATAGAGGGAGGAGAAATTGTTGCTCACATCCCGCGGAATGCAACCATTGGGGAGATGGAATCTGACTACCATCAATTCAGGAAATAGAAGAAGCTATTAGTGCCCTCAGAAACAACAAGGCACCAGGTACAGACTTAATTCCTGCAGAACTGCTTAAAGCTGGAGGTACTGATGTGGCAGTCGCACTGCACTCCTTAATCGTGGACATATGGCAAACAGAACAAATTCCCATGGCATGGAATAAGTGCATTATATGCCCCATTTATAAAAAGGGCGACAGGCTTCAATGTAGAAATTACAGAGGCATTTCGTTGCTGTGCACCTCCTACAAGGTTTTTACGTACATCTTGAACCAAAGGCTGAGACCCCTCTCAGAAAATATAATACGGGAATACCAAGCTGGATTCCGACCTGGAAGGTCTACAATCGACCAACTCTTCTCGGTAAAACAGATATTAAGATGCGGATGGGAACGTGATATTGATGTGTACCAAATTTTTGTGGACTTCAAACAAGCGTATGACTCTATTAACAGAGACGAACTCTACACCATAATGCATGAATTTGGAATACCAGGCAAGCTGGTAAGATTAACGTAAGTGACCATGCAGCAGACGGATGCCCAAGTAAAGGTGGATAATCAACTAGCTGAACCCATAAATATTACACGAGGACTAAAGCAAGGAGATGGGTTAGTCCCAACATTATTTGGTATTGCATTGGAATATATAATTAGAGGCTTATCAATAAATAGTTCCAATCTGTTAACAAATAAAACTGTACAGATAGCCGCATATGCAGATGACATTAACGTCATGTCAAGACGGATCACGGCAGCTAAAAAAAAATTTACAGAGCTTAAAAACAAAGCCAAGGAAGTTGGGCAAATCATAAATATGGATAAAACAAAAATGCTTATCCAAGCAGGAAGGGACCAGGTTGATGACAACATTGAGATAGAGGAGGACACAATTGAAGTAGTGGACAGTTTCATGTATCTCGGAATGAACCTACCAAAGACTGGATCAGAGGAGCCGGAGATCCAAAGACGGACCACCATGGCTAACAAGGTATACTTCGCATTGCTGCCATCATTTAGGTCTGGGGATGTGCACAGGGAAACAAAAATGAAAATATATAGGACTGTCATCAGACCGGTGCTATGCTACGGGTGTGAGGGTTGGCCAATCACACAGAAGACAGCCGACATAGTAGACACCTTTGAAAGGAAAATCCTCAGGCGCATTATAGGCCCAATACAAGAAAATGGCTCATGGGGACTGAGATACAACAATGAACTGTATCAAATATGTAAAGAGATACCAGTCTCAAAATTTATAAGAATACAAAGATTGCGTTGGGCAGGACATGTTATGAGAATGGAGGATGGCAGGAACCCCAATAGGGCTTTGCTGGGTACATGGGAGGGAACGAGACCTAGAGGCAGACCGAGGAAGAGGTGGGAAGATGGTGTTGCAGAGGACGCGAGGGACATGGGGATAAGAAACTGGAGGAGGGTTGCAGTGGATAGAGCGGATTGGAGGCGGAGATTGCTGGAGGCCAGGGCCCGACTTGGGCTCTAGCGCCATAGAAGGAGGAGGACCAAACAACCTTACTCATAGTGTCAGTTAAAGATTTTCATGCGCCTCTCTGCTTGAATCCTCTATTCTTTTTCTGCGGATAAGGTTGTGTTACGTAATGTACGCTTTAAATGTACGGATAAAGTTTATTTACCACTTATAATGTACGACGTGAGTAAAAAAAAAGACGAATGACGGTAAAGTTTAATGGTACTAAACTTTTTCCATATTACTTTTATCATAGTCGGATTTTTGTTCAATTGGTCCTTACTAAAACTGGTTCTTTAAAGTACACTTTATAGCAAGTCACACGCTATCTGTAAGTTTGTAAATTATAGCGTATAAAAGTAGGATCATATAAATAGAGTTGGGAAATAAAGGCCATAAATCTGTCAATGACACAGTAAGTAACCAACATTGAGTTTATTTTTATACTGTCTACCTGCCGACTAGTGGGACTGTTATATATCATTTGAGTAAACGAGACCATATTAAAATCTTATATCTATGTTTTAGAATAAGGTTTGAGTTTGTATAAGATTCAATATAGTGTTGAACAAAATTGTTCATACACTTCATATAAAATTCAATATAAGATTCAACAGAATAATTCAATGCATTTAAATATTTATATAAGGTTCAATAACGTATGTACACTCTATTATGTGATACTGTAGCTTATTATTCGGTAGAAATTTTATAACCTTGAAATAGAAAACTTTAAATATTAAAATATGCTTCTTTATTTGTGATTTAACCTTAGAAAATATTTACGTTCTCCTAACATGTTGCTTGAGCTACCCAAACTGTATAACTCTCAACATGTTTCGTCTTTGTACATACAAATTGTCTTCTAAATTAGTTTAGAGGTGAGTTGGTACTATTTGGAATTTACAATCAATTGATTGATATTATTACTCCTTGTCGCAAATGATCTTATTAAATGTTTGTTTTAAAAAGTATACCGTAAAACATGTGCTATTATAATTAATCTCACCATCCAAACCGTCAAAAGCCTTAGATTATAATAAACCAGTTCTGAGAGGTACTTGTTTTTTGCTTAATGTTCTAATGCATTGACACTACTGTGCATTCAATAGTTAAAACTGGCTAGTTAAAAATAAAAGAGTTTTCAATGAATTTTGTAGAAAACAATCACAATAATTTTATACTATCCTCGTACAACACAATGGACTGTTTGTTAATACAGGCTATAAAGGTAAATTTAATAATTAAAAAATTATATCTATTCAGAAATTAACAACTAATAATGACAGTAAATTAGAAGAAAAGTTAACAGAAGTGGTGAACTTTATAAAACATATAACTGACAATCTTTAATTAAATTTGAAAATTGTAATTTTGTTTTATTTTTTAATTAAATAGGAAATAATATGACTACAGTGTAGCCAGATAAATAATCGTAGCCAAAGTTAGCTGGTAAAAAGTTGCTGCCAGACATTCAAAAAAAGAAAAATATTATCTATATATAGTGAGGTTATTGGTAAATGTACCCTACTCCACTCAAGTAAATTTACGGAAAACTGAAATTAAAGGTTTCATCTGCAATGATAAATCATAAAACTGATTCCAATGTTAGGTTAGGTTTTTTAACATTGAAAATGTTTATAGGGACGTTTCGCGCATTTGCGGCCGATCGCTGGTGCTTGATCGAAAATGGGAACCGGTGAGTTTCCACAGAAACTACTTCTTTGTTGTCAATAACGTAGAAAATTTTGAATTTTTTGGTGAGTTTCAGTGCCATATCCCCTTAAATTTATCTTAAGGTAGTTCATCAGACAAGAATTTACTACGGAGCTATGGATCAGGAGGAAACGAGTTGAAGTACGGCTCAGACTTCCATCGAGTCGAGTGTAGAAGGAACTAATTTGGCGGAAAAGCTACAATTGGAAGCAGAACGTCGAAAACGAAAGCTCGAATATTGCCGAGAGTAGAAAAAGAAGCAAAAAGTACACTTCATACGCTTCATATTTCACTACGCATCGTCCGATGATTATACTTCCAAGTGAAATCGATGAATCTCAAGAAGAACAGCGAGCTTCTCTCCGTGCGCGCTTATGAATGCGACTACATTTAACTTATAATCTGTACATTGGTAAATGAAGAAAAATAAATATATATATTTTTTAGATTTATTCAATGCCCTTCTCTGTGCATTTTATTTGTGCAATGCCTGTAAATTTTTAGTATCCGCCATCTAAGGACCACATGTCAATTTTAATTCTGTACTCTATGTTCTTTTCTTTTTTTCCAATATTATTTCACCTTCTCACTGTGTCTCTTCTTCCTGTCTTCAGTCCACTTTGAACCTGCGTTTTATCTCTCCTACCCTGGACTCCCTCCATTTTCAACACTTTTGCCCGAAAAATTTCTGCGTCAATTGCTTCTTCTGCGTTTATATTATTTATTTCTAAATCCTTTTGGACTTCTTTAATCCAACTTGATGTTGACTTCTTCCCCCATAGATATCTGAACATTTTCTTTGTCAACCTATTGTCGTCCATTCTATGTAACTATCCAAAAAATAATAGTCTTCTTTTTCTCGTTGTTTCTGTTATATTTTCTATACTTTGATATATTTCATCATTACTTCTTAATTTCCAACCTTTTGAAATTTTTCGTGGGCCTAATATTTTCCTAATAATTCGTCTTTCTAATATTTCTAGTTTGTCTAAATTATAATTCAATGCTAGACATTCACTTGTATATAGGCATTCTAGTTTCACTACTGTACTGTAATGCCTTATTTTCGCATTTTTAGATATGCACTTTTTATTGTAAATATCTTTAGTTATACCATATGCCCTTTCCATCTCATGAATCCTTTCATCTATAGCAGATTTTTTCAAGTCATTCTCTTGAATTATTTCTTCTAGATACTTAAATTTTCGAAGCCTCTCTATTCGACCAATATCTGTTACCAGGAATTTTGGCGCGTTTTTAATGTTTGTGAGAAATTTGTTTTTTCTGCAGAAATTCTTAAGCCTGTTCTACTGGCTATGTCCCCTAAAAAATTAACTTGTGTTACTGCAGATGTAAGATGTTCAGAAAATATAGCAAGTCATCTGCGAATGCCAAACAGTTTATTTCAATACTAGTTTAGGTTTTATTATTATTACATTTTTTTAATTACATAGCTATTAACAAAATTTAAAAAATGAGCGGTGCATTAAAAATGTTTTTGAAACATTATTAAAATGTGTATACTTCTTGGGTAGTTTTACCATTAACCCCTAAAAAATATATATATATATATATATATATATACATTCAAACACTTTTTGCTACAATCTGTTTCTTGATGTACATAATATATTTAATATTTATAATGAATTTACCTCAAGATATTTTTTTCCTTGTTAGGAACATGTTTCGGGAAGCATTGTGTTCCCATCTTCAGCCTTCCTGATTTTGAGTCTAGTGAAGTACTTTTGTGTTGGTAGTTTGTTATTGTGGTTTCCTGTTAGCCTCTGGTACTTTAAATTGGTATTATTGTGTGTGATTGTGTTGTATGTATTAGTATTTTGTGTATTTTCGATGTTGAGTGTTTTGAAAATTGTTTCATGTTTTGTATTGATTTGTATTTGTTCAGATATTAGTTTTTTGTGTGTTTATATTTGTATATTTGTAAATTCTCCCGAATGTTCATTATGGTGCCTTTGTGTGGTATGTGTTTTATTAGTGTCATGTTGGTTATGTCTAGGAATTCATGTCCAGTGTTTATTGCATGTGTGGCCAAATTAGATTTATATATTTCTGGTTTTTTATATGCGTTAAGGTGTTCAAAATAACGTTTTTTCAGTTGTTTTTTGTTTGTCCTATGCAACATATATTGCAATCTTGGCATTCGATTTTGAATATTCCATGGGTTGTTGTATTATCTTTGTTGTGTCGGTTATTTAGGTTTTGTACGTTACTTTATTAGTTTTGTATGCTATTTTAATGTCTGTGTTTTTAAATATTTTGGTTAGTTTTATCATTTTATTATTTCTGTATGTGAATGTGGCCCATTTTTTATTGTTGTTATCATTTATGTGTTGTTCATTTTTATTAATTCTTAATTGTTCAGTTTTTATTTTATATTTTATTTTATTTTCTATTTTGTTTACCGTATTTTTATTGTATCCATTTTCATAAGCAGTTTGGTATATTATATTTATTTATTTACTTATTTTAATAAAACTAATGAAACACATACCACACAAAGGCACCATAATGAACATTTGAAAAAATTTGCAAATTTATAAACTTAAAACAAAAACAAACTAATATCTGTACAAATACAAATCAATACAAAACGCAACACAATTTTCGAAGCACTCAACGTAGAAAATACACAAAATACTAATATTGACACAAAAATCACACACAATAATACCAATTTAAAGAACCTGAGGCCAACAGGAAACCACACCAAAAGCCAACCAACACACAAATACCTTACAAGGCTCAAAATCAGGAAGGCTAAAGATGGGAACACAAGGCTTCCCGAAACATGTTCCAAATAAGAAGAAACATCTTTATAAATATTAAATATGTTTTATACATCAAGAAACGGAGTTTAGCAAAAAGTGTTATATAACACTTTATATATATATATATATATATATATACTGCTATATAACATTTTCTGATGGCCATAGACATGTTTTAAATTGATTTTGTTCCTTCCTTGTAAAGTAGTCATAAGTTTTGAACCAAGCTATGTTTTTAAAAAAGTATGTTATGTCAAAATGTTCACAATTTTATTCTCTTTTATGTCATGTGAAATATTTGTGTGATCCGCTAGGGACAAAATATCTACCGAGATATTTTGATACTTTCGCGAGAACACTTCAAGAAGCCGGACTTGTGTAAGCTCAAGACAGGATCTATTTTACCCAGTTTTATAACCCTGAGATAATTTTATAAACAATAACAGTTCGTATCGCAGTGTACGTGGGTGCAACGACGTGAAGTGTCTACAGTAGTGATCTTCGATCAGTCTACGGGCAGAGGTCCAGCTATCCAGTCGAACTACATGCGCAGAGCGTAGGTAACTACGCAAACAGTGGATTTCAACACATCAAGTAACATAATTGTAAAGCAAGCCAATAGACTCAATTTTGAAAGACAAATTTTTAAATAAACAGTTTTATAGTATAAATTAATAAGACAATAGTAAATTTTAATGATTTAATTTAATAAATTTTCCTACCTCTAGATATAGACTTTGTTGTAATAATTTCTATAACACCTATCTATGCGGTTTTAAATTTGTATCGTTGCAATATATATATATATATATATATATATATATATATATATATATTACAACGATTTTGTTGTATACAAATTTTATTTGTATAGCCCCACACTTTGTTGGAGCGCCAAAATTATACAACGACACAAATTGCAAATATAAATGTATTTGTGTTTGAGGAGCCCCAAGTTCTTTGGAACGCCAAAGTTATGCAAATTTACAGATGACTGTTTAAGATACTGTAATTTATGGAGGTTGTATAACGAATCAGGTGTAATTATAATAAGAGTATTAGATTTATGAGTATTTAAAAATTCATATTTATTGTTTACTCAATCTTATAAATAATAACATCGTTAATAATCTTCGGCCACGGTATCACTCATTATTAAATGTTTATCTCTTATACTATACGGTGTTGCAAACATTTAAACCCTCTTACATCTAGACATGTTAATAATCTTAATCTAGACATGTTAATAATTTGATTTACTAAAACAAATAAAATTAAAATGTAATTTGAATTCAATTCTTTTAATTCAGATCTGACCTCAAGTCGCTCAGTCTATACCAATGTTTAAAATTTAAATTTAAAATTTATATTAATTACTTTTAGACTGGCATTTGTTTTATATTCAAAATTTAAATTATTCTTTTCTATAATGCAAATATCAAATCAATTTACTTTGATAAACAAAATCTACTCTCTCAACTTTAAATTCTTTTTTTTTCTTATTTCCTTATCTGCGATCGCTCATTCTTACGACTAAACATTTATCTACATTTCTAAACTATTATTTCTAATTTTTACTTTTTTCTTTGTTTTAATTTATTGTCTTTTGATATAGTCTTTATGAGCTCTTTTAAAAATCATTTATAAATGCATTATGCATGTCACCTCGAGTTTTGATGATCTTACGACTTATTGACGGGCTCCAGCGTTGTCCAGAGTTGGTTTTCCATTCCTCCTGGCTTGGCGTGGTCCTGAATATGTCCAGAGTCCAGCGTCGTTCTCCAGCAGTGTGTGGTCCGTCTCAGAGAATTGCTATCTGCTGCAAAGTGGATCTTAAACGTCGGTTAGGCGTCAAAAACATCGTCTAACGTCCAGCATCCCTCGTCGCTCTGGTAGCTTCTCCGTAGATACTCTTTGTAGACTTACACGGTCCCGGTACTTTACGCTTTCCGAAATATTGTCAACCTAATTGTTGAACGTCTTATTAGTTCGTTAATGAGACTTGAAAAAAATAAAACTGTTCTGCCGACGGACAGCATGTCCGACTGCAACTGTGTCTTGAAATGAAGAGAAGGGTTTTCAGTCGAACCCTTAATTTATACCCTCTCGAGATTCCGCACCTGGAGGCTCCCAAATCGTCCTGTCGATACCTGCAGATCACATGATAGCCCCCACCCCCGAACCTTTTATATATTTGCAATTATTAGCAAATAGCAATGTTTTGCACGGAATCGAGAGAGCACAAATCATAGCTAATTTGATTAAGCACTCACTGTATTAATTTGAGTGTCTTATTGCAATTTACGTATTTTTGGCAAGTTTATTTCGCACTGACTTCGCGTAGCGTGTCCTATTAACTTCATTTTCTCACTGTTGATAACTATAAAATTTACACACACTTTGGTGCCTTTAGTTTGTTTATACACTAATTAGTTTTCACACAGTGAAATTAAATAATTATTTTATTAATTACTTGGGGAGGGTAGCTGATATTCCTCTCTGTACATGCATCACTAACACACACAAGCTACACGCGTAACACACATACAATTGAGCAGGTGTTCTCTGCTTGTCGGAACAGGTTAATTTCTCCCCTAATCTAACAATGAAATATTTTTACAATCTCAGACCTGTCCATTTACCCCTAGCTTATAATAATTCTACAAATTTTCTATTTATTCAAATCAATGCCCAATACAGCATATGGCTGTATCGTTGCAATATATATATATATATATACATATGTGTGTGTGTGTGTGTGTGTGTGTGTGCGCGCGCGCGCGTGTGTAATTTAAATGAAACATGTTAATGAAAGTAGCAATAAAGAATTTATTAAATTCGTTTACAATTATTTTAGATAGTTATAATATTGTTGAAATAAAATGACTTACATTTCCACACTTTCCAAAATTAAAATTGATAATGAAATGTTCGAGTCATGTAGTAGAAATGCAAGGAAAGAAGAGTGGATCCGAAACAACAAATCTGATTCCATGCATAAATTTTACCAAGTGCTCACTGTAGAAAATTGGTAAAGAGAACACTATTTGGGGGATGGTTCCAGTGAAAGCGACGTTACTACGTCGAGCAGAAGATATCATCGTCTTCATCATCATCATCACCACTCCAAGGACTAGGCCTTAGACCTGTTACGGAATCCATCTCTTCCGCGGTCTACCGACGTCTCTCTTCCCAGTAGGGTGATAACCTATGGCACCCACATGTAGACGGATATCAAGTGTTCACACTATCCCCTTCTGTGATCTTCAATCATCTGGTGCAATGATATACTGTTTAAATGGCTTCTAATATCCTCGTTCCGTCTGCTATCCAAGAGAGAACAGCCTTGCATCCTTCTCAGAAATTTCATTTCGGCTGCCTGAATCCTCTGCACGTCCTTTTTACTAAGAGTCTCTGTCTTACTAGCATACAGGAATGTGGAGATAGCCACAGATTTATAAAATTTCATTCGGGTATCCTTCCGTGTTTTATTTTACGGTACCTATGAATTGTTCCACAGATGAGCCTAACTTTTGTTAGGTAAAAGATAAGGTAAGGTAGAAAACAAAAAGCAAAATCAAATAGAAAGAAAGGAAACCCCAACTAAATTACAGGGCGTTCGACTTTGGAACTGAAGTATATTGTAGTTTGTTTCTTTGGAACTGAAGTATATTGTATCTTCTACTGACCTATAAAAATAAGATAGTATTTATCCTAGATTCTGTGTGTGTGTGTGTGTGTGTGTGTGTGTGTGTGTGTGTGTGTGTGTGTGTGTGTGTGTGTGTGTGTGTGTGTGTGTGATGCAGTAGTGTTTGGCTTTGTGCTCTGTTTTTATTGTTTAAATGAATACATAAACTTTTACAAGTTAAGAAACTGCAATGACTATAGATTAGATTTTAGTGCTGTTACAGCTTCCTCTCTGTGTTTGAATAAGATTATCTGCCCACATAAAGTTTAACACCCAATGTAACACGAGAAGCATGAGTTGTGGATTGAACACAATTTGGCGTTAACATATATCTAAGTACCAAATATTGAGGTTTGTAAACTTGTCTGGTTGAAATTGTAATTAATATTTCCTTCCAATGACGTTTCGTTATCATTAAAAGTGTCTCGCCAGATGTTTCATACATCGTACACAGTAATGTAAATTGTTCCTTGATTCGATAAAAACATTTTATTATTTGATTATAAGAATTTGAGTTAATAACTCCCAATTAAATTTTGATATTTATTTCTTTAAAGTAGTGTTGATGCAGCAAACAAGGAAATAAACATTCTCCTTTCAGATATTTGATTAAAGAGATATATGTTATACTTGTTTCAGTACAGTTACATCACACTTTACCTTATGCCCAGTGTAGTGAACTACTCACTATTTTTAATTAAAAATTATTTTAATTTACAGCATGGGCTGGATCAAAACGCATGTATATAGAATAAAGTGAGACTATGCTTGACTAAAGATTGGCGTTTTTGTTATCATCAGAACTGTCGCGGCAGATGTTTCATACATCGTACAAAACAATTTAATCTGTGATTTGATAAAAACGAATCATGCTTGGCTTAGTATAAAAAATAAAAACGTTTAAATAAAATAATAAAATTGTAAATTGTACGGCCAACGTAGCAAAAACGATACGAAGGAATTAGCAAAGTTTTACACCCCCTAAGGTAAGCTCTGTGTTTCCACATTTAAAAAAATTATAGTCACCAGATAAATTTTCTATTTCTATTAGGAAAAATGAAGAATTGACATTTGTATTTGGAAACTGTATCCTGTGTATTTCATTGTATTTTTATCCAACTAGACTACAGCCTGGACGTAGGAGAGGTCGATTAACTCTTAAGTATTGTATCAGCTTTGGTTCATTGTCAATAATAGCCCGACTTCAAAAGAAAGAAATTCTGTTTTAGACTGGCTATGGAATTTACGCCGTGTGTATCAGTACTGTCTTGTTTGGTCATCTTACAAGGGCTTTACGTACAATTTCTTTTGTTTTTGTCCTAATCACACTGAATAACTCGGCACGTATAGGTAGTTTTTGGTGTGTCTGAAACACTGGCCCAAACTGAAGTCTGTCTGTTTGACGAACGGATCTTTGTAGATCAGTAATATTCTGCACTGACGGCTGCTTGAGGAAGACTGCAAAATTAATGTCCCCTTTGCTTTCAAGAAAAAAAGGATTCAAAATTTAGGACATTGAAGTAGGTAGTGATTTAAGAAATAAAAAATGATATAATGTTAAAGTTAATGCTTGTAAGGCAAAAAAACATTAATAATTTCAGGCCACTAAGTAACGATGAAGAAAAGCTAAGTAATGACGAAAAAAACGTTTCACGGAAATGATGAAATTTCTTGACAATGATTTAAACATAACATAAAACGCCAAGTAATGTTTTCATTACGCGTTATGGTCTTTAATAGTTTACATTTAATCAAGATTTGGATACGCCAATGAATATTTACTGTGTTTCAAACAAATACGCATTACACATAGACTATATTATTTGCACTGTATAGAATTAGGGTGAGGTCAGTTTACTTCTGTCTGTAAAGTTTATAAAGAAGAATTAGATGAAGAATAAGAAATGGCCGGAACCATTAACGTCTCTCTAATAACGTTTACCAATCTTGAATACCTGAAGAACAAATTTAGAATATTTTTTTTTGCTGAAACCAAGACAATACAGACTGTAAGGCGAGTAACGTTTTTATCAAGATCTAATAATACGGATTACAAGATAGGTGACATTACCATTGTGGCTATGAAAGGCTATGCCTTGTGCCTTAATCAATCTCTCCTCTTTTCTATTACATTCTACTATTATTTAACGTGGAAGTAACTGTCACGGGCAATTTTCAACTTGACGTAAATATAAAGCTTTCTTCATCGTTTTTATTTAAGATATTGCCTTTCATGCTTGTCGTGATGAAGTTATTATGTCCTATAATGCGTATCATAAATTTTTCTTCCTTAACTCTAAGTGTTGTGAGCAAAAATTAATTTGACTTTATAGCGTGACTACTGGAGTCTAACTTGACAAAGAAACGAAGTAAGAAGAAAACGTAATAGTCATTTAAGAAAGAAGACGAATACATTCGTAGTACTTGGAGTTTGTGTAAGCGTATGTGGAAAATTATAATTATTTGGTGTTCTGGCCTAAGGCAGGTCTTCAAATGATAAAAACTCTCCAAGCTGTCCTATCGCATACTGGAAAATTATAAATGTGTTTATTATAGACTTGTCGATTCTACTGACAGCATTGAGGAACGCTAATTATATTTGATTATGCAATACTTCATGCGCAAGCACCACTGTTTATGCACAAACCTCTAAATCTCACAAAATAAAATAAGAAATTAGTAAACACACTGCTACGCTGACGAATCAATAATACCATATCGCATTGACTACTTGACGCCTTGCATGTACATTTGCGTGAAAGAATTAAGGAACTCTCTGGATTGTTCAAGGTGCCTCTTCCAGATGTTACTCTTTTATTCTTCCGTCATCCAGGCCTGCCATGTCACTCAGTGCTAGTCGACAAAGTATAAATACTAGATTTCAAAGCACCCTAGTTCAATTTAGAAATCGCGATATTAGAACACGGTTCGAAGTTATTGTTTCGGCTTAGTGGAAAGTGATTATTGTGTTAAAACTGTGATAAGATGACGATTATTGTTGTCTGTTGAGCAATTCATTTATTATATAAGAGTGCCTTATTTGTTACCGAACTGTTGTTTGTGTCTAAAATTTGTCCTTAGTGACTTCACTTGTGTCAGTTATTGTGTTTCCACTGTACAACATGACGATCCGTGAGACCGCCTTAACAATACACATAGTATCTATATTAGATTGTATTCCAAACACTATGAGAGAAAAGCCAAATAGAGTCCCAAATAAAAAAAAACAAAGAACGTTCTAAAACCTTGTTCACTGTTGATAACAGTCACCTATCACTGTCACGTATGTTCCAACTTTATATGCAGTCTTAATACTACGACATCCCTTACGTATTCGCATAACTCAGAATAAAGTACAAATCAAACGGTTAGAGACAGTGAGAAAGGATTGAGTGAAGGAGCTGACTTTGAGAAAAGTAATATGGGAAAAGTTTTATCTACTTGAGCACTCCATTGAACAATTATTATTTTTACATGTTCGCTTATTTGGCATCAGCGAGTACACCTAAAGTCATAAATCAGCTGGCGAGACATCACTTTATCCGTATAGAAAGAAAATTGGTCTAAAAGTTGCAGAGAACTGTATGAATAAGTTTACTTGACACCGTATTCGTGGTTACTACTATCATGCTAAATATTTTTTTTACAGTTCCACAAAACAGCAGTAAAACAGTGTCTATGATGTTTCTTATTTTGCTGAAGCAAATTTGTTACTTCCAAACACAGAATTAGCCCTAATAATAAAACGTCTGTTGTTCATTTATTATTGCATTCCGTAAAGCGTTGGGTGCTCGGTATATTTTTGGTGTAGTTATTAGTTCTATTTACTTCCTCTTTCTTACTTCTTATGTTTTCGATTCTTCTAAATGATGTATTGCTTTCGTTATCTACTGCAATATGATTTATCTTTTCTTGAAAGCACATTCTCAGATAGTCCATTTTTAATCATTTTTAAGTTAGGGCACGTACTCGGATAAGTGTTTGTGCCACTTTATTTTTGCCTTTTCCATGTCTTGTACGAGTGCTCTTAGATGTCGTTTTTCCCTTATTATAAAATTACTGATTTTGTCTCTTATTGGTTTACATTTCATTGTACATATAGGCCTACTCGTAATCTATTTGACATCTACTGTGTTATTCATGAAATTCTATTTTCAAGCTCTACATGTTGTTCTTTTTCTCTTTCGAAAGTAATGTGCTTGTCTTCAACCACACCTGCAATTACTACAACCATTTCTTTCGTCTGCCAACACTTCTTTGCCTGTGGATTTCTAATTATGAACTCACTTAAGGAACTTTGTATTAAGCATTAATCTCGTCAGTGAGGGTCTTATTAAGCCTTTCCATTCACCCGTCTATTCACTGACTGCGTTCCTTCGATTATTAATTACTGTATTACGTTGTGCGTGTAGTTGCACTCATCCGGTTATATAGTCGCAATTGTTTCGCTATAACGGCGCCGACGATCCAACAATTTATTAAATATTCAGTGGCAAGATTTCCGGGATCTAGAAACAGGACATATCAATTAAGTTCTTGTTTCTCGTGAGGAAGAAATTTCCACAGTAAAACTCTTGAGAATTCTTGATAGCAAAGAAAAAGTTGATAAGGGAGAAGAAGAATAAAAGCAACACAACAGTACAAGCGTTGGCAAAGTGTATTTTATATAGTCGGGGAAGGGTCCCTCCAGACTTCGGTTTACAAAGATATAGATCCTAAACGCTTCTCGAAAATTCAACGCAGTCTAAGGAACAGACTGATTACTACTAGAAATTTAAAAAACCAACTAAAAAAAGAAAACTAACACATCAAAACAGTCAAAGTTCTATTCCTTATTTAAGGAATTGAAACAGTTAAACAACCGTATATACTGTTGGAAAGCAAGTCACCTCTGTGTTCAACCTCATATAAAGAACGTGAACATTAACGTAGCTTGGACAAATAAACAAAAAAGAGTACAAGTATTGTAGTCCCATGTCAAATCGTGTACAAACTTTATAGTTTTGTGACGTAAAGACCTCTATAAAAGCGTTGTAATGACGACTACAGTTTTTGGTACTCACATCACCTTCAAGCCAAAACCAACCTGTTTTTTTTTAGTAGTCTGTACCAACGCTTTTATAGTATTCTGTACATTAAAAAAGCTATAATGTTTTATTGGTAAAACTAGTAACACTTTACTGCATATAAATAAAAATTGTGCATTTTATAAAATATGTTGTATGTATTAGAGAATATAACCTTTACGTTTACTGTTGTTCCTTAAAGAAAAAAATTAAGAAATAATTAATCTTCTTCTTCTTTTCCCCTTCAAGGCTTAGGTTATATAAACCTGTTCCGGCACCCAGCTTATCCTCGGACGACCCACGCCACTTCTATCAATGGCTTTATAGTCCAGTACCGCTTTCGGCAATCGATCCTCTGTCATCCTTTGCAGATGATCCCACCATTGTCTCCTGTAAATTGAAAAAAATTCATTCATGTCCTTTACTTCGAGTTCTTCTCTGATATCTTCATTCCTTATTTTATCTTTCAGTGTAATTTAAAGTATTTTGAAGAAACTGCATTTCAGCACTCTGACTCTTGCCGCTTTCCTTTTTTATCATGACCTACGCCTCACTTGCATAAATGAATGTGGGAATTGCAATTGTCTTATAAAATGTAATCCCTGTGCTGTGTTTTGTTTTATTTCTAAGATTTTTAAGAACCGTACTACAAATATTCCTAAATTTATTTAAGAAAGAATTAATTCTCGCTTTAATTAATTTTGACAATTAAAGAACTCTAAGTGACTCTACTTGTAACTATCACCAACTCCGATTATAAGTGTAGGTTTACTGTATTTAAATGGTATATGCTGATATTGGCTTTTCTGTGAACACACAGACTT
Organism: Magicicada septendecula; assembly: GCA_034769895.1. NCBI lineage: Eukaryota > Metazoa > Arthropoda > Insecta > Hemiptera > Cicadidae > Magicicada > Magicicada septendecula. Next base: position 158,896,841 of record CM068367.1, read on the forward strand.
GTCTAGTACACACCAATATATAGTAAAATTCATATCTGTTACTAAAAACAGTAACGTAACTTAAACTTATGTACATTAATATAATACAACGTTTTGCGGTACGTACGTGAGTACAGATTTTTTTAATTGAAAGTTTAATTAGTGGGAATTGCAGCTTCATCGATCATAATTAAAAACAACATAATTTAATTAATATTCGTACTATATTTTATAGTCTGTACATGTTTCAGTATCCGTTTTTGTTTACACAACACACACGCACACACACACACACACACACACACACACATTTACATCTACACGAATTAATAATCCGTTCTTGCGAGCCTTTTTTGAAAATTTCGACTAAACATAGAATTGTAAAATAAAATTATTGAATAGTAATATCAATGGAAGCATTTTTTGTTCACGGTTTTAACCATACAGTAAAATATTATAACGTGTATGTTTTTATTGCCGGAGTTTTGTTATATACATTTTTTAAAAACATACTAGTAAATTAGCATATTAGATGTTAATATTCACATACAAACAATGAATATTGTTTGTTTCACAGACATCTTATTACTCATTTTATGTCATTTCCGCCTTCCAATATTTTTAAAGGGTTCATAGTATAATTATTAATTAATTAATCTGGCTTACATTCAAGAAATATATAAAAGTCACACTAGCCTATGGAACTCGTACTGGATAAAGGAAACATAGGTGGTAACCGTTTAGTGTACTTTTAGTGTCACTGAGAGATTTACGTCGTTTATTCCATATCTCCACTTCGTCCTATGTCTTTTCTTTGTACCGCGTTCCATATACGTCTCAGAATAAAGTACACATCACCATCAAAGGAATGGTGTTAGCGGGAATCGATTGAATGAAGCAGCTTTCTGCGATAAATCTTGTATGAAAAACTTTATCTAATAGATCACATACCATTGAACAAATCTGTTATGTGTTTGGTTATGTAGTGTACTGATATACCTGAAAGCATAAATCAACTATTGCAAGCCACTTTATCCACAAAGAAGGAGAAGAGGGCTTAAGTGCAGAGAACCGCATGAATAACTTAGTTTAATGTGACACGGATGTGTTTGCTACTTTTATGCAACGTATTTTCATTTAAGCCTAATAGGTATCAAAGCAACGCAAGAAACATAATGAAAATATTAATTACATCCAGCATTAGGTTTAGTAATTGGTGGGGATGTGTATCAAATTATAATTGAGCATCAATGAGTATTGAGCATAAAGAAGACATTCCGAACTTCTGTGGAGTTTTCAACGTTCTCACCCTTCTCAAACGGTTCCTAACCTTTTATAAGACCGGAGAAGGGTACTTTTTTTTGGCCAGTGCCTAGTGTCAACAAATGTACATACAAATATTTTTATGAAGTTTTTTTATTCATTTAACTAGCATGACAGGTCAAGATGAGGTTATTTCAACCTGAGTATTGCAGAAAGCTAGCAATACTTCATATGAATGGACCAAAAAATTGAAAATTAAACTTAAGGAAACCAAGTCGGCACACATTAATTTCACCAATAAAAGCTTAAATAATCTTCCGTCACCAGTCATAAATGGAACGGTAGCTCCTTATGAAAACAAAGCCAAATACCTGGGTATGACATTGGGTACCAAACTGAGATGGAAAGAGCACGTAAAAAAGAAAAAAGGGGAACTTAACATAAAATTCCGACAATATAAATGGCTCATAGGAAAACATTCCAACCTGTCTTTATACAGTAAAACTCTGATCTATAATCAGATAATTAAACCCACCTGGCTGTATGGAATTCAACTCTGGGGGTGCGCAAAAGATAGTAACATCAGGATAATACAAACATTCCAAAACAAAGTTTTACGCACCATGGTATGTTAGAAACGTCGATCTCCACAGAGATCTAGGTATTCCAACAATTAAAGAAGATATTGAAAGGTTTGCAAAAAAGCATGTAGAAAGGCTTCAACTCCACGAAAATGCAGAAGTTCTTCAGCTGCTGGACAATCAACACGTGTTCCGAAGACTGAAGAGATCAAAGCCATTTGAACTTGTGTAGTGTTTTGTGTTACAAAAGCAGAGCATTGTGCGCGGACGAGAGTGTTTAGTGAAGAACACCAGAACCAACTAAAGGATGTCATTGGACTTAATTTGGCCGATATGTATTTAATATTACGAGGTGTTAGAGATAAGTTGATGGTTGGTATTACAGACCAGTTTTAACATGTTAAATTCAATAAAAAAAATTAACTAGCATAGGTATTAATAACACTGGTCAACAAAATTTAATTGTTTGTTTATTAAATGAAAGTGAATAACTGATTCTTATAGTATGTTTAGTGCTGATTTTAAATATGTTAACAGTTTTTTCCTACCGGGTATAGTTTTTTAGTAATTAACATTTTTCTTTTGCAATACGAAAATTATGTGACGATAATATAACAATATGTTACGTGCACTTTGTACTTACCTAAAATCTACTTCTTTTGGATTTTCTGCTGTAATTTGCTATAGATAGATCCCTCTTTAGATTCCAGCAGTAGTCAGCTGGCATTTTTGGGTTCCATTTCCCCGGTAGCGTGTTTCCATGGTGGCTATTTCCTGGTGAAAGCGTTCACCATGTTCGTCACTCACGGCGCCAAGATTGTTAGGGAAAAAATCCAAATGTGAATCTAAGAAATGAATTTTGAGTGACATAGTACATCCAAATTCTCTGTAGTTTTGAAGAAGCTCAGTTAGAAGTTCTCTGTAGTTATCGGCCTTATAGTTTCCCAGGAAGTTGTTAACCACATTTTGAAATGATTTCCATGCAGCAACCTCAAATTCATTCAAACTTTCTTCAAATGCAGGATCATTCATTAGTTTTCTTATTTGTGGTCCAACAAATATACCTTCCTTACCCTTAGCATCATTTATATTAGGAAACTTGTTTTTTAGAAACTGAAATCCTGCACCATTACGATCCATTGCTTTAACAAAATTTTTCATTAAACCGATCTTAATGTGTAGTGGCAGAAGATAAACTTTTTCAGGTTTTACTAATGCTTGACTTACAACATTCTTCTCTCATTCAGTCAGTGCCTCTCTCTTTGGCCACTGCTTTTTTATAATGATTCTCCCTATCCCTGCTGTCCCATTCACACAAGAAGCAAGCAACAGAATTTAGTGTACACAAGTTGCAATACAAGTAAAAGTGCTATCACTTTCAGATCTCCACAAATATGCCACGAATATTTCTCAGACTGAATCCTGCTCAATACAAGTGTCATGTTTTTGTATGACTCCTTCATGTGAGCAGCATAAGCTAAAGGGATTGATGAGTATTTATTTCCAGTGTGACGTAGGACTGCTTTTAAAATAAGCTTCCAAGAGTCTACAAATAGACGTCATTCTTTAGGATGGTGCATATGTCCCAAAGCTTCCAGTAAAGAATCCACGTCATTGCAGTACACTAAGTCCTCGTACTGGGAGAAGAAATGTTCAAATTCAGACTGCCTGTTACGGAAAACAGCCTATTTTAGTATTCTGCTGTAAAAGATTTCATCCTTTCAATCATTTCTGCTTGACTCTTTGAAAAATTTTAGATCACGAACGAGGTAATTTAATTCTGACTGATTACTGACTGATAAGTGCTTGACTTACAACATTCTTCTCTTCTACTCTCTTTTTTGGCCACTGCTTTTTTATGTAATGATTCTTCCTATACCTGCTGTCCCATTCATACAAGAAGCAACAGAATTTTGTGTACCCAAGTTGAAATCCAAGTGAAAGTGCTATCACTTTCAGATCTCCACAAATATACCATGAATTTTTTCATACTGAATCCTGCTCAATACAAGTTTCATGTTTTTGTATGATTCCTTCATGTGAGCAGCAGAAGCTAAAGGCATTGATGGGTATTTATTTATTTCCAGTGTGAAGTAGGACTGCTTTCAAACTAAGCTTTGAAGAGTCTATAAATAGACGCCATTCTTGACTATGGTGCATATGTCCCAAAGCTTCTAGTAAATAATCCACGTCATTGCAGTACACTAAGTCCTCGTACTGAGAGAAGAAATGTTCAGATTCAGACTGCCTGTCACGGGAAACACTTATTTTAGCATTCTACTGTTAAGATTCCATCCCTTCAATATTGATGCCAGTATTTCTGGTTGACTCTTTGATAAATTTAGATCACGAACTATGTTATTTAATTCTGACTGACTAATTAAGTAAGGTTCACTATATGTATTTTCCAAAAAATCTGGGTCTCTTCTTTCTTCATCACCTGATAAGTCTGCACAAGGTTCAACGTCAGTAACAAATTCATCTTCGTTTAAGTTTCATGTTTCTGGTGGTACGGGAATTGGAAGTTCTGGACTGTGTGGCACTGGCCTTATAGCAGAGGGAATATCGGAATATTTAACATTACGTCTACTCTTGGCTGTTATTCCAGATGTTTTTGTTATTCAAAAATAACAGTCCGTGGTGTGATCCTTCGGTTCCCTCCAAACCAGTGGAACTCCAAATGGTATGTGACGAGATCCATTTAGCCAACCAGTCAACTGCGTTACACATGAAGCACAGCAAATATGAGGAGCCCAAGATTTTTCCTGATCACCTAATTTACATCCAAAATACAGTTCATATGACTTTTTTATCAATGCAGTTATATTTCTTCTCTGAGACTTCAACGTTACCTCGCCACATACGTAGCAGAAATTGTTTGGATGACTGATGCAATTGCGAGGCATTGTTAATATATGATAGCTAACACTGTATAAAAACAAAAACACTTTATAAACGTACGCTAATGTAATATACACTTACTCGCTTTACAGAAAAAAAATTAAAACTGAAACAGATACAAAAACTAGCTGCAGCAATAAATCTTACACACACGAGAACTCGCACTAGAATGAAGTATTAAAAAACTAGCTCTAGCCTGCATGATAGTTTATTGCTTATTTTACTTATTGTATAATTTACAGCTCTGAGTCACCAGTCTACAGAAACAAAATGATAAACAATATGTTATGACTAATGGATAAATGATTACATTAAGAAGAAAATATGAGAGATGAATCATACATTCTTGTTTGTTTTGATTAGTGTGTAAGTAACAATAATGTAAGTAAGAATAATAAATAAATAATGATGACTATTCACTAAACCAAACAATTATATTTGACTTATCAATTTAGTTGCTGCAATAAATAAACCAAAGCTATTTAGTTTATATTATTTAAGTTCACAAAATTCTATCCATATGGAGTTCATGCATGGTACTTACTGAAAAATACAAAGGGCAGTTACAAAAAAACTGAGGTTGATAGTGAAATTCTGACTATATATTCAGAAACAGCACCCAAAAATACATAAGAATTATCAAAAATTGAGTATTTAACAAAATCATTGTTGACCAGTGTAATTAATCATGGTATAATATTAAAGAATGATAGTATTGAAACGAATGGAACCGCCTGGAACAACCGAGAGTGTCCTCCACCCGTCCCTTCAACAGCCGAGCATGTGTGTGTTTCTGCCAAGACCGGGCAATATTACGTTCCAGTTTATTCAAGAACACTTGAGATTTTCTGATTAAGTGGCGTGCTGTTAAGAACGGAACGTTAGTTCTAGAACTCTGCGCGACTTATAAAAGCAGAGCGTCTGGCTTAGTCAATCAGTGGTGTTGAGCGATTTCCCTTAGTGCGGATCGAGTGTTTGTCGAAGTATTGTGCGAAGTGTTATTGTGTTACAATTAGTTGATTGAACTCAATTATTTGACATTATTATTGCGTGTGACAAATATAACTGGAAATATTTTACGAGTTGATTACAAATTGTTATTTGTGATTAATTAAAGCTAGTTATTAGTGACTTCATTGGTGTCTTGTATTTTGTTTTCCACTGTACCATACGATGATCAAGATGACTATCGTAATAGTATTATTGTCATGCAGACAAGTATAAGATTATATATTTAAATTAATTTGACACTGGTGTAATGAAATCTTGTAACGTATTGTAGGTTCCTGAGGGTGTCCTAAGTCAATTTGTGATAATAAATTGTGATCAACATATCCATTCGGATCATTAAATATTAGTCTCATCAGAATATTACTAATATAAAATATTTATTCAGAAAAATTACTACAGAATTGAAAACGAAAATTCAAAGAGAAATTATCACGATCCGGCAAAATTAATGCTAGACCTCGATACTGAGTCCCAGTCTGGTGGTTTAAAAACAGTCTTATAAAAGTTTGCAACCCTTGCATTATTTTGAGAGGGACTGTTTCTCCTAATAGCAATCTATAGGCTTACGTATGTGGCAGAGCCTTGTATATATCCAAACAGTTATATTCTGGTAATTAGTTCAAGTTTTCCTGTGTTCTTGTTATGTGAAAAGTGTTTGCTTCTAAATTCAAATTTAGCAAACTTAGTCATTCTAATGCTTCTTGTTGTTTATTGTAATAAAAGCGTAATGGATTACTGTATTTCTGAATTAGAAATGTGAATTAGGTGTGATTTGTAAAAAAAAAACTGAATGTTTTGCGGTTTACATTGTCAGCTTACTATTACCGTCAACTTACTCTTACTACGTAACAGAATACAGTGATAATTTAATTACTAAATAAAATAGAGAATTTACTGAACTCTGAAGAACGCATAATGACAGATGTCAACTACCTTAGGCACATATATGATTACGTTTCTTTTAAACAAATTACTTACACATGACTTTCAACCACTCTTTTTGAATTTGTTGCATACATGATACTTCAGAAACTTTGTGAATTCGGTTTTCGTAATTCTTCCTAAAAAAGTGTATTGACTAATAAAAAAAATAATAACATATTTAATTTGCATTTATTTTTGTTTCTGAAAACGAGTTGATAAATTTAGTGTCTTTAACGAGGAGTCCCACACGAAACACATCCAACACAGAATCCGTTAACGGATCCACTTAAAACACTTAATTTTTTAAAATTAAAATCATTTTCTTTGTAATTGCTTTATTTTCTTTCGTTTTGTCTGATAATTAGTGAACTCATTTTGGTCGTCCACTTTTAAAACCAAATTATCTATAACGATCACTTTGGATAACAAATGAATAACGAATTTAGAGAAAGTGGAAAGCTTTCATTTTCTGTTTTAAATTAGTCAGTTTGTTCACTCTGTTTCTTAATTAGGCCTAAGTGATCTCATATCTTAAGAAGATTATTTAAAAAAAAATAGTTTTGTTAAAAATTCAAACAAAACTCAAATAAATTTGATGTTACGAAGAAAATTAAATGAATTTGTATGTCTGTATACATTAAAAACTGCTTGAGAGAGCACCGCTATGTTTACGCATGACGCATTGCACGTTTTTGCGTTCGCCCCATTCAATTTGAGCATTTGTAACGTCGCGTAACACATGAACGCGTATAACACAGATTTGCTTTCCGTATTTCGTCATAGGATGTACAATTCAACGGTGCTTCGAGGACGAGGATAAGTAGGGAGATATACGTGTATTGCAACTGTGGTAGACATCATTAATAACTATCAGTCTGAGACGACTACTACGTACTTGCTAAGTCATAGTTAATAATGCTGGTACTGTACACACAACGTCTGCAGGCAAGTTATACAGCTGTTGCGCTTGTACTTGTAATTGCTTAATTACATTTGTGTTGCTCTAAATACCGTGTAAGCTACACTTAGAGTGTGAGACAGAGACCGTATGCAGACGCTTACTCATTTCTCTCCCCCTGACTCTCTCTCCCCTTACATTAGGTACATACACATACATTTTTTCACCACTACACAGCAGCATATTGGACAGCACCTAAACGACGAGTATGTAACGAGTATACATTATATGTACATTTAATATTTATAATGCCTTTACCTCAAGATGTTTTCTCCTTATTTGGAACATGTTTCGCCACGCTTTGTTTTCCCATCTTCAGCCTTCCTAATTTTGAGTCTTGTGTAGTACTTGTGTGTTGGTTGGTTGTTGTTGTGGTTTTCCGTTGGCCTTTGGCTCTTTAAATTGGTATTATTGTGCGTGACTGTGGTGTATATATGAGTATATTGTGTATTTTAGATATTTAGTGCTTTGAAAATACACAATATACTAATATATACACCACAGTCACACACAATAATACCAATTTAAAGTGCCAAAGGCCAACGGAAAACCACAGCAACAACCAACCAACACATAAGACTCAAAATTAGGAAGGCCGAAGATGGAAACACAAATCGTCCCGAAACGTGTTCGAAATAAGGAGAAAATATCTTGAGGTAAAGTCATTATAAACATTAAGTATATTATATGCATCAAGAAATGGACTGTAGCAGGAAGTGTTTGAATTATATGTACAATATACGTATCCTGGGCTCATCGTCTGAGCACTTGTTGTGTACTCTCTACCTTGCAACTGAAATATCCAAATACTCCGATTAATCAAACAAAAGATTATTACAAACAAGATGTAACAAATATTTTAATGAATAAGAACGCAAACTGTGAAATCTGTTGTGGCGATCGCATGGCTTGTGGCCGTAGACAGATGAATAAGCGCCAGAGAAATCAATAGTCAAAATTTTTAATAACACGCCCATAAAGATTATTACACTACTTATACATTTATCCTTCTAGGATTTATGTACGTTCAGTATGAACGTACAAAATAAATAATTACGGTCACTAAGTTCGTATATTGTAATATCGCAATGCAGATAAACAATTGAACACTTAATATTCAGACTAACTCAACTTTTTCATAATAGTTTATACACACAGTTAGCAAACTGATTATCGTTTTTGTAATCTTCCAGACAAGTAGCACATTATTTTACGGCGAATCATGTATATAAGGCCAACGGTCCCATAAAACGAATGTCAAATAGTCATAAATAGTTATAAACAATTCTGAAAAGTTATAAAAAGTTGTAGGTAGTACAAAACAGTTACAAACAGTTTGCGATTTTCCTGAAGTGGTTTCTGCACGTGTAGACGGATTCGACTCGGTACAACACGCTCTACATTTGGATTCATGTTCAATAATATAATCTGTTGGTTTTTGACACTAATTATCTCCTCAAGACACAACGAGAAACCAATCAGTGGTATGACAAAGTTCTAATACTTTTATGCTTAGGCGTTTGAAAAAAGTTCAAATTATTCTTTTTTTCGTACGGCTGAAATATGCCTCATGTCACTAATCCTCTAACTCCAATGCCCAACAATATTTGGAAACGTTCTTTGAATTCCTACAAGATAGGCAAACTTTATCTGGCGGACTCCTGCCACAAAATCTGCGATTGCCCTCAGAAGCTGAATGACAGTTGAAATACCATCAAAATCCCGCGAGGTGTACGGGAGTGCGCCGAGCACTATAGTACTGTATATGAAGGTCTCACTTCAACAAGATCATATTAAAGTACGATGAGACTTACACTGTACTGTAAAATACACAAAACCACACACAGCGACAATAAGAAGATAAACAGAAGTTGCTTGAATAAGACGATATAAGAACATTAGGCGAAACTGTACGAGTCCAAGAAACGGATGTTAACATTTGAGATGCCGTAAAAAATAACAGCTGAAGCGGGTCTAATAAACGAAAAGCGACCTTTGTAACAACCACGTAGATAACGTAGATGAGGACAGATTAGTTGAAAAGACTCTAGATAATCACCAAAAACTATTAGACGATTACACAAACACACACACACACACACACACACACAGAGTCCAAAATCGGGTCCTCCCTTCCTCTGCTTTGACCTTCCGCTCTACACTATGAGTGACGGAATTCTACCTTCGTGCTGTCAGAAAATATCGTCGCCTCAGTCTTTGCCGTTGTATCCATCCTTTATGAGGCTCATTAAGATCTACAGTCCTTCCCTAACCTTGAGGACCAGGAACATTGATTTTGAGCACTCTCAGGATATTTACGCAGCAGTTGACCTGTTGGAGGGTTCGATGTGCACTCCGATACGCACCATCCTGCCAGGCCAGGACTCAGTCTATCCCAGGCTGCCTAACAATATTCCTATCTCTCGTACGCTCACCGGCCCTTGCGGTTCGGAGATTGGTCACCGGCGACATAACAAGGCCATCTCTAGTAGGTTAGAGTAGAATAGGGTAGAGAGGCTGGAGCAGTCTCTTCCATGACTGCATACATTCCGCTTCAGGCAATCCGCCCACACATATACACAAGTATTCCATCAATCTGCAGATTTTACCCTCCCTAAATATTGAAAATTCACTAACATTTAGATAAGTCTTTTTAAACTGACCATGAGGCAGTCATGCAATTCACTCACGTGTATTTCGAAACGTGTGAGACGTAGCGTACAAATACTCCGTACATGTAAATGTAACTATTACGTTCTAATTATGTGTACGTTATATTAATTAATTTACTCATTTAAACTAGTGTTTATGCAACATTCTGTATATGTATTCTTTTAGTGTCATAAAGTTTGTTTTTTATTTTAAATTTTTTTTCTTTTTGAAGTTCTCAATCGTCTTCCAAATGTCCTCTTCTACATGCCAAGCGGTGTGTCCAACTGTGGTGTCTCAGGGTAGTTGGAGTAGGACGATTCTCCTCGATATGCTCGTTTTGCAGTAGAGATTCTGCAACGGATCGACGAATATAAAGATTATCATAAACGTGTTTGTTTTCCTGACCAAGCTGAGTTTTACAATTCAGAAAAAATAATTACGCGTAACGTTCTGGTTCAGGTTCAAAGAATTTATATGTTTTTGTGGATAAAGTGAAAGACGGCTGAAATGATAATGTTTCTTGCGGCAAAATCGCTTGAAAAATAATTATACCTTTCGTATCCATTAAACCAGCATGATGTGTTGTATAGTTTTACGGTGCACGTCAGTTAGAAGAATTTTAGGCTAAAGTAATTTTCTTGACTAAAAGCCTTAGTAGGCGGTGGATTTCAAGAGAAGGACTAACACCATAATACCATGGTCAGTGAAAATGATGTCCTTCAACATTTTATGGTGTTATGTTAAGGGTAAAACGTAGTGGGCAGTTGTTCTAGATGAAGATAAAAGCAAGGCAATGTGGTACAATGGCTACTGAAGACATATTGGGGAATACCCGATGAGAAATCGAATACTGACTGGACGCTCTCCAAGCAACAAATAGAACAAACATTGAAGTTTACTAGTGCAAAGGAAAGCGCTGTGACTTAAGATGTGATTTAATGAAAAGTTATTTATGATTTAAACTGTAACTTACAATAAAACTTCGTGTGTTTAGTATGCATATTTTTGTATATTAAGTTTTCTGAACTGTGTGTGTTTTCTGTGTACATATTTTCTGTATGCGTGTGTTTTGTTCTGTACAACTTCATTAGTTTTTTACCAGCTTCTCTGGATTACAAAGACTAACTATTACTCTACAAGTAATACAGCATTTGTATAATGAAGTAGAGCTAGGAATTTTAAGTGCTGCACCTTAATTGTTTTGCTATTAAAATGCCCAAATTAGTTTGTCTTGCAAAGAAAACATTAAATAAACACTCCTAACTGTGTTTTGGTTGCACCTTTTTGCACTTTTTTTCAATGAAAGCACCTTTTTGCACCTTTTCTTAATGTCATCACCTTTTTGCGCTTTTTTACCTTTTTTTTGTCTCCTTTGCCGTATTTTATTCCTATAATAATTAAACAAGGAACACCGAACATGTGCGGCATCACTGCATCTACTATATTTTATACTAGATGAAACCACTGATAGGCAGATGAGATATGTTCTAAACATTTTAGTAGCACCCCTAAATGGACAGCAAGTAAAACCCATGCTGTTGAAAACATACTTTCTGAACAAAACAGACAATCTCAGTGTGATGCGAAGTTTAACAACGCATGTATTGTGTTGTGGCCTGAAGGAATAGTAGAATATGATCGAGTGTGGCTAGTACTTACGGACCAAGCACCTTATATGTTATTGGCTATTGCTAACCTGAAACCTATGTACTCTAATCCAAAACATGTGACCTGCATTGCACATGCATTGCAGCGAGTTTGTGAGGCACTAAAAGATGAATATTCTTGTGCAAATGAATTTCTGTGTTGCATTAAGGAATTGCTGAAAAAGGCTTCTGCTAGGATACAAAACTTCCCCAATTCTCACTAGATGGGGTACTTTTTCTGGACATGTGACTTTAATAACATTGTGTCTGGGACTTGTTTTAGGCAGACGTTTCAGTACATAAGTGAATTTTGAGTCCTTATATGTGATGTAATTGGTTTTGGTACTGTTTGTATGAATATTTACATTTGAAATTTGCACTTTTTTCAGCTAAATTAAAGCACCTTTTTTACCAAAATTTTACACTTAAAATTCCTAGCTCTAATAATGAGCATATTGATATAGTTTTAAGTTGTGTGCCAAGTTGCAGTGCGATTTATTACTTTGTTTCTTTAGATCTGTAGTTACTGTAACCGGTTAACGTTCCACTGACCTATTAACTACGACACACTGTACCCTAGATTGTTGTCTTTTGCTTTTTCCTCTTTGTTTAACTATAAAATTTTGTTGAGAATAAAAACAAATGTCACGTAGTTAAACCTTACTTAGCCTCCTAGCAACATCTGAATAACGTTATATTTCAATATTAACCTGACTTTCCTTGTCATATTAATCGTACAACGTCATTTTCGTGAATAAAATAGGAAGCGTGGAATAATTATACTCAATAGAATTTGGTTTATTAGAGCAAAAAATAAAACAAATCTTTAAGATTTTAAATTTAAGGTTGCGTGGTTGGTGTTATTAGTAATGGTTTGTTGAAAAATATAGTAGTACTAAAATATAGTAGCATGTATGTTATGTCCGTGATCTGGACTACCTGTACAAAAAAAAAATTATCGTTAAAGAGAAAGAACTTCTTTCTTAAGGACAGTTTATATTTTAATACGTACTAAATCGAGTGTGCGATGGTTTTATTACGTTTTTACCGACTCATTTTTGAGCTAAATTTATTTAAAATATACCAAAATGTGAAGAATTGAAATACTGTTACTACTGTGTACATTTTGTAGACTTATCTAGTATATCATTTTTATCGGGCGAGGATTTCAAGTCGCATAATAATAGCGAACGTAAAACCCATAGGCACAATGTACTTTCCTACCTCACCCATTGTCTCATCCGACTGTGGAACCAAGAGTAGTCGAGGTTTCGATGAATATGTAGTTTTTAAATTTTATAGTATTCCCAACAATATGATGGTAAAGTTCTTTGAATTCCTAAACGATAGGCAAACTTCATTTTATGGACTCCTGCCACAAAGTCTCTGGCTGCCCTCAGAAGCTGAATTGCAGTTTAAATGCCATGTATTCTTATCTTATGGTACAAAAACGTCGCTCTTATATTCTGAAGAAGACCAGTGAATTTTTTGGTGTAAACGGAAATGTAATAATTTCACGATAGAGGCAGTCTGACAGACGATTTTGTAAATGGGCAAGTTACATAGATTCCAACTATCTAAAACTAACGCAGGCAAAGCAGATTCCTTGGGTCGTAAAAGATAATGCAGTATAATTTAAAATTATTCTGCGATACTTGTGGTTTCTGTTTAAAGTATAACACTTTTGTTGTTCACTGATATGAATAATAAATAACACATCAAAACGTTTGGTGCCAGTAACTCGTTTTTGTAACTCTGTTTGTCACGTAACTTGCTTAAGTAATCCCAGATACCTTTACAGATATACCAGAAGAAAATATGAGTCAAACATAAAACAGAATCTGTTGATAGGGGAAATGAATTATTGTGGAGCTTACATTGAGAAAAATAGTTAAAAAAAACGTTTTTCTATTAGAGCACACCGTTGAACAATTTTGTTAATATTAGCTATGTGGTATCGCCGAGTACACATGAAGGCGTTAATAACTCTGTTGTAACACCATTTTATCGTTCCGGAAAGTCTCAAAGTGCTAAGAACCGTATGAATAATTTTACTAGACGCGCTACCCAATGTTGGAGTTCTAGTCGTCATCGTCATTCAGTGGCATAATACTTGTCATAACATTAAATATTTTACGGCCGGAGTCAACTTATTGCCCGGGCTGTCGGGCCGTGGTCCACTTGTGATAAATCTAGACGTTTCGAACGCAGCTGCGGAAATCACCTTCAGCGAGTCTTCCGTTCTGCTCCTTTGGCAACTGACTACCTAGTAAGCTGCAGACAAACGTCTGGATTTAATCAAATATACTGCAACTCACCGTCTGCGGCTTTTTGAAACAACGTCTTCACTATAAAGTTGACATGTTTCAGGACACTTGTCCCATCCTCAGAACTTAAAATATTCGTGTATCATTTAACGTTGATACAGTTGTCAAATAATTAAAATATTAAAATCCAATATAAATGTTTAAAAACGAGCGCCACGGTTAAACGATGTACATCGTACGGTGACTGACCGCGCGCGTTTTTAAACATTTATATTGGATTTTAATATTTTAATTATTTGACAACTGTATCAACGTTAAATGATACGCGAATATTTTAAGTTCTGAGGATGGGACAAGTGTCCTGAAACATGTCAACTTTATAGTGAAGACGTTGTTTCAAAAAGCCGCAGACGGTGAGTTGCAGTATATTTGATTCAACAACACGTGGCTTGGTACTAAAATTGGGATTTATTCCTTTTAAACATGTCTGGATTTAGAAAAAGATGAATACGACCCAACGACCTGGACAATAATTCTACTGAAGTTGTCCTATTAAATTCAGACCTCAGACTGATTGCGATATGATCACGTTTCTGATTATTTGCTAATAGAACGATGTTAACTCAACTTTTAAACGTCTTGAAACATTTAGTTTCCATTTTTGTTTAGGGTTTTCTGTTTTTTCATTCTTATTTTGTACGCAAATTATCAACAGTGGTCGGACACAGATTACTATCATGTTTCAGATTCCTTGTCCATCATGAAGTCGCATCAAGTAAAAAGGGAGCTGAATAATCGCGGATCAGAAAATTATAGTCCCTGTAAGCGAAAATACTACCATTGCGTCAATCCAAGGCCGCAATGATAGAAGGTTTAAGAGGAGCGGGAAGGCCCTGTCCCGCCCCCCGCCCATTTTAAATTAGCAATGTTTAGGTACACTTTCCTATGAAGCCTGTAAAGTTACATACACCAAATTTGTTGTGCCTTATACACTAGTATTTAATAGTTGGAAGCAGAATTATTAAGTTTAACCGAAAAGGAGAGTTATCACAATTATTTATTTCAAATAATAAAAAAAAGCCTGTTTTATAAAATAAATTATTTTGTATCACCAGATTACAACTTAGTACAGTAATAATTCACCTACCATATGTGTAAAATATATGCACGAATGTGTGAAGAAAATTTCAAGTTTCTATCGTTAATATTTCCTGAGAAATATGTACCTTTATCGAGAATAAGTCTATTTTTGAGTAATTAGCTTTAAAGTTTGACTGACATTTGATTTTAGCTTTATCTTTAAAATAACCCTGCTCCATAGTCTGGATCATCAGTTTGTAAATCCTGGTCATCAAGCACTCGTTTTTTGCTTCTTCTAACTTGTATAGCCTGTTTTGTCGCACTTTATACAGAGTTTTCAATTTTTGTTTTCCCACGATCTCGAGATCCTGAAAAGTATCCACTGATTTCTTGCAAAGTTTCAGTCCTAATTTTTTGAAAATAGCTTATTACTATTACTCTATCATTAGAGATTAACAGAATCATACACACGTTATTTCAGTGTATTTAGCTTAACAAGTACAAGTTTAGGTACTTTTTACCACAAAACACGGTTCTGTGTATGACCATGAAGGTATTTTTTAAGAAGCCCTGGGTTCACTAAATCTTGATATATATCTTCTTTATAGCAATCATAATATCTACCGGCAAACTGTTTTCATAGTGATATGATGGCTTCAAGCCGTGGGCTTTATTGTATTTACACCATGAATGCGAACCCCTTTGGGGTTCAACCTGCAGACAAGCCTATGCGAATCTCTGTTAACGTTCATTCAGACCTCTGACATAGCTTCATTGTTTTATTTTGTTTAATGTCTTAAACTCCTTGGACGACAGGCGTTTAATAACATATTCTCAAACATCATTAAACAAAATTCAGCAAAAAACTAAAAATTGAAAAAACATTTTTTTAGCCTTACTGCTCCCCTTAATTGTATTGTAAGATTCACTTGCTGTTATCTGTTCATCACTTTTCCGTAACACGGAGGCTTGGCGTACCAAGGTCATGCACAAGCTATCCCCAATGCTAATCATATTACCTTCACCTGAAAACATTAGCTATTCATGATCGCCACATTCGACTTACTTTGATTAACAATTACTATTTACCAACCCTAAAAACTTAATATTTACGCATATTTATTGGAAAATGATGAAGTTTTAAGAAGAATAGGGGAAGAGAGAAGAATCCTGAAGGTAATAGAAAATAGGAAAAGGAATTGGTTAGGTTAGAGCCTGCTTGCTTACAACTGCCATGGAGGGTGTCATAGAAAGAAAAAAACGAAGAAAGCGTAGAAGAATGAAGTTAATAGGTAACATTAAAATCAGAGGGTGTTACGAAGAAACGAAAAGACTGGCATGCAATACGACAGCTTAGAGAGCTTTTACCATTTGAAGACCTGCCTTAGGGCAGAACACCAAATATATATTGTAAAATATCTACCCCAATCCGAAAGTGCAAAATATCCTCTGGGATGCATTTAAGTGCTAAAGTGCTAGGACCTAGACAGGAAACTGACGTGGAGGAAGCATACAACGTGTAAAACGAGAGAAAGCATCAGAGGCAAAACGAATTCCTGGTTGATTAGTAGAAAATCCCACAGTTAATTGTCACCAACAAACTCCTAATATACAAAGCCGTTCTCAAACCTGTGCAGGCTTACGAAATTCCACTATAGCATATTACTGTTAGTGCGGGAAACTTTGAGATTTACAGCGCTTTCAGTTCAAAACCGTAAGATCAATAGTAGACGTTACGTGGTTTGCTTGCAACAAAATCAACACTATCTCCGAATACGGCAAAAGAAGAAATTCAGTAATTACTTATACAAACTGGAATATCAGTATAATTCCTTAACTGATAATTCATCGGACACTACCCAAGACATAGTGCGTGAACTGTGAAGCAACAATTCTTACACCTATCCTACATCTAGCCATACAGCTAGCCATTATTTAAACATCAACCTACAGATGTTGAAAATGAGTACCTGGGGATAATAATGGGCGGCTGAAGCGTCGTTCTGGCCACACTGCCTTCCTTGTGTGCCGTAAGTCTCGCATAAGGCAACCTACCCTGCCTGACTCCTAAGTTGCTTCGGTGGTACACATGGGTGGTACACGTGGGTGGTGGTACACATTATTTACCTACAGGTTCAGTATTTAATGTATTAGTGTATTGCCTCTGAGTTGATGTTAGCAGTAAGCGGTGGTACCAGTTCTTTATACTTATGATTTAGTTTTAGTTATGCATACGTGCTTTTACTATAGTCTTTAATATGTAGAGCTGTCATTGGAAAATTCATTAATGTCTGCTCACATTATCCGATTTGTTTATTGTTTACTAAACAAAAGGATTAAAAATCTGCATAAATAATCACAAAAACCTATGCTGACCGATCTCAATTTACTTTACCTCAAAAATTACTACCAAACAGGCCTCATAACTTCATTGGTCGCCAATAGCATATTTATTGGAAAATATTTAAATTCAGTAGGATTTTTTAATTTCACGCACTAGAATAATGAAAAAGCGGTAACAAGAAACAGGTTGCATGCTAATAGAAAATAATCTATAGGCCTATACTTCACCTTGTACAGTTTATAGTGGTTGTCCAGAAACAGTAAGTGTATAACGATTATTGTGCCCACTTCCACTGCGCCAACAATAGACAGTTTACGGGGCGTCAGAAAATAACGCATAGTCATTACACACCTCACCTCACACTAATATATCTACATGAATACATATACAAACCCTGCTGTAAATTTAAACAGTTTTTTAATTAAAAAAGTAACCGGTAGTTCGCTGAGCTGGGGTCACGGTAAAGTACCAAGTGACAAAGTACCATGTGGACGAGAAAAAGGATAAATTACACTTCTGAAATAGAACATTTGAAATAAAGAATACAAATCTCACTGTTCCGGTGACGTCAGTTAAT
The DNA here is from genome assembly GCA_034769895.1 of Magicicada septendecula. Classification (NCBI taxonomy): domain Eukaryota; kingdom Metazoa; phylum Arthropoda; class Insecta; order Hemiptera; family Cicadidae; genus Magicicada; species Magicicada septendecula. Next base: position 158,915,024 of record CM068367.1, read on the forward strand.
TGCCTCTCAAAGTCATTACAGTAGTTTTTACTGAATAGAGGAACTAAAATTAAAATAATTGTTTATATGAGAACATTTTTCTTAAAAATTAAAATTATATTAACTTTCCATTAAGTTTGTAAATGTATTTGTGTGAACGTAAACAAAATTATTGTTTCTGCTTGTGACTAACGTTTTTGGTGCAATGCGTGCAGGGGAAGGCTTCAAGTAACAACCAACACATGTTCAGTGTTACTATGTTGTGAAGCTAATTAATCAACAGTTGTGAGCACCACAATGTGACAGCAAACGTCAAAAATGCGGCTAAATGTGTGCAAGAGATTCCCAGTTTTTGTCAATAGAAATATGCTTGACAATCTAACCCATAAACCGATGTTACCTTGTTTAATAAACAGGGGTTTTATTTATAATTATACAAAACATACTTATGTATAATCAACAGAACTACCCGCAACACCCGCAGCCCTCCGTTCCTCATACACCGTCTCCTTACCATAGCCGATGGACCTCCTCCCAAAACTCCTCGCACTGTGTCAGCGTCAGAGAATAGAAACACATAGAAACACCTAATTCCAGTTACAAGCATACTCAACCTGCTATCCTTCCTAATCACACAAGTTCCTTTAAGTTTTTCTAACTTCTTAACAAGTCTTTAACCCTCTTCTTCATGACCCCCGCCTACCTTGAGGCCTCTCTGTCACCTCCTTCCAGCTTTGGCGACCTTCGCTACTCGTTCCTGTCTTGGCCGCCCTGAAAAATAAAATAAACAATAATAAATGAAACTTCCATCAGCCACTTCCTTCACATATATTCCTTCCTACATACTACATCTACACAAAAATCACTCACACGCACTACTCCACCTTCAGTGTGCCTCCACATTCTTCGCTTGCGGCCTGCACTGGCGTGCGTCTCCCACAACATACTATTATCTGGCTGAAGGAGGATTGCCCCAGATCAGCCCGAGGCTTATCTTCGGACAAGTCTCAAACAACACGAAAAAAAATTGTAGAGGAAACATCCTTTCTACATGTTCTCGGGCAGTATAGTATGTTCAGTAAATTCGGGAATTTTCATTATTGTAGTTAAATTTGTTAGAATTATAACAGTGTATGTCCACAAATAAAACAAAACAGGGCAATTAAATTGGTATTCGTACTGCATTTTGATGAACTGTATTATTATTTTGATCCCGTATTATTATTTTCTATGGACATACGCATACACAAATAATTTGTTGATATTAGAGCTTGTGGTTATTTTAAAGTGCAGCACAATTAATGAAACCATTAGTAATCACTCTGGTATGTGTATAATAATATTAGTTTTTAATTATGTGGAATTATGCAGATATTATACAAACTGTGAATTAGAGATTAAAAAACAATATAAACCAATAAAAAACTCACAGGCACAGATAATTACTTTATATGTAATTATCAAAACACGTTAATAGTCTGATACTACCTGCCTAATGAAATGTGATTACGCATTGGTTGTATAATGCACTTTAAATAAAATATGTCACTAATAGTACTGCTACTTTAAAATTGAACATTACTATCTATGAGCGAGTTCGCTCAAAAAATAAGATATTGTTACACAGTTTTGTTGTTTTACTCTGTCTGAAGATGATAACAACAATCACTATCGACGTCATGGTCTTTGCACACAATTAATTACCTTTCATTACGAGCGAAAATCAACTTTATCGGATCACATGAAGCGTATAACAGGTGTACAACATTGGAATTACCTTCTTTACTAGATGTCCCTATTTTTCAATAAGCGTTATTACCAAAAACGATGCTACACTCTATTGTAAGGGAAAACTAATTTTCCGGTTGATTATTGACTTGAATTATACAAAGCCTGAAGAGCTATTTTCATTTCGATTAAAATGGTATTATTGTTGGTGTACCATTAGGTGCAAAGTACGTCCGACAACAGCATTGCTAAAGGAGAAAATTTAATTCCAGAAAGTTAATTTGTTCCGGCCATGTAAGTGATTTGCACCCAATTCAAAAAACAGAAACTGCCGTCATAATAACGCAAGTCCTAAAATTCTATAGCCGTGCCACTGTTCTGTAAAACTGGTAATATATATTCTCTTTTACGCAAAACTAAACAGAATAGAATGTAATTATTTACATATTTAAGATATGGAAATAAATGGCTGCCACTTTTATTCCCAAGTGCAAGTGCAATTGTTATAATAAGTGCAATTGTACTAAGGCAATAAATATCAGTTGATATTTAACCAAATCGTCGAGACAAAAGCCGTAATATTTATAGCTTCAGCCTAAAAATCTTCAAGTTGGATATCGAATCCAACAGCCAACAAGACGCAAATAATGTTTGTTTCTAGTTACTATGTTATAAAGTAATTCCTTTAATGACCATCAAAAGGTCAAATTCGTAGGCGTGAGTTACAGGGTAGGCTACATTGAAGATAGTTAGATAACGTAATATAAACATATAGATTGATGACGCATTGGGCACTTGGTGAAACATATTAATACAAATGTTTTTAAAAATATATAAACACTGGTACGTTTCACAGTTAAAAAAATACCAAGTGTTTACACTGGTAAGTTATATACGTTCTACAGAACGCATAGAAACAGCAGTAGCTGAGAAGATAAGAAATTACATACGGGCAACCTCAACAATAAGGCATACAATTACAACAGTGATAACAAGAAACTATAGCTTATACATTTCGTGTGACTACTGATTTTTAGACAATTTAGGTCTTAAAAATTAAGTCTGATCAAGTCTAATGTTATTAACGCACAACTAGTTTACAAACCTGAATAATTATAACGAATACATTTTTAGATAGATTTGGAAATTGATAGGTGTTTACAAGAAACACGAATCTTACAACACACAAAACATTTTAGTTCTACCGATAAGCTATATATGTTGTTCCGTGAACTTTTCAGGTGACCCTCGTACATGTGTGTAATAAAACACTCACACTCGGGCAAACAGAAAGATAGGAGATTAGCGTAAAAGAAGAAGTAGAGTGAGAGGACAAAGCGGGAGAGAGAAAAATGAGGAGAGAGAGAGAGAGAGAAAGAGAGAGTGAGAGAAGTATTTACAAATATGGACAAAATTATAATTATCGATTGGCATAAAACGTTATAGAACAAAAGGGATACACAGAGAAATTAGGTCAAAATAATTTTTAGCAGCCGTATCATGTTTTAGTACATTGTTTCGTGAGATTACTTTTTTTACGTATATTAATCAATACCAATAAATACGTATATCATGTATCGTTAGTCAGAAGATCTGCCCAGACAAAACCGTAAGACCAAATGAAGATCTGACAATGTAATTTCTACGCGGATTTGTCGTTTAAAATATTTTGACATTTGTTGTTTTCCCAACAGTACCCTTTAGTGGAGTATTTTCACCAACAATTCAGTGGTGTCGCCTACGGTGTTCCTGTACTCCGGCGCTGCTTCCTCTATCGGAAATGTGTATTCGGTCACTGGATTGTGTCGTTGCATTTATTCTACGACTTTGTTTCCGCTTCTGCTAACTTCCCTTCTAAGTTCCCAAATAAATTAGAGAAGCGAAATGTTTTATTCTGACCCCTAATTTCTTTTGCTTTCCTTTACTTTATTCCCATCGCCCACTTCTTTTGTGTTAGGGGACATTTGTGTTTTTGGTCATTTATTTTGTTCAAGAGAATAATTTGTAGTTCATATTACCTCATATTTTAATGTAATGTTTCTCTTTTCCGCCCAAACATTAAATTATTCATAATCAATATTAATAGATTCTATAAGACAATGAATTAACATTGTAGTAGCTGAAAACTTCATTTGTATTTCTGTGTGTGGTGTAATTTTTCTCACACACTTCAAATTATAAAATATAAATATCACGTAAATAAAACTGTAGGTAGATAGACAGACAAACACATACAGACACACACACACTCAAACTCACTCACATACAATCATACACTTATAGTTATATAGACATATTATTTATATAAGTTACCTATTTTCTTATGAGTTTTAAAACTATTTAATATTTCAATTATTATTAAGCTTAATCTTATAATGATGATTATAATTATTACTATCATCATCATCATTATCATCATCGTCGTCTTCGTCGTCGTTATTTTTATCACTACTGTTACTATTATTTTATTATTAATCGGGCTGTACAATGTTTACACATTTTCCGGAACCAAAGATTACAGAGTTGATTGAATTCTGATCTTCCACTGCTGCTTGTCCATCCAAATATCTTCTTCAATTTCTCGTTCCCTTAATATAGTATGAATTTCTTCTATCCAGGTGATAGGTGATTCCTCTTTTCATTCTTGCAGGTGAGGTCCATCCATAACTCTCCTTGGCAAACTTTCCTGTGCCATTCTTTTCGTGTGTCCATACTATTGTAATTTTTTTGTTTGGATGAAATCAAAAATTGAATTTTTTACGTTCATTTTGTCCTTAATAACTTCATTTCTAATTTTCTCAGATCTGGATACTTTTGCCAAACGTCTCTAAAAGTTCATCTCTGCTGTCTATAATTTTGTTCTTGTGTGTTTATTGGTAATCCAAACTTCTGAGCCGTAAATCTAACAATGTTTTTAAATATTTTGGCATTGTGGAGTTGCTAGTCTCCCATCGGGCGCCTTCGCAGGTAGCGGATAGGGGAATGCTCACCAGATATGGTGGGTACCGGGGAAAAGTACCCGGGGCGGACCAAAACTAGCAGCAGCTGCTGCCTTGTATTTGGATATTGGTTTATCAAAGCCTAAAGGAAGTAAACCTTGATTAAAAATTGCTTGGTCTTCCAGGCGGGGGATTAATGCAATGGGCTAACTTCCCATTCACTGGGAAAAAGAAAATGTTAGAAAACTAAATAGATTATTACTATTATCATTGTTGCTATTACGATCTCTAAATTACTATCTGTATAAGCCATAAGGAAGGGCAAACACGCCCCCCTAGGCAAAGGTGGGTGGATCAGTCTATTTGAAATCGGAACAGTTACGTAAAATGAAGTTGGACATGATGTTGATAATGATTGTTATTATTGTTATAATTATCACTATTATTATATTTATAAATATTACTTAGTGCGTGATGTACGTAATTTGGAAATGTAAACATTTAATTTCTTAATTTTATTTTATAATTTTATCCACGTCAACCAAATGCAGAGGACACTCAGTAAATCTACTGAGTAGGAAACCTTATTATTATGGTCCTTTCTTTTTTTGTCGTTTCATATGTAACCTGCTACATCAACTGATTATTAAAACCTCATTTTGCTTACTGAACAAGCTAAGATGGCTGACAATCGAATATCGTAAACATAAGAATTACAAGCAGATTAAAGAATATTTGTATTATTTTTTACACTTATGTGCATAAATGTGTTTTTCCTATCTATGCACCGGTGTATATGTGCGCGCATGGCACATGTTTGTAGAAGTCTATATTACATATTTGCAAATGTTAGTACTCCTGTAACAGGTAATTAAATTGCGGTCCTTGAGGGCAATACAGTGAGGTGTCCCATTGGTTTTCAGGGAGGTTTTTACGTGAACCTTTTCGGAGCGGATAAATTGGCACACTTTCCGGGTTGTAGAACGTCAATTTGTGTTTCACGCACGAACCCCTTGAGAAACGACGCATTTGGGAACGATACGGAAACAGAAATCTAACGTCTTTTGCGAACAGGCCTTTTCAAAATAACTCGACGACAAATGTATCGTCTTCTTTCGAATGCAAATTGTCACTGAGCTCTTGTTCCGTGCGACCTCTTTCAACACACACACACACAACATATGTGCATTTAAGCAAGGTACACTTCGTCCATCAATTGCCGATATTTCTATAAACCTTATAAACATTGAACCGAGAGTATTTAATACTCAGCAAAGTAATCGCAGGTTACTTGCACATTAACTGACGGATAAGTATAGACGTCTATTTCAGTAACATATCGTCTACTTTAAGGAGTAGGCTCATGCCACCTTTATGACTGACTTCGGCTCTTTTTTGCTTTTCAGATTTTTGCTTTTCTGCAGGCTTAATAATTAAATGCAAACTTTAAAGGTATTTGTTATCTCTTTCTTAGCAGGTGTCGCTTCCAATTAATTTTTTTCTCCTGTATCCGATAAATTATCAACCATATATTAGAGTCCTTCTGTATCTCGTCGTTTCATATGTGGTCGAGCCTGCCACATAAATCAGTTGATTACAAAAATGTCGATTTTTTGATTGAATAATCTGATAAGGATCTGAAAGGATCTTCTGTGAGATTTTCCTTTCAACGATAAGCTTTTGTAAAATAACAGTGAAACCACCATCGTTTTCTAAACGTTTATTTGTGCATCTTTCTCAGATTTCCTGCCCACTGTTATATTTACTATATCACATAGTGTTCTATATTTTATTAGAAGGCTCATGGTCATAGTGTGACTTAACCCTTTCATGACAATCCGATTAACACGATTTTTATCTAACCGGTTCCTTGTCCTTTAAAGATTCGGATTATGATTGACTCCGCTTATTGCTGAGGAGTGGCGGAAATTTTCTTCGTTTCTTTTATATTACGGTAGTGATGATATAAAAACGATGTTATAAAAAAATACAAATAATATTTACTGTAACGTATTTATTTATTGATGCAACTAGTTTACGTGGAAGGGAAAAGGAAACCACCGAGTTAAAAGTCCTTAGAATATCCCAAGTATCGGCAACTAAACAAGGTTGGAATACGTCACCAGATACAGGAGAACACCGGCTGCCCCAGGTATAGGACCCTGAAGAGAATTGCAGAAGACTGTGAAGCCTGGAGAGCTGCTGTAAACCATTCCACGAGATGAGAACAACAGAAGGGAAAAAAGGTTTATTGCAAAGCATTAAAAATATTTAATAAAGTGGTTTATCGAACGGTAAGAACAACGGTTAAGTTTCTTTGCAAAGGCTACTGAAAGACTCTACTCACTCAACCTCTGAAATCACTGTATCAAAAGTTGTTCCATCAACAGACCTTATTGTTACAGTAAACAACAATAGAAACATCTATGATATCTACCGGTAATTATCTGTATATCTATAGATTTATACATTTACATATCTATGATTTGACAAAAGTTGCTAAATTAAATAACAAACAAAAGTAGGTATATATTTTAGTTTGGTATGTTTTTGAACCTATCAGGACGTGTCAGTTAACTGAAAGATGTTTGTTAACGAAGTAATTTATTTTTCCTCTAACTCTGGCTCCAGTTTGTCAAACAAAATTTATATTAGATATAGAAAATTGTATGGTAAATATTTGGTTATACTCAGTGTATAAAGAAAAAAGTGTGTTACGAATATTGTAAAGATTTTTTTAGAAGTCGTTTTAAATAATTAAACATCATTGTTACAAATCGATCCAAAAAGACAGTGTTTCGCTAAAAATCTTCTTCATACTGTAAAATTAAATAAACAGAAGAAAACAAGCTCATGCCAACTGTATAACTAATAACAAACTTGCGGCAATCTTCTTGCATTTTGTCTCCACACGTGTGATACGCGTCTTGGGAGTGGTTGAACTACCGCCATACGATCGTATCGGGTTCTGGAAGACCACCTTTCACCTTGATATTAGAAATTCAGACGACATTGAGGGACCGAGAAATTGAAGGAGATCTTTGGATGGACAAGTAGCAGTGGAAGATGAGAATTCAATCACTTCTGTAATGGGGGAAATTTTGTAAACATTGTAAATCCGGATTAATAATAATATAAAAAACAAGAGCAATACAAAAAATGTAGGCAATTATGAATATAATACAATAAAATATGGAATGTAACATATATGTAAAGTGCGAGTGTAATTTAAATACAATATATACATTATTACTTATATCAGTCACTCAAAATATGTTTCTTATATTTTTTGGGGGAGGGGGTACTGTTACATGATTCACCTACGTATCATGGTAGGAAATGAATGGGACTATGACATTTACAGTTGTGACGTATGCGCACTAATGACTTGGGTTTCTACTCAAACGGACAACTAAATCTTCACATACTTCACAAACAGTATTTGTCTCGATCCATTCTGTTTCGCTTAGGAACCTGAACTACTCCTCAAAAATTCCTTCTAACAGGTACAAAATAATGTAGTTCATTTCTGTCCCTTATGGCAACGCATATGCAGAATAATATTACGTATCTGCATTCTTATGTATTTAGCTGCTTGTTTTTTATTTTCTATTAAAATTATATTTTAATAAGCGTGTTTTGATTCTGCTTACTTTTTTTCGAAGAGATGAAACCCGTTTACTCAAAAACTTTGGAAGATGTTTTGTTTGTAGAATTACATATGATCGTATTACGTCGGTGTTCGTGAGTCGCACCCCTAACGCAACCGGCTCCAAAAAGTTTTCAGCTTGAAACGAAAGCATTTGTCGCTCTAGTAGGCTCCTTACTGATGACTCCCCACTACAATAAACATCACAGTCTGTTCGACTTCACGGCTGCGAAATGCTTAGTATGATAGTAGCAAACAACATTACGCGTAACATCGAGTCAAGTCATTTATACGGTTCTCTGCACCTTAAGCTCTCTTCTCCTTCTCTGCGGATAAAGTGGTGTTACGACAGTTGATTTATGCCTTCAGGTATACTCAATGATGTCGCAAAAGCGAACACACAACAGAATTGTTCAATGGTACGTGCTCGACTAGATAAAAGTTTCCCGATACAACATTTTCTTATTGTAATCTGTTTCGTTGGATCGACTGACAATATTACTAGCGTCTTGGTGTGTTCATTTTTCCGAGTCACAAGCCTAGAAGTAGATATTAAGACAGTGGATACTATAAATGTAGTTAGAAAGTAAATTAAGTAAATCCCTTCGTAACAAGGGTATCTTTATATATATCTTACGTCATATATTTACGTCATAAGGTACTACATTTACTAATCTTGGATATCGTCAAGACAGCATCCATAAATCGTGACTCCATTTAGAACTTAAATAGTTACTGCTTGTGGTGACTGTTTGTCTCCTAGATTTCTTAAAGTACATTTAGCACTAATCGTTCCTCTCATAATAGAATATGCTCTATGGTAAGCTACAAAAGAACTAAAACATCCGCATACGCAAAGTCAACCTATAAGAAATCTTGACGGAACTTGGGCGAGAACGGATGGAGATAAGGCTGAAACCTTTACTACACATCTGTGTGATGTATTTCAGCCATAACCACCTGCTGATACAAATCATGACGAAAAAATTTACAAATTTCCTACTATACAGCGACAACAAAGTGATTATGTGTAGCCCATTACTCACAAAACAAATCCAACGTATTATCAAAACTAAAAGGCGCCAGGTTACAGTACTAACAGGACTGTATTTTCCTGCACAGTGTAAGGTGGCCAAAATTATACTCACACACAAACCTGGGAAACTACCAAATGAGGTGAGGTCGTATCGACCTATAAAGTTCTTACCAATAATGTCTAAAATCATGGAAAAATTGTTAGCGAAGAGATAAACAAATACTATCATAAACAAGGATCTTATACATGATCATGAGTTGAGGTTTATAAGACAGCATTTCACGATTTGATAAATACTTCAAGTAACAGTTGCGATAATAAAAGCCTTTGAAGGAAAATCTATTGTTCATCGGTGTCCATTGATGACAGCCACTAAGTCGATAACGTTTGACATCAAGAATCACTCTATAAACTATAAAAAAACATGTCTGAGTCCACTTTCTCCACCTTACAGTCATATTAAGAAGAAAAATACTTCCGTGTACACCATGACAAATTGTTCTCAATAAGATTAAGAGTTTCTCAAGTAAGTATTCTGGGTTCAATTTTGCATTTCACTTACCAGATCTTCCAACTAGTAATAACTTGATCAGGTACTGACAACATTGCGATCCTTGTTATAAATATAACCTCGGTGGAACAACGATTTAACTACAGAGTTCGCTACATTACATTGAAAAATGGGCGAAAAATTTGAAAATACAATTAAATTAATCCAAGTCAGCACACAGCGCATTTAAAAATGCAACGGTACAACACTAACTGTAAAATTAAATAAAAGAGGTATCCAAGTACCCGACTTTGTGCAATACTTGGGAATCCATCTAGACAAACATCTTACATGGCAAAACAACATTTGGATGAAGAGGAGTCAATTGGACATCAAGTTTTGCAAGAATTATTCGCTTCTAGGCAGAACATTTTTACTGTCAATGAGAAATAAGCAGTTGGTCTACAATACTATCTTCACTCATTTGTGGACATTCGACTTACAGCCTTGGGGAAGTGTTTCCAAATCCAACATTGCTATAATGGAAAAGTTTCAAACCAAGGTATTGCGTGCCGTAATCAGTGCACCGTGGTTTGTCAGCAATAAAGACATCTATAGCGAAGTAGATCTGCTTCCAGTAAGTGAAACTATTGCGCAATTCAGTGAAATATAATGAAACGCCTTGAATACATCTTCTATCCACAAATCTACTAGAAAACAGCCTGCAGACAAGAGGAGTAAAATTATTATTTCCGCTACACTTACTTTAACTTTAGGGCTCCAAATACATTATTCACACTATGTCACTTTCAAATATTCATATGGAAAACTAACAATTATACTAGGCCAATTTCCCTCCATACCATGTTTTCTGTCAAAAATTATGCTCATAGTTATGTATTAAGGGATTACATGAACAAATTTAAAAAACAATTATAGAATGAGCCTCTTCAATGATAAATATAGCAACATAAACTAGTAGGATTTTCTGATCCTGACAAACCAATAACGCCAAGTCGTCGTTGTTGAAATCTAAAGTTATTAATTTCAGCCATCAAAGTTGAAGGGAAAATATTTCATGTTTGGACATCTCTTTGTATTTAAATTTCATGCATTGACGTTGCAACAAATTTCCTGTCAAACGCTATTGTTCTGAGTGTACAATATTATCCAGCCTCTCATTATCATATGTACGTCGACGTTCAAGTGCTTTGGCTAACTTCTCCGTTATCAGGCTAACCTCTTCGTCTTTTCAGAAAGTCCCCTGTCTCAGCATTTGTGTATGAACGTTGTACTCGCTTGAGTGTGTACACGCGCGAGTTACGTAAGTTCTTTTAATACGAGTAATACTTTGTATTCACTGAAGTAGACTTTCTTTTCGTGGTCATCTGTAGATTAGGCCTTCGAATTATAACTAGAAACTCCCATATTCTGTCATTCTTTTGATCACATAGTACCTACATAATCCTCTCATAATCATAATATTTCCTCTTTGACCAACGTTACCTTCTCGACAGTTTTTCTTCGCAAATGTGTAGAATAAATGGATCACGAGTGAACACATGCCGTAGACATATCATCTTCCTCTTACCAATTAGTACTCTTAAAAGCTTATTTTTTCATCTTACGCAAGCAAAATACTGTTTGGTTCTTTGCGAATTGTTGACATACCCATCTTCTTTATGGCCTGCCTGTATTTCTTGTGTCTCTGCGTCTATGAAATAGGGTTTTTCTTGGCCAGCGTTCGTTTTCCATTTCTCAGCAAGTGGCCATTCCATCCTTCTCTATATTCTCTAATGTTTTTGCTTAAATTGTAAATTGTAATACTCTTCCTGTACACCGTGTTTTTATGTCTATCGCTTCTTATTACTATAAATTTTATTTTAGAAGCCCAATTCCACCTGTCCGAACTCCACAAGTTTTAGTATTTAGAATCCAGGTTTGGCGTCCGTATAGAGTCTAAACATTAAATGATAATGTTTATAGCGTCAGTATAAACTTTAACATTCTGTTAATTCTTAATTTACTCAAATTAATAAAAACAAGTTAATAAGACACAAGGTAACTTTGCGCAGTAAAAGAGCTATCTATCCATTGTCCCGCACTTGCTAAGTTTATAAGGTTTCTTCTTATTTCACTTCCTTTAAAAGTACAGTGTTTGTACGATGTTCGACAAGATTTCTGTCATTCAACTATATCTTTCTTTGTGATCTTCCTACACGCTCTACAAAAAGCATCTCTTGTTTTTTCAGGCTCCTAGTTTTTAATTTTCTAAACAATTTGTTCGAAAGAGCATTTCTGAGTTCTCAATGTGAGCGGAGTTCTGAATCTGAGATTTTTTGTGAGCGGGTTCATTTTGTTTTAAAACTTTGTTTAGAAAGTGATAGTATTCTGCCCACTTCTAACATCTTCTTATTACCTGTCGTAATTAAACTCTTCAAGTTTCACTTCGATGCACGTTATTTAATGGTAAACAATAGCAATTGTTGAAGACAAGCTTTCCATACTGTTCACAAAGACTTACTAATATTTTGCATAACAGAACTCAAGCCGTCTGAAAGAGGCAAAGTCAGAGACAAGTTCGTCAGCGACCTCATTCACATGTACATGGAAGAGTAATGAAGCACTGAACTGTGCACCATAGTCTCACTACAACTTCCTGTTTTGAAAAAATTTACTGTTTCCGTTGTGCAACGAAAACAAAGGAATAGAGGACAAACACTTTATTATATGCACGCACACAACCGCGCGCGCGCGCGCACACACACTCACATATGTAGGTTAGTGCTTGCCTTATAGGTCACTGGTACATTTACGCGATACTGTAACTCTATCTGCAAAGAAACAAGTTAATAAGTCACAATGCAACTTTGCACAGTGTTTACAACTAATGTATTATATATGCAAATTATGCAAGCGTTGACCTACTTAGAAAAAATGTTTCCCTTACTTACAAAAAGGAAATTCAAAGAATTCCTGCAAATAATTCAGAAGATGTTGTGAACACACACAAACATGAACATAGTTGTATATGCATATTGCACAATCATTTTTTATTAGAGTGTAACCATATATGTAATAATTTGGTAACGAGAATGAATAAACACACACACACAGAGATCTATATATTGCAATATGCAATATTAGAAAACCCTATCCTTCCTCTATGATATGATTATAAACTGTCTGTCGCGAAGGTGGAGGGTCTGTTTTCAGTGCATGTTTTACACCGTGTAGGAAGTTATATTGTGTTGCATAATCACAATAAATATTAGTGTTAGGCGTATGTGCCTTCAGCGTCTTGAGCTATTTCAGTGGTTCGTATTATGCGTTTGTTTTACACTTCCTTTTCATTCGAAAATTCTTACCAGCCAGTGTTTCTCCAGTGAATATTCAACAGTTTCTCCCACAATGTTTTGAACGTTGTCCAGGTCCCTCAAATAGACCTACTCCTTCAGTGCTGTATGTTATTTATAGTGTGGGATATTCTCAACCGTAATTTATCTACGTGCTTCTGAAAACTAGTTATTTACTTGAACAGAATGTGTAGTGTTTTTAAAATTAACAAATTTCTAAGATGCTATTTTAGCATCTTACTGTTTTAGGGATTTCTACGTGGAGACAATGTCGACCTACGCGCTGTGTATACCCAGATAACACTATTCTTAAAATATGTTTTGATTACTTTAAGTTCATTGTTAACGATGCTATAATTAACGCTGCGGGTTCCCAAATTTCTGATATTACGAGAGTTTTATCTGCACACCATGCTCTTTTGGAGAACAATAAAATTAAACGAGTATGCTACCTGAGCTGCAGTCAGTGAGCATGAACTGTAACAAATAAGCTCTGACTTAACTTCTTCACATTCATAACACAAATGAATACGATGTGTGTGGAACCTTACTATAAAGAGTAGATTATTAACCAGCTGGAATTTAATACTCAAATCATAAAATAAGGATAATTTTTATATAAGCAACAAATTAAAAGAGGAACGTAGCCTTCCTTACAAAGAAAAAGTATAATTGTCAGAAATGACTACAACAGAGTCAATTATGCTCTGTTTGACAGTTGAAGTTATTTATGTGCTCAGATTGATTGTTTTAAACAATTAAATATCAATATTAGCCCACTGTTGAAGTGAATACCTCCCCACTTCAGTGATTTTTTTTTTTATATCAGTAATTCTTGCCAAGTTCGTGTTGCCATAGTATTTATATGAATAATCCTCCCATCTTAGAAAGTACTTCCATCTTCTGTGGCCTCTATTTTGAACAAAGCATTTACTATTACATAAGTTTTAATATTAACAATTTTTTCAATTATCAGAAAAATTACGAAAATCCCGATTACCCTACTACTTTTTGCTTAGCAAAGTAACAATTGTAGACCTCACATTCATACAATAAACACTAAAAAGTGTAAACTTTCGAATTTCTGCTAAAATACCCTTTAATCTGACCCCCTGTTGGACTATTACAATTTTTCAAACTTTTTCACTTTTTTGGATCTATAAATTCCAAACCTTAACACTACATTCGGATTTTATTTATAATTGTCTTCATTTGATACCAAATATGAATTTTTGCGATTTTATTAAATTTGTTTAAGCTTTTTGGGCTCCGAGTTCAAAAAATGTTTAATTTAAAAAAATAAACACTGTACTTAGATTGCGGTTAAAATTTCCTTTAATTTGATACATCAGGTGGGCTTTTGCAAATTTTTCATATATTTGAGGCTACTCATAATTTTTCCTCCCGCCTCACTCACTTTTGGAGGATGCATCTCAAGAATAATAGAATTCTGTAGGGCTAAAGTATGGGGAGACGCGTGCCATTTTTACGAAAATGGGTTGATACGTTCAAATATTATAGCGAGACATGCCCCAAGCAGACGGACAGATAGAGAGACAGACAGATAAATGGCAAACGGTCGAGTTAAAACTGAGAACTCACTTCGATCGGTCAATTACTGCCTTCACTCTACAGACATATAAATAGAAGCGGATGATATGTCTTGTAGTCTGTATTCTCTCAAAACCTGATTCTAAAGGCTATTAAAACTATAGGCCTATACTGCTACAATGCCCTTTTCGCCCTTTCACTCATACATATCTGCTAATTACACTTTTTACATAAATAAATAAGTGTCCCTCTGTTTAACTATTTTAGTCTCTCTCTCTCTCTCTTCTCTCTCTCTCTCTCTCTCTCTCTCTCTCTCTCTCTCTCTCTCTCTCTCTCTCTCTCTCTCTCTCTCTCTCTCTCTCTCTCTCTCACGCACACACACAAACGAGCGCGCAAGCAAAGAGTGTTGTGGTCTTCCGTCTTTATTGAAGTTATACGGATAGAAAATACGGTTTTGTTTGCTTGCGAAAACATGTTTTTTTACATCTGTTTCACTGGTAGCAAGTACCGATCACTAATAAAACTGTATAAACGGTACTTAAAATTGTATACTCAATGCTCGAAATGTAACAGTTAATCCCGTGCCACCTTAAAAAATATATTTACATTACGTGAAACATATAGTAGAAATAATAGCCCTGTAAAGTCCGCAATTCGACGTATTTAACCACGCTATAAAACGGGACCATTACGTAAGAAGCTGAAAAGAATGTATTTTATGTAAAATAATGGTAGTTACACAATAACTACACAAACTGTCTTGCGTTGTCTAATAACGCAACAAAAATTCAAAATTATGCGTACATGAGAAAAACAATTATTCAGTGGTGCAATGGAGACTGTATTGTTATCAAACTTACATAGAACCTGTGCTTGCCATATCACCTACTGTCTAATTGCCTCAACTAAATTACATAGTGGATACTGTATTCTATTTACAAAACAACTTTCAAGAATATTTCAACCTGCAGCTATAGGGGAACAGAAGTATTTTAAAAGGTATAATTGTTTATCTCATTGTTATTTAAAACTATAAATCCTGCGCATTGAATACAACTACAACTATTTAAAAAATATCTTGAATCTTAATAAATTGTAACTGATTTAATAAATTGTAATTTTTAGATGTTTTAATCCGCCGTCGAGGCAAGTTCACTCTGTATACAGTTGAATCCACATGTATCAATATACCTGTCAGTACTCACATACACACCTATACCATATACAGCCAGGTATATCAATTGTATAGTATAATTGATACACTTGCAAATTAGATTTCATAAAGAAACGTTTTCTTTTGTTTCGCTTGAAACTTGTTAGCAAACGATTTTTCTTTATTGCAGTCAACTTTTCATTTTAAAATAAAAATTTTGTGTTTTTCAAATCAAAAAATTTTAACATCTCCTATTTCTAAATTTACTATTCGTATTTTTGTAAACAACATTCGCATTTAAAATAGTGCATTCACATATTTGATTGTAGTACACGTGAGGAAATATAGTCGAACAAAATATCGATATAATAAATTTGCAATTCGAAGCAGGTGGTCGCTCGTTGAGTGCAACTACAACGTCTCTACATTGGATTTCTGTTTTAAGAGAGTGCGCGCGCCCGCGACGTTGTGTCTACACACGGCATTTGTTATTCATTCAACCAACGCTTCGCACATGTAGTTTTATGTAGTAAAGTGCCAATCTGTGTGTACGCACGCGCCCACAGAAACTCTCTGGGGAAATAGAAATTGAAGAGACGCAAGCGAACAGAATGCAGAACAGCGCCAAATGGTTTCCTTGTTGAAATGACTGTCTTCTTCGTGACCGTAAAACACCGTGTATGAGGTACTCAACAGTTAGGTTTTGCCAATCGACTGTTTAGAAATATGGGTAGGAATATTAATTACTTTAACTTAACAGTTATCAAATTAAGTAAAAACTCTGTCATTGTGACGAAATAAGTGAATAAAAGGAAATAGGAATTAAAGTACATTCTTCTATTATATGGGAAGAACATCCGAGCTGTCAACACGTAACAAAGTCATGCTGTATAAGTCAGTTTTGAAACAGGTTATAGGTAATGAAAGTCAATAATGGGTCGGCGAGTACTATTGAGATAATTCACAACATTTTGAAAATAGACTGGTCCGGGAGAACTTTAATCTCCTTTGGTACGTAAAAAAAGTTACTTTGGTAGAGACGTAGGTGTGGAAACGCTTGCTGATGAGGTAAAGAAATTCGGACAGAATTATGAATGTCGACTGTATTTTTATCGTCGAGGCTACCCTGCTGCTCAACCAACGTGGGATATTTGGAAGGCATAAGAGTACTAAAGCTTCTGACTACGATATAATGTATGTGCAGAACGTAGTTTGTGTTTTGTGTGTTATTGTGCTAATCTGAGAAGTACCTCTGTGTAAACTCATTAAACTGACATTTAGATTTCAGATAATATAAAGACAAATTGCTCGTTATTCTCTTTAAGACACTTGTAATTGTGCTGAAGATCCATCGAGACATTAAAAACTATGTTTTTTGCTTTCCTTTATGACTCTCAGTAACATCAAACTACTAAGAGTTATTACAACGCTTGTCAAAGATCGGAAATCTGGAACGAACAATGTAGGGCATGGAATCTGAGAGAAATAATAGAAATGCTAGGTAGTTCAACACGCAATAATCTTGTAGACCAATGTTATGCGTGGGTAATATAATGGCGTCCCGGTGCATTTTAATACGTGCGTTGAACTGACGTTTCCTCTGTGGGTAGATGCTTGGCGATATTAAGTGATAATTACTTCAGTAACCATCATTCAAAAATTTTAATTAATTGATGCAGAATATTGTAAATTGTGGATACTCAACTATATTGACTTAGTTCTTCAACTACATACTTCAGCTACATACATAACTATATACTATATACTTCAACTACAAAGTTCATAGTCAAGAGAAGAGGTTCTCACACTGGTACTGCTGTTATTCCGTTTGCAACCACATGGGAAGGTCGCGAAGTGACCCACAATTGTATAAATAAAACTATTTTATTTGTTTAGCTGTGTTTTGGTTTCCGTGCAATTATTTCAATATTTCATTTTTGTTATTATTTTAGTCTCTGTTTATTGCTTTATTCTACATCCGCATTTTTATCATTTTTATTTTATCTTGCTTCATCGGCTTAACAGTACTTTCTATTAATATGGCCAGACAACGTATGTTATTCTTTGTTCTTTTGATAATTACTTCTATTCCCTTGCTTTTTTATTACATCCGCGGTTAACTACCATAGAATTCAATTGCCATGTTACGATTGGCTGTCGATCAATAAATGTATAGAGATGGGATGTTTAGAGAGGATCACACAATAAGTGAGTAAAAAACAATTTTTACATTGTGTCGACATTTTGTCAACATTTATTATCACCATCAGGTCAATTGTTGTTGAGTTGTTTCGACAACAAACACACAAATGGTGTGTCCTGATGATGACAGTGAATATTGTCGAAACGTCGCCACAAATGTAAAAGTTGTGTTTTTCATTACTTGTACTAAACCTTCCATCTTACTTTCATTACTAAACCTTCCATCGCTAATCAAAACAAATACAACAATAAATAGTATGTTGTTTCCGCACAATGCAACAGTTGAGCCGTGAGACGTACACGTGACAGACTACACACGCTATCCTTCCTTTCTGTGCAGCTGCACGTTGAACGTTACAACGTTGTCAATGGTGACGGTGCAGTGTGAGCTGTACCACGCCTAGAGAGCGCAACTGTCCATGGATCTAATGCTTGAGTGAAGAAGAAGAAAAAGAATAACAAAAGGAAAAAGAAGAGCTGCAGCAAGAAAAAGTGATAAGAGAAACAGGAAGCACAAGATTATAGTTATAACAATGTCCAGTATTTTAAGTTTTACTATAGACATATCTAGCAAATCGCGGACACAAGAAAATAAACAAATGGCAAGTCCAAAGTCGAGAGCACAGGAGTTTGTGAGTATATGTTATGAAAACTATGTACACGGAGTCGACTAATAAGTCGCACAATAGGTTCGCAGAACAATGCGTTAGTATACTGCGTTCCTGACTATGGTACACATTGACAAAACGAGGCAAGCAATGTGATATGCTGAAATACAAAATTGAAGTGTTTTATTTTTGATATTATTTAAAGCTGAAAAGTTAACGATAATCGTCACTTATTTAATTTTTGTTTAAGCAAGCAAAACATAGAGAGAGGAATAAAAACTTATTGATTTTGGTGAAGATCGGTTAAGGACAAGGGATAGTTTACCTGCAAAGTTTTATGTTTTAACAAGAGGAGTAAAGTACTTAATTTTGATAAGTAAAGTATAATGAAAAGAAAGTCATAATAATTCTCTGTATAAAGGTAGATGAAATATCTATAACTAAAAAGGGTAGTTGAAGGGGAGGAGGTAATTTTCTATAAATGAAAATGATAGTTGAAGGGGGAGGGGATAATTTTTTTATATGTGTACTGCGTTATCACAGAAGTAGTTTGTTGTTAAAATCCCTTCCCGGGCTGTTTGGCCGTGGTCCACTGTTTCGGCAGTGCCATCGACTGTCATCATCAGTGAAAATCGAGTACGCTAACGTGAGATGGTATACGTTAGTGATCACAGTACTGTGGTTAAGGATAAAGAAAGAAGTAGTTTCTATGGTTCAATCGAAAACGATTTTAAATATAAATCTTAGAACATGGAAGTCACGTATGGTTCTCCATACCGATATTTCTTAAAGAATTATTTTTCTGCAAAAAATTATTTTGTTAACGTTAAAACTAGTAAAATGTAAACAACTGAAACGCCGTAGATTGTTGAAAATTATTCCGTGCACTTAGCAAAAAAAAAAAAAAAAAAACTGAATAATAATTCAGTTTTGCGCTCAAAGTATAATAATTTCTGCGTACTATTAAACGTTTTGCCTTACCATCCAGCAAAACATTTTATGTAGAATATTCCTTGTTAATGTGAAAGTTGATGTATGGGAGAAACGTACAGACAGTTATGTGTACGCAATGACGAACATGATAAAAACCGACGCTACTATCTAAAAATATTATACGCATTTTACACACACTTTTATGTTATTACTCAAGTTTAAAATATTTTTTTCTGATAAAATTCCGTGAACGGAGATTAAAACACACACACACACACAAAATACAATATACATTAAAGTATAAAACACCTCTGATATAAATCATCCGTATAACGCTAATGTGACGCTCGTACTACACAATAGCCAGACGACATGTACAGTTAACAATACGTGTCAATAACAATGGACGTTCTAACAGAGGCGCGCAGTAACGCATTCCGTCACAAGCGAACGTTTCGAATGTGCATTCACGTCTGTCATATTGCTTCTCGCTTCAGCTTTATGTGACGTGTGCAGTAGGACGAGGCATGAACAGCGCACTAAACTGAGTTATTGGAAATGCTAAACAATAAATACGTGTTGCAGAGAGGAGACTTTACGTAAGATATTTATACGTATTTTAGGGCACGTTATATAGGGTCTAGAAAGGCATCTTTGTTTTTTACGACACATTAGAACGGGAGAAAAAAAATATGAAAAAATGGGTTTTTCATCTCCTGGTGGTGCGAGGGGGAAGAATCCGAGGTATGGACTATGGATTACCTTTTTTTTTTAGTTTTTAGCCTCATGAAACAGTATTATATAGTTTATTTCGGAATCCGTGATTACGGACATTTGACCCCTCTTAACCCACGATACCCTTTTATAATTGTTTAAGAGAATTACATAATACAAAGACTTATCTGTGTATAAAATTACAAAATATATTGATACAATCGCACATTAAAAATATTAAAAACTGCAGGAACGGATAAAGGTAGGCCTACAGTTCCTATGCCGCTAAATATCATTTGCTTATTTACTAGTTACTATGGTACTTAATTCTGGTCTCCATGGTGTTGTTGACATCTATATACGCGTCAACGAAAAGGCATAATTAAAAGAGCCTAAATTGTAAGAACGGGGCAAAATATCAAATTCTAAGTTAGACAGTGTTTTTTTCCTTGTGTCGAAGGTTACCTGTGCAAAATTGTGTGGCAATCGGTGTAACAGTGTGGATTTGTATTCAGTACACATAAATCCTGAATTTTATATTTTTTTTTATAGAATTAACGATGTCCAAGTTAATTATTAGAAATTATAATATCTCAACGATACGAAATATTGGTAGTATTATACTGTTTACTTTTAACACTTAAACCATGTATGTGAGTATGAGAGTGAATACCCTCGGGATACACTAGTGAATAGTGAACAGCGTATTATAAAAACAAATATTACTTCTCAGGTAGGATTCGACTTTCTGAGACACCAGGATGATCAAGAATCTGAAAAAAGGATCACCAGTCAGAATGAATCTAGAGCGACGTCTGAGAGGACTATAGAGAAGAGGTAGCGTCTTGGGTAAATTTAAACATTTAAGATTGAACATCACCCTTTCAATTGACCGTGACAAATTGGATAACAGCAGTGAAACATGATAGAATAATAAATACATTAAGTATAATACATCTAGATAAAATTCATGAAGTTGCTTTATGTATAAGATTCCAGATAAAACATTTAAATGATCGTATTATTTATCTCCATGAAATATTAAGTGGTGTAATTAAATGAAACCAAAAAGTTCCGCTAGCACATGGCCGAGTCTCAATCTATAGAATACCGTCAATGTTTGCGCTATTACAGACGTACGCTTTGTTCATGATATAATGTTTCACAATGCACTTATACTAATTAAAAAATAAGTTACAATTTATATATCTTGACAAACAAATTATAATTATAAATAGTTTATAATTTGGGAAATCGAAAGTGACTGGCGCGTGATGCAAAGGCATTCTGTTTGTAGCCTACAGCTATTCGACCTTCGCCATATACGTACAATGACGTCTGTGCAAGTTACACTGTTACCACGCTCACTTAATTGGCTTTCTAAACATACAATGATCAAGTTCTGTGTCAGAAATGTAGAATAATATTAAAAACTACAAATATCAGAGTTGAATAAGCACAGTGAAAGACAGTTCTGAGTTTACGAGAAGACTGAAAAGCTTCTGCAGTATAAGTCCTATTAACTCCAAAACTCTAAAACGTCTGAGCGGTGCGCTCGAACTAATTCTGCTTCATAATTATCTCACTATTATGAGAAAACGTGTTTTTATATTAAAAAGTCTTTAAATTAAAAAAATGTTTACCTCAAAATCATTAAAGAGCTTTATCATAACCCAAAACGTACTAACGATTACTATCCTTACCTTACCTTACCTTAGTTTAGTTAGTTTAGTTTAGTTATTTCTTACCTTAGTTTCATTAGTTAGTACTAGTGGTATATTATAAATGTCTATAGAGATGTCAGAAATGAAGTAAAAGCTTGGTTATCAAATACAATACTCGTGTTTCGTTTTAATCGGATTTTTTAATATGTGTACAAAATAAGATACAATGTAAGATACTATAAAGCAGGGTAGTGTATGCCAATCGTTAACGAAGTAAGACATGTTGTGAAAGTACTATTTAACTACATAACAGTAACAGTGTACATATACTGTAGGTACACAACTATTGGAAAGATGACAGCATGGAGCGTGTTAAAATTATTTGGATGAACGATTTTTTCTACAGATACTAATTTTAAAACAAAATGGTTAACAAGAAGAGGAGGTAACAAAAAGTATTTTACCGTAATGCGAACAGTTCGAATTCAAGTCACTTTTAAATCATGATCTTAGATATTGTCTCATGATTGGTAATATTATTTTCACAGTAAAAAGTGAATGCATGCGTGTTGCAAAGAGAGGAAAAAAGAGATATAGAAAGAGAGAAAAAAGGGAAAGGGAAATGGTGAAAGAGAGAGGGATAGAGAGAGAGAGAGCAGACCGGAAGGCAGATAGACTCCTTACTGCCCTTTCAGCGAATCAGTTGTATAAGGGAAACGAGGAAACTAATATGAATGAAATTCGATAAAAACTTTTTGGCTTACTTTTTCTCTTTCATTAAATACCGTTTTCGTGGTAACTTGATTCAATTTCTCTTTTAATTTCAAGAAAACTTTTCTTTATGTATCACTTTTCTTACTTTTCTTATTGCAAAATAAATTACTTTACCAACTTTGCAATACATTTTTTATGAAATAACATTTTAGAAAATGTTAATGAAAACTAGTATTATTATCTTAATTTTATTATAAATTCATTATTTTATAAGCTTGCTTTAGTGGCTATCGTTAAAGCATTTGTGGAGGACATTTACAATTTTCCGATGATTGTTGAGTCCATACGAAAGACTCTAGGAGTAGACGCGTAATTTCAAAGGTGTCAAATCCAACTTTGTACATGAGAAAATCTCAAACGATCTTCACAATAAACATCCTAAAACATTCACTGATAGAATTAGTATATCCTATACTAGTATATCCTATCATTAAGGATCTCATCCGAATGTAATCCAGGTCCTGCTCCTACAGCGACTGCTCAGATTTTAAAAACGTCTTCTGTTTTTTGTGTGGACCACACTCTAATAATTAAACGCGCAATATTATTGAAGTCTAAGTAAACAAATTTCTTAGTAAAAGAATATATACAGTCCTTCATGTTGTTTGCATCTGCTATGCCAGGAGAGCAAATTAATAAGTTAGCACTGACTATATGTTAAAACAGCATACGTATAATAACACTATACAAATATATCACCTTCCTAATGTTGCGAAATTCCATTAATCGTGATCTTAAAACTGTGATACGGAGTACTGAACGTCAGAAAAATCAATTTTTGTAACGCTTCTCTAATATAACCACGCTCGGCTTACAACAGTTATCATATTTATACAGTTATCCAGTGCACATTACATATAACAATCAGTTATACAAGTCATCTCAATTATATAATCCCAACAGTCCGCAACGCAAATAAACAATTAAACATTTGACACTTCAACTAATACTGCTATCTAATAACAGTCTCTAGTCGTTTATAAAACCCAACTCGCAAAACTGGCCGGCCATGAATTTGCCACACCAAGAAAATTATTGTAGCAGCCAAGTGGAAAGCGTTTAATGGTATCTGGATAGTTCCAGCTGTTACAATTTTTTCGGGCGTTTACGTGATCTACACGTGCCTGCCTGATCTCGGACATGACTGTAGAACGACGCGTTAGTTTTTGCTGCCTACACAAAAACGCACAAGTCATTTACAGGTTACCGTAGGCATGTTATTTACATAATCTCCCTGAGCTGAAGAAGTAGCTCATTATTTTGCACATTTATGATTACATAAATTACGATATTGATAATTTTTCAATTAAGGGAAAAATTACAAACTCCCGGTTACTTTTTAATTTTATTTAGTAATATAACAAATTGTAGAGTACACGGTCATACAATAAACACTAAAAATTCGAACATTCAGATTAGGGTTACAGTTCCTGACACCCTGCTGGGTTTTTACAATTTAAAAGAAAACTGTGATCTGTTTTTTGGGTTCTGGAGTCCCAAAATTTTGAATTTCTAAGACTTAATATTAAACTCAGATATTCCTTAAAATTATCTTAAATTTGATACTTGACATGAATTTTTGGGATTTTATCGAACGTTTTGTACACGTTTTAGACCCTAACATCTGAAAACTATGGAAGTTTTAAATATTAACACTATATTCCGATGTTAGTTACAATTAACTTTAAAATGATACCCAATGGCGTTTTAGATTGTGCGCATCGATCTAAATTAAACTTAATGAAATACTTAGGAAACTACTAAAATTTATGTGTCAACAAAGAAAAAGAGAAATTTATCCCAGAGATCGAGATTAAAGTGGGAACAGAGTTTCCTGCAAATAATAAGGTTTGCAGAAACTTAAGCGTCTGTTTGCAGCGACGTTAATGACGATGATGATGTTGTAATTAAAGTAATCCTGAAATATAAATTTATAAAAGAAACATTTTTGCACGTACAACCGATCGTGTGTCAAACGTTCGTTGAAAACATATCCTGATGTGTTTCTGTTTGTCACAAACACAAAGTTATTTAACAGACTCCTACTCATTGTCAAGACGATGGGTATGAATTGTAAACCTGTTTTCTCAGGTTTAAAAAATTATGTTATAAAGTTTTAAAATAAAAAACGACTCTTTTACTATTCATGTATTGTTCTAACGAGTGTATACCGTTGTATCGTAAATCACTGGTATAAATTAGAAGAAGTGTAACTAACATTGTTGTGTTAGTTGTATTTAAAACTAAATTTAAAATATTCAAATAATACTTAGTTCTACGGAATCAAGTCGCTTCGAAGTAAATTATTTATTTTTGTTTATTGCTTCTAAAGAAGTACCATACTGTCGGTGACAAGTTACGAAATGATGAGAGCTGTCTGTCAGCTGAATAATATTAAAAAAAAAAGAAAACAGCTACATCAACCACTGTTAGATATAAAAAATAATCTGGTACATGGAGAAGTGTTTTTGTATATTCAAATTACAACATTTTTGTTAAGTTTAGGGACCGCCGACTTTTGGGAAAATGCCAAAGTACTTGTTTCTTCTAAATATGTCTGGCAAGATAGAACAATAATCACTGAAACGTGAAAACAATGCCATAATGGCCAGAAACGTGTTGATAAGTAACAGCAAAAGGTGGAAACATTCGCAGCTTATTCAACTAAAATTATTAGTCGTTTGTATATAATGCTGAATATATAGTCTGAAAATTTGAAGTGTTGGAAAACCTCTTAAGAAGCCGACGAATACACACGGGCTTTATCTACGAGCTTACAAACCATTGCGCGATGTTCTTTACGAGGTTCATGTTTTACTTTTAGTAGACTCCTATCATTTGAACCGTAAGAACATTAACCTATCGCACATTCGGCATTGCATTAATGTAAAAACCTTGCGTATTTTTACAACCACACAAAGAACAAAAAATATGTCACTCTTCTTAGAAAAACATTAAGGCTAAGCCTACGTGATGTTATATACAATGTCGTGTAATAATTTTTAGGTGTTTTCTTACGTTGATAATCTCAGTACAAGTGAACAACACGACATTTCCAGGCATTGCCTAGATGAGAATGAAGCTTCATTAGGCCTTAGCACATGAAGGCAACAAGTTCTGTGCCGGTTGACTGTAGAAAGGCTTTTTATAACAGAATTGAAAGCTAAGGACATGCGAATGCGCGAAACGCTTATGGTAAAAGGGGAATGGTGATGTGGTGGGAGTCGGTTTGAGATTCGAGAAGAGAATTGTTATGAGCGTCACACGGTGGCGCCAAAACCTAAAAGCTGGCCAAAAGTCGAAAAATAAAGTTACTATTTAGGTCGTTTGAGTTATAAGGATGGTTAGAGTAACAGTCCAAGATTCAGCGTGTACAGGTGAATGGTCGAAAAAACTCTCACTAACCCTGAAAAAACAACTGTAAAGAGACCTTCTCGCGTGGAGCACGTTCAGCACGCAGTGGTGAGTCGACACTGCGTCTCTGTTAAAAGCCCTAGAAACTCGAAAAATCGTCCGATTTCAATTCTGCAAAAAGGAATCATTAGCTAAAAGTAAGTAGATGTCACATACGTTTCACGAAAGTTAACTAAAAATAAGCAATGTGGTATTTCCAGATGTTTGATGCGTAAAAAGAATTACATTATTTATGCAGAAAACATGTTTTTAATAATAATAAAGTAATATAATCAAGCAAAGTTGGATAAAGAAACCTATTTTAGTGTGAAGCTTATACTATTTACTGACGAAAAAAGTAATGACTAGTAGCTTAAAGTAGCACAATACATATATAAAGTTAATTTGTTTAACGCTATGTTAGTCGCGTGGCACCAACAACATGAGAAAGCTCATAAAACATGAAACTCATTTTCACTTGCTATGTCTTTTGAAATATAAAGGTTTTTGTAGTAAAATATTTATATTATCTTTCAACAACATCCACAGAACTTGGAAATTAAATTTATGTTCTGCAGTCTTCACGAAAAGTAAACTGTAGTGAAGCATATCGTTTACCGTATGTAAGTGGAAAAGAGATAGAACG
Source organism: Magicicada septendecula (assembly GCA_034769895.1). Lineage (NCBI taxonomy): Eukaryota > Metazoa > Arthropoda > Insecta > Hemiptera > Cicadidae > Magicicada > Magicicada septendecula. The sequence goes on from CM068367.1 coordinate 158,941,839, forward strand.
TCTCGACTGGCTTAAAACGTGGCGATTTGCTAACGTAGGAAGAACCTACCTATAGATGTAGGCACTCACAAATCGTAGCAGGTGCATGGGAATTTTCATGAGGCAAGTGTAGTCGAACGTGCGCAATGCGTTGTGACGCTCTATAGCGCGCGTCTATCGGAGGCTTATTAGACAAAGCGCAAAATTTATTTTGCAAAACCGCCTTTAATTTGTAAATGAAACGCTTTCTTCGGAAAATCCCCAAACGTACAAAATGTGTAAGAGTAACCTAATTAACAATTTCTTATTAATAATCTTTTCAAAACACGCATGCCTTTTGAATTAATTGATGAAAGAACGAAAATTATGATTGAGGGTTTTGCGAAAATCAGCAAGATATTTTGGTCAAAAAAACTCGAGTTTTATTTTATTTATTTTTTTTTGCAAAATATTATATGGAATATCTGATTTCATTTGATATTGAAAAATTCTGATTCATTTTTTAACCTCAACTTATTTGCATAGATAAGGCCTAGTAAAATTTAAAACGATAAAAATGTCTTTTCTTTCAACATTTATATTCCTTGGACGTAATACAATATAGGCCTATATTTCTCAAGTAATTTTTTAATACTTTTTAAAATAAATATTTAATCTGAATTAATGCCGAATAAATCATTTAATTTTATATAAATTATTTTATATAAATATTTCAATAGTTAGCAGCATTCTTTTTACAGTAATTTTCTTAATTAACTTAAAATATTTTGACCAATCATTTTTTCTAAAGTACACCATCGTATCCTTTCATACAATAATACTTTTTCCTTTTTTTCACTACTACATTTACTTTGGAATAGGCTACTCATCTAACTCGAGTAAGTCTATGTTCAATTACAATATTAATTATTAAACAATAATTATATATTCTCCTTTATAAATTAATTATCTTAATTTTTAATTTAAAATATTTAATAATTAATTTTAAATATATTACCATCAATAATCAATATCTGTATATATTCTGTGCCTCAAAGGGTACATTTTTAAAGTAACTGTGACATAATATATTTTTAATTAATCACCTTAAAAATATTTGACCAACATATCTTTCTTGACTGTGCTTTCCTAAAATAATGTTTTAATCTTATCATTTTTTCATTTGCGAATTTAAGTCGTAATTAGCGATAATCAGAAACAACAAAATTTTATTTTATTAATATTAAATTTTTTTAACTTTTTCGGCCGCCAGAATAGCCGAATACATAATTTGGAAGACGTACTTCTGCGAAATATTTCTAAAAAAAAAAAATGAAATGTCTATCAACCGAAGCAATGGCTTTGCTACTTCCACCCGAAATTCCAGGTGTTATTAATGTTGGTTTGTCATCTGTATCCTCAACGGACAACGATTCCGATGATTATACTGACGATGCACAGTAGCGTAAAATTATAAATATTTTTAAAATGCCTTTTTATATTTATAATTTTTAATCATTCAAAATAAATATTGTTTACATTGCTTTGAATGTTTTGAATATTCAGTATTTAGTGACCCCAAAAACCTATAGACAATTCATTTTTTCCAATTTTGTCCGCCATGTTGGAACCGCCATTTGGTTTTTGAAATTTGGACTTCAGATTCGTAATCAGCGACCTTAAAAACCTACAAGCAATCCTTTTAGGGGGAAAATATGACATTTTAATATTTTTTTCAACCATATTGGATCCGCCATTTTGTTTTCTGAAATTTGGGTTTCAGATTCGGAATCAGCGACCCAAAAAACCTATAAGTACCAAATTCTAGATCGATTTATAAATGCCTTCATATTTTTGCTAGCTTTTTGGCATTCGACCCCACTGTGCGTCAGTGCAGCCAACGTATGAAAATTATTTCAAATAGTAACCAAAACTCGCGTGCAAGGTTTGTTAGTAATCAGTGTTTCGCTTACCATGGATGTCTCACTCACTCCTTCTCTCTCTCACTCACACTCTCTCTCTCACTCACCCACTCTCTCACTCACTCACTCTCTCACTCACTCTGTCTCTCTCTGTCACATATCAAATGTTATAAACCTATCTCGTTTTTATTAGTCCTGAAATCGTCTGCTGTTGAGACGTACTACCAGCTCTTATCGGAATGGAATGGAACGTGCAAACTGTGCACTTGTGCAGTTCTCTTAATTACACTCGACTGTCTCTGTATGTAGTTTATCATAAAGGGACGACTTCTTCGCACCGGTATTAGCTTACTTCGAAAACAGTTTAATCCTAGACAACAAAAATCTGTTTCAAGCAGAAGGAAAAATCATGTTATTTTAATACAGTATTTTAGGTAAACAATATGTTTGGAGAACATCTTTTAGCTCCACAAATGTTCAACTTGTAAAAGTAACAGATGAACGACAGAGAGATCATTTATTTTTTACCAGCTGGTAAACCAACATTTTGTTGTAAATAAAGCGGGAAGTTAAAGTTATAACATGTGATAATCAAAATTTTAATAATTTCTTTCACTTCAATATTCTACTTTATTTTCTTATTATTCAAACAAAAACGCGCGCGATCACACACACACACACACACACACACACACACGTTTTATATTACAATAGAAATTAATATTCTACTATTATTTCTGTACTGTTTGTTTTATAATTATTTATTTTTATTTTAAAGATATGCAAGACGTTAATAAAAATCCTTCAGGCTAGCTCAAGTATGTGCTAAAGCTAGCATGAATAGTACTGTTTAAACTATTAAAATAAACTGTAAAACAACGACATAATTAATAGTAAACTGAGGTAATAATATATAGACTGAAATACGTAACACATTAATTAACAACGTAAGTAAAACGTGACACCCATGTTGGCAACACCTTAGCTTGCATAGCAGCTGATTCTCCGTTACCCTCCCGCCATTCACAATATCAAAGTGGACTCGTCCATGAAGAAACTGGTTTCTGCGCATATGCCATTAGCTTTAAATTTTGCTTGTACGTGGAGCAATGAATTCAATTCAAAAAATATGTAGGCTGTGAAAAATATGCTTGCAACGTAGAATACGTTGTTCATTAAAACGAATGAAGTAACAAGTTGAAAACAAATTTTTAATTTATTTTTACACATGTTTAGCAAATGTTTGTGATAGAAAAGGACAAACGTAGATTTTAAACACAACCCGCTTAAGTTGATTGGGATCAGTGTATAGAATCTAAGTAAGGTAGCTGTCTGAGTTTTTGACTATGAGGAACGTTTCAATTTTAGTAACATCAGTGTTGGAACCGGTAGTATTTATCACGTAGGCCTATACATAGAAGTAGTCGAAATACTATTTGCCACTGCAGACGCACGAGTGAATGCCTAGGAATTTATACGAGAAAACGTTTGCTTCAACGATGTTTTCAGTTTCCCTCGAAGCTGATCCGCGAGCGACCACTTACCAGTCTCTCCTGGCACTTGTGCATTCTTTCGGATAGTGTAAACGGCACCTTATTTTATTCTAAATTGTATTGTCTTTTTTATGATAGGATTATACGGTTTAAGTGTACTTTTATGAATTTCCTTGGTTCATATTTTAACGTTTTTAATTAATGTACTAAATTTCTCAGCAAATGTAGAATTGTCTTTATATTTTTGTTACTATATCGCGTCCAAACAATTTAAACGACGCTACAACAATAACGCATTTCTACCTTTTTTGGGTTAGTTATGACTACAAGTGAAGGGCATGGTGAGGATTCAGAATGACGTAGCAGGAGAGTTTGACTAGAAAAGGTAGTCCTCCAGGGCGATGCTCTTGCTTGCCTCCTCTTCAATCTTTCCTTAGAAAAAGCTATGAGAGATGCTGTAATAGATTCCTCCGGGACTGTATTCAACAGGTTGGTGGGTGCAGGTCCTAGGATACGCCGATGACCTAGATATAATCGGGAGGTCCATTCGAACAGTCACTGAAGCCTTTCTTGCTCTTGAAGGTCCCGCAAGGAGGCTGGGTCTCATAATAAATGAAAGCAAGACAAAATACATGCCCACAGGACAGGAGGCTAGAGAAGGAGAGCACATCCAAATTCCTATTGCTTCGAAAAAATCAACAACTTTGTTTATTTAGGATGCCAAGTTAACGCTGATGGGGAAAGGACAGAAGAAATAACGCGAAGAATCACCTTAGCTAATAGGTGCTTCTTTGGTCTCAGACCCCTGTTCCAAAGCAGAATAATTGCCAGGAGCATCAAGCTGCTTTTGTATAAAACACTGATCCGCCCAGTTCTCACCTATGGTTCTGAGACCTGGACCATTTCTAGAAAGTCTGAGTCAAGCCTGCTGGTTCGTGAACGCAAAGTGATTTTATTTTGTGCTATGGCTTTTATAATATCTACATCTTTATTGAAAGATATTATAAAAGCCATAGCACAAAATAACGGTTATGATGAAAGAATAATTAATTCTTTAATTTAAAAAAAAACAGAAGAAAATTACTTTAAAAGAATTTTATTCCATAGAGCCAGATCAGGGTAACAAAAAATTTCACTTAACAAATTACATTCCGTGTATAAAAGATAAGATTAATAATAGGTTAAAAAACCATGGTCTTAACATGGTATCAGTAAACAAACGTAATCTTTTTTCACTACTAGTCAATAATAAAGAAAAATCTAATACACTGGAGAAAAATGGAGTTTATGAAATACACTGTGCAGAATGCGATGCTATTTATATCGGACAATGTGGCCGTGCTCTGAAACATCGCATTTCTGAACATAAGAAGGCGATTTTAACCAATACATCTAATACAGGTTTTGCAGATCATTGCTTACAACACAATCACTTTATAGACACAAAAAACATAACACTACTCCACAACATACAAAAAGGTAGAAAAATGGATTTGTTAGAAATTTTAGAAATTAAAAAAGCAATAAAAAATAACAAAAATTTAACCAATGAACAGACTGAATTTTGTGTATCCCCTTTATTAAAATCTGTTATTTAGTTTAGTTTATTTTATATTATTTTGAATGTTCATCATTATTTTAAATTTTGCATTCAGTTTATATTTAGTTCAGTTAATTTTATATTTTGCATTCATGATTGTATTTAGTTTTTAAAGACACCAGACCTTCCCTTGTCTCATGCACACACTCCCCACCCCTCGCCATCACAACACAGATGTTCCAGATACGCCCTAAACAGATGTTTACCACCTACACTACTCTAACATCCTGTGTTCAGTAATTTCATTCACTCGCTCTTTGACAATGGCTTAAGTTAGTCGAAACAGCTGTCAGAGTTAATTAAAAAATTTGTGAAACTTACCAAGTGTTTTTATATATTTTACAAAACCTTTGTATTAATATGTTTCACCAAGTGCCCAACGAGTCATCAATTAATATCCTCCGTAGTATATTTGGTCCAATATGTGTAGCAGGTGAATGGAGGAAAAGAACCAACCAAGAACTGAACACTCTTCTGAATGAACCAGATATTGTGAAAATTATAAAACTTGGTAGACTCAGGTGGGCTGGACACGTGATCAGAATGGGGGAGAATGAAATACCAAGAAAGGCACTCACAGAACAGATCTATGCCACCAGGAGAGTTGGTAGACCCAAACTACGTTGGGAAGGTGAGAGATACGATGCGCGCCACATCCTTGGGACCCGGAACTGCACTTGACCGGGACAACTGGCGGAGGCTGTTAAAGGAGGCCTTGACTCAGTAACGGGTTGTTGCGCCGCTGAAGATGATGATGACTACTACTACCTCTTAGCTTAGTTATGACTACCCGCGTATGTGAGGAAATAATTCGTTTCTTCTAGTGTAGTCCTCGATAAACGTTAACCCGACACCTGGTTAGGTTTTGCGCAAAATAAGCTACCGCTCAAGACAAATTTACAGTTTCAACGTATCAGCCAATACCAATATCATCTCTTTGTATTTATTCTGTACAACATTGTAAAGGAGTAATTATTACGCGCCTTCGTAAAGTTCAATTATTCAGAATTACTGCTGCCTTCACTACTAGCTACGGAGAAAGAATATTTTTCGTCAAAGAGAAAACGTTTTACTAATTTACCTGTGATCCGGTATAGGCCTACTGATTGTGCTGGAATAAACGTTTTTAATCAAGAGTTAACAACAAGCCTTACAGGTAATTGACGGCGGGTTATTCATTTAAAAAATAAATTCAACTGTAAATAGAGACGACACAAAGTGGTGTTTTCCATAACAATACGCGTTGTTAGGTATCGTTATTAACAATGGATGGTGACGCTTGCGGTGTTACTGTGCTTGCGACACCGTCAGCTCTATCGTTACAGACACCGTTTTATTTTTGTCCCACTATTTTGCCTTTTGTGTTACCATATAAAAGAATGAAACCAAATGCAGATCTGGCGGCTTCTTATTTTCATTTATTACGTAATTTTTGCAAGAAACTTGTTTGCTTAACTAAAATATGAACGACACAAACAACATTCCTGAAACAAGAATAAAAATATTGATTTTAAAACACTTGTTAATTTAAACATTATATACTGTAATCATACACAACGACCATTTAATGTAAGTGGTGAGCTACGGACTCAAAATTTATAGAGGTGAAAATGAAGAAAACTGGCTTAGATTTATGGATTACTATTATCAGAATAAAAGTATTTACTTAGATTGTGTTTATGTATGGCTTTTGATGAAAAAATTAGATAATCCCAATTATGTTTATTTTAAATATACTTAAGACGAATAAACATGCTTATTAAGCAGGTTTCCTTAAACAGGTGCACATTTTTAAATAGGTATAATGAAATTTAGCCGTAAATTTTATGTCTAAGACATAGATATATTTCTAAATAATTAAATAACTACTTCTTTAACATATGTTTTATAGGGTGAATGGTATTAAAGACTATGCACACAGACTTATTGGAAACAGAGTATATGACTAACAACCATTTATCATATCCGTAAAAGTAACAAGTAGATTAAGATTGTTATCATTCAAATTTCTGTCAATTATGGGTATTTTATTAAATCATAATAAATACTTTTAGTAAATTTGTACATAGCCTATATAGAAATATAACTAAATAAGTAATGGTTGTCTCAGATTGGCAATAAAGAAGAGAAATCCAACTTTTATAAGACAGTTGCCGATCAAAGAATCAAGGAAGTTGGCACAATTTCCTTCCTTTCCTTTGTAAACTGTCGATTTGTGAATTCTCACCAGCTGAGCCACATGGGAAAAGACAAAGTTGAAAACACCGCCAACACAAATGTAAACAGTCAATTTCAGAAAACAAACCTATTTACACATAAATTGCGTGTACACATAAAATGTACACAAATACTTCGACAAATAACCTGTCATCAACGATTTGCAAATTGTTTTGAGTTCCGTAGGCCACACGACCTCTCTGCACATATGTAGGAATCGATATAAGTGGCCCAACAATTTTGTGAGTACTTAAGCTCGAATCAATTTACACTAAAATGTACTTTTATAAAGGAAAACATTTTTCTTGATACTTACATTGCTTGCATAACTTACTCTAAAAGTAAATATAAAATAGATTTAATAATTTTGTGGCCCTTTTAACTTATGTTTTATGAAATCCGTAGATATGTGGCACAATGCAGTTTACTTGTCCTTTACGTTTACGAGATTTCACTGCTTACGTAATTACGTTACGAGCATATTACGTTAGAATTTGTGAGATAAAGACTGAATTCTTTCAACTATGATTGATGATTCTTACATTCTCTCTGTGTCCTGAAGATATTTCCTGACAGTACTTTCTCGTGTCATTCCCAGAAAATGCTGTCATACTGCAAAACAGTTTCTCTGCTAGCTCTGCTAGTTTTATTTAATACCTTTTCTTATACAGCAAAATAACATTCTTGGCCAAAGTGCTAAAGTCAGGAAAAATCATCAAATGATTAATTACAAAAGACTGATTCGTAAATATTCCAGTTCTTTCAGTTATATCTTAGGAGAGCTGATATTTTGACCTGAAAAAGATTAGGTAAGACTCTTATTTGTTTAGTGTCAAACTTACAAATTTATCATCACAGAAACAAAGCGCAAAGCAGAGTCGACTGACAGAACAATCAAAATGAGTTGCAACGACCGATACGTAAACACACAGATTGTGGAGGAAGAGAAGGAAGTAAAAGTGGTGGTCTTAAAGAGAATTAGAAATGTTATGAAAAGTATTGCGGAGTATTGTGAGGTATTCACAATACATTGTTTTGGCATTTTGACTTTATGTGACGGGCTCCTGTTCCCTATTGGGGCGTTGCATAGAAACAGATACGGTAATATCTTGTATATAATACTATACAAGACAGATCGTGTAGCGTACTTGACGTTTATCACGAATTGGCTGGGTAACGCTACATATCGTTGTCTATAAATAGGCCTATCTACAAGATGATGCGTACTACAAAACATTTACTTTCTGATCTAAAACCGTTTCATTTATACTTGTAACGAATGATCTCGGCGGGACAAAAATATTTCCCATTTTGTGGACAGCAGTGGACAACATTTACAGTTGAGTGTAGAGTTCTGAGGAAAATCGTAACGAAAAGTCGTTCATTGCATCTGATTCTACAATACATCTAGTTCATAGCAATAGTTTCACTGCTGTTATTATACATCAGAATATTACAGTGAAATATGTACGTATATTTGTTAAAATTTTACAGATGACAGTAGTAATTAATAAATAAAATCGTTGTCTGAATTAAGTATTCCTTTGATAATCTAGCAGATTTTTACGGTGGGAGCCCCGTAGGCCTAAATTAAAATTTGTCAAGCCGAAGACACGAAAGCCAATTTCAATTTTCCTTTAAGAGATTAATAATTCTGATGCGGTAATCATCTTCAATTCAAGTGCCGATGAGGGCACAGCGTTTTCAACCAGTCATATTCAGTGAGGGCTCTTAAACTGAAGGTATCTGCAAAAGGGTCAGTTGCAATTTCTGCAAGGAAAACTGGATGACCTAATAAGACTAAAGTAATGAGAACTTCGAAGTGTTGTGAAGAATAATAAAAGAGTTTTGAGAATAATAAAAAATAGTGCATGGATCAAAGATAAATATAGAAAAATCCAAATTTGTGAGAAATAACAAGAGTGAGGGCATGACAGTCATAATATGAGAAGATATACTGGACTACACTTTTCAGCTAAAAATGTTTAATTTACTTCAAAATAAGTATTCTTTTATGTTTAAAAACTAAGAAAATTTAATTAATATTTGCTTCTACGTTTTATCGTCATGTAATGATCTGCCGCAGGTCACTTACATTGTCTGCTGTAGTCACTTTTTATTATTTTTATATATAAGCAAATTCTTGTTTTATCCCCCCCCCCCTTCGGCTGTCTGGTCCTCCGTTACTACATTCCTCAAATTGTCTTTACTTTCCATATTGCAATATTTACTCTTTTCACTTCCCTTTCGCCGTCCTATATAATGACTGTCGTGTTCTCACTATTATTATTTCTCATAACTTTTGTTTTCCACATTCATCTTCATCCCCTTTATTATTTTTTATTATCCCTACAACTCTTCTCTTATTTTTTACAGTACCTTAATGTTATAAGGTCATTAGCAAAAATTATATATACCACTCGTACAGTGTGCTTTTTAAATAATAAATTTTTTGTATTTGCTGCAACACATAATCAAGTGTATGCGCTGAATGTGTGGGCGTTTTCAATTTGCAATTCGCAGGAAGTGAGTGGGTTCCCCAGGCTCGTGACAAAGTTCCCTCACCTTATTTCTCTTGTACGGTTGTCCTGGTGTATACCGAAAAGTAGCTGTTGCTAGGATTCAATGCGTGGCACACTTACCCGTCGGAATAAAGTGCCAGTCTGAGTCTACGCACAGACCCATGGGAAAATGGCAATTGAAGAGAGGCACAACGATAGAATACAGAAAGTCGTCAAGTGGTTCACTTGAATCAATTTATTAAAGCGTGTACGAGCCTTTGAAGTTTCTGTACGTTTTAAATCCTTTCAAACTTTTTGTGTTTCTTCTCTGTGTGTTCGGATAGACCCTGTTTATGAATTTAGATTATAACTTACAACGTATTAATAATGTTATATGAATTTAAATAATTTATTAATTTAGTTAAAAATCTTGAAGCGACTTAATGGTTGTGGTAAGTGAAGAGGAGGTCGAATTGCATTGTTACGATTTATCGATTCTCTTCGTTATTGTCATCATGTTAATCGGATACTCTGCTTGAACAATGTCTCGTTAACTCACTTTTTATGTGCGTTAGAATTCTTTATATGCAAAATACATTTCATTATATCGTTGTTGTGACTGTTTATGAGTAGATGTCCAATGTTACTACTTCAGCCAAACTGTCACACTATCCCAACAGTAGGTAAACGCGGTTACATCGACTTGACCTTGAGACACAATCGCATCACATAATGACGAATTAATTTCATGGAAAGCAAGGCCTCTACCATTGAGTTACCTCGCGGTCAGAATTGTTTTTAAAATAAATTTATCACAGCCGATAGACAGTTAGTATTTATGTGTTGCACGTTACTGTGAGACTACGGCGGAACTTGATTATTCTGTCATATTCATCGTATAAGTGAGAGATTTTGTTCCAAAGCAATAAGATCCTCTGCACTGTTGTATTAGTTAATACGCAGGTGAACATATTGAATAAACGTGCATTTACGGACGCGGTAATGTACACAAGAGCAACGTAACTCGTATTAAACTCATTAAACTGAGAAAGCTCAAAAAGGCATGAGCTTTGGTCAAACGTCTAATACAGCATCTCCATCCATAATCCAAGATAGTGTTCTAGAAATTTTTCTCTGAATTTCCAAGAAAATACGTGTACAATGTGAAATACAGTCATTTCAAACACTGCTTTAATTCCCCGCTAAAACTAACAGAGACGTTGTCAAGGAAAGGACACAATTTTCAGAGAAGAAACGCGGAGGTCCAGTCTCAATACGTCGTTTCGAAAGTCTTGGGGATCCCAAAAGGAATCAAATCTTTTGGTTTTTGTCTACACTTGTTGGTGGTCCTCAGGATAGACCACTAAACGAGCGCTGCGTGTGCTCTTGCTGCATATAAATACAGTAGGTTTATGGGTACGTTGATACAGAAAGTCTACCGGCTGATCCACGAGAGCATGGAGGGAAATTTGGCTCTGACACATTGAGCCTTTTTCTGGGTATCGGTTAAGTGGTCATTGAAGTTCGTTCGTCGGTCTATGGAAACCTAAAGACCTTCAACGATGCATCCCAGGGGAGAGGACACAGCAGTCCGGAAAAATAACTAACTGACGCTGTAAGACTGCAAGCAGCTAGTAACCTTGTTGGTTTTAGCTGGTTGTTCATATCATTTTACCTGCTTGCGGTGTTATATGTTTAGTTTTAGTGCTGGCCAACAATGCTGTTGATTCAACTGCCACCTTCTAAAAGACGTTCCCGACTCCTGTTGACACTCATTTCTCTTAATATTTATTTTATTTTTGCGGAGTTAAAAAAACATCTTTTCAATTTATAGATAGCAAAGATATCAATACACAAGTATAATGCGTACAAAACTAACAGTTTGTATAATAGAATTTAATACTAATTGACACGAATACTTACTACTAAATTTTATATTATTTTCACGTCACCCTACAAAAACCATTACCCATATACATTAATAAAAGACATCCCGGCTTTGTTTCTTCTTCTTATTTTTCTGGATAATTAACTTGTTTTCCTACAGTGCTAAAGATGGCACGTTGTCTACAACTCTTCGTTTCCGCGCATGATACGTTCAAGAAAAATGAGAACCCAAATTGGAATTTCATAATTCTTTGCGATATACTTTTCCCTTCTTTTGTATACACTTTTTGTGACGAGATTATTGAATTTTATTTTTAATTTCAAGATAATTTTTTATGGATCATTTATTAATTTCTACCTTGCTAAAACGTTATTTTCTACTGCGATAATTAAGTTTAAAGAACAAACGTGTTCATTTGATTTAACGAAAGGATGACGAAAACTGCCCTTACTATAATACGAAGTTTATATACATTTGTTATAATAAATTATTAGTGTATTTCATGTTGAAAAATTTGTTATCTAACCATGCGAAAATATCTCGGATAGGACATTTTAACCTAAAAGACGTTAAAAAACGCACGAGTGTTACAAAATAACGTGAAAAATGCCAAGATCATTAAGGTGCTAATTGTCAGTCGATTGCCGTTGGTCCATTTCCTGGTGAGGTAGTATACTTCTGTTGGTTACTGTTGCTACTATTGCTACTACTATTGCTTGTGTTGATTACTAATAGTTACTACTGCTGTTAATGGGTAAAACTGGGCTTTGTTCGTTGCAATGTTGTGAATGGATGAGGTGAAGGTTTATGTTTTATATTTAGTATTTTCGTTGTGCTGTCTATCCGAATTGTCTCAATTGTTCGGGCTTACGATTTATGTTCTGTTTCTTGTTTCATGTTTTTATACGTCCGAGTTTTGGCAAATGTTAATATTAAGGCTTTTGTATGATACACGTTTTATTACTAATAAAACATGTCAAACACGTTTTATTACTAATAAAACATGTCAAACCATAAGGTCATGTTATGTAACTGCGATTGGCTAAGAAATTGGTTATAACATGTTTTCATATGTATGGGTAACGCAAAAGAAAAACGCAGAGAGATAATTGAAAAAGAGGAATTTGATGTATATAGTAGGATATTATAATATTGTAAAATTGCCAAATTTGCAAAATAAACCAGAACAAACATTGAGGAAATAAGAAATGATAAGAATAATATAGAAAAAGAAGAAGATACAGAAAATACAGAAGATACAGAAGAATTTTGAAAAAAAAGGTTTTACTAAAGTGCCTTACATAAAAACTTATAATTTTATTTGGGTTATACTGACGTAAAGTAATGTTAACAAATGTTCCATCGTTGTTCAAGGAGTTACAGTGTAATGTGTTACCTATTTGTTACAAGTTCTTCTGAAAAAGTTTACTTTTCTACAAGATGCACCACACTGTGAGTGAAATGTTGTTATTGATAAAGTTTTTATCTAGGTCGACAAGTTGTATCACTCTCCTTTCTTTAAATAAAACTCTACTTTCTCTTATTCTAAATCAATTTACTACTGGCGAAAGTCATCGTAATGTTTTCGATCAACACGAAAACTACGGCCTAAATAAATTACGTTAACACGTCCATACGTGACAGGAGCAAAATTTTCTGAGCCAAGTGTTTCATTACTTGTTTTAAAGACTTTAGGCGACTGATCCCTATAAGGCAGGCGAATAGTTATTCAGTGTAATACCACAAGATACCTGTTTTAAGTCTAGGATATTGTATAATAATCAAAGAAGAAATAGATACGAGCAATAACATAATTCAAGAGGAATAAGAGCAAAGAAGAAATAACAAACTATAATTACGAAAGTATTATCAAAATATATTTCTTGTGTATGTATATATATATATATATATATAAAAGATTATAACATGCTCAAACTGTTTCTGAATGACATAATTTTTCAAAAATGATATCTGGTCAATCTAATTTTTATTTTGTCTAAATTCATAAGCCATTATTTGCCTACCTTTATTTTCTTGAATTCGTTGCTTTTAGTCCTTGTAAATAAGTATTTGTTTTAATTGAACAATGGCAATTAGTACCAATGCAAGTTAAACAAGATAACACATAAACAAATTATTATCTAAATTATTTTATTTTCAGGTATGAAGGTGTGAGAGAAACTGTCTTTTGACTAACAAAATCATTATCTGCTAACGAAGTTAAAGCTGTCTGATCCATAGGTTCTATTCGCTCATCTTGTAAGCTAATATTCTTTGAATAATAATGACCAGGAACATTTCAAGGTAAGAACAAATGTACATTTAATTAATATCAAAAATTGACTGAAAATCAAAACAGTTTAGAATTAACGTCAACGAAGATGCTGTTAGATTTGAAAAATTTTATTGTAAAATGCTCCAAAATAAAACTAAAACATTTGTAAATTTTGTATAGATAGTACAATGCTCTAGGGCATCTTTCAAACTTTTAACTACAAAATAATACCAAAAGTGTTTTTGTTGTTACCCTGGGTTTAACCGTCCGTCTATCTGGTTATTCTCATTTTAATAATTTGATTTTCATCATTCTCCGACTTTACTAATTTTTTAATTTACAACTTTTCCTAGTGTGAGAGTTTGTTCTCTTAGACAACTTTTATCGCACGATAATATTAATATGAAAGAAGAAATCAATAGAAGTACAAAGTCGAAAATTGTTTGACTTCTGTTAAATTGGTTAGAGCATTAACGGTTTTCTCGGGGTAGACCGGCTTTTGTTATTGTTGTATTGGCCTAAGGCTAGCAGATTATTACGAAGTTCAACCATAACACACTGACACGCTGATTACAAAGTTGACAGCTTACTTTCAATCACATAATCTACTGCTACCTCTACTCCAATGACAATAGGCTCAATGTGTGCTTTTGTGATCGCTGTTAATAAGTTGTCTAGCAATATTGATTTACCTAATACTATTATTTTAATTCTTTATTATTAATTCTTCTTTTTTCAAAAATATTGCGTTGAAATTAACGTAAATAAATCACCATAAGACCTACGAAGAAATGAAAAGGTAGGAAAATAAAAAGCGTGAGGAGTGCAGAAATACTGCCAACCAATCTTTGGATTCATCGCTAAAGAAGTAGAAGAAAAAAATCATCATACTTTTACATTTCTTTTAAAGCGTTAGGATAGCTTGTTGACAACGCAGAAAAAGAAATTATTCGTCTGATCATATAGTAATAGAACGTGACGATAAATATGTAGGCCTAACCTATTTTATCTTACTTAAACACGAACTTACTCTTACTTTTCTCTTACTTACTCTTACTTACTTACTTTCTCCTTTATACAAACTAAATTTTTTAACCTTATTACCACACACACTTTCTCTCTCTCTCTCTCACACACACACACACACACACAAATATTGTACACAACGTAAGTAAATTTTCTATCATTAAACCTTTTCAGGGTCATTTTTTTAAACAATGATATTTATATATTAATTTGTAACAACGTTCGATGTAGAAAGTATAGTAGTAGGGGTATTATGAGAGTTCTAACGCGGAAGTGACGTCATCCCCCCGCCACGCCCCCCGCCCCCGCACATTTTGGCGGGAAATTTGAAAATGGTGGTGGTGGGGGTGGTGGTGGGTGTTGACTTCCGGTGTGGGTGTAGAGGTGGGGGGTAGTGGTGGGGGTAATGGTGTGTTGTGGTTGGTCGTCGGCTGTGTGGTGGTGGTTATTTTCGTCGTTGATTGGTTTATGGGGGGCGGGTCGTCGTCCATGTTGGAAAATTGCGACGTTGTCGGTTGGTGCTGGAAAATTGCGGCGTTGTCGAGTTGTGCGGTGTGTTGTGATTAATCGTCGGCACGGCGGCGGCCATGTTGGAAAATCATCGACTGCATCGATGTGTGCTGGTTAAGCGTCGTCATGGCTTGGCCTCGGCTTGGCCGCGGCTCGGCCATAGATTGGTCGACGTGTGTTTGTGCCGTCGGCCTCGGCGGCCATGTTGGAAAATCGTCGATGTGTGCTGGTTAAGCGTCGTCATGGTCAGTCCTCGGCTTGGCCGCGGCTCGGCCGTAGATTGGTCGACGTGTGTCGGCCGCATGTGTTTAGATTTGAGTTGTCGGGTGTGTGCTGGTTAAGCGTCGGCATGTCTTGGCCTCGGCTTGGCCTCGGCTCGGCCATAGATTGGTCGACGCGTGTCTGTGCCGTCGGCATGGCGGCGGCCATGTTGGAAAATCATCGACTGCATCGATGTGTGCTGGTTAAGCGTCGTCATGGCTTGGCCGCGGCTCGGCCATAGATTGGTCGACGTGTGTCGTCTGTGTGTGTGTGTGTGTGTGTGTGTGTGTGTGTGTGTGTGTGTGTGTGTGTGTGTGTGTGTGTGTGTGTGTGTGTGTGTGTGTTGAGATTGGCTCGATCGATTTGTGCTGGTTAAGCGTTGGCATGGCGGCCATGTTGGAAAATCGTCGATGTGTGCTGGTTAAGCGTCGTCATGGCTTGGTCGGCGGCCATGTTGGAAAAGCGTCGACTTTGAAAATCTGTGTCGTTCATCTCCCTTGAGGTTAAAAAAATAAATATATATGTGTACTGCGTCCACCTTCCCTCGACGCATAATTGAAAACCAAATTCACTTGTAAAATTTGTATATCACGCATCTATGTATGGAAAAAATACATACATCATGCACGTAAGATAGGAAGTACCATATTCTGATTGATATGTAATTTTTTTTTATCGCGTGCACATAGAAATAAGTGTAGACTCGTCCTGCATCGGTTGTAAGAAATTCTCACCCCCGCGTGTATGCACTGCATAAGTGAAAACCACTGCACTTGTAAAAAATTGTCTAACGCACATCATGCTTGTAAGATAAGTAAGAAATTCACATGACATGCACCCCGCGTGTATGCACTGCATAAGTGAAAACCACATCACTTGTAAAAATTGTCTAACACACATCATGCATAGGAAATAATTACCATTTATATTATTTTGATGGGTATGTAATACCTGTCGGGAAGACGTAGTAAAAAAATCTGATGGGTATGTAATTTCTGTCGGGCAGACGTAGTAAAAAATAGTGGAGTGTCTTCTGCATATCTCGTAAGAAACTCTCTTTGATTTGGTCCATTGTGTATAAATGAAAACCACTTGACTTCTAAAAATTTTGTAACACGCATTATGCATGAAAAAAATACGTGTAACACATATCATGCAGGGAAAAGATTAGTTGAAAATAAACACTAAAGCAATGAAAAATTTACATGTATATTGTATGAAAATAAATACAATAATTTATATATATACATACAACAAATATATACATTGCAAAAAAAATGGAAACAAATATATACAATAAAACGATACATATACAATGTAAAAAATTGTAGTAGATTGTTGTTGTTGTTGTGCACACCCATCTGTAACAGAAAAAAATAGAAACAATATTAGTGCTGTATGGTTAATACGAGTACGATGGATTAGAGCGTGTCCACACGTCAAATCGAGGAGCCTCTGTCCGTCGGTGTAATCCTCCATACATATTCTACACGAGGTATGGGGCACTATACCCTGGACGGGACAGAGTTCTCCTCGGTGCCAATACCACGTCGGTAGGTTCCTTCGCAGAAGGAGCCTCGTCGTGGTTGGCTCATCGTGCATCCTGGGTTCTACGGTTTCCAAAATGTCAAAGAAGACCGGTGCAGCTTCTGGAGGGGGTCTCAAACGGGGATATCGTTGTTGCTGCTGCGGCAGAAGGTGCATCTGTTGTGGCTGAGGCTGTGGTTGAGGTTGAGGCTGCGGTTGCGGTTGAGGCTGTGGCTGAGTTTGCGGTTGAGGCTGAGGATGCTGCGGCAGAGGGCGTATCAACTGTGGTTGAAGCTGTGGTTGTGGCTGCGGCTGCAAGGACGTAGGCACGGCTGAGTGTCACTGAGGACATAAAAAAACGTATACAGACGTGGAAAAAGAAAAATATGTACGCATAAGAAGAGGACTTACATACTGTCCTCGAAGATGGAAATCGACGATGACGATGAGGGTATATATTCCTCCTCCTCCTCCTCATCATCATCATCTTCTGCTTCGAGGAAATCGATATTGTATCCCAATTAATCTTCATCTCCCACGATCCCGCTGAGGGTTTCGACGTCGTCGTCGTCGTTGTTGTCATCGTCGTCGGTATGATCGACATCGCTGGAAAAAAAATACAAATTTAAAAACAGACGCAAACGCATTACTACAAGAGATTGTTAATGAAAACGGACTTACCGACTCGAGCCGGGTTGAGGAGATGTGCTCCACAGCAGAGCACGACGTAACCGTTGCGAACTATAAACAAAACAGTAAGACAGTCGAATGGAATATTCTGTTTGTACACATTAAATAAAGAAAAAAATATTGTATTTACCGTTGTACTCGTCGTTGCTCCTCTGACAGACGTTTATTCACTTTGTTGTTCATTCTGTAAACGTAATGAAAGTTGTAACATAATTAGGTAAAGAACATAATGAAGTGTGTGTGTGTGTGTGTGTGTGTGTGTGTGTGTGTTGTGTGTATGTGTGTGTATGTATGTGTGTAATGCTGAACATCAACATAAGTACTTACATGCAAGTTGTAAAACAAACTGAATCGACACAACAAAAGACATATTTATATGCATATGCTCGACGGAAGTCTGCTACATACAGAGTCCCTCCACCCTCACACACTCTGCGAGGTCAGACAACATCTTGTTTAAAATTAAACGCATATTCCCCCTCCCTCGCAAAGCTCTCGTCGATTACATCACCCACGATTTGCGTCCTGTTTCACAAGGTTAAACAAATTTATGTACACATGAATAAGACCCCCTACCATCACAACGTTCACACGCAACGATAACATATGGGCAGTCAGCATCTTGATGTAAGTGAATAAAAAATAACTGGACTTTTACATAGCGTGTGAATGTCTTAGCGGGAGTCGATTACATCCTGTATCACAAATTAACTGTTGCCTTCTAGTCGCCTACCTCCCCCCCCCTACTCAGTGATGCTCTATTGAATTTAGTACTTTTTATACATGAAATAATAGTTTATTCTTACCGTTAGTTATTGGTCCTTGTAACTCTGTCTCTTCGCGTTAGGACCAGCAGTGACGTCGGATAGCGCACGTTTACGCGTTCTGAAGTGTCCGTACGCGAGTGTAGTTACGCCGTCGTCCAGTACGTACCTCTTATCGTCATAAGGTGACAGGGAAAGTTTTGTTACACGTTGCGTGTACAGCTTATGACGATCGCTTCGTATACACTCGGCAGAGGTGAAAACCGTACGACTGTCGAAAAGACACTCGCTGTACAATCGATGACATAACTTTTTTTTTATTGCTGTCCTTGGTACACCTTTCGCCACCTTTTTGTCGGTGCAGTCGGACAACAGGAGCGAGTAACATTTTGCTCTGAGTCCGACAAATTCCCTGATGGGTTTCCCATTGGTCTCATCCTTGAACTTCCCCACGACTTTTTTTGTTGTCATCGCAATGACAAGGATGATCCGCGGGATAGTCCGACGTGTCGAAAAGGTGGAGGTCCTCTTTCATATCCGCGTACACGTCGTCAGTCTGTATGCTGTAAAGCAAACTGTCCGTGTCAGTCATCAGTAATGTCAATCGTCGACCGTACTTGGCGACAGCGTACCGATAATGAAAATCATACATTATCAATTTACCCACATCGAGTACTGTGAAGCCGACGTACACCGGACGGGAAAGGAATATCGTTCTGTATCGTAAGGTCAGTCCGACCAAGTCATCGGTGTAGCGGTCATACGCTTTAGCCGTGGATTGGAAACACGTTTCTGCAGCCGTCGTTCGTTAGAGACTAGTTGGAAGTCTATTCGTTTCCTCACGTTCTCCAGCGATTTGGCATAGACGGCGTTGACCATCAGTTTGAAAAAATCCTTTTCTACAACCGATACAACCCACTCGCGTAAAGCGTGTACTCTATGATTTGTGCATATTTCCGGACATAAGTGGTGCGTGAGACAGGCTGTTCCATGTATTGAATATATTTGTTCGAGTTTGGGATAACCGAAATCTTCTATATTTATAATATTGTAATGTACGATACGCTTCTCCAGAAATCTTTTTTTTGCAATCCTTTTACGGAAACATAGTTACAAGGAAACGTATATTTTACTAATACCGACACAAGATGTTCGTACGATGTGTCCCCGTTCGTCTACTCTAGACCATGATAATAGTCCGTTAACCATCGGTTTGTCCTCACGTGTTTGTGATTCGAAACGATCGTGTCCACTTGAGGTGCAAATATCCAATGCCTGCTGGCAAATGCAGTGACGTCCATAACGGCTAGTTCCTTAACGAGTTCGTTACCATCGTTGTCGATGAAACAGTGAAAGTCAAGTATGACTGCTAGCTTGTCGTTGGTCATCCTTTTTTCGTTACAAACAACGTGTTCGGTGTCACTAGGAACGGTGCCCATCCTTCCGTCTTGCGGAACAGACACGTTGTATGTCGTGAAACGTTCGTAAAGAATTTTTCGGAACGTTTACTTTGTACCTTACCTGCTCGTCACGGATCACTGCAACAAATTTCTGTGTCAAAACGTCGTATACAAAAATTTCTATAGGGTACAGTACTGTGTGCTTTAAGTCACTGCAACGCCTGTACTCGTACGGAGTTAACAGCTCCATGCGTCCGTCCTCAACGCGTACTGTTCAAACACTGAGGTATGCGAGATCGCGGTTCGCCGTCCGGTGGGGGCCTGACCACGGCCTGGTCGTGGCTTGATCGCGGCCTGGAGTGGTGGGGCCTGCGTCCTTGTTGTCGGCGTCGGCCATGTTGTCGGGGGTGGGAGATGATTGGTTTGGCCGGCCATGTTGGAAAAGCGCGAGGTTGTCGGGTTGTGTAAGAGTGTGCTGGTTAAGGGTCGGCCACGTTGCCGACTCATGCATGTGTTATAGTGTACGGGTTTAGATATGTAAGGGATTTTTCCGGGTCGGCGGCCATGTTGGAAAAGCGTCGACGTTGCCAACTTGTGCATGTATGCTGGTTTAGCGTCGGCCATGTTGGAAAAGCGTCGACGGTGCCAACTTGTGCATGTATGCTGGTTTAGCGTCGGCCACGTTGACAACTCGTGCATGTGTTATCGTGTATGGGTTTAGATATGTACGCCGCCACCGTCCGGATATCGTCGATGTGAAGAGACTGAGTGAGGTGAATTGCATTGTTGCCAACTCGTGAACTGTAAATTTGAATGTGTGTCTTTGTGGTAAGTATACCATGTTGTCGGGTGGGAGATGATTGTTGGTGTTCGGCCATGTTGGAAAAGTGGCGAGGTTGTCGAGTTGTGCATGTGTGCTGGTTTAGCGTTGTCCATGTTGTCAACTCGTGCGTGTGTTATAGTGTAGGGGTATAGATATGTATGGTGATTTTCCGGAAAGTGCCTTGATGATAAAATTTTTATCTTTCATTAACATTACGTAAGAGCACGCAGGGAAATGACGTGTGTGTTCCATCCAAGCACATTCTCCACGTTCCCATTTGTTTAATCCGCCTCCACAGGAAAAACAAATCACTCTATCGTTGCATCCGGTGTAAAAGAAACCCTCTTCTGATAATTCTTTAGGCCTTATCGTTAACGATACAGGCCATTCTTTAAAACTCTTTAAACGGTTTTCCAAGTTTCTGTAACGCGGGTACGGAGATGTGATTTTTTGACCTGCACTTCTTTATCGTCTGGTGATAAGGACTTGATTGACGTCGTCGTCGTCGCCGCTTCACCGCATTGTTTGAAATAGCGGTTGTTGTTGGGATTGATATCGTCATTATCAATAGCGTGTGAAAGCATCTTGTGCGTCCACTCACGACTCGTGCTGATGAAACACTGAGCGAAGAATAGGGAGGAGAGGATAATCGTTTCCCCCTCCACAAAAATAAAATACACGAAAATTGATTAAATTTTTTTAAATAAAATATCATATTACATTCTATTTACAACAAAATAAAAATACATGAAAATTGATTACATTTTTTTAATTTAAAAAAAATCACTTACATATAATGCACACATTACATTATAAAAAAAGCAATGTTCTATTTACAGCAAAAAAAAACATTAATATATAGTAAGTGTTTGTGTCTGCGCACTGTGTTGGATAACGGAGTGTACACGTTGATTGAATCATGCAGTATCAAGCAGTAGGCCGCGGTCTGAGCGGGGAAATTGGTTGATGACTCGAATTCCAATCTGACGTCGACTGGTGAAGACTTGAGCGATTCGTCCTGTCTGCTACAATCGAAGACGAATAACGGTGCTTTTGCTATGAACTCAGTAGGTGTTAGAAGTACGTTGGGGTTGACTTCTGTGGTAGTACGATTTTTGAAATCGTGTATACATGTCGTACAGCAATGCGTAACGTCCGTTATCGATATCCAGGTTCAGGTTATCGTGCGGGTAGTATTTGTCGTTCAGAAAGATGTTATTATTTTTACTGTCAGGTGGAATTTTCTTTTCATACAGAGATATTGTTGGCTAACACGTGGGCGTCGTTTTCTTCGTTTATGGCTCGCTCGAACGCTGTGAGCATTTCTTCGTCGGTGACGACTGTAGTGTCGTTCGTGTCGGCCAGTTTGATGACATTACCGCGAGGGTCCCATCTCAGGCAATTACGATACTGTTTTTTAACTATATTTCCAATATCCACAGCGTGAGCGACGTCTTCCCATGCGCGTAGTTTCTTCGCTGTAGGATGTTTGCGATATATTTTTCTCTCTCCTTCGTTGAAACTTTCCAGTTGTCTGCGCATAATGTACCAAATGTTTTCGGATATTTTGTACAGAGACAGACAACGAATTTTGTTCCTGTT
The DNA here is from genome assembly GCA_034769895.1 of Magicicada septendecula. Classification (NCBI taxonomy): domain Eukaryota; kingdom Metazoa; phylum Arthropoda; class Insecta; order Hemiptera; family Cicadidae; genus Magicicada; species Magicicada septendecula. The sequence goes on from CM068367.1 coordinate 158,964,296, forward strand.
TATGGGGTTTGGCGCGATCTTCTTAGCCAGTACGTTTCTCAGTTTGTCGACACTGTATTCGATTTTGGACTGTAACAGTCTACTTCGTTCTTCCGCACGTTGCCGTTCTTCTTCCGCGCGACGTCTCTCTTCCTCTGCACGCTGTCGTTCTTCTTCCGCTCGTTGTCTTTCTTCCTCTGAGCGACGTCTCTCTTCTTCGTTAGTTTCTTGAATAGTTTTTATCATGGATTGTAAATTACCCATTTGTGTTGTTAACAAATTATTTTTCATACTAATTAACTCCTTCAAACGTTCCTCGTACAATTTTTCATATTGACTATATTTCATTACAATTTCTTTCATAATGGCATATAATTCACGCAATTCAACAGCTTTAGGGATTCTCATTTGCATCAACAAAGAAGCGAAATCTATTCCATTTAACACATAATATTTTTTCTGTGCATTATCTTCATCTTGGACTTCGTAATATTCGATGTAATCGTTTTTCTTTAACCATTTGGTAATTCTGGATTTTTGATTTTTATATTTACCTGTATACCCGAGCCAATTCAATACATCGTCTGTAATTTTTATTTTATCTTGTATGGTGCAGTTCCAGAAAAATCTATTTTTCGTATCGTTTTCAACGTCGATACCGAATTGCAAACAGACCTGATACACCGACAATTTACCTACATTACGTGAAATCAATTCTTCCGGCGCTAGACTTTGTACACGGAGTACGAGTTCCCTGTTATTGTGTGCTACCATGACGGATGCCTAATACATACTAATACGTTCGCACCAACCTGTTGGTCTAGCGCGCGCTATGTCGAGCCTTACAATGTCACTCTGCCCAACAGGTTGGTGCGAACGTACGGGGGGAGGGGATAATAATAAAACGTTTCCCCTCCAAGGTTACGGGTATTAAGAAAATAAAATATATGAAAATTGATCACTTTTTTTTTTAATAAAAAAATCACATACATGCAATGCATACATAATTGTGCGTTGATAGGCGGAGGCGTGGCGGTGGTTTGTTCGCCGTTCGCGGTTCGCCGTCCGGCGGCTACTTGACGGTGTCCTGGTCACCGTCCGGAGTGGTGGGGTCTGCGTCCATGTTGTCGGGGGGAAGATGATTGGTGTGGTCGGCCATGTTGGAAAAGTGGCGAGGTTGTCAAGTAGTGTAAGTGTGTGCTGGTTAATCGTCGGCCACGTTGCCGATTCGTGCGTGTGTTATAGTGTACGGGTTTGGATATGTAAGGGGTTTTTCCGGACGTGCGACCATGTTGGAAAAGCGTCGACGTTGTCGACTCGTGCGTGTGTGCTGGTTAAGCGTCGGTCACGTTGTCAACTCGTGCATGTGTTATAGTGTACTAGTTTGGATATGTACGCCGTCGCTGTGCATTGCATTGTTGCCAATTTGTGAACTGTGTTATTTTCCGTGTGTTTTATATAAGTGAATATTATGCAGTGCATATCATGTGTGAACAATGAAGTTCACATTTTAGCGTGTTGTTGTTGGGTCGTAGAGTAAATTTTGGGTCTAATAATTCTTTTTTCAGGTAAGTTTCAATATCGCTGATTCGTACACACCAGTCGGTATTTTGACAAGTTCTAACGTTTTACGTGGTCCTTTTAGTACGGGAAAGACGTTGTTTCTTCCGCTTTCCACGTTCGGTATAGAGTTGTACGTGGTAAAATCCGGTAGTCCCGCGTACCATTCACCGTCTGTCAGTTCAAGTGGTGGAAAAAAGTCACAAACCAGTGCGCTCGGATCCGTACCTGTAACAGTGACCGTAAGCGAAGACATCTCGTCGTTTACTGATCGTTCGATGTCAAAAACTCCAAACATAAATGTTCGCAGACGACTGTGTCCGGCGGCTGTTTCCGCGCGTAATTGTAATGAACGTCAGTCACGTTCGATCCAAAGTACCGTATTAGCTCTACAGGAGGTCGCAGATTGCCGAATCCATCAAAGTACATGACCCTGTTACCTCGCTTCTTGTAGCATACCCAATGCGTGCCTGGTCCGTTAGCGTCGTCCAGATTCACAATCGCGCTTTCGTTCTCCCACGGTGATGTACGAGGAAGTGCGTCGCGCATGTACACGCCTCTGAAATAAGGTACACGCAATCGTTTCATGTACTCATAGGTACCGCGCTTTTAACTATTTTTCCTATGAGACCATGCCCCCCTTTTTTTATCAATGCGACTACGTAGTTCGTACATGTCTATTGTTTCGACTGTTACCGATAAAGGGATCTCCAATCGTGCTCGTCCTTGGATTTGTCCAGATCACTTATCAAGTCGTTCGCCTCCGCCTTGCTCGTAAGTAGTAACTCTGCCTCTTCGCCACCGAGTGAAGTACGCGCTTCGTGCGTATGCAATTTATAGATATACGATACCACTTTCTCCCAACGGTGTTGGAACACTTTTGCGAGTTTGTACGTTTCGCTCTTCGCGTACCGCTTCACGTCCTCTAATTGACGCGCGTTCACTGCGTCCATGGGCCGTGCGCCACTGTCGCCGACGTTTAGAATAGTCTTTCCTTGCGCATTGAATAAGCGTCGTTTACCGCAGTGATCGTGTGTCGGTTCAAAAACTCCAAGTTCACCGCGTCCTTGTTGTTTATAGGTGGCGCTAACTGTGTTATTCGTACGTTCCCGACCATTAGGTTAGAGTTCGTATCCTTCGGTATGATCTTCGTGTCCACTTATACTTTGGTCGCAGCGTCTCTCGCACGAATCGGATCCCTCAGAGACTGTATGCGATGGTCCCGCGCGTCGACGACAGGGCTGTTCTTCTTGTTCGGTACTGTCGTGAAACGCAAGCACGTGTAGTCTACGTACTGCTTGTTGACAGCTTCCCCAAGATCGACGGGAGCGGCGACGTTGACGAGCTTACGACCTTTCATGTCTATTCCTTGCGTCGAATCGTTGACCAGACAGTGGTCACGCACAAACCGCAGTGGAACGGCATCGTTACCGTCGTGCAGTTCGCCCAAGTTGCGTATCTTTTTTTCCCGCTACGTCGAAGTGTCCGTCCTCGGTCATCGCGATACCGATATCCTCCCGCAGACTGCGTCGCGTCTCTCTTCGCGCTCTGACAGCGCTCTGGTGTCTGCCGAACTTGTCAACACTCATCTCGTGAATGAAACGCGTCGACCGCTGTGCACGATATTTTATACGATGATGTTGGCTTCACGTAGTTCTTCCACTATGGAAACGATTTCGTTCATGTGTCCACCGTTTCCGGCGCGTTGTGACGCTATCAACAGTCGCAATCTGTCCACCAGTTCGTTCGGATCGTCCCAGTGCACGTAATCGATTTTGTCTTTTTTCTCGAGACTATCATATAAGTTCTGTCGATATTATTATGTCCGTGTCCTGTACGTTTCGGTGGGAACAACCGTGATATTATCTGTTTATACTTTACACCTCTGTTTGTGTTTACCTGCGCGTTCACTAAATAATGATGCTTGTGCGCGTTGGTATCACGTAGTATATCTTTGTACGCATTCAGATCCATCTCGTTGTAAACGTTATCTTTAGGGTGCTTCATGAACATGAGTTCGTATAGACCCGGTGTACCTTTGTAACGTTTACCGTTGATAAAGATTGAATCGTCTGTGTCGATTTCCAACGGTGAATCACCGATCATCCATTTTCCGCTTTCATGTCTTACACCGTACGTATAATCCATCAAACGATCGCGTTCAGCCGACACGATCATACGCATGTACTTATTCGCTAACGATTCACTGTCGTATTTGTCCTGAAAATATCTACGTGCTTCTCGCCTCCCTTCCGGTGTGTCTAATATTTTTTCAATGTTGAGACTAGGATCGTCCTCGTCGTCCTCGTCCGATGTTTCACCTATCACAGAAGTTTTCAGGAAACGTGGTGTCAACTGCTGTTGCGGTGACGGACGGAGCGGTGTTCCTACATCGATATTACTACTACTTGAACCCATCAGATCCTCCTCCTCCTCCTCCTCTTCCTTCTCCCCGCCTTTCATCTTTTTCGCACTCGTAGGCATTTCACTTCTTGTTGTTTTACGTTTTTTTTCAACCAACGCTTGCGAAATAGTTTGTAACGGTTCGAGAATCGGTTTGTAACTTTTGATTAACGTTTCTTCCTCTTCATGGATCCCATGTTTTAACGCACGGTATTTCTTACGTATCTCATCGCTGATCGTGTCGATATCACGGGCTAGTTGTTTTTTCTTTTCGTCCATCTTGATAAACGGTAGTACACCGACTAACGTCGGTGACTCGAGACATCTGTATTTACCTGAACGATCGACGACTGTTTTAGTTAATGGTGAACAGCTGTTAAGTGCATTTATGCGAACAGTCTACAACTGTTTTTCCGGGACATGTGTATTTACCCGAACGGTCGACGACTGTTTTAGTTAACAGTGAACAGCTGTTACGTGCATTTATGCGAACAGTCTACAACTGTTTTTTCAGGACATGTGTATTTACCCGAACAGTCGACGACTGTTTTAGTTAACAGTGAACAGCTGTTACGTGCATTTATGCGAACAGTCTACAACTGATTTTTATTTTACCCAAACGCTCAAAGACTGAGTTAGTTAACAGTGAACAGCTGTTACGTGCATTTATGCGGACAGTCTACGAGTGTTTTTTTATTTTTCTGAGACACTTATATTTACCTGAACGCTTGACGACTGTTTTAGTTAACGGTGAACAGTTGTTACGTGCGAACAGTCCACAACTGTTTTTATTATTTTCTAATCGTTAGGTGCGACTACTATGAAACAGTCAAAATCGGCTCTGTACCTGCCGGCGTCGATAGAAGATCCTTATCCACGACGAGGAAGCCGTAACGATCTTTCAACGCTTCAGCGCACATGTTCTTAAACGTGTCATATTTCATGTCCGTGTTGACGTGATCGTTGTACGCATGCTTCAAACTGAGATCGCCCTGTTTGAACAATATTATTAGATTGGTATTGTCACGAACCAACTGTTTCGGCACTTAACTGTACGTCTGACAAAGGTAAAACGCGTCCACAACACTGTGTCCTCCCGTAGAGAAATACTTGCGTATGTTGTGTTGTCTTTCACAAGACACATCATCGAACACCATAATAGAATCGGGATCGACCTCATCGGGAGGAGGTACCTCTTCGTTATCGTTTTAGGCGTGATAACCCGTCGTTCCGTGGATATTTGTCAACACCGAACTTGTAACGTGTACAGTAGTTGCCGCAAAATCGTCTTTTCTTCACAAAATACACGGAACATAAGTTGGACCGTATCGCGCTTCGTGATGCTTTTGTTATTGTGAAATGTTTCCCATCATCGTATCGATAGACGTCCATCGTGTCGATGATCTGCGATGTGAGTGATACGCTATTAGTCATAATCGTGATATTTATAGTGTACGCGTATACGCATATTGTTTGAGGATTTTTTTTATTTATAATTTTGTTTATCATAGGTGTCTTCACTCACACTTTTGGAGTGACTACTATCGTTCAGTAGTAGTAGTAGTAATTACACCTAGTACTACCCAAACGGGTATGTTTGTACAGGAGTTTATGTCGGCTCTGAAAAGAGCCGTTTTTTCATGCGTCGACTTCTACAAGTGTTCACGAACGAAATCGCATGTGGGCATTGACGCCTTATGGACTTGGACGGGATCATCACCCACTGTCCAACCCATAATTCGTATTTTACACTTGCAGCATCTTACAACATCACCATCGCCTTCGTACATAAACCCGGCTTTTGCTAGGTCAAAAAATTTTACGTTCGCATTCGGAAATTTATGAACGTAAAATTTAACGTTACCCGGCTTTCAATGAACTTGGCAATGGTTTCGTTAACGATAGGCAGGTTGACATTGCGGTTATAGGTATATCGTTACGATCGGTTATGGCATGCAGTACCTTGGTCTGACAGCTTTCAATGAACGTGGCAATGGTTTCGTTAACGATAGACAGGTTGACATTTGCGGTTATGGGTATATCGTTACGATCGGTTATGGCATGCAGTAACTTGGTCTTACATATTTCAATGAACGTGGCAATGGTTTCGTTAACGATAGGCAGGTTGACATTGCGGTTATGGGTATGTCGTTACGATAGGTTATGGCATGCAGTACCTTGGTCTGACAGCTTTCAATGAACGTGGAAATGGTTTCGTTAACGTTGACATTGCTGTTATAGGTATATCTTTACGATCGGTTATGACATGAAGTACCTTGGTCTGACAGTGCATGCAGTACCTTGGTCTGGCGGCTTTCAAAGAAATTGGCAATGGTTTCGTTAACGATAGGCAGGTTGACATTGCGGTTATGGGTATATCGTTACGATCGGTTATGGCATGAAGTACCTTGGTCTGACAGTGCATGCAGTACCTTGGTCTGGCGGCTTCCAATGAAATTGGCAATGGTTTCGTTAACGATAGGCAGGTTGAGATTGCGGTTATGGGTATATCGTTACGATCGGTTATGACATGCAGTATCTTGGTCTGAGAGCTTTCATGAACTTGGCAATGGTTTCGTTAACGATACGAAGGTTGATATTACGGTTATGGGTATATCGTTACGATCGGTTATGGCATGCAGTACCTTGGTCTGACAGTTTTCAATGAACGTTGCAATGGTTTCGTTAACGATAGGCAGGTTGACATTGCGGTTAAGGGTAAATCGTTACGATCGATTATGGCATGCAATACCTTGGTCTGACAGGTTTCAATGAACGTGACAATGGTTTCGTTAACGATAGGCAGGTTGATATTGCGGTTATGGATATATCGTTACGATCGGTTATGGCATGCAGTGCCTTAGTCTGACAGCTTTCAATCAACGTTGCAATGGTTTCGTTAACGATAGGAAGGTTGACATTACTGTTATGGGTATATCGTTACGACCGGTTATGACATGCAGTACCTTTGTCTGACAGCTTTCAATGAACGTGGCAATGGTTTCGCTAACGACAGGCAGGTTGACGTTGCGGTTATGGTTATATCGTTACGATCGGTTATGGCATGCAGTAACTTGGTCTGACAGTTTTCAATGAACTTGGCAATGGTTTCGTTAACGATAGACAGGTTGACATTGCGTTTATGGGTATATCGTTACGATCGGTAATGGCATGCAGTATCTTGGTCTGGTGGCTTTCAATGAACTTGGCAATGGTTTCGTTAACGATACGAAGGTTGATATTACGGTTATGGGTATATCGTTACGATCGGTTATGGCATGCAGTACTTTAGTCTGACAGGTTTCAATGAACGTGGCAATCGTTTCGTTAAAGATAGGCCGGTTGACATTGCGTTTATGGGTATATCGTTACGATCGGTTATGCCATGCAGTATCTTGGTCTGACAGCTTTCAATGAACGTGGCAATGGTTTCGTTAACGATAGGCAGGTTGACATTGCGGTTATGTGTATATCATTACGATCGGTTATGGCATGCAGTGCCTTGGTCTGACAGCTTTCAATTAACTTGGCAATGGTTTCGTTAACGATAGACAGGTTGACATTGCGTTTATGGGTATATCGTTACGATCGGTAATGGCATGCAGTATCTTGGTCTGGTGGCTTTCAATGAACTTGGCAATGGTTTCGTTAACGATACGAAGGTTGATATTACGGTTATGGGTATATCGTTACGATCGGTTATGGCATGCAGTACTTTAGTCTGACAGGTTTCAATGAACGTGGCAATCGTTTCGTTAAAGATAGGCCGGTTGACATTGCGTTTATGGGTATATCGTTACGATCGGTTATGGCATGCAGTATCTTGGTCTGACAGCTTTCAATGAACGTGGCAATGGTTTCGTTAACGATAGGCAGGTTGACATTGCGGTTATGTGTATATCATTACGATCGGTTATGGCATGCAGTACCTTGGTCTGACAGCTTTCAATTAACTTGGCAATGGTTTCGTTAACGATAGACAGGTTGACATTGCGGTTATGGGTATATCGTTACGATCGGTTATGGCATGCAGTAACTTGGTCTGACAGCTTTCAATCAACGTGGCAATGGTTTTGTTTACGATAGGCAGGTTGATATTGCGGTTATGGGTATATCGTTACGATCGGTTATGGCATGCAGTACCTTGGTCTGACAGCTTTCAATGAACGTGGCAATGGTTTCGTTAACGATAGGCAGGTTGACATTGCGGTTATGGGTATATCGTGCAATGCATACATAATTGTGCGTTGATAGGCGGAGGCGCGGCGGCGGTTGGGCAGAATGACCTTGTAGGGCTCGACTTAGCGCGCCCTAGACCAACAGGTTGGTGCGAACGTATTAGTATGTATTAGGCATCCGTCATGGTAGCACACAGTAACAGGGAACTCGTACTCCGTGTACAAAGTCTAGCGCCGGAAGAACTGATTTCACAGCAAATTCATATTCGCGCTTACCAGCTGTTAATAAAAGGGCAAGAACATTTCGACTAATGCACGAAATAAACCAGTAAAAAATTGTTTAAAAATCTATGCTGCTGCTGTGACGGAAGTGTTTATAATTAATAGATATCTCACTACCACCTCTCCCACAATCTCGTATACCTCTGTGTTTCGACAGTACGCGTCGAGAACGGACGCATGGAGCTATTAACTTCGTACGAGTACAGACGTTGTAGTGACTTAAAGCACGCAGTACTGTACCCTGTAAAACGTTTTGTATACAACGTTTTGATCGAGCAGGTAAGGTACAAAGTAAACGTACCGAAAAAATTCTTTACGAACGTTTCACGACATACAACGTGTCTGTTCCGCAAGACAGACGGATCAGCAGCGTTCCTAGTGACACCGAACACGTTGTTTGTAACGAAAAAAGGATGAGCAACGACAAGCTAGCAGTCATACTTGACTTTCACTGTTTCATCGACAACGATGGTAACGAACTCGTTAAGGAACTAGCCGTTATGGACGTCACCGCATTTGCCAGCAGGCATTGGATATTTGCACCTCCAGTGGACACGATCGTTTCGAATCACAAACACGTGAGGACAAACCGATGGTTAACGGACTATTATCATGGTCTAGGGTGGACGGACGGGGACACATCGTACGAACATCTTGTGCCGATATTAGTAAAATATACGTTTCCTTTTAACTATGTTTTCGTAAAAGGATTGAAAAAAAAAAAGATTTCTGGAGAAGCGTATCGTACATTACAATATTATAAATTTAGAAGATTCCGGTTGTCCCAAACTTGAACAATTACATTCAATACATGGAACAGCCTGTCTCACGCACCACTTATGTCCGGAAATATGCACAAATCATAGAGTACACGCTTTACGCGAGTGGGTTGTATCGGATTTTAGAATAATCAATATGTTACTGATAAATTACTAATTGGATACACTGTTATTTAGCGCTTACGTAATAATATCAGCCGTCGCCTACCCCCCTCCTCCCCCTCTGCGGAATTCGATTACCTCACCCTGTCTAGACGTATAAAAAAAATTAGTGCCACCGACATGTTCGAGCACGCACGACTTGTGTCAATGATATCATCTTGTCTAGACGCATAAAAAAATAATTAACGTCCTCTACTTGTTCCCGCACGCTCGAGTGGAGTCGATGACATCACCCTGTCTAGACGTATAAAAAAATAACCAGGTCGGCTCCCCCCACCAACCCGTTGAACATGATGTGGGAAAGCAGCTGCATCCTGTTTCATAGGGTTAATAATAACCGCGGCGACTGGTTCCCCCTCTCCTGCGCTGACCAGTTTCCCCCTCCTCAACAGTCTCCCTTCTTATACCGGTACGAACAAGCGTTATTAATTCAGACCTTGACAGACGTGCGAGCGGAATACAGGTTTTTCATTTGGAAATAAAATGACTTCATTCGTTGCTAAGTTCGCGGCCATCAGCGCTATTGAATATAAAAAAATTAAAGATCTAGTAATGGGAGTAAAATACCCAATAGAAGAACTTCAAAACACAGAAGGAAAATACGGGAATGCCGTAATTGCCACTATCCAGGACTACAGGGAGAGTAGATTGAAATATCGCGTTTATCTGCCGAAGAGATACGCGGGCGTTTTCGATGACGACGAATTAAAAAATTTAACGCCATATTCACTACATCTTGTATACCGTGGAGAAAAAGACAGGGCTTACGTGGTGGACATTTTAGACTAAGACCCAATGGACTGAACATTTATATTTGTATTTCGTAATGTATTATTTACTGTTTAATATATAACGCTTAGACGTATTTCATCTGTTATAAGCAATTCTCATTACAATTCATTGTGTGTGTGCCATTTTAACTTCAAAATATAACGTGCTTACATATATTTCAGCTGTTTTAAATTTGCACAATTGTCATTGTATGTGCGTTTACATATCATGTATATCATTTGTTTTAATTATACGCAATTGTGAGCGCGTTTACATATTGTATTTTAAATTGAAATATCGTTGCTAAGTTCGTGGCCATTAGCGCTATAGAATACAAAAAATTATTGGAGGTAATGGAAATAGAAAACAATAGAAAAAAAATATACACTAGTAATGGAGGTAAAATATCCAATAGAAGGAAAATACGAGCAATGCTGTAATTGCCACTATCCAGGGACAATAGATTGAAATATCACGTTTATTAACAATTATATTTGTATTTCATAATGTATGTGTATGTGTATGGATTATTTACCATGTGACGCTTAGGCGTATTTCATTTGTTTTAATTATAAGCAATCGTCATTACAATTCATTGTGTGCGCTTGTGCGTGTGTATACATTATGTATTTTAACTTGTAGCTTACATATATTTCAACTGTTTTAAATGTACACAATTGTCATTGTATGCGTGTACGTTTACATATGTATTTTAATTTGTAATTACATGCAATTGTATTTTAAATCATAATATAGTGTGCTTACATAAATTTAATTTGTTTTAATTATACACAATTGTCATTGTGCATCTGTTTACATATTATGTATTTTAACTTGTAATATATTTTGCTTACATGTATTTTGTTTGTTTTAATTAAACGTTATTGCTGTAACATTTCACTCTATTTAATTTCAAAAGCCCTTCGAACATTGACACTATTCTAAATAACAGTAGTCTACAACTATTCACCAGTCAATGTACAAGCTAGAACGTCATGAGTTATTACATACAATCAATTAATAAAAGTTGCTTCACTTGTCTCATAATATACTACAGAAACTATACAATAAATATTAAAACAAACTGCTAGAACAAGCGTTGTGCGCCGACCGTTCATGTGTTATTCATATTCTAACTGAGCAAATCGTGCGGCTTTTATACCGAAAAGCCCACACATGGATGCATGCGAAAGTAAAGGTATCAGGTAATCCACACCTGGTGACAAAAAACAGCGAGACAAAGGCGACAAAGATGCTATAGTTAACCACGCCCGAAATCAAGGACGACCGCTGTCGAATATGTGCCAATGTTCCTTTCTACCACGGGTAATGCGTGTTACACAATTTTTACAAGTGAAGTGGTTTTTCATGATGGACCAAAGCAGAAGACAATACTTTTTTTACTATGAGCGCCCCCCACAAAATTACATAACCAACACAATAATATAAATGGTAATTATATTTTCCATGCATAATGCGTGTTACACAATTTTACAAGTGAAGTGATTTTCATTTATACACGATGGATCGTATCAAAGAGAGTTTCATTTCTGAGATGGAGAATACACTACACTTTTTTTACTACAGCTACTCGTGAGATATTGCATACCATCAGAATAATAAAATGGTATTTATCTTACAAGCATGATGTGCGTTAGACAATTTTTTACAAGTGCAGTGGTTTTCACTTATGCAGTGCATACACGCGGGGGTGAGAATTTCTTACAACCGATGCAGGACGAGTCTACACTTATTTCTATGTGCACGCGATAAAAAAAAAATTACATATCAATCAGAATATGGTACTTCCTATCTTACGTGCATGATGTATGTATTTTTTCCATACATAGATGCGTGATATACAAATTTTACAAGTGAATTTGGTTTTCAATTATGCGTCGAGGGAAGATGGACGCAGTACACATATATATTTATTTTTTTAACCTCAAGGGAGATGAACGACACAGATTTTCAAAGTCGACGCTTTTCCAACATGGCCGCCGACCAAGCCATGATGACGCTTAACCAGCACACATCGACGATTTTCCAACATGGCCGCCATGCCAACGCTTAACCAGCACACATCGATCGAGCCAATCTCAACACACACACACACACACACACACACACACACACACACACACACACACACACACACACACACAGACGACACACGTCGACCAATCTATGGCCGAGCCGCGGCCAAGCCATGACGACGCTTAACCAGCACACATCGATGCAGTCGATGATTTTCCAACATGGCCGCCGCCATGCCGACGGCACAGACACGCGTCGAGCCAAGGCCAAGACATGCCGACGCTTAACCAGCACACACCCGACAACTCAAATCTAAACACATGCGGCCGACACACGTCGACCAATCTACGGCCGAGCCGCGGCCAAGCCGAGGACTGACCATGACGACGCTTAACCAGCACACATCGACGATTTTCCAACATGGCCGCCGAGGCCGACGGCACAAACACACGTCGACCAATCTATGGCCGAGCCGCGGCCAAGCCGAGGCCAAGCCATGACGACGCTTAACCAGCACACATCGATGCAGTCGACGATTTTCCAACATGGCCGCCGCCGACGATTAACCACAACACACCGCACAACTCGACAACGCCGCAATTTTCCAGCACCAACCGACAACGTCGCAATTTTCCAACATGGACGACGACCCGCCCCCCATAAACCAATCAACGACGACAACAACCACCACCACACAGCCGACGACCAACCACAACACACCATTACCCCCACCACTACCCCCCTCTACACCCACACCGGAAGTCAACACCCACCACCACCCCCACCACCACCATTTTCAAATTTCCCGCCAAAATGGGCGGGTGCGGGGGCGGGGCGGGGGGATGACGTCACTTCCGCGTTAGAACTGTCATAATACCCCTACTTATAGTTTTTAAATTTATAAAACAATTAGGTAATTTTTTTAATTGGCATTTACAACTTAACACATATAGTCTGTTGCTCGTGAGTGCGATGACTGATGAGATGTTTCAACTGTGTACTACGTATTGCCGTACAATTCTATAAGGCGCAAAGCTATAAAGTTATTTAGATTCAGTGGTAAGGAGTGTTTTATAGTCTTGTTGTTGCGTGGTAACCTACGGCGACATCAGCATGTGCAATGCCGTGTTTTTTCGTCAGTGCATTTAGAAGTCTCATTGTGCCCCCCCCCCCATGCACTTCGCTTGCACTGAATCGGCCACCGTAAAGCAACATGACTATACATATCACACATAGCAATCTTCTGATTGTAGTTAATCTATTAACATCAATGTTGACTATTAGTAATAATTACAATAAAATGTCCAATGATAACACCAACTTACTTATTGAAAAAATTATGGTAACGTATCTATCTTAATAAAAGAACAATACGCTTTAACATTATTTGAAAAATTGTAAAGTTATTCAACTATCTCATTCAACAACAATTTGTCGTTTACTTTTATTTTGTTTAATTCACGAGAGAAGATAATAATTATGTAAACATAGTAACGATAATGCAAAATAAGGCTAACCAAGTTTATGAGGAGAAACTAAATTAGTTTACCTTATGGCAGGAACGAGAGTGTCGTAGTGGCAAAGATGCCGCCTAATAGCAACTTGTCCGCCACTAAGAAGCCAGTGCCACACTGATTACAAACTTAACACTTCGCTTTAAATCCACCCACGTTTCTTGCTATAACACTACTGTTATTACAACTGCCCAGTTTCTGACTCTGTGCAATCCCTTGATTGCTACCGCTGTTATTAAAATTGTTATTTATATCGTTGCCTCCATTATGAATATTAAACGTCTTTCTCACTGAATTGTTTACAGTAAACAGACAACTTTGAGTGTATCCAGTAGCATCCAGTAGCATTAAGAAATGTAGTAACTGATTTGTGGTGAAGAGTTATTCAGAATTTTGTAAGTCTAAATGAGAAAGCATTTACAATTTTTATATGAAATTCCATCAGTAACGTATCTAAAATTTGGCCTTGGAGGGGCCGGTCGAGACGGCTTAATACAAAAAGAAAAACAAGATAGACAAAGACTAATCAATATTTCTATCTTTAATTTAGCTGAAAAACATGTGATAACATGCAGAAACCAATCCCAATAAAGTAAACGTCAATAACACAATAACAATACGTGTTGTTGAAACATTGTTTAGAAGGTATTTATTGACTAAATTGATATTCTATATTTCATATTTCAAACGCATACGCAAATGCTGTGTAATAAACTGTATATTTAAAAGAAGAGTTACACAGCTATATTAGCATACACAGCTGGAAAAACAAAACAGCCTAAAAATTCCTCAACCTTCTCGACCTTCAGGGGGGGGTCCGGTCCCATTCGTCCCACCCTCCGTAAGCACGCCTCTAGATTCCACTTTATCACATAAAAATATATACACTTGAATATCATTTTTTTTGTCGGGGTTATGTGTAAACATTGTATAAAAGTGTTATTGTCCTTCCTTATGTTTGTTACTGAAAACATTTACATGTCTCTAATATAAATGACCACTAAAAATTTGTGATCACAGAATCAAGAAACAAATTGCAGTAATTGTAACTTTTATTATGCCTTACTTATTTCCCTGGCGCTACAATCCTCGAGGGATTATGGCGTTTTTCAACAAATGATCGCCATCCCACTCTATCCAGCACTGCCGCCTGCCAGTCACGCACTACCAACATAGTCCGGGGGTCGGCCGCCACTCCATCCTCCTACTGCAGTCTTTGTCTGCCATTCATTTTCCTTCCATAAATCCTCTTTCTTAGAACCTTCCTTGGAATCTCCTCTTCTGACATCCTTGACATATCACCAGCCCAACAGAGTCGGCCCACGCTAAAAGAAGTATGAACCACTTCCATATCCTTGTACGTATCCATTAATTCATAATTGGTGTACGCTGGCAGCAGTTTTGTTCTCCTTGTACTGCTCCAAAACGTCTTTTCAAGATTCGCCTCTCACATCTCAGCAGCGCATTTCATCATGCTTTGTCAGCGTCCAACACTTAAATCCAATATTTCAGGACAGGTCTTATCAAAAGTCTTAACAGGTTTTCTTATCTTGAAAAGTCATATCTTTGTTGTTCGAGAAATACATCTCTTTCTCACGTGTTTCTAAAGCCCAAAATAGCATATGTTGGCGGCCAGTATTCTTCGCACAACCTCCAATTGAATTTCGTTGTTGGCAGTCACTAACGTGCCAAAATATGTGAATGGATCAACACAGTCAAAACGTGGGTGCCAATCATAACCTGTGCTTCTTGTGTTTTATTTTTATGTAGTTTGGTGCGCATATATTTTGTCTTGGCTTCATTAACTACCAGGCCAACTCTTCTGCCAGCTCCATCCAATCTAAGGAATGTGTCACTCGCCGCAGAATAAGACCGACCCACAAGGTCAATATCATCTAGACGGATATGATAATAACTGGACGGACCTGTTGAATATTGTTCCTCCAACCTGTATCCCATATTCCCTCACTGCACTCTCCAAGCAAGGTTGAATAATAAACATGCGAAACCTTCTCCCTGCCTAAGACCTTTGCGTGACTCAAAGTCTTCAGAGACGTCGGATTGTATACGTACCATGCAGCGTATTTATTTCATTGTTAGCTGGATCATTCGTACAATTTTGCTGGGATTCTCATTTCTAAAGGGCCTGAATAAATTCTTTCTTTATAATGCTGCCATACGCTTGTCAAGATCTGGTCCGTGGTTCCCCTTTCCTTTCTAAAACCGACCTGATAGAAACCAATTTCTCGTTCAGGAAAGGTAAAAGCTTTTGGTAAATAATAGACGAGAATATCTTATAGACACACGGAAGCAAAGCGATCCTCTTATAGTTGCGACATTCCAGTGCGTCACCCTTTTTCTGTATTGGGAAGATTACGGGTTTATACCAGTCCGTCGGCATTGTTTCTATCAACCACACATCATGTATCGACTCCTGCAGAAATTGCGCCAACTCATTCCCTCCATGCTTTAACAACTCACCCGACAATCTGTCATTCCCTGGAGCTTTATTATTCTTAGGCCTATCAATGGCCTCTCGGACATCATCTTAGTCAGGAGGTTCCATATCCCCAATTGGAATTTTCACTTGGGTCCAAGTTCTGAGGGGTTCCTCGTCATTCAATAGGGAGGAAAAATAGTTTCTACACCGCACCTTTTATAATCTGTTAAGAGGGTGCCATTAGTATCCCTAGACGCGTTTGTACTTAGTTTGAACTCTTTGCGGCTGTTATTGACTAGCTTATAGTATTTCCTAATATCATGATGTCTTAGCTTTTCAATCTCCTGAAGCAGGTTATTCTTCCGTAATATTTTTTTCCTTCTGTGCAACGCTTCTCTGCTCTCCTCCTCGCTGCAAAGTCCTCCACTGACCATCCGCTGAAACATTAGAGTGTAGGGTTTATTATTTTGTTCAGTTAATGCTCGGCACTCATCATCGAACCAGGGTGCAACTCTACACCTTTCTTCTACATCCATAACTATATCAGCGACATCATAAATAGAACTTCCCAACTTTCCCAACTTCCCTCCTTTAACTTAAATCTATCTAAATCAGGGTAATCTATACTTATAAACTTCTCGTTAATCCTTTGTAAGAAATACTGTCTTGGATTATGGTCCATCAATTTAGGAGTGTTATATTTCCTAGATTGTAGCCCTCTCTGGTTGTTTAAAATTGAGATTCTAGCTCCTATCCGTGCCACCATGTAATAGTGATCCGAGTCCACATTCGCTGCTTTCATTGTGCGCACATCCGTAAGTCCTGAGATATGTAGGGCGCTCATTAGCACATGATCAACCATCAATCTGATTTATAGTCACCCCATAATTAGAACTCCAGGAAGCCAAGTGTTTTGTGAGAAAATAGTGTACTCCCCAATGTTAGTCTATTACTCACTGCACAGTTAACAGACCTCTAGCCATTACCATTACTTTCATCATGGATGCTGTACTTCCCAATAGTGGACACAAAGTCTGTTCCTATGCAATTGTGTATTACAATCTACAATTACAATTTTTATATCTGCGCGAGGGCACTTTTATATCTGTCATCGAAGCACTTTTTCTAGGACTCCATAGAACCGGTATTTTCTCATTTCTTCCAAAAGAAATTGATTTATTCCAGTAGGAACATGTAAACTTAGTAAGCGATAGTTATAAAATTTTCTCCTGAACCGGAGGTAGCAGATCCGTGAATTGATTGGTTTAAAACCGATTACCATTTGTTACGTCCGTTTGCTTACTATGAAGCCAGTTCCAAAGTTATGTAAGCGTTCATCGCAGCTGTAATATATAGTGTGGCTTCTCCTGTTAAACATGCCCGCCCTGGACATTCTTATCTCTTGCACTGCCGCTACATCCACTTTCTATCCACTTTACCAAGTTGGTTTAGGAGCTGCTGAGGTACAAAGATAAAATATTCTAAGTTTAAATTCAAATTTCGATTTAGCGCCTTAAGTCGTATATTTAGATATGGTCCGGCTTTTCTTTGTTTTGGGTTTCTGAGTAAAGGATGGTTTTCCATGGTGGGGTTACTAGCCCCACGCCTAACCTCCAACCTGGACGACCAGGTGATCTTTCATCAAGGTGTCCTTCCTTTATCCTTTGTAGACCCAACTAGTCTCTGCAAGGCAGCAGTCTGGTATTTGGTCCCCGAGTATTTCATTTCTCTGGCATCATATGTGCGATGTATTCCCCTATACGCCACCTGAAGAGGCGCTTGATATGGGACCAGCAACCCACACAGGAATATTTATTATGTTAGTTTGCTTAAATAAAATTATGAGAAACTAACGGATAGAGAAAAGGGAGAAAATATGAAGGTAAGAGACAAAAGGAAAGTGAGTGAGAAAGAGTAATGAGCCACGAGCGTATTGATAAGACAGGAAAAGATAGGACAGTGCTTAGAGGGATAGAGAAATACTTTTGTACAATTGTGTAGGCTACTTTATGCGGACAGGGGATCAAGCGGATTTGGGCGGATTTAAAGAAACAACACAGCAAGGAGAACTTAATCATATAATCACTGTAGCAGTGGAGGATTGTCTTACACTCTGTCGCTTTTAAATGCACTACGAGCTTGGCAACCATAGATGAAGTTTAAGCAATTCTAATCATAATTTTTCTAACGTACTTACAGTTAATTAGATAAAGTTTGCTTTTCAGATTTATTTTTAAAGACTCTCTGTCTGTCTGTCTCTACCCCCCCCTCTCTCTCTCTCTAAATATTAAATTCTCCGTTGTATTCCAGGGTTTAAAAATTATTATTACAATTTGGGAAATCGCTGTTAATACTTTTGCTGTTTTAACGGAACATATTAAAAGAGAGAGGTTGCTGTTTTTACTTACATTGGTTGCAAGATTTTTCATTATTCAGGAGTCTGTCTCAGTCTCTCCGAACGTACTAAAGTTATAAATCTACCTACCTATATAGAAAGTCATAACCAATTTCAGTAAACTGATCTCTTATCTGTTATATTTCAAAGATACTCGTCTAGATCGGTTCACAATGCGTCTTCCTTTTCCTGCGTTATGTTCGAAGGTTCTCAGTCATTTCACTTGTTACTTTTGTCCGATGTAAAGGTTAATGTCTGTCTAGGAACTTGTTTCCTAATGTATCTTATCATTCTTGCTTCTGTTTTTTTAATGTTCTCCTCCGGCTATTGTGTCCGCGGTTCTCTGTTAAAATGGCTAGACAATTCTAATCTATTTTATTAAATTTGACCTGCTTCGTCGTAGAATAATTAAACATGATAACTAAACAAATTTAATCAATTGTCTTCAATACTGACTGTAATGACTAAGACTTACTGAATGGCGATGTTATTTTTTGCGAATAGATGGTTCAGGCTTTTCTCCTTCAGCATCTGGTCGACATGGGTTATTATCTAGTTTCCTTTGTTCGGTTCATTTCTATCTGTTAGTCTTATACGTAACATTTAACTTTCCGTAAGTTGTGTCGTGACTTCACGATTTCATTAGCTTCTGTGAGTGTCAAAGCCTAATGTCGGTAGTAAATACACGGAATACTCATTCATTAGAAATCTTGGTGTTAAAAATTTGCGAATATTTTCCTTGTTTTATTACTTTACCGAATTTGCCAAACGTTGCCTATTAACCCTCCCCCCCGATTGACCTGTTTTGAAAAATTTTTAAATGCTTAGAAAATATATTTTATAAGCTCTTATAATACTAACGTTTAACTGTTATACTACCAACAATAAGAAGTACTGAATTAAAGGCTACGAGAAATCCTATAGTCTCTTGTTTCGAGCTTTGCTGTACCATCAATAAACAAGGAATGGCTTCCTAGACATGACGCTAGAGACTAATTCGAAAAATTACGCTTGAGCACAATAGTCATACAACTCTATTTTGAGAAAGAAACATTTGTAGTACAGTTTGTGTAGAAAGCCAAGAAAGACGTTTATGGATCACTGGAAGCAGAAACACTTTTTAAGTTATAACGGGATTATAAGTAGAGGACGTACATCAAGATGACCTGATGACTGCGATTTGATGATTGAGCATTTTATAAGGTGGGAGAAGCATGGCCGGGTACTACGGTAGGTTAAGTGGGGGTAAACCAAACGGCTAGTACACATATTTCACCCTACCTCGCATACAAGCGGCCGCGTGGTGGGGGAGAGCAGCCTCGATCATCCAGTCGTGTCCAGACAGTAAGCATATAGACATAATAACAGTTTTAGGTCAATTAACAACGTTTTACTGAAGTGATACAATCTAGCTCTAGCTGCTTCCTCTAATGATTAATTCCAGACACTTACAAAAACGATACAGTGAGAAAAAGTTGTCAAACACTCAACTTGAATGAGATTATACATTCAAAGGCAATAGAGTAGATTGAATTTAAACTATCTGCCGGGCTGTTTGGCCGTGGTCCAAGGTTTTAATTAAAACCAAACGTTTCAGCAGCACCAATGGCTGCCATCTTCAGTGAATGTATCGATTCAACCTAACGCGGGGTGTTTTAGGTTAGGCCCACAGTACCGTGGTGAAGGCTAAAGATCCCGCGATGCTACCTGCGGTACTTATAAATTCATGAAGTCCCACGTACAGGTAATAATTGCACCAACAGCCAATCAGAAAAAAGAGGTAAAGAAATGATTTCACCCCGCCGATTCATTGTGATCCCAGCATGCTTCTGAATCAAGACGGACTCCATATGAAGGCGAAGGTCGGCGGTGAGTGCCTACTTTCCTCGCCTTCATATGAGGGACCGGCAGTAAAAGCCTTTAAACAATAATACAATGGAGTAGATTTTATGAAAATAAATTATTATTAAACCATGATAATATAAATCAATAAAAGAGGAGTCTAGTCATGACAATGAGATGAAAGCGGCAAAAATAATACTGCCTAAGATTTAAGGAAAAACAGAAGAAGGAATCTATAACAATTTTTAATTGTGCTGTAAAGGAGAAACAGCTTGATAAATTAAATTAATATTGCTTAATTACCACTAATAATATGAAAACTTTTGACTAGAATTTAAATTACCTTTAAGCCACAGTTGATATCGTTGCGCCTTCAGGATCATAGTAATTTTAACTTTTGCTTTTATAAAAAGTCTTCTAGTAGAGATAACATTGTTTACAACCGCTTCCGCTGGTTTAAGGTGTAAGAAAAGTAAGCAAGCAAAATGAAATTCGATAAAAACTTTTCGACTCAGTTTTCTCTTCCTAACAGGTCGTTTTCGTGGCGAGTTGATTGCATTTCTTCATTAATTTCAACAAAAGTTTTCTTAGCAATCCCTTATCTAACTTATCTAACTGCGAGGGCGCTAAAGAAGTTCTTATACATGAAAGAAGATAATTATTAAATGAAATTGCTTCGTTAATTAATTTAATAATGACCTTGATTGACATTTCTTATAATAACGATGATATTATACATATTTGCCGGAAGTAAGAAAATACGAGTTAAAAAATTGTTTAAAAAACCTTTTCATTACTAAAAACTATAACTGTTTCATTAAAGTAAAAATTTAATGTTACGTTACTCAAGACAGGAGTTCACATTCATATGTATTCATAAGATAAAGTAATAACTGTGAACAAATAAACTATTAATACATTGATGACTGTAAATGGTCAAAACACCATCCAACAAATATTACAAGGTTAAGAGATAACAAACAGATACATAACATATTGAGATTTATAGTGAACATTTTATTTGCCTGTGTATGTGTGTGTGTGTTAAAGGCAAACTCTTACAGACACTGATTGAGACCATATAATTGCCTTTAAAATTAGAAGCATTTCAAAAAACCATTCATCTTATGTAAATCAAAAACATTAAAACAATAAAACAAAATTGATTCTCCAGAGAAGCAAAGAGGATAACAAATGGAAATAGAAACTCTTCATTTCTTTCATATATTCCTTATTTACTTGATCAAATGGAAAAATTCCAAACAGAAAAATGTGTCTGATAGCTCACAAACAAGTTACTTCAAGGAAAAACTAACACACAGTGTGCACAGGATGTTGAGAGGCCGAGATGTTTATAACTGAACTGAACTATGATACGACCTCTAAACTATATTGGACTGAAAAGTGTGTATGTGAACAGAAAAATGGATAAAACATACATAGGAGTAATATAACTAGGAAAATTAAGAATAAAAGTGTTTTGTTTTGTATAAAATAAATGATAGAGAAGAAGAAGAAAATCAAAAAAATTGAAAACAAAAGTAACTAAATTACTTCCAGTAAATAAATTTTCCTTGGAATAAGTTGGCTACAAATATATATAATTGCGTGTGGACCACACCAAGTTTGTATTGTTGTCAACAAATATAATATCAACTTTACTTCGTCTTTACAGTGTCAGCTGTAACATTGTGAAGAATCATTTATTAGATAAAGGTTTTTTTTGGAGAAATTTTACTTTTATTAAACACAACAGCGTGCGAGTAAAATTTCTTATAGGAAAACTTTTCTATCTAGGTCAACATGTTGTTGTCTCTGACTAGAGATACTTTTTACTACTTCAAGTTTCCCAGAATAAATTTTCTGTAGATCCTCTTACTCTATTCATACCGTAAACGAAAGGTTTGATATTCTATTGATTATTAAAACTTAAGATACCTGTAAAGAAGAATTTTCTTATAACGAGAATTTTTTCTTTTATATATATATATATATATAGCAACGTTATTAGTATTTCATAAATTCACACAAATACATAACCATGTACTCAACGCAACTATTAAATGTAGTACACCGGCCAGGCGCAGGATTTTTGTTTCTCGTCGCGTCAAGTATATGTAGTTGCACAATAATTAAATAAATTTTAAAGAGGAGTGAGATGTTGTTGACATGAATTAATTATTTAAAACCATTTAAAAAATGATCATCCTAAGATTTATTCATTAATAGAAAAATATGCCAATTAAAAAATTCAAACATTAGATAGATCAAATATCCACTTTTATAAGTCTCACACATATTAGGCTGTTCATAACATCTAAAAACTAAACAATCATATACTCTTATTAACTAAACAGACATGTTAAATAAGTCATCAAAATGCTTTCATTTTTTGTGTTTGACTTTGATTCAATCTTCAAATGCTAATAGCAAATCATTTAAAAAGAAACAAAAATAATAATAAACTTAAGCATAAAACTACTAGTTGTTATAGATAAAATAAACTAATTACATTTACTTTCAAACTATTATTTAACTCTATTGACACACCACCCAAATTTTTAACATATAACAAAAGATTTAATAACTTTCAAATTTTCTTATAAAATTAAATTATTGACTTTAACTATTATTTATATTTAAAATTTTTAAGTCTTACTGTTCATGTAAAATTGTCTTTCTGAAAGTTCTTTTCACAACAAAATTATAAATATTTAGTCATCACCTGCATACTGCTGCCGTTACCGTTGTGTGTGTGTGTGTGTGTGTGTGTGTGTGTGTGTGTGTGTGTGTGTGTGTGTGTGTGTGTGTGTGTGTGTGTGTGTGCGTCCTGAATCCTGAGAATTTTATGATGATGATGCTGTGTTCTATGTCTCTATGGGTTGTTGTTGTTGTTGTTGCTCCTGAGTTCCTCCATACGTCTTGTGTTTGTGGTAAAAGTGTGTTCAGTCAATCGACAGACCAGCAGCGTGACGTCCTTTGGAAATAGCTTATCAAACCGACATAGTGTCCTCGTGTAGAGATTCCTTGAGTCTGAGAATGCCCCAAAATTGTCGATCGTATTTATACTGGACTCAATCTGACATGTCCACGATTGCTCTTGACATGTTAGAAATTGTAACTTTCATGCAAAGGGTCCTTTTAATTACGAATCATTTTTTGTTCATTTTAGCGATTTCGTAAACACTTGTAGCATGCGCGATATCATTGTTGGCGTAATTTTTTTCTGTTCACGCACATATAACACACATGTTAATTACTCTTTAATTACACCCGTAATTAACATTAATTACTTAGCGTCTTTAATGTTGCAAATTTCTGCAATATTTTATATATCACTGCATTCGTTAAGAATCCCTTAATGCAATGGTGTTTTTATAATTGGCGTAAGTCTTTGCTTACAGGTTTAACACAAGTAATTAGTTTATTATAATCCAGTTAAGACATGATTACAGACAAAACAATAAGTCGTTCGCATCACCCCATATTTTCATGTCGTAGCGTGCTCACACACACGCTGTAACTTACGCTACCACAGTAGGTGTCCCTCTCGACAGGTTAGATATTGTCAATTCCTGCACAAAATTGTATAAAACTGTTCCTTATTCTATTTATACTAATTACAATATAAAACACCGCCTTGAGCAAATATGCAAATATATGTATTGTTGCAATATATATACCTATATAAATGTGTAGCTGATCAAATCCTGTGCAAATATTTACTTAATACGTGTTTTGTGTTACTGTTATGTAGTATATAGACTTCACTTTATTATCGTTACATATCATAATTTAAAGTTCATATTTTTAATAGTTTTCAAATTTTTTAATTTTTTTCTTTTTCTTTCTAAATGTTCTTAAATTCAGAGTTTTCTTAAAACAAAATCTAAATATAAATGTTTTCAGTAATTGTATAGAGGTGATAATAATCTGCGCGAATTTCTATTTGCTGACACGTGTTGCTGACCACGTTATGCATCTTGTAGACTTACTTTATTATCATTGAATATTATACATTTCAAACATCTATTGTTAATGTGAAAGACGTCCCAGTTTTGACAAATACTTGACTAGTCTGAAATCTTGGAGAACAAAGATTATAAATTTATATCTCCCTAGTGACTAACCATCGTCAGGTATATACTGTTACACACCCGTTTTACATGTTGCTTTAACAACGTTTCTTATACAAAATTATCAAGGTTCCTATGTTTGTACACATTTTATCAGTTAGAGCACAATTACAATGCTACGAAATGTGCCTCTACTTTCCCGCTCATATCTGTCCTTTCTTACTTTAGAATATTATACCATTTCGTCCCTTCCACCCTTGTTTCTTCTCTTATATATTTGGTTACACGGTGTGCATGCCGAAGTACTCAAATCCCAACGATCATGCGGTGTATCTGGGCAATTACATTCTATTCTTCTTGAAAATGGTAGCGCTTATAGTAATCGTGTCTCTTCTCCATACATGGCGCTCCACTGACTTCTTTTGTTTTGTCATAAAATTCTTTTTTTCCTGATGACGCTTAAAGTATGGCCTACATCACGTTTCAAGTATTCACTATCATAAATGTTACATAGACCTTCGCCAACCAACATGGCGGACTTAATTCAGGAAAGATTTCATAATAACTGTTCGTAGAATCTCCTGTTGCATATTGTTTTAATAAAAAATTGGAGATTCATCACGAATATTGAAGGTTTCGGAACATCTATACTGATTTATTAACAGAATTTTTGTGGTGGAAAGCTCTGTGAAAAGTCTGATTTTCGTAATTCCGTATAAAGATATTCAACCTGTATTGGCAAAAACAAAATCATACAAAGACAACGGTAATAACATGTTTATTAAAAACTATTACAACAATAATAATGTAGTTGTGTTTAAATGTAAATTGTATCACTTATCTGCCACATCTGGGGTATGTTTTGATTTAAATAATAGTTGAATTCCTAATTTGTATGTGCTTTCAGTTGACTTTGTACGGATATATTTTTTCAGACTGAAATTTCTACATGTTTCGTTAACAAGGTTTTACTTTTTATTAAAAATTGAACAAAGGAAACTTACACCAAAAACCTAAAAATTTCGTTCCTTGACTACACTTTTTTTGGCTTTGCTAATGTTTCTAGAAAAGTGCTAATTATTCGGATATGAGACTAAGTTTTTAAACTTTACAGGTAAATATTACAATTTTTTCCACAATGTGTATCCTAAAAATTTTAATGCAAGCCGCATTTATCCGTTTTTTATGTGGAACAAAATTTTTATCTTGAAGATAAAGCGCTTCTAGACCTACGTGTATGTAAACCTGTTTCCCTACTTTTTACTTGTAGAAAAATTCTGAAATTTGTTCCGTTTCTTTGTCAAACATCTTGTTTGTTACTAACGTAATAACCAACTGTACATTTTTTATATCTGGCGTCACAAGAGTGGTAGTTTAATCTCCTTATCCTACACCGTTAAGTTGCAACAAAAGAAATTTTAAGGAATGTGTCGTCAATAGCATGGGTTTAAATTTAATTACGACAAATCGTTTTTCGAGTTCTAAACTTCTGTCTTCTGGTTATCAGTGATAGGAAAAGATAATTTGTTTCTTCTCTACAGATTTTTGTACAATTAACTGTAGTTTTGTTACGATAATTACATACATTAGGGTTATGTTTTAATCATATTTAATGGATCACTGATGGAGAAACAAATATAGTTAACTACACACGTAAATGTGCTCTTTGTGTGCGCGCATGAGAGAGAGAGTGTGTGCGTGTGTATGAGTGAGAGAGAGAGAGGGAGTGAGAGAGATAATGAGAAAGAGAAAGGAAAGGGGAGAGAAAGAGAATATATTACAAATATTGAATGCACACACTGAGTATGAAGTAGAACAAAGGGAGACTAGTACAATGCACATAAGATAATGCACTCCTGACATGGGTATAGCTCCATAATACAAGGTGCAGAGAGATGATTTAATGGACCGAGAGAAGTATACTTCCGAACGAGTGTTTCTTCTCAACAGATATAACTTCAATGTAGAGCAGAGTAACAACCAAAACATATTTTGATAAAGGACTTCTCGATATTATTTGTAAACATTCTCAACTGTGAGTTTTAGCGGAAATTATGGAAACAAAAGTGTACAGTTGAGTGTAGAAAAGTGAACAACGTTGACGTCATGAAGGACAGAAAATGTACAGGCATCTTGAATCTGTACAAAGTAGTGACGTACATGTTGGTATGGTCACGGACATTCGTACATATACAAGGAAATACATTCACAAGACTTCACTTATATTTTAAGAGAATGGTAACAAAACACTAAGCCATACCCGGAAATCTTTCCATTTACTATGTTCGAAAACTACGTTTATCAAGAAATATATATAGTGACGTTGCTGAATACATTGAGATAACTGAGTTGAGTGCAAACGAAAATAATTTTAAAAATTACTTACTTCAAATTTATAAAAGACAGAAAATGTAATAGAGGATAATAAAACTAATTATTCTTGCTATTCATTTCACGTGCGACGAAAAACTCAAAATATTAGATTTGTTTGTTAAGTTGTAGTTTATAATTTAACTTATTTTATTATATAATAATAATTTAACTTAGGCTATTAAAATACGGTCTCATTTCATGACGCAAAAACGTATTACATACGAGGCGTTCGTTTGTCTGGAAGTAAAAACTGTTTCAGGATAAAGTATAAACCATCATAATGGTCAATAAAGAAGACGAAACAAGAACGCTAAACGCGAATATGCAAATAACTATGATAAAGCACCTGCGCGCGGTTTTTCTCCGAACCCATTTCTATGTACATCGACTAATATAACTATGAAGCTCTCCGATATGGATCCTAATTAAGTTAGGATTGTAAGTTACACGATACCCATATGTACATGCACAATACCCAGGTGGTATTTAGAGTCATCAATGCAGTATTCAGCATTAACGGAGGGCTTTGAATCGCGCGTTATAGGCCTGATGCATAACATTGTAAACGAGCATTTCATACTTGTGAGATTGCCTCTGTTTTATACGATGCGACATCAGGCGAGATATGAGCTACGTCACTGAAAATCTGAATTAATACGTGTTTCCAAAGGTACAGTTTATCTGTTGGTACCTATATAAATGTTTTATTTACAACATATTTATCTAAAGCGTAGTTTCGTTGCTTTCAGTAAAAAATACCTCATATATATTTCTTTATTTATTTTAGCATACGTATGTATCATATTGTGCTTTTGTGCATGTACGTACATAGAAAATGTTGTATAAAAATATTCTGATCCCTGTAAACGGAATGATTGATATAACCACTTAGTTACCACCATATTACCTGCAAACAGCGCCATCGTTTAATGAATCTTTTATACTCTTTCTTCTCTTATTGTATACCTAACATAAACTAATCTACCGCGACCTCCGATCAACCGCCCCGAACAAGTCTATTGATGTGCAAAAGAACCATTTGCGGAGCCTTCTTGCACATAAGATTTTGTACCCTACAAGTTTTCTGCCTTCTATTTTACCCTGAGGTATGAGTTGTGGAACTTAATATTGGATCCTCGCAAAGTAATCCAGCTTTCGTTTTTAGATATAATAAATCAGTGTCTTCCTTTGTCGATTTCTACGTGACTTCACTATTCGACACTTTTTCCATACTGAGAAGTTTTACTGAATGTAACGTCTCCGATCCCGATATACTGAGAGGTCTTCAATAGACACAAAATTCAAAACCCTCAATTCTACTTATGGTTGTTCCAAGTACTATTTCTTAAGCTACCATTTCTTTGCGCTGTAGGATAGGATCAAATCTATGTAACAACTAACTGTATAAAACGTAAAACGTTTATCTGTGAACATTTCATTTACATAGATATCTTCTAGCCACTTCAACAGTACGATTATGTTCTTGCTTGAAGATTGTTCCTAAAAACTAATATTTATCCAAGAATGTTTAACCCTCGTACAACTGACGGTGACGAATTCTACAAAGACAATATGATCTCGTTAACTGATGCTCAAACAAAGCGTCCCTACTATATGATTATACGAGTTTGGCCGGACTGTCCTTTTCAATAACCATCTGTTTTGGGATCTGTAGTTTTGAGTGATCACTTGTCTTTCCTGAGATAAGTTCCTATCGGTCATGAGTTTAACCAATTCCAAACTCCCAGATTTCTCATTTTTCCGAGAATTATGTAACCAATCTGAAAACAGACACGATAAAAAAAGTTAGTAACAATGTTTTTAAGATAAGGTATGTGAAGCACTGCTTTCGCTGCATTTAAAGGTACAGCTAATAATATTTATACAGGAATATACAAACATAACAGCGCTAAAATAAAAGGGGACAATCGGTTTCTATTCCATGAACACAAACACACACGCTCTCTCTCTCTCCCTCCCTCCCTCTTGGTTTCATTATCTGTTTCATGTAACAAAAACGGCTCTAGAGTTTCCGCAGTACACAGCATCATATTGTTACGGCGTCGATATATAACAATTTTTGTTCGTGCCGACTTACTACGCAGTATTCTGATGCACAATTATGTCTTCCATAACTATCCGCAAACTCATAACTGTGTTCAATGGAAAACTTGAAAATTTCACGTTGCTCGAGAAAGTCGAGTAAATAAGTATGTGTTTATCTCATCTATCAAACTGCTATTTCATTAACGGTATATCTTTATTCATCTTCACTTCAAATCGTTTTATAGCGATTAGTGCGCGACGAGTTTATCTAGCGATATACAGCGCGTTACGTTGAAAAAAAAATAAGGCGTTTGAAATTGTCTTAACTAATAGAATTTATTAGACTTGGTGACATTTAATGTTTGATTTTATAGTTTATTGGTGGCCAATTTGTGGCACGCGAAAATATGTGTGCCACACGTTAACACAAACGTTCACAATGGTTTTTGTTTGGATTTTCTTATTTATTGTAAACTTTGTATTGGATGTACAAAAAAATTCAAATGCTAACTCTTAACTAAACTGTAGATAAACTGTATTACAAAATGATTTTTAAGAATAATATTTTACGGTAAGCTGGAATCATACATGATTTGCCAGTTCACAAATTAATCCAAGCGGTAAAGAAACTATTGAAAATATGGAGATTAAAAATTCACATTGAGATATAGTTTAGGTAGGTTTAAAAATCCATAGCTTAGATATTTGTAAATTTATATAAGCAGATTTTACTGTGAAATTAAAATTTGTCTGTACCTAAGGAAATCTTTTTTAATACAATTTTTTAAATTAAAAGGTTTTTTTAGTTTTACTTAATTTTAACTATGTAAAATAAAAAACAATATTTGTATCCTATCTGTATTGATACCTGTAAACGTTTTTGCACTAATAAATTTATACAAATTGAAATATATTTCATTTGAAATTTCAATACGATATTATGTAGCCTAGCACTTCCTAAATCTCGGTCTGAATGTAAAAACCTAAACCTTGTCCGTAATGCAACTAAATTATCGTGGTGGGTTTTGAAAAATTACGCCAGAGATGAAGTTGAGAAAATTAAAAAAAAAATTTGAAATAAACTTTAAAATATTCCAAATACTCAAGAACAGTAGTTACATTTGAACTTGGCTTTAATAGTGTCTTAATAATACATCCATAAGTACGGTTTTAATCTGTACCTGTACAGATACGCGTGCGTAGGCGTAATATTTATAAGAAAAACCGTTCGTGTCACAGTCAAAAAAGTGGTTCAGTGCGTTGGCGATCACTACTATGGTGAGTATTGAAGAGTTGGATAACTGTGAAAACTATTTTATATGCGTGTAATTCGTTTACGATTTATTTGTTTAGATAAATATGTTTACGTAGTCGTTGAAACCCTACGTATCAGCTAGTGGTATAAACTCAACTACTTAATATAATCATATTGAAAACACTAGATTTTGGTCTACACTATGGTTTGAATTTAATTAAAAGAGGTACGTTCGACAGTTTAGATCGCGATCCTCTCTCTTGAGCGGGTGGGCTAATTGCAGTTACTGCACTCAAGACTTCATACTTTATGTTAAGAAAATATTCATATTGTTACGACATCACATAACAATCTACGTGTTTGTCGAATGTGCCAGAAGAATCTTGCTCTACTGTGTGTGGCGTACGTGCTTGTAGACGCATTTGCGAGAGTCTTCTCGATGCCGCCAGCCGTGCGGACTGTGTCAAGGCCGTAGTTAATTACATAGTTCAATCAGACGCTAGGACGCAATTAGGAATCGTCTAGATTTTCGGCGGATATAAATACAATTACTCAGGGATGCTCAAGTCAGAATTAGTGCGATAAATTGACAGTGCGGTTCGAGAGTTATAGTAGCGATATTTCTGTGCGCGTTCAAGTGGTTATTAGTTAAGAGTGGTGTTTTATAATCGGACGGTATAATTGTAATACAATTGTGTTTAATTTTAATGGACATTTTATTGCGTGTGAACAATTTATATTTGATTTGTTGTAGTATACTATGTTGTTAATTACGAACTATTTAACTGTAAAAATTAAATCTGGTGATTAGTGACTTAATTGGCGTCTTGTACATATTTTGTTTTCCACTGTACCTACGACGATCAAGTAGACCGTCGTAACAGTGGTGTCAGAACTGGGATAGAACGGTTAACAGTGGAAACAGTGGACACTTTGTACAAGACGAGTGTAATTCGTGTTTAATCGGAAACATGGATCCCAGTCACATGATGGAAGCTTTACAAACACTGCTGCGGCAGACACAGGAAGACGCAGAAAAACGACAGGATGAGAAACGCAGACAGGAGGCAAAAGAGACAAAAGAAGAACGAAGACAAGAAAGGGAAGAAACAGAGGAACGACGTAAACGTGAAACAGAAGACATCAAAGCATTAATAAAGGAGCAGAAACAGATGCAAAAACATAGTACCGCAGAATTGAGTCTCCTACGAGGTGAGCTTAATAAAAGGTTAATCGAGACAGTCACTTTACCTGCAGTAGGGACAGTTAATGTCAAAGCTCCAACATTTGACTGAAGCAGTCACAGGGCAACGTACCTCCGCCAATTTGAAGCTGCTGCATGCGCAAATAATTGAACAGAGAAAGACAAGGCTGTTTCACTCGTTCTTGCATTAAAAGGACTCGCGGCAGAATTACTACAGAAAGTGCCACCTGACAGCCAGAACATCTATGCCGAGTTGATAAAAGCTCTAGAATTACGCTACGGTGATAAACGTTTGCGAGAAGTTTCCTATGTTCAGTTGAGAACGTTACGGGGAGAGTCTTCAAGAGTTTGAAGCAAGTATCGACAGATTGATTAGATTGGCCTATCCTGAAGCACCAGAAGACTTCAGAATCAGGTGTTCGGTGCAGACATTTATTGATGGCATCGGAGATTGTGAACTTCAGCAAGTGTTACGAATGGCAAGACACCGAAATAGCTCAGACGCTCTTGTTCACGCCCTAGATTTTGATGCTGCCAAGTCAGCGTCCCGCTACAATAATGGGTTTGTGCCATCACATTGCCGTTACGATGGGTGTAAAAAAACAATGTTGTCGCACAAACAATTCAAAAGTTTAAGAGAGTCGCAAAGATTTGAAAAAGAGAGAAGACCGAAATGTTACAACTGTGGAAAACGTGGTCATATACCGGTAGACTGTTGGGAGAATAAGATACCGAGAGAAGAGAGTGATCGCACCAATTGGAGAAGTAAAGCCCCAGAACAGCATACAGTTTCCACGCTACATAACACCAGTGGAAACTTGATCGTTAATGGATTTGCGGAAGGTAAACCAACATCATTTACAGTTGACACGGGCGCAACAGTGTCCATTGTGCGCCCTGACTTAGTCAGGAACCGCCAGCCTCTAATTAGCTCTTGTACAGTACAGACTGTGACTGGAAGCCCCGTCAAGGTGCTAGGAAAGGTAGACGTACGTGTACGCCTGGGTCTTCTCGAGTTTAGCCACCAAGTGCTCGTTGCAGACATTGTCGATTATGTGATTCTTGGCACGGACATTATGAATGCCTACGGATTCGTTGTGGACTTAAGAGAGAATGTCCTGAATGTTGGCCAAGAGAAGATAAAGCTTTGCATGGCTAAAATGACAGGGTCTACCAACCATTCGATTAAACGAGTGGCATTAGACGAAGAAAAAGTCAACAAGTCTGGGCAAAAGGAAATGGAGGAAGAACTAGCAGAGGAAATACAAATAAGTGTAACGACAAAAGAAGTGATTGGAAAGCCAACTATGGGTGTCGAGACAAAACTCTTGCTTGTTCCTGAGCTGATAGAAGCGCCCGAGGGCAAAGTGGCTGAAGATGAGGTTACGCAAGAGGTAGTTGACGAGAACCAAACAAACTTGGATCAGCCAGTGATGTTTAGGTCATTAGTACATGACGCATCGGGAGTGATTCCAGCAAAACTAGTGGTTGAGCGGAAGACTCGCATTCCTGGGAACGTGATGTTCGGATCACACGAGACTTAATTCGAAGAACGGGAGAATTATCTTTCGCAAAGACATCCACCTGAATCGCCTGGTCTAGTATTACTTCAGAGACGGTTTGCCAGTTCGGGACAAACAGGCTTAAAGAGGGGGCCGTGTTACGACATCACAGAACAAGCTACGTGTTTGTCGAATGTGCCAGAAGAATCTCGCTCTACTGTGTGTGGCGTACGTGCTTGTAGACGCATTTGCGAGAGTCTTCTCGATGCCGCCAGCCGTGATTAGTGACTTAATTGGCGTCTTGTACATATTTTGTTTTCCACTGTAACTACGACGATCAAGTAGACCGTCGTAACAATATTTCTTACGAATTATATTAAAAAATGAAATTCGTATTTATTCAGCAGGATATAGGCCTATATTTCACAAACTCTTATAGTAAATCATTGGTCTCTTAAAATTATCCAAACTACTTTTCCTCAGAACTACTTTACGTAATAATAATTTAAAGCCTGGAAAGTTTCTTGAGCTCACCTGTGGATAGTATAGCGCCTCCCTTGGAAATCAAACAATCCAATTTTGGTACCATTGTTTAAAATAAATATAATCAAAAAATAAAACATTGTATTCATAAATACAACAAAAATTATAAATCATTATTGAAACTGTAAAACTGACAAAGATACACTCAGAAAATGAACCAAAATAAAGTAAGAAAACATAAGAGAGTCGAACGGAGGAACGGGGAAGAAAATTTATTGATACAGAGAGAGAGTTCTTTCTTCAGTGTCACCTACGTAAGCGTATTAAACATGTGAGGTTGTATGAGTGTGTTTGAACCCTAGGCTTAGAGAAATAGAGAGCGGGATGAGTAATTTTCCATTCAACCAACCCCACTCTTACTGAGACGTGTAAAGCTCACCCTCTTCATTTCGCACACTTTACCTTGACAGCATCCTATCTTTTCTTTTTCTTTCTATACGTTCAGTTCGGTTTTCTGCCTATCGACACCTGCCAATACTTGTTACTTCTTTGAACAGCCGCTCCTTTGACAAATTATTATTAAGAAAACCTTCTTCTAGAAAAACAAGTCTTTATTGAAGTAGCTGATAAGTTGCATTTTACTATTTTAAAGAAGAACCAAATTTACACTCTTCTAAAATAATAATGATTTTAAGAAATTAGATTTTAAACAATTTTAAAAATTAAAAATTATTTTATGACATTTTTTTAAAAATACTAATTATTATTTTGTTTTTCATTAAGCTTTACGGACGCCACTTGGTCGAGTTGCTTAACACTAGATATCATATAAAGTGACCTTTATTTTTCCTTATGACATGATATAAGATTAAAGTAATGGTGACGTAACAATTATCATGAACATCATCAATATTAACACCTGTCTATCCACCACTGACGGATGTCACTCCACTCATTGATTTAAGGTCTTACTAAGGTCTTATAAAATTCAATGCAACAAATTAACCAATTCATCTCTTTATCATCAAATTGTCATGGGCCTTCTCCTCCTTCAATCTAGCCAAATGTAAGATCTGTTTCATTCGCCATAGCTAAATATTATGCAAATTTTTGTTTTATTTTCTTAATTATAATTGTATATCATATCTGTACGAATAACATAATAATAGTCAAAAGAATTAAGTAACAGGTTTAAGAATGGTTTCGTCATTCTCGTGGAGCTTGTAAGAGTACAGCTTAAATAATAAACTTGCTAAGATATTCCGTTGTACAATAGCTTACATTAGTGGCGTTGTTTTACAGAGCCAAAATTGATGTCCGCAAACAAAAGTGAACTCCGATGAATGACGTACAAAGTGATTGAGCAAGCACTTACTGATTTACATCTGCTATCCGGTAAATTCTCGGTAACATAATTTCTTTCTTTAAGATATTTCTACGCGCTAAAAAAATGACATCATTGTGGATCCGTGCTTTACATATTTGCTTATTTCAATACACTCTCTTCGCCATTACTCATTCTTACTCATTACCTACCTTTAAAAACCACATTAAAGTCTTTGCTGTTGTAAGAATATAAAACAAAACAAAAAGAGATAAAACTATTAAAGTACAATTTTAAACTTTACGTTCAAGAATTCTAAAGTTAATTGAATCTGAGAGCATGTAATCTAAGAGATTACTTAAATAACAATTATTTTTATTGTTAACAGCGTCTTTAGTAAGTATATAATTGTCAAATATGTGACCTGTGTAGTTATACTAAAGTTAGTTATAATTCTTATGAAATTTATAATTATAATTATGAATTTTTATAGAGTAAATTTTTTATAAATTTACATTAATTTTAATTTTAAAAATTTTACCTACTTTTCTTATTCTAAGCATAATACCCTATATTCCAGTAATGCCCATTTCACAGAACTACTTAAGTGTTATGCCTTCGTAACTCTTACAAAATCGAACGTTTGTGTGTCTTAAACTAAAGCACATGTTGTATGTCAAGTCATTTTTGAAAATCAACTGGGGTCGTAATACTAACACAAGTCATACATATTAACAGTCAGTTGATTTAATGTGTTTACAGTTAACAAAGCTTTCAACTGTCCGATCCTTTGGATAAGTCCAACTGCACTTTCTTACCAGGTGTTTGCCATCATACGAAAAGCAAGTAGGCCTATACTACGATTAACGTTAGTTAAGGCTACAAAAATTATGAGGTTTAGTCTCTTTGATACCTTTAGTAGTAGACGTTGGACTGCTTTATGTGTATTACCCTATAGGTCACCCGAATATTATTCGTATATTTTTTATATCGCATTCTACAGGAACAAAGTAAAGATTTCTTCCACTTTCGTCATTACGTTTAAACTAATGTGAATTTACATTGTGATTAAGTAAGAACCCTGCCTTTTTATAAACCATTAGCGACTCGCCCTAACCTCCACCGGAGCGGTTTTAAACTAAGGGTGACTGGTTTTTATAATAGAGATTTTGCAAGATTTCTTTTTAGAGGACGTTAGTTCTTTCCCAAACCATTTTTTATCTTTGGACTTGCTTTACTACTTGGCTCCCTTTAGTCATGCATTACTATTCAATACGCCTATACAAATATATTCCACGCCTATACGCCACGACAAATTCCCTAGACAATGACGAGAAACGCAACAAAATCCGGGCAGTGGTTCTTGAGATTACCCTGTCGACTAAGTGGACAGACACACGTTTACCGGGAACTTTATTTTATACAATGTAGAGATATGTTTGTGATTTTCTTTTCACGAGTGAAATTAGAAACGGCATTTTACTGATTTAAACGTAAAATATGTTTACAAAGCAAACAATATTACAGTATGTCCATTCTGCGGTCTTTTCTATTTACGTATAGTCGTGTGTGTGTGTGTGTGTGTGTGTGTGTGTGTGTGTGTGTGTGTGTGTGTGTGTGTGTGTGTGTGTGTGTGTGTGTGTGTGTGTGTGTGTGTGTGTACCTGTATACAATCCTTTTTTATTAGAACAAAATATGATTGAAGTGAAAATACACAACTGGGTTTAGTGGAAGACAGACACTAACACTTTACAAAATTCTTCAATGGAATGTAACCTTAGTAGACAAAAGTCGGCTTCTTTTTATTGTTAGTGACTTTTTATCCTCTGGCTCTTTGAACGAAACATTTCTTACTCTCACATCTTCTCTCACTAGATGACTTTCTATCCCACTTAACTCTTCTATCTTTTTCGTATTTCACTAATATTTTATAAGATAAACATGCTTATGCGCGTGCGAGCGCATGTATGTGTGTTTTATAACTGCGAGGCACATATTTTACGTTTTATCGTTTTTTTCTTTGGAAAGAAAACGATTAAAAATTAGTTTCAATATACTTAATTTTACACTTTAACATACCAAAGATTGCACTGCAATATTTGTCGCACCTTTCTTTGGAGAAAATATTATAGACCAATATGTAGACCATTTTGCTTATTTAAGCGGCATTAAATCAGTACATCTATTAAATGTAGACCAATCAAAACTGGTAGACTTACTGACCACTATGGCTGGTACGTACTTTGTGACACATACCTGTGATCTGTTAAGCGGAATATGGAATTAATGTTTTACACCTCCTGCGTATACGCTACTTTCATTAATACGTACGTCTAATGAAGTAGTGGATGAGTTTTTTATTTAGATATAGAATATTTAGAAAATTTGTAAGATAGAAAACTGCTAGCTGATATCCGAGGTATCAGATGTGTTGATTTTTATATTATATGAACTGTTACATTTTTATGATAAAGAGCTATGAAAGCTGCTGATCGCTTACAGGTAGAGAATATTAACGGTGCTGTGAACAGCTATTCGAACAAAATTGGTATTTATTGGCTTCAAATGACTACTCTACAAAACAATAAGGCGATGTGGCAGACAAAGTACTGGTTGTCCAGAGTGATAAAGCAGGAGATGGAAACTAGCCAATAAATTGTTTTGGGAAGTCCTATTATATTAGTTCCACAATAAAACTTAAACAGGAAACTTAACAAAGATAGTTAATGAGATGTATGTGTACGCACTATTCCATCAGAACTGGGAAGTTATTCTTAAAGGAAAATTATAATGAAAAGAAGTGAGAGCACCCTTACAAAATCGTTGTCTTCTTCTCTTCAAGGATTAGGTTATACAAACCTGTACTGGCACCCATCTCATCCTTGGACGACCCATCCATTCTAACAATGGCTTTATACGTACTGAACCTAGTTCAGTGCCGCTTTCGGCAATCGATCCTCTCTCACCCTTTGCAGATTATCCCACCATTGTCTTCTGAAAATTGAAATAATTTCATTTATATCCTCTACTCCAAGTTTTGATCTGATATTCTCATTCCCCTTCTTCTATCTTGCAATTTATAGCTTAAAATACTTTGAAGAAACTGCATTTCAGCACTCTGAATCTTGCCCCATTCCTTTATTGTCATCACCCATGTCTCACTCAAATATGTCAATGTGGGTATTGCAATCTATATCTATAAAAATGAATGTTTGTTTCTTTCTTTCTTTGTCCCGTATGCGTTCCTATACCATTCATCCGATTGCGATGAAACTTCGGTGAGTTGTTGTGCGCACGCCCGCGAAGGTTTATGAATTTTTTTCGATGGGGTCCTTTGGGGGGTCCTTTGGGGTCTTCCACATCTCCTCCTAAACCACTGGACCGATTTTAACCAAACTTGGCACAAATATTTTACGCAACGGGAGAACCAACATAGGATAGGTGTTTTTTTCGACGGGGTCCATTGGGGGGTCCTTTGGGGTCCTCCACATCTCCTCCTAAACCACTGGACCGATTTCAACCAAACTTGGCAAAATATTTTACGCAACGGGAGAACCAACATAGGATATGTGTTTTTTTCGATATGATCCTTCGGGGGTCCTTTGGGGTCTTCCACATCTCCTCCTAAACCACTGGACCGATTTAAACCAAACTTGGCACAAAATATTTTACGCAAAGGGAGAACCAACATAGGATAGGTGTTTTTTGAGGGGGTTCTTTTGGGGGTTCTTTGGGGTCTTCCACATCTCCTCCTAAACCACTGGACCGATTTCAACCAAACTTGGCACAAATATTTTACGCAACGGGAGAACCAACATAGGACAGGTGTTTTTTTTCGAAACGATCCTCTGGGGGGTCCTTTGGAGTCTTAAGGAACTAACTTATTATATCTGGTTACTATGGCAACCCAATGGAATAGATTCTGTTCTAAATATATTATCGCATTAAATTGAAGACCACGCGAACGAAGTCTTTATATATTATATATATACAAACACTTTCTTTCTTTGAGTGGCATTGCAACGCATGCCGGGTACTCGCTAGTTGTCTTATAAATTTTAATCCTTGTGGTGTATCTTGTTTTATTATTAAGATTTCTATGAATAGTGCCTCAAATATTTCTAAATTTATTTATCTTCTCTTTTATATCATATTCAGATTCATAGATTACAGCACATCTGACGTATTTAAAAGGATTTATTTGTTTTAAATTGCTGCTGTTTATAACTATCTTAGTCCTCAATGGATATATACTTTAAAGGCCATGGTTTTAGTCTTTCTCACTGAAATTGTCAATGAGTACTCTCTTCCTACTTCTTGTAATTGAAACATAGCTCTTTGTAAATCATCCTCATTCTCTTGAATAAGAACTATGTCATCTGCATATAGCAGGGAACCCATGCAGATTGATCTGTTAAGCTGTATTCCCGAACTCACTCTGGATTTCCATTCTCTCAACATATCGTCAATATATACCCGTACAAAATAAGAACCTAAATAAATACAAAGTATGGCGTTGTAAACTGTAATTAATTATAGACAAAGAGCAATATCGGCAATTAAAAAAATTAAGTCTCAAATTTATGAGTGAAAATAATATCGGAATTATTTACTTAAATAAAGGAGTTTTCCTAATCACCTTAGGAAGGAAATTGTACAAATAGGTTTGGATCACACAGACAGCAAGACACGTAATAACAACTTCGTTTCTTTTCCTCTACCACTTGTTACACTACGATAAGTTATGTATCAGTTTTAACGTTCTTTGAAAAAGTTAACTTTATCGTGAGGTGTATCAAACTGTGAGTGAGGTGCCGTTATCGGCAAAGTAGTTTTCTACCTAGTTTTAGAAGCTGTGTATTCTTAGTTATAGAGTAACACTTTTACTACGTTTATTTCCAGTAAATAAAATTCAACTTTCCCTAAACTAAATCACATACGTGAAAGAAGCCTTAATGTCAATCAGAAAATGTACAAATTTATTTTTACTGACGTTTCCCTTTTGAGTTTTATATTTTTACTAAAATATAGTTTAAAATCAAGTGTTTAGTAAACGATATTTGGCACAAAACCTATTTAACCCGGAAAATAAAAATTTCTACATCTAAAATTTGTTATAACTTATAAAAAATTGATTATATTACAATATATGTCAGAGTATATATGCAAGGTTTGATAAAAACGTTCATGCAATTTTTGAATTTCTCGCGTTACAAGTGACCAATTAAATATATCTTTTTATGTAATTCATTATAACAACTAAATGACAATCATCTAAAATTTTAGTCCTATTGAAGTTTAGATTTGGCAGTTAATTAAGTAAGTTGTATTTTAGTGTTGTGAACGACTTTATAACGTTGTATAAAACAATATTTAATATCTTCCATTCACGTTTTTGTTAAGAAAAGACAAATTACTCTAACGTGATGAGAGTATTGTAGAAGGTTTTAGAAGAGTATGCTGGTATGCATAAATTAGTGGTTTACAAACAGTATAAAAATTCCAAAGGAAGTCGTAAATGTCTTGAAGATCATAATAATTGTGTTTTGTGTTCCATGAATTTTAATCACTAGGTGCAATAGTAGGCAAAGAGCTAGACAAAATTCAGGAATTTTTTGTCGCTTGTGTGAAGCTACTTATAGAGCCGGACAGATTTACAGAAGGACAATTTATGAAAGTTACACATTAATACTGCAGCAGGGCGCACGCAGCACAAGGATTGCTGCGGTAACGATTGTTAAGAATTTATGCATGAAAAAACAAAGTAATCGTAATGATACTGCAACCGCCGTATTTGCTAGGTTTGTCCCAATGCCATCTTTTCTCTTCCGTGAACGAAAAGTACCACAGAACGACAGCGATTTGCGACTGTTAAAGATGTAAAAGAGAACTCGCTGAACGAGTTTAAGGCTAGATTAAAAAAGTGAATTCTAGGAATGTTATATCCAATTGAAGTTACTTGGAAGGAGTCAGTATAAATGTAGATGAATCATTATCATCATCTTCAAGGATTAAACCAAGGATCGTTTGTTCCGGTCTCAAACAGGCAAAGATTAGAGCTGGTCACTCCAGCGCTTCCTCGGACGTCCCACACCTCTCCGTTTCCTCGGCTGATAGTTCCATAGTTCTTTGGGGATGGTGCAGTCATCCATTCGGGAAAGATGTTCCTACCAATTCAGCCGATACTGGGCAATTATACGTAGATGAATCAAGGTATAATTCTTCTATTAAAAAAAAATACAGGATTATATGAACCTTGTTCATACAGTTGGATTAAACTGTCATACAAGAGATATTACGCTGTCTAAAGTTATTACGTAAAATATGGTGTCATTTTAAAAATAAAAAATATTATCTTTATATTACTTTAACTGGATAATAGACTATTCTTTGTGTACTTATTCATTCCAAATGTTTAGTCTCTGAAGGATATGGTTGGGAATATATATTTTCCCTTAACTTTAATTTCTGTATGCCAAATGTTTTCAGTTTGTATTGCAACTAAAACAGAAGCAGACAAGGAAAAAGTTAAGAATTAAATCAAGAGAATTCAAATTCAATGTGTATTTATAAATTGTCAGCCGTATTGTTACAACTTTTTTAACACTATTTTATGAATAAACTTTGACTTTCTATTGTAACTTGGGAATAACTTCCTTTAAGAGATATAAAATAAAGCTTGAAACACGCGTGGTAAGAAATTATTTTAAAGTGGCACTATTACCTTAAGGATTTCTCGATTCTATTTGCGTAGCGTTGCCAGCAGTTGCGAGTTTATCTCAAGGGGACCTGTAAGCGAAAGTGTACACAAATTGACACGCCGCGAAAAGGAAACTGTGCAAGCAACTTGAATCCCTAACAGCACCTACAATCTGAACGTGAGCGCTTATTCATCCCTTACAAACATCTAAATCATTATGATAGCGGCTCACCACACACATGGAGCCTATACCTATTTCAAATTAATTTTTAATAAATTATATTGATAAGTTTTAATTTTTGATTTTCCAGTAACCTACGGGTAACCTACGCGTTACAGTAATGTGGTATTAGGAGGTAGAATCTACATAAGTAGAAACAATCTAATCACCTTTTGCTTTGGCTTATTTACCTTTACTCTCGCAGAGCTATCATTAGTCTGCGCTTGTTTTCTAATCAGAGTCGGGCTGGCGATATTTACAGATCAGGAAGGAAAATACTTTGTGATAGCAAAGAGGGCATTGGCGAGTTTGTGTCTTCTTGAGACGTATATCACTTTTCAGTAAAATGTTGTTATAATGACGCACTGTGGAGATGTACGTTTCATCTGCAAAGTGATATGAAATATAGGCATCGATTAAGTTATTAACTGGAGACTTGCAGGTGTTATTCATTATGAAGTGTATGCATTGCTTGAGAAAGTCCGAGTAAAGAAGTCTCGCAAGTGCCGCAACGAGTCATTTCTGCCATTTGTTTAAAACAATTAGAGACTGCTGTATAAGAATAAACGTGAAGTGTTTAATTGCTTGTCCGTGTTATTTTATTGTAATTAACAAACTTAGTGACTGGTATTATGTACATAATGTGTTTACTGCATAATAGAGATACATTTAAGTACA
The DNA here is from genome assembly GCA_034769895.1 of Magicicada septendecula. Lineage (NCBI taxonomy): Eukaryota > Metazoa > Arthropoda > Insecta > Hemiptera > Cicadidae > Magicicada > Magicicada septendecula. The sequence goes on from CM068367.1 coordinate 159,006,499, forward strand.
AAAAGTATTCTTTTTAGAGTGATTTTATGTAGAAATGATGATATAATGGTGACTATTGATTCGTCTGGCTTCCATTAATGTGTTCACTGTTTCAGTATTACGATGAGGCCTCATACAACCTGCGCAAGAACTTTCAGGATTGTAATGTATAGATACCACAGCTTGGTTGAACATTATCGGATTTTGTTGATTTTGTTTTGTACAAAATTAAAAATTAATTTTTATTTATAATTTAAGGTCTTCTGTTGGGCTGCTTAGTAGACATGGAGTAGTTTCGCCTGACCACTTAACAAGAGATACCAGGCTGCATCATAAAATCAAGATTCTTTTTTTCGCCATAAGGTTTTGGCAGATTCTCATATTATAGAATTGAGAACCTGTGATATCCTGAAATATTAATAGGTGGTTGAGTGCAGTGATTCTTAGTATGCTGAACGGATTACCCTGCTTAACTCATAACAACCTGATTCTGCTGTTCAAACATGATTATTACGATTTTTCGTACCTGTAGTATTACGTCGTTCAATTATATAGATTATTGTTTTTTAATTAATAGCTTTGGTTTTTATTATAACAAAATGTAATGTCCATTAATTTTCTTTAAAGAAAAATCTATTTAAAACAGAAGTAATAAGTATCGCACTCTATCCGATATCCGTCGTTCAATGGTATTAGTTATTACCAAATTAAAGTTGTTTGGTTTTGATTTTAAATAGCATCTTACCACTATTTTACTTTGTCAATTTCTGTTGCCAACCTGCTAACGGCTTTGTTCCTTTCGGGTAGTATAGAGATAGAATGGCAAATTGGCAACAGAAAGTTTCAACGTTAAGTTGCAAACTGCTAACAATAGGTAACCAAAAAATGTTTCCTTTATCTTTCATGTCTTTTTATCGTATACCGTCACTATTTATTTCACTTTCCTAATCTATCTTGAATTTTTCACATTCTTGTTTTTGATTTTTTTAATTAACATGAGCATCTGTGTGTCAGCTTCTCTCTTCTTCCACAAAGCCTTCTTCTATTTTGTGCATAAATGTAGGTATTAAAAATTTGATACAAATTGCTTCAAATTTAAAACTATAGGAATAATTCAGTTATAGTATTTTAATTCCTTTTAACAGACCCTTATTTGATCGTTGTCTACTGAAGGGAGCACTGTAACAACATTCTATTACGTGCAATACCACGTCAATTTGGTTTCTAGATGCGAAAACGTAAAACGTATGATGGATGCTCTGTTAGAAATAATTGAAATGTACGTATTGTATAAGTGATTGAATAAATTTTATTTAAATGTTGTTGTGTAGCTCATGTGTACATGGACATTTTTATTCACACGTATACTTGATAAATCAAACATTATTTCTGATCGGTTGAGTCAAAATTGAATATTGTTAAAAGGATAAAAAATTGACACCTAAATACAATTCACAGAAGAAAAAGAAAATCATAACAAAATCAACTATTTAAACATAACCATCACAAGATACAATAACCACCTACAATATGCAATATACAGAAAACCAACTTCCACTAACATCATTATACCTAACCATTCTGACCACCCACCACAACATAAAATGGCAGCATTCTATTCAGTATTTAACAGAATGTACAAAATACCCCTAAACAAACAAGAAACAGACAAAGAAAGAAATAAATTTACCAAATTGCTTATGGAAATGGATATAATGAAATTAGTCTAAACAAAATAGAAAATAAAATCAAATATAAAGTAAAAACTGAAGAATTAAGAGTTAATCAAAATCAGCAAAACAAAAATAATAAAAACAATAAAAAATGGTCACCATTAACATACATAAATAATAAAATGACAAAGCTAACGAAACTGTTTAAAAACACAGACATTAAAATAGCATACAAAACTAACAAAAATTATCTACAAAAAATAAATAACCCACACAACAAAGTTAATACAACAACCAATCTATATCTATAAAAATGAATGTTTGTTTCTTTCTTTCTTTCTTTTTTGTCCCGTATGCGTTCCTATACCATTCATCCGATTGCGATGAAACTTCGGTGAGTTGTTGTGCGCACGCCCGCGAAGGTTTATGAATTTTTTTCGATGGGGTCCTATGGGGGGTTCTTGGGGTCTTCCACATCTCCTCCTAAACCACTGGACCGATTTCAACCAAACTTGGCACAAATATTTTATGCAACGGGAGAACCAACATAGGGTAGGTGTTTTTTCGATGGGGTCCTTTGGGGGGTCCTTTGGGGTCTTCCACATCTCCTCCTAAACCACTGGACCGATTTCAACCAAACTTGGCACAAATATTTTACGCAACGGGAGAACCAACATAGGATAGGTGTTTTTTTCGACGGGGTCCATTGGGGGTCCTTTGGGGTCTTCCACATCTCCTCCTAAACCACTGGACCGATTTCAACCAAACTTGGCACAAATATTTTACGCAACGGGAGAACCAACATAGGATATGTGTTTTTTCGATATGATACTTCGGGGGGTCCTTTGGGGTCTTCCACATCTCCTCCTAAACCACTGGACCGATTTCAACCAAACTTGGCACAAATATTTTACGCAACGGGAGAACCAACATAGGATAGGTGTTTTTTCGATGGGGTCCTTTGGGGGGTCCTTTGGGGTCTTCCACATCTTCTCCTAAACCACTGGACCGATTTCAACCAAACTTGGCACAAATATTTTACGCAACGGGAGAACCAACATAGGATAGGTGTTTTTTCGATGGGGTCCTTTGGGGGGTCCTTTGGGGTCTTCCACATCTTCTCCTAAACCACTGGACCGATTTCAACCAAACTTGGCACAAATATTTTACGCAACGGGAGAACCAACATAGGATATGTGTTTTTTCGATATGATACTTCGGGGGGTCCTTTGGGGTCTTCCACATCTCCTCCTAAACCACTGGACCGATTTCAACCAAACTTGGCACAAATATTTTACGCAAAGGGAGAACCAACATAGGATAGGTGTTTTTTCGATGGGGTTCTTTTGGGGGTTCTTTGGGGTCTTCCACATCTCCTCCTAAACCACTGGACCGATTTCAACCAAACTTGGCACAAATATTTTACGCAACAGGAGAACCAACATAGGACAGGTGTTTTTTTCGATACGATCCTCTGGGGGGTCCTTTGGAGTCTTAAAAAACTAACTTATTATATCTGGTTACTATGGCAACCCAATGGAATAGATTCTGTTCTAAATATATTATCGCATTAAATTGAAGACCACGCGAACGAAGTCTTTATATATTATATATATACAAACACTTTCTTTCTTTGAGTGGCATTGCAACGCATGCCGGGTACTCGCTAGTGGTATATACAAAATTGATTGCCAAGATTTCAATAAATGTTACATAGGACAAACAAAAAACAACTAAAAAAATGTTATTTTGAACACCTAAACGCATACAAAAAACCAGAAATATACAAACGTAATTTGGCCACACATGCAATAAACACTGGACATGAATTCCCAGACATATCCAACATGACACTAATAAAACACATACCACACAAAGGAACCATAATGTACATTTGGAAAAATTTACAAATATACAAACATAAAACTAAAAACAAACTAATATCTGAACAAATACAAATCAATACAAAACATAACACAATTTTCAAAGCACTCAACATCCAAAATACACAAAATACAATACATACACCACAATCACACACAATAATACCACTTTAAAGTACCAGAGACCAACAAGAAACCACAATAACTACGAGTCAACACACAAGTACTTCACCAGACGCAAAATCACGAAGGCTGAGGATGAGAAATCAATGGTTCTCGAAACATGTTCCTGATAAGGAAAAAAAAAGTTGAGGTTATTTCTTTATAAATATTAAATAAATTTTATATATATATATATATACACACATATACAAGGTAAAAAGGACTTATTATTAACAGCCATATATCATTAGAATAAAAAACTTAAAACAAAATTAAAAGTAAGCAGAAATTAAGTTTTTAATAGAGTTACGTTATGAGGAAGTTGAAGCGACGACGAATTAAACCGGTACTGAGAGGAACATTTGACGTCGGCAGATATTAAATTTAATCGTGTATTCAAAAAGGACGACGACTTTATCCCATCAGCGGCACTGCAAACAAGCACGCATAGAGGAAAAATGAATTACAGAATATTGGCTAAAGCGCTGAGCCGCGGTCGATCTCACAGTTAATGGGGAAACAAAGTTTTATAAACTCGCGATAATTACTACCGAACCAAGCCGGAAGCATCATAAACAAGCAAACTTCGTTAAAAGTCCAACAATATCATCTTCAAAGGAATGTTGATTGAATTCGGCGTTTTAGTTTGCTGGCTAACTTTAAAATTAACGGCTCAAATTAACTGGTTTATCAAAACACTTTATGAACTTCAGTCAACTGTCTTTAAACTCATTCTGCTTTAAATGTTAATGAAACTTTTTGAATCTATTAGCGTTATATAATATCACTACTTTTTATACAAGTGTATATCATCGTCACCACAACTACCATCATCATCATCATCATTTTATGGAATTTCTACAGTGTCTTTCATCACAGGCACCTCAACCGTCTCCACTCACTTCTATTGCAGGGTGAGGCTTCATTTCTCTAAACGACACCCTGAATTGCAGTATAATCTCATCCCAGTCATGCACAAGCTTTCTGTTGTTCTCTTTTTTTCTATTCATAAGCTCCAGAAGTGTTGCACTCTGTTTAATCTATCGGGCGTATATCAAAATAAAATCCAAATTTTCGTTTCAAGCGCATGTTCTTGAACAATGCGTTTTTACACGTGTACAGTTTTTACACACTCCAGTTTTAGTAACAACACCAACATAATATGTTGTATAAACTTCTAACGGTTTATGTTATATAAACGTGTAATTGTTAGTAGTTGTTTAATAATTAATTAAGGAACTCATTGCTTAAAACATAAGCTGTATCTACTTTACGGATTGGATATCATGTCCATTAAAATTACTCAGACAACACATACGTAAAACTATTTTTACCATGTAAATACAATTAAGTGCTCTCTTATCATATTTATGCGAGTACATTCAATATCTCACCTGCACACATCAATCACAAAAGACGGAGTTCGCGCAAGGCTAACACGAAACATGCACTCCTACATATACGTCCATACACGACATAAAATGTTGACATTTGAATAACAATAAATAAATTATTTATTATATGTTTTCAAATGGATTACAGAGAGCATCTCTTGATTTTAAAAGTGGGCGACATTAAACATTTAATTCGGTCACTTGATTTTTGGGCTTCGTATTCAGTAAAAAATCTAAAACAAATTGGTGAACACTAAAATATGTTAAAGTGATGTCTTTACTTAATATTCTGTTACTAATAAAAAAATCCTTAAATTTGAGAACCACTGTAACCTCTCTAAATGTTTATCGTAAAGTTTACAGTTTCCAGAAAATTTATATAAAAATATCTATCAATACCAATAAAAGTGGATACCTCATATTTGTGTTCGCAAAGGTTAAATTCTGTGGAAAAATATATTAACGGTGTTCGTGCAAACGCTTTCATTTTCTCACTCAGCCGGGCAAAACGACAAGCGAGACGTAAATAACTTGGTAGGCAGGTGAAATGTTGTAACAGGTGTTGGACAAAAAGCATTTTAATATCTTTCATTTTTCTATATTATATAGTTATAAACGCATGCGTATCTCAGCGGTTGGGTTGTAATATGTGTAACATATGTTATGTGTAATAATTATGATACTATGGAGCTATGAGACAGTTTGGAATACGTAATTATTTGGTGAAGATTACGAAGCTGACAACTGAGAAAGTGCAGGGTAAAATAAGAGAGAAACGGATGGGGTGAAATAGACGAATCGGTAATAAACCTAAATACCAGACGCAACTTTGAAGGTATTACATCTTTAAGTGACTGAGTTAGTATGTAAACAGTGATTTATTAAAAACAGGTGTATCGATTTTAAAGACTCGTGGCTGATGACACATTATACTATGGAAATTATAGTTGACTAAGGTGATTTTATTAAAACTCTAAGCTCCGTATGAAAGATTATTATAATCGTTATTCTTGTTGAATATATCAAATTCTTTGAGATATATTACGGAAAACTGTCGTCAAATAAACAAACTAATAAATTCTTAAATATGGATAAAAGTAACACAGTATATTTTATAACACAGAGAGGAAGGTTTCTGTTTTGTAATGAAAAGTTTTAAGTTTTTTCACCCGCACAGCCTTTAAAAATGTTCTTTCTATGCTGCTGAAGGTAGTAACGGTCCGTATATATGATATGAAATCGACATTGCAACAATTAAACAATGCCGAAAGGCTAGATTCTTTGCAAATATACCTCAAACACATCCTCATTGATAATGTTCACAACGATCTCGGACGTATTCCGACTTCCTGTTTTCACCTCTCTGATACTGTCTGTACTGTCTTTATTTGTCTTCCCTCCAGGTATTCTTTGGTTCTGTCTACCTTGTCCTACGTCTGGTGTGGTCAATTTAACACTTACTATAGGAGTCTGTCTTGATCTTTAATAGAAGGTATCAGCTGCTTAGGTTGTAGTATATTTTGTTTAGGCTTAGAAGTGCTTACTTAGTGGTAATGGTCTCCTATCATACACAATTGAATGCGTAATTTCTATAATTTCTCTCGTCCGGTAGTTTGTTACATTTCCTTTCCTAGATTTGTCAGATCCTTGTCTCGAACATATCGAATTCAGTTACTCTTAATGTCGTTTTTTTCTATATTTGTTTTCAACTGTTATATATTCAGTACGTAGGTTATTATACCTTACTCTACTGGAACATAAATTTTATAATGTTCCTTTGTAATGTTACTATGTCATAAAATACTGTTTAGTAGATTAATCTTTGCCTTTGTCATAATAAGTTTTTACCAAACTATTTATTACTTAAGTTTATAACCAAGTTCCAATTTATGAAACTTTCACCGCTCCCCAGTCACTTACATTTCTTGTACTGCGCATATCTTCTAGGTTGAATCTTGTTGCTGTACTCCTATATACAGATTCTATATCTGCATTTAACTCCCACTTCCTACATTATTATAAAGTAAATATAAAAAAGAATCAAGCTGCCACTAAATATTATACAAGGAGTGTTAATAGACTTTCCTTTATTCTGTAAGTAAATTTGAAATTGTTCAATTTGGAAACAGTTTTTTCTATTCATTTAGCTTCCAGTAAGGGCGATATTTAGCTTTCGTGTGTGGCGATGGTGATGCGATTATCACATAAACATAAATACGTTATGTCGATTAATTTTATTCGTGTTAATGTGTTTTGTGTGCATATACACATCTATAATTTCTGTGTGGACTTCTGAATTTCGTGAGCGGGTGTGTATTGTATTCACAAAACAATAGTATCCACAGACCATTTAGTTCGCGTAGGCGATGAACATATTTGTGTGTGTGTGTGTGTGTGTGTGTGTGTGTGTGTGTGTGTGTGTGTGTGTGTGTGTGTGTGTTCCTTTGTTATCTACATTTGTAATCCTCAGGGAACGTGCAACAGCTCGTGTAACCAGCAGCAGCTCACGTTGGCAGCACTGCAGAACAACAATTACGCTACCAGCAACAATAAGAATACTTTAATTAAGTTAATATATTTGGGGAGATCTGCAGTTCGTGTTTATGAGTCAGTCAGAACAATGACCCTCTGTAAGGTGTAACCTTTGACCTTCCCCGTGATATTTACATACGTTGACATTAAGCAAAACCTTCGTGGCAGACAGTCATGAAGAATTGTGGATTACACATTTTTTATATTAGGACAATAAAATTTTATGATTTATACAGTCAATATTTTTTATTACCACCAACATAACGGCGCAAAAAAGAAGCGAAAATTTTGTCTGCTAACGTTTTGTTCTGCAAACCTAAATACCATATTAAATTTATTAGACGATTAATTCATTTATGAGTAAAAACTTTAGCGAAATTACTTTAAGCACAATAATTCGAATTTTAAATGTTATTCACATGAATAAATGTCTTACACCACAATATTTTTAAATCCTTAATATTAAAAATAAAAATTCATTTTTTATAAATTAATAAATTTATAACTAATAAAATCATGCACAATTATTTATACGCTTTTCACAGAATTGCACTTTAAACTGTAAATTTGTACTTTATACTTCTCAGACAATAGTGGCATGTTACTGTTTAGTCTTGTAAGCTGACAGTACCTACAAATTAACAAATGAAGATAAATTATAGGCGTTTTTTTTTTTTTTGTAGAGTCAAAGGGCAATATTTTTATTAGAAGAGCTACAATTACTACAAAACCAACCAAACTAGAGTAAAAACATGATGTTTAAAAATAAAAATTTCTACTCTAGAAGCTGGACTAGGTGATACGGAATTGCTTTGTTTCATATTTAACCAACATATCGTCTAGCGCCCGTTCTTAATTTTTATTGAGACTTTTATTAATCTTAATGAGATGTTGTATGTCCATTATCACTTACAACTTTGCAGCGAATAAAACGAATAGAAGAACCATACAGCAGCTTTAGCATTACAGGGGCTGTAACAACCAACGTATGAAATACGTTGAAATGCAAATGCAAACGTATAAAATACACGTCATTGTAAAAAAAACACATAACCTTTCCCCTTTGAAAAATCAGATGGTCACTGGCTAGATCAAATCAATTGTTTCCATTAAACTTACATAACGTTTGATATTCCTTCAAGGATACATCTTTACACTCAAAGTCAAAACCAATCAAATAATATCTCCGTGAATGGATATTAAAGTTTTTAATTGTTTGGTCAGCAATGTGATGTCTAACTTCCGCTACTTCATTTTTACGAAACACAATAACTCCTATGTCCTTTGCATCGATGAAAAGTCACTATTGAGTCCCATCGGTTTTAATAAAATTGGTGCAGTCGTTTTTAATTACTGGAAAACATGTAAATCAAAAACTAGCCTACATAGTGGCTAGAGTGACAAATGTCCAGCAGCACGCAAGGTAACGGGGTGCCATTCTTCTCTTTTATGCTGTAATTATACCTTCATTTATTATGTAAATAGGTTACCTTCTTATTATATTGACTGACTGCAAGACATTTATTTATATATAAGCTGCAATCTGTGAGCTGAACTAGGAAATTCCATTGTTCTAGACGCAGCAGGTACACCATAAGGACATTTTACGCTGTATATTGCTAAGGTACAAGAAAATTTATACACAACTTCAGATCCAAGCGCTTATCAATATACCAATTCAGTTACAAGCAGATCCTGACTTTTGACGTCAGCACGTGTACAAGGAAAAATTTTCCATTTACGTTTAACACACTCAACTTTTAAAAGACATAATATTTAGTAATTGATAAATGTATAGCTTGTGGAGAAAATTTTTTTTAAATCCTTTCTACAGGCATGAAAATGGCAATATAAAATCGATTTAAGAGAATGAAATGGAGAATTGCTTAAACAAGACTAAATATTACGTTAACACATTTAAAAGAAATTATTTCTAAATCATGAAACGTGATTAAATTTGATAAGAAATATTCTGTATGAAACAATTTGATAATTGGAAGTAAATTTAACGGAGAAATACACAAATAATATATTACTAAAAAGAAGTGATAATGAAAACTAAACAATTATGATGGATTTATTATTTATCTCTGACAGCTATTTTAACCTATTAAACTATTCTCAAAGAGATCATAGAAACAAGTAAACAAAGAATGTGAGGGTGGTGAACATGTGTTAAGGATATATATATGGACATGTGTGTGTAGCGTGTGTATGTTGGAGGGGGTGGAGAAGTTAGTATAGGGACGGTAAAGTGTCTATAGAAACTAAGTACAATAGGAAGGCAAATTATAAAAACTAACTAAACTAAATAAGAACTTTTAGTAAAGAGGATACACAGAATTCAGTTTGTTCGTTTGTTAAATTTTTGTTACTTTTCATTGCTTTTCTAATTTCAAGAATTTCTAATAAATCCATTTTTTTACCTTTTTGTATGTTGAGCAGGAGTGTTATGGTTTCTGCGTCTATGAAGTTATTGTGTTGTAAACAGTGATATGTAAACCTCTATTGGCTGTATTATTTACAATCGCTTTCTTATGTTCAGAAATGCAATGTTTCAGAACACTGGCTTAACACATGTTCACCACCCTCACTTTCTTTGTTTAGTTGTTTCTATTATCTCTTTGAGAATAGCTTAATTACCAGGGAACAATGCGCCACATGATCGAAATATGTCTTTTGATGATGATGAGAATAATTACAATATACTCTTTGTGGGAGTGTCTGTGGATGTTTTGTATTTTTTTTATAAAGATCAAATAAATTTATGAGAAAATGATTGCTACACTATATCAAAACAAGTTACTAAGAAGCGTCTTAATAAGGCAGTGACAATCATATCCACCGTTTGTGTGGGTACAGAGCCGAAGCACGCATTTGATGGATCCGCACTGTTACAGCTCTCCTATTGTCCCGCTACAATAGTATATACAGCTGTTTCCTGCGTCATTCTAGTTTCTACTTAATTTAATATATAAAAGAGTATTCGGTGACAAAGTCTGTCGATTTAGTTTCTACAAAATAGAATGTGCTTGTATGTGTTTATGTTCTTAGTCATAAATAAGTATTTAACTGTTCATTATTTGATCAGTATTGGTAGTACAAGAAAGATCAATAGCAGTTTTTATGAAGTTGTTGAGATTGTGACAGATGACCGGGAACGATTTACAATACGGTAGAATTACATTCAAATCCTTATAGGCCTATTGTTAAGTAAACTATACTTACGTCAACGTATGAAAGACTGTATCATGTTTCCAAGCGTTTTCTTAAAATACAGAATAGGCTAAAATAATCCACAGCTAAGTTACTTTTTGTATTCATTATATTTTAAAATAAATTGAAAACCTTTGGGCTAGAGATGAATGGCAAAAGAAAAACTAAGTTGGTTTCATTTGAATAATTATCTGGTGTCAAGGCTGACTGTGAAAAGGACTGAAACGTCTACTTAGCACGACCACTCGCTGTCAGTGTCTTTGTTTACATCAGCTCAGCCACTTTGCACACGTTAAGTAAACTTCTCAACCCTCCGTTTCTATTTGAAACAAAATATCATCCCCCGTTTTTTTCTTACACAAATGAAATGGTAACCATGACCTTGAATCCCTTAGTTAGCATATAAACAAAATTTGTTAAATTATTAAAGAAAGTAAATCTATTGACATTAATTTTTTTCTGAAAGTACAAAGCAATTTCGATATACAAAATAAAAACAGTATTAACTTCTAAGTCAATCAACTTCAGATTAAATAATCTGTTTGCTATCGTAACTGAAACACTACAATTACGAATGACTAAATACAGTTTATACAGCTTAAAAACAATCTTAAATAAAAAATTAAAGATATAATAATAATAATTAATTTTTTTTTATAATTTAGACAAACTAGAAATATTGGAAAGACAAATTATTAGGAAAATATTAGGACCACGAAAAACTTCAGAAGGTTGGAAATTAAGAAGTAATGTAGAAATATATCAAAGTATACAAAATGTAACAGACACAATGAGAAAAAGAAGACTATTATTTTTTGGACACTTATATAGAATGCGCCACAATAGGTTAACGAAACAGATCTTCAAATATCTGTGGGGAAAGAAGTCAACATCAAGTTGGATTAAAGAAGTCCAAAGTTTTTAGAAAAAAATAATATATAAACGCAGAAGAAGCAATTGAAAGAGAAGTTATTCAGGCAAAAGTGTTAAAAATGGAAGGAGTCCAGGGTAAGAGAAAAAACGCAGGTTTAAAGTGGACTGAAGACAAAAAGAAGAGACATAGTAAAAAGATGAAAGAATATTGGAGAAAAAGAAAAGAACAAGGAATAAAGAATCGAAATTGGCATGTGGCCCTCAGATGGCCGATGCAAATAGAAAAAAAATTAAATTTAACTGTAGCGATTTCAGAGTTTTGAGACTAGCTTTCGTATATGTTGTAAACCGTGCTGTTAATGTTAAATTATTGCCATAATTCAAAATAAAACTTAATTAAATTTAACATATGTCTTAAATAATTTTTATTCCTTCAGAACAGAAAATCAAATGAGTGTAAGTGCTGACTTAAAGATCAGTTACTAAAGTAGCTTGTAAACGATTGGAATGAACGTGACAAACAAAGGTGGAGTATTGACATGAGTGGATTAACATGATATATAAAAAATAGTTAGGACCTGAAAGTTGTGGATTTGCGTTAGGCCTCGTCCAACGCCAACGACTACTGATAACTCTGTAGTAACATGAATACAATGACTGATAACACTAATAAAGTATAAAGGCTGGGAGATAAATTCTTTACGATGTGTCTTTTTTTGTTTACCTTAAAGATGTATAAGGTAACCTTAACAATTTTAGTCGTTATTGTGTCAGGAAAAAACGTCACAGCTCCAAATGTGCATAGAAAACGATTGGGTTACCATGACTTGAATTCTGCCACTAATTACCGTGGCACGTCTGACTGGCCTCAGAATTCGGTTGCTTATTGCTTCTTGTTCCTTTTTTTGGTCTACTCGTACTTTGTAAAATTGTAACTTCCCTTGCCTTCTCCTGGTAATAATATAAAACTGGCGTCTTTTAGCAATAATACTATAAAGCAATTCAACCCAAAATTTGAAATTATGTAAGTAACTGAAATATATCACCATCATGTGTGAAAGAACGTGAGTTGTTATTTTCTGGTTACCTGACATCATAGCCACCTTTATAACTTAATAGATGATTAGATGTAAGGTAACCGTACACTATAGTTCATTTCAAGGTATCAACATTTGTGAATGTAATAGAAAAATTAAACATTAAACAAGATTAAACATTGAATGTTAAATATTAAATTCGATAATATTTTCATTATAACAGTTAGCAATTTATCAAAATTATAATACTACGTTTTATAATAGTATGTTTTATAAACCTTTCCAATTGCAATTGAACGTAATTCCATTAAAAAATTGTAGTTCACAGTTAGGTAAAATTATTTCAACATATAAATTCTGTAACGTTTTACTGTCTTTTGTTTTGTATTTTATTTTCGAATGTTAGAAGTGTTATTTTGCAATAAAGAATACAATGGGAAAGAGCAACGATTAAGGTTTCGAGAGTCAAATGGAGTGAAAAGTCAGTTCATTTTAGGCAAGTAACGAGAATCTCCTGATAACTCTGCTAAAGGATAATAGTCAATCATCTACTGCCCTAATGATAACAGAGTTAAGGTTTCAATATGGACCCTGTTAGCCAGTGCATCAGTCATTCATTTGCAATAGCGACGTACGACAACCCTATAGCATAAACATTGCACTTTGTTAACGTTCCAGGAAAACCCAGTAAATGATTAACCTTTGGTTAATACAAACTTGTTTACCTGACGGAGACGGCAAAAGACTAAGTGTGTGGAACGGTGAGTAAATTCTACGAATTGTTTATGCAGTGACTAGGATGCGTTAATGGTAGAAGTATATAATTTTTATTGTTGGGATATTGAAATTTATCAACTTACTGTTGTCATTGTCTGTTGTATACAGTGCGTATTAGATCTGAACAATGTAGAAGAATAATTAATATTAAGATGATTATTTATTAATGTGACTGTTTATATCATCAATTGCATTTTTATTAATTTAAAAAATGTAATGCCCAAATTTTTTAGCTATTCTAAAATTCTAAAAGTGCTTTAAAATAAAAAGTCCTTATACATGAATCCTATAATATATAAATGAATTTTTTAAATATTACATTTCTAAAACCTAATTACAGTTGCTGCTATAATATTCATAGTGTAACATATGTTCCATATCGCAAAAATAAATCTTGTATTCTCATTTCGTTGCTCTTTCGTTTCGCAAGTTGTATCACTGTACATATTTCCTGAGATATTTGTTAGAGACGGTTTTTAACAAGGGAGAGTTGTAAGACATCGACTGATTCAAGAATCTGCAGGATTCTTAATATTTATAATTCTCATCAAATGCCATATATAAACCCTAAAAACAAAAGATTATTAGGCCATCGAGAGAATTATTTAATGGTTGATTCATGTGAGAGATATAGAGTAGAATAGAATACAGTTTTCGAGAAGGCTAAATCTGTCCTATCCTTGGTTATGAAGCCAATAAAATAATTTGTTCTAAATTTTTTAGTATGTTGTACCATTTAAATAGTCAGGTAGTTTGGTAATTTCATGTTGTCTTACACACACATATATAAAATATATAATCATTTATATTTAAGAAAATATATAAACAATGCTTTATATTATCATGCTTTTACTTCTGATGAGCAAATTAATTTAAAACTATCGAAATATTGTGAAAAAAATTGAAAAATATATTCTTGTTTTAAAAATGCAAGGGTTGTTTACTATTAATTTGAATAATAAGACTAATGTGGGTCAATATGAATACGAGTGTGTGAGTGTATGTGTGGTTTATCCTGCTGATCGGAGAAGGTTTTCGTTCTCAATCAAATACCGTGCCAAGTTGAAAACTTGTATAATTTTTCTATATACGTTGTTTTTATCTCTTGTACGTGGGCTGTGAATACGTGCCTATTTATTCGTATGTACCAAAATGAAAACAATAGCAATTAATAAAATGATGTCAATATTGAAATTGAATTGAATAAGGTGCAAATGACAAATTGATGTAACAAAGTAACAAAAGATTTCAACTCATCCTACAGCTCAATTGTCTACAGGAAAAATGAGTATTTACCTTTATTACGGTTGTTAATAATACCAAGTATTTGTTTGTGCACTATTCTTGCTTAAAAATGTTTAGTCTTCAATTGAAATCTCTTCTACGAAAATTATAGCCAGTAAAGGAACAATACGTGAAGCTGAAGAAGTGGAGAACGTAGAAATAAAATGTTCAACATATCGGCTGGCTTACGGTACAGTAAACCAAGATAAAATAGTAAGGAAGAGAAAGAGAAACACAGTCCGGTAGAAATTCAAGATCCCCTGTTGTTGTAACTCTTAGTACCTAATGGGACAGTCGCAAGTAATTCGACCACATTTCGCACGACTGGCCGCACTAAATGGCGATCTAGGTAAACAAGTAAAAATAAAGTTGTATTAATAACAACTATGGACGCATTTCTATAATTAACTAACCACAGTAATTGTTTTTCTAGGTTTTACAATTAACTTATATATTTTAAATCACCAATCACGTACGTACGAGTTGTAATTTGATCACAATTCATTAGTTCGAGCGCAGTAAAATGTACATTGTGTGTGTGTGTGTGTGTGTGTGTGTGTGTGTGTGTGTGTGAGGGGGAAGGGTTATCGTGTATTGTGAGTACCGAGTATGAATGCATGGGAGTAATGAGTCAAACAATAGAGTCACAGAACAATGCACAAGGATAATGCATCCGCTGTGCTCCTGCCTTAGGTAGAGGTAGACGACATAAAATAAGAAGATGCTATACAATATGGCATCCTGAAAGAAGCGAGATTTATTGTTCACATTTGGTATACACGACTAGTGACAATGCAAGAGAGACAGATGGGAAAGAAAGAGAGAGAGAGGGAGAGGGGGGAGGGAGACTCAAAAGTGTTAAATATTAATAACAGGAATATAGGTACTAACCGCCCAAAACTACAAAATCACTGAATGGTTTTTTAGAAAAAAGGTATCTCAACTATGTTTATAATTGTAAAAATTGTTTATAATTGTATTTACGTTTGTAAAAAAACTAGGTTTTTAAACAGTATTGTCGTAAAACATATGACTTCATAAGAATTATGAAAACGTTTATAATTTAGTGATTTCTTTACAAAAACTCCATCGTTCCCAAAAAAAAATTAAATAAAATGAAAGATTGTCACTAACCATACTAGTTAACTTAATAAAATATTTTATCCTGTATTAATTAACTCAATTGTTTAAAAAATAATATTTTTGAAAGTTTTTTTTCTGAAATTGTGGTTCTCGAAACGGAAAAATCTGGAGTAAATGAACAATTGCCAAAAGTGTAAATTCTTGGATTTTTGTCCGAGTGTTATCACTAAGTATAGTAAATTATACTGACGCAAAAGACAATTACTCCAGCTATGGTGCCTTGATCCATCGGCTGTATCAATTCAGTCGTATTGGGTGGCAAGAAAACCAGTTTAACATATGAATGCAACTTGCCAACATGTTGTGGATGTCTTCGGCTATTATCTAATATTAAGGAATTTTAAATAGTATATTTTTTTCTATGCAATATTCTTTATCTACTGGAATGAAAAATTGAAAAACCAATCCCCAAACAGTTGCAGTGTCATCCGACACCTGCTTGTTTGTTATGCCGATCATGCACTGGCTGAACGTGTTTGCTTAAATTCTTGAATGCTCAAGGATTCTCAACGTGGTAAATCAAAAACGGCATTAGCTTGAAACCAGCAACGTTACCGCCCAACAACAGGGTGAGACGATCTTTGTATGATTTGCAGCTAAAGCATTGTCTTGGAGTCCTCATGAATGTAGGCTACGTTCGCTCAGTCATACTTTTCCTAAATAGGTTGGTTTCATCTATATTAAAAATTTGTTCAGGCAAACAGTGACACCTTGTAACTTTTCCTTAAACCATTTAGCACCTTCCTTATCAGCACTAACTGCTTCACCATAAATCTTAACATTATGAAAGCATATGCGCTTTTTGAATTTCCCCTTTAATCTGCTTTAATATTCTCCTTTAACTATCTCCTTTAATCTTCTCCTTTAACTATCTACTCCTTTAATCTCTTGCTCATACGTTGAATTGTCAAGATCTCAATCAATGTTGCACTTCTAAGGTCTCTAAAAAGGTTCTTCCTTTAGCCAAGAGCGTCAGCAAACTAAGCGGAGTACGCTGTTGTATCTCATTTTCATTCACGTGACTAGCAGTTTTTCCATCTCTTTGATTGGGCCAGGTTTTTTTCCAGTGACGATAGTAGATTTTGTAGATGCAAACGATTTCAGACATAACGGTAATATATAACAAGCAGAATACGCTATGGAAAAGTCTCCAGAAAGATAAGTCAGCGAAACCGTTGTTTACGACAACGAACAATGGGGCAGACTATCCAACGGTTCAAAGCGGCGGGTTGCTCTTCTCCATCACTTTTTGATCCCGCACGAAATTTAAATATGTCCATCGCGCACTCCCATCGTAATTCCGAAAAATCGTAACTTAACGATCATAAGTCGAGTACTTTTTGTATCCTTTATGATCCAATTTCTGTTTGTATTTTGGCTTATACGTACATTTTTCAAAGTATTATTTTAGGTACTTTTATTGTTTTCAATCCTCAAAGCAGCGAACGTCGATTTTGACACGATGTTGCCTAACAAGTTCAAAATTGCAACGTCTCAAAATGGGTTTTTTCTGTTAACTAATTATTCCGTTGTTTTTGTTTATATATAGCAAACCAGACTGCGCCATGTTATACTACCAAAATTTTAAATGTTGTAGGTACATATCTTGGTATAATATAATACGATAATTCCTTTCTGATTGTTTTTCTTAAAAACTATTTCAAAAGTTGCGTCAGTTAACAAGTTTTGTTGGTTACGTTGTACGAATTTACTGTAACATGTGTTCGTGTTTAATTTCGTTTTTAATTGTTTTACTCTGTTTTATTCAATGTTTTACATAATTACTTTATTGTCAATTTAAACAAAATGTGAAACTGTTAAGAAACCACGTAGGCTATCAGTGGTTAGTCCTACATTTTTGGTTATGTTGTACATATTTTCTGTGTTGTTTTTTATTCAGAGTGCTACTTTAAGAGTTTTTATTGTGCCTATTTTAATTCTTTTAAGTATGCTAAATATGTTTAATAACTATATACACCAAGTCTGAAAAAAGAAATAAATTTGTAATTTATGAACGTGTAGGTCATGAGTTACTAGAACTGCTTTTTTGGTTATGTACAATTATAATATGAATATGCAAAGTATCATAAAATTGAATACATTTTTGCATTTTTTTCAGGTTTTGTTTTGTTCCAACATATACTGTGAGAAACATTTCGTACATTAATAAAATAATTGGTGGTGACAAATGTTTTTTTTCCTAATGGGTGTCAGTTATAATAATATTTTTTTATCTGACTATAAAATAATCATAACTGTCATAAAATTTCGTAACATCTACTACGTGTATATTTATGTTCTTTAATATGTTTTCCTGAATTATATCTTAAATTATGTATATACAGGAATGTGGCATATGCCGACTATAAATACAAATTTTAGAAACTTCTTACTTTAAGCATACATAATAGTTAAATGCTCCTTGCCGCTACAGAAATTATAGTTGCCGCTTCTAGGGTTAAACACAATTAGTCAAGGCTTTAACCAACTCAATAAAAGTCATTTTACACAAGTATAAATATACTTAGGCATACTTTTAATAATTATTTGACACAAAGCGATTATATTAAACAAGATAAGTACGTTTTTACAAAAATTTTTTGGTTCTTTACGTTTCACATTTTTATTTTTGTGTTTAACTTTTCTTTCTTACTGAGTTGTAGTCAAACAAATGAAATTATTTTTTGATTATATTTGTAACGTTGAATACGAAGTCAGTATCACAATTGATTTAAAGTGTTTGTTTTAGACAAGCAGCCTTTATGATTTAGATATTATCTTGAGAAGATTTTAAAAACGTTTGCTTGAAAAATTGTTATTTTATTACTTCCACATTATACTGTATCATTTATGTGCACATTATGTGTGCATTACATGTAGCATTATTTTGTACCATATTTTCATGATTAATTTTTTTATATCTACACATTTGTATCACTTTTATTTTCAGGTCCTAAATCCTAACCAATAAGGTAATAAACGAAAACATATTATCATTATTTGTATTTTAATAACAAAGTACGCAACATATACAGGGTGTTCACAAATGGTCGTCCAATATTTCTGTAACGTCTTTCTTACATAATTACAAGAAAAAAGGTTCCTGTGAACATAGGTCTAAAAACGTATAGTTTTCCATCTGTCCGCCATTTTATATTTTTTAAGAATAATTTTATTTCTCCAGAATGGAGTACGATATTCTAATGAAATCTGGTACGTGTTACCCCAGTAACATAATCTGCAAAATGAAGTTTTTGAAAATTTTACATTCACAAATTTCAAAATGCCGGCTGTTTTGATTTTTAAATCATTCATATCTCACAGACTATTAGTTTTATGGATTAATGTTTCATTAGATAAAATATTAAGCATTATTTCATAAACAAAATGATACTTATTTGTAAACACAAATAAACACACACAAAAAATAGTAAAAAATATTACAATTTATTTAAAAGGAGAAAATGAAAACGTAAAATACAAAATTAATACAAAAGATTTTAAACTATTTTATTTATCTGCACATTTAAATATTAACTAAAATAAAAAATGACGAAATGACCATAACGACAGCACGAAATAATTAAAGTAGGTGTTCAATGTGTCCCCCATTTACATCAATGCACCTTTCAGTCCGTTTGACCATCGAAGCTCGAATACGTTCAAAAATTCCCGGTATTTCTTTAATTTGTTGACAGGAAATAATTATTTTGTCTCTCAGTTCATCTGCCGTGTTTATTCGAATGCTATGCACCAAGCTCTTCAGATGCCCCCACAAGCAAAAATGCAATGGATTTAAATCTGGTGAGCGGGGAGGCCATGCAACTGGACCACCACGCCCACCCCACTGGCCACGAAAGCAATTAACCAATAACTGCTTGATATTATTTGAGAAATGTGCGGGTGCACCATCATGCATGAACCACATTTGTTGCACATTATGTAGAGGAACATCATCCACTATTTCATTAAGAGTATAGGTAAGAAATTCATGGTATGCTTCTCCATTCAATCTGTTAGGCAAAAAGTAAGGACCAATCAGTTTACCTCCGAAGATACCCGCCCAGACATTAACCGAAAACCGATGCTGATGGTTTGACACTAACGTTGCATGTGGATTTTCCTCTGCCCAGATATGGTTGTTGTGGAAATTATTTATTCCATCTCGACTAAAAGATGCCTCATCCTTAAATAAAATTTTAGATACAAATAGAGGGTCACAAGCTCCCTCATTCATTAGCCATTGACAGAACCCAGTCCTGCTATGGAAATCAGCTGGTACGAGAGCTTGAACACGCTGAAGGTGATACGGATACAGCAATTGACTGTGAAGAATTTTCCATATGGTGGTGTGGCTTTGAATACCTTCCTGATGAGCGATTCTTCTGCATGACAATTCTGGTTCCTCTTCAATTCTGACCAAAACTCGTTCCTCTAATTCAGCAGTTGAAACAGATCTCGGTCTACCATAATCCTGAGTCGATGGTTGGAATGTACCAATCTCACACAATCGCTGGATTTTCACAGACATTTTACTGGAAGGCTGCCTACGATCTGGATAAGCTTCACAATAAAGGCGGGCTGCTTTTGTAGCAGATCCATTGGCTTTCCCGTAGATGAAATGCATGTCAGCCATTACTATAGAAATTTACCATATCTAATGACAATTATGAAAATAACACACAATAAACAATAAAACAAAAAATAATGAAAACAAAACAACAGTATTGCGAATAAATTATCAAAATAATGCACAATTCACTACTCTGTTCAAAACACTAAGATCAACTGCAGTTTCGATTTTACAAATTTGCTTATTAATTTATAAAACAGCTGATTGAAGTATTGTTGGCCTAGTGTTTTTTAATAATACCTAGACGAGATAACATAATTGATTTCATGGTATTGAGCACTGAGTGACGCACACTGACATTTTTCATCATACTCGGTTGTTTGAAATCGCATTATAACAAATAAGGTGTCATTTTGTTCAAGAAATAATGCTTAAGAGTTTATCTAAAATAATATTATTCTATAAAACTAATAGGTTGCAAGATATAAATGATTTAAAAATTAAAACATCCGCCATTTTGAAATTTGTGAATGTAAAATTTTCAAAAACATTTATTTTGTAGAATATGTTACTGGGGTGACACATATCAGATTTCATTGGAATATCTCACTCCATTCTCGAGAAATAAAATTTTCCTTAAAAAATACAAAATGGGGGATAGATGGAAAACTATACGTTTTTGGTCCTATGTTTACAGGAACATTTTTTCTTGTAATTATGTAAGGAACACGTTACAGAAATATTGGACGATTATTTGTGAACACTCTGTATAGGAATTAAAACCGCGACAGACAAAGTTTGATCAGAGAACCAATTCCTAACAACGCTTACAAGTGTACATTTGTTGCTTAATAATATAAAAGATATTAAATTATTCATAAATAAAATAAACTTAAGTGTAGCCTATGAAGTAGCGATTCAGTAACTGTTAACGTAATAATTTACAGTTGAATAATTAAAGATTCGCCTTATTTTATAAACTAAGATACATAGAACATGTTTGAGATTTGTATTACGTCTACTCTTCTAAATAAACGAATAGGTTTTCCTGGTACCTCGGACGCGTAGGGACGTGAAGGCCAAACGTATTTGGCAGAGTCCACTTCAGTGAGGCCGGGCGAGTCGTTGTGTGTCCAGTGCTTTGTGTCATTTAAAAAGAATTTTCTGCTATTTGGTCTAAAATTTCTGCTGATGTATAACAAGGTAAGTGTAAAATTGTATTCACGTAGTCGATGATCATTTTAATATGTTTTTATGCTTGGACGCGTATCGTTGTAATTAGATCTGAATTATGCAATGTTTCAAGTTGAATTCGATCATTGTACAATCTGTTGCTAACTCATAATATAGACGCGAGACTAAAATTTTATTAACCGCTTAGACTAAAACATAAATTTAATCGTTCACCAGCTAATTAAATAGTTTAATTATATATTTTATCTGAAATATCTAAAAGTAGTAAATAATATTAAGGAAATTGAATTTTCATTATAAACCTTTTTTATCATTACTGAGAATCCGAAATGGCGTGTCTTAGCAAACGCATATGATACATATATTCGTATGTTAATTTTATTTTTTTTAAGGTTATTAAATGCAGTATTGTTAATCACGGTTAAATAATTGGATAATTAGTCCATTTTTTAATCATCCTTTATTAAAGTACTGCCTATTAGATAAGGTTTAATCGTACTTTTACAACATTTTAGTATGTATATCAATGTAGGCTTATATGGGAATCAAAATGTTCAAACAAATCAAATTAATATAACCAAAGTATTTAAAATAAACTTATTAAAATTATTAGGCAACTGTAAAATCAACACTAACGTTTAACGTAATGGCAATTGTAATTTAGCGTATTAATTCCTACTGAGCTTACAGCAGGGAACAAACATTAAACCTGCCCCGCAGGGGGAGAGGATTTGAAGTCAAACCACTGCCGACAAGCCTAGAATGTTTTACCTCTATTCCCTCCAGCTGTGAAAACCTTTGCTCATTGTTTATAAAAGTAACTTCACTTTTAGTGAGTGAACAATGCACATCACATGTTTGGAACACATACAAAAACATCATTTTATACCTAACATATGAACTCGCATGTGCAAAAATTTGTATAACCCTCCCCCCCCTCTCTCTCTCTCTCTCACACACACACACACACACACACACACTCTCTTTCTCTTATTCCCCCCTATGCATACAATTTTATGGCATATGTTGTTTTATATTACTGTCATAGTTCATTCTCGTATCCCAGTCGAATATGGTAATCAACAAAACCATAGGCCTATTTTGCTTGCTATCGAAATACGTACATAAAATTTGATGACAGCGGACACGAAATATCTAGGCATCTTAACAGACGAAAAAATTCTTGATCAGAGGACCAATTCCTAACAACGTTTACAACTTTGTAAGTTGATCCATTAAGTACATAAAATAAATTAAACTCATTCCCATTTAAAATAAATTTTATTGTCTGATGTAGATTGTGCGGGACAATTGTTAACACGTCAAGCAAATAAATAAATATTTACACTTTAAAATTAAGTCATTGTGTATGCTTAAATTACTTCAGTATAACATTTATAAATAAAATAATAGGTCTTATGTAGTTTGGACACGCAGGACCATGTAAGCCAACGTAAATGGCAAAGTCAATTTCAGTGTTGTCGAGGGACGCTGTGTTATGTGTTCTCAAATAATAAATACTGTGACACGTACAAAGAATTCTTAACTTTTTGGACTGAAATTCACTGTTACCTATCACGAGGTAATTAAAAACTGTAAATATAAATTCCTGTGATTGATTTAATATGATTTTGCTTCATTAATTATAGTTGTAATTAATTCGATTTGAATAGCGTTCGAAAAGCAATTAAATGTTTTTAAACTTGAGTTCAGAAATATATACAGCATTAGTATAGGTCTATAGTATCAGCCCCGAAGACTAAAACGTAAAGTTTCATCATTTAATAGATAATCTAATTGTATTTTTAAATTAAAATATCTGAACGTGCCAAATACTGTCCGGAATTAAAATTTTCTTAATGTTATATTATTACTGAGATTCCAAAATGGGGTGTTTTACTAGGAATGCATACTTGTGTGTGTGTGTGCGCGCGCGCGCGCGCGCGCGCGTACGTGTATGAGAGAGAGAGAGAGAGAGAGAGAGAGAGAGAGAGAGAGAGAGAGAGAGAGAGAGAGAGAGAGAGAGAGAGAGAGAATCGAGTTTCTCGACTGTATTTACGCATGTGCCTACAAAATTTCGAAGTTAGTAAAATACTATTAGTGTTATGCAAGTCTTAGACTTCACTTCCTTTGGGGGTAGCCGCGCCCAAACAAAAAGCGTAAAGACGCTTTCTAAAATTTGTGTGAAAGACCGTCGTGGTTAATGTGATGTGATAATTATGACATTTCTACCAATGCTGGTATTGAAATGAAATATTTTTTTTCTATTCTTCTATGTCATATAAACACGTGAAAAATAATTTTAAACGGCGGTTGAAGCTATTCAAGAAGAAAAAAATAATAATAATTACTCCCATAAGCACGCATGGAAAGGTGAATGAGCGCCATATTGAACTTAGTAGTTAATGGGATCACCGCAGTCGGCTTGGGCGGCCTACATACATGCTTGGGCGGCCTACGGCCGCAACAAAACTATACATCCCTCTTTTTGGAACAGAACGCAATGCTTTAATGTCCAACGGCACCTCCGGTGTCGCTCGGCCCGTCGGCGGGCCTCACAGAGTCTATTCACGCGCGCGCGCGCGTAACTAGACAATGCCTAGACCTCCCGTCTTCGGGGCTTCGCCCCTCAGACCTTATTACACAATTCTCAAGTCATAAACAACTCTACATGATCCAAAACTATAGTGAAACAATTAGAAAAATAGTACACATTGATATCAGTGAAGCCGTTATCGGATATAAACGACTGTGTAAGCAAGATAGGTTAAATGTCATTTGCCACAGTTAATATGGCGCTCATTCACCTTTCCATGCGTGTTTATGGAAGTAATTATTTTACTTTTTTCTTCGTAAATAGCTTTGACCGCCGTTTACAATTATTTTTCGCGTGTCTATATAGCATAGAAGAATAGAAAAAAAAGATTTCACTTCAATACCAGCATTGGCTAGAAATGTCATATTTACCTGCGAGGTTTCTATTTTTCAAAGAAAGTTTAACGATGAATGTAAAAATTCATAATATTTATGATTAACATAATGAAAATTTAAGTAACATTTAAGTTATAATTACTATGGCTGTTCTTCCACATTGGCTTTGCAACACGTATTAGTGTCGCGAAAAGAGAGAAAGAAAAGAAAGAAAGAAAGATAAAAAGGGGATAGAGGAAATTATAGAAAGAGAGAGAACAAAAATAACAGTGAGAGGGAAAGTAATGTTGTTTACAATCACACCCGCCTACGAGACGTCACGAAACGCTAGTAAGGCATAATGGAATTAGATAAAAAACTTTTTGACTCACTTCCCTCTTTTATTAAAGACTTCTTTGTGGTGAGTAGATTGAATTTCTGTTAAATTGAAACGCTTAAGAAAACGTTTCTTTCGGACCACTTATCTCGGTGCTGTGTTAATAAAAGTTTTATAAATATTTTATATTTTATAAATGTCGTACTATTTTTTAAATAATTAAGAACTAATACAAACAAATAGATCTTTTATCTAGACTTTAAAAATCAAAAATAATGTACGTCCTTGTAAACCAAAAACTGTAACTTGTGTTTGTTATTTCAAATCTTTAAAGATTTCAAACAATCATTTGAAATTTTAAAAAGTTTAAATCCAAAGAACATATTATGTTCTATGATGTTTACTTAACACTGTGCAATGAGACACTGTAACACTGCAACACTCTACTTAACAAATTCTGACGCACAGAGAAGAGCTAAAAAATGCATATTTATATTTAGTGAATACACAAGTAGGCCTATGTACAAATAAATTGCCTGCCGTAGCAAGGATATTAATGTAAAACAAAACAAAGGAAAACCTGTTCTTTTGCTAAACCATTTGAACTCTGAATATTATGTAGTAACGTATATTAATAGATGTTTCAATCTATCCCTCATAGATAAATATATTTTTGTAACACGTTAAATTCTACGTAACTTTGGACCAAAAGTTTCTAATCCAAGGAATATCTAACATCATAAGTAATAAACTGTTATGTACCAAACATTTTCTTACACACGTTGTGTTTGATATACAAGAGGACTATAATGTTTTGATCAGACGACTGGGATGTCTAACATTATGAATGCTGATGATTTGATTCGTTACTGTAGCGACAGAATATTGTTATTTAATGACTGGCGTATATTTGTGAGTGCGAGCGCTAGGGTATGAGTTTGTATAAACTGAAGAAAGTAATGTAATAGGCATTTAAGAGCATACGAAAGACAAATATAATGTCTACAGCGGAATTTACCGTAGAAAACGAGGAGAGTACAGAAGGTAACATGTAGTGAAGTAAAGAAAATTTGTGAATTAAAGTAAAAGAAAAAAGTAATATTTTTCAACGACAATATTCTCAGATAAAAAGTTCTTAATTGTGTTACGACCACAGGGACGTCGGAAACTTAATATCAAGTTTGCTTCCTTTTTCCGTGCCAGCTGTTACATCGTGATGAGTTGTTTATTGGGTATAAGACTCTCCGCGAAACTTTATTTCTTCACAAAATGCACCACAATATGAGTGAATTGTTGTTATTGGAGAAGTTTTTATCTAGGTTGTCAAGTCGTACCCATTAAATATTGTTACTTTCAACTATGTTAATTTTTCCTAAATAATACTCAGCTTATTTTAGTCATCTTAAAATATATCTCAAACAAAAGTGGACGTAACACGTAAAACTTAGAAAAAAATTTTTTGTTTTCTCCTTCAAATTGTATTTTATAATGTAATGCATACAGTACATACATACATACAGTACATTTATTTCTGTTAATTTATATGTATATTCAAAAATGTTTTAAACTGATATTTACAAAATACTAATTAGACTAATTAAAATGTAAATTTTACACGTTTAAAAATATTTAGTTTCTTAAAAAGTGAATCGGAATGTGACCATAATAAGTGACGAGGTAACATGAACAGTTACTGGTAGGGAATTATTAGATTATTTTGTGGTAGTATTATAAACAGTAGTAAGATGAAAACGAAGCGCTCAGGAAAGAAAATATGGACATTAAGAAGGAGTTGGCTGAGGTTAGAAATATAGTGGAATATTTGGAGAAAGATAGAAGGAAGAATAATGTGATCATAAGTGGATTAAAAATAGGTGCATATAACAAAACGGAGATTAAAAAGAACGCAGAGAATTTTATATGACAGTATCTGGAGGTAAATGTGCAGACCAGCGAAGTGTATAAAATAGGGGAAGAAAAGTGGGTAGTTAGATTAGAAAAAGAGGAAGATAAGATGAAAATTCTAGAAAATAAATATAAATTAAAAAAGGATACAGGTACTGAAGGAATATACATTAATAACGATTTAACGAAGCAGGAAAGAGAAATACAAAGACAGTTAAGAAAGATGGTAAAGGAGGAGAGTGAAAAAGGAAGGGAAGTTGAAAAAGGGCACAACAAAGTAATTATAGATGGAATAGAATGGAGATGGAATAAGAGTAAAGGGAAGTTGGACATAGCTAAACCAAAATAGTGAGTAGTAATGAGAGGACGGACATAAAGGGAACGGACAGAGCAGAGAAACTGGATAGGATAATGGGGAGAGCACATGAAGTAAATAGACGTAAATGGAATTTAGGAACATGGAACATCAGAAGTTTATATAATAAGGAGGAGGAAATAATTAAAGAATTGGTAGGATATACATTAGAAATTTTAGCATTAAGCGAAACTAATTAAAAAGGAAGGGGTAAGATTATTATGAATGGTGATCACGTACTTATATATAGTGGAGTAGATGAAGATAAGAGGGCTGCAGCGGGGGTGGGATGCATAATTCACAGGGATTTAGTAAGACAGATACGGAAATGGGAAGCAGTATCATAAAGATTACTACTGGTGGAGCTGGACAGTCAAAAGGGAAAATATTTTACAATTATAGTAGTATATGGACCAAGCGAGGATGAGAAGGTGGAAGTAAAAGATAAATTCTGGAAAGAACTATCGGAAGTAACAGAGGAAGCCAAAGGAAATAAATATATTGTCGGTGACTTTAACAGTAGAGTGGGTAAAAGAGATGAGATATATAAAAGAGTAATAGGAATATATGGAGAAGAAATGAGAAACAATAACGGTAGGAGAATGTTGGATTTCTGCTTATTACATGATCTTATTGTGATGAACACTTTTTATCAGCACAGAGATATACATAAATTCACAAGGGAACAACCAAATAGGTGAGAGAAGTCGATAATTGACTATATACTAGTTGAAAGGACCAATAGGAAAATGATAATGGACACTAGAGTCTGGAGAGGTGCAGAAATATATAGCGACCATTATTTAGTAATGACCAAATGTAAAGAAAAATTAGATGAAAAACAGATATACAATAGAGAAGGAATAATAGAATATAAATCTAACAGATCGTATAAACTGAAAAGTAGAGATGTAAGTAATAAGTTTAAAGATGTGATCGAGCAAAAATTACAAAAGGTAAGTGAAAATATAAGGCATGCTAATATACACCAAGGCTGGAGAATAATGAAAGATATAATTATAGAATCAGCAGTGAAGGTTTGTGGTGTTACTAAAATGAGTAATAAAAGAAAACAGACGGTATGGTGGACTAATTAAATAAAGGAGCATATTAAAAGGAAGAAAAGCGAATGGAAAAAGTATACATCTAATAGAACTGTGGATAACTATGATGCATATAAGCAACAAAGAAAAATTGTTAAAGAATTAGTTGGAAAAGCGAAAGAGAGTGAATGGAAAGGTTTTGGAGAAAAATTGGGAAAAGATAGGTGGGAAAATCAAAGCTTTTCTTCTGAGTATTGAAATCTTTTAGAAAAGAAAAAACTGAGAATGATATATGTATATATAATGCTAATGGGAAAATACTGACAGAAAGAAACGATATAATGAATAGATGGAAAGAACACTTTCAAGGATTACTAGGTGGTAAGGAAATCAACAAAGATGATCGTAAAGTCAATATTAATGAAGAAGAAGATAGAGAGGATGGTAAAGTTGCAGAAGAACGATGCATGAATTAGAAGTAGTGATTAAAGGACATAAAAGTGGGAGATCACCTGGAACAGATAAAATTACAGCAGAAATGATAAAGAATATGGGGAAAAGGGGAAAGAAATACTTTTAGAAATTTTCAATAAAGCGTGGACAAGTAATGGGAGAATGGGAGGAAGCATTGATAGTTCCTATTTTTAAGAAAGGTAACGCAAGAGATTGTAATAATTATAGGGGTATCAATCTGTTAAATACAATTGTTAAGGTTTATGAGCAGACAATTAATAATAAATTGGTCTCAATTTTATAAAATAATTTGGAGGAATCCCAGAGTGGCTTAAGATCAGGGAGAAGTGTGCAAGATCACATTTTTACTCTGCAACAGATAGCTGAGAAGTCGATACAACAAGATAAATTGGTATGTTTGGCTTTTATTGATCTTGAGAAGGCTTTCGATAGTGTGCCTAGAGCAAAAATATGGGAAAGTTTAAAAAATAGAGGAATAAGGAGTAAAATAATTAAGGTAGTACAGAGGTTATACAAAAATAATATTA
This sequence comes from Magicicada septendecula, assembly GCA_034769895.1. Classification (NCBI taxonomy): domain Eukaryota; kingdom Metazoa; phylum Arthropoda; class Insecta; order Hemiptera; family Cicadidae; genus Magicicada; species Magicicada septendecula. The sequence goes on from CM068367.1 coordinate 159,035,770, forward strand.
ATTATGTAATTGGTAAAAATATGAGGTCGTTAGCATTTAAAACAAACTATGGATTAAGACAAGGAGGTGGACTCAGTCCGACATTATTCAACTTGTATATAGACGACATTATTAAGAAGTGTTCACTGAAGGTTAAGAAAATGCATGTTGGGTACAGGAACTTGCGAAGTATAGAAGTAGCAGAAGGGGCTTTTGCGGATGATGTAGTGCTAATGGCTACAAGTGAAAGGGCGTTACAGGGTAATTTGAATATATGGAATGAAGTTCCCCAGGAAAAAGGGATGAAAATAAATAAGACAAAAACAAAGATAATGGTAATGGGGGAGAAAATAATAAATATAGAGATTGGAGGAGTGAAGATAGAACAAGTCAAACAATTCAAATATCTAGGGGTTATAGTAGACAGTAATGGGAAACAAGAACCCGCATTAAATGAAAGAATTGAAAAGGCAATAAAACTATACTATGCATTAAACAATAGATTTATAAATAAGGAGATATCAAGGAAAACGAAAATGAGTGTGTACAAAACAGTATATAGACCGGTTTTAACATACGGCTGTGAGACGTGGGTGCTATCCAAAAGCCAAAAAAGTAAAATCCAGGCGGCAGAAATGAAATATCTTAGGAGAGTAGTAGGAGTAACAAGGAAGAATAGAGTTAGGAATACACAAATAAGAGAGGATCTGGAAGTGATATCGATTCTGGATTTTATTGAACAGAGACAACTATGCTGGTGGCGACACATGCAGAGAATGGATAGTGGTAGAATGGTAAAACAGGTTTGGGAGGCAAAATAAGGGGGGAGAAAGAAGAGAGGAAGACCGCGACTGACTTGGGATGGAACGATGGGAAACATTTTGAGAGAAAGAGGCTTGGGCTGGAGGGAAGCGAAGACATTGTCAATGGAAAAAATTCCATTGACATTGTCAATGGAAGAGTAAGATGGAAAAAATTTGTATATAGAGTGTAGTTGATGTACTTATCATATATTGATATAACGCGACACCAATATGATATAAGGTTATTTTGATAAAAAATAATTATAAACAGCATTATAAACAAATCTGTATGTTCAATAAAATATATGATGGAAAATTAATTATGTAAGAAGAACTACAAAACGTATGTGCAAAACTACAAATAAATTTTGAGGTAGTGACTAGTTTATCAAAGACTTGTTATGCTTTTACAGTAATATCAAAATATTCGGAAACTTTCAGAACTATGGCATTACGTAGCGTCCAATCTTCGGTGGAAGGTGCGGTCACATCCAAAAGATCAACATCGACAGTAGTATGGGTTGCGGATTTAACAAGCGCACGCGCAACATTATTTTTGATATTACTGTACAGATTTATATAAAAAATCATGTATATTTATTAAAAAATACAGGCATATAACTTGCGTTTCAAATATAAAATTTTAGTGCATATTTTTGACAAAAATATATGCACTTTCCTATAGCTAAACTATCTTATTTATTTTATTTATACTGACCTAGATGACGTTGTTTTATACTGCTGACATATTTCTGTAAGACCAAAAATAAAGTCTAGCGACACGGATCTGGCTATCGATAAAGACGCCCCGATATGTTTCTCAAGTGCACCATTAAATTCAAGTGAATTTCTCAGATGAAAGATTGAATCACTCTGCGGATATGAACGCCTAAAGTAACACCTAGGCTAAGTAATAATGGACGGCCGAAAGTAGGATTGGCCACTCTGCCTTGTTTATTTAGGCAGCCAACTCTGTTAATCCTGAGCCATTGTGACACCACAAACAGGAATCTGTTTTCGTAAATCATAATAATACGACGCAACATTGTTTTACAATTTTCGGCCGTTTGTTTACCGAATGCAATAGACAAAAACGTATTACACGTTCATGAATGTACACAGTATACATAAGTGTGTTCGTGTAATAACATACATGTAACTGTTATTTAACTGTTATGTAAATGCCACATTGAAAAATCCTACAACGAATCGCTTTTCACTAGACCGCCACATCTTATAGTAGTACAGTCCTTGTGTTTGCATACTTTTATGCGTGTTCGTGTAATAACATACATGTAACTGTTATTTAACTGTTATGTAAATGCCACATTGAAAAATCCTACAACGAATCGCTTTCACTAGACCGCCACACCTTATAGTAGTACGGTCCTTGTGTTTGCATACTTTTATGCATATACAGTAATGTGATTGACTTTAGAACGTCTGACGTGCTTGTTTGTCACCGTACGGATTGTATGGTTAGTGCTCACAGTAACACAATAATGCCATCTTAGCTTGGCGTCTTAGTTTACAGTGCCTGGTCGAAAACGCCACTGGCAAGGTACCCAGATAGTAGTTAGCATCATCAATGAGGTCCTTACTCGTGTAGTCAGCCAAACTTTTATCATCGTAACACAATGTCACCCCTTACTAGATTCAATCCGCCGGTGTACGTTCTTGCTTGGGCCACCTCACGGACATTCGCCATGTGTTCTGGAGTCCTATATATGAACTTCCTTGTTCAAGAAGAGCAAGTCTTCTTGTATACATGGAGTTTGGCTTCCGCAACACTGAGACCCTTGACGGCGGGTCCTGACAAACGGGACTGACCTTCTGACAAGTAGCATCGAAGACTCGGCGTTTGATACTATCTTTAATCCGACGATTGTTTATAAGGACGACCGTCAGCATATAGTTAATCGGGACATGAACATCCGGACCGTCTCTCTTTTGTCTTGCTGTAGCCTTTTCGGTCAGAGCCGTCCAGCGTTTTGTGGCAAGATTCCCGAACATATCTAGCAGGCAACGGGAAGTTACATTCTTTCTCCGAGGCAATAACAGTGGTGTTTTACAATTGAATGTAGCTCTTTCTTCATCATGCAAACTTGTGCACCCCTACGTTAATTTCTGACACCGATCTCACTGCCGTCGCATAAAGACTTCACTCCGATGAAGGAGCTGGACCGCGATGTGTCATTCTGCTTTCAGAAAACGAATAACACTTCTTATTGGCAAGAGAGAAAGTATCAGGCTCCACGTTTCGTCAGTTAGTACTTGTACATGAGTAAACAGAGTGGACCGCGTGAACCAGTGTAAAATGTTATGGTTGCTACTGCATAAGTGAAGCAATACTGTAGTAACCTGATTGTACATAATAGCTATTAATTTTGTTAATGGCTAATTTTGGAACAGCCCTCGTACAGCTACCGGGGCTTAGCTGTGCGCCTGAGTTCCGACCACTCTCACTGTACTAGTCAGGTCAAAAGCATCGTTTTGCCTATACTGACAAGTCCCTTGGCGCGATGTCCTATCTCACCTAATTACACTGGTTTTCCTGGTACCTATACAAATTGAATTGGTTTTATGTAATTTTGTTTTTATGTTCACAATAAATTGGGCTTCCCAAGTGCGTTCATTACACATTTGTATTCCCTTTTTTAACATTTTAAATGTGGGTTTTTTTGACAAATTCTTTTTTAATGTCATCAAATTAAATCAAATAGCTTGAACATGAATGATTAATCAAAATATATTTATCTGTAATTTTTGTATATTGGTACATTGTTCCATACGCACCGTGTCAGTAAACTAATACACGGTGTCTTGTAGTGCCTGAGATAATTTTGTGGCTCCATATTCTCCAGATTTTAAGCGTGCCATTTTTTTTGTTAATAATGAGTCTAAATCACGTGTTCATGCTTAGGATCAATTTACATGCTTCACTACTCTTAATTTAAAAATGTGCTCAATTTAATAATATATATGTTACAGCTATTAACAGCAAACATTCGACTAAATGAAAGTGCTCATGTGTTTTACAACATCAAACAATAATCACTGAAACGCGAAAATAAAGTCACAATGGCGATGAAGCGTTTTGGAATACCAGCTGAATGTAGACCATATGAAAATTCACCCAAGTTCACTCACAATCTATTTAACTGAAAAATCATTAATTATTTGAATACGACCTTTATATACACTATAATGTTATAATCTGAAAAGTGTGTTGTACTCAGGTATTAGAAAACCTCTTATGCAAAGTACATTTTACGCAGTACGTGTTTTATCTCGTAACCCACATACCATTAAACAATTTTCTTTATACGCCCCATATACACACGTACTCGTAAAGTAAGTCATATAAAGTGAAAGTACATTAAACTAATACAGATTTAAATGTAGCCGGCCGTGTATTAACTGAAATGTTTGACCTAATTTTGTTTCATCATATGTAAAGAAGGAAACCAAATATAATTAAATTTTAAAAGGTATCACAAGAAATATACTTTAATTTTGCCAATAACACATTGCATTCATTTGTTATCATAAAATTATTTAACTTTAATGATTTTTAAGGCTGTTTAATATTACTTTGCTGGTTAACCAACCATTTTCTAAAATAGAGGGGATTAAACGTGTCGCAGTTTCCAAAGGTTTTCTTTATTGGAGGCATATTATAATGAAGTGAAACAGAATCACAGACCCAAGCCTAGTTGTAGGTTAATTAAAGACTAGGACTCATATGTCGTTATTGATATTGACTCTTAATTTCGTAGTGACCGTCAATCAATGAATTTTAAAGATGAAGGGTTTGCGAGGATCGGTCAAGATAGGAGAACACAAATTTTAAATTATTTGTGTCGACGTTTCGACAATATTTATTGTCATCATCAGAAAAAATTGTTGTTGAGTTGGTACGATGCCAAACACACAAATAATTTAAAATTTGTGTTATACTTTTTAAACGATCCTCACACACCCTTCATCGTTAAAATGTATTGATATAGTAATATTTTTTTATTTATTAGAATATACGCTTTTACAAGTAACATTTTGAACGTGATCTGAAGTAACAACAAATAGCAGTCAGAAGATAGTAACTTTCTATAATAAATGATAAATTTTAAACAAGAATATGGCCTATACATCGAGCAGTTCCAAATCCTAAAATATTTACAAGCTAATAGTCACTCCTGTATAGAATATTTAATATGTAAAACATATTAATGAAGACCAACCTTCCTTTCTTATCATCTATATATATATATAACTCAAAGTCTGAGGATTTCTTTGTACTGAATACAAATATACACCGATACACCGATTGCCACCAAATTCTGCACAGACAATCTTGACACACAGTGAAAAACACTGTCTAAAGTGGAATTTTATATTCTGCCCCGTTTACACGATTTAGGCTCTTTTAATTATACCCTTTTTTGACACGTATAAAGATGTCAACACCACCATGGAGATCATAATTAATTACCATAGTAACAAGTAATTAAACAAAACCTTTTTAGCGGCATCGGAACTGTACCTATATCCGTTCCTGCAGTGCATTTCGATGTTTTATATAATATCCTATTGTATCGATATATTATGATGTGGAAAAGAAAAAGTGTACTAATTGTAAATTGTCCTATTTCTTAATGCAAAGCGAAAATAGTGTTGTTTTCATGTGTGAGCTTAGGTGACAACGGTTTTTGCTTTTTTGTTTAGGCCTACTGCTAAAATAAATAAAAGACATGGTTGAGGAAAACATAACGTTTAATGTGATATACAATGCTTATAACACAGTACACTTAAAATAAAGAACCTAACGTTTTTGAGTTAACGGGTACTTTATAAATATCTTCAAAGGCTTTATAAATGAGTACTTTTAATGCACCAATATAATAATTTAGTACACGTGTTGAAAACAGCTTTTGGGAGAATTGGACTAATGAGTACAAAATTGTTATACGAGCTGACAGAACGCCATGTAGATACAGACAATAAAAATTATATTAAAATACTTATTAAAAGTCAAATATTCGCGTGCGAAGTCGCGGGTAACAGCTAGTAGAATTATAAACAAAAAAGACATGTTAAAAATTCAAATAGAAGAAACTTTTACAATGTTCAAATGTATAAATGGATATAGGCCTACAATTCTTTTAAATACAGGAATCAGAATTATGCATAAGTGAACACACAGATTTCGCTATTGTAATTATTAAATAATATGATAAAAGACCAAATAAAATAAATCACGAAGTCCTATAAAGCCAATAAAAAAAACGCAAAAACAAAAATTATTCTTAAAACTACAAACGAGCAATAAAATGATGCGTACTGAGGTATAAATAACACTTCGCTGAAACTATAATAATTTCACCACTAATTAAACAAAACTGCTGGTCACGTTTGGCATGACTGAACCCTATATAAGAGGCTGAGTTGAAAAGTTCGCGGAGCGACATCTGTAGCTTAGCGGTAAAATTAAAATTTTTCGTCTGCTGCAAGATTTGTACTTTATGTGAACTGTTAATTTCCAAATCGATCTATCAATTTGTTAAGTGTTTAGAAGCTGTTTAAAATTGACGTGTCATGCGTGTTTTGAAAAACGGATAAAATCAAACATCGTGGTATGATTCAATGTTAAAAATTGTTAAGTGCCAACGGAAATTCAAAACGAAATTGCAAATGTGTCAGGAGATGCTGCGACTTTAAAACCGACAGTTTGTAAGTAGGCACTTGAGTTTAAACGTGGTCGTACGAGCATTGAAGATGATTCCCCCGTCGCACAGGACGCCCAAAAAATGCAACAACTCCAGATGCGGCAGCCATCTTGCGCAACGCTTTTTCACACCAAGTTCTTGAGTTAAAGTATGATGCACACGGTCATATGAGATGCCTATGATTTCAGCAACGTCAGCCACTCCTCAATCTGCGGTCTTCAAACACCCTATGAAAGTTTTTCAATAATGCCATTTTTTGTTGCACTTTTTGGACGGCCAAAGCTGGGATATTCTTCAGTGCTTGTACGACCACGTTTAAACTCGAGTGTGCCCCACTTACCGTTTTTTCTAAAGGTGCAGCATCTCCTAACATATTTACAATTTTGTTTTGATTTTCCATTGGCGCTAAAACGTTTTTAACAGAGAATTCATCACAACACGATGTTTGATTTTGTGCATTTTAAAAACACGCGTGACAGGAAAATTTCAAACAGCTGGTAAAAAGTGAATAAATTGACAGATATATCTGGAAATTAGCATGTATTCACGCGAAATATACATCTTGCAGCACAGTAAAGATTTTAGTTCTGCCACTGAGCTATAGATGTCGGTCCGCCAACTTTTCAGCTGACCCTCGCAGAGCGAATTCGGAAGGAACCTAAGTAAAATGTTTTTGTAGCGCTTTCTATGCGCGCGTTGCAATTACCGCGTAATTATTTAAACGTGTATTGTGTTTTTTCTAATTGGTAATTACCGTGTTCATTTACCTTTTTTAAAGGCGATAGTAATCCAGCGAGTGTTATCCCTGTCTCTGTTATTATTAGCGATATTACTGCTCAACTGCTTGGAGCCAGCATTAATTGTATAACTTATATCATATATGTGTGAAAGAATCTGTAAGCACGTAGGCCTACACCGCATGTATATAAAGAGATGTACAAACCGCCTCAAAAGCAATAGCAAACTAATCAACTTGATGATATTGCTTATAACGTACTGATATTAAATTTATATATAGCCAAAAATAAGTGCTTAGGTATTAAATTTTTTTGCGATTTAATTACGGCTGGCGCCGCCTCTCGCATCCTAGCTTCTACTGGTGCCGGTCTAAATAGTCCTGTTCTGTAAGTCCTCTTGCATTCATTACATCTTCGATGTCCATTTACCATGAATGTTAAGGTCTTCCTTTTTTCCTTCTAGAGGGTGGAGTCCATTCCCATACATTCCTTGGCCAATTCAGTCTTCTTGCTTCTATTGTTTGTATAATGTCAAAGTCGATTCCCATCGCTTGTCTTATCTCTACATTTCCCACTCTATCTAGTCTTGTTAACCTACGGCACCTCCGCCAGTAATCCATATCCATCTCTCTTATTTTGGATTTTTTTCTTTTATTAATTTCCCACAGTTCTGCTCTATATAGGCCTATACTTTAGGCTATAGTTTTATGTATCATGATTATATTATTTTTTGTTATTCGTGGACTCCAAAGCAGACTGTTTAATTATTTTGTTATTGTCTTAGCTTGTCCTACTCTCACTTTTATTTGTTGGTTGCTGTCACCAACCGATATCATTGTTACACCCAAATACATGAAGTTTTTAATATTTTTTACCACTTTGTTCCTAGTTCTAGATCTTGGCCTTCACCGCCTATAAGTTACCTATTCAGTTTTTGAGGTATATATTTCGAGACAAGGTTCATGAAAGATAGGTATAAGAGAGATTAGGTTCGAGATAATTGTTGAAACAGTGTTTTCAACAGCGGACTGTTATATTTTGTAGGAGGATTTGTAAAATAAAAGTAATTTGATAAGGCGTTAAAAATAATTTGCCATTATTTCATTTCTTGTAATGTCACTTAAATTCTATGAACCAAAAGTTGCTATCAATGCTTGCTTACTAATATTCTTAAAATGACAAGCAAAACGTTTTGACGAGCAACATGAAAACAAAAGTATAAGAGTGTATATTGTATGTAAGTTTGGATCATGTAGAACATCTAAAGCTTTAATATTATAATTAATTTAAATTATAGCGTCTTTCACAATACTGAATTTTATATTCTAGAGAAGACATTTCTCCTCATATAATATTAGTGTGAAGAACAGGTACCAAATCCGAGGTGAACATTATCAAACTAAATTAGTTTTCTTAAAGCTACTAACGAAATTGCCAGAGTGAATATCGTTGAATATCGTTAGAGTTGTGTTTAGTCTAAAAGGACGTGGTGGTATTACGAACGTACTAATCCGAGCAGCCTTTGTCGCACCGATTACAAAGTTAACACCTCATTTTAAATGCCCGCAGCTACTGCCTCCTAAATATGACAACCACTTTATTGAAACACTCGCCCTAATAGTTACTACCATTACTACAGCAATCATGTTTTTCAGGCCGCTTAATGAGTCTTCCATTACCTGGCATTTTCGTATTAAAATTGCAAATAAACATTCTTGTCATTTAACTAACATTTTTCAAAATATGATACATTTATGATACAAAAAATTAAAAAGGCGTAAAAATTTAGATGAGTGTTTTGAAACAAACGTTTAGGAAAGCAATTACTGTTGTAACAGGCAATTTCGAAAGAAGGGAAAGAAGATGAAAAAGAGGAGAAGAAGAGCGACAGGAGCAAAATGAACAACACATAAATAATAACAAGAACAAAAAATGGGCCACATTCACATACATAAATAATAAAATGACAAAACTAACAAAACTATTTAAAAACACAGATATAAAAATAGCATACAAAACTAATAAAAATAAATTACAAATTCTAAATAGCTCACACAACAAAGATAATACAACAACTAATGGTATATACAAAATTGAATGCCAAGATTGCAATAAATGTTATATAGGACAAACAAAAAAACAGCTGAAAAAACGTTATTTTGAACACCTAAACGCATACAAAAAACCAGAAATATATAAATCCAATTTAGCCACACATGCAATAAACACAGGACACGAATTCCCAAACATAACCAATGTATCACTAATAAAACATATACCACACAAAGGCACCATAATGAACATTTGGGAAAATTTACAGATATACAAACATAAAACACAAAACAAACTAATTCCAGAACAAATACAAATCAATACAAAACATGACACAATATTCAAAGCACTCAACATCGAAAATACACAAAATACAAAAACATATACCACAACCACACACAATATTTGAACATTAAAATTTTTAAATCTTCATGAATCACCCTGTATATGTAATATAATTATAAATTTTAAATACTTTATATATATAAAGAAACGAACTGTAGCAGAAAGTGATTGAATATATATATATATATAACTCCTCGGTTTCCATGTTATATGTGCACGTTTCCTTTGAGTATTCGGGGATAACTCTGTTCACAATATTGTGACATACCTTTCTTGATATAAATGTAATGCTCTTGTTGTTTTATTATATTAATATCTGTACCGGTAAGGAAAAATACTATTTCTTCTTTCCTCTCTATTTTTGTTTATACCTTAGTATGAAAGGTTCTCTACCCATTTTCTCTATACGTTTCTTTTTATTGCCATTTGCTCCACCTCTATACGATAACGTAAATGGAATGAGGTAAACTATTGTCGCTAATTAAGCGGTAGGAGTTAAAAAAATAAGAGTTATATAATAGTAATGATAGATAATTCATACGCTGCTAGGAACGTATTATTCGTCTATGAGTAAACCTACTACTACACTAAGAGTATGTGGGTTGGATGTTGCTTGATAGTTCGCCTCTTCTCCATCTTCTCCACCCTCCAAAGGTAAGACCACCAACTTTTAAGATAACAACCGTTTACCGCTTACATGAATAATGCGTTAGAGGAGGACATCGAAAGATGTGGAAGGAATACACGCATTAGAACTCGACCAGTCCATAGATTTCGTCTGCAGTGTATATCCGGCAATGATGGTACTTATTACGTTTGAAAAGTTTTATTACTTAAAAAAAAAACACTTAATTTTTGGAATGCTTTTGACTTGTTTTTTTACTAATCGGCAATTCTCTGTAATTCATTTAATAGACTTTCTACTTGTATAATTCTTTCTGCAAAAATGAATTTATCGTTTTAACTATTGTTCAATACGAATGTTTTAAACTTGTATAAAGTAGTTTACAGTAATACCTACTGTGATGGAAGCGTGGTGACGGTACATTTTTGTGACAAACATGTAAAGAAGTAAGAACGTATCTCACCATATAGTATAAAAAAGCAGCGTCTACACAAACATAGAAGACAACTTTCCTTTTAATGATGAGCTTTGAAGACGGAAAAGCCACAATTTTGTTTAAGAATTTCGGCTTCACTGATGGTCCCTGTACTGACTGAATTCAGGCAAAAATTATAGCCCTGTATTTGCACGCTAAACAACGTAAATGTTGGTTGTTCTCAAAGACTCTATTATTTTTAAGTAAGCTTGAGTCATAAAAAACAAGAACCGGGATCACCTGACGTTATTTTAGTATATACTAAAAGTTTTGAACGTTTTACTGACTCAAATGTGCATTTATTAACTGTAGTATGACTATTAAATTGCTTTGATGCTTTTCTCTTGGCAAAGGAATGTCATATGTCCGATATAATATCATCTTTAACAGTGTAAATAGTTTCTGGTGACCGTTTCTATCTATCCCTATAGCAACATAAAAAAAAAATTTAACACTATAAATCTACCACCATCTTTTAAAACAACAAACGTTTATCGCTTACATGAATAGTGCGTAAGAGGAGGACATCGAAAGATGTGGAAGGAATACTCGCATTAGAGCTCGACCAGTCCATAGATTTCGTTTGCAGTGTATATCCGGCAGTGATCGTACTTATTAAGTTTGAAAAGTTTTATTACGTTACAAAAAAACAATTAATTTTTGGAATGCTTTTGACGCGTTTTCTTACTAATCGGTAAATCTCTGCAAATTCATTTAATAGACTTTTTACTTGCATAATTCTATCTGCATATATGAATTTATCCTTTTAAAGATTGTTCAACACCCACCAATGTTTTAAACTTGTATAAAGTTTACAGTAATACTGTGATGGCAGCGTGGTGACGGTACATTTTTGCGACAAACCTACATGTACTTTGATATCTAAATTTTCGGCCTGTAAAATAACGATAAACATTCGGCAGACACGTGTTGGGTAGAGGTTTTTAGTTTCATTTGCGGTTGACTGAGTAAATTATATGCAATCGATCATTCAGCGGGTCTCTATAAAATAAATACCAACAGATTAACAAGCTATCAATCTGTCGCAAAACGTATTATCTGTCCTGACGAAAACTTTATCTCGTACACATTTGTTTTATTTGTTTTATATCTGTTAAGGATAGATTTCGTAATATCATAATAACAGCTACAAAATATAAAGTCATAATCTCTACATACAATCCAAGTCAATGGTAATTTAAAAAGATCCCATCTGATGTAATCTTAAATTGGAATTGTAGATTAGATCATGGATTTTAAATATTTTGTGACATATTCTGTAGCGACAGACACACTATGAAAAACTAGAAGAGAGACAATGAAAGGAGCTCTTATTTCTGAATATTTAAGGTATGCAACATGTAAAACTAAATACCTCAGACTTGAAGGTAAAATGGAGATACATAAAATGTACAAGAATAAGTACACTCAGAACATTGTTGAAAGAACGAGACGTGATAGAATACAAAATAATGATGTAATATGTAGTGTCAAATTGAGGATGCAATCAAATTTGTCAGAAAGCGAAAAAGAAAATGGAATGATCATGTTGAAAGAGCAAGCGACTGTAGATTAAAAAACTAGTGCGAGATTCTAGACCGCTGGAAAAACAGAATAGTGGCCAAAGAAGAAGGAGAAGTAGAAGAAGGAAGAGAAGAAGGAGGAGGAGGAGGAGGAGGAGGAGGAGGAGGAGGCGGCGGAGAGGAAGAGTAGGAGGAGGAAGAAGAGGACGAATGAATACAGAAATGAAATACAGAAGACACAATTTTATAACAATCTGAAATAAACTCCATAACGAGAATTACTGGGTTAGTGTAGACAGAAGAATAAGAACAAGACAAGGTTCTGGCTTAGTGTAGACAAAAGGTAAGGCTTTATGGAAAAAGAAACACCAGCAAACAGAAGTCGTAAATAAAATACAAAAAGAGAAAGCTAAAGTAAAAACAACAAAATTGCAAATAATTTGGTTGTGTGGACTATACTGAGAATTATCACGTAGTAAAAAGTATAAGATAAAGACTAAGAAGTAAATAAAAACTACCAGGACAAAATTTAGTAATTAAATATGTAAGAAGTATGAGAAAAAAGGATGAAATGCACAAATTCAATACCGGAGTGACGGAAGGAAAAATAGAGCAGACGTAGTTGCAAATAGTGTCCCATGAGGCATGGGACATATTTCAGGAATGAATTCTACAGTCTGATAAAAAGAAGAAATTTCAAGTAATATGGGTTCTAAAACTTAGTTTTCGATTTTTGGCTTGCAAACAATTTCACCTTCATTTCTGCTCGCAGACTAAAATAACCCTCCTGAAATTCTTGTAACTTTGATTTAAGAGTAAATGTGTCGGTTGTATGTGGTGTTTGACCTGAAAAATTGAAAAAAGTGTGTCTCAAACTGTACCTTGGGAAGTTTGTTTGGAAACGTTTTATAAATCTCAAAACCTTTTTTAGGTTTGATGTAAATTTGTTTATTTAAATTACTAGTAAATAAATGCAAATTTGTAATAAATTTAAAAAAAATTTAAGTTATAAGAAATATGATGTAAGTAAAGTTAAAACTTATCTTTACCTTGCATTTCTATAACGTTCATTTGTTTTTTATTAGCGGGCAAAATCTTTCGCTAGCTGTAACTCGCTAACGAAGCATTTCCGGACCTATGTTTATATGAACTTTTTTCCTTATTTTTCGATGTAGATTCATCTGCCGAAGTATTTCCGTTTCTTCGTGAATCACCCTGTATATAAAGTATTTAAAATTTATAATTATATTACATATATATAAAGTATATATTATATATGAACCCTAATATATTATATACTACCCTTATATACCCTTACCCTTATGTACCCTTATATATTATATATTATATTGTACATTATTATATATATATATGTATATATATATATATATGAAGATGAGAGAACAGGAACTCTCGAAACATGTTCCAAATAAGGAAAAGAACATCTTGAGGTAATATAATTACAAATTTTAAATACTATATATATATATATATATACGTATGTATGAACGTGTGGAATGTTAATGTATTTTGACCGAATTATAGAAAATATCTATCGTTAATATGTAAACTTCTCGACTGCCCAATTCGTGAAAGTGTGTTTGTGAATTACAATATTGTTATGCCACTACAGAAACTTCAACGTGTTTGTCGGCTATCCCAGCGGAGCCCGGCTGTAATGTGTGTGTGCGTACATATCACTGCTACTTTGAGATGAAGGACAATTACGTGACACCTGTCACGCGTCCGCAGCCGAGGATGTTCCAGACTTCACCGGTCCTCGCGCACTGTGTTCAAGACGGCAAGCAATTACCGTCTAGTGTTTTTTAATGGTGTTGTCGCGCATTACGGATTATTCTGGAACACTTGTCCTATCCATTTAAACAACGACAACTGCCACTTAATTTCAGTTTTAGTGGCGATCTATTCCAGTGAGGTTCGAAGTTATTGTCGGGCGATTAACACAGTTCGTCTCAATTGGTGTATTAGTGAATGGTGATTATAGTGTGGAATTCTTTATAGTTGACGTTATTATTTCTGTGGACAGATTAACTTGAATTATTGTACGCGTACAATCTTGTTGAATAACTTGCTGATTTCAATCTGGTAATTAAGCTTAATCAAAGCTGGTGATTAGTGACTCAATTGGTGTCTTGTATTTTGTTTTCCACTGTACCGTACGACGATCAAGGAGACCGTCGTAACAATATCTATAGATGACGTGAATCATTTTAAATACTGTGTAGCCTACAAACAGATGAACGACGAGACAGTTACTAAAACAGTATTTAAATCTGCTAAACCTAATTTATAAAGTTCATGAACGGACGACTTCTTAAAATATCTTGAAATCGAGATATCCAATGAACGCTACGATATCCAGAAACCTGTTAACATATATTTTTTGAGACACATAATTATCCACATGTAGATTATAAAGCTATCTTTATTATGGTGCAATTGAATTGAAGCAGTAAAACAACAAAGTCTCTATTAAAACTTTCATCCAAATCTCACTTGACCCTACAATCAAACAAAAATATAAAAATCTATTACGCAATATTACGTTAAATGTAACAGTCAAAATCGTTATTTCTACACCACAGCTAAAACAGATACACACACACTGTCACTTAGCACTAATTGCAACATATAAAATAGTCCCCATCAATAAATTAACTCTTCACTCCGTCATCGCAATACACAGGTTGCAGTAAAGATCGCCGGTAGCCTAACAACCTAGATGGCAGTAGACTTCTCTAAACTCTACATGTGTAGGGTTTTGGGTATGTTATGGGACGTGTTATTTGTAGCTTTTTTCACTGCACATGGCTATTTGATGTCATCATATTTGTTACACAAAATTAGGAGTAAATGTCTGTGTGTGCGTGTTTTTATGTGTGCGTGTGTGTGTGTGAACGCGCGCGCGTTTCGTTTCATTTGACGTAAAAATATTATGCATTACATTTAGTAAAGTGATCAAAGCAGCGTGTTCAATACTAATTCCCACTACTGTTTCATAATAATGGATTAAAGAATTGCAAAATAAAAATATAAATTACTGCCAATAGCCTACTGACCTTATAATGTTAGTCTAGTGAATATAGACATGAAATAAATCAGTATTTAAAATGAAACAGAATAATTACCATTATAGTGTGGTGCAAAGTGACCAAGCAATAACAACAACGTATAGTTTTACCATACCATACATAGATACCAGTAGAGGTCTAACAAAGGGTTATCCATACACACCGAATGCCAAACTCCTCAGGGTTATAAATTCACGTCATGTGAATAACCGGTACTGCGATCTCGGTAACCACGACACTGATAACAAAATTATGTAGCATACTGTTAATAGGCCTATATAGCTCCAGGATATGTCAGAATGATGGTAAATATAACCTGTTAATTATATTTACTAAATAGATACTCAGTCTACTTCTAAGAACGTTATTAAATATGTCTATGACTGTCCCAGTTCTCGTCTTCAAACTACTCTCGATTGTATCCAGTATCTTCAAACTTTTCATTTTGCCTTTTCTCCTTAAGATCGAGTTTTTGTAAGGTTTTGTAAACTGTGACCGTTGGTATCCATCCACTTTTTTTTTGCATTACGACTATTTAATGAGAGTGAGTCACCTTCGGTAGACTTTTGAATGACTTCTCAGATTAATTTATTCTACTAATTTTTTGTGTTTCTGTCTAACCTGGTGAATTTACATATTCTTCGCGAATAGTCCAACTGCGTTAGGGAGAAGTTGTTTCTTAAGTTTTCAAAAATCTATAACATTATACTCGCCACCGAATCGTTTACATTAGTGCTGCACGGTTAGTGTTGTCAATTTCACCGAAATGTTCTAGTGTGTTTGATTAAGTTGTCGAGTACAGGGTCTTGAGTGTTGGAAGTTTATAGTGTTCTTCCTCTTGAAAGAAATGTTTGACTTGTTTTGTATCTTTTATTGTTCACTGTTCACTGTCACTGCCTGCTTCATATATACTCGGAACCATTTACCCGTTTTCTTCTTCTTCTTCTTCTTCTTCTTCTTCTTCTTCTTCTTCTTCTTCTTCTTCTTCTTCTTCTTCTTTTCTTTCATGTTCTATTGTAGCTACCCTCCTCTTTTTTCTGGACCATACATTTAAAAATTAATTTTTGCAGCATTACATTTGCTATTCTTTACTCCAGCTACACAATTTCCTAAAATGTTTCTGGAATTATGGCTGTTGTTTCTATTTATGTACAATGGTTAAAAATTCTACTTTATTTCTAATAATGTTACTTCATATTCTGCTCTGTCATATTTGTATGCCATTATATAACACGGGTACATCGTTTCAACGTCTAATAACCTCGTATTCAAGACAAGACTGCCAGACATATTGTTAGACTGAGACCTTTCAGAGCCGCAAGATGACTATAGATTAACACCCACACGACTGATGACAATTATAATAGACACTGTGGTGTTCGGCAGACGTGTCGACGTATCAGACAACACGTATTGACACAGACCGATGACTTGCTAATCTGTTAGCAATGATATGATATGATACGCAGGCACCGAATGATTGATTACTTGTCACGTGCCGACTGAAACACATCACCACCATGTCTCTTGTCTGTCGTGACCCACGCGCGGAAATTTATCATCGTTTTACAGGCCGTAAACTAGAATAATTCAAACACATCCGTCCAGTCTTTTAGTTTGTTTTTTAGCTAAGCATGCAGCCGCAAAAACAAGAACCAACACGCTCAACAACGGGTTCTTTGACTCCTCTACCTTCTACCCTAGTCAGCGTGTATTCTTGGGCACATTGCGACATGTTTCAGTAAACTTGTATGATAGTCTTCAGCCATGGTGAGTCATCGTAGGGTGAAAGATTCGGAGATTGTTACTGGTTAGATTGCGATTGGGTACACCTATGTACTGGTTATGACTTTTTGTGTTTTTGCTAAATATTTAATTTACATTTTAAAATGTTTCAATTTCTCTGTTTTGTTGTTCATTAAATTAACTTTTGCTTGTTCCAATATCCTTAAAATTTTGTTTCTGTGCAACTTCTTACTTGTGTTGTTTATAATTGCGTATTTATATCTTAATTTCTTTAGTCTTAATTTTATACTTTTCATAGGACCCACTTTATTAAAAAAATGTAAATATTATATTTCTTTCTTTTCCTATTTTATTGGCACTTGGAAATTTTTAGAATAGTTTTGTTTAACGTGAACGAAAAGCTTTTATTCTGTCTTAGAGCCAATAGATTTAAACATTAAATACGGCCAAATATATTGTTGTAGAGTTTCTCTTGTTTTTTGTTAATTGGGGAATTAAGTCTTGATTATTCCTGTTATTGTTGTTTTCTTTTTCTTCCGCGTGCCTTATGTTTGGTTGTATTGTTTTATTTCAACGTTTGTTTTTACTGTTTGAAATGTATAGGCATTTATCATGGCATCTGATAATATAATGGAGGAATGAAATGAGTATTATACTGTGTTAGGAATTTCAGTATAGCCTATATGTTTTATTGAAGTAAATCTGTGGTTATGGATGTACGAAGAGTGCGGACGGTGGTACAGTCTGATACTTGAGGAGAGTATACTGATATTTCACAAACATTTAACATAAGAAAAGTGCGGACAACACCTCAGCCTGATGGGAGGGGGTCGAGTAGAAACACTGAATACTTTTCGTTCAGACAATATCAATACATTATTGAAGCACCTTTACGTTTCTGTAAACTGATTCCCAGCACACTATTCCAGGCTTTGGACTTACAAAATGACAGTAAGACTGACAATCATTTTGGTGTGTTTAAAATCAGCTTTGAGTGTCTTGCTTTTCCGTTAATTTTTGTATTTATAGTTTGTTTAATACCTTTAATCTTTAAGTTTTTGTCTGTTACATTTTTAGCTATATACATGTATACACATACATATAAATTCAACATCGACCTACTTCAGTTTTTTGATGAATGAAATAGGTTTTATGATTTGATATCGCCCCTTTCTTCACACCTTTGAACAGTTTTTTCTATCGTCTCGTCCATCCTTACGTACTTTATTTTCCTCTCATTTCCTTCCATGCTGAATTCCACTTATTTATATATATATGTGTGTGTGTGTGTGTGTGTGTGTGTTCATTGACGACTGTTGATTTTATGATGCCATCCCTCAGCAGTGTTGGTTGTCCTATGTCGTCTTTTACAACACAGTGGAACAGTAGAGAATTTCTTCATTCCCTAGCCACTGATCAACAAAATAATCAAAAAGAATGAATCTTGACAAATCCATCTTCCACATGTTCTGGCTGAAGAAAGGTGAGTGCTGCGCACGCCATTGTGTTTTTTCTCGCACACCTTTATTTCTTGGTTTTCTCGTTTCTCGGTAGTCGCTGGTAAGACTAAGTTCATGTACTTTCCTCCACAAACACTTCTTCATGTGGAAAAAACAACCATTTACCTCTGTCAAAGGGAAATCTTTGCGAAGCGCCGATATTGCCGCTGATTTGAAGTGTTTTTTTTTTTTTTTGTAGTTTGCTATATGTACTGTATTTGGTCTTGTATATAACTACAGGTATTGTATAAAATTTAGATTGTGTAGAGGTGGGTGAAACGTTTGACGTCTTATATATTTTTTTAAATAAAAAATTACCCACGATTAACTTGTTTTTATGTTACGCAATTAAAGCGTCAATTTTTGTCCGCACTCTTTACATGTCAAATGTTTGTTAGTTCACGGTCCGCACTCCTCAGGTATCAGACTGTACCGTTGTCCGCAATCTTCGCAACATTCCTGTTGTCCGCACTCTTCGTGCCACCGTGGTTGTCAGAATGACAAACAATCAGTTAAGATCCTAAAAATAAGTATACACTGAGTTTGTAAATTGTATGAAATTTTTTTTTTTTACACTATTTATTGTAAAAAAGTGTATTTCCACTATTCTTACCGCACGTTTACCTTCCTCGTCTTCACGCCATTTTTTATTTTCACACTATTGATACTATGCCGCTGTGAGTTGAATTCCCAGGACGAGGTAAGCAGGCTTGACGTTTATCTTTCCGTAAGAGGGATGAGAAGCCAGTGAGTGGAAATTGTGCCTAGAACACCCTCGATACTCAGTTATTTGGAGTCTATGTCAGTAGGTACATGTAAGTATGATAGTAGGCACCATACGTCTGTAAACACACATTCCACAGGTACGAAGGTCGTTTGTAAAGTAACACCTGTTTTATGGTAAAACAGTAAGACACCAAGATTTGTGAACAAAAAGTTTTATTTAATATAAATTAAACTGTAAGCTATGTTTCTACGTAATCACCTTGTAGACCTATATTTTAACATTTGTCGTACCGTTCGATGAGTTTTTGTATTCCCACATCATATACCTCCGCCGCCAGTTCACTAGATAAGTAGAAAATTTTTTTCGTAAATCTTCAGCACGCTCTAAAACGCTTTTCTTCCCGAAATTCTTTCAGTTTATAAAACAGATTATATTGTTGGACGTTTGGAGCTGTAGGCTGGATGATTGGAAACTTCCGTTTTGAATTTTATAAGCAGCTGTTTTGTTTTTTGCATGGCATGAGGCCGTGCATTGTTATGGAGAAGGAAAACAGGCCTCTTTAATACTGTCGTATTGAATAGGGCACTTAAATGTTCATGTTGTTGGCAAAATTTGCATAAGATAATATCATACAGGAGACGTACTAAAATTATTTAAAAGTTATATACAAACTAAGTTGTACACAAACTAAACTATAAAAGCTAGGTTAAACTATAAAAGTACACATTGAATAATTAATGGCACACACGAGTGTCCTATGCATCAAATGTTCATGGTAACAACTCTGAACATTCATCAAAGTTTGTTATTACTCATTAGTAGAGATTTCATATTCAGTCTCGCCGTATACGGGATCCCTACACATCGTCATATTTTAACACGTGTATACATACGTTATAGAATGTTAAAAATCGCCGCTGAAGCGTAACGCAAGCCTCGAAATCATTGTGAGACTAAAATTAGTTTTTCCTCTCGTCTTTCTTATGCCTGCCTTACAAGTATACAGCGACCTGGGCTCAGTATTACACTTGCCCCCCCCCCCCACAAACAGCGATGTTACAGTCTTGTTGCAAGAAGACGCTCTCAACTAACTTCTCAGAAAAACAAAAACGCTAGTTAGTTACTTTGCATTCTCCCGCTCAAGGGTTTAGAATTCAGACAATCCAGTACCAAATCTGCGTGCAAAACTCCCCGCAACATTCACTGTCTATCTGTCCATTATCCACTACTATGGACTCGTCGTGTGACTGGCTAAGAATATAAATTTATGTTTCCTTATAACTGGAAAAAAGGTATGTTACTGTTTACTGAAAGCGACAAAATTATTTATGGACTTCTAGTATTAATATATATTTTAGTACATGAATACACTGTATTACTTAATTCTCATTTTTATGTTTGTTAACATCAGTGCAATGTTTATTTAAAATAAACATTCTTTGACGTGAAGGAAACATAAATTCTGTTTTGGACGCAGGGGAAGAGATCCTTCCAACTTTAGCGCCCAGACTAGCCCCCCCCCCCCATATATCACTCCGCCAATTTACTAACGTGGGCTTGAGTATTTCTGTTGAATAACAGGAAAAACCATTCAACATTGGTATAAATGTGAACTGAGTAGACATTTGCAGGATGTCTGTCGCGACAGATAACACGAGTTGTGACAGACCGATGAATTGTTTTAATCTGTTATGAACGATACGATAGCAGTGAATAGAATGATTGATTGTAAGTTATTTGTTCGTTCAACCGCAAATGACACTAACAAACGTTACAGTACGTGCGACGTCTGTTACCGCCCATGCAGGATAATTTATCGTTATTTTACAGACATAACGAATAAAAATAATAACGATATCTGCTGGGTTTGGTGTTGATAATGTATGCGATTGTGCCTGACATAATAAGTCAATATTCAAGAAAAAATATTCAATTCCGACATATTTTTATATTCAACTGGAACAACATATGTGGCTTTCTAGTAAACCTGGGCCAGTTTTAATGGACGGTTAAAAGTTAGCTATGATGAAATAATTTTACATCCTTAATCAGGCGTCACTAGAAAGTTAGCATTTTTAGGTTTCCCTCATTGTTATGCGTGGAAGTGGAATTTTTTGCTTAAAAGTGATATATATTATTGTAAAAAAAGGTATTTTTGTATTTATTAATATTGAACTACTAGTGACAAAATACTATTTTGAAGTTTACAAATAATAATTATATTAAACACCAAATACAGAGCAATATGTTTGTAGAAATTTTAATCAAACTAATCTGTTTACACCGGTACTGGTTTATTTCTACCCTACCATGAATAAGTGATATTTGTTGACAGGAAACTATTTTTGAAATTAGAATACCGACGATGACGAAAGATTACAACCCTACAGGCAGATAAAAATTTGGTAGACCTAAGGAAAGGTGGACTGTGGAACAGGAACAGATCACTAAAGCCTAAAACCTTTAAGAATATGATGATGATGATGAAACTATTGTTGTTGTAATTTACAAGGTTAAGTAAAAATTACCCTTAATTACATTTTTGACAAAATAGTAATACATATGAATCGAAAATGCTTTATCACTTTAAGATGTCACTCCTCCACCCGTTCAGTAATGCATGTGAGTACCAATGCTTCACTAGCTCTTCCATTCCGCAAGAAAAATTCTTTTAGTTGATAGCATGCGTGTACCGTCGTTTTCTCCTCGTCGCCCGTAGAAGATTTCTTGCTCTCAAATGCCTCCTTAAGCGGGCTAAAGGTGTTATAATCATTAAGGAAAATGTGAAAGACACTGGAAATGGAGGTTATAGATCTTTCGACCATTACGCAAAATGCTTGCGGACGCGTTTTGTCATGCTGCAACAGAATCAAGAATTGATCAAGTCACGCCGATTGTACTTTATTGCAGGTCTCAAACCTTTTTAAGGAAGTATGGGTCATACGAATTACTGAAGCAGTTGATGTTCCAGAATTATACGGTTACGATCCCGGAAAAGTGTAAGCGTTACCTTGCCTACGGAGGCAATTACGGAAATTTCTTTGTCTCGGCATGTTGTATGTAGCCATTCTTTGCTTTTTTTTGCTTAATTTCATCATCATCATCATCAACATTTAACGATTAAGGCCGTTAACGTTGTCTAAGCTTCTCATATCCTAACTTCGATCGACGTGGATAGTCTTCTTGGGTGAGATCTCTTGCAGTTCCTTAAGTTCTAGTTATAAACATTAACCCTATGACACGTCACCAGTATTTGTGCTTTGAAGAAAATCGTTTTCCTCATTTTCATACCTCCGCAACAGCACTGTTCAAGCATCCACCACGAAGATCATTCATTTTGGAGGTTAGCTTCTAATTTTTAAGTACCACAACGCTCTGAACATTAAAACTGTGTGACTGTCTTCTGGTGTTATAAAAGTAATAATAAACGTTATCTGTGGTATGAGATTTTGTTGGTAAGCAGCAACATTTTGGCGTTAGCGTCTGCTCGCGTAGACTGTCCGAGAGTTGCGACGGTCCTAATGTGCCTCTGAATGTGTGTGTAAGTTGATTTGTTGATTTTACTAATTGTTCTTTCCTACTCCGACCGTAGCTGTAAGTGATGTGGACTTTATTTCATTCTTTACCAGCTCATAAACACACACACACACACACACACACACACACACACACACACACACACACACACACACACACTACACACACGACTAGTGACACTGTTTTAGCTACTACGTTGTCTGTCACCCGACTTTCTCCTCTGATAACTCGTTACACTGCTATAACAATTGTCCGACGTAGTCGTAAGTTGAGGCACAACACACACACAGACACGTATTAATGTTTTATATAATCATCGTGTATATGCATGCACTTGTTATAACTTTGCAGCAGCTTTTGTAGTTCTCGTTGAAGGTACCCAGCTGACGCCAGTAATGAGATTCTAAACAATTTAAAAGGTAGAGCTATCAGGCCAATCTTTACCTTGAAGACACGACAGCACCCGTGGCCGGATTCAGGACTCAGTCTTGATTCGGCCCCCGGCCATCCAATAGTCATATTTGTGAATTTCCCTGAAGTGCGATCCCTTCCCTTCCAGTACGCGGACTCTGCCCGGCAAAGAGGTGACCGCCTGATAGTCATATCGACTTCTCGGCACCTGGTACTACCTTTGATCCGTCTTTGACACCGGTCCCGCAAGTCTCCTCTGGTTTAGGTTATATTCCCGCCTTTCAATCAAACGAGAACTTTTTCGTCTGTCGTCGCGTCTTACAGCAGTTCAGGACACAAGTCTCAAGTATTCATAAGGAAATGACACATTTCTAAGAATACCAACACGTGCATTACAAATGACAGAAAAGTTAATGATAGGTTCAAAGGTTCGGCGGTCGCTATTCAAACAGAGATAAAGAAAGAAATCGGTCGTGGTTTTGCGGGTAACAATGGAAACGGATACTGGTTACTATTGCCAATGTGCTGTCTTGCCAAGGCAACAAGCTTTTGTAGATCAGCCTATCGGAGGTTAGTTGTTGAATAACCTTCGCATATGAACACATTTTGTTACAATAATGGTTTTGTCTTCTTTTGCTCATTCTTCTTCCATTCTGGAGTATATACAGACACCTCTTCCGGTTTCAGAAGCCTTACGTGCATTACTAATTTAAATGCTTACTTTTAACAAATATTTTAAATTGCATTAAAAATCAAACCATCATTTTCTGATCTCATGTTCTACTCTGAGGCCCATCAAAATATGCGGTCTTTAGTATAGAGTCCTTTCCTATCCAAAAAACATGTTCCCTCCATCTATTATTATATTTATAACCTTTTCCAAACAATGGGAACACTTTAACTTCACTCCAAATATACCAAATATAATAATCTTGGGACAATAAGTTTACTTGAGCACCCTTTGCTACTCCTAAAAATTTCGTATCTGTCGTAGTGATTTTATTTACATTATTTACATCCGTCTTTCACAGAGTCCAGACAATGCACCGTCCAGCAGAATACGTACCGCCATGACAGTGTAGAATTCAATTTTTTATTCTGGTCAAACTTCAGTTTTTAATGTCCTTTGAATTGTCCCACAGATACATCTAAATTTAATAAGTTTTTTCTCCACATCTCTGATTAAACCCTACGAAATACGGTTTTATTAAAGTAGAAATTATTTGTTGTGTGACAATTTCTACAATACTAATTTTTTATTCTACAATATAAATAATAAAAAGGACTTAACTTATTCTTTTCAACACACTAGGATAGAGAAGAATTAGTAGGCCTATTACTACCACATTAACATTCAACTGTTAACACCAAAGTTATTTGTCTTCAGCAAAGAAAGTGGTTTGATGTTACAGGTTTTACAAGGAAGGTAGAATAAGTAAAACTACGGCAACAAAAAAGAATACATAGAACTGAAAACAACGAAATAAAATTACATAAAATTTAAAGGTGATGCAGTGATCATCGTAGAATGGTGTGGTAATTCATGGTAATATTCAAGGTACGTACCTCTTACTTACAACGATGATAGTGTTCCATGCATTTGGACACATACCGTTACTTTGTTTTTATAAGTCCAAATAAAGAAAAATAAACTCTTTGTAAACTTGATAGTAACGTAAATTTTGGCAAGCGGAACGACGAGACAAGCTCCTAATAAGACAGTGACAGTAATTTCCGCCTCAGTCTGTTTTGTTGTGTCGTGGGCTGAAGGGGGAGTAAATACAACGTCCAAAATTGTGACGAATCCGCCTTGTTACAGCTCTCTAATTGTCCCGCCACAGTAATAATTCTTATTATTTCCTGCTTAACACTGGTATTATTTAGCGTACTACATAGAACGTGATGATAAAAACAATTGTCAGAGTAGACTTTGTTATTTTCTTGTGTTTTTTATTAATATTTTTACGATCGTCGTGTTGTATAGCAGACACAGAATAAATAACAGCAGTAAAGTCACTGAATACAAACTTTAATTACACAACAGTTAGAAATCAACAAAAGCACACTTATACAATAATTAAAATTAAATTTGCCCAACACAAAACAATAAATGCCACCTTATTACAGTTTCGCACTAATTAACACAATAACAGTAAATCGCAACAGTAACCTCGAACCGCACCTGAATGTCGCCAGGTGTAAACTCAACTTTTACCACTTTTACCCGCTACGATTCGAAAATATGCCTCCTTTTTCCGGGCGGTGCCCCAACAATAATTTGCGTAGTTATTTATAGCTACTAAAACAAGCTGGAGACTAAGCTATGCTCGACCTTGAACACAACGTGCCTATGCTTACGGTAGGCTAGTCGAGAAACGTCTGGATGGAGCCACTTCCATGACCTAGACCAATCCAGAGCGAGACAATCTCGAATATATCTAGAGCGTTACGTAATTGACTTTTACCTCAACGCAGCAACTTTATTATTAGCCAGTGTAATACTACTATTACATTTTAAATAAAATTCCATAATCATGCTAGTGTACAGCTGCCACTGTAACCAACGCTACTGTAACTGTAATATCTTAACATTATTGCATGTTATAGCACGTTACTGTTAAAATTCAAATCGTATTCCCTTGAATGTTAAAAGGAAAACACTACTTTAATTTTTCAGACTTTTTACAAATATTATATTATTTTAAGAACAAATATAAATATGAAACAAAACAAATCGTATATTTTAAGCTGTTTTATTAAATTTTTCTGTTGAATAGCACTTAAAAAAATACTGAATAACATTGTTTTCAAGTTTGGCACAAAAATATTCGATTGCAAAAGGATATAATATAGGCCCCATTATTGAGTTCCATTTTTCTGACGTAACAGAAGGAAAGTTTCGGACTCCGCCAAATCTGTCAACGTTAAGGAATTGAAAATTTTTATTAATTGATACCAAACGCTATAGCTATTAAATGTTGTTATCACGGTCTGATAGTGTTGCACTTTTATGGTAAACAAATTTCAAACTCTTTACTTTTTACACAAAATTGTATATAAATTTTCTGGCTGTGGGTGTTTAATTCAGACAATATTCTCTACTTTTAATTTTTTTCAATTTATTTATTTATAATGTCACTTTTTGAAATTACCTCATTTATTGTTTAGTGTACCGTATTGTTAATGTTGTAACTATAGGTATTAAGAAATAATAATTATAATCAAGAAGAACATAATTGTCTCACATTTCTGATAATAGCACTGTATATGTAAAAAAATGCCGTTATACTTTACTATTTGAGGAATTATTTAATTATGTAATTATGGTGATGATGCGATGGTCTTGTTAATTAATTATAAGTAAATAGTGATAATAAATGTCACTAGTTATTTAAACCTTTCCGTTACCTATTTAACCCTAGTAACCGTTACCTTTACCGTTATTTAAATAATGATAAAAATAGTAATGATAAGTAGATGAAAGTAAATAAAGAAGAGTGGAAGGACAAGGAAAACAACGGGTCGGTATATAACGTTGAAAGCATGTTTGAAAATAACATTACCGAGTAAAAAGAGGGTAGAAAATCGCGAATAAAATAAAACCAACATGGAAACGTGATTAACGAGAAAATAATACCCCTTGAGTTGAAGATAACGGAACTTGTGTGTAAAAACCTTCAGCCCTTATACAAAGGGTTGACAGACGACCAAAGCAAACACAATCCATCCATTATATGCATTTAGATAAGACCGACAAGCCGATTACTTTACCATCTGATAAGTCGCTTAGCTGACCACCTAGCACAGTTCACACACATGAACACCGTTTATTGTTGTGCATGTTATGATCTTTGATATAATTATATGATTTCATACAATACTTTGATACACAAATTTAAATATGTCACTTGGAAAATTTAATTTTGATTTTTCAACAAAATTTGAATTCAATTCATATTGTGGTACTATATAGGAATGTATTTCAAACAAAAGAATATGATTATGTGCAACAACGGCTTAAAAATTCGCATGCTCGTATACGAAATAGTAAAATATACAATGCAATACAATGTTATATTAAATAAAACAATAAATCAGTTAATTCTTTTGGTTTTTATTATCTTTTCTAGGATTATTGTACCCGTAGAAAACAAACAGCTTAAATCTCCAAATTACACACACTAAAGTTATAACTATTCTTTTTTCTGGTAGAAGTATGTTTAAATTATTTATTATTATTAATTAATTTGTTCAAGTTTCACGTTGTAATATATCAATTCCACGTTGGGTTCGTCACGTTGTAATAAATCAATTTGAATAGATGTTTAATTGATTAATTATTATTATATAGTTCAAAAAAGTTGTTTAAAAGGAGTGTTAAAATTCTCTTGAAGCACTGGTAGATTTACCGTTTCACTTACCAATGATGATTGTTGTCAGTCTTCCAAAATAGGCCCTGTAATACACTGAAATGTCACAACACAGTTTATAATATGTCACAGGTGTATTTGTATATGTACAGTAAATGAAATGACTTTGTATATTTGATACTGTTTTGAAGTTCAAATATTGGCCTCTCGTTTGCCGTACTGCCACTTTGGAAAATAATTGCTCTGTAAATATTTTTTCTTTTCCCTACTTTGAAATAAAAAACTGATTCAAAGGTAAGAAAATTAGTATTTTATTAACAATAAGTTAATTTAAAATTAGCATCCTTTAAAACAATTAATAATCATCAAAAAACAAGTTAGTTAGTTATTGAGATTCTTACAGCTCAGGGCTGGTAACACTGATTATTTTATATTGTGTAGCTGTTAAGCTAGTATGGTTAGTTTTGTTTACAATTACCAAAATTCGTGTGTTCTTTTAGTTAACATGATACAGGATACAAAAATGCTGAAATATAACAATAATACATTATAGAGAGTAATTAAAAATCAAGAAAATAAGTTTAATTACGATATTGAAGATTATCGTATTTGGTTAACCTGGTGTCAATTTACCAGCTATGTATTGGAGTGTATGACACGATTGCAAATACTGTGTGTCAGAATAATATTACTTGGATGGTTATTAATAATGGAATATATTATAATTAATTCATAAACTCATTTTAACTGAGTATATTCACATGTGTATAAATTTAAAACACCACTCAGTATGACTTTTACAATTCTCGTAACATATAGGATAGATTGCCATTTACTCAAAGTGAGTTAATAAAATATTTCAATTGATGGCATTAGAATCTTAAAACTATACATAACATTTATTCATTGTAAGTATCATGTTTATTTATAAAAGTTATGCTTGCTTATACATGTGTGTGTTTGGATACATATATTTATTTAGTATATGGTTCAAAATTTGATAAAATATAATGATAGCGATGAACAGGTAATGAAAGAAAAATAAAGAAAATAAGAGTGCATGAATCATATAAAAGGAATTGTCATCTGTATTATAATAAGCACTTCTACATTAGGTGATATTTATGAAAAAAACAACTGTATTAAAATGAGTAACATAATGAACCCAGTATGAATTGAGAAACACAATTATACAATCTATATTGTTTAAACATACATAGCCAGATTAACAAAACACAAGATGACTATCAGAGTTACACAAAATACTCACTTAAACTTGATACAGGAGAGGAAAATAGATTGACAGTAGTAACTAGAATACTCAATACCTCTATGAGAACCCTTAACAGACATTAAATACACAAATTTATATGAAAATAATAATAAACAAATATACATGACCAATGGAACTAGATGCAAATACCAATCCTACTGAAATTTATAAATGTTGAACACAGCAAAAAGTACTATACGCACTAAACAAACAATGTACAAGGTCTAAGTACGCATTAATGGATAAAAAATACATACATTAAGTACAAATAATGATAATATATGTATATAAATGTGAAAGAACTGTGACATGGTGTATTAAAGCCATACCATATAAATAACTGAAGTACCATAAATGGGAACAAAGCTTCACCAAAGGTGTATGAATATTTAAGTTACAACATAAACACCTGAGAAGTGTATTATTATGAAATATGTATTAGAATTAGTCAATATAAATGCAAGGACATATAGGGCTTACACGCCTGAAAAGCATTTGACAAGAATTGTAAATATTTTAGTGTTTAGGAGTAATTATTAAGAGAAAAGGACTCTAAACACCTACGATAAGTATTAGAATTAGAATATATTATAATAAAGTGGAAAGGACTTAAGTGTGATTAAGAACCACGAAAAGTGCATTATCGAAAAGTTATTTAGGTTAATTATGGACGGATTTATAGCTTGTGTGGACTCTAAATAAAGACCCAAGCATCCACAAAGTGATAATACCATTAATTTCTTAATTCGAGTTGTAATAAGAAAGATATAAACAATAATAAGTTTTCTTTCAATTCCAAAAAGAATTGAACGCGTCATAGCATACTCTTGAACCCAAAGACCAATGCTAAAAAATAAAATTTCTGACTTTATTAAGGCATATGGTGTCGAGATTATCAGATTATCAACCAATAGGAAGAACTGATTTCAGGAGACGCCGACAGCAACTTCGTAGGAAAGCATTACTATTTGACCATCAGAGTGAACGGTACGAGTTTTCGTCGGGAGCATAATTTTAAAAATGTGCGCGTCCCCCAGTATTAACAAGTAAATTTAACCTCACTAAAAGTGCATAACCCTTACGTGTGAAGTGCAACGAGTGTTGTGAAAAAATAATCCATCCATTGCCAGTGTATAATAAAGGCGATGATGAGTGGGAAATTAAGGGAGTACTTATTATTAACAATATTTTAATGAAAACTAATGTTTACCAACAAATAAATTTTTTTACGTTGGTACTACTTTAGTCAAGTACAGTTGTACATGGCTAAACTAGTTTATGAATGTTAATTAACCAGTATTTGAACAAAAGTTCTCGATTTTGTTAGTTTAAATAAAATATTATTGATTTTTCAGAAGAAAATGGCAAATGAATCAAATATTATATTGAAAAAACATGTTTGAATATAGTTTCGCCTGGAGAAATCGATAAAATACTTAAGAAATTTCATGGGATAAAATATATCAGTATATGGGACACCGTATGTGGGTATTGGCAGGTGGAATTACACGCCAATAGCAGAAAATATACGGCCTTTATATTTGAAGGGCGTAACTATCAATATAAAAGGTTACCCTTCGGCCTAGTAAATTCCGTAGCCGTATTTGTCAAATGTATGGATGATATTTTAGGACAAAATACATTTCAATTCACTACGGTGTATGTCGATGATTTGCTCATTACCTCCAACAATTGGGAGGAACACTGCACCAGGGTGGAACAAGTATTGAGGAAATTAGATGAAAATAACATCACCCTTAAATTAGAAAAGTCCAAATTCATAGCTGATGAGGTACAATTTCTTGGATTTAATTTATCTGAGACCGGCATAACACCATCCCAAGAAAAAATGGAAGCTATACAGCGTTTTCCCACACCCAAGAACAAGAAACAACTACAATCGTGTCTTGGCATTTGCAACTACTATAGGAAATTTCAATGTAATTACTCTGAACTAACTTCTAAATTCGCACAGCAACTTTCATCCAAAGATAAGTGGAGATGGGGACCCGAACAGGACACCACTTTCCAAATGATAAATGAAAAATTTATAAGCATCGTGATGTTACATCACCCAAACTTTAATAAAGCCTTTTTTATGAACTGTGACGCAAGCGATGTAAGTCTGGGATCCATATTATACCAGGAAGATGAGGAAGGCAATCATCTGGTGATCAGTTTTGCCAGTAGGACACTCAATAAATGTGAACGCAATTACCACACAACGGAGAAGAAACTCCTCAGCATAGTGTTCGCGTGTGAAAAATTCCGAACATACATTCTAGGATACCAGCTGACAGTAAGAACAGATCACAAATCGATCTCATTTTTGAAGAACTGCCGATTAAAACATGGAAGGCTAACAAGGTGGACAGTAACACTCAAGAATACAACATACAATGGGAATATGTTCCTGGAAAAAGCAATATTGCAGCAGATGTATTATCCAGGGTGAACATACAAGATCAAACGTTCAATGGAGAGAAGGAGACCATCGCCATAGTATATCACATTTTAAAGAACAAAACAGAGTTTAGGAAATATAATAACAGACCTTAAACTACATCAACAAAATGACCCCAAAATCAAAAATATAGTGCAAAGATTGGTAGAACAAGACGACAAAATTGTTCCATATTATTGTGTACATGACAATTTACTGTTTATAAAAGCAAGACAGTCAAATGACCAATGGAAGATCTTAATACCAAAAAACACAGAGAAAGAAATTACAATAGACTATCACATAAGGTATGAACACATGGGAGCCATAAAGGTGATTAAAGCACTAGAAGAGCATGTGTATTTCAAAGACATGAATCGCAGAGTAAGAAAATATATCAAACACTGTCATCTATGCCAACTGGTGAAATGCAATAATGAGAAAAAAGAGGCAGTCATGATACCTATTACCTCTGCTAAGAAACTAGAGAAAGTGTTTGTGGATATTTGTGGACCATTCCCGCGTAGTGGCGGAGGACATTAAGACAAATACATAATAATAATTTTTGACCACTACACCAAATTTACCAAGCTCTACGCTATAAATAGAGCCACTACAAACAAACTATTGGAAGTAATCATACTAAAATACATCCCAGAAGTTGGAAAACCTCAATCCATAATCACGGACCACGGGACACAGTTCAGAGGCAGAAAATGGAAAGATACATTGAACCATTGAAAATTACACAAAATTGAACCATGGTGTAAAAACATACAAAACCTCTGTATACCATCCTAACAGCAATCCCGCTGAAAGAGTCCTAAGAGAGGTGGGAAGAATATTGAGGACATACTGCTATAAACAACAACGGAGATGGGAAGAGTATTTATCCCCAGCAGAAGATTTTATAAATTTAGCCTGTCATGAATCGACAAACGAAACACCCTACACAGCTATGTTTGAAAAGAGACCACCCAGAGAAATAACCGAAATGATTAATTTTCCGCAAGGAAATGAATATGAATTTAATCAATTAAAATTCTGTAATAATGCAGTGGAGCGAGCAGAAAAGCTCAGAATAAAGTACAAAAAATTGCAACCTAAAATAATCACATACAAAGTGGGAGATAAAGTATTATTGAGAAACAGAGAACTCCCAAGTGCTATTGAAGGAATTGCCAAGAAATTATTACTGCTTTACACGAGCCCATATACTGTAACAAGAGACAACATGAATAATACCTATGAGATACAAGACCCTATGACAAAAAGAATCAAGGGTAATTACAATCAAACCTCACTGAAGAGATATATTGAAGATTAAGTAACATGAACAGCCAGAGTATTATGGTGAAAAAATAATAAATGATGATATTAATTGTGAAAGTGATAATTATGAATATAGAAACGAGTGTTGACAAGCTACTAATATAATAATGTGTACCCAAAGGAATAATGTATAATATGATGAATAATGTGTTTTAACATCTTACCCGTACTACATAAAGAGAAATATACGAGACAGACAAATACCACCTATGGCACAAAATAAAAAATTTTTCCTAGAGCCAGTCAACCAGTAATTAACATCTTACCCGTACTACTTAAAGAAATATAAAATACGAGACGGACACCCAATATCTACGGCATAAATAAAATATAAAAAATTTCCAAGAGCCAATCAACAAGTAAATAACATCTTACCCGTACTACATAAGAAAATATACGAGACGGACAATTAACAACTTGGCAAAATAAAAATACTTCCTAGAGCCAGTCAACAAGTAAATACCATCTTACCCGTACTAAATAATAAGAAAATATACGAGAAAGACACCTTACACCTATGGCAAAATATAATTTCCAAGAGCCAGTCAACCAGTAATTAACACCTTACCCGTACTTAAAGAAGAAAAGATAATCTACAATGATACTACCAAGAGAAAGAGGAAGACAAAATCAAATGAATATTATTGTAAAATGGATATACAATACACGAGGCATGAAGCAAAACCAAACGAGAGCCTATTAAGTAAAATATGACACAGATATGTGGGTAAAGAAGATACAGAAGAATACAAAGTGATATAAAGTGGACTACCAAAAGAAAGATTAATTGATACCAAAGAATAATGAAAATAAAATACTAAAGAAGAGAATCATGAGAAGATACCAATGAAGAACTGTAAACGGAACTATCCTAGAGAAATATATGAAGATTAAGTTAAGATGAATCAAGAAGAGAAGAATATAATTATGTATAAACCGCAACTGCGTGAAGTAATCCCAAGAATGTTTATTATTAGTCGGAAGATTGACTACTTTTATTTTATAATATGAATTGACTGAAGAATTATTCCAGCAATCATGTGTATTTTGAACAGAGATGATGTACCTCTGAATCTATTTGATGTTAGTATGGCCAGCAGAAAATGTATGCCACAGCAAGCCACTCTGAACGGCCCCAGCTAAAAATGTTAGGGAATTAGGGAATTAAATAGTCTAGGGAAGACAATTACAAGGAGAAAAATATAATATGATTCATAAAAGAAAATGGAAGGATATAAGAAGAACAGAAGATTCAATATGAAAGAGAGTAAAACAATTGATAAATTCTTCATGAAGTTAGTATAAGGATTCAGAATTAATCAATTCTTATAGGAAGGCATATGTAACGTAACAAAATTGTACTTACATATAAATGATATCCAATACCTAGAATAAGAATCTACCACGTACATGTCTAAGCCAAAATGAGAAAAAACCTCTAAAGTATTAAAACCAATCGTGTATCCATGAATAAATAATGTCTAAGTAAGTCAACACAGTAGAAGGAAGAATTATAATTGAAAGTATCATCAATATGATAAGAAGAGGAAAAAATATAAACCAAACAATTACGTTAGCAACCAAGACCCAATAGATCATACAAGTGAGGGGACATATCATATAAGTGAAACAACTTATCACACAAGTGAGGGAATAAAGCATACAAGAGATTCCACATCATACAAGTGAGGGAAAATACCCTATAAGTGAAAAAATATATATATATAAAAAGAAGAAGCAATCTGAATATGAACAGAGGAAAGGTGTATATAATTAAGAAGAAGAAAAATGTGTAATAAACCATGAAGAATATTTAACAAGGATAAGACAATAACATTCCCAGTGTGAGGAATACACTACGACAAGGAAGATAATAAGGCATGTGTGAAGAATGCCAAACAAGTGAATTATAATACCCCCAACAAGAAGGAACATGACGGAGAAAAGGTGACCAAGAAACAGGTGTCGAAAAACTAATAAGTAGCCACAAACAATAATAGTGAGTGACTTATATAACTGCATCGATTATACTAAATATCACAATCCCAACCTAAACAACACAAACAATAAAAGTGCAATGTTTATGGAAGAGGAAGATAAGAAGTGTTAACAAAGAGAACTAGTAAACCTCAAATAAACAACACAAACAATTAGTGTGTGATTTATGAAACAAGATTATGATAAAATACAAACATAGAAAGACCACAAAAGTACTGATAATAAAGAGAGAAATAATTGCTCAATAATGGCTGAAATTAAATATAAAATCCTTAATGAGATATATGTTTAAATATCAAGAGAATAGAGAGTAAGACCAAAATACAATGTAATTATTAATGCATTGAGAATAAGACAACCTGTCATAAAAAGACAAGGCAGTTTACCCAAACCAAAATATAAACACATAATATGTTTAACAATAACAAGTAAGAATTAAGTAATAATGTGTAAACAAATAGTATATAATGTGGATAAAATAATGAAAATATTGTAATAGATAATAGTAATAACATCTCATAGTAAAAATATAATAATTAAGCAAGAAAATGAACAAATCAAGATGAACATTGTTGTCAATTCAGTAGGAGACACATAACCTCAACTGAACAGAATCTGCAACACAGAACCACATATAATAATTAGAAAAATGCAGACAAAAGTAATTATTCAAATCAACAACCAAACTAAGATAAATGAGTAACATAATGAACCCAGTATCAATTGAGAAACACAATTATACAATCTATATTGTTTAAACAAACTATAGCCAGATTAACAAAACACAAGATGACTATCAGAGTTACACAAAATACTCACTTAAACTTGATAAAGAAGAGGAAAATAGATTGCCAGTAGTAACCAGAATACTCAATACCTCTATGAGAACCCTTAACAGACATTAAATACATAAATTGATATGAAAATAATAATAAACAAATATACATGACCAATGGAACTAGATGCAAATACCAATCCTACTGAAATTTATGAATGTTGAACACAGCAAAAAGTACTATACACACTAAACAAACAATGTACAAGGTCTAAGTACGCATTAATGGATAAAAAATACATACATTAAGTACAAATAATGATAATATATGTATATCAATGTGAAAGAACTATGACATGGTGTATTAAAGCCATACCATATAAATAACTGAAGTGCCATAAATGGGAACAAAGCTTCACCAAAGGTATATGAATATTTAAGGTACAACATAAACACCTGAGAAGTGTATTATTATGAAATATGTTTTAGAATTAGTCAATATAAAAGCAAGGACATATAGGATTTACACGCCTGAAAATCATTTGACAAGAATTGTAAATATTTTAGTATTTAGAAGTAATTATTAAGAGAAAAGGCTCTCAAAACCTACAATAAGTATTAGAATTAGAATATATTATAATAAAGTGGAAAGGACTTAAGTGTGATTAAGAAACACAAAAAGTGCATTATCGAAAAGTTATTCAGGTTAATTATGGACGGATTTATAGCTTGTGTGGACTCTAAATAAAGACCCAAGCATTCGCAAAGTGATAATACCATTAATTTCTTAATTCGAGTTGTAATAAGAAAGATATAAACAATAATAAGTTTTCTTTCAATTCCAAAAAGTATTGAACGCGTCAATAGCATACTCTTGAACCCAAAGACCGATGCTAAAAAATAAAATTTCTGACTTTATTAAGGCATATGGTGTCGAGATTATCAGATTATCAACCAATAGGAAGAACTGATTTCAGTAGACGCCGACAGCAACTTTGAAGGAAAGCATTACTAGTTATTTGACCATCAGAGTGAACGGTACGAGTTTTCGTCGGGAGCATAATTTTAAAAATGTGCGCGTCCTCCAGTATTAACAAGTAACTATAACCTCACTAAAAGTGCATAACCCTTACGTGTGAAGTGCAACGAGTGATGTGTAATAATAATTCATCCATCGCCAGTGTATAATAAAGGCTATCATGAGTGGGAAATTAAGGGAGTACTTATTATTAACAATATTTTAATGAAAACTAATGTTTACCAACAAATAAATTTTTTACGTTGGTACTATTTTAGTCAAGTCCAGTTGTACATGGCTAAACTAATTTATGAATGTTAATTAACCAGTATTAGAAGAATAGTTCTCGATTTTATTAATTTAAATAAAATATTATTGATTTTTTAGAAGAAAATGACAAATGAATCTAATATTATAATGAATATTGTAACAAATCACAACGTTTATATTGATTTTTATAATGTTGTTATTATTATAGTAGTTGATTATTAAAGTTGGGATTAATGTTCACGTTTAAAAGAGTATTTATCACTTCACTGTGTCGACCTCCCCACTTACCATATGTGGATGTCTTCACTATTCTCGATGGCGACTTCTTTTACTGCAAAAACACTTGACATACATACATAGATATTCCTTTTGAATATCACAAAGAATGCACATAAACAAGAAAATAAATTAAATATTCAATTGCACTTTGAATGATATCAGTCATTCAAATACTACCGCCACCTTATGAGAGAACTGTTCATAAAAAAGTTAAACTACTTCTTGCATTGTATAGAAATAAAAACTCTGTTTCCACTGATAATAAACTGGGTATTTATTGACAATTATTAAATTCAATAAACTCTTTTAAAAACAATTAATAATATCTTTTTACAAACAATAACAAATTTAAACCAATACTGAGATCTCTGTATCTCAAGGCTGGTAACACTGTTGTAAGGTACTGTATTATTGGGGTAAAATGGTTAACATATCACAGGTTGTTACATTTATATCAAGTTTTCACTGTTATTGTTCGTGATCACTCAATGATGCTAAACACTGGTTTCTTTGTCATTGATCTTCGAATAATCATTACACTTCTTCCGGTCACTATATCAATTTTAATTCCTTGTATATCTTGTGAATGTTGATGTCTTGTACTGTTCATACATTATCTTCATTCTTCATGGTATGTTTCCTTTCCTCTTCTTCTTCTTTTCCTCTTCTGGTTAGTTGTTACTCACTATCGGTGTTCTCCTGGGTTATACATTATTTGTGATAATCAATGTTCCCTTAGTCTTGTCATATTCTTCCATATTTTTATTCGTGGTTATGGTAATCATTGTTCCATATTATTTCACACTAATAAACAAATTCGTTTGTTTTATCACCATTGTGGTTGTACTTGATTCGTATAATTTTTATTTTAATAATTATTTTTGTCATATCCCCTCACTATTTTGGATCTATTGGGCCTGGATGCTAACATATTATATTGGCGCGTTGTCATTTTCTCTCTCTTTTATACTCGATGATATCCTTATTACTCTTCCTTCTTCTTTGTTGTGTTGTTTCAATAATATCCGTTCGTAGATACACACTTTGTTTATATTCTCCTGTTCCTTCTTTTATGCACGTTGAAATATTTTCATGATATCTTTTTATTTGACGTATTAGATACTTATCTTATGTAACTGCCAATTTGGTGCGTTACAACATCGAAGTAAACGATATCTAATATAGATGCCAACTTGACTATTATTAGTATGAAATCAGATCATTTTATCAAATAATAGCAGAGAACAATCATTACAGTTAATAAACAACATACTTACCACGAATAAATATTATGTATAGCTTTAAGATTTTAGTGCCATCAATTGAAATATTTTATTAACTCACTTTGAGTAAAAGGCAATCTAACCTATATGTTACGAGAGTTGTAACAATCACACTGAGTCGTGTTTTAACTTTAAACACACTTGAATATACTCAGTTAAAATGAATTTTTGAATTAATTATAATATATTTCATTATTAATAACCATCCAAGTAATATTATTCTGACACACAGTATTTGCAATCGTGTCACACACTCCACAACGTAGCTGGTGAATTGTGAATTGACACCACGTGGACCAAAATACGATAATTTCCAATATCGTAATTAAATTTATTTTCTTGATTTGTAATTACTCTCTATAATGTAGTATTGTTATATTTCAGCATTTTTGTACCCTGTATCATGTTAACTTAAAGAACACACGACTTTTGGTAATTGTAAACAAAACTAACCAAACTAGGTTAACAGCTATTACAATATAAAATAATCAGTGTTACCAGCCCTGAGCTGTAAGAATCTCAATAACTAACTGACTTGTGTTTTGATGATTAATAATTGTTTTAAAGGATGCTAATTTTAAATTAACTTATTGTTAATAAAATACTAATTTTCTTACCTGTGAATCAGTTTTTTTATTTCAAAGTAGGCAAAAGAAAAAATATTTACAGAGCAATTATTTTCCAAAGTGGCAGTACGACAAACGATCGGCCAATATTTGAACTCCATAACAGTGTCAAATATACAAAGTCATTTTAATTACTATGCATACACAGATACACCTGTTATATATTTTATAAATTGTGTTGTGACATTTCAGTGTATTACAGGGCCTATTTTGGAAGACTGGCAACGATCATCATTGGTAAGTGAAACGGTAAATCCACTAGCGCTTCAAGAGAATCTTAACACTCCTTTTAAACCTTTTGAACTACATAATAATAATTAAACAATTAAACATCAATCAATCATGTATTATTACAACGTGACGAACCCAAAGCGGGGCTTGACTGATTGAAGAAGATAACACAACATCTAATATGTAACTACAATTTTGTTACGTTACAAAGTATACAGCAATATTCTCTTGTAACAATATGCTCAGTAAGATCTCATAATTTTTACCGTTAGCATAAGTATTTGTAATGTGTAATCTGTTTACAGTAGCCAAACATAAAGGACAACAGTCGATAAGTTTATGTATAGTGTCTAGCCGTATTACATATAAAATAGAAGTAAGCATTACACAAGGTTGAATGTAACTCGATGAACGAAAGTAGAAATCATTCAACTGAATGTACGATGATAAAGTGGATTGATCTAAAAAGTTGAGAGAAAGATTGGTCTATAGATTAGAAATCAAGAGAATTATTCAAAATTTTAAATATGATGCAAGCTTAAGTAAATCGTTATCAGCGACTCGCCCAACTAATGCGGGTAACAGAGTAGAGATGTTGATTGCGGTGGACATCAGCGAACACTAATAGAACCAGAATATGAATACAAGCACATAGACACTAATTCTTGCAACGATTGTAGGATGCACTTGAGTTAAAGATACGTAAGACCAACATGGCCGTATTGGTATGGTCCTTAAGCGAAACGCACTACATGTAGTAACATTTCTATTACAAATTTCAATATATTAGGTTATCTTTAAAAGGCAACGGTTCAAGTCGGAATGGTACAACAGCCCTACACGAACTCTGATCCAAATGTATTGCCAGACATTGATGTCGACAATTCCGATTGTCCGTTGGATCGAATATTTTGCTAGGTACTAAGTGTCTGGTAAAATCATTTTGATTCACAACGAAGCGCCTTCTTTCATCAAGAAGAGCTAAAAATGATACTTTACAGAGTGCCAAATAACACTATAAATCTCTTCATAAATAAATAATAAACTTCTGCTCAACAGTCCGTAAAGGACCAACGCATATCGCCCGGCTTTTGTGTTTAGTGGGACGGTTGCATGGCTAGTACAACGCGCCGCCAGCCGGTACTTGCGGTATTCACAGCCAAGAGGCGCCGCTGTTCTCAGCAGCTACACAATTTTCTCTCACGTCGCTTAGTGCACATACTAAGCCTCTGTCGGGAATTAAACCCGCGACCACGCGATCACACACTCAGAATTAAGAAATCTTCACAAAACGTCACGCTGCCGGTTTGCAGATCGATCAGGACCACACACACCAAGACGTATGGAGGAACTCTGGAGCATCACCAACAACAACCTGTAGAGACAACGAACACAGCATCAGCATAATCATCATCATCATCATCATCATCAAATTCTCAGGATTCTGGACTCACACACACGCAACGGTAACGGCAATGTATGCAGGTGATAAAAAAAAACAATTAAATTTTTTGATGTGAAAGGAGCTCTCGAAAAGATCTTACCTATGAACAGTAAATAATTAAAGTTTGAAAGTTAAATTGTAGTTAAATAAGAGAATTTAGTTTAACAAGAAAATCTAGAAGAGAAACACTAATCTTTTGTTGTGTGTGTTAAAAATTTGGGTGTGTCAGTAGAAATAGATTGGAAGTAAATGTTATATTATTTTTACTTTGTTTATAGCAACAATAAATTTATTCTTGAGTCTTAATATTATTTTGTTTGTAAATGAGTTGCTATTATTATTTAAAATTTGAGTTAATTTCAGACACACAAAAATAAAAAGGATTTAAATAACTTGTTTCACATGTTTGTTCAGTTAGTAAGATTATATGGTTGTTTATTTATTGATATGTTATGAACAGCATAGCAGGTTAGATTATATTTGTGAAGCTTACAAAAGTGAATATGTATGTGTCTAATATTTGAAATTTTAATATTTGTATATTTTTTCTATTAATTAGTAAATCATAGAATGATTATTTTGAAACGGTTTTAAATAATTATTTCATGTCAACAAAATTTCACTCCTCTTTGAAAATGATTTAATTATTGTGCAACTACATATACTTGACGCAACGAGAAAAAAATCCTGCCACCTGGCCGGTGTAATACACTTTATAGTTGCGTTGAGTACATGGTAATGTATTTGTGTAATTATGGGGCTTTTAAATGTGTATAATTACAATGGTTTTTTATCATCTCGTTTGACGTGGTTAATCAATCCGTACGTCCTCCTTTGGTCCTCTGGTCGTGTCCTCCGTGTTCTTCTGGTCCTCTGGTCGTGTTCCCCGTGTCCTTCTGATCCTCTGGTCGTGTTCTCCTGCATGTATTGTTTAATAGTCGTCTCGCCTCCCATCATATGCTGCCGGTGTGTCCATAAACTTCATCGTATGTACTCTGCTGCTCTGGTTGGATATCTAGTTTGTCCTGTGACTCTTACTATAGATGTGAATTAGCGTCGTCGACTGACATAGCCTCCTGTGGCAACGGTTGAATCGAGAAGAAGAAACTTTATTAGCGCGCCCTGGTATTTATAGCCAGGTCGTACAAAAACGCATGTCTGAACAATATTTAACCTGTCAGATTCTGTCGAAGCGTCACTTCTCCCACTCTGGTTCAATTCACAATTTTCGCTTATCTTCGCGAATTACGAAGTTTGTTTCACATAAATCGATGCTCAATCGATCACTAATTTTTATATGTTTACTATACGTAAATTACACTTCTTTATGTTAATCACAAAAAAAGCTATTCATTTTTTACGTATAGTAATTACACCTTTCGTCACATCGGTACGGTCTTTTAACACGTTATTCATCTTTAATTTCTATACACTTTGGTGTCTTTTGTTTTACCCTATCGTACATATTTTTTTTATAATTAAAATAAAACGTACAACTATTCTACTTGAAAAGGGTTGGTTACATTTCAGGAACGGACAGGTTTCACACACACAAACAAAATACGCGTGTACACAACGCTAGCGACAGGTGTGTCGAAAATGCATGTCCATGCATGAATTCTGCGCTCCCTATTTTTAACTACGATCCAGCTTATGCAATCTGAATCATGTTTATTAATTCATATTTATTTATTTTTAATATTTATTTCATGTATTTTGGCAATACACAGTACCGTTAATGGTTGTACTGTTGCAATACATATATAATAAATATGTCTTACTGGCAGACAAGAGACTATATCAGATAATTGTGAGGTTTAAAACTACAATATAAAAGTTGTTTAAAATTAATTTTAGTAAACTAAACTTAATAAGCAAATAAAGTTACAAATAAAATCACAGGTAATGTGTGTGTTAAAATGTAGAAAAAAGACCACAAGTAAACTAAATATAAGTAACTAATACAATTCTTGTTTGTTGTGGAATGTAACCGACGATCTATATAATTGTAACGTTCAGTTTATATTTCAGTTTTAGCATCTCCCTGTGGAATATTATATTATTATTATTCCAGCTGTTCAATATTTACACATTATCCGAAACGAAAGATTACAGAAGTGATTGAATTTTCATCTTTCACTGCT
This sequence comes from Magicicada septendecula, assembly GCA_034769895.1. Lineage (NCBI taxonomy): Eukaryota > Metazoa > Arthropoda > Insecta > Hemiptera > Cicadidae > Magicicada > Magicicada septendecula. The sequence goes on from CM068367.1 coordinate 159,078,533, forward strand.
GCTTGTCCATCCAAAGGTCATCTTTAATTTCTCGTTCCCTCAATATAGTCTGAATTTCTTCTATCCAGGTGATAGGTGGTCTTCATTTTTCCTTCTTCCTGGTGAGGTCCATTCGGTAACTCTCGTTTGCAATCTTTCCTGTGCTATTCTTTTCGTGTGTCCATACCAATGTACTTTTTTGTTTGGATAAAATCCTATGTAATATGACATAACATTTTTGTAACATAACACATACAGCGTTAAGAAGAAAATCATCAAATAGTATTCACACTAGGAGAATAGAGATTCGACTACATGAAAAAAATTGGGAAAGTAAAATATTCTTATGACGGTCTACATGACGTCGTATGGTACAGTGGAAAACAAAATACAAGACACCAATTAAGTCACTAATCACCAGCTTTAATTGTTACAATTAAACAGTTTGTAATCAACAAGACAGTCTCTTATAACAAATCAAATTAAAAAAAAAATGTTCACACGCAATAGAAAAATGACAACTGACATAAAACACAATTATACTACAATTGTCCCACGCAATAATTATAAAAACACATAACACTTCGCCACAATATTACGAACCGCACTAATATCCACTTGAACGCACAGAATAATATCGCCCGATAATAACTGAACTACGTTCGCTGCCGCCTTGTATTTATACCCCCGCTCACAGACCAGAACATTCCACAACTACGCATTATCTCTACACTACGACGTCATTAATTGCGTCCTTGACACAGCCAGCACGGCTGGCGGCGTCCAGAAAAGTCTCGCAACCGCATGCTGAAATCACGTACGCCACAACATTCAGCCGGATTGCAATCGATCGTTCGAGAAACACGTAGATTGTTCTGTGATATCGTAACAATATCTTAATTTAGCGTTTACCGATTTTACTGTGTAAGTTACCCAATAAATTACTGGGTAGTAAACGTTTTACGAATAAAACCTCTTAAGCAGACATCGCCACACTGATTACAAAGTTAACAACTCTCTTTAATGCCTCGCAGCCACTACTTCCTCAATAAACTAATCGCCTTATCGTAGCACCGGGTTCGTGCCGCAATTACTGTTATTACTACTGCAGTGAAGACACTACCGGCTTATTAAATTGTCAACCACAAATATTTCAGACACAAATATTGTTATTTAACTTACACAACAGTTATTGACTATGTACTTTAAATTAGTCTTATAAAAAACACATAAAAATAGCTGTAAAACATCGCTACCACCATATTTCTAATAACAAATTTCAGGAATTATACACAAAATTTGTCGGTAATCAATAAATATCGGTATGGAAAACCATACCGGTACATGATTTCCATGTTCTAAGATTTATATTTAAAATCATTTACGAGATGAAATATTTCCAGAAAAACTACGTCTTTCTTCAGCCTTAACCACAGTACTCTGGTCACTAACGTATACCACCTCACGTTATCGCACTCGACTTTCACTGATAATGGCAGCCGATGGCACTGCCGAAACGTCTGATTTGCAGAAAACATTGGACCACGGTCAAACAGCCCGAGAAGGAATTTTAACAACAAACTATTTCTTTGTTGCCGATAACGTAGTACACGTATAAAAAATTATCCACACTCCCCCTTCAACTATCATTTTCATTTATAGAAAATTACCCACTCACCCTTCAACTACCCTTATCATTTATAAATATTTCATCTACCTTTCTACATTGGATTATTATGACCTTATTTTCAGGATAGTTTGTTTATCAAAATTCAGTACTTTACTCTTGTTAAAACATATAATGTTGCAGGTAACTACCCCTTCCCCTTAAACGATCTCCACCAAAATCAACAGGCCCTGATTCCTTTACAACTCAGGCACATATGCAAAAAAAATTATTTAATTCTGTTTGAATTTGCGGCAGTTATCGTTCTCCATATAAAAATGCTACACACACACACACACACACACACACACACACACACACACACACACACACACACACACACACACACACACTTTTCGGAAAATGACTTTTCTTCATGTTTTGAGGATAGTACAATCAGAAGCAGCCCTAATCTCGTACACGATTTTTTCGCCATCACCGTACCTCCATTTCCTTATGTGACATGGAAGTAAAATATCGGTATGGAGAACCATACATGACTCCCATATTCTAAGATTTATAATCTGAAATATGCTTGCCTGCCAAGCACGATATATTTTCTAATATATACATAATTTACATTAAAATGAAAAAATTATAATTTTATTGCCTGGCAACAAAATTATTTTATTTTAACAATTACCATTGTTTGACAAAGTTTAAATGAATTTTCATGTACTTTACTCTTGTTAAAACGTAAAAGGTTGCAGGTAAACTACCCCTTCCCCTTAACCGATCTTCACCAAAATCAAAAGGCCCTGAGTCCTCTACAATTCAGTGACGTATGCAAAAAATTATTTGATTCTGTTTGAATATGCGGCAGTTACCGTTCGTCATAGAAAATACGCTTGATAAAAAAACGTTGCAGGTAAACTACCCCTTCCCCTTAACCGATCTTCACCAAAAACAAAAGGTCTTAAGTACTCTACAAATCACGGCTGTATGCAAAAAATTATTTGATTCTGTTTGAATTTGCGGCAGTTATCGTTTGCCATAGAAAAAAAATCTACAGACACACACACAGACACACACACAGACACACAGACAGACACACACACACAGACACTTTTCGGAAAACGACTTTTTTTCATGTTTTGAGTTTAGTAGAATCAGAATCTGCAATAATTTCGAACACGATTTTTTTTGCCATCACCATACTTCCATTTCTTAAGGAATATGGAAGTAAAAACGGCCGTTGATAATAAACTGTAAAAATTATATTGTAATGAAAATAATATTATTCAATAAGTGGCATCAAAATTTCCCCTTCAGTTAAACGAGACTCGACAGCGCTAATAGATATTACAATTTGTCATTTGCACTACAAAGGATAATTTTCTCATCAAAAGAAGGTTTAACGAAATGTAAAACGACAGAGTTACGGAATACCGGTTGACTTGCGGCGCAGCAACGAGACCGCTCTTACCTTCAATAGCGGTATTTACCGCTGTATAATGTTATAATTAATAGGGAAGAGGAAGCTTTATAAAACAAACAATCTTTGTCCTAAATTTTACAGTTTGATCACAAAGATGATCACTAAGCTTTGGCTTTTTATTTCCGTAATTTAGGATCTTATACGCCAAAATCGCCTTGGTAAAATTGGACTATTAATTGGATAACTTTATTAGATAATTGTCATCTGTTTCATATTCAAGCCTATAAAATAATAATTTGGTTAAGCTTTCCCGTCTGCTCTTTATTATTTTAAAAGTTTTGTGTGTAAATGGATATTTATTTTTTTTACTTCCATATTCCTTAAGGAATGGAAGTATGGTGATGGCAAAAAAAATCGTGTTCGAGATTATTGCAGATTCTGATTCTACTACACTCAAAACATGAAAAAAAGTCGTTTTCCGAAAAGTGTCTGTGTGTGTGTATGTGTGTCTGTGTGTGTGTCTGTAGATTTTTTTCTATGGCAAACGATAACTGCCGCAAATTCAAACAGAATCAAATAATTTTTTGCATACAGTCCTGATTTGTAGAGTACTCACAATCTATTGTTTTTGGTGAAGATCGGTTGAGGGAAAGGGGTAGTTTACCTGCAACGGTTTTTTTTTATCAAGGGAAATTTTTTTTTTGGCAAACGATAACAGCCGCAAATTCAAACAGAATTAAATAATGTTTCGTATACAGCCCTGAATTGTAGAGGTCTCAAGGACTTTCGATGATTTTGGTGAAGATCGGTTAAGGGGAAGGGGTAGTTTACCTGCAACCTTTTACGTTTTAACAAGAGTAAATTACTTGAAAATTTATTTAAACTTTTTCAAACAATGGTAATTGTTAAAAATAAAATAATTTTGTTGCCAGGCAATAAAATTAAAATTTTTTCATTTTAATGTAAATCATGTATAAGAGAAAATATATCGCGCTTGGCAGGCGATATTAAGATTTAAATATAAATCTTAGAATATGGAAGTCATGTATGGTTCTCCATACCGATATTTCGAATGTAAAATTATGCACTTAAAGTGCAATTAACATGATGATTTTATAGGAAAACCGATTTTATATTATTTGTATCATTTATAACAATTAGCAATCGCTATTACATTCTCTGATGTTTGTCTTCATTGCCTTGGAAATACACATTACTATATTTAATATTGTTTAAAAACTGACATCAAAATTGACAAAAAGCAGCCGCTTTAATAAGAATGACATATTTTTTTAGCACCTTGACGTTTGCAAGAATAACTAAAAGCTTCTAGATAAGTTTTTATCCTCTACATTTTATGAGGTCAGATCACCAACATATCTAATATTATGTAATGAACAATGTGAAGAAGAAACGACCGCAGTTACAAGATGAAATGGAGAAACTAAATTAGTTTACTTTAGGACAGTATCGAGAGGGTTGGAGCTGGTACTGTGTTTGCCTAAAGGGTAGCAGCGAAGCTGTGCTCAGCCCTTAAGGAGCCACTGCCACACTGATTACAAAGTTAACACCTCACTTTAAATCCCGCCAGCTATTGCCTCGTCAATAAACGAGCCCCTTTATCGGGGCACACGTTTCTTGCTATCTTTGCCACTATAACTACTGCAGTCACGATTTTCACGCTGCTTAATTCCTTGCTTATTATTATTATTAGTAGTATTATTTTAATTTTTAATTTTTTTTTTTAATAGGAAGCCTTTGTGACAATAAGTATTGAAAAGGGATTATTTTATAGAATGTGTAAAATCGCGACTAGGCGTTATATAAATTTTCTGTTATCAGAAATTGGAAACTAAAAGCACACCTGAATATATATAATTTTTTATGTGTGGGGGGGGAGTCAAATACGAATGGTATTAGAGTGATCTATTACAGAATCTCTACTAAATCACTATTTTTAAATCTGCTGTACTACATCAGTTACCTTATAATTTTATAAACATTTAATTTTTGGGGGGATATATTTAAAAGCATTAATATTAGCATATGGCTTTTTATTGTTATTTATAAGCTACACTGTTGAAGTACTGAAGTTCTCTTTATCGTGACAACTACCTTAAAAGACAAAGTGACAAAATCTTCTGTGGATGATTATTAACAAGTTAATTTTTTTTTTTTTTAAGTAGCCTACTAAATGTATGTTAATTAAATGTAAGGATTTTTAGAAGTTAAATTAAGTACTTGCTTTTTATAAATGCAGCGCAAAGAAGATATTTGTCTTTTAAACGTTCATTGATTAGGCGAAACCAACTTTTTTAAATCACTCTGTCTAATAGAAATAAAATAAAAATTATAATTTTTAAAATCAAAATTAAAAAAATAAAAAGTAACATATTACTTCCATATTCCTTAAGGAATGGAAGTATGGTGATGGCAAAAAAAATCGTGTTCGAGATTATTGCAGATTCTGATTCTACTACACTCAAAACATGAAAAAAAGTCGTTTTCCGAAAAGTGTCTGTGTGTGTGTCTGTGTGTCTGTCTGTCTGTCTATGTGTCTGTGTAGATTTTTTTTTCTATGGCAAACGATAACTGCCGCAAATTCAAACGGAATCAAATAATATTTTGCATACAGCCCTGGTTTGTAGAGTACTCACGGCCTATTGTTTTTGGTAAAGATCGGTTGAGGGGAAGGGGTAGTTTACCTGCAACCGTTTTTTTTATCAAGGGAAATTTTTTTTTGGCAAACGATAACAGCCGCAAATTCAAACAGAATCAAATAATGTTTCGCATACAGCCCTGAATTGTAGAGTTCTCAAGATCTATTGGTTTTGGTGAAGATCGGTTAAGGGGAAGGGGTAGTTTACCTGTAACGTTTTATGTTTTAACAAGGGTATTTCCTATGGCAAACGATAAGAGCCGCAAATTCAAACAGAATCAAAAGATTATTTGCATACAACCCTAAATTGTAGAGTTCTCAAGATCTATTGTTTTTGGTGAAGATCGGTTAAGGGAAAGGGGTAGTTTACCTACAACGTTTTCTTAACAAGGGTATTTTCTATGACAAACGATAACAGCCGCAAATTCAAACAGAATCAAATAATTGTCTGCATACAGCCCTGATTTGTAGAGTACTCAAGACCTATCGTTTTTGGTGAAGATCGGTTGAGGGGAAGGGGTAGTTTACCTGCAACGTTTTTTATCAAGCGTATTTTCTATGGCAAACGATAACAGCCGCAAATTCAAACAGAATCAAATAATGTTTTGCATACGTCAGTGAATTGTAGAGGACTCAAGGTCTTTAGATTTTGGTGAAGATCGGTTATGGGGAAGGGGTAGTTTACCTGCAACCTTTTACGTTTTAACAAGAGTAAAGTACTTGAAAATTTATTTAAACTTTTTGAAACAATGGTAATTGTTGAAAATAAAATAATTTTGTTGCCAGGTAACAAAAATAAAGTCATTTTGATTATAAAATATAAATATTTACAACAAGAAAAGAATTTTCAGTTTTCAAAATTTAAATATATTTTTATAAAACAATGGGTTCTTCATTGAGGTGAGGACCATGTCACTCACTCCATCTCAAGCCTCTCCCATTTTGCAGAAAAAGAGGACCCTGTCAAGGCTGATACTTTGACGACAGTGACAGGGCTTTCCACCAAATTCAGCAGAGTGACAGGTAGGCCCAACTCTGATTGGCTCCTCAGATTTCCCCAGCGTTAGTAGGTTCTATGAAAATATTTTATTTCAAAAATGATTTTAAATATAAATCTTAGATATGTTTCATAAATCTCATGTTTTATGTTTTAACATGGGTAATTTTTTATATGACGAACCGTAACTGCCGTAAATTCAAACAGAATCAAATAATTTTTTACATATGTGCCTGAGCTATAGAGAACTCAATGTCTGTTGATTTTGGTGAAGATCGGTTACGGGGAAAGGGCAGTTTACCAGAAACATTTTTTGTTGTAACATGAGTAAAGTACTTAATTTTGATAAAGTATCCTGATAAGATCTTAATAATCCACTGTAGAAACGTAGATGAAATATCTATAAATGAAGAGGCTAGTTGAACGGGCTGGGGGTAATTTTCTATAAATCAAAATTATAGTTGAAGGGGGAGGGGATAATTTTTTTTTATATGTGTACTACGTTATTGGCAACAAAGAAGTATTTTTTTGTTAAAATTCCTTCCCTGGCTGTTTGGCTGAAAATGATTTTAAATATAAATCTTAGAATATGGAAGTCATGTATGGTTCTCCATACCGATATTTTTTATAATGGAATACACCTATTTGAATTTTCATTTCCATTATATAAAATTTCAGGTCTTAAAATTGTTTTGGGATTTAAAATTTTCTTTCTGCGAATAACAATTTCCGTGTTTGTGTATGCAGTAAACAGCTGTTCAAAAACATTTTTTTTTAATATATCTACGTATTAACACTATATTTGTATTGTTTGTTTTTAACTACTGAGAATAACGTTTTAATGGTTGCTGATAATTCCTCGCATATTTATTTGTGTTAAGAATTTTAAAACATGTTTTTTTTAATTAAAAAATCTTAAGGAAATTAACAACTTTTTCTGTAAATTTCTTTTTATAAATTAATACCTTCTGTGGAGAAACTCTTTGTTTTCTTTACTGTGTAAATACTGTGCTAGTTTCTTTCCTTTCTTTTGTTTGTTATCGAAAACCTTTGTGTTTCAGTAACGAAAATCCCTTCCACGAAAATTATAGCCAACCTCAAAAAAAAAAAAAATATATATATATATATATATATAAATAAACAATTGCTACCATCGCCTCGGCTGAAAAATGTAAACAGAGAGAGAGTAAGAGAGAGAAAGAGAGAGAGAGAGAGAGAGAGAGAGATCGCTTTTGTTTTGTTTTAATACCTCATAATATTACGGGATATGGAATATGGACAGACTGAGGAATTAACCATTCTGAAAGTGAGAGAAGAAGCATAGCGCGATAATGAAGAGAGAAAGAGAGAAAAATACATAGACAGACTGATCGACAGATAAGTAACGTAGTCATTTGCCAGATAGAGTGCAAGGCTGAGTAAGTGATATATCAAGAGACGAACTTTCTCTTAACCAAAAAACTATTAACTTAACGTAAAGTATTCCACTTTGCAGAACTGTAATTGCAGACGTCACAGACTAAATTATTTACTCTCTTTGACATACAGGATATAGTGTTGATGAGAGTGGGTAGAGTTAGATAATTTCCGATTCAATCACTTTCACGGGAAATGAGAATCGAAGTCGTAAGAGATGAACGTATCCAGTCCGGTCCTGCCTGAATAAATCGCATCATATATAGTTATTCGAAACGAAATATGATGCGCTGTGCTTTGCTTTTACTAAATCTCGCCATCTCTCGATCATATCGAAGTTATAAATCTTCTGGAAACTTAATAAAGAAGATAAAAATTGTCTTTTTAAAGGTTCGTCATCTAGATCGTCGAAACTTATTAGTGAGTATGCAGCTACTGATGATTATTTTTTCTGATTATATTGGTGATATTTAATTATATATGTCTATATTTTAGTAATACTAAATTCAGGACCAGTTTTCCTAACACGTTTTATTGAAGACTGTTGTAACTTATTGCTGTTTATGCTCACGTTCTTTCTCTAGTCCAGTAGCACTTTGCGTTACCAAACGTGTAACTTCGTAAAAAGTCTCCGAAAATAAACCAGCAGGTACTTACCAGTAAGTGGTTTCTCCTTTCCTGTTAGCAAATATTTTGACAACCGTGGAAAAAGTACGTTTATAAGGGGAAAATAAAAATAAATAACAGTTTGTTATGAACAACCTTTACTATTTAAATATAAATTTTTACCATAGTTTTAGGGACGAAATTTGGAATTTTATTCTTATGTTTCTAATGAACTTTTCTCCGTGTAAACATATGGTAATAGGTTACCATAAATGTTTTATAACCAACTTTTTAAAGTAATTATTAAACATTTTCTAACCTTTTTCTTTTTTCCTAGCTTGTAACTGTTTATATAAACACATTGATGTCAGTAAAATCATTAAAAACCTTTACTTCTTAACTCAAAAAATTGTTAAAGCCTTTAGAAATAATGATGAAAAGTAACAATAAGCACATATACCTTTAAGGAATATGTGCATTATTCCTTAATTGTGCAGTATTTTAATTACTACAGCATTATAATAAAAATAACATTCGAAACTCATAAGTTATGTCAGAATACTACAGATGTTGAAGTATGTGTTACCTTTGTTATCAATAGGAAGATAAAATAATGTTTGCGGGAATTTTCGCTGGAATTTAGAAAGGGAACAGAATACTCGCTTCTAACATAATCAGTCTTCAAACTACGGAAAGGTTTTAATAGTTTCATATTATGGAGTTTCGTATGCTATATGTTTGCGAGGTGTCGAGAATGAGATAAGTATGATGTCACTGAATAACGATAAAATTAAAAAGGGACAGAATAAATTAAAAAAGAGTAGTGCTGGTGAAACTAGATAATTAAAGTTGTTTGTATAAAGTTGACAGAAGGATACAAGTTGATTATTGGAAGGAATAAAGTTGCTTATTGGACACATACACACACACCGTGCCGCGAAGATTTGCTCAACTTGTTGGTAGAGGCTATAATATGAAAGTAGGCAATGTGGAGACAGGAGAAGGTGGTAATACATTACAAAAGTCGTTGATGATTTTAAATTCAGAATGTGTAAAATGATAATGAAGATAACAGAAAGGTCATAAAAATGGAAGGCTGTTGCAAACAATTGGCTTCACAAATCTCTGGATTAGAGCTGACAACAAACAAGAAAAGAGAACTTAAAAGTTTTTAGTAGAGTTTAAATAATAATTAAGGATCTTCATGCAATGTCAAAATTCTTACTATCCTTAATTCACGAACTTCGAAGTAGAACGATTATAAAAGACACTCCGAAAACCGCAATTAAAGGTCGATAACGGTTAATTTCTAAGTCTAGTAGAAAGAACAGGTAGGCAAATATAGTGAGGGACACATCCGATTACAGACATAAAGATCAAGGTAAATTATATAGCACAAGAAATAAGGACACATGGGTTCCTAAAGAGTCAAATTAATGAGGAGCTTAGAACAAAATAAAGTAGTCAAACAGATAAAAGGGAGTAAACTCTTCACCACCGCTTTGCAACATGTTTGGCAACGACACGTGATGTACAAATTAAAAGCGAAGAGCAAAATGAAACACAACGCAAAAACTTCGTTGGTTCTTAATTTGTTGCAGTCAATTTGCCCAGTTGTTTGATATGTCACAGGCCACGTAGGTCAGTTGACCTGTGACCAGAATGTGTCACTGCATTTGTATGAGCTCGGGCGGCTCTTGTGTGTTTACCTTGATGGATACGTGTTTGAAAATCGTGACATTGACAGGCAGAAGCCTAGTGGGAGGGAAAAATTCAATTTGCAGAAATGAATACAGAAATTGAAAAACCCCCTGCAGAGTCCTGTAGCTGTTTTCATTACAACAGAGAATAATTAAGTCCTGTTATTTCCACAACATCCAAAAAGTGAATATACATTTTTTTATAATGTGCCATAATGTGCGACACAATGATACTTTACTTACTTATGTACCCCAGGTGGGACACATAACATTTCTTTGAGAACGGCTTGTCATGGATTCTTTCTCTTCCTTTGTTATTTTATATTATTTATATTGAACATTAAAGTAGAATATTACTCATAAAAATTTATTAACTATAACATGTTATACTCTATAAGCAAATATATGTGAAATATTCACTAACTATAAACATTTTTTTGTTTCGTTCACCTCAAGCTTAAAGTTGTGACAATAAAAATCTCCCATTATCTATGACTATATCCTTTAGAATGCGCCAGTCGCTTGTTCTTCAAATCCATCAGGCAGAGTACTATTATTCTGTTCTATTTCTATAAATAGGTATATGCCTTTCTCATTTATGTAATTATTAGTTTACATTCCCTTTTGTACTAGCTTTACACCACATATTCTTTACTTTTGAACATTTAAAATATTTAGTTTAGGCTATATAAAAAATTCTATAATTTTCTTGTATCAGATTTAACCAAGAATAATATAGCAATACCAAAACACAATACAGAGAACTGCATCCGATGTCTAGAAATGCACCTTTCTTCGTGACAAAATAACCGTTCCAAATAAAATGGAATGTCTCACAGCAGGGCACATTGCATTTAGTTTGTCAACTAAAACATAATTGACGTAAATGAGAATCTTTGAGTTATTCTAAATAAAGTTTGGAAACGTAAAAACTTATCCACAGATGTACGCACAAACTGATTAAAATATCTAACCACGTCTGTCTTCAAAACCCCCTGTGCAGGCCAATAATGGGGTTTAATACACATTTTCGTGTCTAATTTAATACTAATTCCGATAAAAACTCATAAACTTAATAGACTTACCGGCAAAATCTCATAACAACTCGTAATAGTAAATCCGAACAATTCAGTAAATGAACAAATTATCCGCTCATGTGGAGAAAGGATTACCTATACTATACGTTATATTCATGTCAATGTTCATAACGCGTGTAACGATACTCTTTATGCATCAGTTCGTATGTAGTAATCGGCTTATCGCTTTATGGACGGATCTTGTTTTTATCGGTCACTTGTCAACCCTTCAAAAGGATTAATGGTTTTTGGATACATGCTTTAACGTTGCCAACTCAAATGGCATTATTTTCTCATTTTCATGTTTCTATAATGTTGATTTCCTTTTCAAATACCATTTTTCTGTTTATACAAAGTAATTTCATTTTGTAACTATCATATTTTATTGTCTATCCTCATTGTCCAATTAATAATATAATAATAATAATAATAATAATAATAATAATAATAATAATAATAATAATAACAACAATAATAATAATAATAATAATAATAATAATTATTATTATTATTATTACTACTATTTTATTATTAGAGATGGTTTTTTTTTAGTGGGTGAGAGTCCCACACACTATAGGAAGGACGGCCTCCTCTGACGGTGCATAAAGGGTTTTTCCCGCTCTATAAAAAAAGAAAAATAATAATAATAATAATTATTATTATTAATTATAATAATAATTATATAATTATATTATATTATTATGAATATATTATTAATTTATTATATACAACATATAATAATTATTAATAATAATTTAAAAAAATAATAAATAAAAATAATAAAAATTATCAGGTTTAAGAATTTCTGCAGAAAAAAATTTTCTCACGAAAATTATAAATGCGCCAAAATTTCTGGTTACAGATATTGATCGAATAGAGAGGGTTCGAAAATTTAAGTATCTAGGGGAAATAATTCAAGAGAATGGTTTAGAAAAATCAGCTATAGAAGAGAGGATTCATAAGATGGAAAGGGCATGTGGTATAACTAAAGACATTTACAATAAAAAGTGCATATCTAAAAATGCGAAAATAAGGCAGTAGTACAGTACCGTAGTGAAGCCAGAATGCCGATATGCAAGTGAATGTCTAGCATTAAATTATAATTTAGACGAACTAGAAATACTGGAAAGACGAATTATTAGGAAAATATTAGACCCACGAAAACGTCAGAAGGTTGGAAGTTAAGAAGTAATGATGAAATATATCAAAGTATAGAATATATAACAAAAACAATGAGAAAAAGAAGACTATTATTTTTTGGCTATTTATGTACAATGGACGACAATAGGTTAACAAAGCAGATCTTCAAATATCTGTGGGGGAAGAAGTCAACATCAAGTTGAATTAAATAAGTCCAAAAGGATTTAGAAAAAAATAATATACACGCAGAAGAAGCAATTGAAAGAGAGGTTTTTCGGGCAAAAGTGTTAAAAATGGAAGGAGTCCAGGGTAGGAGAGAGAAAAATGCAGCTTCAAAGTGGACTAAAGACAGGAAGAAGAGACAAAGTGAAAAGATGAAAGAATATTGGAGAAAAAGAAAAGAAAAAAGAATTGAAATTGGTATAAGGTCCTTAGATAGCCGATAACAAAAAAAAAATAAGTAAATAAAAATTATAAACCAGATGTATCCGCAATGTGTTTCTAACAAACGATATGTAATAATTGTTAGAGCTTTAACCGATACTTTTAATCGTTTTTAACACTTCTTTTTAAAAATTTCTAAAATTTCAATATTCATATTTCACCAACATTTGTTCTCATTCATATTGGCATTTATAGTACCACTGTCACTTTTCTCCTGCTTTGATGTGTAGGATATCTTAATGCTACTGTCTACGTGCTTATAAGCCTATAAAGTGTTTATCTGTCTGTCGCACTAGTGACCGTTCGCACGTATCTGACATCGTGTTCCATTCACTTGCTCAAAAATAGCAATTCACTTGCTTTCTTGGTTTCTAATGTATTTGTGAACATTTAGTACGAGAAACTCAAAAATTCTAGATTAAATATTTATGTAACACCTGTTATATTTTGCTGCCTTCCTGATTATTTCACATTCCTAACCCATTATTTATTACTTACGTGTCACTTGCCATTTCGCTTGGATGAAAGAGAAAGCAAAAGAGTTTTCCACGCAACAAACGCTATAAATGTATTTTTATATATTCAAGTTTTGTCGTACGCAAACGCTAAGTTTTCTACCTTTTTTTAATAGGAAGTACTTGTTTCTAAATTTTTTTAACATTTAAGTTTACAAATTATGAAATTACTTAGTGTTTACAAAGGCACAGACATAGACAGTTTTAGTGTGGAATTGACTCAGTATACTTATTAGTTACTCCGCGGAAAGAAAGAGTAATTTTTAAGCTGAATTATACACTACGAAAAGTATGTTGTAAATGATAATCCTATGGCCTCGTATATTAATGAATTTCCTTCAAGTAACATGCATAACTTGTATTATTAGTAAAATGTAAATGCAAAAGATCATACTTCCGTAATAGGCTTGCTATGCTTCAAGCTACTGTATCTACATTACGGCATAGTCAAATTAAATCCAAATAGTAATATTATGACGGGGTATACAGGGTGACTCAAAATTGCACGGAAATCTGTCGATAGCTAATTCTATAGCTAAAAATAAGAAAAAAGTTCATATAAACATAGGTTGGTTATCGAGTTACGGCACGCGAAATATTACGCCATGGTTTCTGTTTCCACGGTATAATGAAGCCATACTGAAATTCTTGGGGTATAAAGTGAAGGGTAAATTTGGTGGGTTATGATTTTGTATCTTAAAAGTTGAATAAAAGAGGTCCAAGAACTCTTTGTCAGTTAGATTTTAAGAAAAACTGTGTAAAACACAACAAATTGTAGTCAAATAACACACTTTTTTAGATTTGGGATAAAGTAACTTCGTTAATATGCCAAAACAGGAAGAAATATTTCTAGCTAAATTTGTAGAGAATTTAATTTTGAGAAAATTGATGTGTAGGCTATAAACTCTGTTAAAAGTGAATGCAAATTTGAGAAAAACAAAACACACCAAAATGTGCCAGAAAAGTATTACAATTTTAAACAGAACAAATATATTCAAAAAAATGCTAAAAAATTATAAATTTAAAAAATAACGTATGAAACTTATTAAAAAATTTTTACATATTTTTTCATAGGTTGGAAATAACAGCTGATCAATAGTGAGTTCAGTGTGTAGTACTTGAAAATTCTTTTCGGCGGTATTTTTGCTGTTACCAATTTAGAAAATTATTCAATCCATCATACATAATGGGTGATACCACAAATTTGTATACATTTGGAAAGTTAACGGACATGTATATGGGAGGAACATAAACTGCGGATAATCAGTAATCACAGTTTTTAACACTTCTGTAAAAGAAATTGTTATCATCATTTTCATGTCGAGAAACCTTAGTAGCTGTTGCCGATTTTTGGACCCAGATTTGAATTTTCCCCTGTTGAATGACATTGCAATTTTGTCAGGCCCCTTGCTATCCATGGTATCTTCAACATCCATTTTCCAAAACTGTCGTCACCTTCACCTGCTTATTTCATCTTGGTGTAGCATATTACCATACCCTTGTTGGCCATCTCCAGTTCGTCAAAAAGAATCCCCGTACCAATTTAATCATTTTATCTGGATCACGTCAGTCGGATAACAATTCTCCTCGTATTTCTTTATTCTTGATTCTACGCATTCTAATCAGTCCGAAGCACCGCATCTAGTAATAGTACTACATATACAAGCTTTAAGTTTTTAATTAAAATCTAATTAAATTTTATTTATAAAAGTAAACTTTTAATTTATTAAAATAAATTTATTTTCTCGCTCATTTCTTACTGGAATTGTAATTATCTTCTGCCAATGCTTTGTGAAGTCTATTGCATAAACATTGTTCAATCTGGATACGAAAAGGGTGATGAAATATGACAATTGTGCTGTAATTGCATTCTCTACGGCAGTTAGGAATGTACCTAGTAATGTCTGTTACATTTTTCACAAACTTGAACAACAGCACAAAACAAATAGTTTGATTTAACAAAACAGGTAATAATTTACTAAGTAAAATTATCAAAATAAAAAATATTTTGAACAAATAGATCTACACTGATGTATCTTAAATATTTACTTTAAGCGAAACTGCCTTATATTTCTTCGTTAATCTAAATTATACATATTCTAACAATCGTTTCCTAAGCAAATGTAAAGAAATATCCTTGCGTACAATAGAGGCATATACATGAGTTATAGTTTTCGGTATATTGTGCTATACTTAACAATCACTTCAAAATGTAGACACTTTAGATAAGCTTGACCGTAGGGTGGTATATGAGCTTAGTTATCTTAAAATAGAGAAACGTGTTAAAATACCGAAACACTAAAATACGCTTATCTCACTACCTTAAGTGTATTCTATAATACGGTTTTCAGTTACAAGTTAAATTACGTCCCATAATAATTTACATAACATTATCGAACATGTGTATCAATTAGAAACTTCCAAGTTAATCTTAATACATTTTCATACTCTGCAGTCCTAAAATAATATTTGATGAACAAGTTTTGTGAATAACTGTAACAAGTTAATCTACTGTTAAGCTGTTTTCAGCATATAAACTTTAAAAGCAAATTTGTATAAAGACGTTGACAAGTATTAACTAGCGAGATTCCTGAGCTGTAGAACAATTTTACTATTTAAACGAAGTACATTTATTGTTAGGTAAATTTCATTAGTAAATAATTTTACCGCATTAGAAAAATTACTAAAATCTCGATTATTATTTAATTTTTTGTAGTAAAATAGCAATTGTAGAGCAGACAAAAAACGCTAAAAGTATAAACTACTTCATCGTTAATTTTTTTTAGTTTAACTTATAACAATAATTCCTAGACAGCAAAATTTAATTGTGTTAATGAAAATATTAATTATTTAATAATAATACTTATTATTATTAAATAATTAAATTTTAATTAACACAATAATTATTTTAAATATATATATAATTATAGTTATAATATATTATTAAATAATAATCATTATTGTTCTAATTATTATAATATTATTATTTAATTAAAATATAAAAATTTCATTATTTAATTTTGACCTAGCTTTTAAATTTATATACGTTTCTATAGATATCTATAGGCCTATATCTAATATTGTTCACAAATACAAATATTTGAGCCAGCAGATGAATGTGGCAAGAAAGAATCTTTTTTAATAACCTCTGATGTTAAAAATCCAACGTCCGACTTTACACCCAGTCGCATTTCTCTCTAATGTTGACACCAATTCAACCACTTTGCAGAGTCTAAGTAAAATAATCATCCTAGTACTAAAAATAAAATATTGTTTTTTCTTCCTTTTGAAAATAAAACCATAAATCTTTTCACTTTCTTCTTGAATAACATTAATGAGATTTTGTAGTTGGTGAGATATTAAAAGAAACCAAATCCTTCTTACATCACTCCATTTGTTTAAAATTAGAAACAAAGTTAACAAAACTTTTCATATTATTGTACTTATATGTCATATTTTTCGACTTAAATTGAACATAACTTGCCTTTTAAAAATCGACCAATTTTACATTTAAAAACGACTACTTGTTAATAAAATGAATTATAGTAGTTGTAGAAATTTCAGACCCGTAGATTAATAAAATTTGTAGGGGCAAATTACATCCAGATGTTTAAAAGTTACCAAATCTCTGCCGCTGTCGCACCCTACTCACAAGAGGTCTCTGTCATCTCATTATCCTGGTTGTAGTTGTAGATCTCTGCCGTCTATCTTAGTCTGCTCTCAATAGGTTTATGTCGTTTCATCGTCCTCTTTGCAAACGTTTCTTTTATCTTTTTCACCTCGTCATAGATGTCCTCATTCCACGACTCGTGGGTCTGCTTCTATGTCTACGTCGATTGGAACGCAATATATAACAACTTTTTAGACCAACGATCAACGTCATGCATTCCTCGAGGGGATACCGTATGAGACGCTTCATGTTTGTGGTGTCTAATATTTTTCCGTCTACAGGTATTTGCTCCCAGATGTCTTTACTTTTCATCCATCAGAGTCTGGATACGCCACACAATCATCTCAAGAGGCTCGCTTTTCACTGCTGGAGCCTTCGGGAGTTTTCTCAACTTTCAAAACGGTAGTTGTTTATGCTTTCCAATAATGTTTACTTCTGTGGATTATTTTCCCTCTCTAAAGCGACCTCAGCAATAGCTGATCTCAGCTGTTCTGCGACCATCATCTCCTGTTTTATTTTATTCATTCCTTGTACCATTTATAGTTAATACCAGTCATAATACTTACAATACTACTATTTAAATACAATTAAGCATAAACTATTAATTAATTCATTTGCAACTATTATCATGACTTAGAAACACCTAATTCTTACTTTAGCATCATGCTTTAACTATTCTGACTTTAGGCTAAGAGGAGTTATTTACTAAGACATGCACATGCGCTAGGTGGACACGGAATCATTAGAACGAATCTCTCTAAGAAAAAATAACTGTTCGTACGCACCGGATACGATATTAGACATCTAACAGTGACATAATATTGACCAAAGCTTATAGGTTTATAGGCTGAAGATCCTATCAGACAAGAAAGACATAATGGAAAAATTGCAATCCATTCGTCGTGAAATTAGAAATTAGACCTAGGGATTCATACTCCTCGATTTCAGTGAACGTCAACCGTTAACATCGCAGAAGAGTAATAATCAGATAATAATTTGTAAACGTTGACACTGGAACACGTACCACAATTTGTTACTTTATTTTTCAATAACAGAACAATTGTTTTGATGTTTTTGACGGTTATATTGGTAATATTTTATGTTTATATTTATTTATTTTAATAAATTTTTAGTTTTAAATAGATCACCTTGTTTGTTTTTACTTAAGTTTGTCCTTCAATTAGTAAATTATTGTTATTGTGTTTATAAGTATTAAGATTTATCGAAATATTCATTTTTCGGCTTGTTTGTATGGTTTCAATTTATATATATTTTTTGTGGGTGTGTGTATATGTGTACGCGTGTAATTTAACAGTTACATCATCATCCATATTAAAAGAAACCTGACAAACAAATAATTTAATTCTATTTTTAATATCATAGGTTATTTGTTTTTAAACGCTATGACTTTAGTATTTGTTGGGGAAATTCGAAATTTTAAAGTTACTGAAAATTTGTTTATGTCTAAAGAACACAATCCATTAAAATCAAACAATTGTGATGATCGATTCCGGTTAACTCATGTAACTACCCGCAAGTAAAAATAACAAGAACGGTTGAGAACAGAACGTCAGACCTGAATAATCATCGACTTGTTGTTCCGATTTGGCAGGTTATTAGAACATGTTCATCGTTTTATTTTAAGTAAATTATCAGCATCCCTCGCCACTGCGTCAATCCAGCGTGTCTCGGGTCTTCCGACAGGCCTTCTACCCTCGATCTGACTAAACAGTACCTTCCAGGGTATTCGGTTGTCTTCCATCCTAATGATGTGTCCTGCCCATTGCAATCTATGCAGCCGGATGGTGGTGGCCAGATCATTGTCTTTATACAGCTTGTATAGCTCCTCATTGTGACGCATTCTCCGTATGCCGTTTACTTGGATTGGTCCATATTTCTCCTCAAAATTCTCCTTTCAAAAGTATTGACTATATTAGCGGCTTGTTTGTTCAGAGTCCAAGTCTCGCTGCCATATATTATCACCGGTCTAATCATAACTTTATATAATGTGACCTTGGACTGATGGTGGATATTCCTTGTCTTGAATTTACTGTCAACGAAGAATATGTTCTATTTGCGGCCTGTATCCTTTTCCTTATTTCATTTATTTCTTCATTGTTTTCTGCCATCCAACATCCCAAATATTTAAACTGATTAACTATTTCCATTTTTAGTGGTTCAATTTCAAATTGTTTAGGTTCCCTGGTTTTCTTCCGAGTGGTGACCATAAGCTTTGTTTTATCTGTATTAACCTGTAATCCTATCTTTTCTGCTTCACCATTGAGTTCCTGGAAGGTATATTTTGCTCTTCCTTGGGATCTTACCATAATATTGATATCATCTGCATAACCTACGATCTGGACCATTTTATGTTCTAATGTTGCAATCCTATCAATTGACAATGTCCTGATCACATATTCAAGTGCTAAGTCGAACAGTGTTGGTGCCAGCCCATCGCCCTGTTTTAACCCTCTCGTGAACATGTCGGATTTGAATAGTCCGACATATTGGAACCAACGGGAATGTGGGTAATCACGTCCCCCATTTTTATGCTCAACTACTCTTTGTTTTGGTCTGGATATGGTTACATGATTAAACAAAATCGATCACGATAATCAATGGACTGAGTGGTTTAGAATGATTATTGTTATTAATTAAAGTAACAACACGTAAAATTATTATAAATAAGTAATTTGAACTTTTACAAAAATATTTTTAAGTTTAAGAAAATATTCCGTAATAATATATATTAAAATAATAATTAATATTAGTATTATAGAGTTAAACGCGAAAAGCGCAGAAGAGCTGCTGAAGTCCCAGCGCATCAAAATTGGCTGGGTGAAGTGTTCCACGCAGAGTGAATGTTATACGCTGTTACATGTGCTTTGGCTACGGTCATCGGCAGACTAACTGCAAGGGACCTGACAGAAGGCAGGTGGGGCTGTGTATACAGTGCGGAGAACCAGGGCACAAGAAGACCGACTGTAGAAACCGGCCAAAGTGCTTCCTGTGTACTGAGAGGAATATAGTTTCAGAGCAGACCGGTCATATCCCAGGGACAGAACTTGTCTGGTGTTCAAGAAAGCACTGGATGAAGCAAAAAAGAACCAAGGGATATGAAGTTCCTTCAGGGCAATCTACACAGAAGCAGAGTAACGGATGACCTTCTTGTTAAGACTCGGCAGGACACCAAAGCTGATTTCATGTTCATTAGTGAACAGTACAAAAATAGAGATATACCAGGATGGTATTCCGATATACTAGGTACTGCGGCAATCTGGATACCAGACATGGGGAGAGTCTTAGTAGGGAGCCAGGTTTCTTGTAGAGGATTTGTTTGGGTTAAACGTGGAGGGGTTACTTATGTGAGCTGCTACTTCACCCCAAACGAGGGTATACAAGAATTAAAAAAAAAAAACTGGACAGACTGGAGGACATTCTGCAGGAGTGGGAAGGAAACTTCATTATTGCTGCAGATTTCAACGCCAGGGCGATGGAGTGGGATATGCCAAACACGGGCTCAAGAGGAAAACGAGTGCTTGAGATGGCTGCACGATTATCACTTAGCGTGATCAATGTCGGGGAAGTGTCGGCATTTAGAAGTACATACTTCCCTCCGTACATAGTCTTTAGTCTCCGTGATGGTCTTGGAGGAGACGTAAATGGAATGTTGGAAAACTCGACGTAGAGACCCTTGTATCAGAAATAGAGAGGGGAGAGGTTACGTGGTGGAGAGGTCCAGCACCGCAGAGCGTGTAGTTGAGACAAAAATGAAGCTGATACGTCAGACCTGTGACGTTTCGATGCCTCGGAAAAGAAAGTCATCGGGGAGAAGAAAAGAGGTATACTGGTGGGCTGAGGAGATCTCTGCTCTGAGGAGGAGATGTCTTTCTCTCAGGCGAATTGTTACCAGAAGGAGGAAAAGGAATGGCGACAGTGCAGAACAAGAAACAGCACCTTAAGAACTGCAAGACAAGACCTTAAGAAGGCTATGATCAGTAGCAAACGACGAAAGTAGGAGGAACTAAAGGCTGATGTAAATAATGACCCCTGGGGGCTGGGTTACAGGGTCGCCATGCGCAAGCTTGGGGCGCAGCCGACTAGCCCAATCATGGATGCACCGCTTATGGAAGACATCGTGGATGCACTCTTTCCGACCCACTCAGTAAATGTCCGTGAGCCACGCCACATAGCAGAAGACGAAGTCCCGCTGTTCAGCGATGAAGAACTGAAGGAGGCCGTAGGCCTGATGAAGAGTGCCAAAGCCCCAGGACCGGACGGTATTCCGCCAGAAGTTCTGAAGGTGATTGCTAGTTCATGCCCTCGAATACTCCTTAATATGTACAACAGCTCCCTCATTGAGGGATACTTCCCCAAGCGCAGGAAAGTGCAGAGGCTGGTGCTTGTCAGCAAAGGTAAGGGTGACCCAGGCATGCCTTCAGCGTACAGACCTTTGTGCATGCTGGATACTGCTGGAAAGTGTCTGGTAAGGTTACTAAAGCCACGTCTGTTAGCAACCATTCAAAGCGCGGGAGACCTGTCAAACAGAAAGTACGGCTTTCGGAAAGGCCGATCAACTCTTGAAGCAGTGGAGGAGGTAGTAAGAACTTTCCACGTGGCCCAACAGGGGAATCATTACTCAATAAGTATAGTCCTGTTGGCGACGTTCGATATTAAGAACTCTTTCAATTCTGCAAGCTGGAACGACATGCTTAGGGCTCTGGAACATTTCTTCCGGATCCCACAATATCTCCTGCGGATAATAGAGTGCTATCTGGGTGACAGAAAAATTATCTATGATACGACAGACGAACCTCGTAGGAAGAAGATCACCGCCGGGGCTGTCCAGGGTTCAATTGTGGGCCCTGACCTTTGGAACGTATCCTACAACGGAATTTTACGGTTGGAGACGCCGCCTGAGATTTTCTTGGTAGGTTACGCAGATGATATCCCGGCTGTGATTGTGAAACGTCGAGGATCCACAAAGAAGCTTGAATCAGGTAATGAGGCGAGCGGGCTCCTGGCTTGAAGAACACGGCCTGGATCTAGCCACCAATAAGACCAAAAAAGTACTACTCGCCCGGCGACGGTTTCTCACTATGATACCGCTGCAAGTGGGAGCTGAGACAAAGAAGGCTTTGAAATACCTAGGGGTGAGACTAGACGCAAAGCTCTCCTATTGGGGTCAAATAAAGTATGCAGCTGATAAGGCGGCTAACGTTACAACGAAGCTCAGCAGACTTATGGCCAACGTAGGAGGTCCCACTGCAAGCAAGAGGCAATTGTTGATGGCGGTCACAGATTCCATCCTTTTCTACGGTTGGGAAATCTGGGCCGATGCACTAAAGATGGAAAAGTACAGAAAACGTATGGCACCGGTGCAGAGAAGAGGAGCCCTCAAAGTACCATCCACTTACCGGACAGTGCCAGAGCCAGTAGTCCTGGTGGTAGCGGGAGTAATTGGCTCTAGAGCGGAAGTATTTCTTCAAAAAAAGGAGGAAATTGGAAGAGATGCCGCAAAGCATGAAACCAGGGAACTCACTCTCCGGCACTAGCAAGATCGTTTTGATAGAGAGGAGAGAGGAAGATGGCTCATACCAAACTTGAAGGTATGGATCGACCGCCAACACTGTGAGGTCAACTACCATCTGACCCAGTTGTTCAGTGGGCACGGCAATTTTGATGCCTACCTCCCATAGAATGGGAAAAGTGCAAAGCCCAGCATGCCGATACGGAGACTCTCCCCATGATGATGCATCGCACACGTTTTTCAAGTGCGGCAGATCAGAAAGTCAGAGGATGGCACTGGAAATGGAGTTCGGGGAGTTCACACCCAAGAGCGTAGTTGCACTTATGCTTCGTGGTAAGGTGGAATGGGACCGCATCAATGCATTTGTTCAGTGGGTCCTACTAGAAAAAAAAGACAGGCCCAACTTGCACCCAACGGGCAGTAGAAGAGAGGAACATCTAGAAGGAGCCCGATAAGGGCGCAATAGGCTCCATCCTGAAGTAATGCGCTAAGTGGTTCCAGGATGGTTATGAATGCGTGAATTAGAGGTGGTTTTTTTAGTGGGTGAGAGTCCCACACACCAGAGGAAGCACAAGCCTCCTCTGACGGTGCATAAAGCATTTTTCCCTCTTAAAAAAAAAAAAAATATATATATATATAACATAATAGTTATATACAGTGTACCTTGTATATTTCAAATTATGTAAGGGTCAATTTATTACACTGAAGATAATTGTAGAAGCTCTTTTAGTACTAAATTACCTCGATGCTTTTAACTTAAGTAATATGTGATATTTACAAATACTTATAATTTAACAAAATTTAGTTGATTGAATGAAATTATATATTACAACAAATGGTCGCGTTACTATTAAATTCAAGGAAATTTGATTGTAGTATTCACAAGAAACCGTGCTATTATTTTAGTTATTCAAATAGTAAACCAAAGACCGAATGTTTGGGTGTTTTGTTTTAAACTCGGAGACTGGGAATGTCACTTAGCCGGTGCAAAGTGGCTGATATTGTGTGAGTAGAGGCAAAAAAGCAAGTGGGCATACTGAAAAGGGAGATTCACCCCAAGTCATTTCGTCACACACAAAAGTTGACATTATTCAAATGAATAGAAATTCATTTTTCTTGCCTTCTTCGCTACTAATGTCTTGTATTTGTTTTACGAAATAAACTCTAAGTATTGAATACTAAAGAGTATTTAAAAATAATAAGCTTAGAAACAGAATATCTGATAAGGCTTATAGCAAAGAGTTTAAAACAAGGAAGAATTAATTTAATCTTAATAGATAATTGCAACTGGTATGAGATTGAAGTTCAATCTGAAAGACAGTGGGAAGTGTACACAAAGTTACATGTCAGTTGGTAAATAAACACAATTTTATTAAAGTGTAGTAAAGTAACAGAGTATACTGGTAAGTTAATTTTAGTAAAGTTAAAGGAAACACATTATTCACGAAGAAAATAGTTGAAAACAAAACGTAGAATAGAAGAAAGTGAGTACTCAATTAACAAAAAGTATATAAATTATGTAATTTACGCTGACGTGACGAAAGGTAGAAAGGAGTAAGGATTATTGTAGGGAGTGTTTGTATCATTTGTAGAGCTGTCATTACTCGATGTTATCAAATCCCCACAGTTTGTTATTACTATCTACTGTGACATAGAAATGTTAAAATCGTGTAGCCACTACAACAGTACAATTTAGAATTAAGAAGAGGAACTTAATCTATATATTATATAAAACTCAAAGTCTGAGGATTTATGGGTAGGCCTAGTACTTAATATATTTCATTACTTATTCATTGCATCATCAGAAATACGTATTAACATAAATTTTATAATCGTTTAAGACAATTACAAAATATATAGACGTATCTGTATACAAAATTACAAAATATATCGATACAGTCACATATTAAAAATATTAAAAACTGCAGGAACGGATAAAGGTACAGTTCAGATGCCGCTAAATATCATTTGTTATTTACTTGTTACTATGGTAATTAATTCTGGTCTCCATGGTGTTGTTGACATCCTTATACGCGTCAAAGAAAAGGCATAATTAAAAGGGCCTAAATCGTGCGAACGGGACAAAATATCAAATTCCAAGTTAGACAGTATTTTTCGCCTCGTGCCAAAGGTTACCTGTGCAAAATTTGGTGGCAATCGGTGTAACGGTGTGGATTTGTATTCAGTAGGCCTACTACTAAAGATGTCAACAACACCATGGAGACCAGAATTAATTACCATAGTAACAAGTAAATAAACAAAAGCTATTTAGCGGCATGGAACTGTACATTTATCCATTCCTGCAGTACATTTTCGATGTTTTATGTAATATGGGATTGTGTCGATATATTACGATGTGGAAAAGAAGGAGTGTACTAATTGTAAAATGTCCTATCACTTAATACAAAGCGAAAATACGTATTATTTTCATTTGTGAGGTTAGGTGACAACGGTTTTTGGTGTTTAGTTTACTAATGAAATAAATAAAAGCTTATGGTTGAGGAAAACATAACGATTCATGTGTTATACAATGCTTCTGACACAGTAATACTTAAAAATAATAAATTTAGCGTTTTTAATTTAACAGGTACTTTATAAATATCTCCAAAGGCTTTATAAACGGGTACTTTTAAATTTCCAAATGCTATTGCACTAACATAATAATTGAGTACAAGTTAAAATAGAACAAATGTTGAAAACAACTTTGGAGAAAATTTGACTAATGAGTATAACATTGTTATACGAGCTGACAGAACGCCATATAGACATAGATAATAAAAGTTGTATTCAAATACTTATTAAAAGTCAAATATTCTCGTCCGAAGCCGCGGGTAACAGCTAGTGTACACATAAAGGTTGGAGGAGAAAATGAAGATCGTAAAGAAAGAAGGTGAGGCCCCCGATAATGTAAAAAACAAATTCAAGAACATTACAGACTAATGAACAGCTGAGCATTATCAACTGAATAGAGAAAAAGAAGAGTAAACTGATAACAAATATTTTTCTCGTATGAACAAAGAATGTATGCTAAAAAACAAACATAAAAAGGAAATGAAAACAAAAACTACTCTGATTATTTATTTGCTAGTCTCTATTAGTCCTTCTGTATGATTATTCACAGTCCTGTGATATGGAATATTCTATTGTTTTCTCTGACTTTGTGTGTGTATTTGTGTTCGCGTATGCGTAGAAAAGTGTTTAAATTTTATGGATACGTGTTGCAGAAGATTGACAGTGACAGCCAGACGCCGAGCCAGCGTAAAAATTTCAATTTGCGGAAATGAATTTAAAAATTGAAACCGCCATGTTTGCGTTTTCTCTTGGCGTGGATTCCATCACAGCAGTGTTGCAATTACTTTGTTAATGTCGACAATACGTACATTATTGTTCCAGTACCTATAGCCTACACGATGAACTATTACAGTAATATTTTATTTGTGAATTTAAATCAGGTAGTTTATGGATTACCTGACACTTTATTCGAAAATTGCATGTCAGACGATGTCTGAATTAAACGTTCATCTTGACAAAGTTCAGAATTATAGTAATAACTTAATATTATTTACTTACAGTCAAAAATAATAGCGATCTATATGCGTACTTTTATCAATTATTTTAATTGAAACATGCACTGTAGCTATAAATTCTACTATCTGCAAAGTGTAAATGCGAACCACGTGAATTCCACAAACAATTATTTGGCAAATGAGTTTAAAATAAATTTGTGACGTCGAGCATGGCAACGAGTACAATGACCTCGACCAGGACTAGTACCCGTCATCATTGTCGCATTCTAGCTGGACAATGAAAATGTAAATATAACACAGAAACCCTAAACAAGCCTGTTAGAGTCCGATACAGTAGAGCTGCTTCGTTTAGGATGGACAATGTTCTGTTTGTCGCTAACTATTCATTTCCGAGTCTCAGTTGTAGGTTAACTTTTACTATATAAATTTGTAACTGAGTTCGGCAAGAGAAGTACAGTCTTCAGTTATAAGTTTTACCGTAAATGCTTGGCAAATGTTTAGATGTAGATCGTTCTTGTCTCAGTAGGAGGTAAGAAGGCGTCAGGTTCGTGTGCCCAATTCGTAGTTGGTGATGCTTGTTCGCGAAAATTGATCACCATTTGACATACAATTACGGACGCTCTGCTTCACGTATAAAAGCTTGCTGTGCCGTCAATTCCACAACACGTAATCTCCTACGGCCACATAAAATACCCCAAAATTGAACCTCGCACGATGGCCGTAACTGACTAACGCTGCCGACTGGCCTCTTTTTTCACAGGCTTTAGCATCACTTATTTCCCCACTTCTCGCCCCACCAACCACCCCCACACAAACCGACGACTACAATGACTTCCTAACTACATGGATACAGACTCCCAACTCAGGCTCCCTCCACCTGACCTTGCACTGATACGTCGGAAACGCTGGATACGTCGCCTCTTAAACAGAGATCGGTGGAACGAGCATCTCTGCTCGGAGTACAGAAGACTTTCAAATGCTGTCAAGATCGCCATCAAAGACTTTCGATCTTCCCGCATTGAGAGCCTATGTACTTCAGTACAGGATTCCTTTCGCTCCGATGCAACCCGATTCTGGAAGCAAGTCAAACGACTTCATAACCCGCCCAAAGCCGATACCCCTCTCCTGTCAAACGACCGCATTCTTGTCAGCGATGAGGAGAAGGCTGCTGCCTTTCGGGACTCCCTCCAGTCCATCCATAGCCACCCCGTCAGCCCCGACTTTGACGCCATCGCTGAACACTCGATAGACACTTTCTTGACTACCCACGCTGACCTCTTCACCCCTTAATACGTCCTGAACGCAGACCACGACCATCCGCTGGAGCGGCCATGACCCAGACGACATCAAAGACAGACTCACTAAATGTAGAAATACTGCCCCCGGACCCGATGCAATACCAAACCGCATTTTGAAAGCACTCCCTGACACTACCATCGAAGCCCTGGCGCATCTATATACCGCAAGTCTCCTCCTCGGCTACGTCCCGCGGGCTTGCAAGCATGCCCATGTCCTCATGTTCCCCAAACCACTCAAAAACGCCAGCCTCCCGTCGAACTATCGCCCGATTTCTCTTACCCCTGCAATCTCCAGGCTTTCTAGAAAATCCTCGTCGCCAGGATACATCCCCATCTGCAAACTCATAGCGTCCTCCCCAGTACCCAGGGCGGATTCCACCCTGGCTACAACATATATGACCAACTTGTTCGGGTTATCAGCGCCATCCAGGACAACTCGGCCCGAAAACGCCCGACCATCTTAGCCCTACTCGACATCCGCAAAGCCTTCGACTCTGTCTGGCACAACGGCCTCCGTTTCAAGATCCTCGGATGTCACATTCCCCCAACCACCATCAAATGGCTCTCCCAGTTCCTGGATGGACGCACTGCACAAGTCCGAGTCCGCCAGCATCTCTCGGTACCCTTCCACCTCATTGCCGTTGTCCCCCAAGGCTCCGCCATTAGCCCGTTACGGTATATCATTTTTACTAAAGATACCCCCCCCCCGAACTCTACCCTACCCATCAGGCCTAGCCCAGTACGCAGACGATACTGCCTACTGGGTTTCAGCAGGCGCACACTGGCAAGTCACAGCCAAATTACAACAAATCCTCGAGCCTTTCTTCGCCTACTGTAACACTTGGCGAATCAATGTAAACGCGGACAAAACCCAACTTTGTGTTTTCAACTTCACTGGACGCAACATGACGCATTTCTATAATACACCAGTCCGCGTAGGCCCATCATCAGTACGCCCGAAGCGTGATTGCCAGTATCTAGGCGTCACGCTTGACTCCAAACTTACCTGGCGACCACATATCAAAAGACCAACGACCATCGCCCGCACCCGCCTCCGTAATCTCAGAATCCTCAGCCGACTAAACCACTGCTCCAGCGACTTACTAGGACGCACCTACACTACCTGCATTCGACCCATCATCACGTATGCCCACCCAGTTCTCCTTACCGCCTCCCCTGCCTACCTAGGTCTCCACCGAGTCACAGAACGACGAGCCCTGAGACTCACATACCGCCGACCACGCCTCACGAAGACCTCAAACGCCGCCCTGTATGCGCTAAACACCCGCTTCCCTGACCTAGACTCTTTTCTAGTTAAGTTAAACTGGAAATATTCCCGCACAGCCTCCCGCCGCACTTCCATTCAATCAATAGTCCCTTCAATTAACAGAAATATCCGCAACACAAGCAGACCTTCCTACCTAATAAATCGCCTCCTTACAATAGCCAATGGCCCTCCCCCTCGACTCCCCTGCCACCGGCGTCAAAGACACGGACAAAATTAACCACGCTTACAAATCCCCGCCCATGCATCATTTCTCCCCAGTGGTAGTGACCAGACACACTCATGCAGCCTTAATACTCAACACACTGCTAAATTCCCCCACACTCTAAACCTCTAAGCCCTATCTTCGCTTCACTACATGAAAACAAACATTCTAGTTCCTCACACTTACGTTCTCGCATGTAATCCCCAAATCTGTTCCTTCCGCCTCCCTTGACGGCACCCTGTCACCACCTAACAGCTTTGGCGACCTGCGTCACACGACCCTGTCTTGGCCGCCCCCCCAACAGATCATCGAAAAAGAAATAAACAAAACAAAATGAATGAATAAAGATACCACCAAACAACTATAATGGCCACATCCATCTACCTCTCCCGCTCGCATATGGCTACCCACTACACTTGCACACAATATAACTCGCAAGCAATTTTCTCCCGACTTCGTGCCTCCACCTTCTCAACGGCCCGGTCAGCTGGTGTACGTCTCCCCTAAAATCCTATACTCACACGGCTGAAGGCAGCTTGTCTCCAAAACAGCCCGAGTCCGACCATATAGGTCGGTCTCAAACAACGAAAAAAAAATTCCACATCTGCGATGCACAAAAATAATGGTGGCTGTAGTAGCTAGCTTTGCAGTGTCAGGTCGTGTGGCTGTTGCATCGCCTTGTGGACTGTCTCGTTGCAGCGTCAGCTTCTTCATTATCTTTAATACGCACATAACCCGGACATCAAACAGATGTGAAACATGAACCAAAGTTGTTTAACGCATGGCATAGTTTCATTATCTGTTGCAATAGCGGATCGGATCCACTGTGCCCTGATTGTTCACTTTACTCTTGTTGTTATCGTTACTACTGCTACTACTACTACTGCTACTACAATACTACTACTACTACTACTACTACTACTACTACTACTACTACTACAATACTACTACTACTACTACTACTACTACTACTACTACTACTACTACTACTACTACTACTACTACTACTACTTTACTTTATAGTGAGGAGGTTACGGGAAATACAGAAGACAGAAGTTAGCACTTGCTCCTACCGTACGGTTTCTGAGTCCTTACCTTCGAAAGCGCTAAAACACTAAAGGCAATATACATTGGAATTATATGAATATTGATGCTGGTACGGATATCACATTTAGGATATCACAAATCTGTTAAATGTTCTAACAATCTTAAATATTTGAAACCAAATAGCAGCTTTTGCAAGTAACAGTTTCATTTGGTGATAACTGGATCTAAATCGTTACATTCACTGCAAATATATCAGGGGAAAGTAACACGCTCAAACCTACTCTGTTGGGTCGTTGTTAGTAAAGTAATATTGAATAAGCACTTAATAGCGAGAGAGAATGTTTATCATTTTCATATACTTAAGACATATATAAAGCCTACTTACACTGGAGATGCCTGCCCGAGGCAGTTTTCCTTTCACGCCTGTAGTGTTGTCACTGAAAGGGTCAAAGACGTTTAGAACGGAGGGACTACGTAACCGTCTATACTATTATCAAATAAGGAGTGCGGCTGGGCGAGGGTCAGGCTCACTCACAAACACGCAGCCCGCACACACACAAGCGCAGGGAATTAGGACCGGCCGGATTCTCGCGCCATTAGTCACCTAGTGGACTTCAGTTGATCAAACTTGTGTGTGTGTGTGTGTGTGTGTGCGGGCTGCGTGTTTGTGAGTGGGCCTGACCCTCGCCCAGCCGCACTCCCTATTTGATAATAGTATAGGTATGACTATGTGAGATGTACGATAAAAATAGTTTCCTATTTTTTCGAAAGTTTGTCCATAAGCGAATGAAGTGCTGGACAAAACGGAATGGGTGTTCATGAGTTATATCTGATAAAGGTAATTATCTCGTCAATCCAATCAACCGTTAAAAACCACTAGGAATACCGGTGAGATTCGCGTGGGACAACCTCGCGTACATACATCGGTTTATCCCTCATTATACAATAGTTCAAGGAAGAAATATGTAAAAAATTTATTATGTAATTCGAGGAATTCAGACAAACAAAACACGCACTGCACAACACGTCACAACATTTAACCTTTCGTAAGTAATATTTACGTGTCACTTGCCATTTCGCCCGGTTCAATGAGAAAATTAAAGCGTTTGCACGCAATGAGGATTATTACTTTTTTATACTAATACGCTGTTGCAAAACTATAATTTTAGTTAGGTATATTGTATTATTGACTATTGTTTTTCCTTAAATGCTGTGTAAAAGTATTATAACTAAAAGACAGAATATCTCTGCATCTCACTTAGTATAGAGGCGTTTACTTACACTCTTTGTCACAGCGTTAATTAGTTTTATACGAAATTTACATAATTTTGTTGAAAGTTATTGGAGTTAGTCTGTACGTATATCATTAGAATCCAGCTAGTTTTCCAATATGAAATACAGATAAATAATCGTGATGTGCGGTAAATTCAAGTATGTTTTATATATTTTTCTGTGTAATTAGTTACGTTTGTGTCACAATAACAAGCCTGCTTGATATACTGCGATATAAGAAATACACTAAAAATGTAGGCCTACCTTTTTAAGATGAAGGCCATGACTCTGCGAGCAAAGCCTAGAATTATGAGTAAAATCGCCCTAAATTTTATACGAAATTTATTGATATGGAAATTCGTATATTCATGAAATGTAAAAACGAATTACTGTACAACTTAAAAAAATTACCAAAGAAAAACTTTTAAAACTATTTTTATTTTGTAAATTATAAGCGCGATTTGCTAATGTTGGTTATTTCTTTCTAAAATATTATTATTATTAGGAAGAATGGGCTAACAAATACACTAGACCTTTGTTATATTGTGAAGGTTTCGATAAAGAAAGTAGGTTTACTTCTAAAGTCATATGTCTAATGATGTTGTGAAAATAATACATCTTTGTGAAATCCTTATTTAATTAATCGGGTTGCATTTGTGTAAGTGTAATAAAACTTTTACCCAAATCAAATTTTTCGACCATTCAGAACATACTTTTCAATTATAACCAGGGTGGAATAGAAACAGGAAAAGGGATAGAGTGAGAGAGAGAGAGAGAGAGAGAGAGAGAGAGAGAGAGAGAGAGAGAGAGAGAGAGAGAGAGAGAGAGAGAGAAAGAGAGAGAAGTGCTTCAGTAGAAAAGTAATTGATGATTAAAATTATAAGTCGACCCTTCGGTTTTTATTAACATTTAATCATCACTTTCAGTCGATTCAACAGAAATTAGACAGTAGAATCCTTTTATAGTCATTAAATTTATAGACTCAACATTATTCTATTGCACCAACTTTCTAAATACAAAAGTCTAAAAAATAAAAACAATGGAATGTTTTAGCTACATTTAAAGCTTTAAATTCAGACGGAGGGAGTTAGAGATCTACCAGAACGTCAATTATTTAAAAACTTTAATGAGTAAAGTAGATGCTAGAAAAAAATTGTTTGAGTTTTTTTTTGTAAATGTGACCAGATTATTATGTCATTAGACATGTTAAAGGTCTGACAATGTTACTCTCTTACTCATATACCAATTAGAACATATCAATGCAAACGATTGTTAAAAAAAACCGTTCCATCGAAATGCACGAGCTTGTCAGCAAGAGTTCGTCTCTTCATAGACGCGGCTTCATATAATCCCACATCGGTGTTTAAGAATAAATTGGTATAGAAAAACGTTATTACTTTAATCGTGCAGCTTCACTTCAAGGAACTATATAAACATTGTGTTTTATAAAAGAGTCGTAATTTAGTTCATATTTTTATTTATTTTAGGAAAAGAAATTTTTGTATCATTTTAGTTTATTTTTAATAATTATATCGGTATGGAGAACCATACATGACTTCCATATTCTAAGATTTATATTTAAAATCATTTTCAGCCAAACAGCCAGGCTGTGTCTTACCTGCCTTTTTATTGCTGTATTAAATGAAAAATATTATATTACATTAAAATAAAAAAATTATAATTTTATTTCCTGGCAACAAAATTATTTTATTTTTAACAATTACCATTGTTTCAAAAAGTTTAAATAAATTTTCAAGTACTTTACTCTTGTTAAAACGTAAAAGATTGCAGGTAAACTACCCCTTCCCCTTAACCGATCTTCACCAAAATCGAAAGTCGTTGAGAGCTCTACAATTCAGGGACGTATGCAAAAAATTATTTGATTCTGCTTGAATTTGCGGCTGTTATCGTTTGCCATAGAAAATACGCTTGATAAAAAAACGTTGCAGGTAAACTACCCCTTCCCCTTAACCAATCTTCACCAAAAACAAGAGGTCTTGAGAACTCTACAAATGAGGGCTGTATGCAAAACATTATTTGATTCTGTTTGAATTTGCGGCTGTTATCGTTTGCCATATAAAATACCCTTGTTAAACAAACGTTGCAGGTAAACTACCTTTTTCCCTCAACCGATCTTCACCAAAAACAACAGGTCTTGAGGACTCTACAATTTAGGGCTGTATGCAAATAATCTTTTGATTCTGTTTGAATTTGCGGCTGTTATCGTTTGCCATAGGAAATACCCTTGTTAAAACATAAAACGTTATAGGTAAACTACCCCTTTCCCTTAACCGATCTTCACCAAAAACAATAGGTCTTGAGAACTCTACAATTCAGGGCTGTATGCGAAACATTATTTGATTCTGTTTGAATTTGTGGCTGTTATCGTTAGCCATACAAACAAAATTACCCTTGCTAAAAAAAAACCGTTGCAGGTAAACTACCCCTTTCCCTCAACCGATCTTCACCAAAAACAACAAAGCTTTAGTACTCAACAAATCAGGCCAGTATGCAAAAAATGATTTGATTCAGTTTGAATTTGCGGCTGTTATCGTTATAATTTAACAAAATTTAGTTGATTGAATGAAATTATATATTACAACAAATGGTCGCGTTACTATTAAATTCAAGGAAATGTCTAAATTTGAGGCTCTTATCGTTTGCCATAATAAATACTTTTTTAAAACACAAAACGTTGCCGGCAAACTACCGCTTTCCCTTAAACCGATCTTCACCAAAAACAACAGGTCTTGAGAACTCTACAATTTAGGGCAGTATGCAAACAATTATTTGATTATGTTTGAATTTTCGGCTATTATCGTTTGCCATAAAAAATACCCTTGTTAAAACATAAAACGTTACCGGTAAACTACACCTTTCCCTTAACCGATATTTACCAAATTCAACAGATCTTGAGAACTCTACAATTGAGGGCTGTATGCGAAACATTATTTGATTCTGTTTGAATTTTCGGCTATCTTTTGCCAAACAAACAAAATTACCCTTGATAAAAAAAAAAAATGCAGGTAAACTACCCCTTTCCCTTAACCGATCTTCACCAACACCAATAGGTACTAAGAACTCTACAATACAGGGCTGTATGCAAAACATCATTTGATTCTGTTTGAATTTGCGGCTGTTATCGTTTACCATAGAAAAAAATTACCCTTGATAAGAAACTGTTGCTGGTAAACTACCCCTTTACCTTAACCGATCTTCACCAAATACGACAGGTCTTGAGAACTCTACAATTAAGGGTAGTATGCAAGATATTGTACGATTCTGTTTGAATTTACGGCTGTTATCGTTTGCCATACAAAATACCCTTGATAAAACAAGAAACGTGGCTGGTAAACTACTCCTTTCCCTTAACCGATCTTCATCAAAAACGACAGGTCTTGAGAACTCTACAATTTAGGGCAGTATGCAAAAAAGTATTTGATTCTGTTTGAATTTGCGGCTGTTATCGTTTGCCATACAAAATACCATTGATAAAACAAGAAACGTGGCTGGTAAACTACTCCTTTCCCTTAACCGATCTTCACCAAAACCAACAGGTCTTGACAGCTCTATAAGTCAGGGCTGTATGCAAAAGAGTAGTTGATTCTGTTTGAATTTGCGGCTGTTATCGTTTGCCATAGAAAAAAATTACACTTGTTTAAAAAAAACCGTTGCTGGTAAACTACCCCTTTCCCTTAACCGATCTTCACCAAAATCAACAGATATTGATTACTCTACAAATGAGGGCTACATGCAAAAAAGTATTTGATTCTGTTTGAATTTGCGACTCTTATCGTTTGCCATAGGAAATACCCTTTTAAAACATAAAACGTAGCAGGTAAACTACCCCTTTCCCTTAACCGATCTTCACCAAAATCAACAGATTTTGAGACCTCTACAATGCAGGGTAGTATGCAAAAAATTATTTGATTATGTTTGAATTTGCGGCTGTTAACTTTTGCCATAGAAAATACCCTTGTTATAACATTGCTGGTAAACTCCCCCTTTCCCTTAACCGATCTTTACCAAAATCAACAGATCTTGAGAACGCACCAATTCAGGGTAGTATGCAAAATAGTAGTTGATTCTCTTTGAATTTGCGGCTGTTATCATTTGCCATAGAAAACAATTACCCTTGATTAAAAAAAAATCGTTACAGGTAAACTACCCCTTTCCCTCAACCGATCTTCACCAAAAACAATTGGTCGTGATTACTCTACAAATCAGGACTGTATGCAAAAAATGATTTGATTCAGTTTGAATTTGCGGCTGTTATCGTTATAATTTTACAAAATTTAGTTGATTGAATGAAATTATATAGTACAACAAATGGTCGCGTTACTATTAAATTCAAGGAAATTTGATTGTAGTATTCACAAGAAACCGTGGTATTATTTTAGTTATTCAAATAGTAAATCAAAGACCGAATGTTTGGGTGTTTTGTTTTAAACTCGGAGACTGGGAATGTCACTTAGTCGGTGCAAAGTGGCTGATATTGTGTGAGTAGAGGCAAAAAAGCAAGTGGGCATACTGAAAAGGGAGATTCACCCCAAGTCATTTCGTCACACACAAAAGTTGACATTATTCAAATGAATAGAAATTCATTTTTCTTGCCTTCTTCGCTACTAATGTCTTGTATTTGTTTTACGAAATAAACTCTAAGTATTGAATACTAAAGAGTATTTAAAAATAATAAGCTTAGAAACAGAATATCTGATAAGGCTTATAGCAAAGAGTTTAAAACAAGGAAGAATTAATTTAATCTTAATAGATAATTGCAACTGGTATGAGATTGAAGTTCAATCTGAAAGACAGTGGGAAGTGTACACAAAGTTACATGTCAGTTGGTAAATAAACACAATTTTATTAAAGTGTAGTAAAGTAACAGAGTATAGTGGTAAGTTAATTTTAGTAAAGTTAAAGGAAACACATTATTCACGAAGAAAATAGTTGAAAACAAAACGTAGAATAGAAGAAAGTGAGTACTCAATTAACAAAAAGTATATAAATTATGTAATTTACGCTGACGTGACGAAAGGTAGAAAGGAGTAAGGATTATTGTAGGGAGTGTTTGTATCATTTGTAGAGCTGTCATTACTCGATGTTATCAAATCCCCACAGTTTGTTATTACTATCTACTGTGACATAGAAATGTTAAAATCGTGTAGCCACTACAACAGTACAATTTAGAATTAAGAAGAGGAACTTAATCTATATATTATATAAAACTCAAAGTCTGAGGATTTATGGGTAGGCCTAGTACTTAATATATTTCATTACTTATTCATTGCATCATCAGAAATACGTATTAACATAAATTTTATAATCGTTTAAGACAATTACAAAATATATAGACGTATCTGTATACAAAATTACAAAATATATCGATACAGTCACATATTAAAAATATTAAAAACTGCAGGAACGGATAAAGGTACAGTTCAGATGCCGCTAAATATCATTTGTTATTTACTTGTTACTATGGTAATTAATTCTGGTCTCCATGGTGTTGTTGACATCCTTATACGCGTCAAAGAAAAGGCATAATTAAAAGGGCCTAAATCGTGCGAACGGGACAAAATATCAAATTCCAAGTTAGACAGTATTTTTCGCCTCGTGCCAAAGGTTACCTGTGCAAAATTTGGTGGCAAACTCGTTGAAGAGGAAGAAAAAACATGACAGTCTATTGTTAAATCTAAAGGTATCAACATCAACTCAGTGAAGTTAATTACCATAGTAACAAGTAAATAAACAAAAGCTATTTAGCGGCATGGAACTGTACATTTATCCATTCCTGCAGTACATTTTCGATGTTTTATGTAATATGGGATTGTGTCGATATATTACGATGTGGAAAAGAAGGAGTGTACTAATTGTAAAATGTCCTATCACTTAATACAAAGCGAAAATACGTATTATTTTCATTTGTGAGGTTAGGTGACAACGGTTTTTGGTGTTTAGTTTACTAATGAAATAAATAAAAGCTTATGGTTGAGGAAAACATAACGATTCATGTGTTATACAATGCTTCTGACACAGTAATACTTAAAAATAATAAATTTAGCGTTTTTAATTTAACAGGTACTTTATAAATATCTCCAAAGGCTTTATAAACGGGTACTTTTAAATTTCCAAATGCTATTGCACTAACATAATAATTGAGTACAAGTTAAAATAGAACAAATGTTGAAAACAACTTTGGAGAAAATTTGACTAATGAGTATAACATTGTTATACGAGCTGACAGAACGCCATATAGACATAGATAATAAAAGTTGTATTCAAATACTTATTAAAAGTCAAATATTCTCGTCCGAAGCCGCGGGTAACAGCTAGTGTACACATAAAGGTTGGAGGAGAAAATGAAGATCGTAAAGAAAGAAGGTGAGGCCCCCGATAATGTAAAAAACAAATTCAAGAACATTACAGACTAATGAACAGCTGAGCATTATCAACTGAATAGAGAAAAAGAAGAGTAAACTGATAACAAATATTTTTCTCGTATGAACAAAGAATGTATGCTAAAAAACAAACATAAAAAGGAAATGAAAACAAAAACTACTCTGATTATTTATTTGCTAGTCTCTATTAGTCCTTCTGTATGATTATTCACAGTCCTGTGATATGGAATATTCTATTGTTTTCTCTGACTTTGTGTGTGTATTTGTGTTCGCGTATGCGTAGAAAAGTGTTTAAATTTTATGGATACGTGTTGCAGAAGATTGACAGTGACAGCCAGACGCCGAGCCAGCGTAAAAATTTCAATTTGCGGAAATGAATTTAAAAATTGAAACCGCCACGTTTGCGTTTTCTCTTGGCGTGGATTCCATCACAGCAGTGTTGCAATTACTTTGTTAATGTCGACAATACGTACATTATTGTTCCAGTACCTATAGCCTACACGATGAACTATTACAGTAATATTTTATTTGTGAATTTAAATCAGGTAGTTTATGGATTACCTGACACTTTATTCGAAAATTGCATGTCAGACGATGTCTGAATTAAACGTTCATCTTGACAAAGTTCAGAATTATAGTAATAACTTAATATTATTTACTTACAGTCAAAAATAATAGCGATCTATATGCGTACTTTTATCAATTATTTTAATTGAAACATGCACTGTAGCTATAAATTCTACTATCTGCAAAGTGTAAATGCGAACCACGTGAATTCCACAAACAATTATTTGGCAAATGAGTTTAAAATAAATTTGTGACGTCGAGCATGGCAACGAGTACAATGACCTCGACCAGGACTAGTACCCGTCATCATTGTCGCATTCTAGCTGGACAATGAAAATGTAAATATAACACAGAAACCCTAAACAAGCCTGTTAGAGTCCGATACAGTAGACCTGCTTCGTTTAGGATGGACAATGTTCTGTTTGTCGCTAACTATTCATTTCCGAGTCTCAGTTGTAGGTTAACTTTTACTATATACCTTTGTAACTGAGTTCGGCAAGACAAGTACAGTCTTCAGTTATAAGTTTTACCGTAAATGCTTGGCAAATGTTTAGATGTAGATCGTTCTTGTCTCAGTAGGAGGTAAGAAGGCGTCAGGTTCGTGTGCCCAATTCGTAGTTGGTGATGCTTGTTCGCGAAAACTGATCACCATTTGACATACAATTACGGACGCTCTGCTTCACGTATAAAAGCTTGCTGTGCCGTCAATTCCACAACACGTAATCTCCTACGGCCACATAAAATACCCCAAAATTGAACCTCGCACGATGGCCGTAACTGACTAACGCTGCCGACTGGCCTCTTTTTTCACAGGCTTTAGCATCACTTATTTCCCCACTTCCCACCCCACCAACCACCCCCACACAAACCGACGACTACAAAGACTTCCTAACTACATGGATACAGACTCCCAACTCAGGCTCCCTCCACCTGACCTTGCACTGATACGTCGGAAACGCTGGATACGTCGCCTCTTAAACAGAGATCGGTGGAACGAGCATCTCTGCTCGGAGTACAGAAGACTTTCAAATGCTGTCAAGATCGCCATCAAAGACTTTCGATCTTCCCGCATTGAGAGCCTATGTACTTCAGTACAGGATTCCTTTCGCTCCGACGCAACCCGATTCTGGAAGCAAGTCAAACGACTCCATAACCCGCCCAAAGCCGATACCCCTCTCCTGTCAAACGACCGCATTCTTGTCAGCAAGAGTTCGTCTCTTCATAGACGCGGCTTCATATAATCCCACATCGGTGTTTAAGAATAAATTGGTATAGAAAAACGTTATTACTTTAATCGTGCAGCTTCACTTCAAGGAACTATATAAACATTGTGTTTTATAAAAGAGTCGTAATTTAGTTCATATTTTTATTTATTTTAGGAAAAGAAATTTTTGTATCATTTTAGTTTATTTTTAATAATTATATCGGTATGGAGAACCATACATGACTTCCATATTCTAAGATTTATATTTAAAATCATTTTCAGCCAAACAGCCAGGCTGTGTCTTACCTGCCTTTTTATTGCTGTATTAAATGAAAAATATTATATTACATTAAAATAAAAAAATTATAATTTTATTTCCTGGCAACAAAATTATTTTATTTTTAACAATTACCATTGTTTCAAAAAGTTTAAATAAATTTTCAAGTACTTTACTCTTGTTAAAACGTAAAAGGTTGCAGGTAAACTACCCCTTCCCCTTAACCGATCTTCACCAAAATCGAAAGTCGTTGAGAGCTCTACAATTCAGGGACGTATGCAAAAAATTATTTGATTCTGCTTGAATTTGCGGCTGTTATCGTTTGCCATAGAAAATACGCTTGATAAAAAAACGTTGCAGGTAAACTACCCCTTCCCCTTAACCAATCTTCACCAAAAACAAGAGGTCTTGAGAACTCTACAAATGAGGGCTGTATGCAAAACATTATTTGATTCTGTTTGAATTTGCGGCTGTTATCGTTTGCCATATAAAATACCCTTGTTAAACAAACGTTGCAGGTAAACTACCTTTTTCCCTCAACCGATCTTCACCAAAAACAACAGGTCTTGAGGACTCTACAATTTAGGGCTGTATGCAAATAATCTTTTGATTCTGTTTGAATTTGCGGCTGTTATCGTTTGCCATAGGAAATACCCTTGTTAAAACATAAAACGTTATAGGTAAACTACCCCTTTCCCTTAACCGATCTTCACCAAAAACAATAGGTCTTGAGAACTCTACAATTCAGGGCTGTATGCGAAACATTATTTGATTCTGTTTGAATTTGTGGCTGTTATCGTTAGCCATACAAACAAAATTACCCTTGCTAAAAAAAAACCGTTGCAGGTAAACTACCCCTTTCCCTCAACCGATCTTCACCAAAAACAACAAATCTTTAGTACTCAACAAATCAGGCCAGTATGCAAAAAATGATTTGATTCAGTTTGAATTTGCGGCTGTTATCGTTATAATTTAACAAAATTTAGTTGATTGAATGAAATTATATATTACAACAAATGGTCGCGTTACTATTAAATTCAAGGAAATGTCTAAATTTGAGGCTCTTATCGTTTGCCATAATAAATACTTTTTTAAAACACAAAACGTTGCCGGCAAACTACCGCTTTCCCTTAAACCGATCTTCACCAAAAACAACAGGTCTTGAGAACTCTACAATTTAGGGCAGTATGCAAACAATTATTTGATTATGTTTGAATTTTCGGCTATTATCGTTTGCCATAAAAAATACCCTTGTTAAAACATAAAACGTTACCGGTAAACTACACCTTTCCCTTAACCGATATTTACCAAATTCAACAGATCTTGAGAACTCTACAATTGAGGGCTGTATGCGAAACATTATTTGATTCTGTTTGAATTTTCGGCTATCTTTTGCCAAACAAACAAAATTACCCTTGATAAAAAAAAAAAAATGCAGGTAAACTACCCCTTTCCCTTAACCGATCTTCACCAACACCAATAGGTACTAAGAACTCTACAATACAGGGCTGTATGCAAAACATCATTTGATTCTGTTTGAATTTGCGGCTGTTATCGTTTACCATAGAAAAAAATTACCCTTGATAAGAAACTGTTGCTGGTAAACTACCCCTTTACCTTAACCGATCTTCACCAAATACGACAGGTCTTGAGAACTCTACAATTAAGGGTAGTATGCAAGATATTGTACGATTCTGTTTGAATTTACGGCTGTTATCGTTTGCCATACAAAATACCCTTGATAAAACAAGAAACGTGGCTGGTAAACTACTCCTTTCCCTTAACCGATCTTCATCAAAAACGACAGGTCTTGAGAACTCTACAATTTAGGGCAGTATGCAAAAAAGTATTTGATTCTGTTTGAATTTGCGGCTGTTATCGTTTGCCATACAAAATACCATTGATAAAACAAGAAACGTGGCTGGTAAACTACTCCTTTCCCTTAACCGATCTTCACCAAAACCAACAGGTCTTGACAGCTCTATAAGTCAGGGCTGTATGCAAAAGAGTAGTTGATTCTGTTTGAATTTGCGGCTGTTATCGTTTGCCATAGAAAAAAATTACACTTGTTTAAAAAAAACCGTTGCTGGTAAACTACCCCTTTCCCTTAACCGATCTTCACCAAAATCAACAGATATTGATTACTCTACAAATGAGGGCTACATGCAAAAAAGTATTTGATTCTGTTTGAATTTGCGACTCTTATCGTTTGCCATAGGAAATACCCTTTTAAAACATAAAACGTAGCAGGTAAACTACCCCTTTCCCTTAACCGATCTTCACCAAAATCAACAGATTTTGAGACCTCTACAATGCAGGGTAGTATGCAAAAAATTATTTGATTATGTTTGAATTTGCGGCTGTTAACTTTTGCCATAGAAAATACCCTTGTTATAACATTGCTGGTAAACTCCCCCTTTCCCTTAACCGATCTTTACCAAAATCAACAGATCTTGAGAACGCACCAATTCAGGGTAGTATGCAAAATAGTAGTTGATTCTCTTTGAATTTGCGGCTGTTATCATTTGCCATAGAAAACAATTACCCTTGATTAAAAAAAAATCGTTACAGGTAAACTACCCCTTTCCCTCAACCGATCTTCACCAAAAACAATTGGTCGTGATTACTCTACAAATCAGGACTGTATGCAAAAAATGATTTGATTCAGTTTGAATTTGCGGCTGTTATCGTTATAATTTTACAAAATTTAGTTGATTGAATGAAATTATATAGTACAACAAATGGTCGCGTTACTATTAAATTCAAGGAAATTTGATTGTAGTATTCACAAGAAACCGTGGTATTATTTTAGTTATTCAAATAGTAAATCAAAGACCGAATGTTTGGGTGTTTTGTTTTAAACTCGGAGACTGGGAATGTCACTTAGTCGGTGCAAAGTGGCTGATATTGTGTGAGTAGAGGCAAAAAAGCAAGTGGGCATACTGAAAAGGGAGATTCACCCCAAGTCATTTCGTCACACACAAAAGTTGACATTATTCAAATGAATAGAAATTCATTTTTCTTGCCTTCTTCGCTACTAATGTCTTGTATTTGTTTTACGAAATAAACTCTAAGTATTGAATACTAAAGAGTATTTAAAAATAATAAGCTTAGAAACAGAATATCTGATAAGGCTTATAGCAAAGAGTTTAAAACAAGGAAGAATTAATTTAATCTTAATAGATAATTGCAACTGGTATGAGATTGAAGTTCAATCTGAAAGACAGTGGGAAGTGTACACAAAGTTACATGTCAGTTGGTAAATAAACACAATTTTATTAAAGTGTAGTAAAGTAACAGAGTATAGTGGTAAGTTAATTTTAGTAAAGTTAAAGGAAACACATTATTCACGAAGAAAATAGTTGAAAACAAAACGTAGAATAGAAGAAAGTGAGTACTCAATTAACAAAAAGTATATAAATTATGTAATTTACGCTGACGTGACGAAAGGTAGAAAGGAGTAAGGATTATTGTAGGGAGTGTTTGTATCATTTGTAGAGCTGTCATTACTCGATGTTATCAAATCCCCACAGTTTGTTATTACTATCTACTGTGACATAGAAATGTTAAAATCGTGTAGCCACTACAACAGTACAATTTAGAATTAAGAAGAGGAACTTAATCTATATATTATATAAAACTCAAAGTCTGAGGATTTATGGGTAGGCCTAGTACTTAATATATTTCATTACTTATTCATTGCATCATCAGAAATACGTATTAACATAAATTTTATAATCGTTTAAGACAATTACAAAATATATAGACGTATCTGTATACAAAATTACAAAATATATCGATACAGTCACATATTAAAAATATTAAAAACTGCAGGAACGGATAAAGGTACAGTTCAGATGCCGCTAAATATCATTTGTTATTTACTTGT
Organism: Magicicada septendecula; assembly: GCA_034769895.1. Lineage (NCBI taxonomy): Eukaryota > Metazoa > Arthropoda > Insecta > Hemiptera > Cicadidae > Magicicada > Magicicada septendecula. The sequence continues at coordinate 159,122,281 of CM068367.1, forward strand.
TACTATGGTAATTAATTCTGGTCTCCATGGTGTTGTTGACATCCTTATACGCGTCAAAGAAAAGGCATAATTAAAAGGGCCTAAATCGTGCGAACGGGACAAAATATCAAATTCCAAGTTAGACAGTATTTTTCGCCTCGTGCCAAAGGTTACCTGTGCAAAATTTGGTGGCAATCGGTGTAACGGTGTGGATTTGTATTCAGTAGGCCTACTACTAAAGATGTCAACAACACCATGGAGACCAGAATTAATTACCATAGTAACAAGTAAATAAACAAAAGCTATTTAGCGGCATGGAACTGTACATTTATCCATTCCTGCAGTACATTTTCGATGTTTTATGTAATATGGGATTGTGTCGATATATTACGATGTGGAAAAGAAGGAGTGTACTAATTGTAAAATGTCCTATCACTTAATACAAAGCGAAAATACGTATTATTTTCATTTGTGAGGTTAGGTGACAACGGTTTTTGGTGTTTAGTTTACTAATGAAATAAATAAAAGCTTATGGTTGAGGAAAACATAACGATTCATGTGTTATACAATGCTTCTGACACAGTAATACTTAAAAATAATAAATTTAGCGTTTTTAATTTAACAGGTACTTTATAAATATCTCCAAAGGCTTTATAAACGGGTACTTTTAAATTTCCAAATGCTATTGCACTAACATAATAATTGAGTACAAGTTAAAATAGAACAAATGTTGAAAACAACTTTGGAGAAAATTTGACTAATGAGTATAACATTGTTATACGAGCTGACAGAACGCCATATAGACATAGATAATAAAAGTTGTATTCAAATACTTATTAAAAGTCAAATATTCTCGTCCGAAGCCGCGGGTAACAGCTAGTGTACACATAAAGGTTGGAGGAGAAAATGAAGATCGTAAAGAAAGAAGGTGAGGCCCCCGATAATGTAAAAAACAAATTCAAGAACATTACAGACTAATGAACAGCTGAGCATTATCAACTGAATAGAGAAAAAGAAGAGTAAACTGATAACAAATATTTTTCTCGTATGAACAAAGAATGTATGCTAAAAAACAAACATAAAAAGGAAATGAAAACAAAAACTACTCTGATTATTTATTTGCTAGTCTCTATTAGTCCTTCTGTATGATTATTCACAGTCCTGTGATATGGAATATTCTATTGTTTTCTCTGACTTTGTGTGTGTATTTGTGTTCGCGTATGCGTAGAAAAGTGTTTAAATTTTATGGATACGTGTTGCAGAAGATTGACAGTGACAGCCAGACGCCGAGCCAGCGTAAAAATTTCAATTTGCGGAAATGAATTTAAAAATTGAAACCGCCACGTTTGCGTTTTCTCTTGGCGTGGATTCCATCACAGCAGTGTTGCAATTACTTTGTTAATGTCGACAATACGTACATTATTGTTCCAGTACCTATAGCCTACACGATGAACTATTACAGTAATATTTTATTTGTGAATTTAAATCAGGTAGTTTATGGATTACCTGACACTTTATTCGAAAATTGCATGTCAGACGATGTCTGAATTAAACGTTCATCTTGACAAAGTTCAGAATTATAGTAATAACTTAATATTATTTACTTACAGTCAAAAATAATAGCGATCTATATGCGTACTTTTATCAATTATTTTAATTGAAACATGCACTGTAGCTATAAATTCTACTATCTGCAAAGTGTAAATGCGAACCACGTGAATTCCACAAACAATTATTTGGCAAATGAGTTTAAAATAAATTTGTGACGTCGAGCATGGCAACGAGTACAATGACCTCGACCAGGACTAGTACCCGTCATCATTGTCGCATTCTAGCTGGACAATGAAAATGTAAATATAACACAGAAACCCTAAACAAGCCTGTTAGAGTCCGATACAGTAGACCTGCTTCGTTTAGGATGGACAATGTTCTGTTTGTCGCTAACTATTCATTTCCGAGTCTCAGTTGTAGGTTAACTTTTACTATATACCTTTGTAACTGAGTTCGGCAAGACAAGTACAGTCTTCAGTTATAAGTTTTACCGTAAATGCTTGGCAAATGTTTAGATGTAGATCGTTCTTGTCTCAGTAGGAGGTAAGAAGGCGTCAGGTTCGTGTGCCCAATTCGTAGTTGGTGATGCTTGTTCGCGAAAACTGATCACCATTTGACATACAATTACGGACGCTCTGCTTCACGTATAAAAGCTTGCTGTGCCGTCAATTCCACAACACGTAATCTCCTACGGCCACATAAAATACCCCAAAATTGAACCTCGCACGATGGCCGTAACTGACTAACGCTGCCGACTGGCCTCTTTTTTCACAGGCTTTAGCATCACTTATTTCCCCACTTCCCACCCCACCAACCACCCCCACACAAACCGACGACTACAAAGACTTCCTAACTACATGGATACAGACTCCCAACTCAGGCTCCCTCCACCTGACCTTGCACTGATACGTCGGAAACGCTGGATACGTCGCCTCTTAAACAGAGATCGGTGGAACGAGCATCTCTGCTCGGAGTACAGAAGACTTTCAAATGCTGTCAAGATCGCCATCAAAGACTTTCGATCTTCCCGCATTGAGAGCCTATGTACTTCAGTACAGGATTCCTTTCGCTCCGACGCAACCCGATTCTGGAAGCAAGTCAAACGACTCCATAACCCGCCCAAAGCCGATACCCCTCTCCTGTCAAACGACCGCATTCTTGTCAGCAAGAGTTCGTCTCTTCATAGACGCGGCTTCATATAATCCCACATCGGTGTTTAAGAATAAATTGGTATAGAAAAACGTTATTACTTTAATCGTGCAGCTTCACTTCAAGGAACTATATAAACATTGTGTTTTATAAAAGAGTCGTAATTTAGTTCATATTTTTATTTATTTTAGGAAAAGAAATTTTTGTATCATTTTAGTTTATTTTTAATAATTATATCGGTATGGAGAACCATACATGACTTCCATATTCTAAGATTTATATTTAAAATCATTTTCAGCCAAACAGCCAGGCTGTGTCTTACCTGCCTTTTTATTGCTGTATTAAATGAAAAATATTATATTACATTAAAATAAAAAAATTATAATTTTATTTCCTGGCAACAAAATTATTTTATTTTTAACAATTACCATTGTTTCAAAAAGTTTAAATAAATTTTCAAGTACTTTACTCTTGTTAAAACGTAAAAGGTTGCAGGTAAACTACCCCTTCCCCTTAACCGATCTTCACCAAAATCGAAAGTCGTTGAGAGCTCTACAATTCAGGGATGTATGCAAAAAATTATTTGATTCTGCTTGAATTTGCGGCTGTTATCGTTTGCCATAGAAAATACGCTTGATAAAAAAACGTTGCAGGTAAACTACCCCTTCCCCTTAACCAATCTTCACCAAAAACAAGAGGTCTTGAGAACTCTACAAATGAGGGCTGTATGCAAAACATTATTTGATTCTGTTTGAATTTGCGGCTGTTATCGTTTGCCATATAAAATACCCTTGTTAAACAAACGTTGCAGGTAAACTACCTTTTTCCCTCAACCGATCTTCACCAAAAACAACAGGTCTTGAGGACTCTACAATTTAGGGCTGTATGCAAATAATCTTTTGATTCTGTTTGAATTTGCGGCTGTTATCGTTTGCCATAGGAAATACCCTTGTTAAAACATAAAACGTTATAGGTAAACTACCCCTTTCCCTTAACCGATCTTCACCAAAAACAATAGGTCTTGAGAACTCTACAATTCAGGGCTGTATGCGAAACATTATTTGATTCTGTTTGAATTTGTGGCTGTTATCGTTAGCCATACAAACAAAATTACCCTTGCTAAAAAAAAACCGTTGCAGGTAAACTACCCCTTTCCCTCAACCGATCTTCACCAAAAACAACAAATCTTTAGTACTCAACAAATCAGGCCAGTATGCAAAAAATGATTTGATTCAGTTTGAATTTGCGGCTGTTATCGTTATAATTTAACAAAATTTAGTTGATTGAATGAAATTATATATTACAACAAATGGTCGCGTTACTATTAAATTCAAGGAAATGTCTAAATTTGAGGCTCTTATCGTTTGCCATAATAAATACTTTTTTAAAACACAAAACGTTGCCGGCAAACTACCGCTTTCCCTTAAACCGATCTTCACCAAAAACAACAGGTCTTGAGAACTCTACAATTTAGGGCAGTATGCAAACAATTATTTGATTATGTTTGAATTTTCGGCTATTATCGTTTGCCATAAAAAATACCCTTGTTAAAACATAAAACGTTACCGGTAAACTACACCTTTCCCTTAACCGATATTTACCAAATTCAACAGATCTTGAGAACTCTACAATTGAGGGCTGTATGCGAAACATTATTTGATTCTGTTTGAATTTTCGGCTATCTTTTGCCAAACAAACAAAATTACCCTTGATAAAAAAAAAAAAATGCAGGTAAACTACCCCTTTCCCTTAACCGATCTTCACCAACACCAATAGGTACTAAGAACTCTACAATACAGGGCTGTATGCAAAACATCATTTGATTCTGTTTGAATTTGCGGCTGTTATCGTTTACCATAGAAAAAAATTACCCTTGATAAGAAACTGTTGCTGGTAAACTACCCCTTTACCTTAACCGATCTTCACCAAATACGACAGGTCTTGAGAACTCTACAATTAAGGGTAGTATGCAAGATATTGTACGATTCTGTTTGAATTTACGGCTGTTATCGTTTGCCATACAAAATACCCTTGATAAAACAAGAAACGTGGCTGGTAAACTACTCCTTTCCCTTAACCGATCTTCATCAAAAACGACAGGTCTTGAGAACTCTACAATTTAGGGCAGTATGCAAAAAAGTATTTGATTCTGTTTGAATTTGCGGCTGTTATCGTTTGCCATACAAAATACCATTGATAAAACAAGAAACGTGGCTGGTAAACTACTCCTTTCCCTTAACCGATCTTCACCAAAACCAACAGGTCTTGACAGCTCTATAAGTCAGGGCTGTATGCAAAAGAGTAGTTGATTCTGTTTGAATTTGCGGCTGTTATCGTTTGCCATAGAAAAAAATTACACTTGTTTAAAAAAAACCGTTGCTGGTAAACTACCCCTTTCCCTTAACCGATCTTCACCAAAATCAACAGATATTGATTACTCTACAAATGAGGGCTACATGCAAAAAAGTATTTGATTCTGTTTGAATTTGCGACTCTTATCGTTTGCCATAGGAAATACCCTTTTAAAACATAAAACGTAGCAGGTAAACTACCCCTTTCCCTTAACCGATCTTCACCAAAATCAACAGATTTTGAGACCTCTACAATGCAGGGTAGTATGCAAAAAATTATTTGATTATGTTTGAATTTGCGGCTGTTAACTTTTGCCATAGAAAATACCCTTGTTATAACATTGCTGGTAAACTCCCCCTTTCCCTTAACCGATCTTTACCAAAATCAACAGATCTTGAGAACGCACCAATTCAGGGTAGTATGCAAAATAGTAGTTGATTCTCTTTGAATTTGCGGCTGTTATCATTTGCCATAGAAAACAATTACCCTTGATTAAAAAAAAATCGTTACAGGTAAACTACCCCTTTCCCTCAACCGATCTTCACCAAAAACAATTGGTCGTGATTACTCTACAAATCAGGACTGTATGCAAAAAATGATTTGATTCAGTTTGAATTTGCGGCTGTTATCGTTATAATTTTACAAAATTTAGTTGATTGAATGAAATTATATAGTACAACAAATGGTCGCGTTACTATTAAATTCAAGGAAATTTGATTGTAGTATTCACAAGAAACCGTGGTATTATTTTAGTTATTCAAATAGTAAATCAAAGACCGAATGTTTGGGTGTTTTGTTTTAAACTCGGAGACTGGGAATGTCACTTAGTCGGTGCAAAGTGGCTGATATTGTGTGAGTAGAGGCAAAAAAGCAAGTGGGCATACTGAAAAGGGAGATTCACCCCAAGTCATTTCGTCACACACAAAAGTTGACATTATTCAAATGAATAGAAATTCATTTTTCTTGCCTTCTTCGCTACTAATGTCTTGTATTTGTTTTACGAAATAAACTCTAAGTATTGAATACTAAAGAGTATTTAAAAATAATAAGCTTAGAAACAGAATATCTGATAAGGCTTATAGCAAAGAGTTTAAAACAAGGAAGAATTAATTTAATCTTAATAGATAATTGCAACTGGTATGAGATTGAAGTTCAATCTGAAAGACAGTGGGAAGTGTACACAAAGTTACATGTCAGTTGGTAAATAAACACAATTTTATTAAAGTGTAGTAAAGTAACAGAGTATAGTGGTAAGTTAATTTTAGTAAAGTTAAAGGAAACACATTATTCACGAAGAAAATAGTTGAAAACAAAACGTAGAATAGAAGAAAGTGAGTACTCAATTAACAAAAAGTATATAAATTATGTAATTTACGCTGACGTGACGAAAGGTAGAAAGGAGTAAGGATTATTGTAGGGAGTGTTTGTATCATTTGTAGAGCTGTCATTACTCGATGTTATCAAATCCCCACAGTTTGTTATTACTATCTACTGTGACATAGAAATGTTAAAATCGTGTAGCCACTACAACAGTACAATTTAGAATTAAGAAGAGGAACTTAATCTATATATTATATAAAACTCAAAGTCTGAGGATTTATGGGTAGGCCTAGTACTTAATATATTTCATTACTTATTCATTGCATCATCAGAAATACGTATTAACATAAATTTTATAATCGTTTAAGACAATTACAAAATATATAGACGTATCTGTATACAAAATTACAAAATATATCGATACAGTCACATATTAAAAATATTAAAAACTGCAGGAACGGATAAAGGTACAGTTCAGATGCCGCTAAATATCATTTGTTATTTACTTGTTACTATGGTAATTAATTCTGGTCTCCATGGTGTTGTTGACATCCTTATACGCGTCAAAGAAAAGGCATAATTAAAAGGGCCTAAATCGTGCGAACGGGACAAAATATCAAATTCCAAGTTAGACAGTATTTTTCGCCTCGTGCCAAAGGTTACCTGTGCAAAATTTGGTGGCAATCGGTGTAACGGTGTGGATTTGTATTCAGTAGGCCTACTACTAAAGATGTCAACAACACCATGGAGACCAGAATTAATTACCATAGTAACAAGTAAATAAACAAAAGCTATTTAGCGGCATGGAACTGTACATTTATCCATTCCTGCAGTACATTTTCGATGTTTTATGTAATATGGGATTGTGTCGATATATTACGATGTGGAAAAGAAGGAGTGTACTAATTGTAAAATGTCCTATCACTTAATACAAAGCGAAAATACGTATTATTTTCATTTGTGAGGTTAGGTGACAACGGTTTTTGGTGTTTAGTTTACTAATGAAATAAATAAAAGCTTATGGTTGAGGAAAACATAACGATTCATGTGTTATACAATGCTTCTGACACAGTAATACTTAAAAATAATAAATTTAGCGTTTTTAATTTAACAGGTACTTTATAAATATCTCCAAAGGCTTTATAAACGGGTACTTTTAAATTTCCAAATGCTATTGCACTAACATAATAATTGAGTACAAGTTAAAATAGAACAAATGTTGAAAACAACTTTGGAGAAAATTTGACTAATGAGTATAACATTGTTATACGAGCTGACAGAACGCCATATAGACATAGATAATAAAAGTTGTATTCAAATACTTATTAAAAGTCAAATATTCTCGTCCGAAGCCGCGGGTAACAGCTAGTGTACACATAAAGGTTGGAGGAGAAAATGAAGATCGTAAAGAAAGAAGGTGAGGCCCCCGATAATGTAAAAAACAAATTCAAGAACATTACAGACTAATGAACAGCTGAGCATTATCAACTGAATAGAGAAAAAGAAGAGTAAACTGATAACAAATATTTTTCTCGTATGAACAAAGAATGTATGCTAAAAAACAAACATAAAAAGGAAATGAAAACAAAAACTACTCTGATTATTTATTTGCTAGTCTCTATTAGTCCTTCTGTATGATTATTCACAGTCCTGTGATATGGAATATTCTATTGTTTTCTCTGACTTTGTGTGTGTATTTGTGTTCGCGTATGCGTAGAAAAGTGTTTAAATTTTATGGATACGTGTTGCAGAAGATTGACAGTGACAGCCAGACGCCGAGCCAGCGTAAAAATTTCAATTTGCGGAAATGAATTTAAAAATTGAAACCGCCACGTTTGCGTTTTCTCTTGGCGTGGATTCCATCACAGCAGTGTTGCAATTACTTTGTTAATGTCGACAATACGTACATTATTGTTCCAGTACCTATAGCCTACACGATGAACTATTACAGTAATATTTTATTTGTGAATTTAAATCAGGTAGTTTATGGATTACCTGACACTTTATTCGAAAATTGCATGTCAGACGATGTCTGAATTAAACGTTCATCTTGACAAAGTTCAGAATTATAGTAATAACTTAATATTATTTACTTACAGTCAAAAATAATAGCGATCTATATGCGTACTTTTATCAATTATTTTAATTGAAACATGCACTGTAGCTATAAATTCTACTATCTGCAAAGTGTAAATGCGAACCACGTGAATTCCACAAACAATTATTTGGCAAATGAGTTTAAAATAAATTTGTGACGTCGAGCATGGCAACGAGTACAATGACCTCGACCAGGACTAGTACCCGTCATCATTGTCGCATTCTAGCTGGACAATGAAAATGTAAATATAACACAGAAACCCTAAACAAGCCTGTTAGAGTCCGATACAGTAGACCTGCTTCGTTTAGGATGGACAATGTTCTGTTTGTCGCTAACTATTCATTTCCGAGTCTCAGTTGTAGGTTAACTTTTACTATATACCTTTGTAACTGAGTTCGGCAAGACAAGTACAGTCTTCAGTTATAAGTTTTACCGTAAATGCTTGGCAAATGTTTAGATGTAGATCGTTCTTGTCTCAGTAGGAGGTAAGAAGGCGTCAGGTTCGTGTGCCCAATTCGTAGTTGGTGATGCTTGTTCGCGAAAACTGATCACCATTTGACATACAATTACGGACGCTCTGCTTCACGTATAAAAGCTTGCTGTGCCGTCAATTCCACAACACGTAATCTCCTACGGCCACATAAAATACCCCAAAATTGAACCTCGCACGATGGCCGTAACTGACTAACGCTGCCGACTGGCCTCTTTTTTCACAGGCTTTAGCATCACTTATTTCCCCACTTCCCACCCCACCAACCACCCCCACACAAACCGACGACTACAAAGACTTCCTAACTACATGGATACAGACTCCCAACTCAGGCTCCCTCCACCTGACCTTGCACTGATACGTCGGAAACGCTGGATACGTCGCCTCTTAAACAGAGATCGGTGGAACGAGCATCTCTGCTCGGAGTACAGAAGACTTTCAAATGCTGTCAAGATCGCCATCAAAGACTTTCGATCTTCCCGCATTGAGAGCCTATGTACTTCAGTACAGGATTCCTTTCGCTCCGACGCAACCCGATTCTGGAAGCAAGTCAAACGACTCCATAACCCGCCCAAAGCCGATACCCCTCTCCTGTCAAACGACCGCATTCTTGTCAGCGATGAGGAGAAGGCTGCTGCCTTTCGGGACTCCCTCCAGTCCATCCATAGCCACCCCGTCAGCCCCGACTTTGACGCCATCGCTGAACACTCGATAGACACTTTCTTGACTACCCACGCTGACCTCTTCACCCCTTAATACGTCCTGAACGCAGACCACGACCATCCGCTGGAGCGGCCATGACCCAGACGACATCAAAGACAGACTCACTAAATGTAGAAATACTGCCCCCGGACCCGATGCAATACCAAACCGCATTTTGAAAGCACTCCCTGACACTGCCATCGAAGCCCTGGCGCATCTATATACCGCAAGTCTCCTCCTCGGCTACGTCCCGCGGGCTTGCAAGCATGCCCATGTCCTCATGTTCCCCAAACCACTCAAAAACGCCAGCCTCCCGTCGAACTATCGCCCGATTTCTCTTACCCCTGCAATCTCCAGGCTTTCTAGAAAATCCTCGTCGCCAGGATACATCCCCATCTGCAAACTCATAGCGTCCTCCCCAGTACCCAGGGCGGATTCCACCCTGGCTACAACATATATGACCAACTTGTTCGGGTTATCAGCGCCATCCAGGACAACTCGGCCCGAAAACGCCCGACCATCTTAGCCCTACTCGACATCCGCAAAGCCTTCGACTCTGTCTGGCACAACGGCCTCCGTTTCAAGATCCTCGGATGTCACATTCCCCCAACCACCATCAAATGGCTCTCCCAGTTCCTGGATGGACGCACTGCACAAGTCCGAGTCCGCCAGCATCTCTCGGTACCCTTCCACCTCAATGCCGTTGTCCCCCAAGGCTCCGCCATTAGCCCGTTACGGTATATCATTTTTACTAAAGATACCCCCCTCCCCGAACTCTACCCTACCCATCAGGCCTAGCCCAGTACGCAGACGATACTGCCTACTGGGTTTCAGCAGGCGCACACTGGCAAGTCACAGCCAAATTACAACAAATCCTCGAGCCTTTCTTCGCCTACTGTAACACTTGGCGAATCAATGTAAACGCGGACAAAACCCAACTTTGTGTTTTCAACTTCACTGGACGCAACATGACGCATTTCTATAATACACCAGTCCGCGTAGGCCCATCATCAGTACGCCCGAAGCGTGATTGCCAGTATCTAGGCGTCACGCTTGACTCCAAACTTACCTGGCGACCACATATCAAAAGACCAACGACCATCGCCCGCACCCGCCTCCGTAATCTCAGAATCCTCAGCCGACTAAACCACTGCTCCAGCGACTTACTAGGACGCACCTACACTACCTGCATTCGACCCATCATCACGTATGCCCACCCAGTTCTCCTTACCGCCTCCCCTGCCTACCTAGGTCTCCACCGAGTCACAGAACGACGAGCCCTGAGACTCACATACCGCCGACCACGCCTCACGAAGACCTCAAACGCCGCCCTGTATGCGCTAAACACCCGCTTCCCTGACCTAGACTCTTTTCTAGTTAAGTTAAACTGGAAATATTCCCGCACAGCCTCCCGCCGCACTTCCATTCAATCAATAGTCCCTTCAATTAACAGAAATATCCGCAACACAAGCAGACCTTCCTACCTAATAAATCGCCTCCTTACAATAGCCAATGGCCCTCCCCCTCGACTCCCCTGCCGTCGGCGTCAAAGACACGGACAAAATTAACCACGCTTACAAATCCCCGCCCATGCATCATTTCTCCCCAGTGGTAGTGACTAGACACACTCATGCAGCCTTAATACTCAACACACTGCTAAATTCCCCCACACTCTAAACCTCTAAGCCCTATCTTCGCTTCACTACATGAAAACAAACATTCTAGTTCCTCACACTTACGTTCTCGCATGTAATCCCCAAATCTGTTCCTTCCGCCTCCCTTGACGGCACCCTGTCACCACCTAACAGCTTTGGCGACCTGCGTCACACGACCCTGTCTTGGCCGCCCCCCCCACAGATCATCGAAAAAGAAATAAACAAAACAAAATGAATGAATAAAGATACCACCAAACAACTATAATGGCCACATCCATCTACCTCTCCCGCTCGCATATGGCTACCCACTACACTTGCACACAATATAACTCGCAAGCAATTTTCTCCCGACTTCGTGCCTCCACCTTCTCAACGGCCCGGTCAGCTGGTGTACGTCTCCCCTAAAATCCTATACTCACACGGCTGAAGGCAGCTTGTCTCCAAAACAGCCCGAGTCCGACCATATAGGTCGGTCTCAAACAACGAAAAAAAAAATTCCACATCTGCGATGCACAAAAATAATGGTGGCTGTAGTAGCTAGCTTTGCAGTGTCAGGTCGTGTGGCTGTTGCATCGCCTTGTGGAATGTCTCGTTGCAGCGTCAGCTTCTTCATTATCTTTAATACGCACATAACCCGGACATCAAACAGATGTGAAACATGAACCAAAGTTGTTTAACGCATGGCATAGTTTCATTATCTGTTGCAATAGCGGATCGGATCCACTGTGCCCTGATTGTTCACTTTACTCTTGTTGTTATCGTTACTACTGCTACTACTACTACTGCTACTACAATACTACTACTACTACTACTACTACTACTACTACTACTACAATACTACTACTACTACTACTACTACTACTACTACTACTACTACTACTACTACTACTACTACTACTACTACTACTACTACTACTACTTTACTTTATAGTGAGGAGGTTACGGGAAATACAGAAGACAGAAGTTAGCACTTGCTCCTACCGTACGGTTTCTGAGTCCTTACCTTCGAAAGCGCTAAAACACTAAAGGCAATATACATTGGAATTATATGAATATTGATGCTGGTACGGATATCACATTTAGGATATCACAAATCTGTTAAATGTTCTAACAATCTTAAATATTTGAAACCAAATAGCAGCTTTTGCAAGTAACAGTTTCATTTGGTGATAACTGGATCTAAATCGTTACATTCACTGCAAATATATCAGGGGAAAGTAACACGCTCAAACCTACTCTGTTGGGTCGTTGTTAGTAAAGTAATATTGAATAAGCACTTAATAGCGAGAGAGAATGTTTATCATTTTCATATACTTAAGACATATATAAAGCCTACTTACACTGGAGATGCCTGCCCGAGGCAGTTTTCCTTTCACGCCTGTAGTGTTGTCACTGAAAGGGTCAAAGACGTTTAGAACGGAGGGACTACGTAACCGTCTATACTATTATCAAATAAGGAGTGCGGCTGGGCGAGGGTCAGGCTCACTCACAAACACGCAGCCCGCACACACACAAGCGCAGGGAATTAGGACCGGCCGGATTCTCGCGCCATTAGTCACCTAGTGGACTTCAGTTGATCAAACTTGTGTGTGTGTGTGTGTGTGTGTGTGTGTGTGTGTGTGTGTGTGTGTGTGTGTGTGTGTGTGTGTGTGTGTGTGTGTGTGTGTGTGTGTGTGTGTGTGTGTGTGTGTGTGTGTGTGTGTGTGTGTGTGTGTGTGCGGGCTGCGTGTTTGTGAGTGGGCCTGACCCTCGCCCAGCCGCACTCCCTATTTGATAATAGTATAGGTATGACTATGTGAGATGTACGATAAAAATAGTTTTCTATTTTTTCGAAAGTTTGTCCATAAGCGAATGAAGTGCTGGACAAAACGGAATGGGTGTTCATGAGTTATATCTGATAAAGGTAATTATCTCGTCAATCCAATCAACCGTTAAAAACCACTAGGAATACCGGTGAGATTCGCGTGGGACAACCTCGCGTACATACATCGGTTTATCCCTCATTATACAATAGTTCAAGGAAGAAATATGTAAAAAATTTATTATGTAATTCGAGGAATTCAGACAAACAAAACACGCACTGCACAACACGTCACAACATTTAACCTTTCGTAAGTAATATTTACGTGTCACTTGCCATTTCGCCCGGTTCAATGAGAAAATTAAAGCGTTTGCACGCAATGAGGATTATTACTTTTTTATACTAATACGCTGTTGCAAAACTATAATTTTAGTTAGGTATATTGTATTATTGACTATTGTTTTTCCTTAAATGCTGTGTAAAAGTATTATAACTAAAAGACAGAATATCTCTGCATCTCACTTAGTATAGAGGCGTTTACTTACACTCTTTGTCACAGCGTTAATTAGTTTTATACGAAATTTACATAATTTTGTTGAAAGTTATTGGAGTTAGTCTGTACGTATATCATTAGAATCCAGCTAGTTTTCCAATATGAAATAGAGATAAATAATCGTGATGTGCGGCAAATTCAAGTATGTTTTATATATTTTTCTGTGTAATTAGTTACGTTTGTGTCACAATAACAAGCCTGCTTGATATACTGCGATATAAGAAATACACTAAAAATGTAGGCCTACCTTTTTAAGATGAAGGCGATGACTCTGCGAGCAAAGCCTAGAATTATGAGTAAAATCGCCCTAAATTTTATACGAAATTTATTGATGTGGAAATTCGTATATTCATGAAATGTAAAAACGAATTACTGTACAACTTAAAAAAAATTACCAAAGAAAAACTTTTAAAACTATTTTTATTTTGTAAACTATAAGCGCGATTTGCTAATGTTGGTTATTTCTTTCTAAAATATTATTATTATTAGGAAGAGTGGGCTAACAAATACACTAGACCTTTGTTATATTGTGAAGGTTTCGATAAAGAAAGTAGGTTTACTTCTAAAGTCATATGTCTAATGATGTTGTGAAAATAATACATCTTTGTGAAATCCTTATTTAATTAATCGGGTTGCATTTGTGTAAGTGTAATAAAACTTTTACCCAAATCAAATTTTTCGACCATTCAGAACATACTTTTCAATTATAACCAGGGTGGAATAGAAACAGGAAAAGGGATAGAGTGAGTGAGAGAGAGAGAGAGGGAGAGAGAGAGAGAGAGAGAGAGAGAGAGAGGGAGAAGTGCTTCAGTAGAAAAGTAATTGATGATTAAAATTATAAGTCGACTCTTCGGTTTTTATTAACATTTAATCATCACTTTCAGTCGATTCAACAGAAATTAGACAGTAGAATCCTTTTATAGTCATTAAATTTATAGACTCAACATTATTCTATTACACCAACTTTCTAAATACAAAAGTCTAAAAAATAAAAACAATGGAATGTTTTAGCTACATTTAAAGCTTTAAATTCAGACGGAGGGAGTTAGAGATCTACAGAACGTCAATTACTTAAAAACTTTAATGAGTAAAGTAGATGCTAGAAAAAAAAATTGTTTTTTTTTTTTTTTTTTTTTTGTAAGTGTGACCAGATTATTATGTCATTAGACATGTTGAAGGTCTGTCAATGTTACCCTCTTACTCATATACCAATTAGAACATATCAATGCAAACGATTGTTAAAAAAACACAGTTCCATCGAAATGCACGAGGTCGTCTGCAAGAGTTCGCGGCTTCATATAATCCCACATCGGTGTTTAAGAATAAATTGGTATAGAAAAACGTTATTACTTTAATTTTGTAGCTTCACTTCAAGGAACTATATGAACATTCTGTATTTTATAAAAGAGTCGTAATTTAGTTCATATTTTTATTTATTTTAGTAAAAGAAATTTTTATTTCATTTTAGTTTATTTTTTATAATAAAAAATTTTGACGTTTCTATCTTGTGTGATAAACTAATTTTTCTTTTTATCTGAGAATGAAGTTTAAGTTTTTATATTCATTCACGGCTTGCGTTAACAGAGGCGGAGAAGTTAGATTGTAACTTTGCATAAAACTGTGTTATATTGAATTGTAAAAATTGGATGCGCCAGGCACACATAATCTTGGCTTTCTTTAGGTTGTCGGAGACGTTATAGAGTGTGTGTGCTTCCGAGACGGGAACGGGTAAATAATTTCCGATCCAATCACTTTCACGGAAAGTGGGACTTGTAATAGGTGGACACACCCCATCCGTTACGACCTTTCCCCATCCTTCTCGTATTGATTGATGCTGCATTAGTATCTTCATTTTTCATCCCCTATCTCCTGTATATAACTGATTTTAGCGGAATCTTTAGGCATAAGAGTGTCTTTACGCAGGCTAACGTATAATACGTATTTTATTGTAATGGTTTCTGTCCTAAATTTAATTATTCTGTTTACACAAAAAGTAAGCTGTTTTGTTCAATTTGTATTATGATTTGTAAATAAAAAGTACATTTTTTCTCGGCTGGCGTTAACATTGTTTATTATTAATATTATTATTATTATTATTACTAGCCAGGCTGTTAGGTCGTGGTCGACCGTATGCCAGATGTTTCGGCCCCACCATCGGAGGTCATTTTCAGTGTCAAAAAGTGTTTGGCAGCTGTCCACCAGTTCACCCCAGGTATAGTACGTATCTACCTTAGTACTGGGGTGATTGACGGATACCTGCCAAACAATTTTGTGACATTAAAGATGGCCTCCGATGGTGGAGCCAAAACGTCTGTTACACACAATAACAGTCAGCCATGACTTAACACCCTAGCTAGTAGTAATAATAATTTAAAAAGTACTTTTTCGTAAGCATGAAACACTTACTCGTGCGGTAAAGTTCGCTTATCAAACAGAAATGATTTCAATTTTAGCAAGTTGAAAGGCATTAGTGAAGTGAATGAAGAAACAAAGTTACAAGATCTGGAATCTTAGTAGAATAATAATCTGTCGACTATACTATACTACCGCCAAATCTACAAACAACCTTAATATTAAAACTCCACCGATTGTTAGTTGTAAGGAACTGGAAACTATTTTGTGGAACTTGTTTCAGGCTATAACTTAATTTCTTCGTAATTTTCTACTCGCAAAATTTTTTATTTATTTGACCTAGTGTCAACAGTAGTATAATCTGATTTGCTAAATCACATAATTGCCATGCTTAATTTATTGCTAAGAACAGCCTGATGCTACAAGTACCAAGTAATCATAACAGCAACTATTACAGTTCAAGTAATGAGCACTGTGACGGCGACGCAGTAAGCGAATCAATCCACTACTGTCTGGCCGCGACCGGATGATTGAAGCAGCTCTCCCCCACCACGCGGCCGCTTGTAAGCGATGTCGGGTAAAATACGTGTACTAGCCGTTTGGTTTGCCTATGCTAGTAAGAGCGCGGTTCCCCTCTACTCATCGTCAGCAAACTGATTTCTACAAAAGCTGTAGTTTCAAGTGTTCAAGTGTGTATTAATAACTTCCCCTGTAAATGTATCCCACATTTACAATTTCTAATTTTTGTATTCAACAACAAAAAGACGATTAAAAGTATGGTAACGTGATTAAAAATGTGAGAACAAGCGGTGTTGAAAGTTAAAGAAATATCAAATTATATTATGTACGAAAACTAAATTTTTATTATTTATCCAATAATAAATTTATGTATTTAGCACATTAAAACTAAATACACAAGTACGTAAAGTGAACTTAAACGTAACGTTTGCTATACGAAAACACGATCGACTTAGTTTAGCAGTGAATACATGTACTGAAATAATAATTGTAACAAATAATAATGCAAAGGCATATGCCAAGTCCGATCAAACTCTCACCGTATGCACACGTGTCTTCTTCTGATTGACGCGACGGCTGTTACACCTGGCCCTTGCCAGCATTTCCGGAACGTGATATTTGAGTCTGCCCAAGTTTCATCGAGGAAGAAAATCTGTTGCTGTTCTTCTCGATACCTCCTCATTTTCATCAGATAACTGCACCGCCAATCAATGATGTCATTGCGCTCTACTACCACTTTTCTTTTACTGCAGGACCGTTTCCACTTAAACCCCATATCGTGTAATAGTTGTCTAAGCTTTGTTTCGCCGTATGGGAAATTAATTCTCTCTTTCAGTGTAGCCAGTAGTTTCATGACGGAAGGCACAATTTGTAATTGTAAATAAAAGTGCTCTATTGTTTGGCGAATTACACTTCTGTCAAAGTTGTCAATCACAACAGGCACCCTTGTTAGTGGTTTCTGTGGTGATTTTAGATCCCCTCTTGGAGAATCTTTCCTTTCTTTCCTAACTCGTCCAATAGTTGCTATTCCTTTTCTCGTATAAAGGGGCTGCTCTCTTGTTAGGGCAAGTAATAGGTGCTAACAGAGTTCCTGAACTAGCCTCCTGTACACATGCTTCTATTATGTTGCTGACAACGGTGCGCTCCCTACTGCGAATTACCTTCCGGTTTGTTTTCGGAGTTCTGAAGCTAGTAGTAAGTGTTGACGTAAGTTTTTGTTGTTCCATGTTTTGAAAACGCACAAAATAACAGTTCACTGTTTAAAATTTGCTGACAACGAAGTAAATAATAAATTTAATAACGATAACAACGAAGTAAATAATAAATGTAATAACGATAACAACGAAGTGTTCTCGAAGAGTGCAAACAAATTTCTCTAGTGAAAGCCACGCGAGGAATGCGTGAATGCATTAAGAGATCAAGAGACGCGCTAATTGCCGGCAGGGGTGAGGGACTAGTAAGACGAGGTAATGTTCTCAGCTTAGAGATTACAACACCTCCACTTAGCCAACCGTAGTGCCCGGCCTGCTTCTCCCACCTCACCCACTGCTCGATCTTCAAATTACGGCCAGACAGTACTAACGTCGGTCTCGTTGTTGTTTGTAAATATAACATAATAACTCGTCAAATATTAATGTAAAACTTTCGCGAATCTCTTATCTAGATTGGTACTTTCCATGTAGACATTTTTTATGCGTTTACATTTGATTTTGACAGCAACATGTAAGAAGCAGAAACGACGGTCGAAGTTAATAACTCTTACCTAGTGTCAGTGTACCGTAGCCAAACGGTTTCCCATGCTTTTGTGTTACATCCGCCCGGCTTTGCCCAAAAATTCAGTACATACCTTTTATTTATCACGTCATGTCTGACGTATGTGGTCGCTCGTGCCGAGACCGAAACCTGGAACAATTCGAGATAGAATCCCCCCCCCCAAATCCATATCATAAATTTATTTTAGTGATTCGATAGAGTATCTGAAGTCTTACCTCTTTTTTCTCTTACCCGTATCTCTCTTACGCCTTTTCCGGTCGCTGTCCAAAACTCATGCTACTGCAGCGTTGACCTTTTCTTCTTCCTGCCTCAGGACTAGCACTGCGTATATCACTTATCGCTTAGATCAAACGCTTTCGGGCGATTCTGAGCTTCCCGTCGTAAAGCTATCATCGAAAGTCTTGTGCAAAGTAGCTTCCAGCGTTTTATATATCGAGAAGCCTTGTGCTTTCGTTCCTTTTTTCTCTCCTAGGGAAATCGCACCCTTCAACTCAGCATGAACAAACTGTTTGCCGCTATGTGCCGAAGTCTACTACAAGGTACCTTCCTAATTCATTTAAGGGGGCAATCTACCCCAGAAAGCGTTTCCTGATTATGCCCAAGATAGGAGGTAATACGAGTGTTAAATGCGGCATCCAAGTCACTTGTACGAATTAATAACTAAATTTACCTTATTTTGTCCGCCTTGTGATTTCTTATAATTTTTTTTTTACGCGTTTCAGAGCTTATGCTCCATCGTCAGATATATATTTAAATAAAACTATCACTCTTACCGAGGTCGTCACATGATATAAAATGTCAAAACTTTTTGCATACAAACAGCGCGCGGATGTAGGGTGCGCCCCTGTTCACGTTCAATTTGCCACTCTGATTGAGTGTTCACGTTCAATTTGAGTGGCAAATTGAACGTGAACGGGTGCACACCCTACTTCCGCGCGCTGTTTGTATGCAAACATTTTTGACATTTTGTATCATGTGACGACCTCGGTAAGAGTGATAGATTTATTTTAATGTATATCTGATGACGGAGCATAAGCTCTGAAACGTGTAACAGAAAAATTATAAGAAGTCACAAGGCGGACAAAATAAGGTAAATTTAGTTAGTAATACGAGTGTGCTGTGAACAATAGCCATCTTTTCTCGCCATCTCACGAATAAATTACATTGTGTTTCTAACTGCGGTGTGGCAAACCTAATGCCTTCGTTCATTGTTATTATTGTTGTGTCCCATTATTATATTAGGCCTATGTAATGCGGTAATGTCTTTGTTTAGATGTATTTCTAAAGTAAATGTGACGTGGATATCGGTAATGCATAAGAACTGTCTTACACTCGTCAGCGTCAATTTACTTCCGAAACAATAAACATAAATTACTAACATAATATTATATTAATGCGCGCGCGCGCGTGTGTGTGTGTTGTAATATACTGGACTACTGAGGTTTTATTAAACTATTAAAAACGCATCAGCCTACTTGTATGTGAGTGTATGTATATGAAATACAGTAATGTAGACAGGCCTATTGGTTTTATATTTTGAATTTAGTATTTTGATTTTAAATGTAGAACAGAATGTGGCTTAAGGTTGATAATTTTGTTTTACTGACGTGTTCAAGTAGTTCATTACTTTTTGATCGCATCTTTAGCATCGTTCTAAAATCGGTGAAAAATTATTAATTAATTTATTAACAAGAATAGACTGAAGTAATCTCCGTTGATCTGATATTTCCTTGCTGTGGATTCTACCAGACAACAATTAATACCAATGCATTCTTGACACAAGCTAATACGTTCGAAATTTCTTGTGAAAACAATTTCCGTAAAAATGGGCGTTAATATAAGTAAAATTTAATTCCGTCTAATATATTATTTTTAAAAATTTTATTCTAAATCAAATTAACTGACTTACATATAAAAAAGTTAACATGTTATTTGACAGTTTATTTATGTAATCGATAGTCACTATAATCTACTTCCACAAAATGGTGTAATTTTAATTTACTTAATATTAAGCTTTAAAATGTTTCCTACGAATTTCCTAACGGCGTGTTAGAATCATCATGTATATAAAACTTCAACCAAATGATACCTACGACTTCCAAAAATCCACGGTGAAAGTACATTTAACGGTAAAAAGTAACAGAATCATATGGAAACAGAAATGTCCATAGAGTCGGGAGTTCCGTATCTTGTAAACCCTGACAAACCCGGAAATTATGCATCCCGCATCGATTTGTGACAAGGAAATAGAAATTCATATCTGGCAAACGTTGTGGTCATGCATACGCTTTCTTTAAGTATTAAATAATCTTAATTTTATTTGATCTTATCAAATAAGGTCTAAATAAACATAAGTTTTACAAGTGAAAGAAAGAATATTGTTGCCAAAAACAAGTGAAATACAAGATATTAATCGAATCTGAAGCTAATGTGTATTAATTATCACAATTTTCCAGGCTCTTAGCCCGGGGTCTAGATTGTTCACGAATACGAACAGCTCCGCGGGACCACATATTACAACCACCCGCGAACGAATGCAAACAAAGACTAGTTTTTGTAAAAAAAAATTTCAATGTCAGGAGTTATTAATGTTTATTATATTCATAATAATGGAAAGAGTATTCATTATTCTCTGCTTTATATTTTTTATTTTACTAAAAAATGAGTAGTGTAGTAGCAATTTTCCTTATTTTTCTTTTATTTTTTTACATTTTAACATATATTGATTAACCATGGTAAATGATACGGTTCACCTTCTCGTGATATTTTATGGCTAATGCTAAGTATCGTACATACTAAGGACTTTACTCACAGATTTAAAAAATATAATTGATTAATTTGATTTTATCTAAGAATAAATGTATTTCGTTCAAAATTCCCAGCGAGTTCTGCAATTCAGGAAGCTTACTAGTAATTGAAATCAAACGTACAAATTGTCGCAAGATTTTCTTATAACCACTCTTTTCTAGTATAGAAATAATCAACATGCATACCATTTGCTTACTAGTAATGACTCCTTTTAATTTTAGAAAGGAAATATCTACACAAAATAGAATCCTGACTATATGTTTATGTAGCAAAAATGATAAGTAAGAAGCCCGCCTTGTTTAGTAGGATTCATGTAAATCATTTTAAAGCGGTTAAGTATAAATGTGGTTAGATGACGTGAGGCAGCAAGATATTTTCTGTCTTAATAAACGCTACTAATGTGTTATTGTTATGAAAGAACAATACAAAACGTAAAATACGAATTGAGAGGTGTCGTTATGCAAGAATACTTTCAGAAAAAATTGAGAATTAAAGACGTTTATAAAATGCTTGCATGGAAACAAATATATTATTTTTTCAACCAAGATTAAAGAGCGCCTAAGGGAATAAACCAAATTGTATAACCTGTTCCAGAAGGGTAGGGCTGTGTGGATTTTTAATAAATGATTAATAGGTAGCGTTTACTAAATGCGTGAGCATTTAGCGGTAGTTTACTAAAATTAGCGTGAGTATGCTTCTGCTTTCGTGATTCTATGTTTTCTACGTTTGTTTTTTGTAATTTGTTATTCAAACCAATAAGCATATTTTCTGACTGAAAACATACCATGCCAAAAACTAATACCATGTCTAAGTCTTTGTATGAGTATTTAAAAATGACATGTTCTGTATAATGCATTAAAGTCTTAAAGCCAGCAGAAATGTTAATTTTAATATTATTGTTTTCAGGCTGTTATATAGCATATTTATAACTAAAGAATTTGTGAACTCTTCAAGTCGTTTCACATATCTTTCACTGAACTTCACTACGGACTACAGGCAGCTGTAGGTCGCTATAGATATCTTTATCGCAGTCGGACCCCGGTGCTTCGGTTATGCCAAGCAGTACCTTGGTCTCTAAATCTTTCGATAATAGCGATGTTGAATTTGATAGCAGATCCCCCAATTTGTAAGCTGTATATCCATGTATATATTCACACAGGCTTAAACACAATGTAAAATCACAGCTTATTTCGTGTTGGCAGTAGTGATTATCTGTCCAGAAGCCAATGACGTTTGCGAAACTTGGAGTCCAGTTGTTTCCTTTTCACCCAAATGTGACTGTGCCATGTAAGCTGTCAATCTAGGCGAACACCAAAGCATGACTATATCAACGAATGGCGTAAATTTTGTAACGTTGGGTACAGTTTTCGTTGAACAATAATAGATGGTTTTCATTTAGTTTAATGCACCTGATAAAGGTATATTCTTTTTAGTATTCTGATAATACTAACACAATGTGTCACATCCTGTAGATCCAGCAGTAGCCTACTACGTCTCAGTTACATAAATACAAGGCAACTAAAAAAAATATTTTCAGTAAACTTATTTATTTACAAATGTGTGCCAAATATACTATCGCGAGTCTGATAAAGTATTAAACTTATTCTACATCGTTTGTAACCTTTCCAGAGATATTTACACACATGTACATTGAAAAAGTATCTATGTTTTGTTGATCATGTTGTCTCCGTTAAATAACAATCTTTTTATAATATTATAATGGTAAACTAATTTCTGTTACATATTCAAATAATGTATATTTCTATTAAAAGAATAAAATGTTTGTTTTTTTGTGTTATTGCGTTATTATTCTCTTAAATTAAAAAAAATGTTTGATATAAATGGGGTTTTTACAAAATGACTGATTATTTGTAACATTACACTATTTCTTTAAAGAACAAAATAAGTTCCGGCAATTGTCCCAAGATAATTTTTTTTTACAATGCCTCGCTGTTATAACCTTATTTTAATTCCGATAACAATGACATACGGCCATCTTGTAACCGTCATGTAAACAGATGACGTGATGTTTCAGTATTTTAAACAACAAAACAAAATAACCGATGCCAGCAATTAATTTATCGTCATTTCAAAACACGAAATGTGTACAGCTGCAGAAATGAAAACAAAACCAACGAACAGGAAACCACAGCAGTGACCTCATGTCAAATGTTACAACGTGCATCCCCTACTGTTTGCACGCGTGTGTGTATTTGCGTTTTTGCTCGTGTGTAATTAAAAGTTACAGAAAAAGCAGATATATTATTGATTATGTCAATCATTTAAACAAAATGTGTGCCGAATATTCACGTTGTATGTTGAAATTACCAAAATTACTTTGCCTAGCAAAGACGAATCGGTCCCGTGACTAGTTTGTCAACTAAGTAAATGATTTTAGTAACCACAACAATTTCAGTGACTACTTTGTTTATTCCTTCAACCAATTTCACACACTGTAGAAAGAATTCCTTTCCTTGGAATCAAATAAAGCTAAGCAATAATAATGGGAAATTATACTACGAATATATAATTCTAACAGCCTTGATTGCTTCTTAATATTGGAATTAAAGTTACAATAAAATTAGTTTGAACGTTTTTATATAAAATAAAATTAAATTCTTTTTAATTCGTCGACGAAGTAGTAAAATTTCTTGTACGTTTATTATAAAAGTGGAATTAATTATAAAATAATGATACGTATTGCCTACTTGTCAAACGTTATTAGTTTATGATATATAATTACCTTATATCCACTTTAGTGATACACAGTTTCGTCACTGATGACGCGTTTCGGGACTAAGTCCCATCCTCAGATACATTTAATTAATAAACTAAAATATTAAAATCACGACCATGTTATTAGTTTAAATTAAATAGTGATTTTCTCTAAGTATATCCGTTTTTCAACAAACTTTTCTTTTTTACTATATTAATTTAATTAATAATTTATCTTCATCCCTTTTGTATACATCTGTTAAAAATTTTAACTACGTAATAGTATACCTAAAAATAATAGCCTGTGTGTGTGTGTGTGTGACTAAGTGCCAGTGACTTCCAACTGGCGACCCACAACGCTTTTTTATGCAAAGCGCGACTTTATCATGTAATACGAAAATAATCGTTACTCTATATACTATAAATGAACAATAAAGCATTATTTCAACTGAGAATGGTTTTTTAAGAAAAATTATGGAAATATATTCCTCCGATTAAATAATAAATTTATTAGTCATTTTAATTGTTTAATGGAATGTGTATTGGTTCTAGTCCACTTTTATTTTCAACATATTACAAAACGAGTCAGTGCGTTTCCTTGTATCCCACGACTAGACAAAACAGATACACTTGTCCTACGTTCTGCCTTTGATTCGTAATCACTCGCATTTGTTATTCATTGTCACGTTTTAAGTGTGTTTGCTGGATGTAGCAGACCGACCTTAGGTTTCACAGTAAAGATTTTATGTAAGATATACAATGCTTAATGTCTTTTTTATCATCATCATCTTCTTCTTCACAACACGACATGGACAAGAAACTGCTTGTCCACCTTCAAAAATCCTCCAATCCTCCTGGGTCTACCCACACACCTGTGTCCTATAGGTTTGTATTTCCAGATTTGTTTGACTAGTCTGGAATCTGACAGTCTTTCTAAGACTCTTGCCATCGTTGTTTGTAATCTTTTAGTTTTTAATTCAAGTTAAAAACTTGTAACTTTCCTCTTATGGTCTCATTTCTTATATGATCATGTTTAGAACACCTTTTAACTCCTCTTCAGAATGTCATTTCCGAGCTCTGTACTTTACTGCTCTGTTTTTTGGTTGTTGTCTGTATATCACACGCATAGGACAGCACAGGGACTGCCACAACTTTGAAAAGCTTTGATGTTTTATCTCGACGTAGCTTGTTTACAAAAATACGGTTGATTGTTCAACAGATCGTTTGGAACTTACGCAACTAACACATATCTTAATATATATCTGTTTAACATCTTCATTATTATACTGACTTTATAAAAAATTGATCCATTATAGATATGTAGTAAGTGTTTGAATATGTAGTAAGATATGTTAAATGTGCAAATGACTTCATTTATTTACAGTGAAATACGTCCTTCTTTAAATTTACGTTACGTGTCAAAAATTAATCGATTATGGTGCGGCAAGCCAGTGGATTCCTGAGTTTGCTTTTGAGTTAGAAATCACTGATCTGTGCAAACGTAAAACTAGGAATGTAAAAAACGTAATATTGGCGTGGGTGCACTTTGTTTTTTAATGTGAGCTTTAGTTTACGAAATATTCTATTCCGATTATTTTTTGTCAGTCGCCCACCCATTTAACTTTCTATTTTACAAAAACCAGAATCTAGTCAGATTAAATCTAAGCGAGTATCCACTTGGGGTATAAAAACTGAAAATAAAAGTAAAAGGTTAAAAGGGTAGTTCTTAGTGCAAACGTATGGGAAAAAATAGAAACAAAAACTGTGCGTAGGTGGGAAGGATAGGATGAAGGAGATGAGGCAGGGACTGCTTACTAAAAGTTGCTTCCGCTTTCATTACATTGAAAGCATATTTTTAGACTAACTAATTTTAGACTTTTACGGACAAGTTACCAGAAAGTTTAGGATATTTTAAAAAGAAGCAAACCTATTTATACATTAGCTTAGCTACTGGATCTTTAATACTGTAAAAGATTTTTAAAGAGAAACTTTAACATAACGGTAATAAAAGTACAACCCCTGGGATTATACAAATATTACTTTTGAAATAAATCAGAAATTTAAATATTAAAATACTACATTATGTTTTCTGCCCTTCAATGAACGATTTTATTTATTGTTCTGTTAAACTTAGCCCTTTTGTTATATTTTTCAATGTTTCAGTTGTGTGAATGTATTTATATTAAGTGATGCAATTAAAATATTTCTAAGCCAAATCGTTCAGGCACCATTAATACTCTGCGTGAATTAAAGTCGAGCAGTGAATCGAGACATTACACATTTTTAACTGTTAGTTCTAAGCAGATAAAAGGAAAGTAGACTTACTGAAAACCAATATAGTGTTGATCGTGGAAATTGTATAAATCACACAAATGGGAGAATCTGGAAAACCGGAAACAAAACACTACAGTTAAAGACTGCAGTAGAATAACCACAAAATACACACTATCAAGAAATATATAGATACGTTGCAGGTATAAAGAAACCGCAGGTACGATGATAGGAAGTTAGGTTAATTCACAGTTACGAATCTGAAAGAATAAGAGTAACTTATCTTAATATGTGTAAACGTGTGGCGCTAAAGAGTTAGGAAGAGAGTAAAGCTTAATTTAATTAACATATGAGGAGGAAAACGGGTTCAGACTCGGGCCCCATTACTCTAGACACAAGGGGCTGACTAATATTTTACCCCAGTTCTTGTATTCCTAAATTCTAATTTTTTATTTTACTTCTTATAAATTAAGTTTATGAGTATAAGTCCTTTCCCTTTGTGAAGATTGCAAGTATTATTCATGTCCCCTAAAGACGTTACCAGCGTCTTGTAAGGTAAGTCCAGTGGTGGGATTGCTACCTTAGAGCCTCTGGGTTTCATTCAGAGTCCCACCTCCTAGGTTCTTCTGCTCTCTCCGCCGTTGGGAACATAGAACCCATAAAACCATTCTATAAAACCATGGTTGTCCCAATTCTGACATACGGCAGTGAGACCTGGGTTCCTTCAAAGCTAGATAGATCAAAGATTCAGGCAGCTGAAATGCGCTATCTGAGAAGAGTCAAGGGCTGTACACGATTAGATAGAATACGTAATGACGACGTCCGGAATGCGCTAAACATCTACAATTTGAATCATCGAATAGTTGATTACAAACGGAAATGGCGGGAACACATCGACCGCATGGACTACCACAACAAATAAGATCTTATAAACCAACGGGCAAGCGTAACGTTGGAAGATCTTTTTCAAGATGGGACCAACTATGACATTGTGGAGACGGAACAGGCATTTCTGCCTATACCATGAAGTGTAGAAGAAGAAGAAGAAGAAGATTATAAGTCGTGAATTTATACTTTTTTCTGGATTGTCTTCCATATTTCAAAAAGGAAAACATAGACAAAATTGGCTGTTTGATTATCACTAATTCTCTTTTCCACTTCCCTTACACTTCCACACGTCAAAAGGTTAAAGGAACTTCCTTATACAATCCGTCGTTTGAAGTAGTCTAAGATGTTGATTAAAATTTTATTCATAATTTCATAGACAGGATTTCCCAGATCGCTACGCCGTTCGGTATTCGTATATATTTTCGAAGAAGTACGTTAAGCTTCTCTTCTAAAATATACATTTCATTATTTACTTTTTCGTAAACAAATTACCGTATACAGTTTACAAGCGCGATGACACTACTTTGTACACATCTAAAGATGTTATCTTTTTACTGTTAAAAA
Source organism: Magicicada septendecula (assembly GCA_034769895.1). Lineage (NCBI taxonomy): Eukaryota > Metazoa > Arthropoda > Insecta > Hemiptera > Cicadidae > Magicicada > Magicicada septendecula. Next base: position 159,149,821 of record CM068367.1, read on the forward strand.
TGTATTTCATAAAATATTGCTACTTAATTAAAATAAAGACGGAAGTAAAATTCATAACATTGTTTTGTGTACTATTAGTCATAATTTCAATAACTGTATTTAGAAAACTAATATAGTGTACGTATAGTTAGATCTGTGCGACGCAGAAGATGTGTAGTTTATGTCAGGAGGCGAGGGCAGACAATTTCCGATTCAATCACCTTTACAGAAAATGAGACTCGTGATAGGTGGACACATCCGTTAAGCTGCTGGCTTTTCCAATCTCTCCTGTAACTGCTTTTCTTTACAGCTTTGATTTATTTTTTCTTCTCTCAAACCACTAACAGTTAGGTAAAAGTTATTAGAAGGCTCTTTTAGCATAAATCAAACGTTGTTATTTTATATAATCTATAAGTTAAACAATATCGTTTGTGTTAATTTTCTACTGACACAATATTCTCTTTCCTTGCTTTCAGAACACCCGGTTTTGTATTACTAAACTATTTCCAAAAATATTAAGTTAAGAAAATTGTTAGAAATTGTTTTCATACAATTTTGACAAAAATAAAACGTCGTTTATGTAAAACTATCATAAAATTTACATCACCGAATGCAAAGCAACAAGCAATAACCTTATTCGAAATCATACTATTCATACTATCTTATTGGCTTTCCAACGTCAAGATATTGACATTGTAAAAAATAAATATATATAATAATTCTTTTCTGCAATAGATTAACAACATCTCCCAACTAGAGTTGATGACGTTTCCTGACTCTTAACCATCTGTCTGTCTATCTATAGACCCTTGAGTATCTTTCTCTCGATTCCTTCTCTCTAGCTCCTCTTCGACTTTCAACTTCTTCTTCACCTTGCCGTCTCCATCTCGCACTTTATTCCGGAAACAAGTCTCCTGGCCTCATCTGTATATAGCCATACTACTTGAGTTGTTTGGTTTTGATATCATCAATAATCGCTGTGTGAATCCTTTTAATTTATATGTACAATCGTTACGCACAGATCTTTCATTTTCCAGCTAACTCAACCGTTAGTAGCAATTAGCTATTTTTTCATTATTCTGTTTCATGTGACGCTGTATATTATACAATGCTTTCAGAAACGGAGACGTGTATTAGCTATTAATTAGCTTTTGGTTTTATCCCTTATTTTTTAATAGGTATGGCTTTCCTTCCCTGTGAGTTTCTATATTTTACTTTTGTACACAATGTTCCGTTCCACGTTATTTCCAATCCTAAATATTGATTTTTGTCACAACTTTTGTTTTAACATTGAAAATGTTTATAAGGGCGACACGCACATTTGAAAACGACCGCTAGTGCGTGATCAAAAATGGGAACCGGTGACTTTCCATAGAAACTACTTCTTTGTTGTCAATAACGTAGTACACATATAAAACTTCGCTTATGAATGCGACTACATTTAACTTATAATCTGTACATTGGTAAATGAAGAATGAATTCATTGATTGGTGAATGAAGAATGAATTAATTGATTGGCGAATGAAGAATGAATTCATTGATTGGTGCATGAACATAAATATATATATTTTTTAGAAGCATTTTCAATGCCATTCTCTGTGCATTGCATTTGTGCAATGCCTGTAAATTTTTTTTTCAACTTTTAAGATGATATTCCTATGACCCTACCATACACATTTATTCTATTTCTTGACGTTTACTTTAAGACCTCACTTATAACCTCTTTAATAACTTTCCAGTCATGTAACTTATGTATTCATGGTATTGTGTTATCAAAATCTGGTCACATACAGAGGGTGTCGTTAAGAAAGATTCCCATGCCGTTATATTTTGTTTTTCTTACTTTTACAGCATATCATAACTAAATTAAAAAACTTTATTTAACAGGAGGAAATTCCTGTTTTAGTCCTCTTGTCATCGTTAACCGTGTGGAGACGCTCTTTTTCACACCTCGTTTCTTGTTTTATTGTTGGCCTATAATCTCTTAATTGCTTTTTTTTAGCCCACTTTTACTGTTATATAAGTTTGTTCCAAAAGTTGACCAGGTTTTATAAAGGTATATTAGCGTATCACAGTCTTTTTGTGATAAAGATCGTTCTTGATGGACACTGGAATTTTTTTTATCTTGATCATAATAGCAGAGGTGGTCTGTTTTGTAACGACCGTTTCTAAAACCAGTCTGTTCCTCTGCCTTGAAGTCTTTGTATTCGTTTTTCAAGACGTAGAACACATAATTAAACGTTGTGAATACGATTACGGCAAGAGAAAGTGGATAGCAGAAAGATACAGAGAGAATATTGAGATTGAATGAAAGAGAGAGAGAGAGAGAGAGAGAGAGAGAGAGAGAGAGAGAGAGAGGGAGAGAGCGAGGGAGAGAGAGAGGGAGAGATAGAGAGGGAGAGAGAACGCGTAACAATGACTTTTCTGCTGATAGCGTTTACATTTCTCCTACTGACTGTCACATTACGATTTAGGCGTTTGCGTACCGCTTCGATTCAACGAGTCGTGACCCAGTATCGGCTCTTTCACTTAACTGCAACTGCTACGGTTATTACCAGGTTCTGCCAATAACGTTAAACGACACCGAGTTCGGATGGGGTAACCCTAAACTCTGCTCATTGCTTTATATCAGGTTAGTGTGTGCGCGCGCTTGTGTGTTATACATGCAATTACTGTAACATACGTATGCCACAGATGAGATATAAGTAGGCTTTGCAACTATTTATAGATATGTATTGTAACAGTTCATAATTAAATCCATGGACGATGCCTTTTTTTTTTTTTTAATTTGTGTCAATATATAACACTAGACAGTAAAAGTTAAAACTTAGTGTGTTTAGCAACAATAAGTGTGTTATCTAACTTTTGTGCTATTTTAATAACGCACGGAATTGTTAATAACAAAGAAAACGACAAAATTTACAAGCCAAAATAAACATCTAAAATTAGTTTATACGTAAAAATGTCAACCCTCCACTAATTAAAAGTTATTAACTTACATGCTTGTAAAATCTTAATTAAGATTAAGTTTGGCTGTACGGAGTATAAACGTTTTAGGTAAAGTTGAAATATATCGAAATGTACTGGAAGTAATAGAATATTCATTATACGACATATTAAAGTCAGGGAAAATTACAGCCTATTCGTCGGATTCCTGGTTGTGTCAGAGTCCTACCATTCTTTTTCGTCCATTCCTTCGATATTCCTTAACTAAATTTTTTTCGATCCATATTCTTCCATTGTCATTCTTACTTTCTCAACAAATAACACTAGACAGCAAAAGTCGAAACTTAATTAATGTCTCAAATAGTGTGTCTTTAATACTTTCATACAGGACCAACCAACTGTCGTCTTTAGTGTCCAAATTATTTGCAACGTTCTTTCTAAACAAAATTAAAAAAATATTATTTGTTATTAACAGTATCGATGTAATTCGAACAAGATGCCTAAGTACTTACTGCATAAAATTTTTATAAATTAAATTATATTCTTTGTTTTCTTATTTGCAAAAAAAAACGTTTTTACTCCTACAAAACAGTCAGGCAAGACGTAGGTTTACTAATCGTGACTTTAAGTGCACACAAGAGGACGTGAAAAACGCGTCTCGTTTAGAATTCATTAAAATTATGGTTTAGCAGCACACTACGAGGTCTCTGAAGGAAACAAAGCACAAATTGATCTGAGTTGTTACCTCTTATTTTCTCCGCTAAACCACCAAAAAACGATAATACAGAAGCAAAATAAAACGTAAAGTCAAAATTAACTTTAACGTATTGAGACTTAACTTTGTGTATTTACATTTTTTTAGTAAACATTTTAACTTTCTGTGTGTACTATTAAAAAGACAAATTTGTTTTGCAAAAAATGCAGTGCTAAAATACAAAACATTTACAAATTGTTGGCTACTCTGGCTACTGCCATAATATAAAATTTCTAACAACTTTCCAGCGGTCGTTAGTGCGTTAATAGTGGTGTAATTTAAAGTTTTCCCTAACAGCGCAGAAAGAAACATTAGTTACTGTTGTCACCATTAGCACAAAAGTTTTTTAAGTACAAAAGCTATAGCCTATAATTTTTGTTGCGCGGAAACAATATTTTACTTTTAATTAATTGTGAAAACTTTTAAAACACAAAATTTAGCGTTAACTCAAACTGTATCTGACCAATTAGTTACACGTGATTGCTTGTTTGGGTACTAAAATCCAGCTTTGTTGCAAACAAGAAAAAGAACGTGATGAAATACCATTGAAAAGTATTAGATAATGCAATATAAACAACCAACATTTTGTTTAAATTTATTAATCATTTTTTGAATTTAATGTAAATTTAAGAAAATATTTGTTTCAGCTGAAAAACTGAATAACAGCTTTCTAGTTAAATAGATTTGTGTGCTCTCAATTACTCTACTGCAAGAAAATTTATACATGTGTTTTGATAGTCCTTATCATCAGAGTATTCTGTATCCCTGTTGTTATTCAACATAGTATCTATTAAACAATCTATGAATGAAGGAGTAGAGGAAATTTTAAGAGGTACCTTTGTACCGGGATGACTGGCCCTAACAAATTTCCAAGGTTGGATAGAGTGATATTAGCTCTCAAAGGAGCCCTCATGTTCTCTCCAGACAAGAACATACTGCGTGGTGAAGTGCCGCTTGATGTTGTTGCAAAACAGTACGGATCTAGGACCGGAAGGTCGATAAATATTCCTGAGTATGGCAGAAAGACCACCAATACCAAGTTGAGGCGTAATGAAAACAATTCTGGACCGGTTTATCTTTAAAATATTACAGGCATGAATATAGATAGATTTTGTTGGCTGTAATACTTCGTGCAGAGATAGCTGGTCCCTTTAGTCCGAGAGGACAGCCAATTTGAGCGTGACAACCCAGAACAAAATCGGGCTGGAGTTAAGAGCACACACACATGGTGGCACCCCCACCATCGTCGTACCCTGCGATATGCTATTAGCATATTCAAGGGACATAATAGCTACAAAATTGTACCAAAGAAGATAATGGAATACAAGCCGAAGGACGGAAATGTGTGCGGCGTCCGGAGAAGCTTTGGAGTGACCAGCTCCAGTCGTCTGTCTGCTTGGGACCGAAACAAAACATTTTTTATTTAATCCTAGTTGAAGATGAATATAATGATAATCTATGAATTAGTTCAAGAAATTGGAGATAAAAGCAATGAGCACTGGAGGTTAGATAGTAAGCACTTATGGATGGTATTGTAGAATTGACAAGGAAGAAACAATATTTATAAAGGCATCTAGAAATAACAGAACAAAGTTTGAGCAAACACAGGATGAGATTAAATAAAAGAAAAATCGGTGTGATAGTTGCTAGAAAGCAAGCACATCAAATAAGCATTGTAATAGCTGAAATAAAGTCGTGTGGTGTTATATTAGGAGAAAACGTCAAGTACACCTACCTGGAAAGTAGAGTTACATTAGATAAAATTAAAACAAACAGTTTGGCAGAAAGTATAATGTCCAATGAAAAAAATAATCCTTACATTATTGTGAAATGATATGTAAGAACGGATAGGAACGGATAGTAAGTATTAACAGGTGTTGGGATCCGAGACTTGGTCTGTTAACAAAAATGGATGCCTTAACATAGTATAGATTCGTTAGAAAGCGGTGTTGGGGAAGGAGGATAATCGTACTTCTGTTAGACATCTTGGATAATGGGAGGGTTCTCAGACGATTTCATAGGAAAAAAAGTAAAACGAAGTGGGGAATTAGGAAAGCAACAAACAAGAAAAGAAAGAAGTGGTATGACGGACATAATAAGGCAATGACATAATAATGGGACAACAAGGCATAATGTCTACATGGTTGTATCTAAAGGACAGACGGTAGGAAGGACAGTGGGAGAAGACCGTAAACCAATTTATGACTTACGAGATTTAACAAAAATCATGCTGAACATAGTGGGATTGATCCTTTTCATCCGTCAGACTTCACATTGTGTCCACCACAAGTTTGTCATCCAGCTTCTTCGCGAATACTACTTTGCCACTTTTTGTCATTTTTGAAGGTCAATTCAAATCACGTTGTATTAATGAATCATATTATTAAAACTGCTCGTAACCCTAACCCCCATTAAACGTTAAGTGAATGAAGACTCCTGAGCCATTGATAAATGTGATTGAGCCAATGTATCTATAAGACAGACATTTAGGTTTAAACTTAGGGCAAATGCTGAACACTGCGTCATTTGAAATATATTATAAAGGTCAGTACTCACTACATCACTACATTTGTATTTACTCCAACACACTTTCGAACATTTATTTCAAATCGCATAAACACACAACTATTTTATACACATGATAAAAGTACTTTCTAGGTACTTTAAAAATATTATTAAAATGTGTTCCGTATACTTATAATTTTTTAGACTAATGAGAAGAGGCAGAATCACTAACGTAAATATTGCATAATTACTTAATTACTGGTAAGGTTGCATAATTACTTACCAAGTTAATTGCTTACAATTGATTATATGTCGTGGAAAGTAATTTGATAACGGTGGAAGAGAAAATTCATATTATATTGAATTGTAAAAGATGTACGCCAGTCACAGAAATTTCTGCTTTTTTACTTTCCGGCAACGACATTGACGGTGTGAAGATAGAAGGAAAGGGTAAAGGTAGATAATTTCCGATTCAATCACTTTCACTGGGGAAATAGGACTCGCAATAGGTGGACATATCCCCTCTGCGACGGCACCTTCCCATCCCCCGTAGTTATTGCTTTCTGCTGATGCTTAGCTGACAGCGCCTTCGGTCCACTCGGCTTAATGATTTCGGTAACAATTTATTACTACTTTCTACTATTAATCGACACCTAAGTTAGAATCAAGACTCCTGAGCCATTGATAATTGTGACAGGATAAACATTTGTAAACTATATTTATGAGAGATGTAATGACAAGGTAAATTACAGATACTTTAAAGACGCTGCGCAGGTACGATCAGCATGGAGAGAAATGTAGTACAGAATATGGTGAACACTATGTTCGAACAGAGTTACTATTGATAATAAAACTTGAATTAAAACATTAGCCTGTCAAAAGCAATGTCACATTAAACTCATTTTCACAAAATCAGTAATTTTTTAAAAACAAGTGTTGTATTTATGTGCTTGGAGTTCCTGAAAAAGCCCTGCCTCCAATTTATTTAAAAACATCTGGAAGCTTATAATGTACGTAGGGCTACGTCACAAGTGGTTTTGGTTCGACCATTATAAATACGGTTCGGTTGCATTTGAGTTCTACGACAATCACAGTGTTATTAGTGCAATTTTATCAGTGTACCGTTAATGACTGCACATTCTAGTTTATTACAGTATAGTGAATTAAATTGATTTGTTGACTTTATTATTTGTTGTATACAGTGCACATTGGAAAACTGTATACCTAGGAAAAAGTTTATTTTACTAATGTGAATTTGTTATAGAAGTTCTAATAAAAATGGTCACTATCAATTTCTCCGTCATTTAATTATCTATTCCATTGTTTTAAGATGACGATTCATGAGATTTTCATAACTGTATAATATGAATACACCTGCGTATTACAATAAATCAATTGGTATAACCAAGTTACTAGTTAATTGTAAAAAATACTAAGGCGATATATACACAACACCTAACTTAAAGAAGTTACCAATCTTGAAAGGAATAGTGTATTCCCCGATGTTTTCGGAACTGGCCGAACATATTATAAATACACACGGCAGCAAGACTCCAAAAAAACGGAAATGCCCGTAGGAAACACAGATTCCGTGTCCTGTAAAAATGACAGCTCCGGAAATTATCCGCACCACATCTCTTTTTGTCAGGAAAGTACAAACCCGTATAGAGGAAAGTCTGTATATTGAATTACTAACTTTCATCTGATTTCCATTTATTTTAAATAAATTGCACTTTTTTACATTAAAGCGTTTGCAGTTAGTTTAGTATGTACGCATAAATACCATGAAATAAAGTCTCTAGGATACATGAACGGATTCATTATTCATTATTATACGATGTAAGGGAGAGTTATAATCTTAATTATTTTGTCATTTAAATCCTTATTATCGTTTAGATTAAGTATTAAAAAAGTAGTCGTATTATGTACAAGCAGCATTTGCAAACAGTTTAGTTAATCTCAGGTATTAATTAAAAATACAGTAGTAAGTAGATGTTTCTAATTTTGATAAATGAATACTTGCCGTAAGAAATGGTTAAAGTTTTTAGATTTCTGGATAACTTACAACCGGGAAAACGAAAAGTTAAAAATAGCGTGGAAAATGTTCGAACGTTGACGTGGAAAAGATAGTCTCGTAATCTCAGTTTACTAGCACGTAAGTTCTCATCTGTATCTGACAATGTGCACGCGTGTGTGTGTGACTAGAGCTTCTATGATTACTCTTTCTGTTATTCCCACGAGAAGTAGAGTTGACGTCCAAATCAGAATGTCTAACCAGAACGGTGGACGTAATTATTTGCTGTTTTTTTTACATACTTCTTAGGAGAAAGAGAATGATCGAGACCAATTTTATCCTGGAGTCGTAGGAAACCAGTAACACAAAGCACGGAGAAATAATCCCCTTAACCCTTCCACCTCCACCTGTCACTTCAATAATAAGAAATATTTGTTAATAATCGTTGTAATGAACGATAAATATTATAATGTACAGTACTAATATCATTGCATTGTAGATAAACGTAGAATATCGTTAGTTACTGATGGTGATCGCGTCTCAGAATTTTTAAGATTTAGTATGGTTGGGTTTACGTTAAGCTTGAATTCCGTGAGTGTTGAACTAACGTCAGCAGTTTTACTTGACTATAATGGTTACTGTTATTGCTTAAGCTTTGACGAAGTCATCAACCACTGTTGGGGATGGGATCCAGTAAAATATCAAACGTATCTAGCACGCACGTGTTAATGTTCACTCCCGGACTCTGTGTGTTGTTTGTTACTGACACAATTATTACCGTTTACAATAATGTTAACTACGATGTTTTGCATGTGAATAAACTTCGTAATCAGTTACTAATATTCGTAACAGAATTATGAGGTTTCTTACGTGAACTCAATTTACAAAACTTTTATAGCGACCAATCGTGTAAGAGCAACTATGCCGATCGGTCGACAAATTTAGCAAACTGGTGGACACATGCCTAACACAAAGACGAAGGAGTATGTAATTACAGAAATTGTATATTATTTTTTATACATAAGCCTACAGCAATTTTAGTTTACGCACAGACATATCTTTCAGAATTACAGTCATAGTGTGTTTCATGTAGTCCATCCTGAAACATAATAATGCTTTTTCCTCTTATAGTATGTCAACTAATATATTGTTACGACAATCGTACGGATATTCCTTTTTTAAACAGTGAATGAATTAAGTGAAACACTATTCAGTTTGTTACTGATAGGTTTGATAACAGTTTCTACACAAAAGACACACGTGCATAATAACTTTTCAAGTTTTTAATTGCCCAACGCATTATATAGCAACAAATAATAAAAGTTACTAATTACAAATGTCTTCATGCAATAAGAGTTTATACTAAACCGCTGTCTAGCAACGCGCACCAAACTGCTGCAAGTCTTTTACTCATAACAACTAATAAAGCGTCTTATCGCCCCGATCTTCAATATATAATCCACAACTGCAACTCCTTGGACAGTTTTACAACTGTTTTTACTCCGTGAAGGCCGTGAGATTCCTTCACGCCTTTTGCGTCGCGCGGAGAAGAATCGACTGCGCTCTGGAGAACGTAAAAAGCTCTAGGCCACATTTGAAACTAGATGTTCCAACGGTTTTTGTAACCATTGCTGCCACGCAAGTTGTATGTCACGTAGGCGTATATAACATATATAAAAATTTGTTACTTCAACTATGTCACGTAATCCATTAATATCTCTAGTTAGCAGAATTCATATTATTGGTTATTACTTGCTTGTTCCTTTGTATACCCTTCTTTAGCAAATCCGTTCGTCGATTTTATTTCCTGTGATCATGTCATAAGTCTTAAAACTTCTGTAAAAATCGTTGATTTCTTCAGCACCCACAGAGAGACATGGTTTTATGTAACGGACGTTTAGCAATAGTAAAAATGTCAAAATGAAAGTAAGATACTAAATTAACGTAGGATAACGCTGGTGTCGGAAAGTTTGATGTGACTAAGTTCTGTTAATAGTTTAACTCGTACACATCTCTCATAGACAGCGTTGACTAATTACTTCTTTTATAGCACAAGAAAAAGTATTATTTTGGGGATACAAAAGAGTGAATCATGAAAGACTTAAGCTTACAGTTCACGTTTTTAATTACAAAAAAAGTTAGGAGAAAAACTCATCTCGTTTAGAATTCTTTTAAATTATTTTCAGGTGGCAAACTGGAACATGTCAGAAGAGAAGAAACAATCAATTTGTGTGGTATCCTTGTGTTTTCTTAGACCAGCACTGATCACACACACACGCACACACTACATCCAAAAGGGATAAGAAGGTAGGAAAAGCAACGTCAGGCCAAATGATTCTTCCAAAAAAACAGTAATTTCAAAGTAATACATGTCAGATAATTTAAGGAAATAAAAATTTAACTTTAGCGTGGAACTGACAAATGGGTATTTACAAATTTCAAGCTGTATCTCTGTAACAGACGTTCCTCTGTCCCATATTTTATTACAGCAGCACAAATTGTTAACATAAATATTGATTTATAATCATCGTTTGTGTACCCAAGTGATCTGCCGTAACAGTACTTGAAGCATAAAAACTAAATGACCAACAGCAACAATTAAATTGTCATCAGCCCGAGGGACAATGTTGCAGCTGCGACAGAAAAATAAACAAAAAATACGCATAATCCTCACAGCACGCGGAACCACGAGCCATGACCTCGTGTCGATGGTCAAATGTGTCAGCCATATCATTTGTGCGCGCGTGCGCGTCTGTATGTAAATTTAATGTTCATAAATTAATCGCTTTACCTGGTAGAATGCTAAAGCGTGTAACCTTCATAACATTTAAAATTGTTAGTACTAGTACTTGTTTCAATTTGTAACCATCGGAAAAACGCACACTTTGTTTAGTTATTGTTTGTCTGGTCAAATTTTGTAGGTAGATATAAATTTATGAAACCTACACAACTCCAAGCGTTCTTACATTATGTATTCAGTCGGAAAAATCTAAATATCTCTAATCTTTAGTATATTTTAAGTTTGTAGAACTAAGACTAGTTGCATAATTTTCATTATACATTAACTTTGTAAAATTAAAAATGTAAATACTTCAATCGCATATTGGCCTTAGTAAATCAATTCAGCCCAAACTGGGTAAGGAAGAGATTTTAAATAACCAAATCAACGTTATGATGGATAAGTTGAGTAAACAGGTTATCACGATCCAAAACCGTTTAAAGCTTTCCCATCCGAAAACAGACTAGTAGGCCCTAGGTACACGTTGGTATTAGTAGTCACCAACGACATACTCTCAGTTATTTCTACTGAGTACGTCGTTTCTACACTGGTGTGACAACATGTAAGGAAAATATTATTTTTTACTATAATTTTATGTTATTGAATTTACTTTGTTCTTAGTTACAAACTCGCGGCACACGTATTGAAATATACGAAACGTATTTTAAAATATTTTAATTTGAAAAAATTGTTGCACTCTATTGTTTGGACGAAACATTAGAGTCTGATTTACAAAATATAGTAAGTTCAAACAGTTGAAATATAAAGTGCTCTTTCTAAATTACAACAATTTTTTGTATCAGTAACATAATTATTCGTTTTCCGTATATTATAAATGAAGTGTCCTCCAGTGACTTTTTTGTGAGATGTATATTTTGTGGGATAGATATTTTTCGTATCAATCGGATGAACTCCTGGTGTGTTCTGCTAGGGCTGGTCTGTCCCCATTAATGCACTTATACACTGCTCTTGACACTTGACACTCTCACAGTAAGAGATTTTATTAAAGTCTTTATGAGCAAAACATTAACAGTTTTCCTTATGGCGCATACAAATATGAATTTATGCCTTGTTTTCTTTTCTAATGAGCATTTTTATCCTTCTTTATTGGTCACTCAATACCATTGAAATATGACTGCATACTTCAACGATGGTAACGAGTGAATTGCAAATTGCCGGTGGTTAGCCGCCTAATACGGTAACATTAGAACTAACATAACTATGCAGCAACGCAGATTTTATTGTAGCAATATTTCAAGTACAAAAAACTAAACGACATTTAATTTATCATCAACCTAGGGACAAATTGTTGGAACAGCGGCAGGAAACAACACAAAAGCATATTTTTCTAGACGCGGAACCACACGTGTGTGCTCATGTCAAAGGTGACAACAATATCTGCTCTCTTCACGTGATTAAATTGTCGATCGTGTGTAAGTCACACACACACACACACACACACACACACACACCAATGCACGTACAGATCGGCTAATGCTGACCTATTTATTTAAAACACAGGCACTTCAAAGACGTACAGAAAAAAAATGCGTTCAGCAGCGAAAATATTAATGCTAACAAGTAAAGCACATGCTTTGTTGTCTATAAAATACACAACTATAATAATGAGCAGAGTGCATTGCACCAAAAAACATAACGGGAAATGGTGTGAAAAACTCATTCAGCGTCAAGCGAGAGGACACTGACAAGAAGTGATTAGTTATTCCATGTCTATTTACACATACGTGGACAGCCTGAGACGTAATTTTTGTTCTATTTATTTTGTGACATATTTTTAAAAATTGCCTTAGTTTAAACGAAATTATACAATGATTATAACTACTGCATGTGAACGTAAGGTTTATGAACTTGATTGTATACAAATAACATATGATGTAATCGCTTAAATCTGTACAATGAGTATAAGGAAGTATGGGTATCACAGTTTATTAAACTACAAGTGTTAGATAACGGGATCATGGAATAAGAACGGGAAGAACAACCCGCAGAAAACGCTACAAAGCAGGAAAATAATAGGTCGACCAAGAGGTACAAAGGTAGAGGGAAAATTCGCAGATTTGCGAAAATTGGGAATAATAATCAATTGAAAAAAGGCAGTGGTTAACAGAAAAGAGTAGACGGAGACACTGAAAGCGGCCATCGTCATATTTTGGGTTATAGTTTCAGAGTAGTGATATCTGCTCAAAACTATATATAGAATCCATTTGCTAAACATTATTCTTACCAGGTAGGGAAAGCGTTAATTATTACGTTGTAGACCAATTTTGTAGCGTCAGTACTGCGAGAAACTTCCTTTCGTCAGAATATGAAAATTTCAGTTTTTAATTCATATTTTATATTTCCTGATTGAAAGAGTGCTTGCGCACGCGAGTGCGTGTAATTTGACACATAATAAAACTCTTCTGCCCGTGTAAATGCGATATTGTGCTTTACTTACATTTGGCAAAATATTCCGCATCATCAGAGTGTAATCTGTAAGAAATATTCCATTAAAAATTTACAGTTAAAAAAATTGAACAGTGTATACAGTATATTGTAAGCTGTATATTGTTTACAGTAAGTATAGAAAATATATATATATATGTGTATATATATATATATATATGGTATTAAACGCGCGCACGAGTGTATTTGTTTACAGGTATAAATTTTTGACAAATTAATCACTTTATTTTCTGTTATTTTTATTATTAAATTGTATATAAAATACTTCTAGTAATAATATATTTGTTTATTAAACTATTATACTGTAATTCAGGAGTTTTATGAGTACTGTCATTATAATATACACTATGAGAATGAAATTTTTTTTGGTAAACTCAAGTGATTCTGTTCATTGATATAAGCATGATATTTAATCGAATTATGTACAGAGGGTTTAAATACTTATTTTTAGTGTTTTGGTGTGAAGTTGAATTAACAAAAAGGCAAAGCTTACAATTTGTATTCTTAAATGCCCACGACGAGAGGCGAGAAACTCATTTCGTTCAGGATCCATTTAAATTAATCTTAGTTGGCGCACTGCACCGTCTAGATGGAAAAGAAAGCAGCTTGAGTGGTTTCAGTGGTATCCTTGTATTCTTATTAAACTGACGCTGCATTAGAAACGCAGACGCATACACACTAAGCAACGAAATAACAAAATAGGGATGGTGACAGCTTATAACGTAAAAACGAATGCTTTCAAGAAAAAATAAAAGGAAAGTAAGGTGCCAGACAATTAAGAAAATGTAAATTTGGCGTATTCTGAAATGAAAAAGCTTTCTTAGGGAAAGAGAAAGGTATAACTTCGTTTTTTCCTTAATGTTTAAGTTCCTGTAACATTTCGTTGTAATTGAATAAGCGTGTGGCTGAGTACAAATATTTTTAGCCAAAGATTGTAACTATTCTAAAATGATTAATTTTTAATCTGTGAGGGTATACATTTTCTTCAAGAAAAATACCCAGTGATCATATAAAAAAAATTAAAACTCTGTTTTCTTCTTTTTATTAACTTATGTACTGTACGCGGATCAGTTTTGCTGCCGAGACGCCTGAGGAACTGAATGATAGTGTTTGCTTTTGTTGGTGAGGTATTACTGGTTCTGTAAACATTGCTCAGTTGTTCAGAAAACGTATTTAGTTCTGATTTTGTTAGCGTATTAGATTGAGCGTTCGTACGTTATATCTCAGTGTAATTTATTGAATATTTTGTTAAAGTGAGTTTTCTTATGCGCTACAAGAAATACCGTGTGAGAATCAGTCAAGTTACACCGAAACCCTGTTAAACGTATTTTAATTGAGTAGTATTACAGTGATGCGTGCAGTAGAATGCCATACGTTGCCACATTCCTTGGTGGGTAGCAAAGCCGCTGCTGAGACAGTACCTTTGTATTAAGTTTATGTAAACCTTAAATTACTAGTTTTGAGAAAAGTAAAGTTTAATACTAAAAACATGTAATTAATTAACTTTATATCACCTTCGTGTAAATGATTATTTTTTTTTAATAAAAATACCAGACCTATGAAATTAAAGGTTAGTAAGAGAATACTGATAGAGATTAGAAATTCTGAATCGGGAAGTCGGTAGACGTGGTGTGAACGGATGTGATCGGTACACGATCTGATGAGCTTTTGCAAATATGTGTGGATCTATTGAGTTGTTCTTTCGTGATCCTTTAAACCTGAGAGTCGTTGAGACACCAAAACGGCAGCAATTACAACTTTCAGGGCAAAGCAGTTAGCAGTTCAGGAACATCCTACAACAAACTCAAATTGACAATAGTCAATGCTTTAGAGGTTAAAGCAATGTGTGCTTTTTACAGTGAAGCAAATTTGTAATTAGATTTGCATGCAATTGATAATATTACCGTAATGTTGTTTTTAACTTTGATTCAGTTTCTTACTAGTGGAAAAAGTAGTCCTTAGAATCACAGAAGGTCAAGTAACAAGACAGTTAAATGCAGTTATGGTTTTATGATGTCTTTAAAATAATTAGAGTATATAGTTGAGTAGTTAGGGATTTTATTTTTCCTTTTTCTGCTAACACTGTTTTGTCTTTTCTTGCCACGTTCATTGAATGGAAAGCGGGAATTAGTAATTGACAAAATTGAACTCAAAAACTTTTAAATACACGTTTCTGACAATTAATCGCATTAGAAAAACTGCAGCGCTACCTCAATGATAAGAAGACGTGTAAATCCAATTGTGTTTTAACATGATTTTAACATGATTACAAAGATACTTTTTAAGAGGTTTTCTTTTTTCTCCTAAAACTATTCGGATTCTTCACCTCTCTGCTCGTTGAATCTAAAGAGAAGACTGTTAGTTCATAAAAATTGGAGCTGACAAAATTTTTAAACACACGTTTCTTATCACTAATCGTTGCCAGAAACACCGCAGCGCTAGAAGCAATTCCTCCAAAACTGTTATGTCAGTAATACATCGCTTAAAGTTTTCCGTTTTACTTAACGACACAGAAACATGAGAAACGTAGTAATCACCCGATGAAAGTTTTAATTACGGGAATTAGACAGCATTCTTTAAGGAAACCTACTGTATTTTACTGTAAATGACACAAATTGTTTTTCCAACGTTTAAAAACATACTTTTACGTGCAAATTCTCTGGTTTAATGTTACGTTCAGTGGCAGAAAAATACAGTACAGTGTAAAACAGAGATTAATTTAATCGGCTTAACATACAGTACTCACTATTTAGATGCTTCTGTAATTATCATTAAACTCATAGATCGATCATTACTAACTACAGTCAAGCGTAAGGACCCAACTATATAAAACGTATTAAATTTAAAACCACTGTCTTATGCACTGAATCGACTTATCGCCTTTACAATATAAGGCGTAAGACAGATCACTATTTCTGTAGGCGACCGATTCGACTTCCTTAGGACAAACGTAGAAGTTCTCACTGGTATTTGTAGTCTACAATGTAAACTACAAGTTGACAATAAAGCGCATTCGCTTTAAAGCGAATCGAGGAAGACTCGTTAATTAATTCTATAAGATTTTTTCTTATTACGTTCTTTTATTTCTTCTTCTACCTATACTGCAGTGGCGGCATTAATTAGTGCTATATTTGTGCTCTAATTAGAAACACGAGGGAGCGTGAAGAAGTACAGAAAATAAATTCCGAGTTGCAACATCTGCACCAACCAAAAACGACTTGTGCACTATTTCTCATCTTTTTTGATAAACCAAAAGAAGTTAGTTATTCAACACACGGTACAAACAGAAAGTAGCATGTCTACGTTTGCTCAGAGTTTTTACTAACAGACTAAAGTAGTCAAGCAATTGCGACATAGTTTTATGCATATTATCCAGTATCTTCTGTAAATAAATGTAAGTGAACCAGTAACTTTAGTTGTGCGTATTTTGTATTTAGCAGAATAAAAGATAACTAAAATGAATTGCAGCACAGAATATTAACTTTTCATTTACTTTCGGTACTTCCCAAGTGTACTTGTAAGAGACTGCGAAAATAAAATGAAGCTTAGAGAAATTATTTTTGTTTCAATATCACTGTATATTGTTTTAATGAATATTTCAAGTGTTTTCCTTTAGTACGCTGCTGCAGAGAAGGATTGCTATACGTTGCTGGCATTTTTGTAGTTAAGCTTAGAATCCCTAAACGTGCAATGAAAATACAATTTAATCAGCTTTTAAAAGGTGTCACCGGCAGATATCTTTAGAGAAGACTATTATTTATCAACAGACAAAAATAGGAGGGATCCTAAAGGTATTCTTGCCTGTTGTGATAGACTGCATAACCGTCATATTCTGATCACAGTTCCAGCAGTTTTCATCGCATGTCGTTTCAGCCAGTTAATACCATCTTTGTGGCTAACGTTCAGTTCAGTACAGAGAATTCCGTTAAATTTAACTAGAACGTAGCATTAACATTATCCCTCGATGGCACCCATTATTGTTGTTTAGTTGTGTACTGATGTTTACTGTGGCTTTTTAAAGTTCGTCTTTTAAAATATCTATAATAACAATCGAGATCACACCCACTAAGAACTAGGCTGCATTGTGGTTTTGTGCACCGTAGTCGACATAAAAATAATTTATGAAAATGATTAAAAGCGGAGACTCAAGGAAAATTTAACATTAACTGTTGTATGAGATAATAGTATAACTACAGAGTACCTTACTCCTCCTCCTCCTCCTCCTCCTCCTTGACTCCTTAGTCACCGTCTAAGAGTTTTAGGGCATAAAACAAGTATCACGTCATTGGCTAAAAACTGACTAATAAATTTTTAATAGTAAAATTAAAATGTATTTGTGGCGCAGAAAATGAAATTAGAAGACAGGAAAAAGGAAAACTGCTTGAAACACGCTAGAGCATTCTTCTCATTTTGTGACAAATCTAAAAGAATTGTTGCAAGTTAGTTACTCGACACGTGTGACAATTACAAAATAACATCCCTAAGGTTGTACAAAGTTTTTTTTTTTAGTGGAGACTGTAAAAAAAAAAAAGAAACGGAAAGGTTATACAGTAGTCACAGCTACGGTATTCAATAAAAAACTGTGGCTAAAGAAATACCTCAGCTCACCCAATAAGTTCTGTTGGTTGTTGGTGACAAAACCAGTGTGATTGTACCGTTTAAGGCAGTTCGTCTGTTTGACTGTTGAGCACGAAGAAAGCGGAGACAACAAGTTGCTATATGCGAACAGGAAACGGAATGATTTCTGTTGTAAAATAATGATGTTTTCATTATCTAACTTCTTTAGCTTCTCACTTCCTATCAGCGTAGTTATATCCTAAGAACATTGATAAATATATTTAAACAATTTTGTAATAAAAATTATTTAATTATTTTAATATCAGTTTCTTTTGTTTCAGGTAAGAAAGTGGCAGCATTGGCTTAGATTTTAACGAATCACAGCTCATCTGGTCTGGTTTTACATATGTTTATAAAATTCAAGTAAGTTTTGAGAGATGATATATCTTCAAACAAGATTTATTTTTGTCGACGTCGTGTTATTGTTCACAATTTTTTGCTTTCTCTTATAGAGTGTATTCTATAATGTCTCTAATCTCTTTTCTTTCCATTTTGACTCTAAGTATAATTTTATTGATGTTCCGTAAACTGCGTACAACAGTGTTCAAAAATAATATTTTCTTGTTGTGTGCTAATTTTCTAAAGGAAATAATAATGGTTCATAGAATTTGTGCCTCCGTATTTAATAAATTTGAATAATAACATAGTACCGAGAGCAAAAATTAAAAAAAAAAAACGCATTTGAGTAATACACTTGACACTGCTGTATTCAGTCTGTTTGATATATTGATACTTGATATCATCACGTGGTACTTTTTTCTCATTTAACAAATTTGATGAAATTTTTCCCAGACTAATTGTGTTTTTCTCTAACTTAAAAGCGTTTTAAATGAGGTGTGTAACTACCTTCCGCTTTCAACACTGTGCTTTGTGCGTTTTACATAAAAAGGGCGTTTTATACATTCAAAATTTTAAAAACTGGCAAAAAAAGAAATTCAGTCCGTCATACTAGTGCTTTTGTTCAGACTTAAGGCGTTTCTCCGCGTAAACTGAGAATAATTTAAATACACTCCAACTCAAACGTGGTTTTTACAACTGATCTATGCATATTGGTTCCTTTGAATTTTATTTATTTTTTCAACAAGTAGCCTAACTTTCTAAACTTATTACTGGAAAAACCAGTCTGCAAGAACGTAGCATGGAAAATGCTCAATGAAAAAATGTATTTATGACCTGCAACAAAACTTTTAAGAGGAGCCACCAATTTTCCTCATGGCCAGAGTTACTGTAAGATCGCATATAGTCAATAAAATAGACTTTCTAAATAAACACACGCACACACACACACACACACACACACACACACACACACACACCTTACGTAATATTATAGTAGTGTACAATCAAGATACTTTTCCTTACTTTGAACATGTTTGAGAATCAAGCAGTATGCTCATCGTAAGCCATATTGGTTTTACTCTGGTGACGTATCCATGTGTCCAGTTTGTTGCTGCTCTTAGCTACTGTTTCTTTTTGACGCTGACCTGTTTTCGCTTACTATATTTGACTGGTGGTTTTGTGATTGGATATGTTGTTTAAATTTGTACTTTCATTATTTCTAATGTTCAGTATTTTAAAAGTTGTTTATTTGTTCTGGTATTAGCTTGTTTTTTATTTTATATTTATATATGTATAACTATTTTCAAATAATTATTATAACGTCTTTGTTTATAATATATGTTATATTAGTGTCATGTTGTTCTTATCCTGTATTTATTGAGTGAATCGATAAATTGGTTTACAAATATTTAATTTTTGCACGCATTAAGTCTGTTCAAAGTATGGCTTCTGCTTGTTTTTTTTTTTGCCTGGTCCATATAAAATTTGTTACAGTCTTCTTCTTTTAAATAAATAGCCCTTATGTCTCTCAGCGCCGGGTTACAGTCTTTGTGTTCAGTTTTGTTTGTAGATTCCACTGTTTTTTATGTTTGTTATATGAGTTATTTCGCATTGTATGTTGTCTTTGGCTGTTTGGTATGCTATTTTATTATCTATACTTAAATGAGTTTTGTACGTTTTGTCATGATGTTGTTTATGTAAGTGATTGTAACCTATTTAGTGTATTATTATTATTATTATTATTATAGTATTATTATTATTGTTATTATTATTATTATTATTATTATTACTATTTTTTGTATGAGTCCTTATGACCAGTTTTTGAACGTGCTGTCTTTATTGTTGATTTTATTTTATTTTCTAATTTGCTTATGGCTTTTTATAGAGTATTAATTTTCTTCAGAAAATTATATTATATTTCTGTGATTTTTGTTATTTCCTGTGTTTTAGGGATATTTTGTAGGTTTTATTGAAGACTGAAAGTAAAGCTGCCATTGTATGCTGTGGTGGTTGGTTTGTATCATTAGGGATGGTAAGAACAGTTCAGGTTGTTGTTTTCTGTTTATTGCATAATGTACGGGAGAAGAAGGAGAAGACTATGAACAATTTTTAATTGGACAGACAAAAAAGTAATTAAAAAGCGGTACTTTGAACACCTATATGCATACAAAAACAAACCTTTTTAAACTCAATTTACCGTCATTCTCTCTAAGTATATGACATGAATTTCCAGACATCAACAACATTACACTAACAAAACATATTATAATACATACCTATGTACATATACACGTATCTTTAAATATGCAGGAAAAAATAGTAAAATGCATTAAAAATTCACAACAGTTTTACTCATATTATAGATTTTTGTGAACTTAACATTTAATTTCAATAAAAAAGTCCAGTAGAGATCTACTAACGACATTAAAAATCACTTTGATGTTTGTGACATCTCAGTGCAAAATGTATAGGCCTAAAGATTATCAGCATATTCTCTGGCAATATTGCACGTGCAGGAAATGATATAGGGTGTATACAGATTAACACAGTTTGTAGTTAACGGCCGGAATAATGTCTACAAACACCCCGCTAAATAACCAATAATAGCGCTAATTTGCGTCAGTAATTGGTTTTCAAGCACACGCCTCTGCTACCTGTTGTAGGTACAAATTTTATATAGGCACGGAGACAGACGTGTGCGTGCATGCCTGTGTGTGTGGGGGGGGGGGGGCGTTAGCGCTTTGGACTGGTTTCAGTGATTATTCCATCCCGTTCCATCCCATCCTAAATACAGTCAATTTTATGGTCAGTATTAACGAATATAACCGTTATTTTAACTGATACTGCTGTTTCTGTTACACAAAATAGCTAGTGCAAGGTGACGGTTTACTCTCTCCAACTGTTCAAATTGTTTCTCTCATTATTTTAAAGGTTAAAGTCGATAACTCTTATCGTAATAAATATTTTGTGATCTACTAACTTCAGAACGGTTTGCGGTGGATTGTGTACTACAAGTATATCTGTCTTCAGAAGACGAAGATATGATTCGACCGTTATCTCGACCTATCAGAATATGTTACATTATTAGTATAAGCCATACTTATAAATGCGTCATTATAACTAAAGTCTTACAAAAATCTGCAGTATATGAATGCACTCAGAGATAAAACATATAATGAGGGTATATATTAAATAAATGAATGTGTAATGAAAGTGTTAGTTAAATTGATGCTTACGGTTTCCATATTCATTCTGTAATCTTGTATGACAGCGGCAGTTGCTAGCTAACCGAGAAAATTCAAGAATTCGAGCCACTAAACTCATACTTGTAAGGTGGGGTATTAAACCTTGTCGATACCTTGTAAGACGACGTTATCACAATTTTTCTTCTTCTCCTACACTCAGGGATTAAGCAATGTGCCTCACCCGATTTCACAATTATCAGATCCATTTCTTTCCTTGTTTTCCTTCATCCCTTCTTCAAAAGGTTTGTACTTGTCTACAATTACTGGTATTCTGTTTTCATCCATGGTACTTAATGTCTGTATCCATTTTCCCCCTGTATTCTTCAATTTTCTCATTTATATTATATATATATATATATATATATATATATTTATATTTCAATCACTTTCTGCTACAGTCCGTTTCTTGATGTATATAATAAATTTAATATATCACTTTCTGCTACAGTCCGTTTCTTGATGTATATATATATATATATATATATATATATATATATATATATATATACATTATATTAAATGTAATATATATATATATATATATATTTAATTCTTCTCGTATATCTTCATTTCTTATATAACCGTTTCTGTGCATCCTTTAACTATTCTTAAAAACCTCTGCTCTGCTGATTGTATGTTGCTTTTACCTCTTTGTTTTGTAATCCAGGATTCACTGTCGTATAATAGCACTGGGACAGCCATTGTTTTTGTAGAATTTTAATTTTGACTCACGTCTCGTTTTATTTTTTAGTGTTCTATTTATAGTTCCATATATGTGTTCAGATCTATTGACTTTATTTTGTATATCTTTGTCAACGTCAAAACGTATATCACACCATAAATAGTTTAAATTTGAGGTCTGTTCCAAAACTTCGTCCTGAATAATAATCTTTGAATGTACTGGAAATTTTCCATAGTAAGTCATAAGTTTTGTTTTGCTGGTAGATATCTTTAGATTGTAGTATTGTCGTCCCAGTTTATGTAGTCTGTACACAGAGCGTTTTAAATAACACTTCAAGTCCTAACACCTCAAACATCAATTACTGTTGCTGTGTATGTAGCTAAAATTAAATCACTACTGATCCACCTAAAGTATATATTGATTACGACACATAGGCTTTAAAAACATACAACTCTCCTTGAAAGTTTACTCGACAATGAAGCATCTGTATGCTTGAAATAGTCCAGCGTTACAATGGTCTGAGCGAACGCATACATGCACTGCATCGCAAACCACAGTGACGGCAAACTGTTGCTAGTAGAAGTAAGACAGTGCGCAACCCAAATGAACTGCAACTCATTTTCAGGTCAGTCCTGGAGGAATAGGTTGAAGATCATACCATCGTGTAAACTGATGACTCGAAAACGAACAGCGGAGTTTGTAGAGCGTCTGATGTCGAGGGTGCCTCCCGCTCATGGACACTTCCCAAGGAGGCGAGTGTATACAATGCCAAACTGTATGTAGTGTGGCAACCTCTTCTATACTGGAAACATCGAGACGAGAGGAAATTTGTTATCTGTACGAATTCTAAATTTTCTAACTGTTTCAGACAATCCAGGAACAGTAAATCCACCATTGCAACAGATAACATAATTATTCTGTGCGCCATATAACCAAAGTTCACCTTATACTTTTGTTTGGTGACCGGGTTATATATGTACACAAGGTAGTGTACAACTTCACTCTGTATTATGCTGCAATTCTACAATTAAACAGAGCGTCCGTAAATGGCAAACGGGAGGTGATCGCACTCGTCGTGATCAACTTTGCGTCACCAGACTGCGAACTGAGCACACGGATTTGAGGTCTTATTAGTTCCTCCTAGGATAAGAAAGACCTGCACGCATTTGTGGGCGCTTACAACAAGTCTGTAGTGCTCTTGCCGAACTCAGTACTAAGTAAAAGACAATTTGAAAGAGGATCTCAGATCTGAACTGTTCGAGACAGACAGAACTGTATTCTTCCTAAAAGCAGCAAGTTTTCTGTATCGGTTCTGACAAGAGTCATTTCCATTTGTATACGCACGAATTTCTATTTTCACTTTTAATATTGTATGTAGCTGAGGAACCCACATGATAACCCCTCGTCGAAGACGTTTAGCTATTAAGTATTAGTTGCAAACCTCCAAACATTAAAAACAAAATAATAATAATAATACTTAATCAAACAAACTCGGACGAATACCTACTCCAAAGTGAAATTCAGGGGTGAAATTTACAGACAGTTTGAAATTAAGAAAGGTGTCAGACAAGGAGATGAACTATCACCGTTGCTTTTTAACGGCTTTCTGGAAAAACTAATAAGAGAATGGAGAAAATCATTGGAGGGAAATCACATTATCCAGGGAATTAGTCTAGGCTATATTAGAGACAACCTGTCAATAAATCTGCCTGGCGTTTGCAGATGATCTAGAAATTCTCTCAGAATCAGTATAAACAGCTATTAGTCATGTACAATTGCTGATAGAACAAGCCAAAAGAGTGAGTTTACAAATTTCTTTCGAAAAAACCAAGTTTATGACAAACATCAAGACAATACCCAAGAAAAATTAAAACTCGATGCGGGCAAATCTATGAAACTGACAAATTCAAGTATCTTGGAGCAGTTATTGAACAAAATGTCTCAGATTTTATTCTTCGTATTGTTTAAATTAGCAGCCATCCTTACTTTTCTTTTATAAAATTGCTAAACTGCTATAATTGTTTTTATTATTTAGACAAAGCTTTTCGTCATTACTGACATCTTCAGGTCTTAAACAACGCCTAGGTTGTTTAGCAATTTTATAAAAGAAAAAAAAAAAAAAAAATGTCAGAGAAAGAAGCTATTAAAGCACGCTTTAATAAGGTAAAAGTTGGTTACCCTTTAACCAAGGACATATAACAAGAAATCAATATCTATTAATGACAAACGTAGGCACTATTCAACAGTGATTCGCCCGGAAGCACTTTATGCAGCTGAGTGCCTGACTCTGAACAATAAAAGACGGAGAACAATACAGAAGACGCCACAATAATGAGCTGTACACACGTGTTGACAAAATCACAGACGTAATTAGAAAAAGAAGAATTTACTTTCTACGAACATGTTTAAAGAATGAACCCTGACAGATTAACAGGGAAAATTTTTAACTATTTTAGAAAACTCAAAATGTCTAATACGTGGTTCAAGGAAATATAATAAGACATAGGAGAACTCCAGATTACTCAAGAAAACATTGAAGAATGGTTGCCACTCAAAAGTAAGTTTAAAAATGCCCAAGGTTTTTAGGAAAAACCCAACACGAGGACAGTTGCCATCTGGACTGACAAACGGAGGGAGGGACACCGATAAAGAATGAAGGAGATATGGTAGAGAAGGAAAAGAGAGGAAAAGAAGGAAGGAACCAGTTAAACAAAATGTACTCCACAGTGGCTCATTCGAAAAAATATATTTTAATAATAATAATAATAATAATAATAATAATAATAATAATAATAATAATAATAATAATAAGAAGAAGAAGAAGAAGAAGAAGAAGAAGAAGAAGAAGAAGAAGAAGAAGAAGAAGAAGAAGAAGAAGAAGAAGAAGAAGAAGAAGAAAAAGTGTATTAATGTTAAGTATCTTATTACACGACCGAAGTCGTACTAGAAAGACTTGGCCATATGTTTTACAATAGGTAACTCGGCCGACAATTTTTAAGTTGTCTCAAACTAATTATTAGTCATGGATGTCGCATCTTGTTTAATTTTATAGAAAGTCTCGTCCGGTTCGGTAAACAAATTTAGGTTACTGTTTCTTCAAATTTATGTACCCTTATTTAGTAGAACAATCATGAATACCATTCAACATTGAGATGTGACATCAGCTGGGTGATAGACGACTGAAAAACATTTTAACAACATCTGGACTGACGTGTACATTATACACGTGAGTACATGAGTATACGTGTATATGATTTTCATTCGTTGAAGGCAGATAAAAGCAAAAATAAAATAGTGAAGCTTTTTTTCTGAAGCCTATATATTTTACGTGTAGGCAACGAGTTTGAAAGAGAACAGCGCTACAAAACTTACACAAAAACTAAAATGAATAAATGTAAATCCCCTAAAATATAATAATATAATATATTTATTAAGCTGTAGATAATAAAAACGGAAGCAAGTAGTTTAACGCAAAGCACTCCAAAAGAAGTAAGTTTGTATGTGTAGGCCTACGTATGTGTTCCCACTAGCGTGAACGTGCGTGTATGGGAGAGAAAGAGGTCAAGAGCGAGAGAGAGAGAGAGAAAGAGAAACAGAGAGAGATTATTTAGTAGAAGCGCTACTAACTAAAAGTAAGTTCTGACTTTATATACAGAATATTTTTACTTTAGTTAATTAAACTTTGACTTTGAAGTTATGATAAAACTTTTACACAGTGATACTAATTGTATAGAAACGTTTGCTACAGTAGTTATATTCATAAAAAGTGTAGAAATTTCCAGATTAAAAATAAAACGTCAGACAGAAGTTATAAAAATAATATACTTCTATTAAAAACAGCACTCTTTTCGTATGACTGCCACGTTTAATTTACCGGTACAGTTACCATCAAAGATTCGCCTATTTTGAGTTAACTCAAACTTAGATGTACAAGTAACCCCCCCCCCCTTAAAAAAGTCACAAGTACAAATTGAATTTTATTTTTAAATAACGCTCTCTCTGAAACGTAACCTTTGATTTAGATAACAATCAATTTTTTTAAGCTCTGTATGATTTAGAATAGTCGCTACAGGTTAAGATAACTTTCATTTATTGAAGAGATCCAAGCAGTGCTGCAGTGAATTAAGCAATGATTTCGGTTAGCTACATGGCAGATAGCATCAATTAACCTTACCTGGGTGAAAAAGTAGAACTAATCGACGGTGTACTTAATCGAGCTTGACCAATAACGAAATGCTGTAACCATATGAGGAGAATGGCATTTACAGTAGATAAGGGAGACCGACTCCCAATTCAGGGCGCAACCAGACTAAATAAGAGAAACAAGCAGAAAGAAGAAGAAGAAGAAGAAGAAGAAGAAGAAGAAGAAGATTATGTCCTAATAAAAATTTAAATCAAATATTTTTAAATTAAATGTAATTCATCTCAGAGAAAATTTATACTGATAACATTACATTACAATAATGCTTTAATGCTTAAAGTGAGCCATAACTTATTTACGGCAATCTGGCATTGAATACACTATTGCTAATTGTAATGCTCTCTTTTACTACAGGTACTTTGTAATATCATTACTTCTGCGATTACATGTACCTGGTGTGAGTGTTCCCTCCTTTCCTTACACAATTTCGTTAGTATAATTGGTCACAATAAGACTATACGCGCAACTAAACGCTTGCGTTTTAAAAATTATTACAATTTACGATATTCCTTTACTAAATATCACTATAATATTGACGACTCGGAACACTAAGTTTTTTATAAGTAAAAACGTAAAGTTTTACCTTACAGCCTAAACCGGCTTTCACCTATAGAAGGCTTCATCAGAGGCCTTCTATAGGTGAAAGCCGGTTTAGGCTGTAAGGTAAAACTTTACGTTTTTACTTATAAAAAACTTAGTGTTCCGAGTCGTCAATATTATAGTGATATTTAGTTAAGTAACGGACACGTCATGGACAACGAAATCCAAGATATTCCTTTATTTACAAAAAGTATTTAATCTTTGTAATTGGGGAATCTTTTACCCGTGACGAAAACAGTTAGTCATTTTCTGTGTTGTTAAGCAAAAAGTTTAAATTATGCCACCATAACCGTCTTAACGATTGTTAGAAAGTTTTATAGCACTAATTTTGTGCAGAGGAGTAACAAAAACTTGATTAAAACGATATTTTTTTAAAGTTTGTGTATCACAATTTTGTCAACCAGCAGCCCTCTTTATAAAATCAGCAAAGCGTAAAGCAGTAGTCGTACTAATATTCAATAAAAGCCAGGAAAATGTAAACCAATGAAATGATGGGAATAACATCAATATTGGTTGGTGTTATCTATAGTATATCGTGTATCGTATGATTTTACAATGACTAAATCAAAAGTTTGAGATTTTTTTGAAATATATAATGTGAATGGTCTGGATCGATATTTGGAATATTCTGTCTGCAAAGCGTTATTAATCGAATCTGAAATATTTCAATTACAAAGTGAAGCCCATAAAATACTTTTTTATTATTTAAAATTGCACTGTTTTAGTACAATTTTAACTTTAAGCTGTATATATTTTCATAAACACACCCCAGCACAAACACACACATAAAATATACATAGAAACATGTACATTAATAACACGTATAGCCTATATATATATATTTTTTTTTTTACAAAAATGAATTTTTCATTGTACTTTACGGTGTTTCAGCAGTTTTAAATTACTATCTTCATGAGAAGTAAGCTATAATGTAAAGTAAATATATTTATTAATTTATTATACATAATATAAAATGTTGTATAAATATGTGTGTGTTTGTATGTGTGTTCACCTACATTTTAATCACATTGATATAATACTGTTTCACTACGTGACATATGTCATTACACACACACACACACACACACACACACACACACACACACACACACACACACACACACACACACACACACACACACACACACACACACCTAATTACGTAGCCTATATTTTATATTATATGGAACAGTGTCTCAGAGAAACGATCCGACATTCCCGCAGCTGCTTACACCTTAAACGGTTTGACTCAGTGTAGCGATACCAATTTTGGCGATTTCCTCTCATATATTGGCTTGCAGAGTCGTTAAGATTTATTATTAAAGTAAGCCCGCAGAAAAAAGTTGTACGTTTTCAGACTGGTGGAAGTAATGTGACCTTGGATATCATAAAATCTTAGCAAATCAAGGAATATTAACTACTGGATTTCGAAGCGGCCACATTCGTTTAAATATTAGAGTGCGGAGTGTAAGTTATTGTGACCGTTTAGTGGGAAGTGATCATTGAGTTAATTAGTGAAAAACTGTAGTAAGATGACATTTATTGTTGTATGTTGGACAAGTTGAAATTAAATTATTATATAAGAGTGTTGATTTGTTGATTTATAACTTTTTTGTTTATAATTAACGTTATAATTAGTGACTTCTTTGGTGTCACTTACTTTATTTCCACCGTACAACACGACGAGATCTGAGTGACCGACGTAACAATATTCTCCATTATAATTAAATGACAAGGTGATATCTACTTGGTTCCATAAGTTAGTGGACGATACCAATCGCCCAGGCCTACCAATATGGTTTTAAAAATTTCCCGTTTCTCTAAGATATCATGTATATTAGCGTCATGTCATGACTTAATATGCATTACTCGTTACGTGTTACGTGTTACTAACTAGAGAATTAGGCTAGGTACGAATTAGATGTTTTCACACACATACAGAGAAAGACCAAAGCAATAATATTCTGTGGTCAGATCTTTGAAAACACGTTTGCAAATACCTGTAATCAAACGATTTGCAAACAGCGGAAGTATGAAATTAGCCAGAAATTCTCTACCATCTCAAACTTGTAAGGAGAGTTTGACCGACCTGTTCGATATTGTTTCAAATGGAAAACACATGATTTATTTGGAACAACCAATCACAACCCTATATTAACAGTAGACGCTAACTCAGAATGAGGGAATTGATCACTCTTCGTTCGGGCATTAAATAAGCAAGACGTGTGTTAAATACGATCTCAATTGCACAAACAACGCAAAATATTTATTTAAATAAACAGTTCGCGAAGTGGTCCGCAGTAGTAGAGGAATTAGTAAAATTCAATAAATAATCTCGCTGTGTAATAACTAATTAATTAATTAAATAATTAATAAATAAATAATTAATTAACTGTGAAGTGACCTGTGCACCAGAGTAGCTACAGCATCTGTAATTGTCCAGGATCATCAGTCAACGTTATTGGTCAACATCATTTCTTCTGAGCCGAACCATCAAAAGGAGTATCTGTACTGATTACTATCTACGGTCGACGCATCAATCAGATAAGAAATATATTCATTGATCAATGAACATAAAATAACAAAATAAATAATTAAAACAATAAACATTTTTAAAAGACACTATATAACTTCAAATTTTGTATTTAATTATTAAGATTAGATATAAAGTAATACAGGAGTGTTGAATGGAGAGTGAGGTGTAGTATTGAACGTGCAAATTATTGCAGACCCGTTCTTTAGCACTGGTTTGGGTGATATATAATCCCTAAATCAACCAGATAAGAGCAATTGATCGTTTGGACTTTTTAATCTTCACTTTTCAGGCACACTCATTAACCAATAAGATTTATGTTAGCAATAAGTCATTAAATTAACTTTTAAAGAAATTTATTCAATATCAAAGTCATTAATTAAACAAATTTCAACATTATTTAAGAGTTATTTGTAACGATTCCCCTTAAATATTCCACTCACTGAACGAATCCTGAGATAGTGTGTCTCTGTGCTTTGACCTAAGCTGAATCCGTGTCATTTGTATCTGGGATTTGTTCTGGCGCCCAGGTAAAGCAAAAAGTCACAGGTAAGTAAGATTTGTTCTATCATTATATACAGAAAATAGATAGCTAGGCAAAAGGTCTTTATAATACAGTCTATCGACATTCCGGAATACAGTGTCTGTAATTGATTTTAATAATTGACATTCTACATTCAGCGCAAGATTTGTTTATTTTAAATTATATAAAACATGGAAAATGTCAAGTTGTGTATATATAAATAACGTTATGAATTAGAGTGCTGCGCAAATCCAAGTAAAACTTTCAAGGAAATGAGACAGTGGACAGCGTGTCGTTTCTCTAACTGCAGACTATTAAAATAATCATAACTAAGATTTTACTAGCGAATGTATACTGCTATAACTAGTAGGTTCGTAATACAGGGTAAGCAGTTATTTAAGAAAATTATACAAGAAGCAACTCGAAAAATAAAAATAATGTTGTGTTTTCCTAATGACAGACCAGATTAGCTTTGCGTGACATTAGCGCGAAACAGTCATGGATCCGTCCACTCTTGATGAGTTTCATTTCCCGTTACACTGATTGGGGCTGAAATTAACTCCACCCCTGTCCACAGTTTTATTAAAAACTCCACAGTAATTTTAAAAAGTAAGAAAGGGTTAATTTTTTCTAGTCCTCTACTGAAAATCAGTAGACGTAATATTATTTTGTAACAGGTAAAGTTTATTTCTGCTAGAACAAAAGTTTTCTCTTAAACGTAAATAATTTTACTCACAACAAAATTATGAAACATATCATCCTACAAATGGTAAACATTAAGTAACATGAAACAAAATTTGACTTCTCTAACATAGGTCACGTACATTGCGCTCACGTATCACGTATGCATATAACAAAAGGCAACGCGTTATACGCGAAGGCACAAATTAACTTCAGATATGTCTTGTTTTATTTAAGTTAGATGACTTATTTAACATGTCTGTTTAGTTAATAAGAGTATATGATTGTTTAGTTTTTAGATGTTATGAACAGCCTAGTATGTCTGAAACTTATAAAAGTGGATATTTGATCTATCTAATGTTTAAATTTTTTAATATTGGAATATTTTTCTATTAATGAATAAATCTTAGGATGATAATTTTTTTAAATGGTTTTAAATAATTATTTCATGTCAACAACATCTCACTCCTCTTTAAAATTTATTTAATTATTGTGCAACTACATATACTTGACGCAACGAGAAACAAAAATCCTGTGACTTGGCCGGTGTACTACACTTAATAGTTGCGTTGAGTACATGGTTCTGTATTTGTGTGAATTTATGAAATACTCGTAACGTTGCAACAGACATCAGCGAAGTCACTAATTACTACCTTTATTTAGTCACAAGTAACAATTTAAAATCATTAAAGGACTCTCATACAATAATTCCAGTTAAATTTGTCAACACGGAATAATAATATCACATTTAACAATGCCACACTAATTAAAACATTAGTCATTTTCAACTAATCTAAAACAATGACTTGATCTGTCTGCACTGTACAATATCGCCAGGTGTAACTAACTAAGTCTTCCGTAGACCCTTATATATACCCCGCGAAAGTTCCAAAATAATTTTCCATTTTTTTAGCAGCGTGTCGGCATAATTTGCATAGTTACAAGGAATCGAACAGCCTGGATTCTACATGAGTGCACGGCCTTGACCGAATGTGCAAGCAGACAAGCGCTGTCGAATAAATTGTACACCCCGATTTTAAAAGCTCAGACACACGGGGCAACTCAACAATTCCGATTGCGTAAAGAAAAGAAGAGAAGCAAAGACGACCAGATTATGATCCGTTCGAACTCAGAAGAAGCGGACACTACGCTATGAACCCCTACTGCCAACGCCACAACATTCAAGAAAGATATACACGACAAGACTTACTGCCATCGTGAAGCCACGACCACCACGAAACCTCAACTCGTGATTGTCGCGTACTCACAATCGGACACACACACACACACACACACACACACACACACACACACACACACACACACACACACACACATTAACCACTGATAATAGCGTAATGGCGTATTTCTAATGTAAAAACATTACGAACTTGTTAGTTGCTAACGTTTTTCGCTGTCGAGATGTTTCTAGCAAAGCCAACAGTTTATCGATCACATGAATTCCTCCGTAATAAAAGTGGGAAAAACGAAATTAGAATGAGCTGAAAACTCATTGCTGAGTTTGAAATTATCTATATCCCTATTAAATTTTGTTGAATAGCAAAATACTTCTAGAAATGTAGGCCTGAATGTAGGCCTAAATCGTGATTGAAATATGCTACAGAGCAGATCAGGTAACAAAAGATAACATCAACTGTTATGACTTACACTGTATTGCACTAGGTGATCCATAAAAATTTTACAATTTTCATTAAACACTAAACGTATATTAAATACACGAATTGCTTGAACGTAAATTAAAATATTCAAATAATCTGACAGGACTATCACACATGACAATGCATCTTATTGTGAGGGTTTTTCGATAATTCACTTTTAGATTTTATAGTTGTTGGAATCGCCACGCCGTTATAGAAATAGTACTGAAGAAGAAGATAAGATCAGTTTATCAATTTAGTCATTACAACGAAAGGTGGTACACCTATACCAAGTTTGTATAATGAAATGCAATATCAGTTATTTTCTCTATGTTAGCAGTCTTCATAACAACTTTGTCGAATTTTGTTGCTTCTCTGCTATATACACTTTTCCCTCGAACGAGGCCTTTCGGAGCAACAAAATTCGACAAAGTTGAAATGCAATAGTATTACGTATGAGAATTTATAAAATAGTCATGGCATTATAAACATTAAATTATCTTACACTGTATAACATTACATTAGATATAAGCACAATAAAACTTTTCGAAAAGTCTTCTTGAATAAAAGAAAGTAGATAACAAAATCGCTGACCCAGAATTACAAAATTATTTATTTTTAGTTATGCTCATATTCTAGGAAGCCAGTCAACTTGAGCGGATAATATCCAAATTACGAGCAAACTTTTCAAGTTGAATACATAACATAAGCGGTGTTTGTGACGATGATAATTTTGTACTTTAAACGAATTTTCTTTCTTTATGAAGATTGCGCTTGAATCCGTAGTAATTATTCTTAAAACTTTGTTTTCTCATTAACTGCGGGACTGGGTAAGGCACCGCGCTCAGCCAATATTCTGTAATTCACTTTTACTTTGCCCGCTCGTTTGAATTGCCGCTAATGGAGAAAAGTCGTTTCGTCGTTTTAGAAATATCAGATTATATTTCCTAAGTGCTCAAGTCAACGTCATCGCCGTCAATGCCGACGTGATTTCTTTAACGCTTACATTTCCTCATAACATTTTCTTATTTTATTAAAAACAAATATGATGTATATGTGATGTTGTTGTTGTCGTGTCCTCTGAAGAATCTTATATAGGCCTATACTTCCGTGCGGCTCTTGGACTGATTTAGCTAAATCATTGACTGTTTCTTAGGATTATGTCTATTGTCTGCATGGCCGCCGTTTGTTAGTGTCGGCTCACGGTTGGAGCAGTTATTGCAGTTTCGGTACGTCCTCGTGCTATCCGTGTTGATCTTCATTCCTCCTAGGTGACCGGTTCTAAGTCTTGCTCATACGGCAGAGTTCCTTCTGTCAGCATTTACTTTGGGTATGTGATGTGGTGTCCCTAATTTTTGAGGAAATAATATTAATTTTGCGAGAACTTTGGCATCGAAAAACGTTGGCATGTCAGTTTGTTGATTGAGTTACTTTGCCTCTTTTGCTGCTTGTCAGCTATTTCATTGTGCATTTAAATACACATGCGCAGAAATCCAATGTACAGTGCAGATTTTATCTAAACATTTCAATCGGTTTAAGAGCTTATATGGATTTCCTGAGTGAGCCTGTTGTTATCGTGTTTGATTGCTTCATCGTATGTAATACATCCCATTAAGTTTTTACTCTAGTTTTAAACGTATGCTAACAAACAAGTAACGTGAGCAGTCACATTTTTCTTGTTTTCTGTAGAAGAAAAGAAAAGAACCCCCAAAACATATTAAACGCTTAGCTTTCCACAAACAAATAGGTTTCTTTGATGAAAATTGGAAGTTCGTCTTTACAAATGAATGAGCTGTAACGTAACGATCATTTTTGGCTTCTGTAAAAAAAGGTGTTAATTAGAAAATATAGAGAAAAGATAAAAAAAAAGAAAAAATCGGTATAGTAATGCCCTTAGGAAAACTAAATACTACGGTATGGTTATGTAAGTCGATGTATCGATTGTGATGATATTAGATTTATACCACTGATGACGAAACAGTCGGAAACGTTTCCGTTTACCATTTTTATCTAAATAACACCTAATTCATCAATCGTTGTATACATGAGCAATAATCCGTATTTTTGGAATAGTCTACATAATTGGAGTAGCTACTATAACCATGAAGTATTATTAAACACTGAAAATCGTATCACTGTAATGCAACGTTTAAAATATTTATCTCTACAAAACAGCTCACTAATTTAAACAAACAAATCAATAGCTTACAAATCAGTAATTACACACTTCTCTTGATTTAGCGCATTACAAAAACACATTTCTTGATTTCGCCGTCATAGTTAGCTTGTTAAGATTTAGATTTAGACCTATATAGATCGTAGCTGACATGATGAACTGCACGTCAGTTATCTACATGATATGAGCATTTTGTGTATTAACTTAAGAGACTCTGCTGTTTACATCTCATTACGCATTACACCTTTATTTGGTGAGTCATTAAATAGACTCTAAAATGAAACGACTAACCTCACCTGTTTTGTGCGTTGCGAAGACAGTGTTTTAATAAGAACTGTGTACATAACAATTGCATAACAATATTTATTGATTGTCTAAGTATAAATAAATCGATTTCACCTTGTAAATATAATAGTAACTTAAGAATATTTACTTTCTGTATTACAAGTAAACTTAACAAAAACAGGTCAGAAGACTGAATTCAAAACCAGCGTTAGATTGTATTCATAACTTGAATTCGAAACCAGGATATATATTAAAACTATACTGCAAACAAATATTAGACAAATGTTTGTCGATTTTTCGTTACTAGTTCTATAACTTAAAAACTATGAAATTCTGTGTTTAAAGCTTAAAACAAAAACATAGAAAATACTGTAACTCATTTCCTCTAATTCTTTTTCTCGTAATTATTAATCACTAATGATGTAAGCCTGAGTACGGAAATTCACGTATGGTTTTACACAGTGAGCTGTTATGAGCTCTTATGGTTAGTTGGTTCTTGTGGTTGGGGTGTTTAAACTGTTTACTAGGCCAAGTAGCAAAGACATATAAGGCTGACAGCAAAGTTTGGCAACGTTGGGGCGCTTTCTTGTATTATCCATAATGCCAACTAAATGCGAATTATAATTATATGGACTATTGCACGCGTAGGTCAAAGTGATACTAACTACCCAAAACCAATTACATTTTAATGTTTCATAAACAGTAAACACACTTATAAAGTTTACAAACATAAAAAGCTCTTGAGTGTGATATTCTAATTATATAATCTATTGAACAAATCATAACAGGACAATGGACAGTACACGTGAGCATAAAATATCCCTAAGGAAATTTTTCTTAAACTCTACGTATTGCGGTAATGGAATTAATATTATAAAAAGGACTGTTTCAAAAAAGTTTGATTACACACTATGCAGTCTGTGTGTACGTAATTGTGTAATTACGTTGGCTCATAACGCTGGACCGTAAATAGTACAACTATATCACAGTTAATGGATTTGTTAACTCAATACATTGCCTATAAACTATAACTGTAAATACGCGTTCGACCAGAGTATATTTTACAGCCAAGTTTTTATAAATATTATTGTCGGTGTTTCGTTGGGAATATAAATGTATGCCTATGATTTATGATTCATGATTCGTGATTTGTGATTTATGGTTTAAGGTTTACGGTATACGGTTTACGGTTTACGGTTTACGGTTTACGGTTTACGGTTTACGGTTTACTGTTTACGGTTTACGGTTTACGATTTACGATTTATGATTTATGAAACTTAAGGTGTCAAGTCTTTTTACATAACGCTATGCAAGCTATTATAAAATACTACGTTTTAACTGCTATATGGTGAAATGAATACAATTAGAGACGAATCATAATTGCTTATTGTGAATAAAGAGTGATATATAAGCATAAAATATGAGTGACATATATGTGTAAAATGATTTCTGCTTCACGTAGCCTATTATCAGGATAACAGTACTTTATGTACCTTACGACATTCTACAGTCGTTAATCTAAAATTAATTCCATTAAACTCAAAACATAAACAATAATATTATTAATTTGATCACCGTAGTTTTAGAAAATATATATCGGACATTCAAATTAAAAATAAACGTGGAAATGAGAGGAAGGAAACAGAGAACTATATTTGTCCTCGGTTTCCTGAATTTAATTTTTAGATTTGTTCTACATGCCTACAGCCCTTTGATGAGAAATATGTTGGAGCCCACACGAGTGCGAGTGTGTGTTTTGTTATTTTGTGGGAATTGTGTAGACTGTGTAGGTTTGTTGGATCCGTTTTAAAAATGCCAGCAGTGACAGCCGAACGCTTAACCGGCAAAAAACTGCCAATTTACGGAAATGAATTCAAAAACTGAAAACTGTCCGCCTACGAGTTGCTTATAAAAACAAGTAAATGTAATAAATTCTATTCTTTTGATAAAATATAAATCAATTGTCACATAATACGTTGATTAAATTATAGACTGTTCATGTGAATGGCAAATATTTGCAAAATTTATCACTTTATTTGAAAAATTGAGCGTCGTGTTTTCAAGTATTACAGATTAAATCTCTATACATGACAAGCTATCATTAATAGATTCCATTATGGATAAAATTAATTGGGTTTAAATTCAGTTTTTCTATATATTAATGGCTTTATAAACTGCAGAATTTAATTAATGTTATTACCTTAATTTCGACTTTTACGTAACCGATAAATTAACGCTATCCATGAAAATGACACATGTTATTATTTAGCACGTTTATCAAGATCACAGTTAATTGAATAAAATCTATAAGTGTATATACTTGAAACATAAAATTTGAGCCTGTTCACTTTGTACACATGCACTAAAAATACATTAGTTTTTGTAGTGATAAAAATAACAATTACTAGTTTTTTTAGTACAATAAAAAAATTAATTGTTTAAACCTTGGTTGAAAATAAATAATACAAGAAACACTGGGAACGTACACCTAGATTAGATAGCTATAAAACCACTTACGAACTCGTTTGTATTTTAGCTTTGTCTAGTTTTATAGATAAGAGTTAGTACACTGGGTGGTTTAATAATTTCAAAGATTCTAGTGCATAATACTGTACAACAAATAGTATTATGAAAAAATAAATCAAACAAAATACGTTTTAATTTATACTACTGTAGGGAGCTTTATTATATTATAGAAAACTAATTTTCATGCCCAACAGCATCTTACCATGCTACTAATTGACATGGTAACCGGAGCTTTTTACCAAGTATGTACATTGTTATTTGCAGATATATTTGGCTTGACGATGTTTAAACGATTTTTACGTATTCATCAACTACATTATTATCAGCTACATTAGCCACCAACATTAGATACTAGTATAATGTTTATATTTGGTTTTCATTGCACGTGTTGTCCATAATTCATTTCTACATTTTCAAACAAAGCACTGCTTGATATGAATTCGTAAGAACAATCGTGTGTGTGTGTGTGTGTGTGTGTGTGTAACGTGTACAGTATCAACTGCCGTCACCTATAAGTCGGTAAAATAATCGTTTATCGCTCTCAGCTGACCGCGTTTAATGGATGGATATTGTTTGTATCGCTCGTTTGTCAACCCTTCTTATAAGGGTCGGAGATTTTTACACACACACACATACGAGCTCCGTTGTCGTCAACTCAAGGGGAATTATTTTCTCGTTTATCACGTTTCTAACTTTCTTTCGTTTTATTTCTGGTTTTTCTATTTTAGCTTAATGCTCTGAAGTCTAGCTTAGAGTTTACTGTTAATGTCACAAATGCAATAGCTTTTCATGAATAACATTAATGATGTTATTATTATCGTGCGGTGTGGGTGTTAAAATAATCAGACCCACCTATTTTCAAAGTTAGGTTTCTTAAAATCTGGGTCTGGATCCGTTACTCACTAAGAGCGTACCAACTCTGAGTACACTTGTAATTACTTCATGGGCTAGCAATTAGGCCATTATGTAACCGCATCTATTGTATACGTTAGATATAAAGTAGTGTAGCGTGACAAAAGATTGAGATAAACACTATCAACGTTATATAATGGAAAAGTGTCTTCTTCTTCCCTTTTTTCTTCTGTTTGTATTATTATCAGCTAGTACGTAATAGAAGTCTTACAAGTCTCCGTTACTATAAAATTATCTCCTTCAAGCAATGTAAAAAAGGTTGTAGTATCCGGCGGAATTAAAAGTAACGTATAATGAAAACTCTTTTTACATACGTTGAAGAGGTAAATCGAGTCTGTTAATGAAACGGTATGAAGAAGGAATGAAAAGTACTATACTACAACAGAAATATATAATAATAGTAACAATATTAACAACTGCACTAGCAACAACAACAACAACAATAATAATAATTGTCCAAATCATCATCATCATAATCGTCGTCGTCGTAGTAAAACCGAGATACTTGCTTTGAAAACAGTGCAGACGTTGAAACAGACTCTGAATTTTGTGTTAAGGATAAAGTTACCGTGAGGCAGGAAGCAGTAGGAAGCAGTATTGTTGCGTGACGACAATGAAAAGGCTGTAAAAGGGCGGATACGTCAAATTTTCATCCCCCGTATTTACTGCTTCCCTAGATGTATTAAATGGATCGAAGCGGAAGTTATTGTCACTGCCTCATTAGGCGAACTGTTACTTGTCATTATCCTTGACAGTTGTTGTAATCAGGATGACATAAATTTTGCGTTACTTTTTTTTTTGTCAACTGTTACTGAACAAAGAAGAGTAATATAAGGAATATTTCTTGTTTGCTACTGTTATGCAAATAGAGGACGCAAACGAAATATTATTTATGTGTTCTAATAATAATATTATTATTACTACAGAGAGTGAAAACCGTTGATAAAAGCATTGGGTCTAATAGCAATGGCATTTCTTATGAGCGTTGTGGCCACGTCGTACTTTAGTCATGACTAACGGATAATATCGATTCCACAAATACATAAACTTGTGCGTGCGATAGGGTGACAGTTATTCAGTAACTCCGACTTATCACCTACAATGAAACCAACCCGTGTCATGCCGTCGATATTTCGCTATCAGTTTAGACCTTTGTTTAAGAGATAAAAGACTGTGTCAACAAAGCACCTAAGTAGACAGAGATAAAGAGTCATTAAAGGTGATAAGTGTTGCTTTGATAGCTCACGTTAACTGTTTTAGCGATTTAAAAATAAAGGGATGTCTGTTTCATTGGAAAATGGTCACTCACGCGCCCACGCTTATCTTAGTGACAAAAATCGCACTTTGTTTCATGTATGCGCGCGCCCGTGTGTGTGTGTGTGTGTGTGTGTGTGTGTGTGTGTGTGTGTGTGTGTGTGTGTGTGTGTGTGTGTGTGTGTGTGTGTGTGTGTGTGTGTGTGTGTGTGAAGAGTGAGAAAGAGAGGGAGTAGTGTCTGTGAGTCTCGACAGTGTCTCTCAGTGTGTCGACCACAAAACAATATAGAGGCGTTACTTTTGTCAACACTGTAGTCCATAAGCACAATACTTTTATCTAAGGTTTGCACAGACTATAGAAAGCTACCTGAGCTGCAGAACTGACTCACTGTTTCAAACAAATGCATTTACTATTAGACAAAAGCAAATTCATAATTTCTTTTTTTAAAGCAGCAAGTAATGGTTTTTGTATGGTTGATTCTTAGCACCTGCCGAGAAATGTCCATCGTTACCACGGTTAATTGATGATAAAATGTACATTAAATATTAAACAAAAAAAATTACAAGATCCCGACTACTCTATTTTTTTCTAGTAAAATAACAACTATAAACCAGCCAATCCTTGTTCATTTTAATAAATTTGGCCAAATTTTTTAAGACATCGAGTCTGTATTCAAAAAGGAGAAAATCATCATAATTTGATGTTTCACCACATTTTTAGAATTAATTTCAAAATTTTGACATTTATTTTTGGCTCTAGTTACTCCTGAAGTTAAAAAATTTTTGTTGTGGAGCTTCATTCAATGTGGGGTTAAAATTCCGTTTTCCTGATTCCAGGGCAGAGTTTTACGATTTTTTAAAAATTGGGATACATTTTTTGATTTGGTGTTTTAAGGTTTTGAAATTTCAAAGTAAATACATTAATCAGATTTGGTTGAAACTCTCTTTAATTTGAAATCCCACATTAATTTCTACGGTAACTGTTATGACCCCGTACACACGCTTTGTGCCCTGGTGTCCCATAGACGGACAGACAGTCAAATAGGCAGATATATAATGCAAACGCTCGTTCAATTATTTTGTAATATAATATAAAAGATATAATAATATTATAATATAATATAATATAATATAATATAATATAATATAATATAATATAATATAATATAATATAATATAATATAATATAATATAATATATTATTATATTGTACAGTCCTATATAATACTAGTACACTATATTATAATGTTATAATTATATTATAATTTGTAATAATATAATAGTAATATTATTATTACGATCTAGGAAGGTAACTTGTGGAAACGTGGCATTTAGTGTAAAAATGGTTTTCTTTTGTTGCTCAAATGTTCAGACAATCATGTTAGATATATGCAACACACAATCAGAATAACATATATTTAGTAGCTTTAGTAATATTTTTTAAACAATTTTTATGAGTAGTAGGATCTTCTACATTGTATATCTTATTACATAATGTTTTATGTGATTATATATACGCTCGGACAAAAGTACCTTTGTGCGTAAAGTTTTTAATCTTGAAAACTTGAATTCAAGAAACGTTAGAATAATTATAATCGTCAAAAGAACGTGAAACTCAAAATTTCGTTAGAGGCTACTAAGTAAACTATTACTGCTGCCGTTCGGATCAAGCTGTTCTACGTACTTTGATATACCTGTAGCAGTGTCTTATTTTTCCTTCATATAAGTGAGAAAACCGCTGCCTTTTAGATGAAGAATTTTGGGAGGAAGAGTACCTTGCAGATCAAATTAAGAAATAATTTCTCCAGTCAATGTTTATTAAAATATTGTTACTTATACAAATTACCGCCTCTTATAACGTTTGTTATAAACATAAACTGGTAATGTTCTATGAATGTACATTATTTTGTGCTACGATATGAAAAACAAAATAAAAATGTTTTCAAGACTGCAGTACTTATATTTCATAAAAATTTGTAAGCCGGTAGATACATTAAAATACACTATACTCTAAACAAATATTCGATACAACGTGAACTCTGTTCAAATGTTCAAAAATAAAGTCTCTTCAGTTCAAAAAATAAAATTAAAAATTTGAAAAGCCCCGAGTAACTGGTCCTATTTACAGGTAGGTACATACAAATTCATATTACTTAAAAGCGTACTTAATATATATAGTTGTTCGGTTTTATAAACTAAGCACTGTAATATATACGTCGAGATGTTAATTAGTTTTGATAAAATAAAATTTGTATGTGTAGGAATGCAAAAAATTCATCATTTATAAACATTCCAAATCTCAAAATTATATTAAATTATTGAGATTATACGCATCGAAAAACTAAAATCGTTGAAGTTCAAATAACTTATTTTTTGATGAAGGCTTTGTTCCAGTTCATACGTTTTATAAAAGTTAGAACGAGACTCAAAATTAATTTAGAACGTAAAACAAATAAAACAACAACGAAATACAAAATAAATTCATAATTAAAACTTATATATCTAATATTCTTAATCTGTAGGCTAACTTTAAGTCGACACGCTGCCAGAGGAAAGCGGTATTGTTTGTCATATGGATGTGTGCAAATATTGTAAGGTCAAGGTCACACACAATACAATTGATTGAACACCAAGACTGACAGACCGTATAAATATCTAAAATATTAACTTACTTCAAGAATTTTCTATTTTTATTGTATAGCCTACGTTATTAATTGATGCACTCTCAGTTTGCCGACGTTAGGGTATTTCAGCTGTTTTGTTTGAGTATTGTTTCAGCTGTTGCACGTCCCTTAAAGAATATCAATAAAAATACCATAGCAGCACAAATTCATAACCATTGTCGTCTAATCTTACGAAACTAAGTAAAACTAAACTGAAGTAGAGGGAGGACGATGTAAACTGAACATTCAGGTCTAGATGTGCAGTAGACAAACACCTCGTTGCGAGGCTAACAAAATTTTCATTCACTTCGCAAATGCGCAGAACAGTTTTATGCAGTGTTTCATAGCGTCAACATCGCCTGTAACAAGACTGGCGAGAACAACGGAACCATGTGTGTGACAAAGAAGGAAATAATATGGAAGTGAGACAGTGAACGCTATAGCGTTGTAACCCCTCTCTTATCTCCAGATAACTTAGCTGTACTTGAAAGTGGGGGTAATTCATGCATTGGGTCAGCGCAGATGACTGTTCAGGAAAGGCTGGCGGCACTTAATGTTTCTTGAATACTATACACATTCATGGAGTTTACAAAACGGGCTTTCACACGCGTATACACACAAAAACAAGTGAATAGCATCTATGATCTTATTAACCATTTTATCGTTTTGTGACAATCTTTTTGTGGGGCGGAATCAGCTGAGAACGATAACCATATTACATTTCGGGAATCATATTTTTTAGATGAAGACTACACAAGATGCAAGCTCGGCTCAAGGCATGGCGGTTAGACTTTAACTGACCTTCACTGCAATAAATAGTTGAATATTTATCCGAACATCTTTCGTGTAGAAAGGCCGTATTGTATTGAATACCTGCTTAATCATCTGGCAGCTAGATTTACCCGTTTACGACATTTTTTAAACAACCATAATACTGAATTTGGATACATTTAACAGCCGTCAATTTTAGGAAGCTGGTTATATCGCATCCCTGCGTACATGCAAAATTTGTATAGCGCTTCTAGCTTCTATAATTGTGGATAGAAAAGATTCTTGCTTTCCACACTAAACTGAAAACATAGAGATTTAGGTTAAAATCAAGAATATCTACCATGAGAATCAAAAATTATCATAAATGTAAATTCATCATTTAAAACTTAGTAACAAACACAGAGTAGAAATATTGGCATTATGTTTAGCCAATAAGCAATGATTTTAGCAATTATGAAAAATGAAAACTCCAATACGAAATAAAATACAAAAGAAAGTAACATTTTTATAATGTCTGTTGGAAAAATTAAGAATAAACTCATTTTCTGCAATCCAAAATTGATTATGGGAGACAAAATATGCTGCCAGCTTAAATCTTATGCATAAAAAGAGATTTATTATTTAAAACTTTGCCAACCTGCCCTGTAAACACAAAAGCTTTTACATGACCACAGGTTCAAGCAGGTTCCATGAATCGTTGCAATACAAGTTTCTAGACATTAACGGAGCTCTACCGTAAAACGAAAATCTCTGGAGTCTTATTTTTGAATGGATATATCGTGGGGTAATCAGTAGTCGAAACTAAACTTAAATATGTTAAGTGTTTTCATAACTTGAAAGGTTGTATATTGTTTGAATAATTTTGATTAAAAACGTCTAGTAATTACTCAATATCACAAAGTTGTGGATATCTTATAAGTACGGAGCGGTTGCAATTAACAGTTTAGTCTTGCGCGTTTCTGTTACAGAGATTTGGTGCACAGCGTAGCCAGTTTAGTGAGAAACAGAGAGTGAATTATTTTGGTGATGAAAAACCAAGTGGTATTGTGTAGAGCAGTAGAAATTTTAACTTGATTCATTGCCTATATTATTTATAAATTAATAAATTACCTTAGAGCCGTCGTGTGACTTTGTTTTATATTTAGAATTATGCGTTTTGGAACATATGTTCCATCATTAGGTTACTTCACTCAGTCGAGATCGTCAAATGTTAAAATCACGTACTTAATTGTTAAAAACACACGTCAGTATGGGTGCGCACCCTATGAAGGCTGACCGGATACTCTTCATACCCATCAGCATCTGGTCAGTAGTGAACTTGTCGGACCGCCAGCTTACCACCACCGAAACTGCTGTCTTGGCGAGAGGGGAGAAGTTTGCAGTGGCCCCTAAGAAGATTCCAGTGGAGGACATCATTGCCAACGTTGAAGCTGGAGTGCGGCGGCTGCCGCGTGAACAGGCAGATGAAGTCAGGATCGAAGCATCGAGGATCCTGGCTAGAGCGAAACCGCCGCGATGCAACATACCAGTGAGTGAGCTTCGGGCACTGAGGACATTAAGGCGGGATGAGTCTGTCATCATATTACCGGCGGATAAGGGGAGTGCGACTGTTGTAATGAACACCGAAGACTACCAACGGAAGATCGGAGAACTGCTGGACCCAGAAAACTACAAAAAACTGCGAAGAGATCCGACCGCAGTGGTCCTAAAAAG
Source organism: Magicicada septendecula (assembly GCA_034769895.1). Taxonomy (NCBI): domain Eukaryota; kingdom Metazoa; phylum Arthropoda; class Insecta; order Hemiptera; family Cicadidae; genus Magicicada; species Magicicada septendecula. Next base: position 159,194,643 of record CM068367.1, read on the forward strand.
GACCGATTTTCTGGTTAAGCGGTCTTCCTTGGAGCCTGATGTGAAGGCTGCCGTCCGGTGTTCGGAAGCCCTTCCACCTAGGCTTTATGGGCTCCCCAAAATCCACAAGCCGGACGTCCCGCTCAGACCCATCGTCAGCGCCATAGGATCTCCAACCTACCATCTCGCTAAACACTTGACCGAGCTTCTCCGGCCACATATAGGTGGTACGGAGTCATATGTCAGGGATTCAACACACTTTCTTGAAAGGCTCGGTGGGTTGTCGTTGCAGCCTGGAGACATAATGGTCAGCTTTGACGTGGTTTCGTTGTTCACCATGGTGCCCGTAGATGATGTCCTTGGCCACTTAGCTAACCTTTTTCCGGCAGACATTACAGCACTTTTCCGGCATGTTCTGAAAACCACATATTTTCAGTACGGCGGTGAGTTCTTTGAAATGATTGATGGTGTGGCCATGGGGAGTCCACTCAGTCCTGTGGTGGCGAACTTTTATTTGGAACGATTCGAACAGCGGGCAATTACATCTTTTCCGCTGAAGCCGAGGTGCTGGTTCCGGTATGTTGATGACACATTTGTTATCTGGAGCCATGGTGAGGAAGAACTCGGCAGGTTCCTGGCACATCTCAATCAGGTTCACCCACGGATACAGTTTACCGTCGAGAGGGAGACCGACAATCAGCTGGCTTTTCTGGACGTGTTGGTCCTTAGAAGGACCGATGGCAGCCTTGGACATAAAGTTTATAGAAAACCGACGCACACTAACCGCTATCTCCATAAACAGTCGAACCACCATCCCAGCCAGAAGAGGGCGGTGTTGAAGACCTTGGTGGACCGGGCTAGGAGGATATGCGAGCCCCGGTACCTCGATGATGAGCTGCGCCACCTCGAACTAGCGCTGCAGGCCAATGGGTATTCCGTCGGGGAGGTGAGACGTGCGGTCCGGGCGAGAAGAACAGCCAGGCCGGAAGTGGATTCACGTGAGACCGTCGGTTTCGCGGCGTTGCCCTACATTCATGGGGTGACGGACCGCATTGGTAGGCTGCTCAGTCGGCACGGTGTGAGGCCAGTATTCAAGCCGACAAAGAAGATACACCAGTTCTTGCGGCCGACGAAGGATGTCCGAGACCCGCTGTCATCGTGCGGTGTGAACGGAGTTCCCTGCTCATGCGGCCAGGTGTACATTGGTACCACGAAGCGCAGCGTCCGCACACGCGTGGGTGAACATAGCCGTTACTGTAGACTGGGACAGCCGGAGAAGTCTGCCGTGGCCGAACACGCGCTCGCCAATGCCGACCATCGGATCCGTTTCGATGAGACGAAACTCTTGTCGGCGGTGAGTGATTACTTCCCTCGTCTTCATATGGAGTCCGTCTTGATTCAGAAGCATGCTGCGATCGCTATGAATCGACGGCCAGGTCAGAGCTGTTGGGTTGCGCGTCGTGAGACGACCCAATGGTATCCTAGTACCGAGCCTCCTATGAGGGGCTCCTGCCTAGTGGTCCTGTCCAGACGGAATATTGATTATTTAATTTTTATTGGTCGTTACAACGACATGCTCGTACTAGGTCGACTAGTACAGTATTTGTCGAGGCCGTTTCCAAGATTCACCTGGACGTATTCGGTACTTGCCAAGGCCAGCTATGAGAGGGTTTGTCTGGGTCCTCGCAGCTCGGACGTAAAATTTACGTGCAAGTCGCCTTGCGGTGTCATCCAAGGAGCGGACACCGAGTCCTCTTCTCAGGAGACGAGAAGAAAACCGATAGGGGACTTTGGCCGCTAGCCGAAGCCCTCTATCGAGAACGCTTTGCAACCTTCTTTTATGAACGGTTGCGAGGTAACCCCAGACGGGAAGAGCGTAGGTAATGATCGGCAACAGATACGCGTTGACAATCAACTTACCCAGCTTACGGGTCATAGCCTTGTTGGCAAGTATCGGAAACAGTTGCGCGAGACGAGCGGACGCTTTCCTTCGCATCGTCTCAGCGTGGGTACGCCAGGTGAGCCGACGATCGAGGTGGACACCGAGGTACTTAACTTCCCTCGACCAGGGCAGGTACGTTCTACCGAGTCTCACTCGGCCTCGTGGTTCTTTCCGGCGCTTTGTGAATAGCACCGCGGAGCTCTTGGTTTCGTTGACGGCAACTTTCCAGCTTTCCGTCCACGTCGAATACGCATCGAGTGCGCGCTGAAGTCGTGGGATAGCAAAGTCTGCGTTCCGATCGGCGGTATAGACCGCCGTGTCGTCGGCAAACAAAGCCATCTGGACTCCAGGCTCTCTGGGTGCGTCGTTGACATACACGGAGAACAGAAGAGGCCCTAGCACGCTACCTTGAGGTACCCCGGCTGTGATACGTCTCTCGGAAGAGACGTGGTCGTCTATTCGCACGCAGAAAGTCCTCTCCGTCAGAAAGCTAGCAATCAAGCGAAGGTAGCAATCTGGGAGCTGGATTTCCCGGAGCTTGAACAAGAGCCCGTCGTGCCAGACACTATCAAAGGCCTTTTCCACATCTAGGAAACAGGCGACAGTCTGCTCTTTCCGACACCCGGCGTCCGTGATGTATTCCACCAGTCTCATCAGTTGATGAGTGGTGGAATGCCCCACACGGAAGCCGAACTGTTCGGGGACCAGTACATCGAAATTTCGTAGATGATCTAGTACTCTCCGTTGTACGAGACGTTCGAGGACCTTTGACGTGGCTGACAGTAGACTAATTGGCCGGAGGTTGCCGGGACGGGAAGCGTCCTTTCCCTGCTTCGGGATCAGTATAACCGTCGCCTTACGCCATTTCTGGGGAAAATAGGCCAGTCTAAGACACGCGTTGAACAGCGCGACCAAGAAAAGTACTCCTCGCTCCGGGAGTCGAGTAAGAGCGGCGTTCGAGACGCCGTCCGGGCCAGGAGCTTTTCTTGGCACGAGTTCAACGAGCCGATCTGTGACCTCTTCCCTAGTAATGGGTTCGGGCTCCGTAGTGATCGGAAGAGACAGAAAGTCTTCCACTTCGTTCTCGACTTCTTCGTCGAAGTCCCAGTCCATGGGCGGGTTAGGTGCGAACTGTCGCTCAAAACACGCGCCCAAGTACTCGGCCTTCGCCTCCGGGCGAGCCAGGATTTGACCGAAAGGTCCAGCAATGGCCGGGATGCGAGGCCGGCCATGAATCGACGGGGCGAAAGCATCTCATTAAGTACATTATGGCATGGCGCGATGCGAGCCTCTCACACACCTTCTTGTTTCTGATTGGCCGGTGATGCTGTACTTACCTGTGCGGGGGTTGCAATTAGTAAACAATTAGCACAGGTAACATCGCGGGAAATCAGCAGCCTTCTCCACAGTATTTCTTGGAAAACAAGTGAGTCACATAATGGCGTATCTTGGTGCGAGCCAATCATATACCATCTCTGTTGTGATTGGTTGATGGTGTCATTTTTACCTGTACGTGGGACTTTGCTGAATTTATATGTACAGGTAGCATGGCAGGACATCTTTAGTCTATACCACAGTACTGTGGGCCTGCACGTAGACACCGTAAGTGCAGAAATCTTATTCCACTGATGATGGCAGCCAGTGGAGCTGCCGAAACGTTTGGTTTTGTTTTTAAACATGGACCACGGCCAAACAGCCCGGATATTTTTCACAATTCAAATGAGTAGTGTAATATTTCCATGTTGTGTTCTATGTTTGTGTAACTGTGGTTTTCGTTTTGTAAATGTGTGGCAAATGTGGAATGTATGTAGTTTGTGGTGAGGGCTTTTAAAGTATGTTCATAGTTGAAAGTTTATATATATAATAATATTTTATAAAGTGAACGAAGAGGATGAATCAACAAGATAATTATAATACGTATAGTGTTTTAAGATGTTTATTGTATTACAAATTGTCATGCATTTATATTTGAAATAATAGTTTATATTGTTCGATAATATATCGATTTTACCGTCCTCCGTACGTGCAATCCTCCTCTTGCTATCGGTGCTTCCGTCCAGGTGTCCTCTTCGTCTTGTCGTCCTCTTCTGCAGCAGGTTGATCCAGCGGCGATATCTCGTACAGTCTCGTTGGTGTTTAGGTTTAACCGTTAACATCAATTAGATTCTTCACAAAATGTTAAACTCACAATGATTACTGTTTTTACTCAAACCGTTTATTATTAATTAATATGTTGTATTTTATCAATCTCAGGGTAAATACGGGTATTATTTGAATGCAGTGTATTAGTCTTACAACTTCCAAGAAATCTTGAAGTGTCTGTAATTCTCTATGCGGATATCTTAAACTAACACGAAAAAGCACTATAATATACTATAATTTTATTTAAATAATTAACCCACTCGGTTCTATACGCCGAACTTCGTAAAGAATACCAAGGTTTATTTTACGTTAAATTTTGCTATGGTCGTACGAGAAAAACTCTCTACCGCCGAACACAATTTCACCTTGCAGATGCTACAGACGAACTGTGTCGATCTTACCTCTACAGAGGATGAATGTTACTGAATTTAGTGACTTCCGATTGGTTAAACCCAAGTCACATGATTGATGCTTTCAACAGATATATAAGTTTTTCCAGAAAGAGTTTGTATAAATATCCACTAACTTGCATTGAATTGTCTACAAATTTTTATGACCCTATTAATAATAAGTTTTTCAAATTGAGTTTTTCCTACTTAAAAAACCATATTTCTAAAATAGTTATCAACCATAGAGTATACACAAATTGAAGCTATTTACATAAATAATCCATTGTCAAAGTTTCACGTCGACCGGTTAATTACCGCGGAAGATATAGCGATCATAAGTTATCACACCCGCACACGCGCACAACTTCACTCAAAAAATACATGACAATAAAGAACACCTTTTTATGAAGAATTTGGTATATCCTACATGCTTATCCATTTCTAAATACAAAACGTATGGCTAAAAGACAAAGTATTACATAAAACCAATTTAAACATGAACATGCTCGTCATCCATGTGCTCTGATACAATCAACATAGCTTATCATCCTGTGTTCCGTTGCAATATATTACAACAAATTTATTCTATAATTTAAATTTGTGGAGCCCCACGATCTTGGAGCGCCATTCTTTATACAACGGTACATAACATATATCGATATACTGTAATTTATGCAGGTTGTATAATGATACCAGGTGTAACTATAATAAGAGTATTTTTATTTATCAGTATTCAAAACTCATATTTATTATTACTCAATATTATAAATATTCATAAACATCATTAATAATCGTCGGTCACGATATTGCTCATTATTAAATGTTTATATCTTATGATATGCAGCGTTCCACATATTTAAAAATCTCTTATATCTAGACAGGTTAATAATCTTAATCTAGACATGTTAATAAATTGGTTTATTAATTAAAATGTTTTTTGAAAGAAATTTTCTTAACTCAGATCTGACCTCAACTCGCTCAGTCTATATGAATGTTTAAAATTCAATTTAAATTTATATTAATTGGTTGTAGACTGGCATTTGTTTTAATATTCAACTTTAAATTAATCTTTTCTATAATTCAAATATCAAATCAATGTACTATTTATTTAGATAATAAACTCTACTCTCTCTACTTTAAATTCTCTTTCATTTATTAATTCTTTTTATATGCGATCGCTCATTCTTACGACTAGACATTTATCTACATATTTAAAATATTATTACTAAGTATAAATTTTTCTTTGTTTTAATTTATTGTCTTTTGATATAGTCTTTATGAGCCCTTTTTTTTTTAATCATTTAAAATGCATTACGCATGTCACCTCGAGTTCTGATGATCTTACGACTTGTTGCCCGGGGTCCAGCGTTGTCCAGAGTTAGTTTTCCATTCCTCGGTCCTGGATACGTCTAGAGTCCAGCGTCGCTTTCCAGCAGCCTGTGTTCCTGGATACGTCTAGAGTCCAGCATCGCTCTCCAGCAGTGTGTGTTCCTGGATACGTCTAGAGTCCAGCGTCGCTCTCCAGCATTGTGGTCCTCATCAGAGAGTTGTTATCTGCTGCAAGGTAGATCTTAAACATCTTCTAACGTACAGCATCACTCGTTGCTCTGGTAGCTTTTCCGTATATACTCTTGGTAGACTTACTATTTCGGTATTTACTTTTTCCGGAGTATTGTCGTGAATTTAACGAACGTTATTTCTTTCGTTACTGCGACTTGTAATAGAAATAAAAATAAAACTGTTTTGCCGACGGACAGCATGTCCGACTGCAACTGTGTCTTGAAATGAAGAGAAGGGTTTTTGGTCGAACCCTTAATTTATACCCTCTCGATATTCCGCGCCAGTTGGCTCCAAAATCGTCCTGTCGATACCTGCATATCGCGTGACAGCCCCCACTCCCGAACTTTTTCAACTATTTGCAATTATTAGCAAATAGCAATGCTTTGCCGGGAATCGAGATAGCACAAATCATAGCTAATTCGATTAAGCACTCACTATATTAATTTGAGCGCCTTAGGGTAATCTGCGTATTTTTTGGCACGTTTATTTTGCACTGTCTTCGCATAGCGTGTTCTATTAACGTCATCCTTTCACTGGGGATAACTATAAATTTTACACACACTTTGGTGCCTTTGGTTTGTTCGTAAACTAATTAGTTTTCGCACAGCGAATTAAAATAATTATTTTATTAATTACTTGGGGCGGGTTGCTAAGATTCCTGTCTTTGCATGCATCACTAACACACACAAGATACACGTGTAACACACATACAATTGGGCAGGTGTTCACTGTGTGTCGGAACAGGTTAATTTCTCCCCTAATCTAACAATGAAATATTTTTACAATCTCAGACCTCTCCATTTACCCGTAACTTATACAAATTTTATATTTATTTAAATTAATGCCTAATACACCGTATGGCTGTATCGTTGCAATCTATAACGGATTTCTACTGCCTAGGCCGCTTCTCTGTTCCTAGTTTCCATTCTCTTCTATTATAGCACATGTCTTCTTTCAGGCCTCTAAGTTTCATAGCTTCATAGCTTCACCTACACCCTCTCGCCAACCTCTTCGTGGCTTTCCTTTTCCTTCCTCTCATATGGCATCCACACTAAAATTCTCTTGGGCCACCTGCTTTCGTCCGTTTTTTTTGTGTTTTCAAACCATACTAGTTGGTTTTTTAATATCTTCCACTATGTTCTTCGTCATGTTCATAATCTGTCTAATTGTTTCATTTCCGACTTTTTCCAGTTTCGATTTTCTACAACAGCGTCCTGAATAATCTATTTCGGTAGGCTAAGAGTTTTTTCGGTTTTTCCTTGTCATATCCCATATTTCAGCTCCTATATGTGACTATATTTAGGAAGATGCTCTTACACAGTCTCTTTTTTGTGTCTCTTGTGGTTGATTTATCCCATAAAACAGAGTTCAAACATCCTATTACTTGTTCTTTTTGTTTAATCGTTCTTTTATTTCGTCACTGCTATTGCCTTCTTTATTAAGTGTAACTCCCAAACATTTACACGTGCTAACTCCTTTTATGGTGATATTCCTTAAATCGAGATTATGCTGAGTATCATTACCGACTATTATGTACTCAGACTGATTCATTTATCACGAGACCTGCGAGCTGGTATTCTTCTTGTAATTTCCTTATCATTAACTAAGATCATCCGGAGCCTCTGCTACAACAACTTGATCATCAACGAAATATAAGCTAAACCATGAGAGATAATTTCAAGCAAAATTTTTGAAGGTTAGAAAATACAGTTAAAACCTTGTTATGATTTTGTTTGAAAAAGACTAAGCCAGAGGATTGGTTATGAGACAATAACTCTTCAAGTTTACTTTGTTTAACCAATTAACTAACAGTTTCCCACAGGTGTGCGCGCAATTGCTGGGAAAATATTATTTTAGGATCGGATAATTCTAAAACACATCACCGCTAACAGGCAGTTTATAATCGCTACAGAAATACGACAAAATTGCCTGAGGTAATTTTATGTGGGCGATAATTAGAGAATTTATGAATTAGCGAATACAGCATATAGTTTGCACCTTACAAAATCAGTTAAGTTTAAAATAATATTCAGTGTTTACTCTTTGCCTATCTCAAATTTTATGCGTTATGTATGTTTCAGGTAAATATAAGAACACATGACGTTTATGAGAAATATTTGTAAGTTAAAAAATTACCCCTGACAAAACTCATTCAATTGTGAGATTTTGTATCAAAATAGGAATAAAAACAGTGCTTATTTTGTTTCTGAATCTAGTGCTTTTACATCTAGTCCCTTATATAGAGGGACGGTTTCTGTAGAAGGTGGCTATTTAGATGGTTGAAGCGATTTAGGTGGTTGAAGATAGCCTCTAGAAATTTTGAGATATAAAAAAGTATATAAAATATATTTTTAAGCGGTCGCAGATACACTCAATTTATATTTCTATATTTACCGTTTTTATATGTCCGTACTGTGTTCCGTTTTAAACTGCCACATTCAGAGTGACGTCGTTTGACTTTAAAGTTTCCGTGCTACCTCATGCAAAGAATTACGGAATCATGTGACTAGTCTGAGGAAGTTGAGAGCTATGCCGCAGCTAAGTATAGGAGTGTGTGTGAGAACAGATGAACAAGTGTCAGGCTTAGGTAGCATATTCTAAACATATTCTAGGTAGTTATTAACAATTATTTTTAAATTGTATTCTTTGTTAAAAATCTCATCTATTATATGTAACTGTTCGCTTAACTCCTGTTCACATTCACCCATAATTACAGTCATCTGCAAATCTTACCGTGTTAATACTTTGCCTTTGCACTTTTATCATATAAGATACTTCATGTGTATTTAAACAAATGTTATTTTACACATAGGCGGGCCGGCACAGTGGTAGCGTCTCTGACTCACAATCAGAGCGTTGCTGTCCTGCCGATCAATGTCACTGCTCGATTTGCTCGTCTACCCGCACGTACGCGGACAAATAATACGTACGCCTTCTCTGGCATACCCAGGCCAGATAAATAACAAGGGCACACAATATACTACACACATAAACAACACTCTTCCCCCCACCCCCACCGCACGGCTTGCTCCCGGGCGTGGGTTAAAGGTTGGCTAATATCCCTCTGGCTGGGGTGGGGCGTGAGTTCTATCACGGCCGGAGGGCGCAACAGGTCTATGACTTAATGCCTGAAAGTGAAGATGATGATGATGTTATTTTACAGATTTTTATTCTTTTAATGTAGTCTTCTTCGTACCATACGACTTAAAGTTTTACATTTAACATGTGCGCCCTAAGTGTATTACTCTTAGTGGGTTCACATTTAACTATTACAGGCTTATTAGCACCTATTAGCTGTACATTGAAAATTTTCTATCCGAGTCTCGCAACAACAGATTGTCTGACGTATGAAGAGCATGGGTATGCTAAATGCAGACGAGTGTAGCTAATTTGTAGATCTGTGGAATTTGAACCCGTTCCGTTATCTCAGAAATCTGTAGCAGTACGGCTGATTGACACACTGCAGACGTCGTCTTGTCTCTTATATTGCATTTCATTTACATTTGATAATATTGTTACGACATTACAGAACATGCTGTTTCTCGGCTATTCCAGCGGAGTGTGTGTGTGCGTATATACTGCTGCTACTTTGAGATGAAGGACAACCACGTGACACTTGCCACGCGTACGCAACGAGACTTTTCCAGACCATACCGGTCCGCGAGCGTTGTGTTCAAGGCTCCAGTCAATTACGCTCTAGTGTTTTCTAGTAGACGCGTAGTATGGAATATGCTGGAATCTCAGAGGGGTATAAATACAAGACTTCAGCGACGCTTAGTTCAATTTTAGTGGCGATTTTTTCCAGTGCGGTTCGAAGTATTGTGGCGAAGTGTTACGTGCTTTATAATTGTGGAGGACTCTATTAGTAGACATTATTATTGCGCGTGAACAATTTTTATTTTATTTGTTGACAGAGACTATCTTGTTGCTTAAAAACGTTTAATTGTGATAATTAAAGCTGGTGATTAGTGACTTAATTGGTGTCTTTTTTTGTTTTCCACTGCATACGACGATCAGTAGACTGTCGTAACAATATAGAGTCGGAGGAATTAAAAGTTCCAAAAGTACGATATTTATAAAACACGTTGTAAACATTTCGCTGCCTACACAGAAAATCTCTCCTTCCTCCACGTATTATTTACGTGTCATTTCACAATTGCCGCAATAAGCGGCTTGGATATAATTCCATATAGGCTATGAGGGCTATAAGTTTGAACCTTTACAGAATACAAATATCAAGCAAATCTTTCGTAGCCCAGCTTGATCTTTTTCTCTAAACGTTGTGTAAAGCTTAGAATAGGAATGTATAAATTGAAAGAATATTTCAAAGTTGCGCTTTTGATTCCACCGTATAATTTTAGAGCAATGCAAATTAATTTAAGCATTAATCGAAATAATAATTTGCCTACTGCAGATATATACTTTTGTTATTGTTATACAGAACTGTCACTGGTGGATCGCTGGACAGAAAATGGCTATTGCTCTATAAACTCTGAAAAACTTTTATAGAAAACACAATAATTTTAAATAATTAAAGTAAATTTTGAACAGTTATTCTTTTAAATGCATTTTAATTACATTCGAGTAATTAACCTAAGGCTGTTTGATTTTAAACTATTGGTCATATATCATTCTTGTGCTTTAAAACCGATACATTAAGAGAAAACGTAATCCGCTCCTACTTAAAGTGTAGTGTTTTATTTTAAATTGTTTACCTTCTCTGATACTTTAATAAATATTAAAGTGCAGAGGATATTACGACAACACAATTCCCTTGGGGAGCAATCAAAAAGTTCAAGCGATTGTTCAAAAAAATGTGATCATGGCCGATGGGAGCAGGAAGGACGTGATAAATCTAACGCCGGGTCCACTAAACGGATATACGTTGTTCTTTTGACAATATAGGATTGATTTACGCAGACGCGTCAAGGCAGAAACAGACATAAGAGATATCACTGTCCCGTTGAAGATGCAGTTATGGGCAGGTTATCAAATGGAGTTAGATGCAAACATTGTCACAGAGTTGTGGCTTCCTTAGTACTATCGACGCCACAGAGAAATTTTATAACAAGGGAGAACAGAGAAGAGCTGCTGCATTTGCTAAGGATGGATAATTTGAGAGTTCTTTTTCCTACGGACAAATCAATGCCACTGTAGGAGACTACGAAAAAGAAGGCATTAGAGATACTGGAGAAAGGTGATACAAAAGTACATAGGAAAAGAATACCCTTGCCGTAAATAGTCAGTTCCGTCAACTCTGCTACGTATAGGGCGTTCAGATTCATTCTGAGAAGACTGAAAACATGTGGGGAAAACCGACTCACATGTCAAAAATTCTAGACGGCAGTCAGCTTAATTTCCCTGTGTCCAGATTGTTACGGACAAAAAATTGGGATAATCCTGAACAGATAAAAAATTCAAACAATATTTAAAACTAGAAAGAACACTATTTATTAAAGAACAATTATATTCTGTAAAAGACAATATACGTTTGGCGACTCCCGACGTCTACAAGATTCCGTGAAATGGCTGCGATGTTTATGTGGGCGAGATATAGAGACCGTTAGCCACAAAGGGAACACAAAAGTCAGTTGTTACCAAGGACTGTTATACGATGTAACATCTTTTTCGATGAGACACAGTCCATAGAAAGGTAGCAGAATTTTTTCCCGAGAGTAGTTAGAGAGACTGTAGAGATTATTAAAAATCCTGACAACTCCAACAGTATCGAATGATAAAACTACCTAATGTGTGGAAAGGGGGAATAAACAAACTAGAGGATTATAAACACAAATATTCGCTTCATTTTATTATTCTGGATAATATTGTTATTGTTATTATTATTACTTTCCATTACTGTATATCCTTATTTTACTTTTCTTAACAGTATTATTGTGGACTGTTTCTTTGTTATACGATATTTTATAAAGTATAGTGTATACTTCAAAAATGGATCCACCTAGTGGAAGGGTGTATAAATAACGATGAGTGTCAAAATCTTGTTCATTCTTAGCTTTGCCACATCATAGAAAGGGCAAAACGTTTGTTATTAACAATGATGTAAACAACTTGTTGTTGTCAACCAAAACGTTTTGTATTAACAATGATGTAAACAACTTGTTGTTGTCAACCAAAAGGTTTGGTATTAACAATGATGTAAACAACTTGTTGTTGTCAACCAAAACGTTTGGTATTAACACTGATGTAAACAACTTGTTGTTTTCAACCAAAACGTTTGATATTAACAATGATGTAAACAACTTGTTGTTGTCAACCAAAACGTTTGGTATTAACAATGATGTAAACAACTTGTTGTTGTCAACCAAAACGTTTGGTATTAACAATGATGTAAACATTTTATTGTTGTCAACCAAAACGTTTGGTATTAACAATGATGTAAACAACTTGTTGTTTTCAACCAAAACGTTTGATATTAACAATGATGTAAACAACTTGTTGTTGTCAACCAAAACGTTTGGTATTAACAATGATATAAACAACTTGTTGTTGTCAACCAAAACGTTTCTGCAACGATTTTGCATTTTAATTTAGAAATTATAAAATATAGATTTTAACCATTTTTTTATTTTCAACCATTTTTGAAATACGTCCAATGTGAAAACGTTGTTTACATCCGACTGAAATTGTTTGGATGTACTTGTTTAAGATACTACGTTTTAAAGACAGAATATGGGACACCAGACATTATAATTATGATATTGGAATTAATGACTGCGTCGGTCTCTTTAGTTGACGAAATGTGTTGTTTAAATTCGGCTGTAAACATATTGTTACGACGGTCCCACTGATCGTCGTATGGTACTTGAGCGCGGCCTTGACTGAAGCTACACCTCCTTGACTTAGGGGAAGATGGGTGGAGAAGGTTCTAGACTGTTCGACAGGGTTCTCGTTACAATATTTTATAATAATCTCCAACTCCAGGAGTATCATCATCATCTTCACTACAGGGATTAGGACCTAGTTGGCCTGTTCCGGAACCCATCTCCTCCTCGGTCTACCAACATCCCTCTTTCCACTCGGCTTGTACTTGAGAGCTGCCACTGGCAATCTGGTATCTGGCATTCGGGATACATGTCCACACCATCTCCTCTTATACTCCTTAATCATCTCATTTAAAGACTGGATCTTTAAGTCTTGTCTAATGTCTATGTTTCTTCTCCTATCCAGAAGGATACCCTTGGACACTTTTCAGAAACCTCATTTCGGCAGCCTGAATTTTCTTTTCTTCCCCTTTACCGAGGGTCCATGTCTCACTTGTGTAAAGGAATGTCGGAACAGCTACTGTTTTATAAAATTTCATACGGGTTTCCTTCCGAGTTTTATTTCGTAAATTTCTATGAATTTTCCCACACATGGATCTAAACTTTGATAGTTTATTAACCCAATCGGCATCAACGTTGTACGAGATGTTATATCCCAGATAATTAAAATCACAAACTTGTTCCAAAGTTTGATTGTCTACCACAGTTTTCGTTCTAATGGGACGTTTACCTAGAAACGCCATGGTTTTTTATTTAGAGGCAGAGATCCTCAGCGCCCATAATGTCGCAAAATAGAATTAAATATAAATATCGCTTTTTGTAACTGTCTTCCGTTTCTTCTATTATTACTTTATCATCTGCGTACAGTAGGGAATTCACATAAATATCTCTTTGAAGCTGTATTCCTGAGTTAACCTTAGTCATCAATAGTAGTAAGACGTCGTCGATATAAATATTAAAAAGTGTCTGTGAAATAGGACACCCTTGTCTAACACCTTTATTTGTAGGAATATCCTCTGTCAACCTACCATTTAAATCTAGGGTAATGGAAGTTCTGTTATATGGGTTTTGGAGCACTGCAATTAATTGTGTGGGAAAACCTCTTCGTTCCATGATATTCCATAGTAGTGATTGCCTAACATTATCAAAAGCCTTCGCTATACCTACAAAAGCAAGATGCGTTTCCCGGTTGAACTCTCTTCTTTTCTCAGTTATCAACTTAAGAGTAAAAATTGCGTGTATACACGATCTTCCTTTTCGAAAGCCGTTCTGTTCTTCTAACAATAATACCTCTGTAATTGGTTTCAATCTTCCATTTACTATTCTGGCGTAAAGCTTAAATGTTGTGTCGAGGATGAATATTCCTCTATAATTATCTGTCCTTGTTCGATACCCTCTCTTAAATAATGAGATAACTCTTGCTCTTAACCATTCTTTTGGAACTGAGTGCTTCTTCCAGCACATATTCAGGAAATGTAACAGACGTAACTGCAATAAAATGCCTCCGTATTTCAAAAGCTCTATATTAATGCCATTCAATCCTGGTGAAGTGCGATTCTTAGATTCTCTCAATGACTGTAGTAATTCCTCTAGAGTTATTGCATCAATACTCTCTGCGTCACATTCCGTGATCACACCTTCTTCCTCATCCTCACTATACTAAAGTTGAGTATAACGTTTCTTCCATAATTCCACTGTAATTGGGTTGACAGATATCTCTTCTCTTTCCTTTCCGTTCAACATCTTCATTATTTTGTATGCCAGGCGTTGTCAACTTGGTGTTCGCGAGCACTGTAGTGCTCGCGTAACTAAAAATGGTGCTCATCATGGATGTATAAAAAAGTGCTCGCGAGCAACAGTGACCCCTAATTTTCAATTATGAACTATATAGCCGGGCGTACAGCTGTAGTCCACCAACAACTGAGTATAGCAGAATACTGTTTGGAAACCTTTGTTACTTCTAAGAGCACTACTTGCAATGGTTTCCGGAATTGTCCGTAGTTTACAAGCCGATACCGACTCTATTGTTTGCAGCTTTAAAAGGCAGAGACAGCCTACGAGGGGTTTATTACTGTAGGCGCCAGGTTGTCTCATCTTGTAAATGGGCTGTTAAACACGTACTAGTACCCTCAAAAGAAGCGGTTATTCAAAATATTTTAATTTTATTGCCTCTGAAATCCCTAAACTTGGCAGCTTTAAGCACGTTCTCACAGAAATAGTCACGTAGCATTTTACACTTAGCTCAACCAATCAATTTTCAGATTTTAAATAGAAATTTCGAAATTTGCCAATGAATGTTTCTGCGTGGACATTTCCACTTACACGAGCGACATTTGTGACTGGAGTGACATTGTGTAGCGGTGTACACCAGTTTTGTGACGTATTTTGGTTGTAGTATTGCTGTTCTGTTATTTGTGAAATACGCGTAATTATTGTCAGTTTGCAATTTTCCTTTCGCCTCGAAGTGTGTTGTGAACGTTCTTAAAAAAGAGACATGGATAAATTTGTAATACGAAAACGTAGTGAAGAATCGATACCTAAGTTACCTTCTTCATCAACCCAAGATTCCAACAAAAGTAGCGAAGCAAAAAGAAAGAAACTGTATTCTTTTCAAGGTAACTGGGAGACAGATTTTTTGGTGGTCACTAATGACGAGAATACCGGAGTTATTTGCGTTTTGTGTCATGCACCTTTATCGGGTTTCAGAAAAGCAAATTGTCAAAGACATTATGAAACTCATCATAGTGCGTTTTCTGATCAATATCCGACAGGGTATATGATGCAAGGATACATAAAATCAAAGAGTTAAAATCACAACTCTAACGTCAACAGAAGCCTTTTTCATTTAATGTTAATAGTTCTGTTAACAAACTTTCAACCGGAGTGTCTGTATCTGTGTCTCATAAACTTGTTCAGCATGGGATGCCATTTACAAGTGGAGAAATTTTGAAGGAGTGCATAGTTTCCGCAGTGACAACTCTCGCTGAAAGTATACCTGAGAAATACAGAAGTGTTTTGATTAATACGGCAAAAAATGTGCCACTTAGTAATGACACTGTTGCCAGGCGCGTTGACCTCATCGCGGCTCAAATTAAACAAAAAGCACTCCAGAAACTTTCTGAATGTAGTTATTTTTCTCTTGCTGTTGACGAATCAACAGACATTGCTTCTGTAGCACAATTGGCGTGCTTTGTACGTTGTATAGATAATGTGGGAATTGTAGAAGATTTCTTTTTAACAATTTTACCGCTCCCGGGTACAACTACGGGGCAAGACATTTACAACGCTGTCGCGAATTTCCTGAAACCTAATGGCATTGACTTATAAAAGCTCGTGTGTGTGGTTACTGATGGCGCACCTTCCATGGTAGGTAAAAATAAAGGTTGTCTTGATTGTTCATCTCTTCTTTCACAGCACTATCACTTTACTAAAAATGAACTTTATCTTGTGAAAACTTACTTATTCCGTCGGACGCGTTTCGGCTTACGTATCCGCCTTCTTCAGCTTTTAGTCAGACTGCCATTTCAGGGCAGTCTGACTAAAAGCTGAAGAAGGCGGATATGTAAGCCGAAACGCGTCCGACGGAATAAGTAAGTTTTCACAAGATAAAGTTCATTTTTAGTAAAGTGAAAAAATAAAGGATTTGTCGCTCTTCTGAAAAATGATGAACATTTTCCTCCCTTTGTTCACTATCATTGTTTAATTCAAACTTAAGTTGAAATAATTCAACTTAACTAAACTGGTAGTTAAGTTGATCAACTTTTTGGTTTCTAAACCCCTGAATAAACGCTTACTAACAGTCTTCTTGCATGATTTATCAGCGCCACATTCAGAACTAATCCTACATGCGGATGTTCATTGGCTAAGTCGCGGGGAAGCAATTACAAGGGTCTGGAAAGTTTTCGAAGAAATCAAAGCATTTATTTCTGCCAACGATTATGTCACTAAGTTTCCAGAAATATTCGGGGATGATTTCAAGATCAATCTTGCTTTCATGGTAGACCTATTTCAATATCTCACCGAGCTGAACAAACGTCTTCAGGGTCAGAAAAACACAATTTGTGAACTGAAAGAAATTATATTTTCCTTTCGATCAAAGTTACAAAGATTCCTCGGGACGGCAAGTAAAAATGACTTGGTTCTTTTTCCTGAACTGGCACATACACTCTCGAGTCTTGGTCGTCCCCACTCGGAGTGTCCAAAAATTGTCGTTCTGGCAATTCAAGATCTGTTGAAAGAGTTTGCTACACGTTTTCATGTACTCGAAGAAAGTGAGCCGTTGTTTAATATGGTGCTCAATCCATTTCAATTCAATGTGGACTCTCTCAGAAAAATTCAGATTATTCAACAGCACAAACTTGCTCGCGCGGAACTTGAATTATTAGAGCTCCAGTCCTCTCAAGCCTTAAAATATCTTTTCGAAAAGGAAAGGATCACAGATTTCTGGGGTGCAAATGATACAATGAAATTTCCGACATTGCGAAATGCTTCTCTCAAATGCTTGGCGATGTTTGGGACAACCTACCTGTGTGAAAAATGTTTTTCATTAATGAAATACATCAAGAACAAAGCACGATCAAGATTAAATGACTCACATTTGGAGGACTGTTTACGTGTGGCTGCAAGCGACTTCTCCTTAGATATTAGTGAAATTCTGAGTAACATACAGGGCCAAGGATCTCATTAGCCTGGTGAGTGTATTTATTATTATTATTATTGTTATTAAATTTGCATGGTGCTCTCCCACTTGCCCCGGAGTATGAAAGATGCTCTCAATCACAAAAAGGTTGAGAATCCCTGTTGTATGCCATAACCTGTCTACCATGAACATCATGTTCAATATTGGAAATGAACCTGTCCCATGATTGTCTGTGCGCTTGCCTAACAATCGTTTTTGCTCTATTTCTGACTTCCTTATACGTTTCCGCATTCGTAGGAGATGGGGAATTTAGATATTTAAGATATACTTTTTGTTTTTCAGCTACTGCTTTTTCTATTTCCTCTGTCCATATTTTTAAACCTTTCCTTTTTCTAAACCTTTGCTTTACACCTATTGCTTCACTGGCTGCTTGCACTAATATCCGTTTCATATTTCTCCACTCTTCTTCCATACTGTTGCCTGAAGGTATGCTATTCAATTGCCTATTTAACCTATCCTGATAAAGTCTTCGAATACTTTACTTCGAACTCCAGGAGTAAAATTTCTTAATTAATTTGTATCCGCTGATCAAAAATTTACTTAGTCTTAGTATGTTTTAAAATACTTTAATTTTGTTATGAATTTTTATTTAAAAATTATTGAATAAGGGGAGAGTTAGTCAAGATTAACTTGAACAAGATTAATAACTGGTTTCAAGATATAGAATATAAGTTGCCAATTTAAGTTACACAATGAGATATATATATATACGTTCTCTCTTCACATCAAATATAAAATTCATTTCCTCCTTTCATTTATCAAGTGTTCAACATGAACGGAACAGGGTTAGATTTTTGCGCACTGAGAACGGGAAATTGGAAGTGACGGTAATTCTTCTTGCTGATAATCATCGCGGAATATAAAACATAACTTAGAGTCAGCAACGGTAATATAGAAGCATAAGCATGAATTGAATTACTTTTATATATATTACCTCTAATGGTAATCTGATTATGATTAATGTAGGAAACCTAAAGTCGGATTCTTTATTTGCATGTAGTACGAGATTTTTTTATAATGTTTGTTTTGGAAACTTACATAGATACCACATCTGCTGAGTCTACTTGAGGCCATTGAATGTGTTTGCTTTATTGTCGTGAATGGTCTCTGCAAACTAATCGTTTTTCAGGCACTGTGTTCTGCAACGACTATTTGTTTTTGAATTTGTATTAACAGTTGCCGTAAACTGAGGAGCAGAATAAATTCCAATGCTAATGGCTTGGTGTACATAAAACAGATATTGTCCATGTATTTCTGCTATACCATGAACATATAATTATCAAAATGTAAGTTTTCTTGCAAACATTATTGTGTGTTATAACTGCGAAAAACACAGCTTTGGTAATATCAAGAAAGAGTAACAAAAGAAAAGTCTGGTATTTAACAATATGTCAATAAAGAGTAGATACTTTAACACAAAGTTAACTATTCAGGTGGAATTAGTATAATATAAGTGAAGAAGCGAATACTCTGGTTTATTTGCTTAACTGGTAGTAGTCGAAGTGTCAAACCGGTGCGATTGAGACCTATTGCATTTTCCAATTGTTATGCGATTGCATGTTGAAACCGAAATAAAAATGATAACTAGGCTAATACTATATTTTCAACTGATACATTTAAAACACAGTATTTAAAATTAATCAGTCTAACTTTGAAAATAAACGATAAATTTTATACGTCTGATTCAATCATGTAGGCTATCAAAATTTTACACAACCTGGTGTGCTAGAAAACAATCTAACTCCAATGCAATGTTAAGCAAGTAAAACTAATTTAAATGCCGTAAATCAAAAGAAAACATTGATTTTAATTTGTAAAATAATTTATAACGTATAACGTCTTGTAACGGTACTGCCTTTACACTATGTCTGTCAGTTTGCTCGTTAGAAACTAATTACAAATCAATGAATGTTACAACACTGAATGACACATGTTAATGAAGAAATGTTCTTGAAACAAACTGTAGTCGAAGCCATGGGTTTACGAGTGAGTAATCAGATAAATTACACGCTTTGTGACAGACGTTGACTTGACAATGCGTTACGTCATACGATTGAAAAGAGGAGATTTAATGATTAGGTGTCGTTGGTTACATGATATACGCAAAGGAGCCAGACACTTGTCAGCCTGTACCTCCAACAAAGGAAAACGTATTGCTAAGAATTAAAATTACTACCGCAAATTACATTCCTGTCACCTACACCTTTGCTAAAGTAGATCAAATTGTTTGATTTAAATCTTCCAATTTTCTAATGAGAAGATAAAAGGTCTTGGTTTTTCTATAAGGCAAACAACAGATTTGATTTTGCTTTTAAATTAAATGCATATTTCCGGTTATTTTTACTTAATTTACAGATGGCAAGAATTTATATTGTATATAGAGGATAACATGTTTATTCAATTTTACTAAACGATTTGGTTGGTTTAGATCATTTTAACTATAATCGTAAACAAAGAGTTAATGTTTAATGAAGACTTCTGCCGTTAGTAAAAACTAGGTTTTAGCCATTGTTGTCTTAATAAGAGCAGACATGCTTGTTGTAGAACTTAGGCTTATCGATAGTATTAGGGGGCCAAAGTCTTTGTTATAGAACAGGAACTCTCGAAACATGTTCCAAATGAGGAAAAGAACATCTTGAGGTTATATAAATATAAATTTTAAATACTTTATATATATAAATATAAAATATTTAATTTTTGTAATGAATTTGCCTCAAGATATTTCTTTCCTTATTAGGAACATGTTTCGGGTACCATTTTGTACCCATCCTCAGCCTTCCGGATATTGTGTGTCTCTCTCTCTCTCTCTATATATATATATATATAGATTACAACGCTACTTTTTCTCTAACACTCTTATCTAATATTTTGAATGATAGATAAAACGTTACTTACCCGTGAGATTGCTTTACCTGGACGCCAGGGCAAATCCCAGATACTAATGACACGGTTCCAGCTTAGCTCAGAGCATAGAGACACAAATTTCTCAGGATTCGTTCAGTGATTGTGGATTCAAGGGGAATCGTTACAAATAACACTTTAAAATTTGCTTGAGTATGTTTAATTAACGTTTTAATTATTTTTAAACTTCTTGAAAATGTTAATTGTAGGACTTATTGCTTATTTCATTGATCAATGAATCTATTTCTTACTGTTTGATGCGTCGACCGAAGATAGGAATCCGTAGAGGTCCTTCTTTTGATGGTTTAGCACAGAAGAAATGATGTTGATCAATCCTGTAGAAAGGTGCTCTGGCAATTACAGATGCTGTAGCTCTGATGCTCAGGTCACTTCACGGCTGATTATTAATTAATTAATTAATACTTTAATTAATTAATGTGTTGTTTTACACAGCGAGTGTTGTTGAACTGTACTAGTTCCTCTACTACGGACTACTTCTCGAATTTGATACTTAAATACACTTTTGCGTGATTGTAAAATTTCTGCACGTAATTTATACACGACTAGCGCATTGCAGATCCGAACGAAGAGTAACGCTACCCCTCGGTTTGAGTTGGCGTCTGTTTTAAATACGGGCTTCTGATTGGTTGTTCAAATAAATCATACGTTTTTCCAATCTCGACAATCTCGAACAGGTCGAGCAAACACCCCGTGACAGGTTTGAAACGGCAGAGAATTTCTAGTCAAAATCGTACTTCCTGTATTTGCAAATTGATTGATTACTGGTATTTGCAAATGTGTTTTCAAAGATCTGACCACAGACTGTTGTTGCTTAGGTCTTTATCTGTGTGTGTGAAAACACCTAATTCCTACGTAGCATAATTCTCTTGTTATTCCTTTTGGCGTTCGTCTTCCGTATAACTTCTTCAATTGTTAATTATATTAACTGAGACTGCGGCTACTTATAAAGCTTTACTTGCTGAACATAATGCTGTTTTCAGAATTGCCGTATATTTATTAGTTTTGAAGTTATTGCAGGTTGAACTGATAATTTGAATTGAGTAAAGTTTCATGTTTGTACCTGTAGCGGACGTCGCTGTGACGAGGTTAGAGTGAGATGGCTGCGATTGTACGCTCCCTCTCTTTCTTACGCTGCTATACTCGTACAGTCTTACACTTTCATATAACGCTCAGATAGGACGCTAATATGAATCGTTATAATATGTATATATATATATATTTCAATCACTTTCTGCTACAGTCCGTTTCTTGATGTATATAATACTATAATACTTATAACTATTTTACCTCAAGATGTATTTTTTCCTTTAGGGACATGTTTCGGGAGATCCTGTTCTCCCATCTTCAACCTTCGCCATCTTGCTTCTGGTGCAGTATTTGTGTGTTGGCTTCTGGATGTTATTATGGTGGTTTGTTGGTCTTTGGTCCTTCAATGTTGCATTATTGTGTGTGGTTGTAGTATCTGTTTTTATATTTTGTGTATTTTCGATGTTGAGTGCTTTGAATATTGTGTCATGTTTTGTATTGATTTGTATTTGTTCTGGTATTAATTTGTTTTGTGTTTTATGTTTGTAAATCTGTAAATTTTCCCAAATGTTCATTATGGTGCCTTTGTGTGGTATATGTTTTATTAGTGTTACATTGGTTATGTCTGGGAATTCATGTCCTGTGTTTATTGCATGTGTGGCTAAATTGGATTTATAAATGTTTGGTTTTTTGTATGCATTTAGGTGTTCAAAATAACGTTTTTTCAGCTGTTTTTTTGTTTGTCCTATATAACATTTATTGCAATCTTGGCATTCAATTTTGTATATACCGTTGGTTGTTGTATTATCTTTGTTGTGTGAGTTATTTAGATTTTGTAATTTATTTTTATTAGTTTTGTATGCTATTTTTATATCTGTGTTTTTAAATAGTTTTGTTAGTTTTGACATTTTATTATTTATATATGTGAATGTGGCCCATTTTTTGTTGTTGTTATTATTTATGTGTTGTTCAGTTTGATTAATTCTTAATTGTTCAGTTTTTATTTTGTATTTGATTTTATTTTCTATTTTGATCATAGTATTTTTATTGTATCCATTTGCATAACCAATTTGGTATATTATATTTCTTTCTTTGTCAGTTTCTTGTTTGTTTAGGGGTATTTTGTACATTCTGTTAAATAACGAATAAAATGCTGCCATTTTATGTTGTGGTGGGTGGTCAGAATGGTTAGGTATAATGATGTTAGTGGAAGTTGGTTTTCTATATATTGCATATTGTATGTGTTTGTTGTATCTTGTGATGGTTATGTCTAAATAGTTGATTTTGTTATGTTTTTCTTTTCTTCTGTGAATTGTATTTTGGGATGTATGTTATTGATTTGTTTCAGTATGTTCTCTGCATTTGTGTTTTTGTTATTTGATACATATAGTCCATCATCTACATATCTTATCCATATGCCATCTGGATCATGTGTTTTTATGATATTTTGTATTTTGGTGTCTATATGTTGTAGGAATATTTCTGCTATTATGCTTGATAATGGTGATCCCATTGCTAAACCTTCTTTCTGTTGATAAATTTTGCTATTAAATTCAAAGTAATTTTGTTTTAGTATTAGTTGGAGACTATTTTTTATTTCGGTTATATATTGTTTGTTTCCATTTTGTTCTATAAGTTTGTTTATTATTATGTCAATTGTTTCTTCTACTGGGATATTAGTGTACATGTTTGTTATGTCATATGATGTGAAAAATGTATTTTCATTTATATTTATTATTTTTAGTTTGTCTATTAATTCGTATGTATTTTTTATGTTATGATGGTTATTTGTTAGATGGTTATTTTTTAGTTTTTGTGCTATTATTCTTGCTATTTTGTATGTAGGAGCTTTTTTGAAATTGATTAATGGACGTATTGGGTTGTTTAATTTGTGTATTTATTTTGTTGGTTATTTTGAACACCTAAATGCATACAAAAAACCAAACATTTATAAATCCAATTTAGCCACACATGCAATAAACACAGGACATGAATTCCCAGACATAACCAATGTAACACTAATAAAACATATACCACACAAAGGCACCATAATGAACATTTGGGAAAATTTACAGATTTACAAACATAAAACACAAAACAAATTAATACCAGAACAAATACAAATCAATACAAAACATGACACAATATTCAAAGCACTCAACATCGAAAATACACAAAATACAAAAACAGATACTACAACCACACACAATAATGCAACATTGAAGGACCAAAGACCAACAAACCACCATAATAACATCCAGAAGCCAACACACAAATACTGCACCAGAAGCAAGATGGCGAAGGTTGAAGATGGGAGAACAGGATCTCCCGAAACATGTCCCTAAAGGAAAAAATACATCTTGAGGTAAAATAGTTATAAGTATTATAGTAATATATATATATATATATATACACAATCACTTTCTGCTACAGTTCGCTTCTTGATATATATAAAGTATTTAAAATTTATAATTATATTACCTCAAGATGTACTTTTCCTTATTTGGAACATGTTTCGAGAGTCCCTGTTCTCTCATCTTCAGCCTTCGCCATCTTGTTTCTGTAGATGGCGAAGGCTGAAGATGAGAGAACAGGAACTCTCGAAACATGTTCCAAATAAGGAAAAGAACATCTTCAGGTAATATAATTATAAATTTTAAATGCTATATATATATTATTTTCTATATACGTAACTCGAAGTTTCTTGCAGCAATTATATAATGTTTTGATGTTATTCAATTTGTTTCTTCTGCAAGTAGTATAAATTTCGTATTTTTTTTTTACACCTGACGCACGTTTCACTGACAAATATCAGTATCATCAGAGGTTTGTAAGTAAATTAATAACAATAGAAATTATTGTTATTCGCAGACGACTTTCAGCCTATCAGATCATTATTCAGCCTAAAACGGTTCGATATTCTGGTCTCCGAGTAATTTGGATCTTGAGCAGGGCACTCATCGACGCATCAGCTTACGCATTGCCGAAGCCAGCTGCTCACGAGAACAGACCGTTGCCCTTTTCCTTGTTGTTGAGAAAGCTTGCTGTCAAGAAACAGAAGTGTCTGGCATCCTGAACTCCTTTACATACTCACAGAGATTCTTCTTTCGGATTGCTACATTCATTTGATTTCTAGATTTCTTTTCGAACAGAGCATTCTGCGTGAGAGTAGATAACACTATTTCTTTGGAGAGGGCGATTACGGCTGGTGTACCTCAGGAAACCGTCTTAGGTCCCTTGTTTCTCTGTGTACTTCAACAACGTGGCCAGGTTGCCTGAAAACAGTTTGGTCATGTTCGCCGACGAGGCGGCGGTGTATGCCGTCGATCTCGCTCTAGGAACAGCTTAACTCCTACGTTTAGTGGCCAGAGAAATAGAGGATCGCTATCAGCGCGGCCAAGAGCGCAGTTGCAGTCTTCTCCAGACACAGAATTCTCTCCAACAGATTACATGCAAGCGATACTCCCCAGCCCTCGACTCCCGGTGTCAAGTACCTCGGGCTTCGCGTGGATCGTCGTCTTACCTGGCGGACACACTTCGAGTAAGTCGCCCGCAAAACTGCCAATCGTCTACGCCAGCTCCGACCTCTACTATGTAGCAAATCTATGACCCATCCCCTAGTGAAACTGATCGTCTCCACATATGTGGCACCGATGGTTACCTACGCGATCCTTGTGTGGGGCTACTTGGCTAAAACACATAAGCGTAATCTTCAGGCAGAAAGTTCTACCGCCGCTATGCCCGTTCCCAGAGCAATCACCTAATAAACACCCTGAGTCAAAACCCATCTGAGCCAGGTGAATCTTCATGCTCAATTAATTTGTAATTAAAAACAGAAGGCAGGTAGCAGGCCACATCTAAATTCAGGCGTCTTTTAGCCCCGCGGCGGGAGCTTTATCAGAGGGTCGGAACGTGGCACAATAGCGGGCGACGGACGTGCTCATCGCCTCGCATAACCCTTGGCATCATCGTTGTTGATTGCATCGTAAATTGTGAGTTTTGTGATTATAACGAACAAAGTTAACTCTTTGC
Organism: Magicicada septendecula; assembly: GCA_034769895.1. Classification (NCBI taxonomy): domain Eukaryota; kingdom Metazoa; phylum Arthropoda; class Insecta; order Hemiptera; family Cicadidae; genus Magicicada; species Magicicada septendecula. The sequence continues at coordinate 159,220,116 of CM068367.1, forward strand.
AGATCATTGTTAAAGCTTGTAGAATAATCGAATAAACACTACTGGAGTCGGTGTTTACCACGAATTGAATTTATACTGCTTAAATTATACATGCGAGCGACCTATGAAAGCGGAATCGGCTTTGTGACCATTTACTCAGCGAATTTTTACGTAGCGACGTGGTTATGTTCTGAAACCAATGCAAAATATGTAGGATGTTTTTTGGTGTTTATTTGTTTTATTGTGATTATTGAACGGTCAATTAATGCACCAATGGACAATACCAATGCACTAACCAATAGTAATGTACTCTAAAGCAATAACTTTTTGGTTTGTTATTATTTTTTAGAACAGTGGGTAATACAAAGAATTGTGTTACTCTACAAGGATTTGCTGAGTTAAGAACGATTAGGATAAAAGTGTTCAAGCACCCTCGTTAATGGTTGTTATAGCCCTAACAATATTTAATTTATCCATTATAACGTATCCAGTTCATTCGTAGATGAACCTAAAAATGAAAGAACTCGGTAAAAATCCGATTTATAGGTTTTACTTAAAAGTGTTACGTAATTCATCACCCAGATAGTACATTTATTTTAGGCTAAGAGAAAGTTTAGTTTTAATGTTAGAAAATGTATTTGTTAGTAAAACGTAACATTGTTGGATAGAGCAACTTGTCGACCTAGATGGAAAACTTTGCTGATAATATAACTTCGCTCACAACATGGTACGTTCTATGGAGAAGCAATATTTCTTAGAGAGAAACTTGTAACTAGTATATAACTGGTGAAACAGATGGCGCGGAAAGTGGAAGTAAAGTTAATATTATGCTTCTTGACTCGGATGTAGCTCCAATCCAATTATGCAACTCTGTTGTCTAAGAAACGGTCTAAGATACTTTTCTAATTTTGTCATTAGAAATTACCGGTATTAAGTTTACTCTTCTTCATGACAACCCAAGAACAGCCGTTTTCTATAGATCTGTATACGTATCCTATTGTTTGTGTTCTTCTTTATTTCAACAATCTGTTCATTGAATAGGCAATACGTACTTAGAATAAATTTTATTTTGGGAGTTCTACTCCCGATAGTACAAGTGGATGTAGCTTTTATAAGCTGAGAAGTGAAATAGAAGTATCTGATCTCTAAATTACAACAAATTCAGAAGCACGCCAGAGCGTTTAAAAGTACTTAACTCATAATTCATACTTTCTTCCATTTTTTCTATCTGCTAGCATGTTTGAGTGTTTGTGTACGTTATGTTGGGTACTTAAAGTCTAATCAATTATCTAACTAAAGTTTTACCAACGTGACCTTGCGTCACTGAAATTGCAACGAATTAGGGCGCATAAAAGATGACTCCCAGCACTTTGTAACTACTCGATCGATTCTGTATTGCGGTTGATGTCAGCTCTCCAGATCCCGATTTTTGTCCGATTTGTTTGTATATTTTTTTTAAACGTTTCGTACGCTTCAAGATTTAATCGTAAGCCACCTATCGCCTGTCCGGCTTCTGTCCGCAAACGGGTTGTCAATTTAAGGTTTGGTTACGAGTCTTGTTTTTATCCCGCAGTATAACGTTGTAGCACCTAACATTCGCTCTTCACGTACTTTTCATCCTAAATATTTAATATGTTTGAGCGTTTTTGTCTTTATTTTACTTACCTTTATCTTTAATAATAGATCTTCTTACTGTCCTCCAATGCTATACTCGGTTTTCTCTTCATTTATCTCCCACAATTCTGCACAAAAGTGTGTGGGAAATTCCATTTTGATTTGTTTCTGTTTCTTGTTCACTAATGAGCAAAAACAAATGTAAATATTGTTACTCTTCTCTCTCCACGATAACGTATTAGCTGAAGCTGATAACAGGAAAGCCATAAAACTATGAAAAAAAAATCATTTGGCAAAATTATCATTTATTTAATTATTGTTTTAAAAATGGTTTAAATGATAAATAAAACTATGAAGAATATTCTTGTAAAATATCTAAATGACTTAAATATCCTGCTTTTTAATCTGTTAATTTCTTCTATAAAATCGGTATACTATTTAGATATGTGATATTTATCAGCATACTACTTTCAAGTTATGACTTTTTATTTGTGCAACTTAAATCATAAGTTTTATCAAATTAAAATATTATAATCGTTTAAATTTATCCAATAAAATTATACAACTGACGTTATAATTTTTAAAAACGCGTTGGTAAATAAGCGTGAACGCGCGTATCTTCTAAAGACAAAGAGATTTGAAAATATGTGCTAAACTATAGTTTATCCAGTAATGACCAGCTCTGTACTTCTATGTGATCTTTGCAATAGAATTATTTGCAAATGCTTTATATTTAGTACAAGTGTATGTAGAAAGTTCACGCTTACGTCCTGACGAGTATGTTGGCATAACATTATGTACTGTACTTACATATTTGTGTTAAACTCAACGCTTTCTCTAGAATTACGTAAACAATATTGGCCTACATGACCACCTCAGTTTATCATTTCTCCTCCATTACGCAAGTAAGCTTTTATTCTAAAATCATGTGTTAATTATGTAACAATTGCAGTAACAATCAGTATTATATATAACAATATTTATTTATAATATTATTTCTAAAACTGTAAAGTAAAGGACTAGGACCAATACGTCCGATCCAGCAGCCACGGCGTGAATGACACGGAAATTATCAGCCGTGGGTACAAACAAATCTGCCTACCTGACAAAATGTGCTACCAGCCCTTTGCAGAAAGAAATGTTATTTCGCGTATGTCTGTCCAAAATATTAAATAAACGTAAGCAAAAAACTAGTTTACCTTTTAAAAATAGAATTTCATGTGAAAATATTTGTAAAAAGAAATCTATTTACGATTGTACGACTTTGCAAAAATAGTGGGGAAAAGTGTGCTCTGTACCTCGTCCTACCGTGGAGTCGTATGACGTAAGCAGAAACATGAAGCAGTCTCATGCAATCTCTTTCACACGTATCCTGAAATCGTATACGGAATATTCTCCTCCAGCGGAACGCCTTATTGCACGCCCATTGTTACCGCGCGCGTATTTACTATACACGCGTTTTGCCTATTGTGTAGGCGTGAATCCTGTACTGCGATATGCATACTATCGTACTTGTTCCGTCTCTCTACATGGAAATCATGGTAATGCAGGAGGGAAATATAAGTAATGCATATAGGGTGCATCACTCCATCACTCATTAAAAATAGTGTAACTCAGCCTTCTGGAGTTCGAGCGGAGGCTTCATCAGTCAAGTGGTTGGTATCTTGCCAGCGATGAAGTGGTTTCATCATGTTGTATAATAAATGTTTTTCGGCTTTTCATCTCTGAAGTGTTGGGTAGCTGTTGTTACCGGCGGGGACTCATCCTTTTTCTCACTCCTCACGGTTAAGGTAAAATTTTCTCTTATTTGTTATTTCTATTATTAAAAATCTCTTGCCTTTTTCGGCCAGAGCTGAATCGTTCCTTTGGTCAAGTTTTCTTGTGAATTCCTTAGTCCACTGTATTCATTCCCAATCATACATTTCAGCAGGATCTATAGTATTTTTCTCCAGTTGCAATTTTTATGTCACTTTATATATATATATATATATATATATATATATATATATATATGTCATATTTATTATTATTATATTTTGTGATGTTATTCAATTTGTATCTTCTGCAAGTAGTATAATTTCGTATATTCTTTTTACCACCTGACGCACGTTTCACTGAAAAATATCAGTATCATCAGAGGTTTGTAAGTAAATTAATAACAATCGAAATAATTCTATTAATATAAAAATTAACGAATAATCGAATTTGTATCGATTTTTATGTAAAATAACTAATAATCGATTTAGGTCGATTAGTTAACGACTGTTTTAATGTTTATTTTCTTCAGCAGTTGTTTTCTCGGTTATATTTGAAATATTTGTTGTTTATATTTTATTCATTTTTATTTTTTAGTAAATTTATAATTTTAAATAGATCGTCTTGTTTCTTTTTATTTGGGTTTGTTCTTTTATTAATAAATTATTGTTATTGTGTTTGTAAATATTAAGATTTTCCCAAATATTCATTTTTTGACCTTTTTGTATGTTTTTAATTAATTTTATATTTTCCATGTTTGGAAATTGGTGTTTATTATTTAGACAATGTGTGGCTAAATTAGATTTATAAATATTTGGTTTTAAATACCGGTATGCATTGCGGTGTTGAAGGAATCTATCTAGTAGTTTTTTCTTTGTCTGGCCCACGTAAAATTTATTGCAATCTGGACATTCTATTTTATATATTCAATTTTTATTGTCAGTATTGGATTTAGTCTTAGGTTTTATTTTATTAAAAAATATATTATCTGTATTATAAGATATTTTTAAATTAGTATCTTAAAATTATTTATTTAGTTTTTGAGTTATATTTCCGTAATAAGTGAAGGTTGTATATTTTATATTAATATTAATAGGTGAATTTTTAAATGTAGTGTTCTTGGGAATTTTATTAATGATTGTATCTTTAATTCTATTTTCTAATTTATTAATAGTTTTTATTTTGTATCCATTTTTAACTGCTATTTGTTGGATAATATTTCTTTCTTTGTTATTTAATGGGATCCTAAGCATTCGGTAAATCATGGGATTAAATACTGCCATTTTATATAATTAGTAAAACAATTTTACCTTTTTCTTGTCCGTCTGGTGGCCTTTTCTCTATATTTAATTCTACGCATTTCGGGACATATGCCTCATCATCAGGAATATCCTTTGGTGAAGTTCGTCGATCATTAAAATATTAAAAACACTTTATATACAATTTATACACATAACAATAAATATAATATAAATATAAAAAATATACGTAATCCCCAAACTTGAGACACACGCGATATCAGTGGTGCGCACCACGACATGTTATAGTCAACTGCCTTCACCAAGTCATATAAGTGGCCTGGATACCAAAAAACATGGATCTAAAACTGCCATTTTATTTTGGGGAGGATTGTTAGAAATATTTGGTATTACTAAATCAGTTTGAGACGTTTTCCTGTATATTGAGTACTCAAAATTTGTTTCATGTTTCATTATTGTTAAGTCTAAATAATTAAGTTTATTATTTGATTCTTCTTCTAACGTGAATTTTATTTTGGAATGTAAATTATTTATTGAGTTGAATATTTTATTTATATTTATACCATTGTTTTGGGAAATGTACAGAGTGTCAGCGTATCTAAAATAACATCCTAATGGGTCGTTTAATTTTATTATAATTGTTATTTGTTCATCGAGTTTTTGCAGGAAGATTTCTGATATGATAGCGGAGGTTGGGGCTCCCATAGTAAGTCCATCTGTTTGATAGTACAATTTGTTGTTGTATTGAAAATAATTTTGATTTAAAATTATTTTTAAAGTATTAGTCAACTGTTTAATATATGTGTTACTTTCGTTATTTGTTTTCAGATTATTTATTATAATATTTAGAGTTTCTTCAATGGGAATGTTTGTATACATGTTTGATATGTCAAATGAATATAATTTTGTATTTCTGTTTACTTCTACGTTTTTAGTTGTTCCGTGAGTTCGATACTATTTTTTATATTGTATTTTGCTGGAAGTTCAATTTTATGTTTTAAGATTTGTGTAAGTAATTTTGATATTTTATAATTTGGTGCGGTTTAAGCGTGTATTGAAGGTCTGATAGGTTTATTGATTTTGTGTAATTTTCTTAAAGAATTTAATATTGGTGCACAAGGATTATCCATTTTATATTTAAAGAAGTCTTTAGGATTTATGATTTGGGTACTATTTTTTAGTATATTTGTTATTTGTTTTTGATATTTATTTGTGGGATTTTTATTTAATGTTATGCAATTATTATTAACTATACATTCTTCTGTTTTATCGTCTAAATCTTTTTGAGAATTTATTATTGTACTATTGCTCATATCAGCTTTGGTTAAAGTGAGGTTGTTAGTCGTTAATTTGTATTTTATGTTATCAATGGTGTTATTTTGTTTATTTTTAATTTTAATATGACGATTTTGGTTATTATATTTTCTGATAAATTTTATTATTGCCACTGAGGCTTCTGTTCTTATTTTATCTTGTTTTTCTTGTTCTACATTATTAATTGCGTTTTCAGTTTCGACTATGATAATTTCTATTACATGTTTGTTTACATTTTTAAGATTTGTTTTCTTTGATGTTTCTAAGGTAGCTACTTCGTTTTCCGTGAATTTAATATTAGATAAATTTACGAATTTTGGGTAAAAAGTTTGGTTATTATTTAATGTGTATAAATGTTGGTTATCTTCTTTAGGTTTACTATTTATTAGTAGATTTGAAAGTTTTTTATTGATTGTGTTAAATTTATTTGTTTTCTGTTTATTTAGTATTTTAAGGATATTAATATATTAATTATTCCATGTATGATAATCAAGTGTGTTGGATAATAGAAGAAGTAAATTAATTAATGTATTAATGTAGTCGATTTTTCTGTAATTATTTGATATTTCGTCATTAATCCAAGTATAATTTGAGTAATATATTTGTTTAATGTATTGTTATTGTTGTTTTTTACTATTATTTTTGTGTATTTTGGAAACTACAGTGTAGCTTTCAAAAAAAACGCTCGTTTCTCCTCAAGCAGTAGCATCAGACATCAATAATAATACTGTAATCACTACATATATAACGAGTGGCAGAACCGGCTTGCCATAACCGAGTTGAGAAAATAACGTCTTATATAATTACCCATATAAATTATATAATCTTATAAAGTAATTATGTAATTACAACAAGAAACGTCGAGTTACCTATATAGAAAATGATATTATTACATTATATATTCATATACATACATATTGTATTACACCATAAAATGCGTGCGTGTGTTATCGTGTATTGGATTTTTATAGTTGTCGCTACTTTCCCTCTCTAATCATTTCCGTTTCCCATTTTCTGTCTCTGAAATATCGGTTTTCCGCTGCCCCATTCACTTTTTCTTTCCAGTATTTTCGAGGCCTTTCTCTTGTTCTTGTCCTTGTCCTTGTCCTTGTCCTTGTCCTTGTCCTTGTCCTTGTCCTTGTCCTTGTCCTTGTCCTTGTCCTTGTGCTTGTGCTTGTCCTTGCCCTTGCCCTTGTACTTGCCCTTGTCCTTGTCCTTGCCCTTGTCCTTGTCCTTGTCCTTCTTATTCTTCTCGTCCTTGTTGTTGTTGTTCTTCTTATTATTATTTTCCTCCTTCCGAAGACTCCAATTCGTAACCTTTGTTATCCAGCTATTGTCTCAGGGCTCATCTTAAGCCACGGTATTATGTTTGCTTTTCTATTCAATTTATCTGAGTCCATGGGATTCTGTTTATTTTTTAGAGTTTACATGTTGCTATTATTTTTACTTTATACTTTTTGTTAGTGACCTAGTTCTCCGCTCCTTAGTAGTTTGCACCGTGGTACTGAATATCATTACGTTTTAGTGTAGCTCACGTGTCTACCCGAAAGTATTAAATTAAGTTTCTTAATGCACGTCCTTGTTTCTTGTAGTATGTAGTTCACATTTTCTTTTGTTTTTCTTTGCTTCGTTACTATAAAGACTAAATATTCAAATTTCCAGTGGGTATGGCACCTGGCTACTAATCTAGAGGTCCCGGGTTCGATTCCCGGGCCCGCACCGTAAAATCAAGGTGCGTTTTCCAGCCCCCAGGTCGACTCAGCCTGTTGAAAATGAGTACCTGGGATAACTTCCTGAGGATAATAATGGGCGGCTGAAGCGTAGTGCTGGCCACACTGCCTTCCTTGTATGTCGTACGGCTCACATAAGGCAGTCTACCCTGCCTTACTCCTAATCTACTTCGGTGGTTTACATGAGAGCCATTATTATTTTTATATAATTAGAAACAAACAGTGTTGATTATTTTAGCAGAAATCATGTCCCTTCCTAAGTAAAACCGGACATGCAGTAATATATTTCTTCTTCTCGTCTTAATCACTACATCCCAACGAGAGTCCTGGCTTCCCACATCAATATTCTCCAAAGTTTCCTATCCATTGCCATCTTAATGTAACCCCTCACATCCACTCTTCTTAGATCTTCTAGCACATCATCCTAACACATCATCTTATCCTAGATTGGCCACTCTTTCTGCTTTTAAACGTATACATTTAACGTTGTACACATATATATAAAATATATGCATACAATTAATGGCTTGTATAAGTTAATGATTGATCTCCATTAAGTAGTGCTCAAGTTTCCAAAGTTTTAATATTATGATGTCCGTAATTAAAACATCAGAGCAGGTTTAGTGTGAATGAGGGTACACTGTGGACAAAAATTTTCAACATTTCCTATTGAGCGTTGCTTAGAGTAAAGCTGCGAATCTACAGTGTATGTTTCACAGAACAAACACGCGAAAAAGAAGGAGCGCTCCGAAGTCACTCATGGACCCTCAGCATCTTGCAGAGGGTTCATTCCCTAAAGACGAAAAGTCTGTCTATGAATCGTTCCTCTGTAAACCCGTGCAGTTACATTGCCCAGCGATCCACAGGAAGCAAATTGATGTTCATTTTTTCGGCTTGCACGCGTTATGTTGGTGTGGGTTTCGGCACTTTCCATTTAAAAAGCGTGCAAATGTAAGAAAATAAACATGAGTGAGGCCAGAAATAACGTGAATTGTCTGTGTGTGTGTGTGTGTGTGTGTGTCTTACCTGCCTTTTTATTGCTGTAGGCATAATAATAAAATGGAAACGTAAACATTACATAACTGAGATATGCTTACCTGCCACGAACGATATATTATTTAATACATGGAGGAGTTCAGTGACATACACACGTACAGAAGAATTATATATATATAAAGATATTAACTCATACATAATTTACATTAAAATGAAAAAATTATAATTTTATTGCCTGGCAACAAAATTATTTTATTTTTAACAATTACCATTGTTTCAAAAAGTTTAAATGAATTTTCAAGTACTTTACTGTTGTTAAAACGTAAAACGTTGCCGGTAAACTACCCCTTGCCCTTAACCGATCTTTACTAAAATCGAAAGTCCTTGAGACCTCTACAATTCAGGGACGTATGCAAAAAACTATTTGATTCTGTTTGAATTTGCGGCTGTTATCGTTTGCCATAGAAAATACGCTTGATAAAAAAACGTTGCAGGTAAACTACCCCTTACCCTCAACCGATCTTCACTAAAAACAGTAGATCTTGAGTAATCTACAAATCAGGGCTGTATGCAAATAATTATTTGATTCTGTTTGAATTTGCGGCTGTTATCGTTTGCCATAGGAAATACCCTTGTAAAAAAATATTGCCGGTAAACTACCCCTTTCCCTTAACCGATCTTCACCAAAAACAACAGGTCTTGAGAACTCTACAATTTAGGGCTGTATGCAAATAATCTTTTGATTCTGTTTGAATTTGCAGCTGTTATCGTTTGCCATAGGAAATACCCTTGTTAAAACATAAAACGTTACAGGTAAACTACCCCTTTCCCTTAACCGATCTTCACCAAAAACAAAAAGTCTTGAGAACTCTACAATTCAGGGCTGTATGCGAAACATTATTTAATTCTGTTTGAATTTGCGGCTGTTATCGTTTGCCAAAAAAAAAAATTCCCTTGATAAAAAAACCGTTGCAGGTAAACTACCCGTTTCCCTCAACCGATCTTCACCAAAAACAATAGATCGTGAGTACTCTACAAATCAGGGCTGTATGCAAAAAATTATTTGATTCTGTTTGAATTTGCGGCAGTTATCGTTTGCCATAGAAAAAAAATCTACACAGACACACAGACACGCACACAGACACTTTTCGAAAAACGACTTTTTTTCATGTTTGGAGTGTAGTACAATCAGAATCTGCAATAATCTCGAACACGATTTTTTTTGCCATCACCATACTGTACTTCCATTTCCTTAAGGAATATGGAAGTAAAATAGCAGAAGCAAACATACAATTACAAGATAATAGTAATTACAAGTTTTTCCGATAATTGTAAATTAATTGTAACTTATTAAATTTAATACAACATATGACGTCATAATTTTTTATACAAACGTATAACTACGATTAGGTTTTGTATTCGTGTGCGTGTGTGTGTTTGGGTGTGCACTGGCTTATGATTTATATTCACTGCTAAGAAAACACTCAAAAAAATTACAAACATTTGGTTTCGTTTTACGAAGTTTGTACTTGGCATATTGTTTGGTTATCTACATATGTGCGATACGTTTCGATTCTTTTCACCACAATCATGAAGTGTAACTGGAATATCAAGGTATAAAGAAATTTTTGTGTCTTGATTGATTGCTGAATAAGAGCGACATTACACTGAAGCGTCAGATGTAGTGACAAGAGTTTGTATCGGTGTAATGTCTTCATTTGCTTCATGCGACAGCCCCAGGCAGTGCAAGTGTATTCTGTATCAAACTTTGTGACAAACAACTGATTGTGCGTAGTTTGCTATGCCTTTTGAAATTGAAATTTGAAACTGTCGTTGTTTGCTTATTGACATGATGTTTGTTTTTGTGTCAGACACGCACACGCGCGCGGACCACCTCATTCTACTTATTCTCTACTTTGAGGTGGGTGTTTTGATTTTCAGACTTCAAAAATACGTACAAGCTATTAATAATTCTAGTAAAGTTTAGTGTGCAGTCGTAAATGTAATTCGTATTGCTGGTGTTATAATATACCAAAGAATAAGATGCCTAGGACGTGTTCATAGAATAAAGAGACGTCAGAAAAATTACCAAGTGGAAAAAATTTAAAACTAGGAGAAGAGGAAGATCAAGAAAGATGTTGCTGGAGCCGAAGAAGCCGAAGACCTAAAGATAATGGAATTCGTTACTGGAGAAAAATTGCAGAGGACAGCAGGAGGCTGGTTATTTATAGTATATGTATACAGAATCCAATCCGGGTTGTAGCGGTCCGAGACAGAAGGGAAAGAAAAAGATGATCACGAAGAAGAGACAGGTGACTGTTTTTTATATAGGCTACAATATTTTTAGAATATTTCAATTCACACAAGGCCCTTTTAACGTTTTGCTTAATCTGTAAAACAGTGACACTGAAGCAACCAACGGGCTAGACGATCGGACATACGTAAAAGAGAAAAGCAGTCAGAATTTCACTAACGTTTCCTATTTTTTCATCAGAACAAAAGACGTGCATTCTAATTAAAATAACACACAAAATATTTTACAACCCAAATATTGTAGTACTTACAATATTGCAATAAGGTACTACTATCTTGTAGTATGTCTCGTACGTACGAAATATACGTATACATATATGTACGTAGAAATATTTATTATTTCTTCAAATATCTCTGCAAGTAAAATATTATTGAATTATAATTGAACTGAAATATTATTTGTATTAAAAATATTACTGGACTGTTGTATTTTTGCGCGGTGAGAGAGAGAGAGAGAGAGAGAGAGAGAGAGAGAGAGAGAGAGAGAGAGAGAGAGAGAGAGAGAGAGAGAGAGAGAGAGAGAGACCGATAATAAAATACAGCTGCTTCATTTTTAAATAACAATTGAGGAGTCTCTATTAACCTTAAGTTTATAAACATTACAGCGTTTTAAGTAACACTTATTAAGCTATTCTACATAAGTGAATCGTATTTTTTATCATACTCCTTAAGTGGACCAAAACTAGTCTTCTGAGTGCGTACTTCATCTGACTTGGAATGTAACTGTCAAAAGTCAGAGGTAAAAGCGACTATTTTATTTACCTCAGAAAATTAACAATTACACATTTAATCTTCCCAAAATAAGAAATGAGAAAAATTATTTGAAATAAGCATAAATGTTTACTTAATAGTTAATACTGGATACTTGGTGTGGTACCGACAAAGGGGTAATCAATAATACCACAATAGTTTCAATTACTGTAATAATTTATACAGCTACGGCGGATATACACGGCGAGCCGTGTTAACAGAGAAACGTTGATTAAAGTTAGCAGGCTTCCTGTTATTGAAACTCATACCTACTTCATCTTTCCACGTCCTCTTTCATAGTGACGTTCCTTTCCTTAATCGCGCCCTTGTTTCGTTTGAACTGTTAAATTTTAGCCGTTGGTGTCTTATCACATAATTAACCAATACTGGGGATCGTCACTATTTACAGCATGAAAAACCATGCTTTCATCATGACAATTACAGATTAGAAACATATGATTTCGTTGGATATAAAGCAAATATCTGAGCAATGTGTCACTTTATATAAAGCCGCCTTGCCTAGACAACAAGCCTGGAACAAATCGCGTAGCATGAATATCTATGTATATCGATAACCATTATCTTCATCAGCGCTTAAATGCTAACAATTCTGAGTTTATAACAAGCGACATGATTACTGCCAGCAACTTGAACTTACTTCATAAATCCTTTATTCATACTTAGAACTGACGTACCTCTTTCATACTGACGTGGATTTAATACTAACTTCTGATACGCTTACAGGTATCATCACGAAAAACATGTACACAGTGTTGTTCCATTTCTTATGGGACACTCTGCATGTACGAATAAAATAAATCATCATGCTAAACTTTATAAATGACGATAGTAACAGAGGACAGACAAAGTATAAAAGTTAGTCTAAATTGAATATCACAAAGAATTAAGAAAAGTTATTGGAAACCAATTTAAATTTATAATTTAACACATCCAAGCTGAAAATTTAATCGTATGTAACAAAGTAATGTTATACGGCAGGTGGTGTTCATTTCTAATTAATTGTGATACCTTTTCACGCTATATTAGTAGATACTTTAAGTGGTACCAAATCGAATTCTTGTATAAGTAACTGTGTAACACTTTATATACATTATTGAAATGTCTATATATACTTTCATTTTTTTAAATTGTTAGTTGCTAAACTATGAAAAATATTTTGTGAGTCATGTAATAAATTTCTGTCAGAGAGGTGACGAAGCTGTAAAGGGACCAATACGTCCGGTCCAGCAGCCAGGCGTGAATGGCACGGAAATTATCAGCCGTGAGTACAAAAAAATCTGCCGACCAGACAAAATGTGCTACCAGCTCTTTGCAGAAAGAAATGTTATTTTGCGTATGTCTGTTCAAAATATTAAATAAACGTAAGCAAAAAACTAGTTCAATTTTTAAAAATAGAATTTCATCAAAAAATATTTATAAAAAGAAATCTATTGACGGTTGTACGACTTTGTAAAATTACTGTGGAAAAAATCCACAAATAAAAGCAAATACTAGGGAATGGTTGAAATCCACGTCTCTAAAATATACAAAGAATAATTGTTTTTCTGAATACATTATTTAGTTTGCACAAAAAAATATAACTTCGAAAACTAAGTTTGCAGATGCAGAAAATCCTGTAATCACAATAATAAATACTTTATTGCAGTAGTACTACAGGATTAAGAAAATGTTAAATTTATACTTGTGTTCTAATCGTTGCCTACTCTAGTCATTTATTTATTTGATTTGAAACTTCCTGGTTCGGTGAAATTCGAAATTATCTGCAAAACTAAAGAGGTTGGGTGAGACTGCGTTGATTCTGTGTTCCCAGAGATAAACACTGGTATTATCAACTATTATATTTAACTGAAATTTCAAAAGCTGATACTATATAATCAGAAATGTTTAACTGATACTACATTTTAATTGTCAGAAAATATTTTCAGTCGAATAGGTAAACGGCTGCATTGCCCAATTATTATCCCGTGTGAAGGTCAGTGCATGAAATATGAGTCTTAAATAAATACGAAATAAGCATAACTTAGAAATATACCTATATATAAATATAAATATAAACAATAATAAACAATTGATTTCATATTTTATTAATTTGTATATATTGAAGTTAACCGTTAATACTGACGATACACTGCAAATATCTACAAACAATATATATTCTTGGATTTAGTTGTCCATGACGTGTCCGTTAATTAACTAAATATAATTATTTCACTACGACTCGGAACACAAAACTTTTTATGGGTAAAAACGTAAGAGTTTTACCTTATAACCTGAACCGGTTTTCACTTTTAAAAAGCTTCTTCAGAGGTTCAGATGACCTAACCTCTGAAGACGTTTTTTAAAACTGAAAACCGGTTCAGGATATAAGTTAAAACTCTTACGTTTTTACCCATAAAAAGTTTTGTGATCTGAGTCGTAGTGAAATAATTATATTTAATATATATTCATTAAAAAACAGTATTACTTATTGTAATAAATATATTTACAAATTACAAATGAATAATTGTGAAAAGATGTATATTTCACACACACACACACACACACACACACACACACACACACACACACACACACACACACACACACACACACACACACACACACACACACACACACACACACACACACACACACACACACACACACACACACACACACACACACACACACACACACACACACACACACACACACACACACACGCACACACACACACACACACACACACACACACAGATGTATTTATAATAAATAATATTTTATATTACAAAATATATATTTATTATTGCTTTTAGAATGTTTCCATAGTTTTAAATTACTGTCATCATCCTATATTTTAAAATTACATTAAATTAGATGATCACAGTAATGTAAAACTGTAGAATCATTGCACAAAAACAATAAAGAATATATTCTTGTTTTAAAGTATAAAGTATTTTTTATTATTATACTTTTATTATACTATTTATGCTTTTATTTTATTTTATTTCATTATATGAATAATGTGAGATTCAATACAAAAATTTGTGTGTGTATAAATGGTAATAATTCAGTATACCTAGGTTTCTGGAAGTGTTTCTCAACATTACAAATCCTTTAGAAGACTGTTTACCCTTTCTATCGCCAAGACATTGTGTTATAGATTTTGTCTTGTGTAGGCTTTCTGTCGTTTTTTTTTACACGCTAAGTAATAAAACGGTCACATCTGCTTACTTATAGAATATTTTGTCCTTTTGAATCGAGTTACCTAAGCAGAGATCACAGTGAACTACGTATTTAAACAAATCGATCGACCATAATGTTTTCAGTCGTTGTTCTTAGGTTTTTTTTAATTTTCAGAATACCCTCATGTTTAAATGACCGTATTCAACTAGTGATTGTAAACCACCTGGAATTTTGATACTTTGAAAAACGTGTTAATTATCACAGTCTACCTTTCAACGGTGCTCTGTCGTATAATATGAAGTAGGCCTACAGATAAATGTGAGACAGCTACAGAATGCAGACAGTATGAGGCGAGGTGAGGTTATGTGTAAAGTCTGGCACGCCACTGAGGGCACGAGACAGTCAGCGACACTAAAGCGAGATCTGCTCCATAAATTACACCACGAATCTGCTCTGTACGTACATTGTCTGAGTCAAATGAAGGAGCCAAATGTCTGGACGATTCAACCAGTTTAACTGGAGTTCAGTTCGCCACATTTTCTAAATAGTGTATTCTCGGTTCAGTATCCGGTACGAGACAGAATGAGTCCGCTGAACAACAAAGTTTACGGCTAGTAAACATGGACGTTTGCTGCGAAGAAATATAATAAAACGAATAGTCTTTAAAAACAAAGTAACTTGATAGAAATTATATTTATAACGTTATGAAGATCAGATGCAAAACGATAAATAAAACACTGTTTTTTCAACAGGAAACACAGAGATTGTAGATATTGTCTTGGGTTCAATGTTAGTTTAAAAAATTTATTCAAATTAGAATATTAAAATGTAATATATTTTAGAATCGTTTACGAATTTTACACAACAATCCACATTTCCTGTTTTTTCAATAATTGTTTTGTGAAAGTATGTAGTTTATGGCATTTATGGCATTGGTCTTTGCAATAAGGATCAGTCGTTTAATTGACACTCCTAATTTTTTTCCCACCTCACAAACATAAATTCTGATAATAATTAAGATGTAAATTAATAATTCAAAATGACATGGTTTTAATTTAGTATACGATTCGATTTTATTTAAATTATACATAAACACTTTTGGTTTTACTTTTATGATAGGAAAGTTTATTTTGAATTTTGTTTTTAACACGCGCGTGCTAGATTAGTTTACTAAAACCTCCGACGTTTTACGATTTTCATATTAGTAGTTGTTGGTTATAATGTAAATCATTCTCAAGGTCTTTCGCCCTCAGCCGTTTATGGTTCATTCGTCCCACTTAGTTTAGACCTATATATTTTCAACAAGTTTTTTTTACGTAACTTAATATACTAAGCTTATATAGGCGAGTGTGCTAGAAAATTATAAAATATAGAGAAGTTTGTAACTCAGAGATATACTATCTACACACACACACACACACACACACACACACACACACACACACACACACACACACACACACACACACACACACACACACACACACACACACACACACACACACACACACACACACACACAGATAGAAAGATAGACACTGAGGTAGAGCAAGAAAGCTAGGGGGGGAGAGAGAGAGAGAGAGAGAGAGAGAGAGAGTGAGAGAGGAAGCGAGAGGGGAGATATTGCACCCACTGTTTCCTTTCAACGCCTTAGTGCACCATCTGAGAACAATTGAAAAGAATTCCAAGCAATGTTTCTCTGCCTTGATGCACAATCCATTTCCATCCATTTATGAAGGCTTAGTTGTTTTGTTACTGAGGTAGATAGTGTAAATTTATCTTCAATTGCAAATAAAGTTTTTATACATTTACATTTATGCCTAAATTTTACAAATGGCCCCGGATTAAAGCAGAAGCATTACTCACCAGAATAGCGCTAGAAACCATAAAGACGAGAACGTATTACATGTCAATGTAAAAAAGAACAAAAATTTCATACAAATCGTTTATAAGCGTTTACTTTTACAAGAAATAATAGATAAACTAAGAATTTGCCTACTACCTTACTGTAACGGCTGTGAAGCGAGACTATAGAAATCGAATAAGTATACAATTGAGTGCGGTTGAGTATAAAATGTTGTAGATGACAGTTAGTACCATACACCAGTGTAATAGGTTTTTAATTGCCCGCGTCAATTTAAAATTGCTTCAGTGAGTACGAAACACCAGATGCCTAAGGAATATGTAACCGTAAATTACATAAGTTTCATTTATTAGTTTCATTATTTAACGACTTAGTATTTCAATTTCTTTATAAAACATGTTATAATATGTGCTACCCAGATGCACATGGGGATAATCCACATCACCCCCCAATAAACTAATGACCCACATCACCCCCATAGAAAAAAATTACACTCTCATTTCTCCTTCCAAAAAGCAATAACCAATTACTCACTGTTTACAGCATACAATAATATCACTGTAGTCATTAAGACCACTAAAACGCATTTTAAAATGCTTAATCTTAAAAGACAATTTGCACAAAACAGAATTATAATAAAAGAGACCAATTTCCATGAACAAACTAAGTATCATACAACAGATCATTTGTGATATGGCTCCCTTTACAGAGTGTCAGTGCTTATAAATATTAATCAAAAATATACAGGCGAGCCATATGTCGCTTGACACTAAAGGCTACCCTTCCATTACCAATGATCGTGAATGAATGAGTGATGTAGAGTTTTTAGCGTTTTTTGTGTAAACAAGTGTGTATATATAAAGAATAAAAACTATTTAACATGTATTATTGTTCTCATATTAATAATGTATAACTGTAATATTCTATAAATTTTAACACTCATCATACGGTTATTCACTATTTCTTTATTTGCTGTACACTGGTACTGACTATGATAATAATTTCGGTTAAAGTATCAACAGAAATGTTTTAAAGTAAGCAAACCTCATGAAACCTATCGTAATTAGAAATTAAAAAAAATGCATTTATGTCAAGCAGTGTATGGCAAAAAATTAAATCATTTTTTTTAAACCTAATATTTATAAGTACTATGTCAACAAAAATTAATATATTACCTTGTCTCATTGATTCATTTCTTCTTTATTCGCTCTACATCTATTTTATTTGCCCGTCTGCTTATCTTCCTTCACAGGTTACATTCTTTTTACATATTCCTAATTGTTAGTTTCGTTTCCCAAAGAGCGATCTTTCTCTTTTCCATTCTGTATCTGTATCTGTATGGTAACTAGCGATATTAAACCTAATGTGTCACTCTAATTTATTCCAAAAAGTTCTATTTATAACTTGTTATGCATTAAATAACTTAGTGTTGCTCTATTTGTTCACCAATTCAATCGAATCAGTTCAGCGAAGTAGTTAACGTGCTAGTATGTGCACGGCTTTATAAACCTAATACAATAACCGACTATTCGTCACTTATTAGTAAAATGGTTTACTTTCTCTACCACATTCTGGAACGATCGAAAATATTTGATACTGATTTGTATACTGTCGCTATGCTATAATTGTTTCGTCCGTATAAAAACATTGGCAGCTAACGAACTTTCTTGTCATTAGAATTCGTACTTTTAATAAGCTAAACGATATCATGGCTGTGTGTAGAACTATGTAAAAAGTTTTGTGAAGTATGTTAATATTACTAGAGAGTATAGTAACGAAAGAGCAATAAAAATGGTGAAGTTGTCTAAATTTGTGGAAAACGTATTCTTATTATACAGGCGTAATAAATTGTACTGTTTTGTACATAAATTAATTATCTG
The DNA here is from genome assembly GCA_034769895.1 of Magicicada septendecula. Lineage (NCBI taxonomy): Eukaryota > Metazoa > Arthropoda > Insecta > Hemiptera > Cicadidae > Magicicada > Magicicada septendecula. Next base: position 159,238,756 of record CM068367.1, read on the forward strand.
AATAAACTCACTGAATAGCCTGCCATCTCTATGCAGACGTACATGAAAAATAGGAGGCAAAACATGTTTATATGGAATTTTATATTAAAAATCTAAAACAAAGTGGAGTACAAAAAAAGCTGAATTATATATAATTTGATTCACACAAATCTGCAGCGCTTTATAGAAAATAGAGAAAACATGATCTCTGATACTAGAGCTTTAGTTGTAGTACCAATTAATGACATAGAGTTTTATTTCATTAAACATTATTGAGAGTAACACGTATAGATAGCGTTTGGTATAATACGGTTTCAATAGGTTAAATAGTAGGCATACCTCTATCATCCCGTTGCAAACAGAGAACTTGTTTCGTATAACAGGAAGCAAAATAAGAGGTATAAAATAGAAAATAGTAAACGAAGGCTAGTAATTACTGAAGTTTATTATAAGGTTTTGTCCAATCCTACGTCAAGTATTGACGATATAAACAAAAGAAGTGGTACTCTCAGTTAGTATAAAACAGTAATGGAAAATAAATTTACTTCAGTTTTTGTTGTTATACTACTTTAAAAAAATCATAAAGTGTACATATTTTTTTAATTACATGTTTTTAATTCAGGGCATTGTACTGCTTATACTAACTTAACAGTGACTTATCTATACCAAAATCTGCCTACCTTCATCTAAATCTGTATATATAAGCAAGTTCGATTTTTGGCTGGTATAGTAATGACGTCTCCTTCCAAATTTATGTTTATCAATTTTCCGTAGGTTTCCCTCACTCTGTCATCTTCCTATATTTCGAAACCTTCCAAAGAGTCTTTTAGGTGTGCCTTGATTTTGATTGCAGTCAACTGTGTTAGCTACTATGATAGGCTATAATCGGCTAAAACGTTAGCTTACCTTACGCAATATATATAATATTAATGTCATTTTATTGCTCATTCATGAAAGGGTGTAACGTACATTTACAGCAAGTGTCCGGATAAAGATCGAGGGATAGATGAATTACGCTTACTAAGATTAGAAACTTATTCGGCTATGGTCACAGTTGTTTATATAAAAGATGTAAAACCTATATCAAAGCCGACAACCAATCATACACCCTTGACTGTATACCAACCTTTGAGTGCTCTGAAAAAACTAATTGAACTTGTCTACGAGTAAATCTTCTTTCGAGTGCACAAGCCATAATCAGTAAACTTGACTACTACCTGTAGAATTTTGCTGATTCTAGAATGTACAATTACCTTGGGAGTGGATTTCAACTACCGACACCTGTACAACTTTCTTTCCATAACCTTGCTTTCTGTTACTTATTTTCGTTTAGCCAAACTTACACTTAATTTATTTTAAATTCAAATTTTCTTAACCTCTTTTTGCATTTGTAATGATATTTCCTCTTAAATTTTTTTCCACCACCAATTTTTTCAAATTCCTTTACAAGATATGTATGTTCTGCGGTATTCAAGTTTCATAACGCTGTCTACTATTTCTCCAATATAGAGTTAGCTTCGTGGTCTAGATAGCTCTATTCACTTGAAACCATTTAGTGGTTACGTATAGTTAAGGTTCATATTGATTTGAAACTTAATTATACGGACACAAGTGTTTCCATTATATCGCTGAGCCGAAGACTGGAATATACATTTGAAATCACACTCATAGCCTAATAAGAAAATTTCAGTAAAGTCACTGAATGTATTAATTACTTGTCTTCAATTAATGCTCCAAACCATTAAGTAGATTTAGCTTATTTTAATAGCAATATTTAAAAAATATATGTTTAACATCTTTACTGTTTAACTATGAAGTAAAGCCTAATTTCAAAACGATTTATTCGCCAAAGTATCACAAATATTAGAACATTTCAATGCTCACTATATTATTTCATTATATTTTTTCGAAAGGGTATTCTTGCTCGAATGTATTAGTTGTAACGGTTCAAACAGGGCTTATGTCAATAGCACGACCGCCCACTCAGCTACAATAGAGAAGTAGCAGCTCTATCAAACTCCAGCAAAAAGACCGTTTACTACACAAAGCACCTTTAATGTCCCAGGGCTTATACCTCTCTGGAAACACGCGCGCCCACACACGACACAAAGCAATCTACTTTACCCTTGCGAATTACAGGGAATAATTAATATTAAATGTATAGACAGTATAGATATAAAATATTAATTTTTTAAACCGTATATAAACTAACTCTTGCTATTATACCAAACGGTTATATCTGCCGTAAGAGATATGCATAGTTATTTGAACACACTGTCTGTCTGTCTGCCCGTCTCTCTCTCTCTCTCTCTCTCTCTCTCTCTCTCTCTCTCTCTCTCTCTCTCTCTCTCTCCTATTTTATATTGATCCATCATCTTTTTCTTATGGTGTATCAATATATCTAATTTTCTCACTACATTTTATTCCTTCCTGCTCTTTCCACGTGTATTTATTCCCACATCTGTTAACCTATTTCATTGTTTCTTTACTATTTAATTCTGTGGTGATATCACGTCTCATTTGGAGACGCACAATTACTGTTATTTCTCCCTCCCTCTGTTTCTCTTTGTATCTCTGTCTCTATCTGTCTATCTCTCCCCATTCTCACTATATCTGTCTATCCGTCATATATTTATCTTTGAACTTATCTAGCTATCTAGTTACCACCTCCTTCTTCTTGTTCCTTTCTTTTTAATATTGTATTTCCTTTCTTTATCAGTCTATCCTGTGACCGTTTTCCTAATTCTCTTTTCGCTTTAGGTATTAGGCAGAACAGTTAACGAAATTCTGCTTCGGCTGGCTGCTTCGGTCACCGCAGATCACCATGTGAAAGTGATCGAAGTTATGACTGCAGAGACGCTTTAATTTTGTTGTGTATTCGCCATATACCCACAAAGACGTTATCTCAGAAGTGAACGGAGGGCCTTGCAGTGGTCAGCAACCAAAGAAAGTAGTACAACAGCTAAGGAGAAAGTTCTCGCTATACTTAGCCGGCAGTAGCTGTGTTAATTAGAATCAAGGCTCCGAGAGGTACATAAGTATCATTTTTATTTCGTTTTCCTTCTCTCCTTGTTGTTCACCTTTCTCTGAATCCAATGGCACTGAACACAGCATCTCTCTAAACCCGATCGATAACTAAGAAGCATTCGCAGTTTGTAATTTCCGTGACTGTGAGTCAATAAATCTCGCGTAAAACCGTGGAAACGGTACTTCGGACGTACAGCTGTGCCATGGTCTAGCAATAAATCACTGTTTCCTCGGAACTCGAATTAAGTGAATAGAATTTACCAATAACCTACACCAAAACATTTTAGTTAGCAGCGAGGTACAGGAGAGAATAGAAACTCCTAAATAGCTTGTAGAGATAGGACTTGAAACCTCAGTCCACAGTAAAGATTCAGCCATTACTATCATTCATCAGTGTATGATCTCGAGGAGTTATGTAAAATTTAATTTTATTGATAAAAGTAATATCACGTCACAAATGTTACGTCAAGAAGAGTCCAATTTTTTCTGTCTTTTGTGTCTATCTCTCTGTCTCTGCTTCTTTCTCCGCCTACTCCTCCCTATCAAAGTCCGAAGAATATTTTGTTTGTCATCATTTATTTTCATATAATGTAGGTGTGCAAATAGTGTTTCTAACGTGTAAACTAATACTAACGTTTGTCAAAGACTTGTGTACTGCTTGATACTAGTTGCATTCCTTGTTGTTGTTAACGCCTTCTAAGAGAATGGTTTAGACGCTACTGAACATTATTTTAAGAAGGAAATCGTATTTATAAGAGGACAAGTGTAACTTTTATTCCTACAGATGTTCGAAAAATATAAGTCTACACGCTACGCTTGGCCCCTTTGCTATGACACTCTAAACGCCTGCCTGTAATCCTGGGTTTCAGTGAAAAATTAAGTGACATTTGTAAGAGTATTCTTGCGCCGTATTCTGTAGGCACTTGAATAAAGAAATAATTATGCCTCTATTAGGATAAAATAATTCAGACTATTGTCGAAATTAAACTTAACTTTTTATGTAATGGCAGAATGACTACTTCCGCTCCTCTGAAGAATCCCAAGCCTGCTTACGAGACGTGTCCAGCTCAATTTTGTTTATTTTCTTGTTCCATTCAGAAATGGCACGCGAAATTCTTTCGTATTGTTGTTATTTTTAAAATTTAAGATTTTACACCCAACAGTACTTCTTAAGAATTTCATCTTTGAGAATTGTATGTTTATTATATTATGTTTATGTACTGCCATTAGATATTAAATATGGAGAATTTTTGGTTACTTAAAACGTTTACCTTCTTTTCTCAATTATCTTTAAGTGGTCTGAATAGAAATTACCTTTTCATTCTGAAATACATGGTTTCTCAAGTTCATGTCAAAGAAGACGCAAGAATGCAGTGTCACACACAGGAACAGAATACCTAAGAAGGCGGAAAATGAATCGTTGGGGAAGGTTTTTATAAACACCAAATAAAACAACGTTTCTGTTTCTTGTTTCTCTCAAACGCAGAGGACACAAATTTTACATGTTACATTAAATGAATACTAAAAAGGCAAAAACCACTACGTGTTGACAAAATTTTTATCGTGTTCTGTATGATTTATACGACTCCTTTCTCCATTACGCAGTCCGAAGTACCTCGCAGTTTGGTACATAAATTATGTTACTGTATGTGGTTTTTGTACACTGTTCAGTTGCTTCAGAAGCAACAATGTGCTCGTAAATCATGACTAAGCGCGATTCCGCACTGTTTTTTTTATCGTGAAATCATTTTTGAGAAATCTGTTTTAATTTACCAGCCACACAATTGCATTGAAATAGCGTTACGAATAAGGAATTCAAAACAAGGTATTATTTCATTTCATACCATGATAATTTTCATGTTACTGCAGTCAGTTACCACTACGAATTATTTTTATTACTTTTGTTTGCAATAATCATCGTTTTGTAGGTAAAATTATCAGCCCCTTACTTCGTATTTTAATCTATTTACTATTACACAATATTTCAGTACTGTAACTCATATTACCTTTCTTTCTTCATTTTGATCTCATTTTTACTTTCTTTTATTATTTTTATTTTTTTACTTTGTTTCAGTTTTTTAATTTTCTTGTTTCATCTTCTACTATTTGTGATTAGAAGTTGTTAACATCATAAGTGTCATAAAACATTATGTTTTAATCTTAATAAAAAGTTTACACTTCTCAAACTGCTAAAAATTAATTAAGAAATTGAGTACGGTTAACGTTGTTTTGTTTTCAAACAATTTAGTAGGTGCTTGGTGCGGGTCGTCATAGGCATGTTTACTCAGATTCCATGTGTGAGTGGCAATTTTTCAGTAATCATCAAGATTATTATTTTTGTTGCATCTTTTATTAACCGACGAATAAAAGTGTGTAAAATAAAATATGTAGGTGGTTTTTGTGTCTATTTGTGTAACATTTTGTTGTAAAGTCACTTACATAGAGCAAACCGGATTTAAAGAAATAAAAGGCATTTGCTCTCGCACAGTAGAGAGGAAATCTTACGCTGTACCATTGATGACCAATTACTTCCTGTTTTTGGTTTCACTCAGTACTAAACTCGGTAAAGAATTATCAAGATTTATTCAGTTTAGTACACTTTTATTCTAATTATAATTTTTGGCCACACAGATCTATTCAGTCATTTTTACTACTATTACTACATACGTTTATTATATTTTTCGTACTATCAATTTATGATTTAGTGTTATTTATAAATCATTACTCCTATTTAAACAACATTAATTTTTTCTGCAATCAACAGATTTTTTCTAATTTTACCGGTTCTAGTATGTCACTTACGTAAACATTTACATAGCTATAAAACATGTTTTATACTACCATAGAAAAATCGCATTCATTCAAATTAGTAGTGCAGTAACATTGTATCGACCTTAATAGCCCTCTGTAATAATAACCGTCTTCCATGGTAAGCTACTATAATAGCCTGTCATATCATAACAGTAGATGGGACAATAAGATCTTTTGTATCCGTGCTCGTATTTAAATTATCGTCATGGTATATAAAAACGTATTCCCAATGTGTAATTTAGAAACTAAACAGATATTCTAGATATTTTTATAATCCTTACTAATCCTGTCTTTAGCAAAAATCACGTTTTAATTATATGGGATATGGTATCTCATTTTAGAAGAACCAAAGTATTATTGGACATCAAAAGACAAATTTCGTTATTGCTAGACGACTATTAAAGAATAAGCACAATAGATACACAGACGAAGTTTTATAAGATCATGGCAGTACCACCTTTAATGTATGGCAGTGAAGCATGAAATATCCTGCAAAAAGATAGGAGCTATTGTGGGACATACTTTGAGGGACCATCTTAGAAAAGAGGATATAAGGATAGACCTCTAGGTACCATCACTTATTTATTGATTAAAAGAGTTCAGACAATGTACGATGAGAAGTATTATGTAAAACTCACAGTAGACACGCTTTTTCTAAACGACCGTTGGAATACAGACCACTTGGTAGAGGAATAGTGGGAAACCCTGGAAACAATGATCAGAGACCTTGCAATGTTGGAACGAGCTATAGTAGCTTCATCCATGGAGTCAAGAAGAAAAACAAATTTCTTGAGTAATCTCTCTACTTTGCGCATTATATGAGTGCAGTAACGGAGTCTAATAATGCTCAGATTTTTCAGATCCCTCTGGATGTCACAGTTCCGCCTCGAACAAAGAAGTAATAAAATGTTACTATTGCTTTGGAAATATGTATTAGTATTTTTGTTGTAGTGCAGCCCGACAGCTGGAAGCCATACGAGCTTAAGAGCAAAGTTGATGGAGAAAAATATTTTTTATCAATATATGTTTAATTTTATATTTGATTGCCACTTATTTCTTTTAACAAGAACTTTTCATCAAAATGTAATATACCCTATCATGGTAAGGCAATGTTTGCATTTGTAGATAAAAATAGGTCATGGGCATTGTTTGTGAATTTGTTCAACCCAATCCAAGTCCAAGTGGGTGCCCACTGCCTAGTTGCATCAAGTTGGTGTAACATTATTGCTGGTACTGCATTTCATTCAGAATTCTTTTTAAATTATTTTGTCAGCTCGGGAAAGACGAGTCTTATTAATTGGGGTCATTTATTTTCTTTAAGAAAACAATAAATGTTACTCTGGTCTAAAAATTTTATTTTTCGTCATAAAAACAAAGTTTCAATTATATACGCACAGAATGACTAATGCAGAATTTTTTTATCACTTAAAATATTTTAATAAAAATTATATGATGCAGTAAACTTTATTTGGTATGTGAATGTAATATTTAGATAAATACTGTCTGTAAGAGTAATTGAACGATTTATTCCTTATTCTATTCAGTAGCCTGTTTTTATTTAAGCTGTTAGTGAAACAGTTCGTCAATAACATATTCCAAGTAATTTTATTTTTTTCCCAAACAACATTTCTATTTCCCTTTGTGCGTGGATAAAAAGAGATGACTGAGCTATATACAGAAGCGTAATTGAGTCTATTTCTCCCTTTGACATTGTGAACAATGAACTGATAAAAAAATAAATCGGATTTTCAACATTTAAAGGTCACCGGCTGACGCACAGGAAAAAGATATTTGTTGCATTCGTTGTGTATGGTTCGAGGAACGTTTGACGAGTGACGACTGTTTCCAGCCTTTTTGTGATTTTCCACTTTGTTGGTTTCCCCCCGAGTGTGGGAGGAAGTCGTTCTGTGCCAAGAGTAAATTTCCGTAGTGTACTCTCAACCGAAAACTAATTTTCTCAGTCAATCTGAATAACACCCCCATCGAGGTCGGTTACTTTTTTAAGTAGTGGACCTATTTCACCCGCATATATTCAGCATGGATACTAAACAGTTATTTGTTCAACAATACTTTGGCTCGACCTAATTCTTATTATTTACCTCTATAGTTGTTAAAAATATTTTTAGCACGTCTCTTAAAATTTTGTAGAATGACCGTCTACATGCGTAACTTAAATTAGATTGTAACAAACGAACTTTGCTGAGCATTAATTATGGTATTATCGTATATTTCGAAAGATATATGTCAGAAAGTGGGTGTGAATGTATATATATACACATTTTCACTACATTGTATCACTTTTCTTGACGTAAATTATTACAGGAACATAATGAAAACAACATAGTAAAAACTTACTTTCTTTGAAATTCACACTTGTGCATTCAACGATCGATAGTACTCTTCTTCGATACGAGCAAATTACTTTGACATCAGAACTGTTTGTTCAGTCTGCTTTTGTTCTGGTTTGTTCAATACACTTTGTTGCTGCACTATTTTCTTAAGAATTTTATCAAAAAAGTAAACACAAATGTACACACAATTGCTAATTAAATAATAATAAACTCAGAGTTACAACAAACAAACGTATAAACGCAATAACTATAATTCATTGTCATTACATTAGTGTCATTAAATTATTTGCGTGAACACACACACAAAATATAGCCGAGATGTGGTGAATATTTTAAACATCTATGTGTACAAAAATTTTCTTCTTCAAAGAGAAAATTATAAAACATAAGTATTATGGAAGTATCAACGTTACCCTTTTTAACGTTAAAATTAATTGTATTTTAAATATTAACTTGCAGAGCTGTATTCGCTCCGACTTAAGTAAAAATTCAGGTTAACCTTAGAGTCACCACGCGCTCATAACCCAAGGAGAACAGAGTTGCAGAGGTCAAAGCTAGTGCCAAGGGGTTAATAAACAAATAATATTGTACTAGCAGAGCCACGCACTCTCGCTGACCCAGATAATAATAAATGTATGCGTTGTGATTGTGCACATGTGTGTATTAAGGTATTGTAGTGGTGTGACCGGTGGCAAACGTTTTATGGACTAAGTTAATGATCAGTGCAGTGTGAGAGCGACAGATTTTACACTAACGCAAAAGCGTACAGAGAGGCACACAAACACATAGTCTGTCCATCCCCCTCTTCTCTCTCTGTCGCAAACGTACACGTGAATACGTTTTAGGTTAACATAAAGCTTATATATTAAAAATCCAATAATTGGAAACATTCATCTTGTGTTTTGTGTAATTTATTGTAACATACGCCTAATGTTTCACAAAATTTTTAATTTGGTAAACTACGCTTAGGAAAGGTGTCACAAAAATGTAGTTAATCTAACGTTAATTAGTAGGAGTAATAATAATAATAGTAATAGTAGTAGTAATAATAATAATGGTAATTCTTACCTAATGCACATCAACTAGAGATAATTCACTTTATTGCTATTGGGTGCTGTGATTACAGTTAAACTTCCACAATGATACTGCTATAATGACTGTGCTTACTGATAAAGTAACACGCTCTTCATCACTGGTACAATAATCACTTCTTCTACTGCTATAGTTACACTTATCTTACTGCTATAAGGAGACTCTTTTACTTCTATACAAAATACGTGTGCGTTCCTTGGATACTATCGCATCTAAACAAAAAGAAAAATTTAATTACTAATTAATAACATTGTGTTAGTGGTTATAATCAAAACACAATTAACACTGTTGCTCACCACTATAGAAAATTATCCTATTAGCGCTTTCAAGCTTCACAGCTCATCATGAGATCGGAAAAAAGAAAAAATGTTGTATAGAAATTAAACTCATTAGGCTGTTATATCAAAGACTAAAGTATTTGATTATGAAGAATATAAACTTCTATTTGTTACGAAGCTCCCATTTCTTTACTTCATGACTGATCTTAGTTATTTTGTTACTTAAAAACAATATACGTATTTCTCACAAGAAATAATTTTAAAATTTAAGTAATAAGGTCATTTTTTCTAAGTATTTGCAGACAATTTTTAAAATCATTATTATAAAAAAAATCACTCTGCTACAAAAATTATAATTAACAGAAATTAGTAGAATCGAAAACTTAAAGTAACCTATGCAAAAGTAAATTAGATTCTCATATAACCCTCAGATACTTGCCTTATTATGCAATCTGGTTGGACGGCTGCCTGTCTCTAATCAGTAACTAGCAATTAAGTAACCAGCATTGCCTCTGTAGTCCAGCGATCGCTATACTGTTAGTACTACTCCGTACTCTCCTGTGCTGTTTGTTGTTGTGAGGTTGGAACACATCGTTAAAGTCATGTAGCCTTCATATATATCTTGGTCTAATGATTACTATACTTTCGGTATTATCTCCTTATTTCTTTACGGTTTTTTAGCATTATTTTCTACCTTGTAAGTTTGAAATGCTTTGTTAACGTCTTCTACCCAACATATTCTTTCTCTGTTACTGTAGTGGATACTGCACTGTGTATGTTATTCCTTTCTGTACTGTAACTTGTAGTGGATACTGCACTGTGTGTCTTATTCCTTTCTGTACTGTAACTTGTAGTGGATACTGCAGTGTGCGTGTTATTCCTTACTGTACTGTAACTTGTAGTGGATACTGCACTTTGTGTGTTATTCCTTACTGTTCCATAACTTGTAGTGTATACTGCACTGTGTGTTATTCCTTACTGTACTGTAACTTGTAGTGGATGGACACTGCACTGTGTGTGTTATTGCTTACTGTACTGTAACTTGTAGTGGATACTGCACTGAATGTGTGTTATTGCTTACTGTACTGTAACTTGTAGTGGATACTGCACTGTGCGTGTTATTCCTTACTGTACTGTAACTTGTAGTGGATGGACACTGCACTGTGTGTGTTATTGCTTACTGTACTGTAACTTGTAGTGGATACTGCACTGTGTGTGTTATTGCTTACTGTACTGTAACTTGTAGTGGATACTGCACTGTGTGTGTTATTCCTTACTGTACTGTAACTTGTAGTAGATACTGCACTGTGTGTGTTATTCCTTACTGTACTGTAACTTGTATTGGATACTGCACTGTGTGTGTGTTATTCCTTACTATACTGTAACTTGTAGTGGACACTGCATTGTGTGTGTTATTCCTTACTGTACTGTAACTTGTAGTGGACACTGCACTGTGTGTGTTCTTCCTTACTGTACTGTAACTTGTAGTGGATACTGTACTGTGTGATATTCCTTACTGTACTGTACTTGTAGTGGATACTGCACTGTGTGTGTTATTCCTTACTGTACTGTAACTTGTGTTGTTATACTTCTCACCAACCGTTGGGTTAAAACATCCTTTCACTCATTGTACCGAGAACCATCATTTTTAGACCAATGGCTACGTACTGTTGATTTTGTACAGTTGTTTGTTTAGTATAAATTGTTAGGTTCAGACAAACAGTTATATTCTTGTACTGATGTGCCATACTGGACTTCATAAACGGTAAGGGTACAATCCAATTTTTTCCGAAGATTATCATGTTGCTGGTACTGTACTCCATTTATTTTTAATGTATTTTCCATAGAATTATGCCATGTAACTAACTGTATACATCCTGAATGGAGTAATCTCACCATTAAATTAAGAGTACTTTTTGTTGTTCAAGTTTTTTTTTCTACTTGGCAGTCTTCAACCTAGAATAAAAGCAACAATTAATTTTCGTGTGAAGACAGAATTGTTAGAAATTATCTCTGTATCTTCAAAGTATACATCCAAAGCCTTTTGTAACATGTGCTACATGTTACATAAATTTGTAATAATTTCGTTTCCGTTATTCATCCTTAGTGTTACTAAACATTATATTTTTGTGGAACATAAAGAATGTAGTGAACACAAAAATTCATTATAAGTGTGAAAAATTTCAAATGTTGAAACCATTAAATTGTTATTATTGTGAAACACTTTAAAGTTTCTTAACACATTAAAATTCCTTAATTCCTTAAATAATTTTTTTTGGAGATTAAAGTTCAGATAAAAGTGTCATTGACAAACTTGTGAATTCTGAAAGTTAACCTGATACTCTTTAATAAAACTGTAAGATTATATTTAGTATACTAATATCTTTCTAGATTCAGGGTAATGTATATTAGGAAAAATTATTGAAAATCAAGAGCTTCGATGATGAAGTGATGACTTTGACTATTGAAAATAGTGAGGTAAGGAAATATTGAAAAGACTCATTCTTGGATAAAATGAATTCAGACGCTATTTTCAAAGGCATCTGTGAGTAACTAATTTCTATTTAAGACAGAAGAAACTTTTGCAAAATCATTTTATAAACGCAATCATTGTGAAGCAAGCAGCATTGTGCTGCTTGCTTCACAATGACTTTTTTTTAACAAAAGCAATAGTTTTCTAGATAAACATACATCAAGATAAAAAGTAGGGTAAACACTAAAACTAAACAACAAATTTTTATTTAAATACCTGGGATTAATTTTTATATTAAAGTGGCAAGGAGATAGAAAAAGTCAAACAGATCACAGTTAATTTACGGAACTATTAACTGAAATATAAAAAAGAATTCAAATGTTATATCCGTTTAATTGTAATTTGTTCTAACCCCACTACATTAATGGATCCGAAACGTAAACTTTGGTATTATCGAAAAACGAATAATACATTATTGTATGCCGTATGTGTAAGTTGCATAGATGAAAAGTCTTGAGATGTGTTGAAAAACGAGAATAAAACCCAACGGAATTAGTACCAATAGAAAAAGAACAGAATCAGATGTAATAACTGTAAATGGAAGAACCGAAGAAAATATATTGGAATTGATTGAACATGAAGACGGAATGAAATAACATAAATTACCCCAAAATTTTAATATCCCTAATACTCTAAGAAGAAAAGAGATATATGATGACCATGCAAGTGATGGTACAATACAAGATATTGGAACAGTTTGTATCTTCACCTGAGATTCAAAACGGCCTTTTGAGTGTTTCCTTTTAAGAAATTATTCAGTAACGGAATGTTTAATTGAAGTAATGCAATAATATCCGTGACTTACCTTACGCAAAACTGATTATCATACTGTGTACTTGTTGGTAAATCCACTTCACTTAATGATACAATTGCACTGGAAATAATGTTAAACTACTTTTTGTTTCTTACTGATAAAATTAGATTTGGTGCTTCAGTTTTATCTTATATACTGTTAAGTTTTCACTTATTTACTGCTACAATGCCAACATTGTCAATTGATGATGTCACTACTGAAAATGCTGCAACTATAAACAGACCTTGGTTAACTTGAGTAACAGCAAGATTATTATAAACTTTTTAAGCGAATACGTTTGTTTATTAAATAATAGCGCATCTAAATGTGACACCTTTTCTAAGCCAAAAACATTAAATGGTTAATCATAATGTTAATATTTTGTAATTATACTACAATTATACACGTTTCTTTGCTTAAAAATAATTTTGCACGTTTTCTTCCCCAAAATAAATTCTGCAACTCTGCTCTTACTATGCTATGATCAAAGCGTCTAATTTTGGACGTAAGCTAGAAAAATTTATTATTAATTTGAACAATTTTCCTAAATAATCTTTAAGCGTTATGAAAAATTAAAAAAATTAACAAATAAATAAAAACAAAGTAAATTTATTTAGTGTTTCAATTTGTACTTATAAGTACAAAACCTATTTCTCAATTGTTTGTAGGTATGTTTACCCTTAGACTATTTTTTAATAAAACAATGAAACGAATAATTTAAGGTAACATAAATATAAGTGGGGTTAGCGTAGTTCTATCATGATTTCATTTTAAGTCATATTTTGTAAATGTAATCCTATTCACAATTTTTTTATCTCTACGCACTGTCCCAATGATAATCCGCTTCCTACAAAATTTTGTTCATAAATTTATGATTATTTAAAAGTCCTAAACGATGGATGATTTCAAACACGGACCGCCTTTATCATAATATTTTTAAATTGACGATTCGACCCCTAGAATTTGAGATCGTCCTCAGGACAGTGTCTTTCAACCGCTTACACAGCTTCTGAGGACAGTCCTAGATTCTATGGATCGAAACATCAAGTGAGAAATATTACTATGGTGGCAATCCAAGTAGAGGGTATTATTATATTCTATTATATAATACATTTTCAAATAAGGTGAAGGGAAACTTTTCCACATAGACGAGACAGGTTCATGTAAATAATCGTAGACGGGAAATGATTCTAGGACTGAACCATACGAAAATGTACTGAGCTTACGTATACACAAGAGTACGTTTAGAAACTTCATAATAATTTGATATTATCATAATATCTTCAGCTATTAAATGTCCTCCGCCCCCCCATACATGTGCGTCTGTAGGTTGTCACCGTGTGTGTTTCTATCGGATTTCAAGGTGTACCATGTTTGACAGCTTATGGTTCTGTCTTCTTTCCTACACTTCTAAATGCTTCTTCTTCAATATCTTCCTCAAGTGTATTGGCTCCCCTATTTTTCTTTCTTTTTTTCTACATGCATCGTCCCTTATGCTTACCCAGACCGTCCGATTGTAATGTTCAAGACTTCCCTGATTACCAGTTCTGTTGTGTTGCGAGTAGTGCCTGTTTTTCATTGCTTCAAAATAAAATCCAAGAGTTTTGTTGGAAGCAGACCTAGCAACAAAGTACAGAAATTAATTTTTTTTACATGTATGAAGCCTTAAAACATATGAAAAGTTTAGAATAAGTGTAAATATTAGAAAATAATGTAGATGTAGGCCTATAGTTTTATTGTTCTTAATACTATGTGTGTGTGTCTTTGTATGAGTGAGTAATTAGGGAAAAAATATTGTGAATACATACGGCAATTACATAGTTGTGTAAACATGTAATATCATGTGCTTTTAGAAATTTTCACAAAACTAGGTAACAGGTGAGCAATTGATGTAACGAAAAAATCATTTGGTAAGTATTTATTACGGAACTATATTCATGTTTTACAGTCGACAAAGCTAAAACGCTGAAAACCGGACAGACCAACGAAAATTAAATAAAATAAGTAAGGAAGTCCAAACAGTTCGGGGAGATTGAGGATGGTTGGTATTATAAAATAATTACAAGTAATAGAAAGCCAGCAATACATTTAGGAATCTAGTATGATGAACTGCATATAAAAGGTGTACATACATAAAAGGTGTACATAACACCCAAACATAAATATGTGTTTTTCAGTAAAGGGTTAGTGAGGATCGGTCAAAAATATAACACAAATTTTTAACTTATGGTACAAATAAGTTGTTTGTGTTTATATATTGTGAGCGTTATATCTGCCAATTTATAACAAAAATGACACAGATAAGTTAAAAATTTGTGTTACATTTTTGAGCGATCCTCTCTAACACTTCACTGAAAAAATTCACTGATCGTCGGTCACTACGAATTTAAGGAGATAAATATGTGTGTTATGTTTGGGTCGTCTGGATTTACGGCTATTTATGAACCACTTTGGTGTAAAATGAAAATGTTAACCGATTCAGTAGTCTGAAAAATAAATCTTTTTGGTAATCCTCAAAGTCAATAAAACAATAATTAAGGTTTTTAAAATTTAAACTTTTTTAAGTTTTTAAAGCTTTCGAACAGTAAAGTTTTAAGATTTTGAAACATATTAAAATATTAGGCTTTTCTATTTTTACATAGCCAACTTAAAATCTTCTTCACAATTTTTACAACTTTCACAACGTTTTGAGTAATGTGTTCTGATCATTTTTAAAAAATAAAATAACTCACAAACGTGACTTTTCTACGTCAAAATGTATGTAAAATTGAAAGACAGGTATACTAAACTTACCGAAATATTTTGCTTATATTTAAAGAGTTATTTCATAAATAAAGTTTGTAGCTTAGTATAGAAAAATGATGACTGCATTTTATTTGCACTAAATTTATAAAACTGTAAAACATTTGAAACGAATACTGTATAATGTAAATTTTTATCTTGACATAAGTAAATTTTGGATTGAAATGACAAAATTAAATATTTGTTACTATGGTACAAAAATATATGTTCAATTGTTTCGATTGTCGAATGTAAGTTTTTATAAATTTAGTAGTCATTTGTATGATGGGTATGTTTTTATAACCAACAAAGTAGTGATCACTACCGGCACTAAAATTATTATTACATCTAAACCATATAGGTTAGTAATAGATCGATTACACAGTCTTCGCTAATGCTAAAAACATTTTGAATTGACAGGGATTTCTGCTTAGATTTCATCAGAATCCTTCTTTAATTTACGTAAATTACGTAGGGCTATTTAATCTTATTTGGCTTATTTAGCAAAATATATAAATAAAGCACATTTTAAAACTGTTTGTAGATTATAAGTGTGCACAAACATATTTCCACAATATATTAAATTACAATAAATTTTGATAAACGGAAATGTAGTGCTCACGCGGATAGATCAGAGAGCAATTCTTTCCCGTAACTTTCTGCTTTTCGTAGAAATACCTTAACTAACAGAGACTTCTTACAAGTACCTTACACTCGACACAGTACGCCGGATAAAAATGTACGGTTATTATATCGACCAAAATTATTGATACGTTTGCAGAAATGGTTAATTGTCTTCAATATAACATATATGTTAGTATTGGCAGACATTATTTAATCAGTTATAAAATTATCTGAAAATTTTCTGCAAAAATAGTGGACGTCGACTTTCACAGCACAACGTGCCAGAACAAGAAAAAAAGTTTGGTTGAATTCATTATAGAACTACTGTAAGTTACACAGTCAATATTAGTACTTCAACATGAAAAGTAATCTTAACAGTGATAGAAAAATTTTAAATTATAATCACTTAAACACTGGCTTCCTCTTTAAACAGATACAGATGCAGGCTTTACATTATGCATCATTTTATTTCACAATGATTATAAATATAGCTTTATTTTATTGGCTCCGCAGCGTATATTTGTTTTTTAGTACACTACTCAGCTGCATTATAAAAATATGGAAGTGAAACTAAGTATTAACAGAACAATTTAAAAAAAAAGTTTTACGCCGTAGATATGACACGTGGGTACGTTAGTAGATTTGATAAAGTTACAAATGACCTCATGGGAACTGTGCTGGAGATGTAATTGTTGCTGAAGAGTTTAGAGCAACAACACAAATGGTTTTGTAAAGGCGGCGCAAGAGAGACAAACGAACGGGATACGACAAACGGGGTAGCTCGAAGATCAAAAAGAAGCAGATAAAAAAAAACATCGAATGATATTTTTTCATCCAAGAAGGTAGCAGTTCATATTAACGTGATCTTAGCTAGACAGAAGGAGTTAATGGAGCAAGTGATTAAAAAACATTGATTAGATTGAAGTTTGAAATTCAGTAGATTGATGCAACATCCCTATACCTACGTGTATATTATCATGTTTCGTTAAAATGGTAAATAACTTTGTATTTGTGTTTTAGCTTTCTTTGCTGCCGGCAAAATATTTTGCCTACCCCACCGTCTCTGACCCAGCTCTTATGGTTGGGGTAATCCCTATCGATCTTCTTGCCAAGCAGCGGAGAGCTATGCACCTTAGGAAAGATGAGGTCCGCAGGGAGATAGCAAAACATCCAGAGAGGCTCCGCATCCTGGAAATGTGGCAAATAGCACGTGATGAGGAGAGAAGAGGGCGCTGGATCGTAATTCTGATCAAATACTTAAGGCCGTGGATTGAGAGAAAGCATGGGGAGGTAGGTTAGTACTTGACGCAGCTTCTAAGCTCGCATGAATTCTTCCGGTCCTACCTCCATAAAATAGGTAAAGTTGAAGAAGAGAGACTTAGAGCGTCTATAGAGTAAATCAACGTAGATTCGAGCCCATTGGGCGTAGAAAAATGGCCTAGTCTGAAGTAGTGTGATAAACGGTCCCAGGCTAGTGCTCGTTCGACGGAGAAGGGGTTTTAGTGGGTAGCCCTCTTGAGGTGGGAGTTCCACACTTCGTGCGTAAATGCACGTAAACAATACGTACCAAAAAGAAAACGATAAAGTATAATCTGTACAAATGTCCATTAATAATACCTTTTACTCTCTGTAAACATGTTATGACAAATATAATACCGAAAATTTGGTTCAGTAGTAATAATAATTTACTAACGTCAAATAAGATTTAACGATTTCAAGACCGGATAGTGATACACATACTGACGCACACATTCGTACACGTACAACCAGCCACATTATTACATCCCAGCAGCGGTAACTATTGCTTTAGAATTTGGGACGGAGGGAGTATTAGTATGCAGAGAGGGAAGTTGGGACTGAAACGAACACTCGTATTGCTTGTAGTCGGTGTATAGGAATGATATGGAACACAGGGTGTCTCATGTCCGTCCTTGAAAGGATACCATTTTATTCTATTCTTAAATAGATAAGAAGGTAGTTATTCTCTGTTGAATCGATTGAGACATTATTATGTCCTTTTATACAGAGTTATTCCAATAGGTGATGCCTTATTTCGGGAAGTGATTCTTGTTGTTTAACTCAAGGAAAAATAGCCAATGAACATGTCCTGAAAATGCTTCGTTCTCCGTTTTTAAGTCTCCATGTGTTTTCCAAAAAATAATATTTTTACAACACACTGATATAATAAAGTATCGTGCCCATGAAAAATTCATGGGTGAAAAATTCATATCGTGGGTGAAATATTCATTATTCCTGAACACGTTTCAAAAGATTTGAGAACTCACAGAACTATATGTTATAAATGTCTGAACTATAATAATTTATGTTCTTAAACAGAATTATCACTGTTGCACACCACTATAGAAAAATTATTCCGATTAGCGCTTGCAAGCTTCTCAGCTCATCGTCAGATCGGAAATTCGTCTGACGATTTCCGATTTGACGATGAGCTGAGAAGCTTGAAAGCGCTAATCGGAATAATTTTTCTATAGTGGTGTGCAACAGTGATAATTCTGTTTGTGATTATAACCATTAACACAACTTACATAATTAAACTACTTATGTTCATAAACTAATAGCAAAATATTTTCTTCATTTGCATCTTCGTCAAGTATGATTATACTTTTGACCGATAATAAATAAGACCTCTTTTTATTGCGCATCTGATGAAAAGCTTGTCTCAACGCTGCGTCACAAATAAAGATTAGTTTTGTAGATAGGAGAGAGTATCGTGAAATAAAACAATTCAGATGAATTTAAAAAACAGTAAATTGGTGTTTAAAAAAATTCTGAATATTAAAAGAATATATGCTCCTCCTCATAAGAGTGTATGTTTATGTAAATAATCATTGTATTAATAACTTACATTTATAATTTTAAACCTGGCGTGCGCGCGCGCGCGCGCGTGTGTGTACGTAAATCCGATGATATGATATATCTATACGAAGCCTGCTACAGAATGTTTTTATCATTCTTTTCTTTGCTTGTTCCCTCAGCTAAACTTTATTTATTTATTTCATTTGGCACTGCCCCGCTGGATGAAATTAAAAACCGTCTGCAAGAATTCAGAAGATTGATTGCGACTGGGTTGGATTTTTGTTCCTAGAGATTAACGTTTATTTTATCGTGCACTATTTTTAAGTGAAATTTCAGAAGCATTGATTTTAACTGGCAGAAAACGTTTTGAAACTAATATTTATTGCACAAATATTATCACATGTAAAGTTTACTGCATCATATATAATTATTAATATAAACAGAATATAAATATAAACCTAAACATGTTTTTAAATACAAATATATACGTCTAAATTTATATATGTCTTGTTGTAGTAATTAAATATATTAATTATATTGCCAAGAAGTATATTTTCCTTAAATTTATGAACAGTTTCTACGACCGTACTTTGTCACTTCGGCCCATTTATTTTAGCAACATAATTTATTCATTGCCAAAGAAATGCAAACTCATTAGGAAACAGAATAAATCAGCCCCTCGAAAGCTCTAGGCAAAATTAAACAACGTAATTTATTCAAAATTTGTTTTTCCATTTAGTATAGTAATTTACATTAAGAACAGTAAAAACTGTAATAAATGTTAATAAAGCAACACGCACCAACACACACACACACACACACACAGTGTGTGGTTGCAGTGTTTCACAACAATCAATTCAGAATAATTAAATTTTAAAATAAAACCTTAAATACTGCGAAACTGCAAAACTGCTAATTGCTTCGCTCTCGACGAGGACTTTCGGTGTTCCCGCCATCTTCAAGTCTTAAACGACAATTTGTGTTAAACGACAAAGTTGGTCTTAAACGACAAAGTTGGTGTTAAGACGACTGCTAATAAAACTAAATTGACTGGGAATAAGTAAATGAATATGTGCATTCGCATTACTGTATTTGACAGTAGGTTCTATGCAAATCCGCTTTGAACAAGTTTTACTGTGTAATGAGAAACAGTGTATTATGCGAAATTTAATAGACGGGGTTTTTTATAATGTCATAAACGAGATGTGCAGAGACCAGACAAAAATCGCGTCTTACACGGGATAGCGTAATAACCGGGCGCGTTTTAACGAAGTCTATTGTATTTCTTGTTTAAGCCCGCAGTGACAGTGCCTTCCTTTCAGTGGTGCTATATCGTATGATTGAAGTAAGTGTAAGACGGCTACAGAAAGCAGACAGTAAGGTTGAGGCGAGGTCAGGTTATGTGTAAAGTCTGCTGCGCTATCGAGCCACATGAGGCAGTCAGCGACACTAAAGCGAGGTCTGCTCCATAAATTACACTACGAATCTGCTCCGTACGTACATTGTCTGAGACAAATGAAGGAGACAAATGTCTGGACGATTCAACTAGTTTAGGTGGAGTTCAATTTGCCTCCCTCACTGGTTTATTCTAGGTTCAGAAACCAATACAAGATAGGAAATTTGCGTCATCAGAACAACAAAACAGATTTATAATTTCTTTAAAAAAAATAAAGAAATTGATTCAGTTAAATAAATGCATAGCGTTATATAAACACTAAAAAACTGTTTTCAAAACATAAAAAGCAAAATGATAATTATTTTTCAAAAATAGTTTATATTATACTATTAAATCGTGTTGTAAATCGTTTATGAACATTACCGTTATACAACTTCAGTTTTTTAAATAATTACTTTCTAAAAATTACTTATCGTAATTTGACGAAACTTTTGTCATTTTGCTTGGAAATACGGATCAAAGTTTCAATTAACACCCCTAATTTCTTGCCCACTCCACCCCACACATATACATAGGAGCGCGCGGAATTTAATACAATCTCAGACGTTTATTAATTTCCATATTCAGTAGTTGTTGTTTGTAATAAATCATCAAGGTCGCTCGCTCTCAGTCTTTTCTTTTCCTTTGTATACTTGTCTGCATCCTGCCTTTTTTGATACTAAAGGAAAATGCAAATCCAGGAAGCGCGCGTACCATAATTTGTAACGAGCTATATGTAAAACCACATTAGCCGACACCACATTTTTTTTATTAACTTCAAATAATTTCTAAAAAATTCGCGTGCGCTTATATATAGTTTAGACTCATAAGAACATTCATACTCAGAATCGTATCAACAGTGTTACACAGACATAATATCAGATTTGTATAAAGTCTTTTTTCTTGTTTCTTGCTTTGAAACGACAAAAGTCACACAAGTGTCCCTTAAAATGTCACATTTTCCTTGTATGATTCATTCACTTCTTAATCCTTTCACTTTACAACTAGGCCTATACACGCATTATTATCGTCGTTGGAACCATCCCATTGTCCATATTGTCATTACCATAATAATAATTATTGTCATCAGGATAAACAGTCATTGCCATTATTGTCGTCGTCGTCATTCAAACCACACCATCACCATCTTGTCCTTCTCCTCCTCCTCCTCCTCCTCATCATCGTCGTCGTCATCGTCATCACAATCATCGCAATTAATACCCAAGTCACACTCTTGTTGCACATAAACTTTGGTCACTTCCATTACTATACTCCATATTTGATGAAAATCCCTCTCTACTTCGTTCACTTACTAGGTACCCACCTTACTTTGATCCGTATTACCTTCTTCTTTGAATAAATCTCATTTGGTTATGCACTGAATATTCTAATTTTTAATTTGTTCAAACCAAACGTCTTGCTATTTGACACTTATTTGCTTGTAACAATAACATGACTAAAACGACTCTCAGCTAATTTATAGAAACGTGTAATTGCTATTATATAAACTGATTAATTTATAATAATAGCAACCCACTCACTTTTTTCCAGCTCCCTTGTGTGTGGGTTTACGAGAAAATTATAAAATATAGAGAAGGGAGAAGCAAAGGGATATAGATAGATAGAAGCAAAGAAACAATGAGAGAGAGAGAGAGAGAGAGAGAGAGAGAGAGAGTAAGTACGTGAGAAAATTACTCCTACAATTTCCTTTCATCGTCTTAGTGAACCATCGAGAACAACTGAAATTAATACTAAGCCGCGTTTCTCCGCCGCGATGCACAACCGAGGTCTACTTAAATTAAGTCTAATGTGGTCTTTTTTTTAATTTTCGAATCAGAAACGTTTACATTCTTATAGAGAAAGAATACAGAGTCACTACAATAGAAACAACAAATTTTAAACAATATTGTTATTTTTTTTTAAGGAAATGAATTTAATCTCTAGGAAGACAACATTTTCATGGCTGACTAAGTTTCATAAAGCGTAGACTTTGTAGATCTATCTTCTTGTTCTGGAACTTGCATAATAAACATACTTATTTAGTCTTTTATGTATTAATTAAAATAACTTTTCAGCTGCAATATCACAGAATGCATTTACCATTCCAGTAGGTGTTTACATACAAGTACTTTAATATCCAAACTCTAAAAATGATACTGATGAATGTAGGAAGCGTTACTTAGCGAAAGGCCACTAAAAAGTTAAGACAACATAGTAATTTACTCATACATCACTATGAAAGTGAAAAAAAGGTAGTATAAAACTGAGATGAATTACAATCCTTTATTTTTTCAAAAAATAATAGAAAAACTAAGAAATTGTCTGTTGTTAAATAAGTGCCGTTACAAGAAAGTCATCAACTTGGACATTCGCCCGCGGAAACCAATTGAATGATTAACAGACCATTTGAGAACGATTCCATGTGTGATAAAGTGGTAGATACTGTCGCTTTTAAGATGGCCGAGAATCTGTAGAAAACGATCCATTCTGGAAGCAACATCAAAGACGTGTTGACTGTTTATACACTTATAAAACTGTGATACGTTTCTCTAGGTCAGACAATAATACAGTAATTCTTTGCAAGCCAAGGGATGTATCAAGCAGAAAAAGAAAGAAGCTGAGGCCAAGTGATGACTGGCACATTCGCCATGACAATTTATCTGATAATTTGCACAATTTACACAGTGGGAGTTGAAAGTTAACAAAATTGCAATACACAAACCTTATGAACAAATCGCTTCAAGTTTTATTTTGTAACAGCAAAACTACCAAACCTACTTTGTAAGTTGCGCTTCGTTACCAGAAGAATGTAACATTTATTAATAGGAATAACACTAAAAAATATAATTTGTACTGTTTGTCTCACAATTGAGAAAGAAAGAAAGAGGCTGATGCAGAGAGAGAGAGAGAGAGACAGAGAGAGAGAGAGAGAGAGAGAGAGAGAGAGAGCAAAATATATTTACAATAAGCAAAATTACAGAAGAATGACCGTAATATTTATTGTTAAATATAACAAACGTTTCCTTACTTTAATATTAGACCGCAATTTTAACGCTAACATGCCACTTAACGGGATGAATGCAATGCTGACGGAAAATATTAAAAAATGGTCTCATCTGTCTACAGATTTAAATAAAAGTTTTAAATATCAGAAAATGTTATAAAACAATATATTTAATACGATTTTCATTTTAAAGTTGCCTTAAAGCATAAAACGTGTTAATTAACGACAAAAAAGCGAGTTTCTCTAATTTTTAAATTAGTATGGGATTTGCTAGATAAATGATAATATAAACAATAGATAGATGATAAAAATAATTTCAGCGTCAATTAGTATTTCGGGAAATTAAACTCATGAAGATCGAGCGAATTTAATTATATCTTCAATTAATTTCGTCTCCAAAGTAGTAAACATCGCTCCAAACTATCTGATCCAACATTAGAAAATAATTTTTTAATTTTGCAATACGTTTCTCACCTGTATTTTTATTTTAAATCATAAGTAGCAAATATATCGGGTATGTCTTACTGTATTTGTACTAACACAAACGATTACCACTATAACTTCACGTTGCTATAAGAAACTAGGTCTCCGGAATCGGTAAGGGAGTTAATTGTCTATTTTATTATCATCTTAAAAGCCTGATAATATAGAGCATTTTAAAAATATTTCCGAAGTAAGAAATAATTGTAATAATTAAATTTAGAACCTCATGTGTCACAGTTAGTAAAGAAATTCAAACAACGAAACATGTAGCGTGGGTAAAAATTGAACACACGAAAAGCAAAGCAACTACGTATATTAAAACCAGAATGTGATGTTATAAACTTTAGTTTAATAAACAGTTAGTGTCAAAGTGTCATGATTTTCTGATATTTCTGACTGTTATGTTGAAACCAAATCAGCGTCTATCAAAACTTCTATATTACGAATGGACTGCTCGGTATATCATTTACTACACAATGGGAATTGGAAATTACAAAATTGCAATACACAAACCTTTTAAACAAATCGCTTTAAGTTTTGCTTTGTAACATCAAAACTACCAGAGCTACTTTGTATTTCGTTACTTCGGTACCAGAAGAATATTTTTTTTCTAAAACAAGCACACTTAAAAAACTCCTGATTTACTTTACATTAGTTATTAATTTTAGCAATTAGTCATCTGACATTTTATGACGACACAAATAAATAAAAACCAGGTCCGGTTAACATTAACAAACGTCAAAAAGACTTTGCATGATAACGGAACGGTGTATGGGAAAGTGAACACAGGATTGTCATGCCGCGCCATAATCACGTTGGATTTGTTGTCATCTACAATTGACGTCAGATAGTCCAGATATGCTCATAATCTTCACACAACTGCGGTGTTTAGAATATGTTTTTTCTTTCTCTTTTCATTGCTATTGTTCTTTTCTGCTTTCACTCGAGGATTAGGTGATTCTGTTTTCGTTGTCAGTTATTCTGTCTACATGCTTATATTTTTTAAACCATAGTCGACCACAGTCTGATGTCAAAATTTTGAAGGCTGTTTTCCTATACACGTTCCTACCTTGGTTTTACCGCCAAAAACCGTGCAAAAGTTTTTTTAATTTTTATGCCTGTGTTTTATTTTTCTACCTTTTTTGTTGTTGTGTACTCTCGCTTCCATACAACAATAAAGAAATAATATTCAAATTTTACGAAATGTTATCCTTGTCTTCCTGTTTCCCTTATTCTTATCTGTTTGTTAATGATTCCACAAACCATCTGGGGCTTGGGCAGCATGGTACCAATATTACGTTTATGAATCACAGTTGATAGTCCTACAAAAATAAGTAAAGTGTTTAATTTGCTCTACAATTTTGCCGATTACAACTGACTTGATGCGGAGAGGATCTGCGCCACAAAAGCCCATACCTTTGTTATCGTTCTTGATGTCTTTAAAGCGTGTTTACGAACTAACTGCTACAGCCTAAAAACTAAAATTGATAAAGCCCATTCACTGAGTTACACAAGTAGAAAATGTTATTCATAAGATGGGTAAATATAGTCAAAACGTTCAGTAATATATGTAGAATTACTATGTTTTACGTTTCACGTTGGCGTTAACAAGTTCTTTTTAAAAACCATTAAACAAAAAAGGTCACTAATTTTTCTGTAACTTTTCTTTCAGACTTTCTTCTTTTTTATTATCTTGCGTTTCGACTTTCCACCCTACATATACTATAGTTTATCTTTTCTCTTGAAAGCAGTTACATATACAACTTTTACATGTTATATTAATAAAGTAAAGGTTTTACGTCTTTAAAAGTATGCCTAACCAGCATATATTTAATAATATAAAAATTATTTTCATCTTACAT
Organism: Magicicada septendecula; assembly: GCA_034769895.1. NCBI lineage: Eukaryota > Metazoa > Arthropoda > Insecta > Hemiptera > Cicadidae > Magicicada > Magicicada septendecula. The sequence continues at coordinate 159,264,626 of CM068367.1, forward strand.
TGTATTTTTATCTCTGTTACAGGTAATCGAGTCATATTCATATTATTGATGAAGATGGTACCAGATGAAGGGAATGTTGTTCAGGTAACAGTAAGCTGATAGTATAAGTAACACTTAAGTAAATAAAGTAAGTATGTAAGTAAAATATAAGTCATAAGTAAAATATTATGATTCAGCGTGCTTAAGCAGACAATAAGTTACGATTGCAATTAATTCTGTACTATTACATAAATCTATTATTGTAATTAAAATTAGTAAAAATAGCTTCAGCTTACCTTGATATTTTAATAACGTATTATAAACTCTAATGAAACACTTCCTTTATCAGACAAATGTTATTATATTGTTGTAAAATTGGTAAACATGTACAAGAGTCTAAAATAACTTTGTTAATGGTTTATAAGGAAATTGCAAACTAATATTGTGTAAGTTCTCTACAGACTATAATATTTATGAATTATTGATATAGTTAGAGTGATATATAACTTTGTCGGCGTAAACGTAGTTAGCAACATGACTTCTAGTCATACAGTTCTAGAATTTTACTCAAGCTTGATACCGTTATAAAGAATAAAGGAATGTCTTTCCGTCGTAAGTAAAAGAAAATTTTGCATATTCAATTAAATTTGTATTCACGGTAGATTAAACGTGTTAGGAAAGAAACGTGTTTGGAAAAATAGAAACGTCAGAAATTAACTGACAAGTACGTACAATCGTACAGGAAACTAGAGACAAGAGTATCATCAATGTGACTCGGATATACTTCAGGTATTAAGGTTGTACTTACAATATTATTCATCTTGTGCTAAAATTATTTTCTGACAAATCTTTATTACCTATTCTTATTCATAATATTTATTATTGTATTTTATTTTTTTGACCGAACCAAATACTACCCTATCAAAGGCTATTATTATTTTATTTGACCTAAGTAGTTATCTCTGTTATAATGCCATAAACATAACAATACATTTTTATAATTTATTCATACTCACTGACATTATTCTTGTTATTCAAATTGATAATAAATAATACTTTATATTTTTGGAACAAGAATATATTTTTTACAATGTCTCGACAGTTGTAAATCACTGTCATCATCAGAAATACGAGTAACACCGTATAATGTATATTAAATCGTTCATTTCAGTATAAGTAACTCGATGAGTTTCTTGCAGTATTGTTGTATACTGTTATATATATATATATATATATATATATATATATATATATATATATACTTAAATTATAATTATTTCTGCAATTAGTTGTATTGCATTTTTATCGTTTCAATTGCCCTGACGTACGTTCCACTGACTATATCAGTATCTTCAGAAATGTGCAAATGAATTAATAGAATTAATCGAAATGCAAAAATAATTAAATTAATTCATTTTAATAAATTTACAATTGTAAATAGATCATCTTCTTTTGTTTTTATTTGAATTTGTTTTTTAATTTAGTAAATTAGTGTTATTGTGTTTGTAAATATTAAGATTTTTCCAAATCTTAATTTTTGACCGTTTTGTATGTTTTCAATTAATACATTTTTAACAAATGGTTGCATTTTTGTTTTTAGAATTTTGTTTATTAATTTTTATAATATTTTATAACGTGTATTTGATAAAAAGTAATGCGATAAGCAAAATACGGTTCACAACTTTCACGTACGTTTTTTAATCTTCTTACGGGAAACATTTAAATAACGTTTGCGTGAACATATTTACCCACTGCGTTTCCCTTTGAATCCATTTCATTTTCATTCATTCTCACAACGCAGACATCGTTTGCTTGTTTCTTTCAAATTTTGTCTGAAAAACGTGTGTTTTACAAAAGTGCAGTTTCAGCGCTGAGTCAAGAAAACGGTCAGCCTGCATAACGTTTTTATTTTCCCTTTACGATGTTCCATAGTTCCGCTTTAGCGTACTTTGAATGGATTCTATTTGAAACATAGCTTTCATTTTTACTTTTCTCTGTCCAAACTCTGTAAGGTACAAACTCTGCATACATTTCGTTTGCCTTTTTTAAACAAACCCAATATTTTGTACTACTTGCACTAATGTGCAATTGCTCTTTCATACTGTTTGTATAAAAACTAAACAAATAAACCTGAAAGCCGCTGCAAGCCGAGTAAATACAAGAAGCTGGAAATGAAGTATAGAAGGTATTTACAGTACAGTGTGGGTTACGTTCCATATCAGTGAACCGCGTAAGGTTTACATACATTACACATCAAGATATTCTAATGAAATTTAAATTCAAGTATTAGTAACATAATAAAAAAAATAATATTATATAATAATATTACCGGTATAATATAATAATATAATGTATATATAATAATATTTCGTAGGCTTACACGGCCGGAGTCAATTTGTTAAAATTACTTACCGGGCTGTTTGGCCGTGGTCCAATGTTGTCTGCAAAACCAGACGTTTCGACCGTGTCATCGACTGCCATCTTCAGTGAAAATCGAGTACGCTAACGTGAGGTGCTATACGTTAGTGACCACAAGACTGTGGAGAAGCCTGGGACTTCTCCAGCCTTAACGGTAGCGTACTCGATTTTCGCTGAAGGTGGCAGGCGACGGCATTGCTGAAACGTCTGGTTTTGCAGAAACATTGGACCACGGCCAAACAGCCCGGTAAGTAATTTTAACAAAATAATATTATGATTATAATTTTATGTTTCTGTTATTAACTGCGTCTAATGTTTGAAAATTTTCGTACTTTATGTATGATTCCATAATGGTTTATTCTTTGCAATTAAGCTACATTTAATTTTTGATAATAGTGTGCCGTAAACGACGTTGTCTACATACGACACGCATCTTCGGTGCAATGACACAGTCTGCTGTCTGGAATTCCTTGTTAACCAGAGAAGAAAAGATAAAAATGCGGCAACTTAGAGCGAGTTAAGATTTGGTCCGTCAAGAGATTTATGCGTCACCTTCCCTTCATTTGTCTCTGACAGTACGCACAGGGCAGACAGTACTGTAATTTGTCGTGAAGGTCTCACTTAAGCATTTAATAATCCTACCTCATTGGCATAAACATTAATTCACATGTTCTCTGTCTGTCTGTCTATCTCCCCCTCACTCTCTCTCTCTTTCACACTCACTCAATCTCCTGTCCGAATCATTCCGTACAATATCATTTTGTCCGAAGGTGGGACATGTGCCTGTATACGTACTGTGATTATGTGCAAATGTAGTAGGCATGCATGTAACTTTTGTATATAATAAAATATTTTACCCCAATTTAGGCAAAGAACAAGAAAACGTAGACAAGTTGAAATCCTCTAGTGGTAGCAATAAAAACTATATTATATATACAAGATTTTTTTTTGCGTAACTTTTTATTTTGAAATATAGCCTACAACCTACATACATAAAATTTTCACATTACTTCCAAAACTGTTTTAAAAGGATAAGTTTACATTAAGGTTGGAATTAATTTAAACAAAACTGTACAGTATTCAGTGTACGTTCTACTTTGCATTTATTCAACTTATTCTAGGATGAAACTAAGTGGTATAGAAACGCGTCCAAACAACTCGTCGTTTTCCTCTTGCTTCCTAATGTCTTTGTCTGCATGACTCTCATTATTTTTATCTGTCTGTCTATCTGTCCGTCCCTCTCTCTCTCTCTCTCTCTCTCTCTCTCTCTCTCTCTCTCTCTCTCTCTCTCTCTCTCTCTCTCTCCTTTTCCACATATACTTATATAAGAGGTATGGACCTTATTATTTATCTTACTGATATTGACATTGTTATATTTAGACGTTGTAGTAATAGTTTCTGCAAACGAATATATTAATTACAGTCACAATAAACTCGAAAAACTCGTACTAACAATGTGCAACTCATCTCGTTTTTATTTTAAGGATTGCATTGTTATACCTTGTAATACTTGTAATCTCCTGTCTACTCAAATACTGTTTTCAAAAACTTCACAAACGGCAGAAACAATTAAACTAAATTCGATAAATATAGCTGTGTTGCTCTTTACTGGTAGTTGTTATTCGGGCGAAAATAGTCCTATTTATTTTAATTTTCCAGACAAAACACTAATAATCAGAAAGCATATTACGCCGTCCATATGTGTTGGTTCTTGCTTTGTCTGTGATAGTCTATCTCTTTCTTTTACTGGGTAAATTTCTCTTGTTTCTTCTGTAATTTATTTGTTTACGCATTCACATAGATATATTTAACAAGGTTTTTTTGATTTGCATAATTCATGAAGAATGCAGTTTGCAAACAAAAATGTCAAGAACCGTCACGCGTTTTAAATATTTAGACTGAATATTTCAATTAAAAATATTCATATTTATACGTTACATAAAAATATACATATACATACAAATAAAAATATTTCGGTTAGCCAATATACATAAAACATTATACAATGTCTTTAATGTGTACATTGGTGTATTATTTAAATTTATTATTTTATTGCATTGCATAAGGAAGTATGGTATTTAGTGCTGAGCAAGGTATTTGTATGTGCAAGAATAAAGTGAGGAAACTCCTTCAAATGCTGTCGCAGTCACGTTGAACAGCCATAAAATGCTATTACTTCTCCCTCAGAAGAATAAATTCATTTCCTTTCTATAAACAGACACATAGAGCGTCTGTTCTGCCCCGTCTGATCACGAAGATTACAATCCCTACAACGCTAGTGTGTCAGTCGCAACTCTTTTCCCTTTTAAAATAATAGTTATCATTTCTCTCGCACAGAATATTTTTGGATGTGTTCCATTGTAAGTCTATATGCAATTGACGTTTCTTGTTTTCATCTTTAATATTGTTTTAAGATAGGGCTAATTCGCCTTACCTTAGGCATTAACACAAATTTATTAGAATTACATTTGATTTCTTTTTGCTTGATGATAAGTGGTATTAATATTCATTTATTACTGTAGTCATAACGAACTTTTTCATAACAATATTATTACAGAAGCCTACATTACCTAATTTCATCACTGTTCTTGAATATTAATAAGTAGTTTAACCATGAACAATAATTAATATAAGGTTTTGTAAGGTTTGGTAAGGTTTTGTCTTCATTAAATAGACAAAATTTCTAAAGCCCTTATGTCGACTTTTGGAAATGTTTATTGACATATTAAATAAGTTATTGCTACATAAAAAATCAGAATTATGATTTTGTGTTTTCAATGTCAGAAAGTTACAAAAAACTTGTGTTTTTAGTGTCATTTGTAACTTATCCAAAAGTGTCAGATGATAAAAAACTTTAAATACAACGAATAGAACTTTATGATAACAAATGAATTCTTTTACAAATCGTGTTCGATCAGCTACGAAAGGCTTATAAAACCTTTACCTCATAAATCTTTATTTTTCAGCAGTGTCTGTTTAAGAATGGCTCTACCTGATGAGTACAATGTGCATGAACTATATCCTGTTAAAACTACATGTCCTTTCGTATTGATAGTGAGACTTATTCCAGTTAAGAAATGGTTCTTCTTCCAATAAAAACAGACTAAGTTTAAGAACACAAACACAATTCAAACAGATACTAGATTAAGAAAAGAGCATTATTTTTAAACAACAATGGATCACATTCACATTAGACTTCACATTAGTCAGTGATGCAAACATTTTGTTAACAGTAATAAAACTTAAACAGAAATATTTTACAATCATTGTTCTTTGTAATTTTTTTAAATTTAAAATCAACAGTTTTCCAGCTTTGTTTGTAATTTACTCAAGTTTCTCAAACTTTTATTGGCCTTAACTAGCCTTTTTTATATAAATCTTCTTAGAAACAAATTATGTTCAAAGTTTATTTAAAATTATCTTATTTATTAGCAAATTAATAAAATTATTGTACTCAAAACCAAAAAATTATGATTTACGACTCCGCTTGTTGGCAATGGTTTTTAGCAATTTTCTTGTAAACTGCTAGTAACAGAGCTCTGAAATCCTCTTTTTGTAACATTTCAGGTCAAGAAATTTACATATTAATTAATATGGACCTACTAATTTTGTCTCATTATATACGTTCCTGGAATTTCTGTCTTGCATTATTTTATCATCTGTGTAAAAACATGGAAGACAAAAGATAAGCCTACATGTTGTCTTAAGAGGCAATGTTTTAACAGCCCATAACTGGAAAACAAAGCATTTTAGAATCTGTGTTCATAAGACTTTGTCTCTTATTTTTTGGTCTAGAATCACCTCGTGAAATAGTTTTCTTTCCTTCCGGAACACCGTACATACGAGGGTGTTTACTCGTACATCAACCACTATTGCCTACCTCGTATTTTAATCATAGTGGACATTTTGTCTTATACTTATATCTACAGATTTTTTTTCTAATTTCTTGTATGTAGTCACGTTATGTTCAGAGTTTTTCTTTTACAATACTTCTTGTATCAGATTCTTGTATCAACTTACAGTCGCATTCATTTCATAGGCACTTTGGTTTGTACTTTAATGTCGTAGCTCATCTAGTCTAAACGTTAAGAAAAGGAAAAACAGTTTAATTTGTCAACATTTGATAAGCTACTTTGTTCAAATTAGCATATTATAATACATCCTAAATTCTTTTTCTGATAGTTTCTATTCATTTCAGATGTTGGATATCATACAGGCTATTTTAACTTTCTGGACTACTGTACGGAATAAGTCAGTTGTATTCATGCCAAACCAGGTCCTTAAATTTCTCAGCCATGATATTCTCGGTCGTCAACTCATTTCTTTCCAAGTACTTTTCCCTGTAGTATGGACTGCAATAAGTAAAATCTCTGTTCATTTCTCATGAGATGTTCCAGATACTGAAGCTTTCTTATATTCACTGTGTTAATAACTTCTCTATCTTTCTTCATCTTTCTAAGAGCTTCAACATTAGTTATACGTGCTCTCCATGAAATGCTCAGTATCCTACGGTAGAGCCACATTTCGTAAGATTCAAATTTCTTAGTTGTGGCTTCAGTTAAAGTCCAAGATTCTACACCGTAGAAGAGGACCGAGAATAGGTACCAGCGTAGAAGTGTTTATTGTTAAATCGTGACTTTTGAATAATCTGGTCATTCTAGTGTACACTGCTCTTGCAAAAAAACAATAATAAATAGATTATTTTGGAACACACAAACGTTTTTATGTTAATTTGAAATAAACACTACCGTTATTATACTTTGACTACTTGTTCTTCACATTTCTTCTCTCCTCCGGCTTTTACAAAATTTACAAAATATACGAATATATTTTCCAGTAATGTTTAGACATCTATAGGCTATAAAGTGATTTGCCTAATAAAATAATAAATATTTTTATATTTCACAAGTTCAGCTCCAACTGTAGAACTTTAGCATAAAAATACAAAGATATCCTGACGAGCACATAGCAAATATAAAAGAAAATATAAATATAAATTATCTAGTATATTGCTACCTTTCGTTTTTTAAATTATTCTCGTGTATTTCTGAACTAAACTTTTGTACACCTACATGTGTAATTTTTTTTTAATAATTGGTAACTAACATTGTTAATAAGTGTGTAATAACTGTTAAAGTTCTTCAACTATCTTGTGGTAATTATACTAGCACAAAACGTATATTAATAATAAACAAATAATCCACATCTTTTCCTCTAAATTACGAACAAACTCAAAGTCTAAATATTAAACGATGAATTAGATAAACGATAAAAAATTATTGAAAGAGACAAAAAAAGTTGAAATCTGAAACTCAACAAAAGTTTCAGTCGACCTCCAGGGATGAGTGCAGACGTTTTGCAATTTCACCAAACAGGACAGCTTGAAATTAAATAAATAAATAATGCTTAAAGCAGTCAAGGAGCAAAGAAAACAGAGATAAATTTAACACGTCCTTAATCCTCCAGCCGTATTGCGATAGATTTATTGGATGCACAGGATTGTCTCTGTTTGCGTAACTTTCTATTTTCCAACAAATAAAATATACAGACATTTCTTTACATTGCTGAAAACAATGTTTTAAAACAGAATATAAATTATCCTACTCTGAAACGGATTTGACATGGTTCAAGGCACATTCCACTTTGATTTCTTGTCAAATACTGTCAACTTTTGTATGACAACCTGTTCCTTTCTGGGACACGAATATGTATATACTTATCTTTTCTACAAAATATTTATTAAATTATTCTCTTTCGTCTGTTTATTTGTCTTTCCCTCACACACACTCTCCCTCCCACATACTGTGTCTGTCTGTGTCTCTGTGTATTTCTCACCAATATATAAATGTGTTATTAATAAATAACGTGCGACTTAGAGTATTAGTACCTCTGACGGAATGGAAACTTGGTCTTTGACAGGTCTAAAAATTTAACAATATAAAGTTGTATTTAGCAACTACAACTACTGTATTTAATTAGATACTAAGTTTTGTTTCGTTATAAAAGTGTTAACATACTTTATATATTTTTTCTAACTTTTTTATCTGCTAGTTTCCTACTTTTTCTTTTTATCTCTCCTTTCATCTCAAATTCTGGTTCCAATATGTTAATTTTACAAAGTTTTCTAATTATATGTGAAAAGGATATTTGTATTTTATTACAATGTGTCTTCTATATTTACCAATTAATATTACACACACACACAAATAAAATACATATATTTGAGAGGGAGGGAGAGAGAGAGAGAGGAGATATGTAGTCTATTAAATATCCTATTAAACGTTTACCTCTTTTAAGCACTAATTGCACACACGACATTGCAGACAGTTAAAAGTTGTAATTGTATTTTCAACAATATTTGCAAATTAAAAATTTTTACGGCATATTTATAAAATTAGATATAGAAATGTTATCAATCATAATGATAATTTTCTTTACGAGGTGAAGTGGAAAAACGTTTTGAAAAAAATGTCCGGAAGGGTGCACATTCCGGAGTCTGCGGGTTTCAGTACTACACCCGACCCACTGAAATCCACCTCCCCATCTATAATAATAATAATTCTTATTAATATAATATTTATTATTATTATTCAGATTAGGCAGGGTGCGCTGCCTACGGAAGGCAATAGGTATACAAGGAAAGTAGTGTGACCAGCTCGACGCTTTGACCGCCAATTATGTTCCAAAATGTTATCCCAGGTACGTGAGATGTAGAAATATACACATGTATATACTTATGTGTTTTTACATAATATTAATAGTGACCATAACGTGTTACACATAAGTTACATTTGAAGACATACGGAAGACAGCCACCTGTATGTTGGAACATAAGAAGGTTGGAGAAGGGAAAGGTGCAATTATTATCAAAGAAAAATGGTATCTAAATAGTATTGTCATTATCAATCATTAAGAAAAGTATCTAAATAGTAAAAATCAACTTGAGTTAGTGAATGCAAACTGAGATCATATTAATGAACTGAATCATAACAAATGATGTTCTAAATTTGTTCATCCAGAGAGATATACATATCACTATACAAAGTGATTAAGAAAACATGATTTGACAACAAAATCAAAATTAGGTAGTGGTATAAAGGCAAAATTTGTTCACTAAGTAGAAAACATTACGTAGATAAATAGGTAGATACGTAAATATGTACGTCTACAAGGGTGTAGGCAAATAATGACAAAGTTTAGTATGTTCCACTGACTAATCGAGAGGAAAGGATATAGAGATAATACCTATGGTGTGTGGAATTTTCACCGATAACAAAGATACGACATAAAGATGCGTCATGTCTGTGTGCCAAATTGCAGGACAATCTTATGATGAAAACAGGACAAATCTTATGAAATGTTTGGTAAAGCCAAACGCCACGGCATTGTAAAGCCACGTTGTTATTTTTTTTATAAAGTATTACGTTCTTTGCTGGTACGAAATTTATAGAATAAAAAAGAAGTAAGCAAATGTAGTGCGGAAACTGTAAAAAAATCTCCAAATAAAAATAACTAATAAATAAAAATACTCAGCATATAATGGAGTTGGTACAAACAGCAGTAAAAATATATGAGAGACGTAATATGAACTACAAAACGTATGAACAGCAAAAATGAATAAACGAATATGCTATAAATTATCTTTCAATTGATAGGATATAACTACAGTTTATTCTGGACAAAAAAGCGGCTTTCCCTTACAATTGGAAAACCAACAATGTGGAAAATCAACAGAAGCCCGGAAACAGCCGTTCATCAGTCCCACAGTGTCAGGTTTCATTTCTATTGTGCAGCAGCGAATGACTTTTAAATCTGTAAAATCCTGTTTGATCTGTTTCAGTTCACTGATCACGAAACGCTACAAAAATACAACATATTGCGCTACGCTCGGATACAGTTTATATACAATTTTCCGCTTCATAAAAAGTAAAACAGAATAACAAACTAGGAATATTATGAAGAAATCTATGTACGTTTAGATAATTTTATATTGTGCATGTTGTATGCAAAACAATTTAAATATTGTATAATATCAAAATATAATGACAGAACAAAAAACGTTTTTAAAGTGCTGTTAGTCTGAGCGAAGCAAGGACTTCTAATTCGACAAAAAACAGTCGCGTCCAACGATAAATTGAGTTAGCGAGGAATTTCTGTATTTTTTTAATAATGTCTATACACCGGTTAGGTAAAAAGTTATGTATGTTTAAATAAAATTCAATGTTTCAATGTATGTTTGGTCAAAGTTCAAACAATGCACTAACAGATGCCACCACATTCGGTCATCTTTACATGGCATTCGTAGAAGATAACCACAGAACACATGAACAGGTGTTTCCGGTCCCCCTGTTTCCAGCTATGTGCTCTTCACTTTTCGCTTTTGTTAATTACGCACAGACAAAAATTTGACAAAAATTTGCAACTCTCTTTTTTATGTCAAACAATTTTGTATTATGTTCTGAGCTAATAAGTTAATTACTATACATTGTTCGTTTAATTGTACATTATATTTAATACTATAACGGGTCTGCAGTTTTAGTTGTGCTAAAACTCTGTGCTGTGCCAACTGATTGTCAACAGCATCTAAAAATTTTGATACGTTTAGAATTTCGGACAATTAAACGTCTTTAACTTTTACTTAATATAGAAAAAAAAAGAAATTGCAATTAAGTGTACCAAGACGAAGCGCCAATCAAGTAGGACAATTATGATTAAAAAACAAATTGTTATGAATGAAATGACATAATTGATAACAAAGAATGTGTCAAGAATCTTCTTGCTGACGCAAGCTGACTTCAAACCTTTGATAATGGAGATTCAGGTGAAAGTGGTGATTCAGATAACTCAAGATCTGAATTGAGTTAGCCTAGAATTAATTCTATTAATCAAGAGGAAGCAGTAGTTCATGTATTTTATTAGTTTGATTACCTAGATAGGAGTGAAGCCCTATTGGTTAGATTACAGCTGAATGATTTGTCGGTCAGGCGTTTCAATCATTATTCCTTACGATCAAACTGATCTGAATCATCCTCTAGGACGCACGATTATTCCTTTACGTTATTCTTAATACCTAAACCTATTGCTACACATCAACGCTTCCGATTTTTTTACTAAATTTAATTCTGCGTTTGAATGCAATTCAACTAGCGATTTATATATAACAAAATACGTATCAGATCATCCTCCTGAAGATATTTTCAATGCTATAGAAAAAAATTAACAGTTTGTTAATTACACTAGGTTGTCTAGTGGTAAATTAAGAGATGCGTTGTTTAAAGTCAGTAGACTGTATCTGAATATAGTTTATAATCAGTGGATAAAGATCCACTACAGAATAAATCACTGAATGCATGAAAATTATTGAGTAGCATCCAGTAAATGAATGAATGTTGGGCAATTACAAATAAACTGAACTGCACAATACCGTACATAAAACTAGTTTAAACAAACAAAGTTGATACATCATCTGCCCACACACATCTGTATTTAATCAATTGTCAGTGCTTGATTGACTAAAATCCCCTCTAGGGTTTACTACATTTCTACTGCTAGAGTGCAGCATCCTACAGAGTACACACCGCTTGCCAAAAATACACAGTTTTTTTAAAATAAAGTAACACGAATCACAAATAATTTTTCCCCTCTAATCAATTTATGAACATATGGGACTAGGAGTGGTATAGTAGCCATCAACGAGTACTACATTTTGCTGCATATCGGTATGCTTTTTATGGAAATTATAATTCACTATTAGAATTAGAGCTATATTTTAATTCTAGTAAACATTGACGAGTTCCTGAATAAAAAATATTTGCTCAGTTTTATAAGAAAATTGATGAGATAAGTTATTGCTTTCATAAAAAGTGACAACGAAAAGTTTTTGTAGACCTAACTAATGGAAAGAATAAATAAATTATCAGTTCAGTATTGCAAGAAAATTATATGTTTTACACAAGTAAGTCGTCCACATTCATAGTTTTCTCAACCATAGCTAGGATCTAGAACTCCCATTAAAAGCATAAACTTATTTGATTGTAAAGTATAAAGGCTCTCATAGTGAATGTTAATTGTTTTAAACAAAACGTTATTAAAGGAGACTTTTTCAAAAGTTGGGTTTGGTTTAAATAATGCGTTTGAATCTAATAATTTACACACCTCTCTATAATTATTTGTAAAATAATGTTTAACAACACAATTAACGAAAGTGATTTAATAAAAAGTATAAGGGCCAGAAAATGTCAAACGTAATTTTGAAAATCGGTTCATTTTTGTTATTAATGTTCCGCTTTTATGAAGAGAAAACTGGTGATTGATCTATATATAACACCGTATATTGTGTTTTTTATAGCGTTTCGTGATCAATGAACTGAAATAGAGCAAACCGGATTTTACAGATTTTAAAATTGCTCGCTGCGACTTTGGACAAAACAGCCAATTATTTCATCGGCGACCCGCTACTGGACAGATTTAAATCATTTTAAAACAGAGTACATTCTTGACATTTTTATACTCTACTAGTTCCTTTGTGAATGTAGTTTTTAATCATAGGTATTAAATTTATAATTAAAAAGTAAAATGTAATTTACTAGGTTGTCACAGTTCAAATATCTTGTAAAACTTTATTTTATACAAAAAGGTGAAAAAATACAAATATGAAAATGTATAAAGATACCTGATAAATTTATATTCTGTTTTTCTGTCCTGTTTTTTTTTTTGAAGAGACAAATGGTGATTGATTTACACACAATACCGTATATTGTGTTTTTTGTAGCCTTTCGTGATCAATGAACTGAAATACAGCAAACCGGATTTTACAGATTTAAAAGTCACTCGCTGCTGAACAGTAACCTGACACTATGTAACAGATGAACGATTGATTCCGGCCTTTTGTTGATTTTCCACTTTGTTATTTTACCAGTCCGACAAAAATTTTATGAGACTTGTTTATTAGTAAACTATACCTACGTATTTCAGTTTGAAGCGTCCGTTGATCAACAAGACATTTTACTACATAGTTTTCCTAATTTACACCATGAACTTACCTAACATTTTATTTGTCTCAAATCCACTTTATAGGGTTTATTTACTAAAAATCTTTTATTTTAAATAAAACCTCTGTTTTATATTAAACAAACCCTTAAATAAAGTAAAATCTTAGTCAAACGTAACTTACAGCCAAAATTAAAAACTATTTCTTCCCGCGTTCCGTGTATCTAAAGAACTGCGACAGAAATGCTTAACGGCACCTATATTATTAAAACTTTTTATTAACGAGGTAATAAAAAATAATTAGAACACAGTAGTAAGGGTATTCAAGCAAACTATGGTGTATTGTATTCTCTAATTTACGAAGAAAGTGAAAAAAGATCAAGACTATGCGTCAGGTTATCAATTTACGTTCTTAAAAACGTAACGAAATTATAGAAAATTGGGGTTTGATGAAATCAGCTTTGAGGTAACGAAGTACATGCTTGTAGAAAGAAAAGTCTGCCGTGTCTAGACACGGGGAAAACAATGTCTTCTCGTCTCAGGTGGAGGTAGATGGAGGTAGCAATATAGATGTAATGAAGAGCATCAATAAGGGTAATTTTGAACTGGTCCATCTTTCGAAGTTAAAGCAACAACTGTATAACTTCATTATAGATCCTATAACTATATGTTGAGCAGAAGCTTGGAAAGTGACAAACAAAAATAACGAGGGATGGAATACTGGCGACTAGACTAGACAAAACACGAATGAGGAGGCACGCTTTAGAGTAGGGGTGGACAAATAATTTTTATACAATTAAAGGCGAAAGAAGAATGCAGGAAGTCAAATGATCATTAAATATCTAGGGTTGGCAACCTTAACAAAGAAGAAAAAGGGGAAGATGAAAGTTGTTATGCAAGTAGGAGTACATCAAACCATGAACAGAAAAAGATTACAATAAAAATGGCTGATAAGTCAGACAATTGTAAAAACTAAAAGTGAAAAACGCCGTACAGTGCCGAAAACTTCGTATTCACACGCGCGCACGCACATCCAATTCATAAACATCTGATAAATTATTTTGATTTTTTTCTTTCCATTTTTGGAAACTTTACAATTAGCATGTCTATAGAATATGCTGCTCTACGAGGACAGTGTTAAAGTATTTAAAAATTGTAAAACAAGCGGCTTTGTCCAAAAAACCTGCTACATCCATGCGTCTATAAGCCATAATTACATACATTTATTTGGAGTGCCTCTAAAACTGTAGTATTTATAATGTAAAAGAATAATTAATTTTATCAATGTGCTTTATAACATGCTTTACAACTTCTATTTTGTATTGTAATGGTTGTGAAAGTTCTGTTATATGGTTCAGAAACCTGGATTCCAGCGCGGAAACATCTTACGAGATTAAGGGCATCGGATATAAGATTCTCGTGATCTGTTAAAGGCTGCTCACAATGAGTTATACTTTACACATGAAGACACGTGCAAAGAGTTTAACATTATTAATATCCAGGATTGCATTGCCGCTACAAAATAAAGAGATGGATTGCTCATCTGAATAGTGTGCCACGTAGCAGAAGTCACGATGGATGTAACATCGTTCTGAATAATCGTCTTAAGACAACGTCTCAAATACAAAAAATATTTTTCCTTGCCAATCAGTAGACACATCATTAACCTATAACAGTGAACGACTCGTTGCGGATAGAGCAAACAAAGTCACGAATGAAAAGAACTTTCCATATCAGAATTATACTGCTTCTTCTTATTAAATTAAAAAAAAAGAGGAATAATCATACTATTAACCGACTAAAACTCATAGACAGTTAAAATTAAAAATAAGGAAAATCTTACATCTTCATATATTTAAAAAGATTTTAATAAACAATAAATTGTTTAAATTAAGAAGGTAATTTTTAATGACAAACAAGATGTATTTAATTAAAAGAAGATTTACAGACTCTAGGTAGTATTAGGTGGCACTAGTAGTTTCAAATAATTGTTTCATTAAACCAGAATATAGTCGTGATAAATAGAAATGGAGGGACAACCAAGCAACTATCCGATTCATGGACAAAGTTCAGTTTACAAACAAATGAGAGTAAATCAAAAGGATTGTTGATTTAAGTTAAATAATATTACTTTTCAAATTGTAAAAATACAAAAAGAATGGAATTTACTAAAGAACTTACGTTACACAAGAGAAATAGCCTACTCTGTATACTCATATATGTAACGGTAGTCAGTTGTAATCCGATTGAAGTAAAGACTACGTTATGAGCGTAATATTAAAGCCTAAATCCACTGTCCAATTCAGGCTATAATGCAGCAAATAGAACACTCACAAAACGTAACTGGCATGCAAAACGACTTCAATCTCCTCTCAACATACTACATCTCAGGTAAGCACCAAACGCTTCAAGCTGCATCAACTGAATGTTTTGTACGTCAGATTGGCTGTACTGTACAGAAGGCTTAAAATGTAGGACAATAGGACGTACGAATGGGTATTACGTAATGCAGATTTTATGTACATTTCAGTGTCAACATATAATACGTAAAACTCGCATACAGTACCGTTCCTGATTACATTCCATATTTAGTTCCTGTATTAGTGAAATTCACAACTATAATCCGGAATTCGTTGTTCTGCAACCAGTGTACACAACGCTTATATATTTCTCCTCCTTCACAGTGTACCCCACTCTCTATACTTTTTTTGTCTTTACCGTCCCCGCCATAACTGCTTTTGTTGTTTTGTTTTTACGAATCTGGCTCCACTTTTATTACAATTTGTTGAGTCATGTGCATAAAAGTAACAGACGGATAAGTAACAAAGCCTTATATCGTTTTGTAAAATATAAAGACTAAGTATCATGTATAAAGTCTTCTAATTTGTTGTCTTGTCAATAAATGTAACGTTGGGCCGGAGGAAAGAGGACATATCTATAGTGTTACAAGCGATGTGTCGCGCGTTTTAGACCATGATATTTTGTATCGGTTTCTACGACGTGATCTAGGCTTTAAGTCAACACAACCCTAGCGGATACTTTGAACTAACATGCGGTTTTTCTATTGGTACTGCGGTGTACGTTAAATTACTACTCAAGTTACTTAGGTTAATTTATATTGCTTATGCCATAGGTTTAGTCATGTTGGCCTTAACACTTTTGTTGACAATAACGTAATTCAATGATTAAAAGTGTACAGGAATATTATGATAGTGTGTCATAACAAACGATTACAAACAGTAGTTAGTCACCTCGTTTCCTCCCTGGTCGAGGGAATGATTGAGATATGTAATGGAAGGAGAAGGCTGAGACATGAGTATATGGATCAAATAAAAGGAGGAAGAATGTGTGTAGAGATAAAGACACTGCCTTCGGAAGGAACGAAATTACAAGGATTGAGGAGAAGAGAAAGAAGCCTATAATAACGCTAATAGAGAGTCTATTAACCATACTCTTGAATTAATAACGTTTGAACGTGTTGAGTGATTTTATCATAAGAATAAATACCATCCAATTAATAATTCAGAGGTACAGTACTGACTGCAGTAACATACTTTACTATATAATAAATGTATAGGCCTAATGCAATACAATTTAGTTGTCTACAATACCTGAAAACATTTTCAGCGTTCGTAAAAACATTTCGGTAATACATTTAAGGCTATTACAAGCCCAAAAAAATCAATAATTCCTTTTTTGTTTTACTGTTATTTTATGTAACTGGAACGTTTCTTTGTTACTGAAAACCTACCGTTTCATTCTTCAGTTGTCCATTGATTTATTCTTTTGAATTATAATATTCTTTTCTTATAAAATTCAGCTTCATTACTGCTCCGTAGTTATTGCAACATTAGAATAGACTTGAGCGTGTTGATATTTTATTTTTATTATTTTTTTAAATCTTGTATTCGACTATTTGTTGACAAAAATCTGTTAGCAAAACAGGAGCACTGCAGAAAAAAATAGTTAGAACGTTAAAACTGGCATAATTTAAAGTTGTTTTTTTATTTTTTTACTCAGTAACATGATGCACTGAGTCAACAGAGGAGTGTTTTTTTTTAACAGATCGAACGTTTCTGTTAAATAACCAGATTTTAGCTTTATTTAGGTAAATGATGTTACAACTTGTAAAAATACTTTGCTTTTTATAACTAATTGGAAATGAAATATGAAGGAAGGGCTAACGTTAAGTAAAATGGAAACTATTTGAAATTATGAAATATTTATTAATTTAGGGACACATTTCTTTCTAGTTGGCTCCTGAGATGAAAGGAGCTCCTGGCGGCACTTCTCCGTAGTACTTAGCCGGTACAGAATAACTAAGTACAAGTATCAGAGGTTTTTAACGTATAATCAGTCACATCGAGAAAGTTTATAAACCGCAGTTCCCAGATGACATAGACCTCTACTTTGTTAAACAGAATTTTAAAAATCGTTCCTCAGTCTGTATCATCGTTATGAGTTGACGAATAAAATCCTGTTCACTTGATACGATGGTAGAGTCTACATTATAACAGTGCAGATCAGAAAAATGTCCGTACCTTTATTATTATTATAGCAATTAAGGAATATGATATGACATATCCGAGAATAACAATATAATCCGTAGTTAAACATGGCACCATGAGTGAGTAACAGTTGCCTCATCAAACAGGAGCGAAACTCTCTGAGTACTGTGTATCACATAGTCGTAATCATTAATTAATATGATTTTTGTAAATTAACATTGGTACAAAAGCAGGACGTCTTTATCGCAGACTGAAAAGTTCGAACTGGCAGTACAAGACCTTTGCGTAAAGGAAAGTGATAAAATCGTTATTCCGTAATGTGTACCAAAAATTAATTGAAATGTCGACCATACTGCCATAACTCACATCTTATCAAGGTACATTATAAGACAAACAAGACTAACTATGTAGTAATTCATTTTTAAAAACTTTTAAATTCGTTTGCAATTTTTTTGTACATTACACGAGGAAGTGGCATTGGCATTTGACGTGCAGTCCAGCCTCCCTTAGTGTAGACAGGCAGACGATTATTGTCAACGAGTCCTATACGTATATGATTAAAGGCTTTTATAAAATACGTCTGTGCTATTGACGTTGTTAATTTTAATTCATTGATAATGTTGGTTTTTGAATACTGTAACTACTGTAAGTCTTACCACAGAATTGGAAAAATGTAAGCTGTAAACAAATTATTAAAAAAACTTAACTTTTATAAAGAGGTAAGTACTTTATTTTTATTAAACCATGTTTACATTCTGTCTGATGCTTGATTTGCTGTCGAGATACTTCCATAATTGTTTTAAGCATTGAAAGGCAAATTAAATGCGTTTAAAAAGTATTATCACTGTGACAGCAATAGCGATAATGAATCGAATCATGAGATGTCAATAATAAAGTTCAATTAAATAGGTTAAACACATTAAATATGTGCAAAAGTGAAGCCGGAAGTAACATTTAATAAGGTAATTTTTTATACAAATTCTGACGTCTGTCTTTTTCCTCTCTCTCTCTCTCTCTCTCTCTCTCTCTCTCTCTCTCTCTCTCTCTCTCTCTCTCTCTCTCTCTCTCTCTCCTGTTTTTTATCTACCTATCTATCTATGTAACTACTTTTCTATCTGTCCCTCCTCTTTATTTATCTTGCTCGTACTATCCTTCGTTGTGACTTAAACATTATTTCTCTTTTATCTCATTCTCATTGTACCTTTAATTTTCTAAATGCTTAGCTTCTCGTTTATGCTATTTAGTTTATATTTTAGTAAAGACCAAGGACATATCAAATCGCCAGTCTCAAATAATTTTAAAAATAACTGAAGTTACTGTATTTAATGAATTTTCACTAATAGCCGTGAGTGATTCATTGTTTTAATTATATCATTTTTTCGCTTCAGGTAAGTAATTCATGTACACTGACTCCCGTAAAGTCTTCTCTAGATATTCCGGTCGTTTAAGATCAGAAAACAATTGAGCGCTTGCAGTTACTGGATACAATTTTAAGATTTCACTTTATAAGCTATCCGAATATATAGGACCTCAATGAGATATGTAAATAATGTTTTACCCTTTCCCAAAATTTCACATGCACAGAACGAGCCAGTTCCTTTTTTTTATATTTTGTACATTTAATTATACCATATTTTGCGATTTGAATATTCATCTGTCACCCAGAAAGTAAGAGAACAAGAGTAGCATGTATTATAATTTTAACATTGTATTTATTTTCTCAAGGTTGAACATAATTTCCAAAGGGGTCTTAAAAATAATGTTAATAATATTTAATATTTTGCGCATTGCAAACATTAAAAAAATTGTCACTTTAGAAATTAATCATAGTCGTAATTAAATATTATACAAGAATACCTTCCTCCACAGATTAAATTTATATTACAGACTAGGTGCCAATTTTGTACCAAAACAACAACATATAATAGTGAGTAAATAAAACGTTTCTATTTAGACACTCGTTGTAGTGTAAAACGTATTAATACTACAGCAATATTAAAACATTAATCAGTTAAGCTAACAGTAGTTTATAGAATTTGTTTTCTATGTTCTTCTAAAGAAATGATTTTTCTAAAGCAATATTCAAATGTTAATCAGTTTAGCTAACAGTTGTTTATAAAAATTTGTTTATTATTTTGCAAACATGTACGTAAAGAAAACATGACAATTCAATTTGAGAACGGATTTCTCCATTTTTTTGCCTTTTTACAACGATTTGTCCCTCCCCTAAGTAAAGCCGGACGGAAAGCAATGAATCGAAACCCTTAAACAGAATCATACAACCGCCCGATATGGAACGAGAAAAAAGTTGGTTGTGGCAGAAAATTGAAACCACATTTATTTAAAACTGGAAAAAGTCTGTTGCTTAGGCGACTTTGCTGTAGTAATAGAAACTGGAACAAATAAAGACAAACTTATTTGATAAATGACTATTACTTCCGGAACTGGATTCTTGCAAATGTTGTAATGAGCGAATAACTTTCCATCGGCAAAGTGAATAATGTTATCTGTTGAATCGGTCTTTAAACTTATAGACCTGTTTCTACGAAATTTCTTTGAACATTTTTGACTGAAGCTCGAAATGTACCCGTTTTCGGGCTTGATCACGTTAAGCGTGCACAGTATACGATGCCATAAGGAAAATCTGCATCAGGCAGTATCATTATCCTAGCAGCCGTCATAATCGTAAATACAGAATGTTATCCTTCTCCCTCGGCAAGAAGGATAACATTTGGCTATTGTTTATTTAACGATTAGCTAGTTGGCATCAGCCATAATTATTTTTTTATCTTGCATCAGTATATATACATCATTATCCAGTCGTAATCTTGCCCAAGGATAGAGAACTTGAGAGTCTGAGAATTAAATTCACAAAAAATGTCATTAACATGCATAATTATTTATTCCAAATTGTTATGTCGTCATGAACTAATTGGATTCTGTTTGAAACAGTTTAATAATTTCAAACGTAATACTTTTATTAACATTATGTAAAACGTAATTGGTTTTGTATGATTTTGTAAGGAAAATCCTCTCGAGTTGTTAAGCTATCTTGATTTGTTAATACTACTGAATCTTTTATTTTATGGGATTTGTACAAGTGATTTAAGAGCTGAATGATTAAATTCTGAAACACGGACTGTCATTTTCTTTGAGTCTGTCAGAAATATTACTGACCACGGCAATTTTATTACAAGGGAGAAAAGGCTTGTAAAAAAATTCTTGTGTACACCAAAATCTCTTCTGTAAGTTAGGCCTGTAAGTTAGTAGTGAACTCATGTATTAGCTTGCTGCTATACATACACGTGTACTCTAGGACATTTTCATAATTAGACACTTTAGATGATCTGACGTGATCTGACGCATTTGATCCGACTCTTAACTCTCTTTACTCGTTTGACCTGAACCGTAAAACAAAAACGTAAACGGTTACGTTTATGTAATTTTACCGTAATAATATACGCGATAAATACTTTCTTCTTGCAAAGTTACGGAAAGTACATTAACTGTAGTGATCAGACCTTCTACGATTGGTCTTTGGACAGATTTTGTTAGACTTCAATGACGGTGTAGAATTCTGTCATAAATAAGTTTGGAATGTAACTTTCCAATTAGAAACTTTGGCTACCGACTTTACCTTTTCATATGGTTGTCTGAATTAAATATTATGCCAGTAGAGTAATTAAAATTATATTTGTCAGTCTACTGAGAAATATCTCCAAAATGTTACTTACACATCGCTATCACCCTTTCCATGTATTCGTACGAACGCGTGCTTTCCACGTCTGTACCATATGATGTAGGTCGCTTACACACCGTGGCCGTGGCAACCAACCAATAATCATTACAATCCATAACAGTAAGTGGATTTCTAGCGCTCATAGCTGTTACCTGCAGTAGCAGTAATTACTTTGGTACACGTGTTGTTGATGGAGGATAAGGAGTGGGTTGAAGACGTACGTGTTCAGGGTGGCTTCCAAACTGTTCGCTCCGTCTCCAGCGTAACGGCAGTTCATGTTAACGCGAAGACTCTGAGCAGTAATAGTATTCATTACAGACAACTGATACGCTACTCATTTTGTTATACAAACTCGTTAGTGTAACACCACAACACTTTAGCTGTATAGTTATGCCAAAGGTTGACATTTGGTCTTTGGTAATGTTATTAGCTTATATTATTTAAATCGGTCTTCAAGTGACGAATTAC
The DNA here is from genome assembly GCA_034769895.1 of Magicicada septendecula. Lineage (NCBI taxonomy): Eukaryota > Metazoa > Arthropoda > Insecta > Hemiptera > Cicadidae > Magicicada > Magicicada septendecula. The sequence goes on from CM068367.1 coordinate 159,286,727, forward strand.
GCTATTTCATACTGTTCAGTTCAGTTTGATCCAGTTTTAAGCGTTTATTTAGGAATAATACTTATTATCCACAACACACTATATGCTCACGCAACGCCAAACACACCTTCGCGCGCGCGTATTCATCTAAATATACATAAAACTTAATATTATATAAATTTAAATTCAATATATTTTGTCTTTTGTTGTGATCACTTGAGACGTATTTTGAATAACAAACATTATATTCATTGTTCACCATGTCGTTCGCTGCGTCGTGAAGAATTTCTGTTTTCGTCTACCGTTGCTTTAGATTGGTTTTGTTGACGGGGATGTTGCAATTGTGACTGGTAAATAATTTCCTTTTCCTGCTTTCAGTATTTATTGTTTTTAAATTTGTGTCATATTCTGTATTGATATGTATTTAATGGTTTGTTTTTGTTTTATGTTTTTGGACGAAAAATTTTCCGATTGTTATTTATAGCGCTTTCTATGATACACTTGTATGGTATGTTTGATTTCTATACTGACAACAACCACAATAATGCTTGCATGTGTTTCTGTAAAACCGTGATATAATATTTATTTGCAAAGCAAAGCCTATAGTATGGCAATCGTTTGTACCCTAGGTTTATCACTCTTTTTACTTCCATATTCCTTAAGGAAATGGAAGTATGGTGATGGCAAAAAAAATCGTGTTCGAGATTATTGCAGATTCTGATTGTACTACACTCAAAACATGAAAAAAAGTCGTTTTCCGAAAAGTGTCTGTGTGTGTGTCTGTCTGTGTGTAGATTTTTTTTCTATGGCAAACGATAACTGCCGCAAATTCAAACAGAATCAAAAGATTATTTGCATACAGCCCTAAATTGTAGAGTTCTCAAGACCTATTGTTTTTGGTGAAGATCGGTTGAGGGGAAGGGGTAAGTTTACCTGCAACGTTTTTTATCAAGCGTATTTTCTATGGCAAACGATAACTGCCGCAAATTCAAACAGAATCAAATAATTGTTTTGCATACGTCACTGAATTGTAGAGGACTCGAGGCCTTTTGATTTTGGTGAAGATCGGTTAATGGGAAGGGGTAGTTTACCTGCAACCTTTTACGTTTTAACAAGAGTAAAGTACTTGAAAATTCATTTAAACTTTTTCAAACAATGGTAATTGTTAAAAATAAAATAATTTTGTTGCCAGGCAATAAAATTATAATTTTTTCATTTTAATGTAAATCTGTACATAGTATAAAGTAAAGTCGGTCCGTTTTCTCTCTGTGTTTGAAATCGCTAATCTCAGGAAGTACTGAACGGATTTTATTCAAGTTTTCGCCAATAGATAGAGTGTCTATCGAGGAACATTTATGTGTATAATTAATACATATATGTTGTACATTAGCTTAGCTATCACGGTTTATGTCAAGTAAGTGGTATAGTTTACATCTTATATATAAAAATGAATGTTTCTTTGTTTGTCCCGTATGCGTTCCTATACCATTCATCCGATTGCGATGAAACTTCGGTGAGTCGTGCGCACGTCCGCACGTCCGCGAAGGTTTCTTCCACATCTCCTCCTAAACCACTGTACCGATTTCAACCAAACTTGGCACAAATATTTTACGCAACGGGAGAACCAACATAGGATAGGTGTTTTTTCGATGGGGTCCTTTTGGGGGTTCTTTGGGGTCTTCCACATCGCCTCCTAAACCACTGGACCGATTTCAACCAAACTTGGCACAAATATTTTACGCAAAGGGAGAACCAACATAGGACAAGTGTTTTTTTCGATACGATCCTTTGGGGGGTCCTTTGGGTCTTCCACGTCTCCACCTAAACCATTGGACCGATTTCAACCAAACTTGGCACAAATATTTTACGCAACGGGAGAACCAACATAGGACAGGTGTTTTTTTCGATACGATCCTCTGGGGGGTCCTTTGCGGTCTTAAAAGACTATTAGATCTGGTTACTATGGCAACCCAATAGAATAGATTCTGTTCTAAATATATTATCGCATTAAATTGAAGACCACGCGAACGAAGTTGTGGGCAACAGCTATTTATTTTTAAGAAGCCTACTTTAATTAAACTTTATTATTTAAACTAACATTTTCATTACGTACAACGTGAAACTCCGTAGCGAAGCACGGGTACTCTGCTAGTCATGTATAAGAGAAAATATATCGTGCGTGGCAGGCAAGCATATCTCAGTTATGTACTGTTTACGTTTCCATTTTATTATTATCACTACCGCAATAAAAAGGCAGGGAAGACACACACACACACACACACACACACACACACACAATTCCCGTTATTTCTGGCCTCATTCATGTTTATTTTCTTACATTTGCACGCTTTTTAAATGGAAAGTGCCGAAACCCATACCAACATAACGCATGCAAGCCGAAAAAGTGTCCAGCGTGGATAGCGATTTGCTTCCTGTGGATCGCTGGGCAGTGTAACTGCACGTGTTTACAGAGGAACGATTCATAGACAGACTTTTCGTCTTTAGGGAATGAACCCTCTGCAAGATGCTGAGGGTCCATGAGTGACTTCGGAGCGCTCCTTCTTTTCCGCGTGTTTGTTCTGTGAAACGTACACTGTAGATTCGCAGATTTATTCTAAGCAACGCTCAATAGGAAATGTTGAAAATTTTTGTCCACGGTGAACCCTCATACACACTAAACCTGCTCTTATGTTTTAATTACGGACATCATAATATTAAAACTTTGGAAACTTGAGCACTACTTAATGGAGATCAATCATTAACTTATACAAGCCATTAATTTTATGCATATTTTTTATATATATGTGTACAACGTTATCGGCAACAAAGAAGTAGTTTTTGTTAAAATTCCTTCCCGGGATATTTGGCCATAGTCCAATGTTTTCTACAGAACCAGACTTTTCGGCAATGCCATTGACTTCCATCATCAGTGAAAATCGAGTGCGATAACGTGAGGTGGTATATGTTAGTGACCACAGTACTGTGGTTAAGGCTGAAGCAGTAAGTAGAAAGAAGTAGTTTCTATGGTAATATTTCATTTCGAAAATGATTTTAAAAATAAATCTTAGAATATGTAAGTCATGTGTGGTTCTCCATACCGATATTTGTATATCGCGCTTACTTATTTGGCTTCACTATATTGACTGTGTTACACGGAGCTTTTGCTGGACACACACGAAATAGGAACCTCTCGCGAGATCATTACCCCCTAGACCTAATGACGATCTAGGGTATTAACGGGGTATTCACTTATATTAACACAGCAAACTATAAGCGTTAATAATATTAAATTTTCCGTGTAGAATGTTTTTCTATACTTCTACATTAATATAATCTCATGGTTGCGAGCGCGGGTATGTTCCTCAAAACTAGAGCGGTAAGAAATATTAAAGAGTAGGCTCGCGCGAGGGCATGCACGTGCACACATTCAAATATAGCTACATGAAATTCTATTTATAAATATATATAACAAAGAACTTATGGGCGTTACAGTAAACCACTAGAGAAGGATTAAAACATTCTAAGTAAAATACGATCACAGCTAACCTGGGAAGTAAACAAAACAACTACAGTGAAACCCCTCACTTTGGACACCCCTATAGCCTGGACACCCCTTTCGATTGGACATATATTGAATGAACCGTTTAATTCCCTATAGTTTTACATGTTAAAAATCCTCTGTACATTGGACACGGGGTTGGAACACTTGTACGGAGTGACACTTCTACGGAGAGACATTTGTACGTAGCCTTTTCCTCTCCTGATGAGTCAGAAGTGGAATGTTGACAATTGTACGGAATGGCCACTAACGACTGTTAATAACCGGTTTTGCAATTTTCTAGGTAAATGTTAGCGTGTCAGTTTGACATGCTAGAACGCTGTGGTTAGAAGGGAGCTGGTGCTGAGTATTAAACTTTTTTGTACAAATTGTAAGAGACATTCAGCCGACTTTGTGTCGTTTCCAGGGAACACCACGGGGAGGTAGTCTCTTTTCATCCCCCATTTTTTTTAATTTTATTTTGTTTTTAATTTTTTTTATGTTTTTTTATTTTATTTTTTAATGCTTTAATTGAGTATTAAACTTATTTACAATATTTACATGATATATTTGCCAATCGTCCTGTAGTAGCCTTTTTCTTTACTGTAATTTCTGTGAGTAAGCCACACAAGCCAGAAATGATTTTAAGTTGCCATCAACTTGGAGTCTTTGTAGTGCCTTTGAAATAGTCTCGTCGGTCTTCATTGCTGACTTCTTACTTCTTTTCTCGTCCATATTTAAAACTAATCGGTCAAACTGGTGGCCGTAGTACTCTGCGTCTTCTCGAAGATTTTTTATTAGCGAGTAAACATTAGGATGAACTCTTGAAATTAATCTGTTGATTCTTTGATTCCACCCTTCTGAGACGTTATTAGTGCGGTGGCGCCTTCCACTGCAGTTCCACATATCTCTTGGCATATGCTCGTTATCGAGCCACTGGTCTACAAAATAGTCGTAGAACTCTTGAAGTTTTTGGTTTTAAGGCGAGCTCTCCTGAATACAGAGCCAACCATCGTCCAACATTTCCAGGGGAAGATGTGCCAGAGCTGAACACATTCTTATGTGACAGCGTATTTCTTCGTTTTCCTTGTAGGCAGAAACAAGGCCGCAATATTGCACTTTTTTCCACAAACATTGATTAAAGTGATAATTGCAACCCAAAATCTCTGTTTCAGGAAACAAACTTCTAGCTGACTGGACGATAGCGATTTCGAAGTCCATCATGAGAGTTGTAGGGCTCCATCCAAGCACGTTGATTTTTATAGCTTTGCAAAAACGATCATATGTTTCTCGTTTTTTGTTCGGTAGCAAGGCGTAGACAGCTGGAATTTTGTTTGTTTCCTCCCAAGAACTTCCAAGATCGGCGTGAATGACAAATAACTGTCCAAACTGCTTGCTCGAACTCTTGAAGGTTCCGTCGATAAAGAATGAAAGACAGCTAGATAAAGATGATTTTCCATTTTCGCTGGCAAACACCAATATTCTGTCATTAGGTCCCCTGTTGTCATCTTCGAGTAAAAAATTGCTACCGTCGTTCATAAGTAAATTATTTTCTTGAAGAATTATTCCTTCCGAATCGGTCGGATCTTTTATAGGTTCCATATTTTTTCGCCTAATGCGATGCAGCGATTGTTTGGCACTCCTATGTGATGGTAGCGATGTGACTAAGTCGTAGCCTCGGTTGAAGAGCTGGCCTACATCTTCAGCGTAAATAGTTGAAATTGTAGTGTCTGTTTCTCTTGCACGCTTTTTTGCGTTTACAAAATGTTTTCGCACTTAATTTGCTGCTTCATCCGGAATGCAAACATGGCTTCCTTCGCCTAAAACTGTGTTGTTTTTAGTTTTTAGTCTTCCTTTGCATTTATTCTTTATGAAGTTTATACAACGCCAATAAGTTACCTCTTCTTTGTTGGTATAATCCACTACATACTGATGCCCGTTGTAAATAACTAAAGGTTTTCCTTTGGTGGTCTCGCTGAACTCCATATCTCCAAAATTATAGCACGCACACTACGTGACACTCGGATATCAACTGTAGTAATGAACTCTTCTTAGCGAGTGCCACCCCCCAACCATTACCTGCCAGCCACGCATTCCAACCCTTATAGTTCTCGCGTCAAAATTCTAAGAAATGCATTAGGCCGGGATTATACTGGCGCTGCACAGTGTAAGGGTTGAACACACTAAATGTATAGGCTATTTTCTGGGAATTGGCTGGCCAGCACCAGATTACTCTCCGTACAACTGTAACTTTCTAAATTTTTCATGCTTGGCCATTTCCGGGAATATTTTGGGCTCCGTATAAATGTCAACAAATTTCATCTCCGTACAAGTGTCGCTCCGTACAACTGTCACAACTTCATTGGACACACCTCAACTCTGGACATTGGACAGCCCTTAAATGACAGTCTGGACAGGTTGAAAACTTTATTATTTTTTTTTTGCTGTTTTGTAATGGTTTAGTGCAAGAAATTTTAACATTCAGTGGACAATAAAAGCAAAAGAATGGGATTTTCCTTGCTACCTGCTTAAGAAGGGTTGAGTAACAGGTGCAGTACACTAAACCATTACAGATGTTTTCAATGGTAATGTATTCAGATGTTTTCAATGAAGGGGTGGGGGAGTTAGACCTTTCCGTACAGTAAACTGTAAATTCCAAGCCCTTAATGAGTTTCCAGAACAGTAGACCACTCTAAAGTTTAATCAAGGACTGACACAGTGTTTGCTAGTTATTGTAGTGATTCTGTAGTTAAAGTTTTCTTCAATATGAGTAAACGCAAGTTTGTGGAATTAACGATTGATAAGAAAAAACAAGTTCTTGACCGTCTGTCCAATGGAGAAAGCTGCAGGAAACTGGCTGAAGAATATGGAATTTCGAAATCTACTGTATCTAACATAAATAACAACAGAACTACCATTATAAAAGCCTGGGAAAAAAATTGTAGTGTCCTAACAAAAAGAGTTCGTTGAAGCCCTCACGATGAAGTTAATGATAAAGTGTTTAAATTTTTTCGCTGCTGTCGAATTAAGAATATTCCTGTAAGCGGTACTCTACTTCAGGAAAAGGCAAGGAAAATTGCTTCCGAGTTAAAAATAGAGTCGTTCGTAGCCAGCAATGGATGGTTAGATCGTTTTAGGAAGCGGAATAACATAACATTTAACATTCTTTGTGGTGAATCAGCTGGTGCTGACCTTTAAGTGGCAGAAGACTGGAAGAGAAAACTCCCCGACATTGTCTCCGAATATGTAGAAGAAGATGTCTTCAATGCTGATGAGACTGGATTTTATTATAGACAGCTGCCAACTCGTTCATTAATTGAAAAAGGTGGCTCGTGTAAAGGTGGAAAGAAATCTAAAGAAAGGATCACTGTGTTGTCTTGTTGTAGTGCACGAGGGGAAAAGCTAAAACCCCTTGTCATTGGAAATGCTGCCTGTCCAAGAGAATTTAAAAACAATAATGTCAAGACAGACAGTCTTCCTGTATTTTGACGTCACAACAGAAAAGCTTGGATGACAGGTGATATTTTCGGTGACTGGTTAAGAGAAATCAATCTAAAAGTGAACAAGGCTAAGCGTCAAATACTGTTGTTCGTCGATAATGCTACAAGCCACGTGAACCTAAATCTATCAAATGTCACAGTAAAATTTATGCCTCCCAACTTAACTAGTGAAGTGCAACCACTAGACAAAGGGATAATTCAAGCTGTAAAATTACTGTACAGGAAACAGTTAATGCGGGCCCTCATCAACGCAGCAGATAAGTGTAACAATGCAATCGAATTTACACGGAGTGTGACGGTCCTCGACGCAATTCGCTGGATCCATGGTGCTTGGATGGACGTGTCTAAAGAAACAATTGTGAAATGTTTCCATCATGCAGGATTTGTGCCCCAATCAACTGAAGAGGAAGAACCATCTCACACAGATAACATCACGTTAACTGAGGAATTGAGATGTCTCCCTGAAGTCCTTCGCAGTGAATTGTCAGACGTTAGTGTTTTTAGTGATTTCGATAATGTGTTGGAAGTCCACGATGATGTTCCTGGAACAATTGATGGAGTGTTACAAAAAGTGATTTCTTCAGAAGAAAGATTGTCTTCAGAAGAAGAAGAAGAAGAGGAAACAGTTGCTGTCCCCAAGGAGCCACCTACTCATCAAAAAGCTGTGCAGTGTATTAATGAGTTGGAACGTTATGTGTTTGTGTTGTATAACCAACCAGAAATGATTGAAACTCTATTTGGATTACGTCGGAAAATTGAATCAGAATGGGCACGTTCAAAAATTTAAGAAAAAAGTGGAAAAATTAAAGAAAAGATAATGAGCTGGCTAACGAAAACGTAGGTATATTATATTTTCACAAATATATCCTTAGCCTAATTGTTTAACAAATTAATGTTTAACTATTTATTATTATAAGCAAAAATGTAAAAATACAGAATAATAACAACGGTAACTCTTTTTATTTATGTTAACTGTTATTATGACTATGATGTACTTTTGTATATTCAGAGATGTTGTAAAATTTATTCTAATCATCCGCTAGAAATTATTTTTGTGTGTGACTATTATATTAGACGTTATTAAAATTCAATATTATGAAATACAGAAACACTCAAAATTTATATAAAAATTACGCTTGGTTAAACAGAACAACAGCACACTAAACAGAGGTTTTATGACCAACAAATTTTCGCAAGCGGAATTGTCACTAACAATATATATACACCACAATATATACACCGTACAGGGAACATCTGAACTATATGTAAACAATTATTTAAATTATTATCCGGGCTGTAAGATCGTTGTCATCCGAATAATAATAACAATAATCTTCCGACCACCCCGGATAATAATAACAATAATCTTCCGACCACCCCGGATAATAATAACAATAATCTTCCGAACAGCCCGGATAATAATAACAATAATCTTCCGAACAGCCCGGATAATAATAACAATAATCTTCCGAACAGCCCGGGTAATAATAACAATAATCTTCCGAACAGCCCGGATAATAATAACAATACTCTTCCGAACAGCCCGGGTAATAATAACAATAATCTTCCGAACAGCCCGGATAATAATAACAATAATCTTCCGAACAGCCCGGATAATAATAACAATAATCTTCCGAACAGCCCGGATAATAATAACAATAATCTTCCGAACAGCCCGGGTAATAATAACAATAATCTTCCGAACAGCCCGGGTAATAATAACAATAATCTTCCGAACAGCCCGGATAATAATAACAATACTCTTCCGAACAGCCCGGATAATAATAACAATATTCTTCCAAACAGCCCGGTTAATAATAACAATAATCTTCCGAACAGCCCGGATAACAATTTAAATAATTATGATGCCGGCCATGAAATCCTAAGAAACAGACAATATGTAAACATTACCATGTATTACATTACGTGAACATGTAGAACGGTTTATAAATAATTAACAGGAACACTAATGATTTAATACCATAAAGAAAAAAACAAATATTTTAGCAACAATTACCACAGACAAACACACAGACACACACAAAAAATCTGGAACAACCTTGCTCCAACCAAGCAGTGGCGACTATTAATTTCGTATGAGATGGGAACTATAGCTGAAACAGTGACTCGTAGTGGTCGTAGTCTGTGTACGGATGGAATGAGGAAGACGACGAACTCATGTGTTTCTATTTATAGAGAGGAAATTAAATTACTCTGCTTAGAGTGAGATAAGGGTATTTGCTGTCTGTTGAATTTGACTCTTGCAAGCGTACACTTGCAAGCATAGAGTGCATGTCTAGCTAAATTTACGTATGCACACATACAGACGCGCGTGGACACACACACTCAAATTCCCAACGTAGCATGTTTCATTTCTACACTTAAATTATAATTTAGGTACGTACGTTATTTGAAATGTATTCTAAGACTTCTCGTTTGGTATAAATACGTACTATAGAAAGCAGTAAGCAACAAAAGTCTCAAAAAAAATACACAAAACTCCGTGATTTAAAAACTACATCGATGGTACGTTTATATACTCAGATACGACGATTTCATCTGATAACTGTGGTATTTTTGTTCACTATTTTTAGCTTAGGTTTCATTTCCTGCGTACTTACATCTCTATTCTGTCATTCAAACATCGGCCATCATTGATTATTGCTTAATGAATTTTGTCTCGTCTATTTTCTCTGTGGAATTTTAATATTAATCTTAAAATTCATCTCCAACCTATTTATTATCTATCTATGAAGAATTCACTGTTAAATTCCTTTAAAAAGTTTTAACGTACTGGTCAAATATGTTTGAATCTCATGTGTTATACTTTTGAAACATCGTCTTATGTCTGGCGTGTGTTTTAACAAGAGCAATTCTCCAAAAGCTGTTTATGGCAGTGAAACTCCAAAAACTCCAAAAGTCGTAACTTAAAATTTTTACGAATTTGATCTTTCACAAGTTATATTTTCCTGCTCTAAATACATAAATTTATTAACTTTTTCAAATATAATTCCATTGGCGATTAACTGGAAACCCTACAATATGTTGACTTATTATATATTTTATTTTATAGATCTATGATTTCACATTTATATTTGTTCTGATAACTATATCATAACTTACAGATTACTCTCGTTTTGGCATAATACAATAGGACTTTAGCATATCTCAGATAACATAGTTTTACATAGTTAATTTTAAACTGTTATTTTAACTTTGTTTATTTGTTATAACAGTGGTTTATTTGTTATAATCCCGTTACGAGCCAATGTAAATAATATAATAATATTGAAGATACCATAAGAATTCTTCTTTTATAACTCTGAAAATTATAATTTTTCGAGGACAAGAAACAAATCTCATTAGAAATTTAGCTTATAAAATCCTTTCACTTTGAAGTTGTGAACATATTCAAGTAATGTTACATCTGAGTATGTTTGAAAGAAGTGCCACTTTTTCAAGTATCTCAGAAGCTAAAAAATACAAGCATTCGCACGCGAGTGTGTATGGTTGTATGTGTGTGCGTGCGCGCGTGTATTTTTATACGAAAATATTTTAAAATTAAACATGATTTCCATTGAAGCCACTGGAACATCAGTTCCAAGGGATCGAAAAATACATCTTAACCGAGCAAATTTTTCACTTTTAGCTACTCCAGTGATATACCAATAAATTGCAAATGGAGCAGTGCTGCACCACTTTAGGCTCCTGAAACCAAAAGCAAATGATCTTTACTTGCCAACTGGACATGCATATCTGCAATGTAGAATTTCAATTATTAAAAGAAAATTTATGATGTCCGTAAATGTTTGAATTATGTACCACATGCTGATGAGATACAAGATTTTTACTAAGAAATATTAGCTTGACCATCATGCACGTATGATAAAGAAAATAATTTAAACTATGGTAATAACAACTAATTATACAATATTATTGTTAAGAAAATATTGTGTTTACTTAAATAAATAGTGTATTACTACTTCTAAATTTCTGTCGAAGAAGATTATTGAAAAGAATCCTAAACCTTTAGTGATATTAAACATTTTTTATTTGATAAGTCCTTGACATTGAAAACTTTTTTTTTAAAGTCATCTAATATTCAAATCCAACATTTAATTCCTGGAAATTATATAAAGTAGTTATCAGAATCTTAGTAAATTTTTCGTATTTGTTTTATTAAAGGTTTTTTTTTAATTTCTTTTAATTTACCTAAAATTAATCGGAGTAGATTTATGTTGTTCCTCATATACATGATTAAATTTCCCTATAATTACTTTACTGAACAATTATCTGGAATACTGGAAAATTAACTAATATCAAAATGTATCAAACAATAAATGTACTTCTTTCAAAATAGTGATAGAGTTCTACAGATCTAGAAGCAAATTCGATAATTCGGTGTGTAAACAGTATTACTGTTAGTGTTAAACTCCCCCCGCTCATGAAAATAAAATTTCTCGTACGCTTTTGACTTTTATTAATTTATTTCTTATATTTGTAACACAACATTAAACGTGACTCATGGTAAACACAGTTTTTTATCCGAACCCTAAACCCTACTCGCCTAGAACAGGTATTTATTAAATACCGAAGCATTAAAATAAAAAAGAAACCAAGACTATCCGTCGGATTCAAAATAGAAACATCGAACTCAAATACAAGTTATACGAGGATTGTTCAGTTTCCATGCTGATGCTCAACATTTGAGAAAGTTCTCTAACTTTGATGCGCCTATTTGCGCGAAAAGCAGTTTCCAGCTGTCTCACATTTTCATCTGATGCTGTAACACGTGCACGTCCGGGACGGGCCAAATCTTAAGTGGATTCTCTTCCCTGTCAAAATTTATTACACCATTTAACCACTGCCGTATGAGAATAATTATAGTCATCATATACAGCTTTCATTCTCGTATGAATTTCCATTGGCTGACGCCCCTCGGCGGCCAAAAACTGAATAACGGCACGCACATTATCTTTGGATATACTTTCTACATAGGTGCCTTTTTCAACCTAGCCACAACGGTTAGAAAAGAGAAAATTGCAAATATTTATGACAGACTTAAGTTAGTACTTAAACAGACAATATAAACAAATGAATTCCGTTGCCATGGCGACGAAGTCACGGGTGCGCAGATCAAACTTGTTTCTATTGAACAATCCTCGTATATACTTTCCTTAATAATTCTGATGCGAAAATGTATCATTCTCATAAACTGTAAATATAACACTTACTCACATTCAAAAGTGCATGAAAACATGTAAACAAATAATTAAATTTTAATGATGTTTTTCTGTTGCACGTCAGTAATATATCGAGTAATGAATATTAGTGCTTTTCAGCTATTGCGTTAGTTAAGGAGATAGCATTTCCTTGTCTTTATGCTACACAATGTAAACATCATACACAAAAGGCACATTAGCGCAATCACACGTTATACAACACGACTCGTGTATGTGTGTTGTTCCTTTGGATAAACAAAGTAATTCAATTTGTTTCTTTATTCGTCATGTGTCAGTACACATTCATTAATTTTTCTACCTCATTCAAAGTACACAAGAATGCTTGATACACGTATTTGTTACAATGCCCATGTCTAAACTAAACAGCGTACGGTTGATAATTTGTCTTGTACCACACACGCACTAACATCCTCGCGCCCTCACACACACACACACACACACACACACAGCTACTACATGCACTCTTTCTTTACATTTGTACAACTAACCTGTAACAAACAGGTTGTAATAAACACGCTTCTACTAGTTTTGCATCTTTTAAAGTACGCAAACAACTGATTCAAAAACGTCGAGGCTTTGGCTCAGGCGAGTTCCAGAAATTATTATGTGATTATGGGCCACCACATAAGTTACTGTAACTTTTTTTAGGAATTGTAATAAAAGAATTTATTTTACATTTAAAGTGAAACACTACTTTTTGTTAAACAAAATCTTCAGGGCAACTGACTTACAGCCAGACACAGATAAACTTTAAGACAACAACAAAAAATACCGATGGCAAGAATCAAAATTATCGTGAATCTGTTATATATTGAAAAAAAATGAAGTTTAGGTGTTTCGAGACGTGTACTGACGCAAACCTTAAGCTTGATGATTCAGTTTTTTCTAAACTTCACTTATTCACAATTCTTTTCTTATAACTATAATAATCCATTACGCGCTACCACAATACACAGCACTAGTACTACAGCCGTTAAGCTTAATAAATCGCAGTTGAAAACAACAATAAAAATCTGATATTCACCTCACGACCCGCGTACCCATGTAACTCGCGTTATCACAAACTCAAAATGATAGACACGATAGGAGGGCTAGTCAAAAATTATCCTCCAGTTGGCTGATATGCATAAACTGGTTGCCGTGGTAACAGGGTGCATCCGCAGTAGTGACCAGAATCATTTTAAATTTGTTCACATAAATCCGTGGCCCACTTTATGTATTTGTTCGAATAGTGGCCGACGAAACATTGAATTGCCTCCCCCCACCACCCGTAAGTTGCGTGATTGCATTCACTACAATGTCCCATCGTCTTTTAGGCACGTTCTCGTCTGTCCCGAATATGTGGAGAGCTTCTTTGGACGATGAGGAATGAAACCAATCAGGAGCTGCATGGTGTAGATGACAGTCGTCCCCAAATGGAAAAGTCTCGGGTTGTTTTGGGGACTAGCCCCTTTCAGCCGTTTTTGGAGACGGATACCAGTGCAGGCCGGTAGCCGAGAAGGTGGAGGCACCCCGTAGAAGTTAGTGGTGTTTATGTGTGGTTCTGTGTGAATGTAGTGTTGGGTATAGGGGACGTTGATTGCGGTCTGTGCCAAACTGCTGCTGCTCTGGACGCTGGAGATGCCGGGTCAGAATGGCGTCAAGGGATAGGCTGGAGACTAATTTAAGAAGGCGTGGAATTAGGTGCGTAGTAATAGGTAATTATTGCCTTATAGTATCGGTGGAGGTTGAAAGTAAGGTTGGTGTTGGACTTGGTCGATTATCGATTTCTGTTTCTCTTTCTGATGGGTGGTTCGTTGGCGATAGACAGTATGAAGTTATTAGGGAAAGAGGGTCTTTGAGTGATCCTGGTTGATCTGTTGATGGAAGCAGCCATGGACTGGAGGGAGGCATGGTTTTCGGCGGTCGTGGGATCTTTCCAGTGCAATTTGTTTAGAAAGGAATGTAGTACTGGGAAATCTTTATTAAGGGTATACAGAGCACTACTTAGGGTTTTAGTTTTGAGGGGACGACGGTAAATTAAGCGGGGAGCTCGCTGATCTGTTGTGCTGTAAGATTTCAGGCGGGCGGAATCGGTTGTTAGCAGGATGGGGTGTGCTTAGGTCATGACATGATAGGGCGTACGCACGCAGTGTAGATCTCCTGAGAATCACTCTGGAGCAACGCCAATTGCTGCTGAAGTTTCGGAGAAACAATCAGCGTCGGATCAACTTAGGCGGAGTTAGCTATTATTAGTCTAGTGCCTCAATGAGACGCCGGGTTGACGATATGATCTTATTAAGCGGTTGACCCATTCGCCGAAGGCTGCTTCTACAGGCCTGAGCGTTGCGTAGCGCATGCGATACGTACTCGACAAGCTCGCACCTCAAAGTTTACTATGGGCCTAGCGGGCGATTGTCGGCTTCGGATTCGTGACCGTTATTCCCCTGGACCGAGTCTGGGCAAGGGGCCATTGTGTCACCGAGTATGCCCGGCTACTTAGTGGTTGGCAGCAGCGTTTTTTAGCAAGGAAATGTAAAGACTGGTGCAATGATATAACAAGTGCCATAGATGGTGATGATATGGGGAAGTAATGTAGATAGGTATAGGTATAATGTTTGCAAATAATCAAATATGTTTCTCTATTTTCATTTGTTTTAACTCATAATATAGAACAGTGTGTCTTATAATGCAAGCAACGACGTTGTGAATAAGTTGCATAAGTTTAACCTTATGTGCGGGACTATTAGTCGAACCCTTAAGTCAGCAAGTAATGGAATACTCCTAAAATTCTACATGGTTTCATGTAGCTCTTCCCACGCTTCTTTATGGGTCTGAGAAATAGACTTTAACGAAAGGCCAGGCCAGTCGTATCCAAACGGCTGAAATGAGATTTCTCAGGCACGTAGTAAAGTGCACTCAATATGTGTATACTCAACATGATCATAGAAGAAACATACATATACGGCAGGAACTGAATATTATGAGTATAGTCGACAGGATCGCCCACTATCGGCTGAATTGGTGGGAACATCTTTGCCGAATGGATGACTACTGCATCCCCAAACAACTATAGAACTAGGCCTACAAGCCGAGGGGACGGAGAGGTGTGGGACGTTCGAGAAAGCGCTGGAGTGACCAGCTCTAATCTTTGCGTATTTGAGACCGGATCAAACCATCCTTGGTTTAATCTTTGAAGACGACGACGACGACGATAATGATGATGATAATGACGACGACGACGACGACGACGACGACGACGACGACGACGATGATGATGATGATGATGATGATGATGATGATGATGATGATGATGATGATGATGATGATGATGATGATGATGAATGCAGAAGAGTAATTTTTTAATAGACCTCGTTTATATTATTTTGGGAATCAAGGTCACAATTACTTTTTTTTGGTGGCTACATGAAGTACGGTTGGATTCATACATATGAATGTAGAATCTCTAGCTACTTTAGTGGCTAATTCTACTTTAGTGGAATTCCAGACATCTTAGTAAACGAGTGTTCTATTTATAGATCAATACCCATGAAACTATTATTATAATTGACTGCGGCGTATCACATTCCGTTACGCCATCAACATTGTGACAGACGTTATTAATTGGTTAGGGAATACTCTTTCCTTACTTTACGTTCTATCACTACATTTTGTATCCTACGCCGTGATAACAACATATACTTTATAAATAGTAAATATTGTTACTTGTTAGTTGACTGTAGTAGATGGCAATTGGGCTACTGCACCAAATCTCCAAACACTGAAAAGTCTAACTTACTTACTTAATCCTTAGCTTTTCTACCTTTCGGTGTAAAGCTATGTTGAAGTTGAGTCCTCTGAGGTCGTCTTTTTCCACATATCCCTCCATTTCCACATATTCCTACTGTACCAAATCTCCAATCACTGAAAAGTCCTGCTCAGATAAACAGAGAATAATGACATGTTTATGTGCAATGGAATGAATTACACCTGCAAATCAAAACCGATGTTATTAATATAAATAAAAGATAGGCATATCTAAAAAAAATTACCATATTTCTAATCTAAAATTTTAAACTTATAAAGTTTACATAAGCGATCTTGTATGTAAATAAAGCATAGAAATATTCCAACAGAAAATATTTTACTTTAGGGAAACGCAAGGAAAAGAAATTATCATTGAACGTACAGGTTATATTAATTTAGCAACCTGGTTTTATTAAATTTTACCCTTCACGATATTTATACCATAAACTTACCAGTTACAAAGGTATATAACAACGTTTTTTTTGTCAATTGTACGACTACCCACACGGCTACAATAGAGACGTACTCTATCAAAGCTTTAGGAAAAAACGGTCGCTCTCGTCTAATATGTAGGCTAAAATGACCTAATGTCTCAGTGCTTGTACCTCCATGAACACGTAGAAAGACAGACAGACAGGAATAAATACACACACACACAAACGTACACACGGGTAAATGTATTAGCGTCGAGTGTTACAGTCAGGATTCAATATACTTTTTTTTCGCCTTCTACTACACAAAACGTTTCAACCGTTATTCTACACCGTAGTTGCCCAATTGTGATCATTAAATTCACACACGCACGCGCGTGCGCGTCCTCGGCTTAAGCAGATACAAGACGAAAATAATACGTGTGAATCGTTGTCATAAGCTATGAACTGACCTTACACTTATTTATAATCTTCAGGTCAACATACAGGTAGTTATTTAAACGCCAAGAAATTGTTCAATTTATTTTTTAAGGCTCATGTGATAACAAGGATCATTTATGATAAATAATGTTAACGTCAGTTACCGTATTAACACATTTTATAGAGAAATATTTTGATACAAATCACGTCTTTTTTGTATAAAAATTGTGTATAAAAGTCATTTGTACACAATCATACGTTGTGTATAAAAGTTATATTTTACAAAAATGTAAATAAAAATTGATCATTTAATTTGTTCACATTTGTTATAAATTGTATTATAAAAACTGATGTCACATTATAAGTTACCATTACCTTCTATATATTTACAGAAGTTTCGTTTAGATAGAAAGGCTCTTTATATCAGAGACATGTATCTGAAATATACAAAATATATATATTGCAACAGATCAAATTTTATTATACTAATAAGGATATAATGAGAGTGTAAAAATCACAGACAAGTCTATTATGGAGGAGATGAAAAATTATTTATTATACACACAAATATAGGTTTTAAAGAGGTATATTCTATTATAAATTGTCATGTATTGTAATTTGCAATAATAGTTTATAATGTTCGATAATATTATCGGTTTTACTTGATTGAGGCTACGACCTCAGTACGTGCAATCCTCTGCTTCCTACCGACGCTCCTGTCCTGGCGTCCTCTTCTTCAGCGTCACTCCTTCCTGGCGTCCTCTTCGTCCTGGCGTCCTCTTCGTCCGGCGTCCTCTTCGTCTTGTCGTCCTCTTCTCAAATACGTTAAACACACAATGCTTATTATTTTCCCTAGAATAGTTTATTATTAATTGATATGTAAATTTTATTAATCTCAGGGTGAATATGGGTATCAATTTAATAATGTGTATTAGTCGTACACCTTCCACGCAATCTTGAAGTGTCTTTATATTCCCTAAGCGGATATCTTAAACTTACACGAAAAGCACTATACTATATTATAATTCTATTAAATAATTGACCCACTCGGTGTTGCACGCAGAACTTTGTACAGAATACCAAGGATTATGTTAAGTTATACTTTTCTATGTTCGCTCGAGAAATACTCTCTCACGCACGAGCACAACTTCACCTTGCAACTGCCACAGACAGGCTGTGTCGATCTCTACTCTACAGAGAATGAATGTTACTGAATTTAGTGTTTTCCGATTGGCTAAACCCAAGTCACATGATTGATGCTGTCAACAGATATAAACTTTCCCAGAAAGAGTTTGTATAAATATGCACTAACTTCCATTGAATTATCTACAAATTTTTATGACCCTATTAATGATAACTGTTTCAAATTGAGTTTTTCCTACTTAAAAAAATATATTTCTAAAATAGATATGAACCTTAGAGTACACATAAATTGAAGCTATTTACATAGATCATTCATTGTCAAAGTTTCACGTCGATCGGTTAATTACCGCGGAAGATATAACGATCACACGTTATCACACCCGCACACGCGCAGAAATTCACTCAAAAAATACATGACAATTAAGAACATCCTTTTATGAAGAATTTGGTGTACCCTACATGCTTATCCATTTCTAATTACAAAACTTACGGCTAAAGAACAAAGTATTACATAAAACCAATTTAAACATGAAAATGCTCGTCATCCATTTGCTCTGATACAAAAAACATAGCTTATCATCCTGTGTTCCCTTGCAATATATTGCAACAGTACAACCATTAACGGTACTGTGCATTGCCAAAATAATTTAAATAAATAATAAAAATAAATAAAGTGGATTAATAAACATGATTCAGATTGCAAGCTTTATCGTAGTTAAATAGGGAACGCACAATTCATCCATGGACACGCATTCCTGGCACACCTGTCGCTAGCGTTGTGTACACGTGTATTTTGTTTGTGTGTGTGAAGCCTGTCCGTTCCCGAAATGTCCAACCCTTTTCAAGTAAGATAGTTTTTATGTTTTATTTTAATTATAAGAAAATATGTACGATATGGTAAAACAAAAGACACCAAAGTGTATAGAAATTAAAAGTGAACAAACAATTAAAAGACCGTGCCAATGTGACGAAAAGTGCAATTACTACACGTAAAAAGTGAATAGGTTTATCAGAGTCGTAGTAATCGGAACAAAAATCAAACAATTTTAAGAATATGCAAAATTGATATTTGTTTTAAAACAAAAATTTTAATTTGTTTGTGCCTTCAGTCATCTAAAAATATGTGCAGCCTAATCAAAATACGAAAAAAGTTGTTAATGTAGTTTACAAATTTTAATTTAAAATTGGTAAACAAATGCTGCTTGTTTAAAAAACATGGTATGATCAATATTTCTTTAAGTGGAATGCAGCAGCTTAGAAAAGTAAGGAAAACTTAATTTTCATCTCAGGACGCTTAGCCAATACGCTCAGTTTACTACGAATGCGTATATTTTCAGAACTCTTGAGCATGGAGAATCTTTTGAACAGTTTTTTTAGCTAACTTCTCCTCAGCGACAATCTTTATTTTCCGTCTGTTCAAAGATTTCCAATCCCAGTCTTCACTTTCAAGGTCGCGTCTATCCATGGCTCAATGACTTCATATCTCCACTTTATATATAGGGGCATGGAGGTATAATTTTAGTCAACAGGAGGAAAACAAAGGAAACATGACATTGATTAATAATAGCATGTACGATTGTATTACGCTGTACTTTTGTAATTACGTACACAAAATATTAAATAGCTGCTTAATAAAACATGATTCAGTTTTAAAATGTGAAGAGTGTATAAAAGATGTGTAATGTTGTCTTGTCACTAGGGAAAACTACTGTTGAAATTGAATTAAATTGTTCACCGTAACCGCTTCATCATGAAGAGGTAAGAGCTAGTTTTAGTACAAGGTCGCGTCGCAACCCAACGTTAGAAGAAGTTGAAAGGCAAGGGTTATAACCTTAAGGACGATGAAAATAAGGAAAATTGCGTGGTCTTTAAATGAAATAATTAAAAATGCTACTAACCGCTGTTGAAATTATTCGGCTTCGGTCGAATGCAACGATCGGCGAATCGTACTTTGCCCGACGTCCTGACGTCACGCCCTTTCCTTTACTAACCAAGCCGTTTGTTCAGTTAAATCTCGTCAGTCGACCACCAGACCGGCCATGTGAGCAGAGCCGCCCGTCGCCGAACTTTCAGCGATTTTGGAAGCCTCGATTACCAAGGTAACTGATTTTTTTGGGTTATCGTAAATCAATGCTAGTGGCGACTAATTACTTCCATATTCCTTAAGGAAATGGAAGTATGGTGATGGCAAAAAAAATCGTGTTCGAGATTATTGCAGATTCTGATTGTACTACACTCAAAACATGAAAAAAGTCGTTTTTCGAAAAGTGTCTGTGTGTGTGTCTGTGTATCTGTGTGTCTGTCTGTGTGTAGATTTTTTTTATGGCAAACGTTAACAGCCGCAAATTCAAACAGAATCAAATAATGTTTTGCATACGTCCCTGAATTGTAGAGTTCTCAAGACTTATTGTTTTTGGTGAAGATCGGTTAAGGGAAAGGGGTAGTTTACCTGTAACGTTTTATGTTTTAACAAGGGTATTTCCTATGGCAAACGATAACAGCCGCAAATTCAAACAGAATCAAAAGATTATTTGCATACCGCCCTAAATTGTAGAGTTCTCAAGACCTGTTGTTTTTGGTGAAGATCGGTTAAGGGAAAGGGGTAGTTTACCTGCAACGTTTTTTTAACAAGGTTTTCTATGGCAAACGATAATAACCGCAAATTCAAACAGAATCAAATAATGTTTTGCATACAGCCCTGATTTGTAGAGTACTCAAGACCTATTGTTTTTGGTGAAGATCGGTTAAGGGCAAGGGGTAGTTTACCTGCAACTTTTTTTATCAAGCGTATTTTCTATGGCAAACGATAACAGCCGCAAATTCAAACAGAATCAAATAATTTTTTGCATACGTCCCTAAATTGTAGAGGTCTCAAGGACTTTCGATTTTTGTGAAGATCGATTAAGGGGAAGGGGTAGTTTACCTGCAACCTTTTACGTTTTAACAACAGTAAAGTACTTGAAAATTCATTTAAACTTTTTCAAACAATGGTAATTGTTAAAAATAAAATAATTTTGTTGCCAGGGAATAAAATTATAATTTTTTCATTTTAATGTAAATTATGTATGAGTTAATATCTTTATATATATAATTCTTCTGTACGTGTGTATGTCACTAAACTCCTCCATGTATAAAACAAGGGTATTTTCTATGGCAAACGATAACAGCCGCAAATTCAAACAGAATCAAATAATTTTTTGCATACGTCCCTGAAGTGTAGAGGTCTCAAGGACTTTCGATTTTGGTGAAGATCGGTTAAGGGGAAGGGGTATTTTACCGGCAACCTTTTACGTTTAACAACAGTAAAGTACTTGAAAATTCATTTAAACTTTTTGAAACAATGGTAATTGTTAATATCGGTATGGAGAACCATACATGACTTCCATATTCTAAGATTTATATTTAAAATCATTTTTGAAATGAAATATTACCATAGAAACTACTTCTTTCTACTTACTGCTTCAGCCTTAACCACAGTACTGTGGTCACTAACATATACCACCTCACGTTATCGCACTCGATTTTCACTGATGATGGAAGTCAATGGCATTGCCGAAACGTCTGGTTTTGTAGAAAATATTGGACTACGGCCAAATATCCCGGGAAGGAATTTTAACAAAAACTACTTCTTTGTTGCCGATAACGTTGTACACATATATATAAAATATATGCATAAAATTAATGGCTGGTATAAGTTAATGATTAATCTCCATTAAGTAGTGCCCAAGTTTCCAAAGTTTTAATATTATGATGTCCGTAATTAAAACATCAAAGCAGGTTTAGTGTGAATGAGGGTACACTGTGAACAAAAATTTTCAACATTTCCTATTGAGCGTTGCTTAGCGTAAAGCTGCGAATCTACAGTGTATGTTTCACAGAACAAACACGCGAAAAAGAAGGAGCGCTCCGAAGTCACTCATGGACCCTCAGCATCTTGCAGAGGGTTCATTCCCTAAAGACGAAAAGTCTGTCTATGAATCGTTCCTCTGTAAACACGTGCAGTTACATTGCCCAGCGATCCACAGGAAGCAAATTGATGTCCATTTTTTCGGCTTGCACGCGTTATGTTGGTATGGGTTTCGGCACTTTCCATTTAAAAAGCGTGCAAATGTAAGAAAATAAACATGAGTGAGGCCAGAAATAACGTGAATTGTGTGAGTGTGTGTGTGTGTGTCTTACCTGCCTTTTTATTGCTGTAGGCATAATAATAAAATGGAAACGTAAACATTACATAACTGAGATATGCTTACCTGCCACGAACGATATATTATTTTATACATGGAGGAGTTCAGTGACATAAACTCGTACAGAAGTCATCTTCAAAAATACTAGAAGTCGTCCACGCTTTTATGTTGGCAGTGTAACTTACAGGAAGTTTT
Organism: Magicicada septendecula; assembly: GCA_034769895.1. NCBI lineage: Eukaryota > Metazoa > Arthropoda > Insecta > Hemiptera > Cicadidae > Magicicada > Magicicada septendecula. The sequence goes on from CM068367.1 coordinate 159,309,146, forward strand.
TTGATGTTTTTAAAACATCTAGGATGCAAACTTTTCCCGATAACTAAAAGTTTCCTTTTTTCGGTTCCCGTCATGTTCGCACAAACAAAAACTGTAACTCGTTGTTTAGAGAGCTTCCCACCAACGCACTTTTCATATTTAAATTTGAAAGTCTTATCTGGAGTTAATTTATAAAAAATTCCGGCTTCATGTCCATTAAAGATGTCTTCATCTTTATATGATCGTCTAATTTCTGGCCAAGTGTTACGCACCCAATCGCCTGTAACGTTCAGATCTACGCATTTTGCCTCACCACAAATTTTTGCAAAGGAAATCGAGTGTCGGGCCTTAAATCGATCTAGCCATCCGTTGGAGCACGTAAAATGGCTGGCGCCGGCAGTCCTGTTACAGTGCTTATCGCTTGCATACAATGTATGTCTGTAGCCATGGGCTAGCGCGCGCGCGCACATATATACGTTTATATGAAATTTAGAGTAAAATATCTGAGAAATATTTGACGCTATAACAGAGTAGTACAATATTTAGTGACGTTAAAACCGGGAATTTTTGTAATGTTAAAGACATCAGTTTGACCGGACTTATGACAAAATAACGCTACACCCGAGTTGATGTAACAGCCGAGGCCGTAATAACCAAGTTCCACTGTATATATAAAGATATTAACTCAAACATAATTTACATTAAAATGAAAAAATTTTAATTTTTTTGCCTGGCAACAAAATTATTTTATTTTTAACAATTACCATTGTTTCAAAAAGTTTAAATAAATTTTCAAGTACTTTACTCTTGTTAAAACGTAAAAGGTTGCAGGTAAACTACCCCTTTCCCTTAACCGATCTTCACCAAAATCGAAAGTCCTTGCGTCCTCTACAATTCAGGGACATATGCAAAAAATTATTTGATTCTGTTTGAACTTGCGGCTGTTATCGTTTGCCATAGAAAATACGCTTGATAAAAAAACGTTGCAGGTAAACTACCCCTTCCTCTTAACCGATCTTCACCAAAAACAATAGGTCTTGAGCACTCTATAAATCAGGGCTGTGTGCAAAACATTATTTGATTCCCTTTGAATTTGCGGCTGTTATCGTTTGCCATAGAAAATACCCTTGTTAAAAAAACGTTGCTGGTAAACTACCCCTTTCCCTCAACCGATCTTCACCAAAAACAATAGGTCTTGAGAACTCTACAATATAAGGCTGTATGCAAATAATCGTTTGATTCTGTTTGAATTTGCGGCTGTTATCGTTTGCCATAGGAAATACCCTTGTTAAGACATAAAACGTTACAGGTAAACTACCCCTTCCCCTTAACCGATCTTCACCAAAAAAATCGGTATGGAGAACCATACATGACTTCCATATTCTAAGATTTATATTTAAAATCATTTTCGAAATGAAATCTTACCATAGGAACTACTTTTTTCTACTTACTGCTTCAGCCTTAACCACAGTACTGTGGTCACTAACGTATACCACCTCACGTTATTGCACTCGATTTTCACTGATGATGGAAGTCGATGGCATTGCCGAAATGTCTGGTTTTGTAGAAAATATTGGACTACGGCCAAATATCCCGGGAAGGAATTTTAACAAAAACTACTTCTTTGTTGCCGATAACGTTGTACACATATATATCAGTGGCGAAGTTACATGGAGGCAATTGAGGCAATGCCTACCCTAAAAAATTCTGTAGAATAAAAATTATAAATACGTATGAACTACATAACGTAAAGATTATACATTGTTACTGCGACTGTCAAATTTATTAAACCGAAACGTGCTTTATTGAGCGACCGCTAGATGGTGACAAGTGAGTTCGGCAGAGTTCGTTTAAAGCGAATGAGGCAACCTGAACTTGCCTCAGCGTTTTTTGTATACATCGTATGTAAGCAATGTAGTGGTGTGATATGGAAGTGAAGGGAGGGGGGATTGTCCCGCGCTGTACACATAGAGCGTTGAGGCATGCCTCACTTCTGTGGTCCAAACAGTTAAGTTAAAGCGCCTGTGTTGTTTCTAAGTGTTTATTTTATGCGGTTATTAAAAGTGTCACTGTTATTCCGCTGAACTAACAGATGATCAAGATTGTTATTTGAATTATTTGTAACATTAAACATATATATAGAAACTAATCAAGTTTAAAAATTTGAAGTTCAATCAGTTGTATTTTGTGTAGGCCTATGACTAATACAAGGATTGTTCAATAGAAACACGTATAGAGCTGTAAAGCATTTTTACTTCCATATTCCTTAAGGAATGGAAGTATGGTGATGGCAAAAAAAATCGTGTTCGAGATTATTTCAGATTCTGATTCTACTACACTCAAAACATGAAAAAAAGTCGTTTTCCGAAAAGTGTCTGTGTGTCTGTCTGTCTGTGTGTGTGTCTGTCTGTCTGTCTGTCTGTCTGTCTGTCTGTCTGTCTGTCTGTCTGTCTGTCTGTCTGTAGATTTTTTTTCTATGGCAAACGATAACTGCCGCAAATTCAAACAGAATCAAATAATTTTTTGCATACAGTCCTGATTCGTAGAGTACTCACGACCTATTGTTTTTGGTGAAGATCGGTTAAGGGAAAGGGGTAGTTTACCTACAACGTTTTTTTGACAAGGGTATTTTCTATGGCAAACGATAACAGCCGCAAATTCAAACAGAATCAAATAATTTTCTGCATACAGCTCTGATTTGTAGAGTACTCAAGACCTATTGTTTTTGGTGAAGATCGGTTGAGGGGAGGGGTAGTTTACCGGCAACGTTTTTTATCAAGCGTATTTTCTATGGCAAACGATAACAGCCGCAAATTCAACCAGAATCAAATAATATTTTGCATACGTCCCTGAATTGTAGAGGTCTCAAGGACTTTCGATTTCGGTGAAGATCGGTTAGGGGGAAGGGGTAGTTTACCGGCAACCTTTTACGTTTTAACAAGAGTAAAGTACTTAAAAATTTATTTAAACTTTTTGAAACAATGGTAATTGTTAAAAATAAAATAATTTTGTTGCCAGGCAATAAAATTATAATTTTTTCATTTATGTATTTTTTTCTCAGTTATGTACTGTTTACGTTTCCATTTTATTATTATGACTACCGCAATGAAAAGGCAGGGAAGACACACACACACTCGCGCGCGCGCGCGCACGCACACGCACACACACACACACACAATTCGCGTTATTTCTGGCCTCATTCATGTTTATTTTCTTACATTTGCACGGTTTTTAAATGGAAAGTGCCGAACCCATACCAACATAACAAATGCAAGCCGAAAAGTGTCCAGCACCACAGTACTGTGGTTAAGGCTGAAGCAGTAAGTAGAAAGAAGTAGTTTCTATGGTAATATTTCATTTCGAAAATGATTTTAAATATAAATCTTAGAATACGGAAGTCATGTATGGTTCTCCATACCAATATTTTACTTCCATATTCCTTAAGGAATGGAAGTATGGTGATGGCAAAAAAAATCGTGTTCGAGATTATTGCAGATTCTGATTGTACTACACTCAAAACATGAAAAAAAGTCATTTTTCGAAAAGTGTCTGTGTGTGTCTGTGTGTCTGTCTGTCTGTCTGTGTGTCTGTAGATTCTTTTCTATGGCAAACGATACAGCCCTGACTTGTAGAGTACTCACGACCTATTGTTTTTGGTGAAGATCGGTTGGGGAAAGGGGTAGTTTACCTGCAACGGTTTTTTTTATCAAGGGAAATTTTTTTTTTTTGGCAAACGATAACAGCCGCAAATTCAAACAGAATCAAATAATGTTTCGCATACAGCCCTGAATTGTAGAGTGCTCAAGACCTATTGTTTTTGGTGAAGATCGGTTAAGGGGAAGGGGTAGTTTACAGGCAACGTTTTTTTATCAAGCGTATTTTCTATGGCAAACGATAACAGCCGCAAATTCAAACAGAATCAAATAATTTTTTGAATACGTCAGTGAATTGTAGAGGTCTCAAGGACTTTAGATTTTGGTGAAGATCGGTTAAGGGGGAGGGGTAGTTTACCAGCAACCTTTTACGTTTTAACAAGAGTAAAGTACTTGAAAATTTATTTAAACTTTTTGAAACAATGGTAATTGTTAAAAATAAAATAATTTTGTTGCCAGGCAATAAAATTAAAATTTTTTCATTTTAATGTATTATAATATTTTTCATTTAATACGGCAATAAAAAGGCAGGTAAGACACACACACACACAATTCACGTTATTTCTGGCCTCACTCATGTTTATTTTCTTACGTTTGCACGCTTTTTAAATGGAAAGTGCCGAAACCCACACCAACATAACGCGTGCAAGCCGAAAAAATGGACATCAATTTGCTTACTGGCAAAGCTAGTAGTTAATGAATGGGTAGGCAAAAATCTTATCTTAAATTTTTTTAAGGAATCACTAAAAGGACGGTGGGTCAAATCGGACGCTGAGGTAGAGTTTGCTGTAACCGAATGGTTCCACAAACAGCCGTAAAAATTTTACTAGCAGGGAATTTACAGGTTAGCGCAACAGTGGAACTCATGTCTTAATGTTATTGGAGACTTCTTTTAAAATCGTTGAATAAAAAATGCTTTACAGCTCTATACGTGTGTCTATTGAACAATTCTTGTATTAGTCATACACAATAATACAACTGATTGAACTTCAAATTTTTAAACTTGATTAGTTTCTATATATATGTTTAATGTTACAAATAATTCAAATAACAATCTTGATCATCTGTTAGTTCAGCGGAATAACAGTGACACTTTTAATAACCGCATAAAATAAACACTTAGAAACAACACAGGCGCTTTAACTTAACTGTTTGGACCACAGAAGTGAGGCATGCCTCAACGCTCTATGTGAACAGCGCGGGACAATCCCCCCTCCCTACACTTCCCTATCACACCACTACATTGCTTACATACGATGTATACAAAAAACGCTGAGGCAAGTTCAGGTTGCCTCATTCGCTTTAAACGAACTATGCCGAATCTCACCTGTCACCATCTAGCGGTCGCTCAATAAAGCACGTTTCGGTTTAATAAATTTGACAGTCGCAGTAACAATGTATAATCTTTACGTTATGTAGTTCATACGTATTTATAATTTTTATTCTACAGAATTTTTTAGGGTAGGCATTGCCTCAATTGCCTCCATGTAACTTCGCCACTGATATATATGTGTACAACGTTATCGGCAACAAAGAAGTAGTTTTTGTTAAAATTCCTTCCCGGGATATTTGGCCGTAGTCCAATGTTTTCTACAAAACCAGACATTTCGGCAATGGCATCGACTTCCATCATCAGTGAAAATCGAGTGCGATAACGTGAGGTGGTATACGTTAGTGACCACAGTACTGTGGTTAATGCTGAAGCAGTAAGTAGAAAGAAGTAGTTTCTATGGTAATATTTCATTTCGAAAATGATTTTAAATATAAATCTTAGAATATGGAAGTCATGTATCGTTCTCCATACCGATATTTATTCAACGATTTTAAAAGAAGTCTCCAAGAACATTAAGACATGAGTTCCACTGTTGCGCTAACCTGTAGATTCCCTGCTAGTAAAATTCCTACGGCTGTTTGTGGAACCATTCGGTTACAGCAAACTCTACCTCAGCGTCCGATTTGAACCACCGTCCTTTTAGTATTTCCTTAAAAAAAATTTAAGATAAGATTTTTGCCTACCCATTCATTAACTACTAGCTTCGCCAGTAAGCAAATTGATGTCCATTTTTTCGGCTTGCACGCGTTATGTTGGTGTGGGTTTCGGCACTTTCCATTTAAAAAGCGTGCAAGTGTAAGAAAATAAACATGAGTGAGGCCAGAAATAACGTGAATTGTGTGTGTGTGTGTGTGTGTGTGTGTGTGTGTCTTACCTGCCTTTTTATTGCTGTAGGCATAATAATAAAATGGAAACGTAAACATTACATAACTGAGGTATGCTTACCTGCCACGAACGATATATTATTTTATACATGGAGGAGTTCAGTGACATACACACGTACAGAAGAATTATATATATAAAGATATTAACTCATACATAATTTACATTAAAATGAAAAAATTATAATTTTATTGCCTGGCAACAAAATTATTTTATTTTTAACAATTACCATTGTTTCAAAAAGTGTAAATGAATTTCAAGTACTTTACTCTTGTTAAAACGTAAAAGGTTGCTGGTAAACTATCCCTTCCCCTTAACCGATCTTCACCAAATCGAAAGTCCTTGAGACCTCTACAATTCAGGGACGTATGCAGAACATTATTTGGTTCTGTTTGAATTTGCGGCTGTTATCGTTTGCCATAGAAAATACGCTTGATAAAAAAACGTTGCAGGTAAACGACCCCTTTCCCTTAACCGATCTTCACCAAAAACAACAGGTCTTGAGTACTCTAAAAATCAGGGCTGTATGCAAATAATCTTTTGATTCTGTTTGAATTTGCGGCTGTTATCGTTTGCCATAGGAAATACCCTTGTTAAAACATAAAACGTTGCAGGTAAACTACCCCTTTCCCTTAACTGATCTTCAACAAAATCAACAGACCTTGAGTTCTGTATAATTCGAAAAGGTATGCAGAAGAGTAGTTGATTCTGTTTTAATGTACGGCAGTTATCGTTCGTCAAAAAAAAATTACCCTTGATGAAACATAAAATGTTGCTGGTAAACAACCCTGTTCCCTTAACCGATCTTCACCAAAAACAACAGGTTGTCAGTACTCTACAAACCAGGACTGTATGCAAAAAATTGTATGATTCTGTTTGAATTTGCGGCTGTTATCGTTTGCCATATAAAATATCCTTGATAAAACAAAAAACGTGGCCGGTAAACTACCCCTTTCCCTTAACCGATCTTCACCAAAAACAATAGGTCTTTAGTACTCAACAAAACAGGGCTGTATGCAAAAACGTATTTGATTATGTTTGAATTTGCGGCTCTTATCGTTTGCCAAAAAAATACCCTTTTAAAACAATTTTCAGTGGAAGTTACAGTACGAAAGTTACTAACGAAAAGAGAGATAAACCAGTTTCCTCACCTTATGTGACAGGAACAAAAACTTTTTTACAAATGTTTTGTGGTGCAGAACAGTGTTAGAATTTTTATGAACAGATCACAGCTTGTACGCTGAACACCATTATCTGTAAACTAGTATTGATTTATGCAATTGTTCTATATTCAGTATTTAATCTTTTCTATATTTAATTTATTTTGAGCTAAATTACCTCAGTAACTGAATTTTGCTGACTGACTTATGATTTCGTAAACTTTTGAGGCTAATTTTGTTTTGAAATAAACGGGTCGAGATCGACTCTGCTCACTAACTGATGGTATTGAACATTTTTTTACTTACACCTCCCCCCCTTTTGGGAATTATGTTAAACTTTAAGGATATTTGAGAAGTATGTTATAATGTGTAGAGAGACATAAATAGTAATAAGTATTTTGGTTGATTTTGTGGTATATCATGTTATTTTTGGTGTATTGTGTGTGTTACGTGTTTGGGGCTCAGCAGCAGTAAAACGTGGCACACCGGGAAACTGGAAGAGGAGCACCCCTTAGATAACACTTTACACGTCTTAGCACGCCTTAGAACAGGGCTGCAGGAAAGAAAGGAGAGTCTGTGTCTCTAAGATGTGTTCTGTGTTACAGATTCTATTGTGAAAATATACTATCTGTATATCAAAAGTAATAAAGCAATAACAGTTTATGGTGTAAAGCATATTTTATGTTAACTAAGTTATATTTATTATCTTCCTTTCCAATGATTATCTATATAGTTATCTATCTAGTAAAATTCTGTATTGTATATAAATTATACAATAATACTAAAACAATACTTTTTATACATTATAGTGCCAAGTTAGGTACGTTAATACAGACGAAGTGTACTAAATGAATTTAACAAATACTATAAAATATAAATTGTTATCACTACACTTAAAAAGCAATAAATATCTTTAAGCCATCACCTAAAAACTGATTCTTCTTATATTGAAATAACATACAATTTTTCTGCATTGTCAGACGCAAATGTATGTTACAAAAAAAAAAGAACGCAAGTCAGCCGCCTGACTATCGTATTAAGTAAAGCCAGACGCGATGGTGTAAGGGAATAACTGTTATGCCTTTGCGATAAACATTTCATTTTATAGTCGGACATTTGAGAAAGTAACTTTTTCTTGCTTTTCTAAATGACTATGAGGCTTGGCATTAAATAGGGGATGGAGATAATTTCCTCGGCAATCAGTGTAACGGGAAATGAAACTCGTCAAGAGTGGACTAATAATCCCTGCTTTCGTACCATATACCGTAACTGTCGCCAAACTTATCTGATCTGACATTATACCATAATTTTATTGCCTGTTGTTACAATTCCAAGTTTTTTTCTTGTATCAGTTACAAAAGTGTATGATGTAAGGAAATATTCTTCATAAAAGTCAAAATGCTACTGTTATATGTTTTCATGGTGTTAATAATGCCCGACGTCCCGGCTTCAGTTAAAAAGTAGGTTTTCACTTTATTGTTTTCTTACAAGTCGTAAAATTTAAAGTAATTCCTGCTATCTGATACAAAATTTAAACTTGTTTCATTTTAGTTAACAAATTTAATTTAAATATTACTCAAAATAAGTAAATTCTGCTTCTCGTGTCGAAATATTAGTTGGAAATAATGTTACAAAATCTGGGTGTAGATAAAATTACAGATAAATGCAAAGAAATACATTAAATAAGCAAATATTTTTTTCATTAAGTCATTAAGATTAATATGCATATTAAATAAATGCATTCTAAAATATAAAATGGAAGAAGCAAAAGCTAATAAACGGATAATAGAAAGTAGAGATATCCGTTAGAATCTCGTCTAAATCACAGTTTTCTTGATGTCTCCTCTTATTATTATACAGAAAAATGTGTAAGCACTTTACGTAGAAAATCGTAACAAATAAGTGTCCGTTTAGGAATATGTGCTAGCATTAGAAGACACATTTGGATTAAATAAATTGTTCTTTTCAACACCAAATCTCACTTCGTTCGGCAGTTGACCTAATTAATTGTCTTTAAGAACACATAGAGCCATACAAACGGAAATCAAATCATTTTTTGATATAGACCTACCTCTACTGGAAAATTTCCCTTCAGTTTAAAGAGTAGAATTATTTCCTGAATCAATAATATATATATATAAATGTAATATATCAATTTTAGAATGTTACAAGATATTCGTAAAACTTTTCTATGTTCTACTAAAGTTTAGTAGACACAGGAAAGAACAAACATATTGAAGCTCAGAAATAACATAACGCTTAACGTCTTTAAAGTTAAACAAACGATTTGAGTCTCGTATGTTTTTACAATTCTTCTAGTAATTTTTACATGTAACGGAAGTGCTAGGTTGCAAAATCTATAAAGCGGTCCGCCACACAGAAACGGTGAGCGGTCTGTCAATCCAACCACGAGGCAATAAAGTATGTAGTTTACTAAACTGGTAAAAACTTGGTTTGGGGACGGACAAATTTAGTCACGTTTTATTAAAATTCTATGCATATACTTGTATAAAATGTATTATATACACTCTTGTTTGAAACTTCCACAGTCATTTTAAAGTATCAACAATTAAATAAGTTTACGTAAAGAAGTGTCAATATGTATGAAACTAAGAGACATATAAGAATCCAATCTCAATGCGTAGCAACGTACATAATATTTACGAGGAACTGTATAATAAGTAACTGTACAACATTTCATTAAATATTTCTAAGTAAGCAAGCAGTAAAGAGAGGAACTGAAAAAATAGATTAAGCTGCTCTCCTGTAAAATTTCATTTTTATGGCATAGTGCCCTTTACCTCCGAGGTACAGATTTAAAGTAACTAATACTCGGAGCTAATACTAAAGTTACTAATACTAATACTAATACTATTAGTTACTAAAGTAACTAATATTAATACTAATAGTCTCGGAGCTAACTATTATCAACTACTTTCTTATCCCACCTCTTTTTTCCTCTTTAATCTTCCTCTCTCTTATTAAGTCTCTCCTTCTTTTATAAATTAAATTTCTTATTTTAAAAATATTGAAATTTAGAAAACGTTTCTTTACATTACATCTTTAACATACTTGTTTGTAATTATCCTTCCCTCAAACAACAGTAAGGTAACCACTTCCAATTACACACATATATTTATTAAATAAAATTTAATTAAATTAATTTTGGTTGTATCTTTGTTTCAGGTAAGAGTCCTGCACACACGTATAGTTCGGTGAAATGTTGCTAAACGTTACATTCCGCCCGCTACCAGACACCTGTTTGCCTGACTCAAAATTTTGTAAGTTAAAAGTTTACGATTTTTGTAAAGTATGTGTTATAAAGCGGACAGCTCAAATTTTATTTGTACATGTGAATAAGCAAGTGCTATGAGAACAAGTGTGTGTGAGTGTGTGTGTGATGCAATGAAAATTCAAGCCATGGTATAACTTAATATCTCGTACCATCACGATTCTCACAAAACGTAAGATTTTAATTACGCTAAGATTTTAATTGATTTTCATAAAACATTAGACATATATGTGTAATAAACAATCTATACAAGCAACAAAAAAGTGAAAACTAAACCTCTACAGATCTACCGTCGAAGACGTTTATTAGGTCCCTTGTAAAAGCCATTATAAGTAAGTCCCTTGAAACTTGAAATCTCAAGTAAGAAAAAAATATGTACAAATTTGGTGTTTGACGGATTTATAAAAACATTTTTAGAATTAAAAAAAAGTAACACAGTTTACGGTAAAAACTTTGTGTGTAATTTGAACTGTTTAGTTAAACTGTTAATGATGTTAATACTATAAAAACAGATTAAATGCATTAAGACACTATTGTACATAAAAATATTTGGATATATCGCATATACTCGTAGTCTATTCAAAGCTGTGTATCACAGTATTAAGACTAAATTTGACGTGTAACCCGACACGCTAATTTAAACTACTCGTAGCTGACAGCAAGGTACGGTGAGAGCTATCAATGAGCGGGACGTTGGCACGAAAGCTTGCTGTGTTAGAGCGATCGACAAATCCGTATAGAGGGTAATGGCATTTTGTGTGAGTGTGTTTCGGAAGTGTCTTACAAAGGTGTCCGTGATAGGAACAAGTTCAATATATCCTGTCATATATATAAACAATTTATTGGTAACAACTAACTTAAATATGTCATCCCTGTGTCAGAGCTTGGTGAAAGAGAAATGATAATGATAGTCGTACTCGTAAAGCTAATTGTGTCCAACATGTCTAGTGCAACCGTGTAACGTACGCTAAATAAAATTATTTTTATAAGATTGTTGACCATACATATAAATGGAAACATAATCCTTATTTCTAAAATAGTCACTAGAGAGCTCAACTTTTCCTTCATATAGAATTTATACCTCTACTAAAAAGTTATCTACAATAGGCTGTGAGCAATTCCACTGGTTCTAACGAGTTTCCTCTTAACAGTATGAAAATGTAGACGGGAATTAATGAACAATCGTAATTAATATAAATTACTATTTTTTGAAATGCAGTTTAGGGGATTTTATAGAAACTATTTTGAAACACTAATAGTCAAAATTTATGTGGTTTATGAACGTATAGCATCATAATTTTTAAAATGATTTCCATTGTTTACTTAAAAAGATTATTTAATTACGTATTGTAAGAACAGAATTTTTTTTTTAAATCTTGTCAAATGTTTCTTATGTGATAATGAATTATTTATTTTGAGAAGCTTTTGAACATAAAGTACACTGTATTATATTATATAAATGGAAACATAATCCTTATTTCTAAAATAGTCACTAGAGAGCTCAACTTTTCCTTCATATAGAATTTATACCTCTACTAAAAAGTTATCTACAATAGGCTGTGAGCAATTCCACTGGTTCTAACGAGTTTCCTCTTAACAGTATGAAAATGTAGACGGGAATTAATGAACAATCGTAATTAATATAAATTACTATTTTTTGAAATGCAGTTTAGGGGATTTTATAGAAACTATTTTGAAACACTAATAGTCAAAATTTATGTGGTTTATGAACGTATAGCATCATAATTTTTAAAATGATTTCCATTGTTTACTTAAAAAGATTATTTAATTACGTATTGTAAGAACAGAATTTTTTTTTAAATCTTGTCAAATGTTTCTTATGTGATAATGAATTATTTATTTTGAGAAGCTTTTGAACATAAAGTACACTGTATTATATTATAAAGAAAGAGTATTCTAATAGGTAATTAATTTCAAATTGCACTTAGCACATTTCGTACTTTCTATGTCGACTAAAGCGTCAAGTATTTCTGCTTCCTTTGGGCTTTCTAGGCCTCACATAGGCAGTCCACCCTGCTTGCCCTATGACACTTAGATATGACTATATAAACGGACCTTATTATTTGCGGTTTGTCACAGTGTAATAAATAAATCATATAGGAATTTAATACATTTCGACGTCACGGTAAGCACTCACGAGAGCGAATTTTTGCTGCAGGCACGTTGTTATTTACTTTCGCCCCAAGAAAAACTGTAATGAATATTTTAAAATTAGCCGTAATGGTCTTATTGGTTGCCTGTATGAGAAGAAAACGGCTTAAATCTGTATTGAACCAACTGTATTGTCTACCTGGTCTTTTATTCTAATATTTACAAATTATAAAAACGTTAAAAGGATTTAGTAGTAAGAAAGTTTGTAAAATGAAAAGACGATAAAAATATTGGAGAAATATGGTACAATGAAACTATATTACAAATCAAACGTAAATGAAAAAATTTTAACTGAGTTGTTGGTATAGAGTTGGCTGTGAAATTCGATTCGGTCGCATTTGATTGTGTGTGTATTATAAGACTATAGTCGTGGCACAGAAGCGACTTCCTGTCAGAGTCGGAAAATCACCAGAGTGGAAAATCAATAAAAGTCTGGAAACAGATGTAATTCGTCAGCCGTACGCCACAGCCAATAGAAAGTACAGGTTACTTTTTTCTGTGTTTCAGGCGGGAAACTTTAAGTGGAGAGATTCCGGTTTATTTACGTACAGTTCATTGCACAGAAATGCTACTGTATTGAAACCAAATACAGTAATGCTCACAGTACAGTTTTTTACACACACAAATTGGAAATAAGAAATATCATTATGTGACTCTATACTATAGTTAATTTGCACTTACGTTAAATTAATGTATCCTACTCAAAGAAATATTTTTATCAATTTAAATAAATAAAGCTACGCTAGAAGATGCATGTGACATGACCTAAAACATTATTTCTTCAAATTGTCTGATCGGTATGGTTGTAAATAACCAAGATGAAAATGTTTTACTATTCAAAAAAAAGAAGTTGTGAAGTAATTAAAATAGACTTGAAAAAAATTAGTTTTCAAAATTAAATTTGGTATTCAGCGTACTACATGCTTTACCACTTGCGTGGTACATTGATGCTGCCGAAGTAAAATGAAGCTGGTAAGGTAATCTTCAGTTGTTGTCAAAAGTTTTTATCTATCAAGAATATATTACTATTTATTTGTTTCCAAGCCCTTAACAGTAGCTTCAACAGTCAGAATAGGGCTACCATGGCAACGATTTAAACAAATTACAAAATTGTGTGTTAGTTAATACATGACATGTGCTATTATGTTATATTATTTATGGTTTAATATGTTATTAGTTAAATAATACGTGAAAAACTTGAATAATTTAAAAAAACACAAAATGCAAATTTTTCACTTCAAGAAATGACTAAGTGTTTACTAAAACAAAACTGTAATAACTGCCTGCTAAAGTAAAAATTAAAATATTTTAAATACATTGTTTATTTTTCTAAGGTGCCAACACAAGAAGAAACTAGAGATTTCTTTTGTAAACAAAACAGGTATTGCATGACATTTTCACTGCAATCATTATCGCACATACTTGCGCTCCACAGTAATTCATAATCATATTATGGCAAACATGCAGGATGAAAATTATAAATTAATCGCACGTTATACGACCAAATTATGTAATCGCATAATTTATAGTATCAAAATGCGAGGTGTTTAGGGCAAAGGTGTTGCTTATAATTCATACGGATTTATGGAAAAAAAAAACAGTTGGTCTATTTTAGGTTGTTGACTTTTGCTTTTTTATATTGCGTATGTAAAATGTGAAACTCTTGTTCCCTATGTTTTAAGACGAAGAGGTGAATCATTCCGCGTTCTCTTGTTTTGGCACGCTCTAGACAAAAATATTGAGTAGTCATTCCTGGATACGACGAGAGAAAGGTAAAGCATATATAAACAAAGAGGGAAAGTAGAAACAGAAAGAGACAGATGCGGGAATAGACATACAGAGAGGCAAAGTGAGAGAATGAGAGAGAGAGAGAGAGAGAGAGAGAGAGAGAGAGAGAGAGAGAGAGAGAGAGAGAGAGAGAGAGAGAGAGAGAGAGGCAGGCACACAGAGAGTAAGGCTCAGGATTAGCGAAAGAGGTTGTACTGTGCCAATGGATTATATTTGCAAATTTTACTAGTGTAGGTTCAAATACTGAAATTTGTCAGACAATATTATTTACCCAATTTATCTTCTCCGTATATACACTACTAGCAAAATACCCGTGCTTCGCTACGGAGTTTCACGTTGTACGTAAGTGTACAATTATTGCTCGCTTAATAGTATAGGATTAGATAGATTGTACAAATTCTCAACTCTTAGTTTGTTTATTTACATTCATAGCAACAGCTATTTATTATTTATTTCGAGAAAATCGTTAGAGCCGTTTCCGAGAAAAAAAAGGACATACATTTATTAATTAATTGAACTTCGAAATTTTCTCGACTATAAGAACCTGCAAACAACGAAGTTTTTTCAATTTAAAACAATGATTAAAAACTCAGGACTAAATGAATTCGGGTTTTCCAGTAAACTGAGATGTCAACCACTTCATTTACAAAGTATGCAATTCCCGCGATAAATTTCAGTATTTGGTTTTTTGCCCCTTAGGAGTGAAAGTTTTTAAAACCGTTTCTTAGTGAGCACCTAAGACCTATGGTGAAGCTACGTTCAAAGTTTCATTGATATTCATTCAGTGGTTTCAGAGATATGGTGATCAGTGAGTCAGTCAGTGGTATTTGGCTTATATAGATATGTATATCTAGTCGATTTACCCAGCGTTGCTCGGGTTCATAATTTATTCATAGGCTCATAGGCACCTATTCTTGTTCTAACGTTATATTACTTGTATATTGTATAATCTTCCTTATATTGTTACGTTCGCATTCTCACTGGAGGAATACTCTGTAGCGCACCTGTTTAAGAACATGTCATAAACTGTATTCTTATATCTGGAGAAGAATTCTGTAGCGCGTGATGCTCCTGCTCGATTTCTAACTGGGAGAGGGCGAACAGCTAAATTAGTTTTCAATAAAATGTCTACAGTACTTGCACGCGCTGCGTATTTAACTGTTGTTTTATAATTCATTGTGTTAATGTTGAAATAAGGCATTTGTTAAATTAG
The DNA here is from genome assembly GCA_034769895.1 of Magicicada septendecula. Taxonomy (NCBI): domain Eukaryota; kingdom Metazoa; phylum Arthropoda; class Insecta; order Hemiptera; family Cicadidae; genus Magicicada; species Magicicada septendecula. The sequence goes on from CM068367.1 coordinate 159,324,618, forward strand.
TGTCTCCTAAACTTATTCTAACAATACAATACCTCTATAGATTTCAGCTTATCAATTTTTAAATTCAAACTGAAGCAAGTGCATTTATATTGTCTGAACACTATGATCTGAATCAAAACTTTGATTTTTATACTCGCTTATAACTTACTTCGATCTTAACTTATCCACTTTTAAATTCAAACTGTAACAACTCTGAATTCACACACTATTAGGAAGTTTCTTAAGATGCATACACCACCTTTGATATCATAACCTATATCTTTATTTATAAGAACCGTGGACTGTGGCCCCGCCGTCTTTCGCGGGATCCGACCTAAGATTCCCCGGGTTCCATGGATGAACTCCGGGGAAGGCCCGTCGGACGACTCCCGCGCTATTTCCTACGCGGGAGACTTCCACCGATGCTATGGTAACCAGAATCTATTCTATTGGGTTGCCATAGTAACCAGATCTAATAGTTTTTAAGACCCAAAGGACCCCCCAAAGGATCGTATCGAAAAAACACTTGTCCTATGTTGGTTCTCCCGTTGCGTAAAATATTTGTGCCAAGTTTGGTTGAAATCGGTCCAGTGGTTTAGGAGGAGATGTGGAAGACCACAAAGGACCCCCCGAAGGATCGTATCGAAAAAACACCTATCCTATGTTGGTTCTCCCGTTGCGTAAAATATTTGTGCCACGTTTGGTTGAAATCGGTCCAGTGGTTTAGGAGGAGATGCGGAAGACCCCAAAGAACCCCCCAAAGGACCCCATCGAGAAAACACCTATCCTATGTTGGTTCTCCCGTCGCGTAAAATATTTGTGCCAAGTTTGGTTGAAATCGGTCCAGTGGTTTAGGAGGAGAAGTGGAAGACCCCAAAGAACCCCCCAAAGGACCCTATCGAAAAAACACCTATCCTATGTTGGTTCTCCCGTCGCGTAAAATATTTGTGCCAAGTTTGGTTGAAATCGGTCCAGTGGTTTAGGAGGAGATGTGGAACATACATGCAATGGGGGGGGGTTTGCCCCTTAGGAGTGAAAGTTTTTAAAACCGTTTCTTAGTGAGCATCTGCGACCCCATAAGAATATACCTTCAAATTTTGAGATCATTATCTTCAGTAGTTTTTGCTCTACGTTGATTCTCTCTCAGTCAGGACAAAGCCGCTTATATATATAGAGATATATTCTATATCATACTATACACACTCTACACTATAACATATTTTCTATATGAAAACCCATTATTTTATATAACAGCCAACTACACCTAAAACGTTTATAATATTAAATTCTATTTGAAACACTGTAGATGACAGTTAAAAATACTTTTGAAACGTTGTAAAGTATACAGAAAAAAAGTTTTCTTGTATAACAAATATTATTTTATATTAACACACACACACACGCGCGCGTGCACACACACAGTATACGAAAACAAAATGTAAACACGGTTACACACGTACACACACGTGCACATACGTTTAGCACTGAAATTACTTAAAAAGGCTTTCCAGAACTGAATACACTATAACATACATACAACGTTCAATGATTTAATTCAAATAATAGTTTTCTCTGCACCCTAAAAAGAGACGTTGAATTCATTTTCATACAGCACGTAATGAAAATAAATAATGAACGTTTACCATTATTTAGTGACGAAAAGTGATATGCACTGAATACAACTCAAATATTTACTTTTACCTATTAAGGGAAAGTTTTTTAAAGATTCGCTTATGTAGCCCTACTCTTAAAGGAAGTGGAGCCATAGGAGAGAGACAGTAATTAAGAAAAATACATATTCGTAAATGTAAAAAGAAAAAAGTATTAACAGACTTATTTGTATGTAGAACTGAAGTTCTACTGGGAAACGCAAGTTTAAATTAGATAAGATGTTGCAAAAACTGTATAATTATAATGTAATTATAACATAATAATAATTATTTTTTATTATCAGCAGAATGAAACTTTACATTTAAACGCGTGAAAGGAAAAGTACTCTCACTCCAGTGTCATAAAGTCTTTCCCCACTAAGTGGAAACATATGTTTTATAAATAAATGTAAAAGGGGTTGCATAATACTTTCACGGCGAATAAAAATTAAGGCGGGATCGTGATTTATGGGCAACCCCTAAGTAGCTGAAACCTGTACACGAACCACATACAATAACATTATTTATGTACTGAACATTGTGGTGTCTTGAGGGGCGAACTGGAGAAGGGGCAACGCATAAATCACATGAAACACAATAAACATTTTGTCAACACGAGGTAGATTGTGCCTTTTTGATATTCCGTATGTACAAGAGAAACGTATGCTTTTATCTCTGAAAGAAAGGAAACCCAGAAATAATATATTTTGCTGGATTTCCTATACGTTTACTGTTCTTCTTTTCCACCTTCAGACAAATGTTTTTTGACAGTTAATATGTACGGATTTACCGACATTGTCCTTATTGCATTTACTTTTTCTAACAAGAAAGGGGTAAACTGATGAGTAAACGTTGAGCTATTTGTTTAAAAAATTGTAAAGCAATACAAATTATAAAAATAATTTAATGAAGCAAGTAGAATATCGTTAAAACCGGACGCATAAAAGTACTTAAAGGTAATTAACGGTGGTTAAAAATTAATATTCACAAAGTTATATGGATTAATACAGTAACTTTTAAGGTATGGCTCCATGTGGCCCAATTACTCTTGTGATTCTGTTGCCTCTGCTAAGAATTCGCGTTAAATAATTTTGCTTGCTATTTCAGTGCTTCAATACACTTTTACGTTGTACAAAAAACTCGTACGCGGCTGATAATCTTATCTTTTTTTCGACTATCTAACGTGCTGATCACATGACGCTGTAACCAATATAGCAATAAGCCTTTCTCCTTTAACTCGGAAAATTGATTGATATAATTTAAAAAGTTGGTCTCTCTATTTTTACAGAAAGAATGAACCAAAAACCAATTTCTAACACATTTTATTTTAATGGTCATTTTATTGTTGGGAAATTCTGACCTTTCATCCTACTTAATGGTGATTGTCAATTAAATTTTACCTAAATCTTTGAATTAACTTATCATATCATAAAAACCTTTACATATTAATAATGTTATGCTTTAATAAGAAAATCGTTCTCGACATGATTAAATATGAATTGTTTATTGACCTTATTCAGTTTATTCCAATTAATTTTTAAAGTGTGCCACTGTAAAGACCGTCGTCCTTTTAAGCTTTACACCAGTATAATTTATTATTTTAGAGTCAGCGAGATGCCTTCGTTTTTTGATTTTAAATGCATTTTTACAAAATTTCATTATCTTATTCCCAAAGGATTATACAAATACTTCCTGTATTTATAAATAAAAATGGTTTACAAAGGTTTTTAAAAACATACAAACACTTAGTTTCACAGTTTATTCTTTGCCTCTGACAATAGTTTCAGCCTATTAAGCTATTCTTAAAAAGCTGCTATACACACCTCACACATATGTCCTCATACACTCCCTTAACACATGTTCACCACTCTACACTTTCTTGGTTTAGTTGTTCTTAGCAGCTCTTTGAGAATAGCTTAATAGGCTGAAACAATTGCCAGAGGTAAAAACAATAATCTGTAAAACTTACCAAGTGTTTGAATGTTTTTAAAAACCTTTGTAGTAATTATGTTTCACCAAGTGCCCAAAGAGTCATCAATCAATATCGTAGAGTGGGTTTATACAGCCTGTTTATAAAAATATTAACCGTTACATTTGGTTAGTTGCAATACAAACTGTACATATTATAATATTGTTTTTGAAAATCGTATTTTTGTTTATGATTTTCCTGAGTGAACATGAGAAATATACATGCCCTTGTATGTATTTGACATCGTCAGCTAACAGATGTTAAAGTTGGGTTAAGTTAACTATATTACCCATTTGTAGTAAAGTATCTAATTTGTATTATTACCCAAATTGAACTTCAGTCTTATTTTGTTTTACTTTTTTTATATCAGTTTTTTCTTTTGTTTTGTTTGTCAATGAAAATATTGACGCAGTCTTTACTGAAGTTTTATAATCTGAAAACCGTGATTCTAAAGCTTGCTAACGGGGGTAAAATGAGATCGTTAAAAAGAAACTATTACAATTTTTCTAGGATTCTGAAATTTTTTATAGGTTTAAATGACGTATATTGTAATTTTAATCCTTTCCAGCAAAACTGATTAACCATTTTTAAAACAAATATATTCAAATTTTAGAATGATACAGTTGCTGACTTTTTTAAGTCAACCATATTTTTATTTTAAGAAAACATTTTATGATGTATTTTTGCTGATGATCAGAAATATTTGTAAATAAGCAACAAATACTCAAATGTTGGATTAATTTGTTTCTCAAATAACATTTATCATTTATTAATCTTCAGTTTACCGTGAACTTCGTGGAGTGGAATGTTACTCAACTACTGAACTTGCCCCTTATAACTTTTTGTGTGCGCGCGCGTGTATGTGTGTTTGCGTGTACATGTGATTAACGATGCAGAGCTAAACAGATTTTACTATGTGCAATAACAGGGAAACCATTTGTATAGCAGCAGACTGCAGTGTAGTTATGGTATACAAAAGAGGATATTACAGACTGTCAGACACACTCGAAGGCAATACATATGACCGCTAAATGTGTGTGTTCAAGAGGTAAAAAGCCCTGGGACATTAAGGTCGCTTTACATAGTGGACAAGAGTGCGCTTTTTGCTGCTGCTCACATGATGTTGCTGTATGTAGCTGTATGGGCGGTCGTGCAATTGACAATGGCTTTATCATAAACGCTATGCCAGAATGCCAGACAAGTTTATTAAGCAACCAAAAAACTATCTAATCTATGGAAAACTATAACAGAACCGGACTTAGATTAAATTGTAAGAATGTTTACTTTATGTTATAAATTCTTTTTTAAGATTTTACACGGTAACAAAATTTTTAATTCTTACATTCTCACCTGTAAGTCAAGATGAAAGATGGTAAAAGCTCTTCAAGCTGTCGTATCGCATGCCAGTTTTTTCGTTTCTTCGTAACACTCTCTGATTTTAATGCTATCTATTAACTTCATTCTTCTACGCCCTCTTCTTTTTTCTCTTTCTATAACACCCTCCATGGCAGTTGTAAGCAAGCAGTCTCTTCTTAAAGAATGACCTAACCAGCTCCTTTTCCTGTTTTCCATTACCTTCAGGATTCTTTTCTCTTCCCCTATTCTTCTTAAAACTTCATCATTCTTACTTTATGCCACGTTTTTTAGTATGACTGATTAAATTTATTAAATCAGGACGTAGAGGTAGACAGTGTTTGTTTTCTAAATCAAGTGATTAAAATAATCTGTTTCACAAAGAATGAGCATTGTCAGAGCAATATATAAACAACATACTACCAGCAACCTCCAGCATGTTGTTGGTGGCTTACAGTGGCGACGAACTATATAATCATCTAATGTTTAATGCGCTATAAATAGCATAGAAAATTGCTGAACATAGAAAATAATAAAGAATACGTCTTAGCGGCTCTCCAAATTACTTTGGGAATTTGGCCACGACCTATGTTTGTTTTGCAGTTAACGAATAGTTTCTTTTTGTGATTAATAGACGTTTTGGCAGTTAGGTGTTAGAACTGCGGCATTGATGATCGTGTTGAAAAAACCAATGCGTGGTAGAAGTCTAGTTCGCAGTTAGCTACTTGTTTTAGTTCGATTATGTGTTATTGAGGCTACCGTTTCCTAGAGTTAATTTAGTTTACGTACGTTTAGTTTAATTTTGAGCAACTTTGATTTGGACACTGGATTACTGCATTACCAAAAGGTATTTATTAAATTAAACTTACTTTGTATGAAGGTGTTTGTCAAAAATAGTTATTATTTCACTGTTCCTAGAATTGAAATGTTTTGTGTTAAAAGATTATTGTCACTCAAAACAGTATGATTAACAAATATCCCCCAGCTTCCGAGACATCAACAAAAGTTAATATTGATACCTAACATGGTGTGTGTGTGTGTGTGTGTGTGTGTGTGTGTGTGTGTGTGTGTGTGTGTGTGTGTGTGTGTGTGTATACAGTGTACGCCAGTGAAGCGGGAAAATTCAAAGTACCCCATTTTTTCATGAAACATTTATTATCAGAATTTTTTTACAGATTTGAGTTGAGTAAAGTATGCCATTATTTTACTTTTTAAAAATAACGCCGCTCAAGTGAGAGCCATTCTGTGTAAACATTCTTCTAATCTTGACCGAAAATTTTCCATCACTCGACGAAGCAGGTCAGGTTGAATCCGTGCAATTTCTTGTCTGATATTCGTTTTTAATTGCGGTATGGTGTGCGGTCTATCAATGTACACCCTGCTCTTCAGAAATCCCCAAAGAAAAAAGTCGCATGCGGACAAATCTGGGGATCTTGCAGACCACGAGATGTCGCCATATCTGGATGAGTCCGTCCGGGAAGAGTTCTCTTAAAGCAGCCATGGACACACGAGCAGTATGACTTGTGGCCCCATCCTGCTGGAAAAAATTAATTTCCGGAAACCTAAGGAGCTGTTGCATCAAAAATGTTCTGACCATGTGTGTGTAGCGGTCTGCATTGACAGTTGTGGTGTTTCCTCTATCGTCTTGGAAAAAATATGGTCCAATAATGCCAGATGATGAAACTGCACACCACACCGTAACTTTCGGACTATGTAATGGCATTTCATGCAACTCACCTGGGTTTTCATCATTCCAATATCGACTATTTTGTTTGTTTACATATCCATTCAAATGAAAATGTGCTTCATCTGACATAAACATGCGGTGAATAAAGTTTTCATCATCATTTACAGTCGCAATATTTCTTCGCTGAAAATCCTGCGAGCCAGCATATCGCCATCTTTCAACTCCTGGATTACTTGAATTTTGTAAGGATGAAAAGATAAGTCTTTATGCAAAATTTGTCGTAACTAATGTTTAGTGCGGATGCATGTTTCATTGCAGAACGTTGTGGACTAGGCGTCAATGCTATTCGAACGCTTTCACTGTTTTCCTCTGTTCTTACAGATCTTGTTGCTCCTCTATGCTTTAAGTTTAATGTGGAACCAGTTTCTTCAAACTTTTTCACCCATGACATAATTGCATGAGCGGACGACACTCTTCCAATATTGAAATATTGCACGACAATCGTGGAATATTGAAATGATTACGAAACAATCGTTGTACAGAAGTCACACAGTCACCACTCTTATAAAACGATATTACGTAGAAAGCACGCTGTGCACCGGACCACTGCTCCATGTTTACTAAATGGCATTAAATGTAAAACAACAATCGGAAACCTCCACGCCCTCTCGTGAGCATAAAATGAATTATTGGACTTTCAAAATTTCCCGCTTCACTGGCGGACCCTGTATATAAACCATTCATTTTCTCAGTTTTTCTTTTATATATATATATATATATATATATCTTTTATATTGATAATAATAATGGTAAAACGTTTTGTACAAAAGGTTTTATTACTATTAATAATAATAATAATAATATAGTGTGTGTGTGTGTGTGTGTATATATATATATATATATATATATATATATATTGTAGCATGATAAATTATCCACGTTATAATGAACGAAATAATGATCATAAATAAATTAAAATTAAAATGAAATCAAAGAAAATACAATAAAAAATCATTAAGGACCACAGTAAAGTGCACTCATAGTTTGAAGAAATAAAAATAAATTAAAAACCACTATGCAATATAAATGAGTAATAAAAAATAAAACAAAAGCCGAGATAAAGTAAAAAAGTACCCAGGTAGGATAGGAGTAAGTAAGGCAATACCCAGAACAAACCGACATCCCTAATAACAGGAATGAAATTGGAAGAAACCACTTAGTAGAATAAAATAAAGTAGGGAAATACCCAAAGCAAACCCAATAATAAGAAAAAACGAAACCCCAAAAGAAAGTATATATAACAAATGAAATTATAACACCAAAAAATAAAAAATAATGTAAAGTAGATATAAACAAAAATGTCTAAAGGTAGAATTAAAAGTGAACCAGTGGAAATAATGTATATAATGAAAAAAACAAATCTTCATAATCCTATATAAATAAGATTCTTGATCTTATAAGACTATAAAACTGATTAGAGATAAGATCAAAGAATACCAGTGCAAGTTATTTTGTTATGTTAAATAGACTTCATGTGTCAATGTTTAAATTCATAAACTAAGTGAATTAGTGCCTTTATACAACTTTAAAGTTTTGTATTGAATACAGAAATAATATTTGATAGAATATTATTATTATGAGAAAATAGACTACAAATGTTTCTAAGGGAGTGCCACTCTTTATTCAACAACATTTATTAAAATGACAAAGATAAAATAAGAGCAGGCAATAAATAAGTGAAGTGGCAAAGGGTACAACCCCAAAATAAAATAAAAACAGCCAAGACTGCACAAAATTTAGTTTTAAGAAATCATTTAAATAAGAAAAGGACAGATAACTTTTATTTATATTAAGGTCAATGAACTCTATACTTAAATGTTTGAAATAGAGTGTAATGTTTTTGTTACTCCAAAACCTTTATTATGTTTAATAGTATTAATCAAGGCTGAAATGTCTGAGTTTATATACCATTCTTTTATTATAAGATATTTATTATTTGTGACTAGTATTAATCAAGACTGAAATGTCTGAGTTTGAGTACAACTTTTTTGTTTTCAAATATTTGTTATGTATTGATAGTACTAATTCAATACTAAATGTTAATTTAGTTAAGTATAGGAATTTTAATTAAGATTGTATAAAAAATAAAAGTCAGAAGGGGTACAAGCAAGCTGTAATAGTCATAAAACATTATACATGAACAAAACTAAAATCTGGACAAATGGTAAATCTCAACAACCTTATCAATGAAAAATAAGTAAAATAAATTAAGTAAATTGATGGAATTTATATAATGTAAATCCAACACAGTGTATTCTGACAGTACCAATACTTTATAAAGATATTGAAGAAATGTATAATAGATTATTAGAAAAAATGCAAGTGTAATAACACTGTAACCTAAGGGGAAGATTTAAATTAAAGATATAATTTAATAATGATAACTAATTCATAAAATTACAAGGAATTAAGGAAAAATAAACATTTTATTTCAATCAAGGATCTTGTCCATTAATAATTAAAGCTTCATAAAGATGGTAAACCATTTAATGTGATAGGAAGTAAAATTTTAGGCCTACATGTAAAAATACTGTAAATAAGGCATTTCGAGATGAAAAACATTGTAAAAGTAGTATCATATTTAGTAGAAAATCACGTAGAATTAACTAAAGAAAGAGAATATGTGTTAGGTATTTAATAAAATTAAATAATAGTAAAAATGTATTCATTCATATAATGTAAAAGTCAACCATGTAAGCGGAAATTATAGAGATTTCAAACAATGTCTTTTTAATATTAAATTGGCTAAGACGTTTCGAATAAAGAAGAAAGTTGAACAGTTGATTATTAGACGTTGAGTAGTTCACATCAGAACGAGAGATCGCGAAATTATTCACTTAAAGCGAAGGAATAAGAAAGATGGCGAACATCAACCAAGCCTATTCTATGTAAAATTTTGACAAAACCTTAAATAACTACTAAATTCAGTGAATTAAACCAGTATAATTATAAAAGTGAACCAACATTGAACAGTAAAAGGTGCGATAACCATTTTAAAACACATAAACGATAATTCCGAAAATCAAGACAAAATCTGTCATTATCGACCTTATGGAATGAAGTGAAATAAAAACATTATTCAACACGAATTACCGAAACAAATCACTGAACACTGATCCAGGACAACTACACTATCACCAGAGGAATTAATCACTATTGCTATGAGGAGGACATTTTGGAAAAACAACTTTTATTTGCAGAGAATTCTTTTAGGTGTAGCAGCCGTCAACATCTGCGATACGAAGCAGCCATCTTTGAAATCCCATGATCCTCTGCAGTCCACCGCTAGCTTCGTCATCACAACGATTGGTTCGAAACATTACTTTACTAACCATTATATATTAAATAATATCTTTGTAATTTTAGATCATTAAGCTTGTAATTGTAAGTGTTATACTTTCCTGACTGTGCCCTTTCTCTGACTATTCTAACATAACAGTTTAAAGAACCTGAGAATTAATATTAATAATTTGTATAAAAGAATTCGCTCGCCCTGAGAGAGTCGATTCATCAATCGATATAAAATCGATTATTTTATATTTTGTCAATAAAAACCATTGAATGTTATAATTTTGAATTCTATTTATTTCTAAACTTATAAATAGAATAATATAAGATAATATTAATACATACCTACCAGAACAGCTGAAGTTAACAACTTTAAAGGAGGACACACTTCGAATAAAGAAAGATCACAAATCGATTGTCCCTTGAGACAATCCATTTAACGCAGAATCATAATTCCAATTACACAAGGTGATATAAATTGATAAAAAATTAAATAAACGAATTAAAACTTACACGAATACAATACAAAAATTAATTAATAAAATTTATAAAGAAAAAAAAATAAAATTTGTATATAAATTAAACAAAATTTTTATTTTGTTACAAAATTGACGCTCACAATAGTGGGGCATATAAAACAAAATAAACTCGAGCGAAGTCTCGTATTATTACAATATATGTATTTAAAAGGATAACACAATACACTATAATGATGGAAACGTCATTGTAGTGCAATGTATGTCTACTCTCGATAAGAAACTGTACTGAATGTACAAAGTACGTAGGCAAAATAGATCAATTAAATTCTACGTCAAAGAAATCGAAAATCTTGCTTACGTTTGCATATGGGTTTGCTTGTGTTTATTTTAATAATAATTTTAATTAAGCATTTCGAATAATAAATCAACAGAATCAAGAATACAATTAAAGTTTTGGTTTACTAACTTAAACCTAATTTTTATAATAAAGTGAAATAAAATATTTAACATTTTCTTGACATCACAGGCAGAGGATAAATGTGTTGTAAGGCAACATACACTGTTGGTTGATTTTTCAGTTGATTACGTAACACGAGAATATGTTGTAGAGTCAAAAAAAGTGAAAGAAGTTCTACTACGTATTTTACAATCTTAATGCTTCAGGCCCCAAGCAATGTAACTCGAACCCATCAAAGATTTGACAGAGAGCTTTTGATTGTACATAGTTTGCTTTTTTGTTTGGAAATATATATTGCCTTTGTCTGTTTCTTGTCATATTGCGCACTATGCGGTTGTTAGAATTTTCGTGCTCTTGACATTATTGTATCTGTTACAATACGGACAAATACATCAGATTTTTGTTTGTTTTTATAACACACACCACTTTCATTTCCCTCTTTTGCTTGTTTTCATGCTTACCAACGTATTGTCTAAAGTTTTCAGTCAAAGTTTCTGATACTTTCTTCTGTTCTATATTCCTTTCGTAAATTTAGATATGTAATTACTTCTTTTGTAAAACTATGAATACGTAATAAAATATTTAATGTAAATGTCATGAATACTATTTACAATAAAATGTATAATGTGTAAATATATTATTACGACGGTCTGCTGATCGTCGTATGGTACAGTGGAAAATGAAGTACAAGACACCAATAAAGTCACTAATCACCAGCTTTAATTATCACAATTAAACAGTTTGTAATGATCAAGATAGTCTCTTACAACAAATCAAATAAAAATTGTTCACAAGGAATAAAAATGTCAACTACTAGAATGCCGCACAATTATAAAGCACATAAGACTTCGCCACAATACTTTGAACCGCACTAGAATAAATCGCCACTAAAACTGACTGCTTAGCGCAGCTGTCGTTGTTTAAATAGATAGCACAAGTGTTCCAGAATAGTCCATAATACGCGTCAACAATAAAGGAAAACACTAGAGCGTAATTGCTTGCGGACTTGACACAGTGCGAGCGGCCGGCGAAGTCTGGAACAGTCTACCTAACGCATGTTGAGAATCACGTACGCACACAACATTACAGCCGGATTTTACAGGAATAGCCGAGAAACACGTATCATGCACTGTAATGGCTTACACTTTTTCCGCTTTGCGTAACAACATATTGTACATACATTACAATAGAACATCCTATTACATTTTTTTTATTAGAATAGGCCTATATAGAGGCTCATAGTAGACAATGTAATATTAGTAAGAGAATAGTTAGAAAATGTGTAAAGTTGCATGTAGGGCACTGGAATGTAATCTGTAACGAATATTGTGTCTTATACTACACAACTAGTAGACAAATTTAGTGTGCGTAATTTACGAATATGAAAATGTACTTAATTATTGTACGTTTGGGTTACGATAGGCGAGTGCCGCGTAGAACTTCAATGAAGAAAAAATATAACGGTTTTATTTATTAATATTCTTAGATTAGACTTTGACAGTAATTTGTATTGTAAAAAACAACTGGGTGCAAGTAAATGTACTAGTTACTAGGTGTAACTAATTTTTATCTTGTAATTCTATGTACCACTAATACTTTAGAAGCTTTAAACAAGAAATTTCTAGACAATTTCCTCTCTAAATTCAAAACAATCCAATACTTTCTTAGTCCAAATTATGCCAATCAGAGGTTTAGGATTTCAAACAAGGTTTCAAACTAATCCACGTACTGTTATTCCATCTCGTTTTTAAACCGAGATTCATGTGTACTTGTCTACATACGACTATTCTACAGAGAACGCCAAGAGTTCGCGAATTTCCTGTAAACGGACGCTGAAGTACTCGGAGAGATAACCGTTTAGATAAAAACCTCTCAAACGTTGTTATATATCTTATCACAAAAATTAAAATTATTTAAGTTACATAAAATTAAAATTTAAAATAATTTCGGCTGTGAAAGATCTTATTGCAACTCTGTTTGACACGTTCTTTGGGTGTTTTACTTATATTTCGTAAATTTTTTTGAATGGTGTATATACATGCGCGCGCACATAACACACACACATACAACGGTATACAGAAAAGATATATCACACACACAATAATGTAACCGTATTAAGCTAAGGAGTATCTGATTTTACAAAAAACTCAGATGACTCTATTTGCTCAGGTTTCAATTTTTCAGACATGATAATGCGTCACCTGACACAGTTTAAATCAAATTTTATTAAAATTCAGGTTTACGTTCACGTCTAGAAACATTAAAAAAACTAACTTTGTCTTGAAGAAAATAAGTACTTAATTTCTGTTATAACAATAACTGTAATGCATTTATGAAATCGAATTTAATTGTAGCGTATTAAATAATAAAATAGATGATTATCTGTTTCCTCAATAGTGTGAGTTGTGTACTACTTCAAACCGCCTCAAACAGATCTCGTTTTTTCATTAACAGTTTAAACTAGTTATTTCATTCACGGAGTTTGTAATGAATAAATGCTTAACAAATCGTGCACTTAGGACGCGTATTTGGTCTCGTTTAGTTACGAAGTTGGTAACGTGAAGTTAACTACACAAGTGTAACCTAGCTAACCTCAAGCGTCCGTATACCTTTTATTCAAGGTCGAAACGTCCTACTACGTCGCCTATGGATTTATTGTGATTATATTGTATTATACTATAATATTCTATGCAATATTATAATATGCTACGCTATATATAATACAATATTTTCTGCAATATTAGCTTTCAACTATCATGAATTATACAGGTTGGACTTGCAATAAAGTAAGTCGTCTAAAAACAGATTAAACGGTTTTCTTGTTACCCCGTTAGACAGCAAGACATCAACGACTTTACTGTCGTTTAGAAACCCTTAAGTCATGCAAACTTTAGATAGCAGAAATATTTTCTGGTTAGGCTAATGATGATTGCAAAATAAATTATATACTAAATGGTCTGATGCTTGAAAACAAAATTTTATAATATTTATGCAGTACTGTATTATTTGTAACAATTCTAGGGGATGACTATGCATCGTCATTAAGAGTTTGTACCTCGATTGTCTACATAACGCCTTGTGCGCGTATTTCCGTGGCTGTTCACCATGTGTACAGGCGTGATGTGTGCACAAGTTCAATGGTACAGCCTAGTTCCTACACACATAAAAATCAAAACGTGCGCGTAAGACACACACACACTCATTAAATGTATTAATTTTTCGTGTAATTTTATCAATAAAAGTATGATTTGTATCCATTAATTGACAATTTGGTAGACTACAGGCATTTTCTCCCATACTTCAAAATATTTTAAAACTTATGAGATCGTAAATGCCTAGCCCGTAAAATTTTGCGTAACTGATAAATGAGCTATAACATAGGTGAGGGTAGAGACAAAAAATGTACCTCTGGCCTGACAAAATTTGCTATTAGTCTGGAGAAAGGAGGAGTAAAAAACTATTTTGAAATAACATATTACCAGAAATATTCTACAATACTAGTGATTTTTTTCTTGGAATATATTCAAAGTTGTTGGTAACTTAGCATATCGCTAACGACAGAGCATATCGCTCTTTGCCATAACAACTTTTATGAACTTCACATTTTGATTAGACAGTGATGTGATGTTTGGGAATACATGCTAAATGCTAGCAGAGGACTTCTAATCTCGCATCTATGGCAACAACGTTTCTCACATCATTTCCTTGGGCGGTCCTTTATCCTTCTGTGTGTCCACACAAGGGCTGTTTTTGGTGTAGGCACATTTTCATCCTTACAATGTGGATAGCCTAGTGCAATCTCCTGAATAACGTTTACATTGTTGAAAAAAGAAGGCAAAGATAAATTTGCAATCTCTAGTAGGACAGGGAATTTATTGGCTAGCTAAAATTGCTATGCCTGCATCACTTTTTACTAACAAATACCTTAAATGAATAAAACTTTCTATGATATTGTAAATTTGATTTTCACAAACACAAACTAAAAGAAAAATGTTCATGTATAGATTTATATTAAAACGGAATGTATATTTATTAGGACACGTCCCATACCGAATTCCTGCTGTAGCTTACGGTGCTCTTATGTTCTTAGGTATTTAATTAACTTGTCTTTATTAATCAAGGTATTACGTTTACTTTCTCCTTACACAACCTCCTCTCTCTCCTCTCCGTCTCACCACCTTTTTCTCTCTATGTGCACATGTGTGTGTGTGTGTGTGTGTGTGTGTGTGTGTGTGTGTGTGTGTGTGTGTGTGTGTGTGTGTGTGTGTGTGTGTGTGTGTGTGTGTGATACTTACACAGGCTGACATACTTATAGATCTATAGAAGACTTATAGGCTGTCTTTTTAGTGCTACAAAAGAAAATGAATTATCTGATTTAATTACTTACAGAAGCAAACAGTAATAAAAATTTAAGTAAATGGGTATCGTCATTTCTTGTTAACGGTAACATATTTCTTTTATTATAAAATGTGCTTGAGCACATTTTAATCCATTGCTCTAGAATGTCTGTAATAATCGCACAACCAACTCAAATATTATTTGCTCGTATGTAAGAGACATAGTGGGTACACTTGTCTATTAAAGTCGTTGTGATTACCCAAAATTATGATGATTAGAAGCGCTTCATGTCAGAGAATGTAATAGCCGACTCGGTATACGAATTCGATAGTGCCGACAGCATAAATTAGTTTAGCTGTTGAAGACAGGAACCCATTAACGGTGAACCCTAAATCCGTCTAAATTTAGACCCATCCTAAGACGAATTTTAGCCCACGACGCAACGTCCGTAAGTACGGTGATGACTTAACCACAAGAGCTACAGGAACTCGTTATGGAACGTACCCTTATAAATGCACATTTTGTTTTAATATAAATTTATACATGAACACATTTCTTTTAGTTTTTTCTTCCAAAATTCACATTGACAATATCACAGAAAGTTTTATTGTTTTAATATATTTGTTAGTAAAAAATAATAAAGGCATAGAAATTGTAGCAAGTCAATAAATTCCCATTTGAAATCCGACTATAGTTTGCAAATGTATTTTCGCTTTCTTTTTTCCACAATATAAACGTTCTTTATGTATTAAAATTTTATGTTTGGTTTTGCAGAGATGGAAAAGTCTGCTCCTCTTAGTAGAGCGATATTAAATACATTTTTGCAATATATTTTAGTCTTCAGCGTTTGTTATCTGTTACAAAGTATACAATTCAATAACAGTATGGTTTAATACTTTACTCGTGAAGCTATAAAAAGTATTATTAATTACATAGAAAACAGGATCTTTTCTGAACGACCATTATCGTTATAAATTGCGTAAAACATGAATATTTACGATAAATAATAAGCATAAATATAATTTAGAAAATAAACACAGCTAGATAGACGTAGAGATAGATGGGTAGACAGATAGATATATAGGTAAAGAGAGAGAAAGAGAGTGTGGGGGTCAACGGCAGAAGCAGTCTTGTGTAACTGTGAAAGCGCGCACACGCTAGTACTCGAATCAGTCCGTGAGACTAAAGCGGCATTCCCACCATAAATTACAATAGTGTCTGTTCTGTATGTATTGTCTGAGACAAATATCTCGGCGACCCTACGCGTTTAACTTGATTTCAGTTTCCCGAAATTTGCCTCACCTTTCGTCTCTGTTTAATAAGTAATATTAGATTATCGTAATGTTATCTGCAGTAGTTGCGATACAGTAACACGTTAAAGCTTAAAGCAAATAGGAATAACCGTAAGACAGTAATAGTAAGTGAAACTGTGTTCCGGCCCGTTAGACAGTTGTCTAATATTTGATTAGTAAAAACAGCCAAACGCTTCGGCACCACCCACTGAGACCATTTTCAGTGGATCGGGAACTATGTCATAACGTCAGATAGAGAATAATTTAAGGTTAAAACCGAACCAGAAAACATTTCTGCACTTATATAGATAACTTTTTTGCAATTGTTCAAGTTGTTACCTTAAATAGCGCTAAGAGTAGAATGTTGTACGCCAGCCACGTTGTGTTCGGCTGGGCTGAAACTGAGAGCATGGGAAACCACGAAGTGTGCAGCGCATAATTGTGGGAGCCATCCACCCTGAAGTGTTAACCCATTGATTCGGACGACTCGTCTCCGGGCAGTCGAGTCTATCGACCACACCATCGTGCCTCTAAGATCCTGCGGGCGATGCCTTCAGGCCTGGCGACTGGCTGGAGCAGATCACTCAGAGATGCTTCCACGGTATACACGCCAATCGTGTATTCGTGGACTGCACCCTAAATCCTTGTGCCGAGGGATCGATGGTGCTGCACTGTTAGAACCTGGCGTTCATCGGGCACCGGCCTGGACAACGCAAACAAACCAGGACGCGAGACGCCCCGTGCGTCGTCTGTTTGTCTGACATCGTGCTTAGCTCTTATTGGTAGGATTTCAGCACGTCTAAGCACCGGTCGCCATCTTTATTCATAATCAGGTTCTGCGCACAATGTGGCGCCTTTCGTTGGCGTCTGCAAGGTTTCTGTGCGTAAAAATTATAAAACTCCTGTTAAGTAAAGAGAAGGGACAGGACATTAATTTAGTGTAGATTATCTGTCGTAGACATGAGTTTACCTTTTTTCTATGAGCTCTAAATAAAAATTTTTAAAAGACACTTGCATGATTATACATCCATGAAAACGGATGATTAATGTTTATTTTAGTGTCACGTTTGTATGGGAATGTACTGTAAATATTATTGTAAAACATAAAAAATTATTAACAATATACGATATTAATATAACGATTATATACCTATTAATTCCATCGTACCAATAATTAATATTGTTATCAATAATTATTCATTCTCTACTTATATATTTTATAAAATCAAAATAATCTGTGTGAGCTACGACTATTGTTATTAGAGAATAGTCACATGCTTGTCTAGGAGTCGGTTTTGGTTTTCTTTTTGTTGTATTGTGCCTTTTGAGTGTCCTATTTCTATTTCTACATTTCTAATGAGTGATTTTTTAAAGCGGTCGGTTGATGAAATAATTACATCACTTAATGTATATTGAAAATACACACTGTTTGTGAAATGTAGCAAGTCCTGTAGCTTTGGTACGGCATGATGTTATGGGGGTCATCAATCGCTAAACACGTTTATTCAAATAATTGTTCTGTTGTGTTTGATATTTAGTTTGTATTCACACACAGATCCTGATGATAACAACAAATATTGTCGAAAGGTCGACACAGATAATTTAAAATTTGTGTTATAATTTTTGACCGATCCTCAAAAACCCTTCACCGGAAAAAGTTATTACGTTAACCATATAAAAACCATATTGAACTGTTCCAATATCCGTACCCGCACTACATTTTCGACGTTTTGAATATGCGTTTGTATCGATATACTACGATATGAAGATGAAGAAGTGTACTAATTATAAATGTTCTATTCCTTGATATAAAGCGAAAATACGTGTTGTTTTCATTTGTAAGGTTAATAATGGTTTTTGTTTTTTAGCTTACTGTTTTAAGAAATTAAACCCAAGGTTAGGAAACACATGACGTTTAACGTCTCTGCACAATGCTTGAAAGAAACAAACATTAAAAACAAAGAACATACCGTATTTTTAACAATAACAACAACAAAAATGGAAAATAAAAAATACAGTTATTTCTGAATAGTAAGATTAAAACAATAAACAAAGTATTAACAAATGAAAACAAGAATTTTTATTCCTTAGGTGGACAATAGTCTTTTGTGTCACTTAATAAAATATCAAAACCTTGCTGAAAGACAAAAAATTGGAGACATCCCGCATTCCTTTACACTGTTTGCTCTTCCAGTGATCTGCACAAATACGAATTTTAGTGGAAAAAAGGGTATTAGTGGAAAACGAATTCTTCTACAAAAATGGAGTCATGTATAGTAACGAGTTGGGTTTTTTAAAGTGGATTTCACAAAAAGTGAGTGTTATGTTACAGGCATATTTGCTTCCATGTTAATCTAACAACGCCAACTTCTGGCGCCATACGCACACGTCGGAGTTATATTATTGCTAGAAACATTTTATGTGAGAATACGCTAATTTTACGACAATTTTTAACAAAACATTTCTCTTTTTTTCGTAAAAACACGACAATGAAATACGATTGCAATCGTCAACAAACTATTGTATAACATACAAAAATACGTCTGCGGCTTTCACTGTTCGACGGCCATCTTCAGTGCTTAAATCAGGCTACACACTTTCATGGCCGTCGAAGGCATGGCTGAAAGTCTGCAATCAACAGCTTTGGACCACGGCTTTACAGCCCAGCAAACAAAAATTTCAATAATATACACAAACAGGTTTTCACAATTTCTATTTACTAACTAAAATTATATGCGATATTCACTACATATCGGTGCCAATAATCGCATAATCGAAATATTGAAACTGAGTTCGGATAAGGTTATTGGGACAGTGTTACCATATTAACCACAAGGAACTTATACTCGTATACAGAAACCGTGATCCTTAGAAAACGATAATAGATTTCAACCAAGTCGATTTATGGTAAATTGAGTTGTATTACTTTCTGATTGCTAATAACATGACAATACTGAAGTTGTTTCTTGACAAAATCACAGTTATAATACCAAATGTTGAAACGTTTTGTTACAGTAACGAGTTTGTTTACCAAACAAAAGTATTATCATTGTCGAATGTAATGATTACGGTTATTGTCGGGCTTCGAAAACGATATCGAGTGCCGCGCTCGTTTGAGGATGGAGTAAACATTCAACCGCATCCGGCACACGTTCATGTTTACAACAGTTCTGTGTGTGTTGTGTTATAAATGTAATTACTAGGGTATTCAAAAGTGATACCTGCAAGAGGGTACCAGTGGAGTGCGCTTCAAAACCAATTATTGGCATGCCTTCTAACGGTTATTGGTTGGTTAACAGGGCCTTTGTAACTACTGTTACGACAATTAACTCTAAACTGTGTCAGTTTGTAAACAGTACACCACCTGCTGAGTACGCTGCAAGCACACTATTTGTGTTAATGAAGCGATAGACCTGTAAAGGAAACTGGTGCCAAAATTACTAATTGATGTCAGTGCATTTTGGGAAATCATAAGTATCTCTTGACATTAGTACATTATACATGATTATCATTTTTAACAATAAATAAATAATATTTGTTTTCTCGGAGAATATATTTATATAATTGTTTTGTATTACCACTGTTTGAACTATATTAACACTGCTACACACTCAATTATAAATCACACATTTGCAAATTTAAATAATATTACTTTAATAGAACACATTTCCAAAGATCGAAATATGAATTTATGGAAAAATTTTGAAATATTTAAACACGAAATAAATAAACATTAATACCTAAACAAATCCAAATTAATACCAAGAACGATAGTATCTGCAAAATCACAAATTTAATAAAATAATTGATAATTATATTGTATTTCTTTATTTATTTATACAACATATTTTGTGTGCATATAAAACATGCATAGTCCATATAAAACAAATGTTAATAACAATTGGTCTCAAAAGTTTTTTAATATATATTCTGAAGATAGTTTATATTGTTGAAGCAGTGTTAATATGTAAAAATATATAATTATTAACATTAATAAAACTTTTTACAAGAATATATTGTTTATTGTTTAAATGACATATATGTGATCAAACTATCATATTTTGATGATGATAATTAGATCACTATTGAAACATATACGTAATTTACATAATAAACAAAATATTCTTGTAGAAAGTTGTATTATTATTATTAATAATATAAAATATAAAACAAGAAAAATTGAGTATTTATGAATATAATAATACACAAATATATTCTTGTGAAAAAATCATTTATTTATCATTAAACATAACTAATAAATGTTTCCGCACATATCTAATTCCAAGTAGGCCTATAATGTGGAAATGTATAAATGACTAATATAATAATGAATTTTAGTGTTTTGTTTATGTTAATGAGCTAAATAATGCGTCTATCTAGAATGTGGGGTTGCACGTATAACGAGTAAGAACACAATTGTTCTACTTGTTGTTATTCTTATTCTCTACCACACACATACAGACACGCGCGCGCGCGCACGCACAGAAGAGACGAGTATGTAATAATTTAATAATACTATGTCACAAAGATCAATGAAAAAGGAAGGTTCTTTGACCTGCACAGTAGGTGGTATTTAAGTTCGCGGTTCCGGAAATAATATTCGTTTGTCAAAAAAGTTGGTCTTGTTTTCGCCCTAGATTCCGTTAATTTAAACACAGTACCCTGCGCTCTGTTTTTGCCCCGGTTTCAAACAAATGCGTTTTCTAATTTTCTACCACAGCCGCAGATTTGGTTGCGGCTTATCGGGTGACACAAAGTAGAGACAAAAGCTGTTGGTCGTATCTTTTTGCTTAGCGCTCACATAAGCATACACCGTTTTACTTCCGGGTTTCCTGAGAAGAGTCACCGCTTCCTCATTAACAAAAAATGACTTCACTGAAATCCCCGCTTAAAAGGTGAAAATTATGTTTTACAATGTATATTTCTATAACATCCTACCAAAGACAAAATCAAGGAAAGGAAAAGCTTAATTAATTTTTGTCATTGAATTACATTTTGAGATTATCAATTAATCAGACTTATATTTTGCAAGGATAGAGGTTGAGGTCTGTTTAGAAATTTTAAAAGTTCTTATGAAGGTGATTAATACGCTTGTTTGTACAACACGTGTAGAAAGATACAAATTTGTATTGATTGTCTTTGTCCTATGCTCGAAGTAACTCGTATTTCCTGTGATATAAGTTGAATTTAACAAAATATACCTATTTAAATGTGAGTAATGTTCAAAATACTTTAAAAAAATTAATTTTACAGATAATTTAAGAAATTAATTTCTTTACAAAAGTGTTATTGAAAGCTTTTAAGAGAATGAAAAAAAACACTAGCCTACAACTTCAGTCTTTTAATTATGTTTTTGAATGTGGATCTATATATATGGTAAGAATATCTTTAAAAGTTTATAAAATGTTTTAAAACATTTGTTTTAAACAATATTAATGAAAGGCTATTCTTCACTTCCCTGCTGTTGAAGACTCAGTTCGAAGCGTGGTAAGTCCTGATTCGTTGCCTGATGATCTCGTATGCGTCGCCTCATGTTCTGCTGCATTTCTACAACTTACGAGATGCTACCGGGATGCTCTCGGCCCTTCCACCCACCGTTCTAGGTTATTGAGGCCTCCAAAGTTGTGGATAACCTCTTACAGTTGTGGTAGATTATGAAACTATAGTACAATAGGCTGATGAACTGTATTATATACTAATTCAATATATAATTATTAAGTATTATATAATAATATTGTTACTACTGCTGCTGCTGCTACTACTACAACGTGGTGATAGTAGGCGTCATTATCCTAGTCATTATTGTACAAATAAATGTATTCTTAATATCATGTTATTTTATTGTTACTTCTACTCAAGTAATTTCAAAAACACATTAGAGGAAAAGATAATCTCAAACCCGTATTCTTAGACAATAGACGTGTTATTAAGATCTATTTTGTTTACATCTATGTTATTTATATTTATGTTAGTTGTTATATTTTAGTTAATGATTACGCAATTTTCTTACAAATCGACAAAAATTTAGAGTATAATGTGAAATGTTTGTCTCTTTGTTAATAATAAACTACAATTTTTAAATTAGAAATTATCTTTTTAAGTTTGTTTTTAGTGTTTATTTTTATTGACTGTTTGACATATAACATATTGTTTGTTTGTTCGTATGTTGTAAAATGTATTGTTTGTTTGGGGGTCATACATATTTGCGGAAAGAAATATTATACATTTGTACATACTATTTTTTTGTTACGGATAAAAATGATAATCACTGAACATTATTGCAATGACAAACTCTTGGATTAAGACAATAAAGTACAAAAATTCCTGTTGCTTCCGCTATGCTGAAACCTAATCGTATTTACGAATCACTCGTACTTGTTCAGAAAAGATATATATCTGACTTACACAGAAACACTTAAGAAAACAGCACTCTTTACAACTTACGTGTAGGTAGAGAATCCATTGTTGTCTGAAGAGCAAAACAATTGTGGATAACGCAACAGATGTAGGGTGTGTCAAGGAGTAAAGCCTTTTCTCCAGACTTGTAAAGTAGAGAAACAATCGTGATTTGTTGCGGAAACACAGACAAACTTCAAATGTATTGCACAGCGTGTAAGGTAAAACACTTTTAATTGTTTTTAACTCACTATATTTATATAGAGTTTTAACTGAATTCATTTGCTCACGAGTAACATTGATACAATCTTTATTTTGAGTACAGTAACTTAAAACTAAATAAAGTAAATTAAACTAAACAATTTTGCGTACTCTTATATTTAAAGTTTTATATTACAAACAAATAATACATTTGACAATTAGTAAACACATAGATAACACTAAGTAATCAGTAAACACACAGTGGATATGACATTTGGATATTGTTACGAAGGTCCAACTGATCGTCGTATGGTACAGTGTTAAACAAAATAAAGACGCCAATTAAGTCACTAATCATCAGTTTTAATTAATCACAATTAACAGTTCGAAATCAACAAGTTATTCAACAAGATTATGCAACAAGTTATTTTGCAAGGATAGAGGTTGAGGTCTGTTTAGAAATTTTAAAAGTTCTTATGAAGGTGATTAATACGCTTGTTTGTACAACACGTGTAGAAAGATACAAATTTGTATTGATTGTCTTTGTCCTATGCTCGAAGTAACTCGTATTTCCTGTGATATAAGTTGAATTTAACAAAATATACCTATTTAAATGTGAGTAATGTTCAAAATACTTTAAAAAAATTAATTTTACAGATAATTTAAGAAATTAATTTCTTTACAAAAGTGTTATTGAAAGCTTTTAAGAGAATGAAAAAAAACACTAGCCTACAACTTCAGTCTTTTAATTATGTTTTTGAATGTGGATCTATATATATGGTAAGAATATCTTTAAAAGTTTATAAAATGTTTTAAAACATTTGTTTTAAACAATATTAATGAAAGGCTATTCTTCACTTCCCTGCTGTTGAAGACTCAGTTCGAAGCGTGGTAAGTCCTGATTCGTTGCCTGATGATCTCGTATGCGTCGCCTCATGTTCTGCTGCATTTCTACAACTTACGAGATGCTACCGGGATGCTCTCGGCCCTTCCACCCACCGTTCTAGGTTATTGAGGCCTCCAAAGTTGTGGATAACCTCTTACAGTTGTGGTAGATTATGAAACTATAGTACAATAGGCTGATGAACTGTATTATATACTAATTCAATATATAATTATTAAGTATTATATAATAATATTGTTACTACTGCTGCTGCTGCTACTACTACAACGTGGTGATAGTAGGCGTCATTATCCTAGTCATTATTGTACAAATAAATGTATTCTTAATATCATGTTATTTTATTGTTACTTCTACTCAAGTAATTTCAAAAACACATTAGAGGAAAAGATAATCTCAAACCCGTATTCTTAGACAATAGACGTGTTATTAAGATCTATTTTGTTTACATCTATGTTATTTATATTTATGTTAGTTGTTATATTTTAGTTAATGATTACGCAATTTTCTTACAAATCGACAAAAATTTAGAGTATAATGTGAAATGTTTGTCTCTTTGTTAATAATAAACTACAATTTTTAAATTAGAAATTATCTTTTTAAGTTTGTTTTTAGTGTTTATTTTTATTGACTGTTTGACATATAACATATTGTTTGTTTGTTCGTATGTTGTAAAATGTATTGTTTGTTTGGGGGTCATACATATTTGCGGAAAGAAATATTATACATTTGTACATACTATTTTTTTGTTACGGATAAAAATGATAATCACTGAACATTATTGCAATGACAAACTCTTGGATTAAGACAATAAAGTACAAAAATTCCTGTTGCTTCCGCTATGCTGAAACCTAATCGTATTTACGAATCACTCGTACTTGTTCAGAAAAGATATATATCTGACTTACACAGAAACACTTAAGAAAACAGCACTCTTTACAACTTACGTGTAGGTAGAGAATCCATTGTTGTCTGAAGAGCAAAACAATTGTGGATAACGCAACAGATGTAGGGTGTGTCAAGGAGTAAAGCCTTTTCTCCAGACTTGTAAAGTAGAGAAACAATCGTGATTTGTTGCGGAAACACAGACAAACTTCAAATGTATTGCACAGCGTGTAAGGTAAAACACTTTTAATTGTTTTTAACTCACTATATTTATATAGAGTTTTAACTGAATTCATTTGCTCACGAGTAACATTGATACAATCTTTATTTTGAGTACAGTAACTTAAAACTAAATAAAGTAAATTAAACTAAACAATTTTGCGTACTCTTATATTTAAAGTTTTATATTACAAACAAATAATACATTTGACAATTAGTAAACACATAGATAACACTAAGTAATCAGTAAACACACAGTGGATATGACATTTGGATATTGTTACGTCGGTCTAACTGATCGTCGTATGGTACAGTGTTAAACAAAATAAAGACGCCAATTAAGTCACTAATCATCAGTTTTAATTAATCACAATTAACAGTTCGAAATCAACAAGTTATTCAACAAGATTATACTCGTGCAGTAATTCAGTTAAATTTGACCACACACAATAATAATGTCAACTTATAACCGCACGATAATTACTTTTCAGTAGTGAAAAACCTATACTTAGTTATAAACCTAGGTCGTGATTTAGGATTTTATGATGGATGAGACACTGAAAGGTCTCATGACAGGTAGCAGTTTAGCAAGTAAGCACGATGAAGATGTAACTATGGAGGCTGCTAATTCAAATAACAAGTTTTTAATATAACTTGAATGCTTCATTGTTCTAAACATTGAAATTACAGTCAATATGATTTCAATAAAAACATACCAAATATTTTTTTAACAGAGAGTTAAAGAATAAAGATTTGATTATAAGACAATAATCCATATTTTAATGCAAACGATACCAGTAGTCTAAAAGCAAAATATTTAAAAGTTTTGAATTAATTAAAAGTAAGAGAGTACAAAATTAATTTTACTTATTGTACATGAATAGAGTTTATAAACGTGTTTAGTTTTTCTTTACAATTGGTAGAAACTATCTTTTCAAAAAAACTCCCATAAAAATCAGAATAATTAATTGTATTCTTTTAAAGTTTGGGCCCGCCCCATAGAAGGGGCAGGTCAAAAATGTCGAAAGATATATGGTTGTGCCGTTTAATTAAATGTTTACCTTTCTCTTTCTAACATGTATTGACACGTAACATTCTCTTTTTATTATCAGTTAGTTAACGCATAATTCCAAACGGATGAGTTACTTACATTGCTATATATATTATGTGTATTAGCGAATTTTACGTATCTTGTACATGTTTGTCAATTTTATGTAAACCAACTTTTGTAAATTACGTTCCTCGTAATTTAAATCTAAAAAAACGCCTTATTTTATTTTTATTTTAAAATATTATATTATTATGTAGGTCCATTATTTATATTAATATTCTTATAATCACCCACCGCTTATTGTCATTGTAAAAACTTACATGAAACAATCACCAGTGTGTGTAGGCAACGTGTCTTACAATAATAATAATCGTGACGGTATTAAACTGTGAAAGAAACCTTTATTGGGTGTCAGTTTAATCTGACAAACTGTAGAGTATTGCCGGTGTATGCAGTTACACAATTCTAACAAGAAAATACTGTAGGTAAAACAGAATTTAATTGGTACACAGTTGTAAAATAGCATATAGCATCCAGCCTGAGATTAACACAGTACGGAAAATAAATACTGTTTATCTAAGAATATAATGTAATCCGATTCAGAATCCTGCGAGAAACCAGCAACACCAACACCAACAACACACACACTCCGACAACATTATACTTTACGTGCACAACGTATTTAACACAGTTTATAATACCAATAATTCAAGCTTATTTTATCAGGAAGGTTCTTTGTACTCGTTATACAAAAGTTGTGAAGAGGAGTTGTGCTTGCAAAATGATGAAGTGGTCCCATGTGTTTCTATAATATTTTGACTTCAACATATTGTAAATATATTGTAGTTAAAGTAAGAAAGTGTTGTTAGGTCGTTGTGTTAGATAAAATCCCTTGCCCATTCACGATGGAATACCAACAAGGATGACAGTCACCGAAAGTCTCTTGCTTTTCTGCTCTGCTGATTTGTATTAATACTACTTCATCAGTAGTAAAATTTACTTCAATAATTTTAACCAAGAAAATTTTTGTATAAACTATTATTTATTGTTAAACACAACGCGTGTAATAATTGAATTAATTAAAGAAAAAAGTTACAATCATGGCACAACTAAAGTATGAAAGATCTTACAAACGATTATTTTATGTATTAATTTAGTTCCGTGCTCATCCTTATTTGCTTGGGACACTTCTACATCTGATACAACAGAAACTTTCCAACCAACCCTTTGTAGAAACAACACTTTATGTCGTGCGTGCGGAAAGTGGGTCTATTGTTATATTAAGAGGGTAGTACTTATAGATAGCGCAACAGCTGCAGAGTACGTTAACGAGCGGAAAACTTGTCCTAAACTTGTAAAAGAGGAAAACAGTTCACTCCTGTAGTAGGAAAAAAAAGTAGTCATAAGAATACCGCACAGAGTTTAATCTAAAACGCTGTTTTTAAGTAACTGATTTAATACGTACTGAAGTTTGTTTTCCTTTATTAATCGCGACATAATTGTGCTGTTGTGTGAGCTTATATTTGCAAATTTTATGTATAGTTCTTATATACGATAAAATACACCATCAATTTCACTAGACTAAATCATAATTATAACAATAAATATTTAAGTTTTCCTGACATTGATAAAATTTTACGTTAAACAACTTTATTGAGAAATAGCACTTTAAAGTAAGACAATATTTTATATAATCATCTTGATAAATTGTTTGATCCTGCCGCCAGTATGCATCGAAGAACCGAAAATTTTGTCCAAAATGGAAATCGATAGAAAGAATTCAATTATGTTGCAGCAATATACCCCATAAAGAGGCTAGACCAGGTAAATCTCAAACACTTTAGTTATTTTGATATACGGGGGCGATTCCCAATATTAAATACACTAGCGCTGGCATGAGGACAGAAATGTAATTATAATCCCGATTGTGTTTTCTTGAAAGATTTAGATCCATCTTGTGGTGGTAGTGGTTGTCTATTGTTGCTGTTTGAGTAGAGTTTACCACAGTAAAAAAAAAAAAACTTCTGATTGAAAACCCGTCCAGGGTAGATGCGCAAGCAGTTATTTGATTTCTGAACGCAAAACAAAATAAACTTTGATTATTGCAAAAAATCGAGTAATTGTTGAAGTTTACGTTGACAGGGTAATTTCAAGTAAACAACTGTGTTACTCGTGAAATTTCATGAGATGTAAAAATTTTCCATGACAGTGCAAATCCCCATACTGCTGAGAGAACATTTCAAGAAATCAGGAGAACGGGAAGGAAAACTCTTGAGCACCCTTCTTACGCCCCTTATTATCTCTCTCTCCTTGTGATTTCAAACTACTCAGGAAGCTGAAGGAATATTCTATTAGGAAGACGATTTGACGAAGAAATGAAAAATAAGACAATAGACTAATTGACTATTTTGGCGTATTTTTTTGTAAAGCTTAAGTAAAAATAGTATAATCTTGAAATAATGTGAATAGTGTTAGTGATTTGAAAAAAGTCAAGAACGAAAATGTGACGCGCGTGTCAAAAATTTAATTTTTACACTGAAAAAATATTAATATGGATACATATGCATTTTTCTTTTTTAATACATGAAGAATCAAAAAATAAAATAAAAACTTTTGAATTTTTTTTGAAAAATTCACAATTTTAAGGCTAATAATGTAATACTATGGTGTTAATAAAGTGATGAGAGAGCAATGTGGTGTTTCTGATGTAATTAGTAAATAATTGTAGGTGCTGTGTAAAGGGTTCCATGTATACAAAAGAAAGAATCATAGATGCCTGCATCGAAATTAAAGAATACGACGTGAGTATAGTAAGTTACAACAAAAAATATATGATAGCATTCCATTATCAAAGCTCTGATCAGTCATGCATCAAGCAGGTATTAGGGTTCTTTATATATTACATACGGTATACGTAATGTTCTTGAGCGGTGTGTCAGTTCTGTTTAAGCTGTGAATAAGATGTCCCAGTAATTTGCAGTAACAAAGAGTTTAAGGTAACGGCATCCCATCTAGCACCTACTTTATTGTTAATTCATATTAACGTAGGCTTAAGTAGGTAGAGAAGACACTGGTCGTTAAATGGTAATTTTAATAAACGACGACAATCTTTACACGCTTCTGTTTGCAGACGATCAAGTTATAATGGCGCAGGTCGAAAAGGACTTCAATTACATGTTCCGAAAACGCCATGAAGACTACAAATCTTGGGGCCTCAATATAATTTTTGGAAAAACGAAAAGCCGGTTGTTGGAGGCGAAGGATTCGTTATGGCTGTGGATTCACACATTATAAAAGATTGAGTTGTTTTAGATATCTTGGGATAACATTATCAAAAGACGGCAAAAGTGATGGAGGAGGTATCAGCTGCGAAATAAAAGAAGGAAAGGTGGTGATTGGTCAGCGGTACTCTGAACTTTAGAGTGGGAAAGTAACCTACAAAACTAAAGAGATGAATTACTCTGAAATATTGAAAAGTATAGCAGTGGGAATGGACTTCTGGAGCTTCTAAGCGCTCCAGTGCGTTAGAGATGAGTATATCAGGAGGCAACTGCATGGTGACAGGACAATTTTAGACAACACAAAATAAAAAGTTTAGGGTATACAAAACAAAATAAAAAAGAAATTATTCTGAGCACCGTAATAACTATCAGGTACCACAGATATCAAAGGAAGAGAGAAAGGAAGACAGGGAGAAGAGAGATAGATAGATAGATTGAGATTGGGAGGGAAAGAGAGGGACTATCTTCAGCTTTTTATTTTGCCTGCAAAGAAACGAGTGTACGATGCTAGTTGATTCGGTGTTCTGATGGCATCAATAATCATGTTATATTACGTGTGTGTGTGTGCGCAGTATACCTATTATAATAGCAATCTATTGCAATGCTGTATAATTCTTCACTCACTAGTGTCTATTTGTAACAACGCAGAATAAACAGATAACGTTTGTTGGCCATTTCTAGTGTGCTAGTCGCACATAAGTAATTAAGTCCAGATCGGAACGTCCGGAGCATTTACAAGCAATTTGGAGAGAGATAACGTATTATGTATTCAGGTGTTGCATTCTAATTTTGTTTCTACAGTGAGAAAATTATCTCACAAAAATTGTATTAGCTGTGAGCATTCCACTCAGAATAGTTGTATTCCTAATCAATGAAAAAAATGTATTGTGTCTAGTCTGGTTGGACTTAAATTGGGTATAAATAGGAAGTGGTGAGAAATGTTAATCTGCTGGCTCTGGGGTCACCTTCATTAATTCAGCTATCCGGGGCATTCGGATTTACTACGTCAATTTAACGTCAAATTATACTCTTCCGCCACAAGATGGTAGCTGGGGTAGCTTTATTAAAATTTAAAGCGCTTTGCACTGCTAATGTAGTAGATATTTAATTCAAAACTTTGTTGCTACTAACACTAAAAAATTAATTTAAAAGTGGTAACTTAGTTTATTCAAATTGTATTAACGATTTTAAGTAAAACCAGTAAGCATTTGAATTGCAGAAACAAGCAACAGGATACCTGCACATACACGTCTGCAAAGGTTGAGATACTTTTTAATTATATTGTCTGTAAATTTTAACTATAATTTCAATTCTCTCCATTACTCGTGTTCATGGTAACTCAAACTGTTCATCTGATAAGCATCTGCCATTTTGTATATTTGCAAGTCAGCTTTAAAAGCGTTTGTTCAATGCCTGTATGGACAGTTTGCTTATTCAAAACATACTGTAATATATTTCTATAGCCAAGATACAAAGCAAGAAAGTAAAGTATAATTACATAAAAATTTATTAAATAGCTTGTGGTTTCCATACTTTTACGATTAAGCGGGATGAGAACATTCAGAACAGATTAAACCAAAAATATTTTTTTCATATGAATCAATTTTCTTTTAACAAAACAACAAACTACGTAATGCATAAGCAAAAGCTTCAACGCCTGTAGAAGAAGGTGTTTCCTAAGTTTTTATAAAAAAGATGGTATAAAAAACGCATTGATATTATAAATCTTATCACGATTTTGCTTGTAGGAAACTCTGATTTGAACATCGAGAAATCTGGTGCCCAGAGGGTTCTATCTACTACAGACAACAGAGCGCACTTCTTGTAAAACAAAGTTGAGTTTTGCTTTTTTTCTTCAGAGGATTAAAATTGCTAGACTTTGCGTTGATAATATATTTTTTCCTTTCCTTCCATATTAACTATAAACACCTTCTTCAGATTTTGAATGTTTTTGCACGATTATTTAGTACTAACTAGATAAGAAGAACGTAGCCTGCCAATATCTAAGTATCTGCTACTGGTAATTATGATTATAATTCTGATGTTTGTGTGTTTATTTTACTAATAGGCATCACGATTACAAACTTATAAAACTGTGGGTTTTACAAAACAATATTTAATTTTGTTTGTTTTTTACTATCGTCATGTAATAATAGCCTATATTTCTTATTTGAATACTAGAGACTTATATTTTTATTAGTATTAA
Source organism: Magicicada septendecula (assembly GCA_034769895.1). Lineage (NCBI taxonomy): Eukaryota > Metazoa > Arthropoda > Insecta > Hemiptera > Cicadidae > Magicicada > Magicicada septendecula. The sequence goes on from CM068367.1 coordinate 159,356,309, forward strand.
TCTAGGGAATTGATAACTGAGAACTTTGTCATCATAATTATTTAAAGTCTATGCTTTGTTGCTAAAACAATTTTTTTTTTTCTGCTGTTTGTACACAGTATTTGGGAATAATTACCTGCCACTTTTGCATCTCGATAGCTTACATATAACAGTTTCTTCAACCTTTTTCTTCTGAGATGGTGCCTTTAAGAATGTTCATTATGTCTCAACATCATGTGTCTTATGAAATTAGTTTTAAAATTTCTACAATTTTGGTTTCCACATACGAGACGTTACCCTCATTTCCATAAAATATAAACATACATGCCAACGAATTCCAAAGTCCTTAAGCCGTATGTATAGGCCTATGCTTATACGATAATAAATTCTTTGTGTCCATAAATGCTTGTATGAGAGGGTTTCTTTGTTTCACAAGGTCTTTGCAAACTCAAGTGTCTCTTACTGACGATCACACTGAGCACAATAACTAACAAGTGTATAATAAACTAGTATAAAGCGATATATGTCTTAAATGTAAAAAAATATAAATAAGAACGATTGTACTGCAGGAGTATTAATGCAACATGACACTGAAGCAGGTTATTAAATATAAGCTGTTTTCAGTTTAGAGATACTTTTAGTTCTTGTATACAGGAATTTGTAAACAATTTATTCTTATGCAAGTTAATTCCAGGCCTGTTAGCAGGTTGTAGGTAGTTAATCATTTTGTGTTGTTTGCGACAGGGTTTAACAACAACATAAATTCGACTCAATTTAATAATTAAGTTGCTTACATTTAATACTTTACAATTAACAGTACACATTTTGTTTCATACATTTCTTTGCGTACGAATGTGAATATCATAACTGTAATTCATAAATTCCTTGCAGTCGAATGTATTAATTACAATATAATTATTTTCTTGTGGATATGTTAATGTTTGTGTTTGCCTCAGAGAACCACGGTATGTATCGTCAGTCTCAGTTTCGAAAAAATTATATTAATATCTTTTATGAGTTTCAGTCTAAATTTGTGGATAAACTTAGGTTTTTCTTCTAGTACTGCAAACTCGGCAATTCGCTTTAAAAAACATTAAGATTCTGATGACACGAAATAAGGTCATGTCAAATGTATGGTGTAAAAAATTCAGTATATATATAATGGCGTGGAGCAGTTTTATTTTCTTGTTGTGAATATAACTATTTATAACCTTTATAAGTTTATTACTTACAAATTAACAGTTACACAACAATATACTTAATTGTGTGTGTAAATGTACACTTATGCGCGCGGGCGTATTTAATTCTTATTTTGTATTTTCAATATCGTTGTCATTATTATTCAATGAGAGTTTAATTATATTGAACTTCACCATTCATCTATGATGTATGCCAACATGCAGTATAGTAATATTATGTTTCTTTATCTGTGTACGTGGCTTTACAAAACAATTATCTTAGACTATTTTTTCAGGAAATGAGGACAAACACAGTCAACTGTAATTCTGTTGAGTCACACTTTGCCAACAACCGTGTCTATTTCACATCCTGTTTTATTTCGGTATGCTGGAAACGTTTCCCTCTCTTCTATTTTGTATTTGTTTTTGTATACGCGTGAAGTTGAGTTGGCGCGAAGACACCCCTTCACTGTAGGCAGATTCGCGCGAATCAGCCGGCCAGTTTTCTTTGTGGTTTGTGCTGGAAAACAGCTGTACCAATGCCACTTTCTGGGGAGTTGTTGCAATCATATTTGTTGGAATCATCAATTTTGGCTAGAAGAAGAGCTGCAAAAAGAAGAGAGGAATGGACGAACAATATTTTTGTCAAAAGTAAGCAGTTCGGAGAGTGGTCTCATCTGCAACGAGATTTAACATTATCACCAGACCATTATTTTAAATATTTTCGAATGAGTGAGAATACCTTCAATTACATACTTGATAACATAAAAGATCGTATAGAGAGACATTCCAACTTCAGAGATACAGTGTCCCCAACAGAACGCCTTGCAGTCACCTTGAGGTAAGTAAACAATAAATTTATCAGCCCTCATTTCTATGGAACATAGGCATTAAAAAAGAGGAGAAAAAAAGAGAAGGAAACATTTATTTTGTACAATAATTTCAAATACACTTAAAGTTAAAGGAAAAGAAAAAACACAAATAATAAAAGCAATAATAATAAAATCGAGCATCAAAATTGTTGTAATACTCCAGAAGAGTGAATGAAGAATCACTTTGTGATGAACGTGTGGAAAGGGATGAGCTCGCTGATGAGTAGGTGGGATAATGATGTCCTGATCCGGGGGTATTACCTCCCTGAGGCATGGTATGTTTCATAAGAACGTTCATTAAGTCCACGCGGGCTTGTAACTTTTGGCTGGTTGGGATTTGACGCATATACGGAAGCAATCTTATTAAAAACTGGTAGTCGCTGTCATTTGCTTCTTTGAAATTTTGTGCGAAAAATGAAAGCTTTTATTTTTCGATCTTCAAAAACTTCTGATCAAATTCATCTCTACCTGGTAGCTTCATTTCGACTCCAATTTCTTCCCAAAGCTTCATTTGAACATTCCTCTGGTGGTACTGGGGAAATTTTTGATCCCACCACAAAGGGTCTCTTTCTTGAACAAGAACTACTAATTTGTCAATATCCATCGAGCGATGTGCGCGTTCGCGCTATAAAATCCAAACTAGTTCGGATCTTGAAGCCTTCGCGCGTCACTTATTTTTTTTTTTTTTTTAGCGCTTGCAGTGGACGGGGTCACAATACAATTCTTGTGTTTGGATGGGAACGTTCCGTTCGCGCGTATATAGGCGAATTCGCGCGAACATTTTTCGCGCGATAACGCGTCCACTGGACAGCCAGCCTAAGTGGGCTTTTCTCCTTGCTTCGCGCGTTTTTATCCACGCACCGATCCGCGTACATACCGATTAGTGGTAACGTGTATTAGGCTACACGTGCACACGTTTACAAGAAAATTTATATTTCTATCAAAATGCATTGTTTCTTATAATGTCAAGTATTTCATTACTAAAAATATAATAACAATTTAAATTGGAATTAATTGATTTCACATTATAAATGATGAAACTAAATAATTTTTGTTATATACTTTTTAATGAAACAATGACACTACACTGACAACAGCTCTACAGTTTCAGTACGATGTTCGAATAAGGACTATACAGGAACATAATTAAAGGGCGTTAAATAAAATAATTACTGTAATTCCAATAAAAATAAATAACTAAGTATTTTATTCTTTCAAAAAAATTCTGTTTTTGCACTCACATCAAAGCATTACTTTGTAAAACTTAAAAACTAAACTGACTACGGCGATACAGTATTGATGACCTTTATGTACCAGGAACGGTCAATGAAAAAGTCTTGAATTTGGAGAATAATGGAGAATAAACATCCTGCGTCTAAAAAAATGCGACGTCAGCTAGAATTTTTCCAAACTGTTCTGATGATTATACGTATAACGCGACATGCGTCACGTAGAATTTATGTTCTGCTCACATCGCAAGTGTCCTTCGTTTTTGTGTTTCATAATAGTACGTACTAATGTGTGATATGTAATGACTTGATCTTTTTAATAATTCTTAACTTAATGATTGATGTAATGACTTTTTACGTTTCGATCATCTTTCTGGCTGAAAAAGAAAGAGAATTGCGTAAATACAGTTAGGACAGGAACGATAATTAAAATGTGAAGTAAATTTAAGTTAAAAGGAATTTCATCTGAAATATTAGATAAAATAAGTGAGGTTTTCTTGTACCTAAGCTAAGGGACATTAAATATACAGTTCTTTTTTAATTCGTGTAACATTTAAACAAACGACGTATTTGCATAACATTTGTACAGGTCCCTTCAAATTATCTTTTCCCTTCAAATTATCTTAAAACTGTTAAACGATTGGCATACCCATTTACAGAAACACACGAACAAAAAAAGATACAACGTTACTCAGCAAATGAAGTAATAGAAATAGCGCTATTTATCACTATTCCAGATTATACACAACAGTTAATATCAAATCAAGAAACCCATCTGAGTAATGTAATTGATATATAGTAACGATTGGTGCCAAAGCTACATTTGGTGCAGACGGAACGGGTTTATTTCGTTTTATTCACGCCTTAATATTCAGTTTTGACATTAATTACCTCAACATTCAGTGTTTCTGAGAGACAGTTACACCCACACCCTCGTCGTGTTGCATCAATTACACGCTCGACACAATTTTGCTGTAAGCTTGTGTGAGTGGGGTGGCGTGTCCTCGAGCGGAGTATTATCCTTCCGTTCTAAAATATCGTATACAGCATCCCTGAACACGCATACAGCTCATCATTAATCTAAAGCAAATAGCCGAAGCATTACTTCTTCGTGCCTTCGGGGTCTCGTAATTTATTTGTCTCTTTTCTCTTCAACCGATTTCACAACTCTGTCGTGGCCAGTCAATCAATCGACTTCAACTTACTCAGCTGATGAGGCCAGGAACCCGTGAGGAATACGTGAGCGCATTGTCCGGATGAGCGTTATGAAATTTATCAGTTCGGAAGAGCAGTCAATATTTAAGATCCCGTTTTGAAAGTAAATTTTCTGACTCGAAACGTTTTTAGCTTTAATAACGGTTTATTCTGCATCGCTCATGTCTTGCGGCCATATTGGTACGCCGTTACACAACGTTCTACATGTTTCTCGGCTGTAATGTTGTGTGACTACGTGACTCTTAACGTGCGTTAACGAGATTATTCCAGACCATACCGGTCGGCGCACTGTGTCAAGGCCGCAATCAATTACGTTCTAGTGTTTTCTAGTAGTGTTGACGAGTATTATGGATTATTCTGGAACACTTGTGCTATCTATTTAAACAACGACAGCTGCCGCTTACAGTCAGTCTTACGTCGGCGATTACTCAGTTGAGTTTATGTCGGGCGATTCACGCAGTGCGTCTCAAGTGGTATATTAGTGAAAAGTGGTTATTGTGCAGGACTCTATTAGTTGGCATTATTATTGCGTGTGGATAGATTAACATGAATTATTGTTGAATAACGTGTTGATTACAAACTGTTAATTGTGATAATTAAAGCTGGTTTTTAGTGACTTCATTGGTGTCTTGTACTTTGTTTTCCACTGTACCATACGACGGTCAGTTAGGCAAGAGCTTTCGGTTAAAGATATTTTCTCTATACAGTTTTCCATCCGACAATTTGCAGCTAAAAGTTGATGTTTTTTCGTATGAGCCACTGTGGACTACATTTGGTTCAACTGGTTGCTCCCTTCTTTTCCTCGCTCTTTCTCATCTCCCAGGTCTTTTTCATTCTTGATCGATTTCTCTTCCTCCTTTTGTCAGTCCAGATGGGACCTGTCATCTTCTTGGGATTTTTCTGAAAACCTTCGGCCTTTTCGTTTTTATTTATTTATTAATTTTTTTTTAACGCTAAGCATTCTTCGGTGTATTCTTGAGTAAATGGAGTTCTTCTGTGTCTTTTTCTGGTTCTTTGAAACACGTATTGGGCATTTTGAGCTTTTCGAAATAGTTAAAATTTTTCCTGTTAGTCTGTCAGGATTAATTCTTTGAGTATGTCTGTAGAAAGTAATTCTTCTTTTTCTAATTACGTCTGGTATTTTCTCTACATGTGTACAGCTCATTATTGTGGCGTCTTCTGTACTGTTCTCCATAATTTTATTAACAACATCAACAAAATTTTGTGTTGTTAATATAATTATTTTTGTTACCCCCATTTTTTGTAATTAATTTACACCGTACAAACCTTGTGGATATTTAATATTAACACGATATGCGAGCAGGTATAAGGCAATTAAAACCACTCACATAGAACAATCTCTCGTCGTTTGACGCCACAGCATGTAGCCTATACTTGTAAGTTAATTACACATGGTGCATAACTAACGCCAGTAAAACTAATTTTCCACCTCACTCATGTCATACCGGTGTTGTTTTCAATTAACGCGCTGGTACTCCAGAAACGCCATGTTTCTTATTTGAATTCTCTATTGTCGTGTCTTCATCTAATTCTCTATAAAAGCGTTTAGTCCTCCCAAAAATATGCAAATTAATGGAGAAAGACAAAAGGAGAGTTGCAGGATAAATTGCTTTTTTGTCTTGTTTCTTGTCTTAGTGCTGAATAAAATTGGATTAAATAGGTTTCAAATTATTCGACTACCATAATAGCTACGTTCAAAACGGAAAAAGGAGGTTCACTTAGTCATTTGTTCATTTGCACCTGTGAGCACTTTGCATGTATTAACTTGATTTTAAAACGAAGGATTCGATTAACGGAGTAACGAGTAAAATAGTCTGTTACATAAAGTAACAACCTATCTGTAGTTAGTGATGACAGTAACTACTGAAATATAAATGTTAGACAGAAAACGTATTACGTGGAACAACCCCGAATTTGCAAGAATTACATGTTAAGTATGTATGTGTGTCTTTTATGTGAAAAATATGCAATCTATGACCATTTCTTTGTAACTAACTTGTTAAGATTCTTGAAAAATTTTTGTATTATTAGATATATTAACAAATTATAATTACTTATGTAAGTAGAATACACATACGCGCGCGCGCGCGCGCGTGTGTAGAATATATTCTACTTAAAGAAACAATTATAACCGGATAATATGTATAATAATCTATGATACTAATATATTTGTTATCATTACAAATGACAGATGGCCAAAAAGAGTCTTAGATTAGGAAATTACAGAAGAAAGAAGAAGAAAAGTGGTGATAAAGCTCAAATAATATAATTAAAAGATACAGTACCGTTTACCAAATGGTAAAAGCTTAAAAGCATGATAATGTCTTTCAGCCGCCAGCTAAACGCAACATTATTATGGTTACTAAGTGACTGATTGTTTCTTTTGCGCAAATGTTGCGTTTAAGTGGCGGCTGAAAGACATCATGCTCTTAAGCTTTTACCATTTGGTAAACGGTACTGTATCTTTTCCAGATTGTATGAGGCTATGTCAAGTAATAATGCAACTGGTACAGAGATTCAAAATTTTTTATTGAGCAGGGGCAACGCTTAACATAGGTTTGTGGTGACTGAAGTAGGATATATAATTTTGTGTCTGTAGTTGATCAGCATTACGGATGAAGACTCCATCGATGCAAGTATTGTTGCGCGTAGTAGAGATTGCCGGATCGTTGTTGAGTTGGAGACGCCAATTCTCTTGTAGGAACTCGAGAAACTCCTTGCCGTTGTCCGATTTCAAGTCGATATTCACATCGCCACCGAGAATCATTGGTATTTTGTAGTAGCCATACTTGTCGATCACTTTGAATAAGCCAGCAACCTTTGGGTTGTACGGCATCATGTTTAATACGAAGAATTCTTGTATTTTCTGCATGTCCGAGTTGGGTGTTATGTAGGCGTTCACCAGTATGGCACACTCACCGTTGATCGTAGTCTGTATGGCACAAATATCACCTACAGCGTCGTGTGCCGTTGCCATTTGTTTAGCCTGCATTGTAGATTCTTCATACTTGAGCAGATCGTATTCGGTTGCCTGCAGATCCGAGTCTTCCCTCTCGTATATTGCGACGCCACCAGCTCGTACGGTGTTTCGTTTGAATTGTGACACCGGTTTGTAACCTGCTAGCTGTACGTTCTCGCCGTTTTCAATCCAAGTTTCCGAGAGAGCCATAATTTCAACTTGAGAGAGCACAGAAACGGTGGATATATCGTCAACGTGAGCTCGTAAGCTCTGCTCGTTAAACGTTAGGAGTGATAAAGCTTTTGGACTATTTACACCTTGATCCAAGAATTGTCTCGACTTGTCGCCGATCGTTTCCAACTTGTGGTTTTCGAGACGACGAAACTCGCTGCTCAGTTCACTGTTAAGTTTACCGCGAGCGTGATGGAACGTATGATCGCCTTTCTTGTTGGTCAAGTATAATCCTTGCAGCGATGTGGCTCTCGACAGAGCGACGTAGACCAACTGTTGCTCATGAGCGCGGTCGTATTCATATATAACCGTGTCGTATGTACCACCTGTGACTTGTGTATCGTTATAGCGCAAGCTTCGACCAGAGAGAATTGTTGCCTCTTGCAAATCAATACTTTACTCTTGAGCGTTATAGTTGACGTTCGCTTACTGATGGGTACCCATTTCTCGTTCAATCCCTCGATGGTTGCGACGTGCGCTTTGCACTTCGTTCGTATTAATTTACCAATTTTTGGGTCTTTAAACTCTAACCACAAGCGTTTTATGTCGAAACGTTCTGGATCAGATTAATCAAACTCAAAGTAACGCAATGTTCCGATCGCACCGTTCACAAGTCCGTCCTGCACGTCGATATTGGCCCTTATCATGTATGGTTTACCTGTCATCAGTTTCAGGAGGAACGGCAACCCACCAGTCTCGTCGGGTTTCATCTTGTGTACTTTCGAACGAGCGCTCACCAATTGCTCGTTATTCTTGTAGCCAGAGTAAGTATCCGTAGCTATGTATTGGATTACGTGGTTGCCTTGTATCAAGACAGAATTGTGCTCGTTTACGTCCATCGTACGAAAGAAGAGGCTTATCGCTTCGGGGAAGTGCTCGTCCACATACTCTTTTCTCACGAATCTACTCTCGATCGTAGCTCTCTCCTCGTCGGTTAGAGTCGCTCCGTCGCCAATCTTCGTGAGGATGCCAGAGAACGTGAAGCCTGTTGCTTCACTTGGACGAGCGGATAGTAATTGAGCGATTGCCAAACGATGTCGTTGCAGAACGTTGCTCTGCTTCGTTTATATATCGGCGTCTGGCATACCGGTGGTAGCTGCCTCAAGTCTCCACAGAAGACAATGTTCAGACCAAAGACGATGCGCACGTTTTGCAAATCGGCACGGAATGAGTTTAATGATTCCACCGAGAGTCCCATTTCTTTGCGTGAATTGGATATTCTGAAGGCTGAATGCACTGTCGTACAGTTGATCGCTGCCGCTGCCATGCTCGTAGAAGCACAAGCGATGTACGCATTGAATGCCCAGTTGTGTTGCTGACTGAATAGATTGTACGTCATTAGTACATCATTAGTCGCATCGTGAACGTTTTACCGCAGCCAGCTGGTCCCGTGAAGAAGATTTGTGGCGGTTCATACTTGCTACCGTAGTCAAACGTACGATGTATAGCTTCGAGTATGAGATCTCATTGTTCCTTGTTGGTTCTACGCACCGCTTCGCAATACTCCTTGGATGTCATTAAATTTTCACGCTTGCGAACGAGATATGACATCTTTTCCATCAGACCCATGTGTATATCGTCGTCGTTGCCGTCTCGTGTGGCCTGCACAAAGTCATCGGTTGCCGCTTTGCTCTTTACAAATTCCAGATTCTTTTCTCGCGCCTCGTTAAATTCATCCTCCTCGGCCATCAATCGCTTACAGTATTCCATCTTTTTCGCAATGTCGATGGATGACTCGAATTCTGTTCGTGCTACCAGGATTTGTTCTTCGTACGTGTCTTAAATCTGTAGAAACTTGTTACAATCCAGTAGATCGACTCCTTCGTTGAGGAACGGTACGTGCAGCAGTACCATTTCTCGCTTATAATCGATAAAATCAGTCATCTCGTAGTTTCTGTAGCGTATTACCTTGGGTTCAGCACGCTTCTTGTAGGTTCCTTCCTTTGTCATATAGTACTTGGCAACAAATTGTGCCAAAGTTACAGCAATCATGTGAGGCTGTCGTCGTTCGTAATTTTGCACCACACATTCCTTCCAAACGTCGATCGAATCACCGGGAAGCTCTTCTTGTCCATCTGAGCACGAGTCTTCCGTATGCGATGTCGTTCGTGAGGCCACATCGTCGGAATCTTTTCATCTTTACGGCTGCTTTCTGACATACCCAACTGGAGGAGATACCCTGCCGCTTCCTGACTGCTAATCTCGACGGCGTTCAGCATCTTCAAGCTCGCCTCTTTCATCAACTCCATATCATCCTTGTCTGGATATTCCTCGCGCAATTTTATCAGTTCCCGTTGCAAGTTACTAATGCCTCTATTGGTCTTGCTTACGTTTTCGACCACATACGTTGCGCAGGAGTACCCTTCGAGTATGAATTGCAAGTCCATGATGGAATTGAGGACTTTTGCTATCCACGGATGAAAATTGTTCATCCATTTCTGCTGAATTGACCGTTTCAAGAATACCATCGGTCGTGTGATGCCTGAACGAATTATATTCTTGTAGTCCTCATCGCTGAAGACACCATAAGAAACGAATCCAAGCTATCGTGGTCGTCGTGCTCGAGTGACAATTTCATTTCGTTGGACTTCTTTCTCAACTGTTTCTGACGACTATCATACTTTGCCATCGGAATGAGCACACACGTATTGCTCATCGGCCAGAGTGGAGCCATGAAGCGGCATTTCTTGCCATCTTCGTCGCGTGCCTTCTTGTAGCACGTAAATGTATGTTTGTGCGTCTGGTTATGTGGGTATTGCAGTTTGTCTGGATCTACGCTACACAGTTCATCTAAAAGTTCGACTGTTCGAGGCATGTATTCACTGATCGTTTCTTGATGATCATTTTCAAGCCACAAGAGTATATGCGCGTGGGGACTGCCACGTTGCTGGAACTCTATTCTCTTGAAGTAATCCTTGATTCTATAACGACCAAACGGACTGAATCGCTTCGAACGCAAGAGAAACATTATGGTATCGACGAGTTTATTGAAATACAAGCAAAACGTTACGGGATCTTCGTTGACCAAGACTGTATGCTGCAGACTCGAGAGCTCCGCTACGGGATCCTCACAGGCAAATTCCTCGCCACCGTGCTTCACTTTGTATAGCAGACGCCACAAGCGTGGCCAATTGTATTCTGATGGGCTCAACGTCAAGAATACAGTCGGTTTGCCCAACTTTCGCATCATTGCGAACACATCTTTCTTTCGTTGGATCCAATATTTGATCGAGTTCGGGATTGATTTGAGGAACGACAAGTTGCGTTCAATACTATTCTATATAAATTGTCGATCCTCCAAGTCGGCTCGTGTAAGTTTAGCAGTGTTACCCGTCGACTTAAACGTCAGATACAAGCCCTCGTTGGCTCGTATCTGCATAATTTTCATTGCCGTATACAAGATGTGCTCGGGTTTTACGCCACGTCTATCTCTCCGACGTACTTCGCTGGCCGCCGGCCGCCATCATGAACGGAGTAACGTTGTTCGTCTTGTAGATGCGTGGCTCACTCAAGTAGATGCTCGGGAGCGACAATTCCTCGGGATACTCATCGTAGATAATATTCTCTGGCTTCGATTTCATGCCCGGTGCTATGGCCAAGTACTTCTCCTAATCCCACATAATCGTCTTTTGTTGTGCGAGCAACAATTCATTCGCGGTCTCTGGCTGTTCTGCGATGCTTTCGATCAATGGTCCCTCGTCCGTCGGCTCTGCCTCTGTCATTTTGCCGTCGTGTCACTACTGCTACTGTTGAAGAATGCATCGTCTACCCATATATTGTTCGTTTTGTATAGCGGTTTCGTTAACAAGTATTGCAGCCCTTATTGACGTAGCCTTGCAAGTACGTCGACTTATGTATGAGATGTCGTTTAATGTGCACGTTGAATGCTCTATCGTCGTCCAAGCTACGAGGCAAAGCTCGAACCATCGTGTTTATATCGACCGGCACGTTTATTATTTGTCCTATAATACTTTGACTGCCGTGGACGAACCGCAGGCGTCGTATCTGCATGAACGGTAGACGCGGTGAGACCAGACGTTCAGTTATACAATCAAGCGGTGGCAAATGATCGGGATACTCGGGGTACACGAAGCCATTGGATCTTGACAAGTTGGGTATATTCTCGAGTGCTAGGGATCTATAACACGTTTCGCACACTTTGAAGGTAGCTACATCGTCGTCGGGGAACTCACCAGCCAGTATGTGTTGACTCTTTTGCGGCGGTGGTCGCAAATCTCTCTGGAACCACAAGCGATCGCACACGAAGCAGGCGTAACCGAACTCGTTGTCGTCGAATCGTTTCGTGAATTCCGCATCTGCTGCTATCTCTTCAGTTTTCAAGCGTTTTGGCGATAGCGCAGCGATTGCCTGTTCGAATTCAGCTGATTCGTTCGCTCATTTAGTTGCCATCTCAATTTTCTTATTCAATCTACAACGTTTTACTCGTTCGTTGGTTTCCCTTCGCTTCTCTGCCAGTTTCATGTTGTAGAATGCATCGATTTTCTCCTGCTCAGTCATCGTCGACGCGAACGGTGTATTTATTAAGTACTCGTTCAATTCTTCGCGCATCAAGTCATCTTCCTTTCGTGTTTGTTGCGATGGGGCCGCTGGTACCGAAGCTTCACTGCCGACAGCAGCCGCTCGTTGCTGTTCCTTCTCGAGCTTCTTTCGTTCCCGACACTTTCTTACTCGCTCCGCATTTTGTCGTTTCTTGATCTGAGCCTTCTCGTCGCTGCTATCCATTGTGGAACGCTGTTTTAGTCAGTTGCCACGTTTGGTTACTATATATCAGCAGCACCACAACACAAAACAAACCTTTATTTACATATTGCGACGTATCAAAACAAACCTTTATTTACAACAATCCCAATGACGTCATGCAATGATGACGTCATACAGCGTTACATGTTACAGAAAGTTTCAAACGATGCAGTACAGACAAAAGAGCATGTAAAACCAAATTTATTCTCACTAAAACGTTTGCTAAACTCAATGTCAGCAGCGATTATTTCTGTCTTGATGCGTTTACATATCAAATTTCTAGACTGTGGGGAATCGAAAGTGTGAAAGCGTCACGCAATGTTGACGTCATACAGCATTACATGTTACAGAAAGTTTCAAACTATGTCAAGCTAAAAGACATTATCATGTCAAAAAAATATTTCGTTGTCTTGTTCCTGTACCGTTTCCAAGGGCGAGGGTTCCTCTTCTTTTCCGACTCGTTGTTTGGCATCCTTCACCTGGTCAATTGAATGATTGGCTCTCCTTACCGTTTCAGTCGTACAAAACTTTGTGTTCTCTTGTCCAACCCTCAGAACATTATCTCTTAAATGAACTATACATCCATGGGTATTAATAACGTATGTGTCAAGAATCAGTTTATCGACAATGTTTACAAAGAGTATTTGGTGGCTACACTCGACAGACTTAGGTGAGATGACGTTAAATGTTTCCTAAAAGTCCGTAAGCTGAAAGAACACATAAATACGGTTGGTTTATTTTCAATGAAAACACTAACAATCACATTTCCGTTGACACTGCGTGTTGTGCAGGACTACCAATGTTTGCCCATTTCCCTCGTTTTTAGCCTCTCACCATTCTTATTGAAGATGGTCACATTACCCACATTTGTACCACTTAGATTTCTGTATCTTTCCGGAGCTCACATTTTGTGGTGCTCGTGACCCTTTACACTGTTTTTCTGTAATTATCTGTTTATTCTGCCCATTATGACCGATTACGTAAAATTGAAGACGTTTGACAATCAATGTAATGACATAATTTTTTAATGTAGCTCATTTGGCAGCTTCAATCTGAGAGCTTGCACAAGAAGATCTGAGCTACTTTGGTGCCGAATACAAAGAGAGTACCAACACGTTAAAGTCCTCCGATGGTTTGGGATAAGTAAGTCTAGTCAATCGTTGGACACTTCAAATTCCTGAACGCTTTCTACGAAACGGTGCCACTCACTCTCCGGTTGGACATGGTACAAATCAAACAAATGCTGATCACTGTACCATAATTCCAGAATATGTATTAATTCACCGTAAGAATTCTGAATATTCGTGGTACTCTAAAGGCCTATGAGAGCTTTGTCGCAGGTTCTTGAACAGCGAGAATTGAAGATCTTTTCTTCTCATACAATTTGTTTAAGCTAGCAGCAGCTTCAAACTGGCGAAGATACATACGCAGCTCACATTGTAAGTCAATTGGCCAGCCATTTTCGGAACACGCTTTTATACTTAGTTAGTGCGGCGAAGTACGTCCCCAGGCTGTCGTAGATGCCGGTAGAATGATCGACCAGCCTTTGGAAGGTGTAGAAACGTGGAGAAACTTCCACAGCGTTGTAATGCTGTTCATGAACATTATGTACCGTTATCAAGACAATATAATAATTATATTGACATATTTATTATTATTACATAATTTACTATATATTTATATTACATAATAATTAAAACCTTATATATATATAAGTATATAATAAAACATACACATTATTATTATTATTGCAATAGATTACACGCTCAAACAAGGATACAAATATTGTAACAACTAAGCTTTATACTAAATACAGAATACAAGAAATATACTGTATGTTGCATACAAACAGATTCAAGAAATATTTTGAAAAGTTGTTTAACTTTAAATACAAAGAAGATACTGTGGTAGATATTACTGAACAAAAGTTAATTCAGTCTGCGAATACATTTGATTTTTTGCCGTATAAAAAGTTTGTCAAAACGAAATAAATTAAAAACGAAAAAACGATTCTTTTGTTAACTATCATAATTGTCCTGTAAATGTATACTTGCGTATTTTCAGTGGATAGAAATAGATTTATAATTTAGGCTGCTTTTCGAAGTCAAATTAAAGTTACTAAATTTACTAATCCATCTATACTTAGGCTACATTTTTTTTAATTTTAATTATGAAAGTCTATAACTTTCTCATTAAAGTTTATTTGTAAATCTGATTAATTATGCTCACGTTTTTATGAAAATATATTTCAGACATAAAGCTTGGTGCGTTATAGGGAAGTGAGAATCTTGGCTAGCGTGCGTAATTAGGAAAGACGTATGCGGTCAAATTGGTGACCTGTTCACCCGGCTCACTAATTCAAGCCGCTCGTTCGGGGTTGTGACTGTGACAGGCTAGCGAGAGCAATCAGTGAGGGAATCGTCGACAAGACAGCTGGTTTTATTACAACGGGCGACGAAACCGCAATAAGGGTAATGGCTTACCCATTCTGTGTTTGTGTGCGTGTATGCTTTCGGAAACAAATTTCTCATGTGTCAGAAATGTCACATGTTAAATACAGTTGCACTAGTATATTTTCTAGTATAGTATACTATTATAATATTTTAGAGAAAGAATATGAAAAAGAGAGGGAGAAAATAGTATCTTAAAGCTTTGTGACCGCTTCGGAAAACAGGGTTAATTGCTTTTCTTGTCATGTTTCCTGTCTAAGACATGAATAAGAAATTGGGCACATTAAAAACACTGTGTATCCAGTAAAACAAAGGCAGTAAAAGAACAGGACCTTACGTATACTGTTCACAAGCTTATTCTCAAATAACGCTAATCAAATTGTGTGATAGCGATGCAAAGAAGAACGTAAGGTGACACAGAAAGTAAGAACGCTTTAAGAACACAGATAAAAACTATGACTGAAAAATATTTACGAAAGCTTCAGTATAGATGCAAGACAGGATGTGTTAAAATACCGACCACGTTTTGAATGTACAAACCTTAATGCGCCTACAGTAGTATGTCAGACTTTTGAAGTTGACAAATGGGCTTTACACAGATAAAGCCGATCTACGGGTTGTTTACTTAATCGGATTAACAATTTGGTTGTAATTGGCGATAAAAGTAATAGTAATACATTAAAGGAATATAATAATACATTGGTACTGTTAAATTTTGGTCTTGTAGAATATCAAGGTTTCACTCTCTAAGAAAACGATCACCAACCTTTCTTGTTGCAAACTTGTAGAAGCGGAAAGTTCGCTGTTTCGTTTTGTAGATTCATCCCGCTGGGGATGGATTTCGTCGACGCTTCAATCCAATCTTCGTATCGGTAAAGTTTTGATAAGCAATTTCTCCAGTACAAGTACCAGCACAAGTATCATTTCCTTCTGATCTAAACTCTGAAATTACATTCACAGCTCTGCACTTTTGCGGCACACGGGAGAGAAGGATTGGATTATAAAAACCAGAAAAACATTTTTATGAACTGCTTAATTTCTTGAGTTCTGGTAACTACACATCCTTCCCAATTAAAATCTCATAAAAAATGTCATACAATCACAAAAATATTTTCTTTTATTTAATAGCTTCCTTCTTTTTCTACTTGCACATATACACACTCTCTCCCTCTCTCTCACTCCCTCTCTCTTCTCTCCCACCCCCTCTCACTCTCTCTAACACACACACATATATTCATACACTAAGACACTATTTTTTTAATTTTCAATTCATTCAAATAACTTTTATAAATCTTCCTTGCCCTTCCTTTCAAAAAAAAATTCAGGTCCTTTCTAACAATATTAATATATTTATTATGCCTTACGACGTATCCTATAAATTTAATATACATAGATTATGTTTACTTTAGTAGTGACACTTCTTCACTCAAGTTCCTTAATTCTTTAAATTTTTGTTTTATTTTGTCCAACCAGTTCTGGCTATTTTCCACTACTTATACATTTCTGCTACTTTAGAGTAAATTTTCTCCTAAATTTCTAACTCAACTACATTTATTTTCAGAAACGTGCTACACGCTTATAAATTTAAAACTGCTTCCTTTTATTCCGTGTCGTTCACAAATACTTATTCTGCGAGTGCAAAATTTCTCATTTTTTCGCTTCTACTAAACAACTAGTGCCGACTGTAATAATTTTTCTTGAGCAAATAATTTTTATATTATATACTTGTTTAATTCCGTATTATTTTTTCAATATTTTCTTTTAATTTCATCCTTTTTCTCTTGAATTATATATATATATATTTTTTTCTTTTTATTTACTTCTACTTCTAATTTCCCTGACGTTAGAATCCAGAGAACAATTTCCACCATCTAACTCATTATCTTTCCCGTATTCATATTTTCTTTTGCAAATATAATGGTAAACTCCCACCATTGACGTTGATGTCTTTCAGGTTTCCCTCATGTTTTCAATTATTTCCACAAAGTAACAATTACATAAATACGGAGACGAGGTATCTTCCTTCATTTTAGTCATCCTAATTTGTATCTGTTTTAGTTATCTTGTACTAGATATAAGATTGTCGTATGTTTTTTCATCAACCTTTATTTTATGTGCTTCAATACTTTATAAAAGGAGGTTTACTAGACAAGCAAGAATTTGTTGCTAGTTTCCTATTATTGTGCAGCATCAATATGCGTTTTTCCCACTCTCTTAAGAAAAGTACATAGCAGAATACTAACAACCAGACGAGACGTAATGCTTGCCGCTTGTCATACCCAGCTTCTCCAACGGTACAATACAGGTACTATTCGTATGAAGTCTGTTTATCCTTAGCCTCATTTGTCTGCGGTGTCGACATAATAATTTTTCACCTTTTCCTGTAGTCTGCTTCACTTTTATCTAGAGATCAGTTCACCGGCTTTTTTCTTCTGAATGACAACTAACCCATTATTCCATGTTTTTCTTGGACGTCCATTCTTCTTCTGCTTCTTGGTCTCATATCTAAGACCGACTCGGCGACTTTTTGACGTGCGTTACAACATACATACTCAGACAGATTTATACAGATTCAAATCCGTTGGATAGGCTTCTTTTAACAATTAAAAAGAAACAATATTATTACTGTCAATAATAGCAGTTACTAATATATCCTATTTATCTTTTATAGAAACATTTGAATCTACATTAAATATATTTTATTCCAAGAAGTGTATATTTTAAGACTTGTAGTAAAATTAACATCGGTTTTGTAAATTAAACGCTGAGTCAATAAATTGAGTTACCGTTTTTAAATTAACTTTTTTCTGCCAGTAATCACCACCCGTACTTAATTTACTAGGACTGAAAACTCGTCTTTAAATTTTGAATAGCTTCATTTGCGCCATCCAGAGGCGAGAGTCTCTAATTTAACATTAAATGGACGTACTAAATCTGAATCCGACGGCGGCAAACTGAATTAGTAAATTTTACCTTGACGCCAGAAACTAACCCTTCTCACCACTGTATATTGCTACCAATTCTGCTGTAATCACAACAGAGAGATTATGCTGTTTCTTAAATTGTAAACATCTCAATTACGCGATAAAAATTATTAAAGTCTTCATGGGGTAATTTTTTGAATTGAAATAAAATTAAATTTTGATCATTAAGTTTATTTTTTTTTCTACAGTTCGCGCAACGAGTTTTTAGGTTATCACGGCATAACAAATAAACTCTCTTCCATAACATTGTTACCCCATTTCAGAAGGGTCTACAGGTTTCTCGGCTATCCCAGCAGAACCCAGCTGTAATGTTTGTGTGCGTACGTGACACTTAATATCCGAGACAGTGTTACACACAATACGCAAGATTCTCGTACATTTGATAGTGTTGTTCGACAAGCTTCTCAACTAGCCCAACGGTCCGTGTTTCTGCCAAGGCCGCGCTAAAGTATCCTCTAGAATTTTCAAGCGTTTGTTAAGGACGCATATTATGGAACCCTGCAGACTATAAGTACCACAACCCGCTGCTTAGTTTTCAGTTTATGTCGGGCGATTTACACAGTGCGTCTCAAGTGGTTTATTAGTGAAAAGTGATTATAGCGCAGGATGCTTTATAGTTGGCATTATTATTTGTGCGGACAGATTAGCCTGAATTATTGTTGAGTATAATCTTGTTGAATAACTTGTTGATTACAAACTGTTAATTGTGATAATTGCAACTGGTTATTGGTGATTTCGTTGGCGTATTGTATTTTATTTCCTCTGCACCATACGACGATCACTTAGACCGTCATGACAATATTATTCTCGACTAGAGGTTACCAAAGTTTTGAATACAATATACGGGTACAAAATGATACAGGAGAACACTTTAAAAAGGGCGTCGTTGTTGCAATGTCATGATTCCACATTTGGCACTATTGCTGTTAAAATATTTTGGTAAGTACAAATGTTTTCAACCTAAGGACATAAGCTGTTCATGTCATTCGCCATATCGTCCTAATGTTCTGACGTCTACTGCGCTTCTGGTGCTGATGTTGGCAGCAGTATTGTTGTTTTGAGCTTAAATAATGTGTTCGATTGGTAATGTCTTTGATCAATTAAATAATCTAAAATTTATATCGAGAAAACAGGCGGGGACTTTCACATGGTTGAATTTAACGCATCAAATCATTAAAAACCTACATCCAAATTCTAGTTTCGTCACCCATATACAAAACACAAAACATTCTTCCACAGTCATAAATATCCAAATACTACACATTATGCACAGTAAATAACCAAACTAAACACAAACATATAAACTAACCCTGTATAATTTTAAATGATCAAACACATTTTCAAATAAACATGCTATTTGAACACAACACAGCACCGACAGCACGAGCGCAACAGGTTTCAGGACCAGTTTTACACTGATGAAGTAACCAATGTCATGAAACGCCTCTGTGGTTAAGTTAAAAACTTTCTATTTGTCAGGTAACCATAATAGTCGTCATCATGTACAAGAATTAAACTGACAATAGTTTGTTTCCGGTCCCAAGCAGATAGACTAAAGCTGGCCACTCTAGCGCTGCTTCGGACCATCTATACCTCTCAGTATTTTCAGCTTCAATTGTTGTTCCGGGATGCTGCAGTCATCCATTTTTTAAGATATTCAAACCATTTTAGCCTTGCCGTATATATTCACGGTCTTGCCGGATAACGTCTTTTACGATCTTGGAGATTATCCAGCCACATGTCTGAGAAATATAGCGTACATAATAAGAGTGGCCTGGGATTTTATTAAAGTCCAATTCTCAGACACACATAGAGGTGGGGGAGGACAGTCACCCTATGGAACGTAAGGAGTGTCTCTTTACTTATTGATTTTAGAGTTTACCTCATGGTCCGGTACATATGGCTGAACTGCAGTTACATACGTAACTCATTGTCCGTAATAAAAACACAGTATAGTCCATTGCGTAGTGACATATCGTAGTGCATTGCGTATGGTGACGATATTGTTCTCGTGACAAGAAACAAACAGGCACTGGAAGGGGCGTACACCTCTCTGGAGCATGCTTCGACCAACCTAGGGCTGCAAGTGTACTGCCAATAGACAAAATATGTGCTGATGAAGAAGAATGTCCAAGAAGAAGTAGTTTCAGATATTAACGTCAATGGCAATGCATTTGAGAGAGTGGATAGTTTTAGATATCTTGGATCCCTTTTGATATTAAAAAATTAGGTGGCATCGGAAATTCAAGAGAAATTGGCCATGATGCTACAAACATAATGGAAATAGATGCTACTTTTCTTTGCTGCCTATTTTAAACCCCAGAAACATTTCTGGAACGTCCAACATCCAGATTTACAAAACTGTATTGTGGCCAGTAGTATTATGTGCTCCAAAAGTCTGGATAATGACCTCAGCCTAAGAAAATATGATCAGAAGATGGGAATGAAAGATTCTAAGGAGGATATATGGAGGTGTACTAGATACTGGAATGTGGCGTATGAGGACAAATGTCGAATTGTACGATCTATACAAGGAACAGAACATTGTCTCAGCAGTAAAACAAGGAAGAATTAGGTGGGTAAGTCACATACAAAGAATGACAGAGGAAAGAGCAGTGAAAAAGTCACTGGAGTCATTGGAGAACGAAGGAAGAGAGGGAAGAAGGGGAAGAGGGGGGTCAAGAAGAAGATGTGAGGACGACGTAGATGAAGATATGAGAAGACTGGGGGTCAGAAGGTGGAGATGAGTCGCACAGGGCAGAGAGGAGTGGAGGCATGTCATTCTTGAGGCCAGAGCTGTTCATGAGTTGTAGCGCCGTGGACTAGTACAGTAGTAGTCTACCCCAGATACTCTAAATTACTGGCCTGCTCCAGAACAGTACCATCTACAACAATATTTGCTCCTATTTGGATTAGCTCCATGAAAAGCCATAATGACGCTTAGTCATCAATGTGGAATCTGTAATGAGAAATCCTTGTATATTCTATGTAATGATTGTACAGCCATCTGGAAACTGCTTTATGAGTTCGATAAGATAGCCCAGCTATCGCCAAACAAACACGTGTCCAACTGCAGAATGACCAAGGTACAGAGTCCTCAACTGCCAATTGTTTATAACATCGTCTATATATGAATTAAAAGAGAGGTTGACAAAGGGCGCTCGTTTCGTACTCCACAATTCATCAGGGCTACATTAGGAGCGTGATTGGTCTTTCTCAATTAACATTTTTTCTTAATGGCTCCAGCGAGGTGTTGCGGGTTCCTTTCTTTGCCATTATTGACCGCAGCCTGCCCTTACTCACACTCTATGAATTGCCATCCCAAAGTCTATGAAAGCTATGTATGTGGGCAATTGGTATTTTCTGTGGTTTTCAATGATTTGGGTTATTGTGAAGACGCAATATAAACATGATCTACCCTTCTTGAAACTATGCTGGGCCTCCGAGAGAATGGTCTCCGTTGTTGTATTCAGTCGTTTTTCCAGGACAGATGCATACAATATTTAAGACCCATTAAGAATGCTACCCTACTGTAGTTGTCACAGTTATTTCGATTTCCTGTCTTGAATATGGGGACGACCTTCGATATCCGCCTATCTTTGGGAATACGACCAACAGTCCAGCACAGATCGATAAAGTTCAATAAACGGTCATGCAGCAAGGTTGGGGCATACTTTGTACGCTCAAAAGTCAGCTCGTCAAAGTCCGGGCATTTTCTTTTTCTACAGCATTGTACAGCAGCTGTACGTCATCCATTGTTATTGGATCCGCGGATTTATTAATGACCATAAATTTCGTATCTTGAAGTTCCTCCTGGGTCCACAGCCCCTCATAATATCTGAGCTAATCCTCCTCTGTGATATTACTGATCTCAGGTTATCTCATTCTGTTTTATTTGAATGCCGTAATATTTTGTAAGCCTTGTCCTGTCTACCCTGCATTGTGCTCTATATCACTTATGTATTTGCCTCAATAATTTAGTATGATTTTTCTTACTTCTCTCTTCTGGCAATGGCACAGTGAAGCTTATATTCCATACCTTGTCTGACCAGTTCTTAAAACTGGGTGTTTCGAATGTACCTGTTCTTACTATGCATTATTTGTGCAGTATTGTCAATCTATATACACAAGCTTTCATATCTTTTACGTTTGGTTCCCAGTGATTCTAATGCTGCGTGGGACATGATATCTCACATGTTACTCCATTCCTGGTTTACATTATTACTGATGGGCGTTTGTTGTGCAATCTGGCTCAGCCAAACCTGATATAAGTCTCGAATACTATCATCTTTATGTATGTGTATTTTAAAAGTTTTTGTGGAGCACTGGCGCTCTATGGGTCACACCTTTCTCTACTTACCAGTAATACTAATCTTTGGTATCAGGAGAAAAAGGTCAGACTCAACGTCACATTCTCTAAAAAATTTTATGCCCGCCACTAATTATTAGAGTTTTCCATTATTTACAAAATAAACAATTATGGACTGAGATCCTCTAGCGCACTGAGTATATTTGTGTAAACAATTATGGACTGAGATCCTCTAGCGCACTGAGTATATTTGTGTATCTTTTTATGCGGGAAGAATGTGGTGGTTATCCTAAACTTGCTAAATGTTGAAAAACCAATGAGACGTCGTCCATTTCCAATTCTGTTATTTTACCATGACTTTCCATTATACGTATGCTATAAGGAAATTTTAACTCGTGCATTGAAACCCCCAGCTAATATTACATAATCATTTTTCTTTATATTGTTGACAATTTTTTCCATAATCCCATAAAACTCTTCTGAGTTTTTTTCACAACCGTCCCCCGAGCTATATATAGCTACTAATGTTGTGTACCCCCTTACTCTTTTGTATTTTACTGTTAATATTGTAACATGACATAAGGTAGCAAGAATTCAATGGTATTTAATTATAAAATAAACAGCTGAAAATAAGAGTAAAAGGCAAAAAACTTATGAACTTAAAGATCAATAACCCAATAAATGACAAATGATTATTAACCCGACAGACTTGACACAATAGATCGGATAGGAACCAAAAGAAAACCAAGAGACAGTGAAGAAGAAGTTTAAGTATAATCAAGTCATTCCAAAAAAGTGAACAGAATATTGTAAAGTTAGTAATGAATTGATGTCTGTAGCATATGAGATGTAGCTAGGACAATAAAATTAATGAAGGGTAATAGTATCACATGTATCTTATTATTTAAAGAATGTAATAGTATAATATAATGTAGGGGGGTTAGAAGCTAACCATACCCCAAACTAATTGTAGTAGTAATGGCCAAAGGCTATAAACAATACTTTGAGCCCAAAACAAAAGCAATATTAGAATGATGACCAAAAGTGATCAGTGTGATTTGGAGGTAAATAGTTATAAATGACCATAATCACACAGTGATGTAAAGTAATCAGACAACCATGAATAAGCGTGAATAAGCCCAAAAGTGTGTGTGTAAAACTAAATAAGTAGTGAAAGTGATAGGTATAAAATAATGAAACAAAGTGAGCAGGGTAGTAATGATAGAAACTTTCTAATGAAATAAAAGTGTAGTGAGAGTGTAGAACTAAATATTATGTAAGCTAACTATGTTAAACAGATAAACAATTTGTGATAAACTGTGCACTAGTAGGTAAGATTGAACTAATTGTAGTATTGTTAATTTAGGTAATAAGATATCAAGATTATATATTAAGATAAGAGTTAAGGTATCAGAGTGTAGCAAATTAAGAAGGACTAACACTGTGTTAAAGTGAAGGGAATAGTAGATAGGACATAGCACACAAGGAACAGTTTGCCAATAGTATTATAAGAGTTTCTTTAAGTAAGTATTAAGGATTTTATTTGTGTTCAGAAAATCATAGCATAGAGTAAATTGTAGGATAAGCAGATAACAGCAATTAAAAGATATTTCAGGGTAGAACCTGAAAAGAAATGTTTAATAGTAAGAATTAGAGTTAGGGATACTGATGTTTATTGTTTGTTTTGTTTGTAAATTATATTAGAGTTACCAGGAATGTTAGTAAGAAATGTTAGATGGAAGTAGAATGGAATCTAGGCTCTAAGCCAAACTGTTGAACATAAATTTATTAATTTAAGAACAAATAATAATCCAAAGGTAAGGCAGAACGTGCCAATTGATTAAACCATGTAAGGGGGTATTCATAGTACCAAAATATGTGGTTAACAACTAATTTTGAATAAATTATATGTAAGATATAAAATTGGGAAAATAGTAAAAATGTAATTAGCTATCCAAAGATAGGCATGAGGGGTATCAAAATGTTCATCATAAAAATTTAGGAAGAATGGTACTAATGTGATGACCATAGATATTAGAACAAAGTAGTAATCTTCAGTTGAAGATATTTTGGTAAAAATAGACGAAAAAGACGATAAATCTTAACAATAACCTGCGTTAATAACCAATGAAAAATTAGCATAATTTCTTAAGTAACCATAGCAACAAGAAAAATAACGCCAAAAAACCGTTAGATTTTCAGTAAGTCATTATTAACCAACGCCAGAGGGTGGACCGAGTAGCTCTCGTATTAACACTAAATTATTATTCTTCAAACAATTTCAAAACTATTTAAAACTAATAGAAGATAAGTACAACAGTACAGGGAATCCTGAACGTAAATTTTATTTATAAAAAATTAATTTAACAAACCGTAGTGATCCAAAGAAGACGAAGCGACGCCGTGACGAGGAAAGACGACACGGACACTATATGAAGATCAGTAGAACCTCCTAAAAGAAGAAGATGACACCAACTGAAGAATTACGAGGCCTGAAGTAGCAAAGAAAACCAGCCGAGACGAGGGAAATAGACGACAGGAATTATCTATAGAAGAAGACGACAGCCCAGGAGTTATCTATCGAAGAAGACGACACCAGGATCTTCAGCAACAAGTAACTGATGAGTATAAACATTATCCCTTAAAGCGTATTCACAAATTTTGGTCTGAATTAAATATAACTATTTCAAAATCACTGATCACTATTCCGAGTCAAAATAAATGCTGATTTAAATTCACTATTTAACTATAACAAATTAACGATTATTAAGAAAGTAAATTATGATAAATAATTAACGAATCTTCTAATAACGAACTTCTGGCAAAT
The DNA here is from genome assembly GCA_034769895.1 of Magicicada septendecula. NCBI lineage: Eukaryota > Metazoa > Arthropoda > Insecta > Hemiptera > Cicadidae > Magicicada > Magicicada septendecula. Next base: position 159,381,324 of record CM068367.1, read on the forward strand.
GAAACATAACCATAAATTGCTTCACAAATTTTCATTGGTGATTACTTAGTCAAATGTAAAGAGATATCGATTTATTTATGTAATTAGTTGTAAGAATTATTATAACTTTGTGTGTGTTAGCCGTAAATATATATTTCTGTAGCCAAAAGGACTTTACACCCCTGAGAAAAAACGATAATTTTTACTGTAAACTAGAGTAACTGATGACTGTATACAACTGAGCTGAGCGTACCAACTACGCAATTGTAATAGCCGGTGCCGAAAACGAATTTTAATGTATAATAAACCAAGTGAAATATTCTAAAGGATTAATAAATGTTCTCAATCTGCAATGCTGTATGTTTGATTCCGTTAATTTAGAATTACGACTAGTAATTATTAAAGAGAAGGCGTTAAAGCGAGACGCAAGCTGGGTAATACTGCAGAGAGCTGTACGCCAATCAGGTGGCGAGGCGGCAACGTTTGCTACGTTTGAATGCGGCAGAGCAGAATACGGTTTACCCGTACACGACTGAGAGCATACATTTTGACACGCTTAACAACATTTTAAACTTTTATTAAATTTTTACAACACCACATAAACAGTTCTTCTTACAAAGTGGCACGCCAACTAGTAGGGCTAGAATAGGTAAGGAAACATATCTCTAAACTTTACAGATTCTAGCGGCGACTACGGAAATGGAACGGGAACCAATCGGCACAAGACAGGCCGTGCTACGCGAAAAGGAGGCGGAAGAGAAAGCAAGAAGATTAGAAAAGGAGATCGAGAAAGGTGCCAGAATGGAGTCAGGAAAAACCACCACAGGACTGACCTTACAGGACGCGATAAGGATAATGAGCGATTTCAGTAAAACAATGGATAACAATTTCAAGAAGCATAGAAAAGAAATGAAGGAAATAATGGACAAACATCACAAAGGAATGATGGAAAAATTGGACAGATTTAACGAGAAATTGAGTGAAACACTAGACAGGGATTCCAAAAGTGTTGAGGAACTGGTAATTACGAAAACAGAAGATAGTAAGAAGGAAACAGAATTAAAAGAAGACAAAAACATACTGTTATCTACAAATAAAAATAACAGCTACAAGGAGGATATCCAAACTATGGAAATGAAGAAGGTAAGACAGATACATCCAAGGAAACTAATAAATACCAGAGAAGAATTGGAGATGATGAAGAATGGACTGTTTGAGATGTTTAATGTACTAATTAACGACCAGGATGACATAGTGAAGTTTAAAAATGACAGAAGGGACTTACTAGAACCTTTAGAAAGGAATCACTACAAAATAGTGGGTAACAGAATAAGAAGGAGAAGACACTTAATAGACATGCATAATCCTATATCAACGATAGCATCTACAATGGAAATAGCATTGACCTATTCGTTGTATAAACAAAACAATGAAATGATTGCGATAGCAATGGAAGCCAGTGAGAATTCTATGACAGAACCATTTAAATACAGAATAATAGCAAGGAAGTGGACACGAACAGAAGTCATTATGAAAACGACCGCAATCCGAACAGGAGCAGCTCATATAATCATGGACAATGGTTAAACCAAGTGTGGAGGAACACTGAGAAATGGGACTGATTTTGAGTAACTTGACCATGCGAACCAATTAATGTATAAATGAGAAGATTAACTTATAAGAAAAATGAATGTATATAACAGGGTCCATTGTATAACAAAATAAATACCCTACCTCATAATGAAAGATAATAAAAATAATACCTATGTCATAAGTGAAATCACAACTAAAAAGATAAAAGGGACTTATAACCAGTCTTCTTTAAAAAAGTATTATGAACCAGTGTCTGAAAATTAAAGAGAATTTTGTAAGTAATTATTATCAAAATTCAAAAGTAATGTAAGCACAACTTACAGTAAGTATTTGATTGGAACCATTATTATTATAAATGAGAGGGAATTTAGAAGAAAGATAAGCTAAGTTCAAAACAAAGTAAGGCTAAACTTACGACCAAGTGTGAAACAAAATGTGTAAACACATGTAAATTTTGAAAATGTATAATGGAATATCATAAAAATTGAGATATAAAATAATTAAATATTACACAAATAATGATGACGCTACATAACATCATTAACAAACCCTATCACAAAAAGGGGATAAATAGAAATTAATGTTTCACAAAAGAAGAAACCAAAACAATCGAATAAAAAATAACACTGGCAGATTAGCTAAGCTATCAATGAAAAAATATAAATGAGTCAAAACCAGCTACAATGCTAATTAACTATCAATGAGCATTAGAGTGATGACAAATAGAATCACTACCATATAGAATAAGCTCTTAAAACAATACAAAATGCCTATTAAATATCGCCACAAGCTTAAAACAAAGGAATCCTAATAAGTTATTAAAATGAAAGGTCATGAGTTGTATGAAAGAAAGAATAATTAATCCCAAAAGTGTTTTATTGTATTAATATTATGTGAGTCGGAAATGAACGACTATTATTATAATTATTATGAATATTATTATGTGATGATTTTATGTTGAGATACGTCCAACATATGTTATTGAGCAGATAGGCAAAGCCTCTGAACTCAAAATGTGTATAAATGGATAGCAGAGTAATAGAGCCACACGTGCCCTCTGACTATTACCAATTTATATGAAGGAGAGAGAAGAAAAATTTTAGGGAAATAGAACATAAAGGGGAATAATAAAGAAAAAAAAAAATAATACCAATTATTATATTATAAACCATGACTTAATAAAGAATGAATACAGAAGAAGTAGCGATGGAGGAATTCCTGAATCATAACAACTTGATAAAATGAACTATATTGATGATTTCAGAAAAAATCTAATAATCTTTGTTTCGAAATAATCAATTTTGGTGGCGATGCATTATGTAACATGACATAAGGTAGCAAGAATTCAATGGTATTTAATTATAAAATAAACAGCTGAAAATAAGAGTAAAAGGCAAAAAACTTATGAACTTAAAGATCAATAACCCAATAAATGACAAATGACTATTAACCCGACAGACTTGACACAATAGATCGGATAGGAACCAAAAGAAAACCAAGAGACAGTGAAGAAGAAGTTTAAGTATAATCAAGTCATTCCAAAAAAGTGAACAGAATATTGTAAAGTTAGTAATGAATTGATGTCTGTAGCATATGAGATGTAGCTAGGACAATAAAATTAATGAAGGGTAATAGTATCACATGTATCTTATTATTTAAAGAATGTAATAGTATAATATAATGTAGGGGGGTTAGAAGCTAACCATACCCCAAACTAATTGTAGTAGTAATGGCCAAAGGCTATAAACAATACTTTGAGCCCAAAACAAAAGCAATATTAGAATGATGACCAAAAGTGATCAGTGTGATTTGGAGGTAAATAGTTATAAATGACCATAATCACACAGTGATGTAAAGTAATCAGACAACCATGAATAAGCGTGAATAAGCCCAAAAGTGTGTGTGTAAAACTAAATAAGTAGTGAAAGTGATAGGTATAAAATAATGAAACAAAGTGAGCAGGGTAGTAATGATAGAAACTTTCTAATGAAATAAAAGTGTAGTGAGAGTGTAGAACTAAATATTATGTAAGCTAACTATGTTAAACAGATAAACAATTTGTGATAAACTGTGCACTAGTAGGTAAGATTGAACTAATTGTAGTATTGTTAATTTAGGTAATAAGATATCAAGATTATATATTAAGATAAGAGTTAAGGTATCAGAGTGTAGCAAATTAAGAAGGACTAACACTGTGTTAAAGTGAAGGGAATAGTAGATAGGACATAGCACACAAGGAACAGTTTGCCAATAGTATTATAAGAGTTTCTTTAAGTAAGTATTAAGGATTTTATTTGTGTTCAGAAAATCATAGCATAGAGTAAATTGTAGGATAAGCAGATAACAGCAATTAAAAGATATTTCAGGGTAGAACCTGAAAAGAAATGTTTAATAGTAAGAATTAGAGTTAGGGATACTGATGTTTATTGTTTGTTTTGTTTGTAAATTATATTAGAGTTACCAGGAATGTTAGTAAGAAATGTTAGATGGAAGTAGAATGGAATCTAGGCTCTAAGCCAAACTGTTGAACATAAATTTATTAATTTAAGAACAAATAATAATCCAAAGGTAAGGCAGAACGTGCTAAATGATTAAACCATGTAAGGGGGTATTCATAGTACCAAAATATGTGGTTAACAACTAATTTTGAATAAATTATATGTAAGATATAAAATTGGGAAAATAGTAAAAATGTAATTAGCTATCCAAAGATAGGCATGAGGGGTATCAAAATGTTCATCATAAAAATTTAGGAAGAATGGTACTAATGTGATGACCATAGATATTAGAACAAAGTAGTAATCTTCAGTTGAAGATATTTTGGTAAAAATAGACGAAAAAGACGATAAATCTTAACAATAACCTGAGTTAATAACCAATGAAAAATTAGCATAATTTCTTAAGTAACCATAGCAACAAGAAAAATAACGCCAAAAAACCGTTAGATTTTCAGTAAGTCATTATTAACCAACGCCAGAGGGTGGACCGAGTAGCTCTCGTATTAACACTAAATTATTATTCTTCAAACAATTTCAAAACTATTTAAAACTAATAGAAGACAAGTACAACAGTACAGGGAATCCTGAACGTAAATTTTATTTATAAAAAATTAATTTAACAAACCGTAGTGATCCAAAGAAGACGAAGCGACGCCGTGACGAGGAAAGACGACACGGACACTATATGAAGATCAGTAGAACCTCCTAAAAGAAGAAGATGACACCAACTGAAGAATTACGAGGCCTGAAGTAGCAAAGAAAACCAGCCGAGACGAGGGAAATAGACGACAGGAATTATCTATAGAAGAAGACGACAGCCCAGGAGTTATCTATCGAAGAAGACGACACCAGGATCTTCAGCAACAAGTAACTGATGAGTATAAACATTATCCCTTAAAGCGTATTCACAAATTTTGGTCTGAATTAAATATAACTATTTCAAAATCACTGATCACTATTCCGAGTCAAAATAAATGCTGATTTAAATTCACTATTTAACTATAACAAATTAACGATTATTAAGAAAGTAAATTATGATAAATAATTAACGAATCTTCTAATAACGAACTTCTGGCAAATGAAACATAACCATAAATTGCTTCACAAATTTTCATTGGTGATTACTTAGTCAAATGTAAAGAGATATCGATTTATTTATGTAATTAGTTGTAAGAATTATTATAACTTTGTGTGTGTTAGCCGTAAATATATATTTCTGTAGCCAAAAGGACTTTACACCCCTGAGAAAAAACGATAATTTTTACTGTAAACTAGAGTAACTGATGACTGTATACAACTGAGCTGAGCGTACCAACTACGCAATTGTAATAGCCGGTGCCGAAAACGAATTTTAATGTATAATAAACCAAGTGAAATATTCTAAAGGATTAATAAATGTTCTCAATCTGCAATGCTGTATGTTTGATTCCGTTAATTTAGAATTACGACTAGTAATTATTAAAGAGAAGGCGTTAAAGCGAGACGCAAGCTGGGTAATACTGCAGAGAGCTGTACGCCAATCAGGTGGCGAGGCGGCAACGTTTGCTACGTTTGAATGCGGCAGAGCAGAATACGGTTTACCCGTACACGACTGAGAGCATACATTTTGACACGCTTAACAACATTTTAAACTTTAATTAACGATAGTAACAACACCACATAAACGTCTAGTTACAATATTCGTTCATTTACAAACTGCTAACTACGTATCCTGTTTTTCACGCCTTCTTCAATGTTACTGATACTCCTGCAAAAGCGACACTATTATGTATGTAGTCCTTTAACTCTGCTGAGCCTTTAAGATTCTGTTTCGTTTCATGAATGATGGCAATATTCACGCCCATTAACTTAAGTTCCGTTAAAGTTCCATCCCTTTTTTTGTCCAAGCTCTCTTACACTCCACCTGCCAATTTTAAGTAGTACCCCAATCTAAGTAACTTTTCCTTTTATTCACATATATGGTCGGCATTTTTTTTGTCCGTTTGGTTATTCTTTACTTGTGACTGTTTATTAATGATACGTCTTCTGAGTACGCTGTAACGCCTTTCTCAGGGTAAGAAGATGGTGGGGCTTCCATTGTGGATAAAAATCTAACCCGATTTTCTGTCATTGTTGTCTCCAATAAACTGACTGAAAGAAAAATACTCATTTTTCACTTAATTTGGTATATCGTATAAGTAAGCTGCATAAACCGTAAAGTAAGCGCGCGCGCGCGTGTGTGTGTGTGTGAAATAAGAGAGGAGTGGGGTAAAAGTATCACAGAAATTAGTTGAAGTCGTTAAAGTCAGCACTACCATCAGAGCAGTAATTGTGAGAGTCACCGTCCATAGGTTGTGACAAAGAAACCTCAACCAAACCAAAACAACGTTCACCACCTTCATGTAATTTCTACCAGTCACCAACCTCCGGTGCAAATTGAAACGTCTTCCGGTATAAAGCAGAAACTACAATACGAAAGTCTATTAAGTATTAAGTGCTAGAAGCAGTTATGGAATTAGCAGATACGTAACAAAAGTATCCAGACAGCAGGTATCCGGCATCCGTGGGCGCGAAATATCCCGGCGCTACAAAATCCATGCGCCGATGGTCCAAGCATACGTTCCGTGCAAAATGTTCCACTGGCTGGTTCGCAAGCCAAACTGCCGGCTGGATGTCGCCAGTAGAAGCATGAAAAAGTGACACCCAAATGAACTGAAGCTCCTATTGATCATTTCTGTAGTAGTAAGTGTCTAGAATTTAAATAACGTAAGCTGTCTCGTTGGGCCAATCGACATTCAGGGAAGTTAGTGTGGTCGGCAATTGAATCGCAGTATTACTGCCGCTCATTATTAAAGCAGTATACTACACCAACTAAAACAGTACGAATAGAGCTTCCCAGTATCCCAGCTCTCAGTTCACTATTCATTTCCAAAGGCTGAGTCGTCCGGGGGCTAAATAACACACGTTGATTTAATGGTACGCTGGGTGGTCGAACTCGCAATCTCTAGATTAGTAGCTGGGCGCTACACCCATTAAACTACAAGTCCGTCATATTTTCATATCTACTTAATTCTTAGACAAGAAACATGACAAGGAAATCAATTAATCCTGGTTCTCGACGCGGTCCAAGAGCTTGAATCTATTATTATCACGTTTTCTCCCTGTCCGGCTCTCTCCCTCCCCCTCTCACTTCTTCTCTTCTGATACCCACATTTGTAAGCAATGCATAATTTTCCACAAAATTAAAATGTAAATGTGAAACCAGAAAATTTAAATAAGAAACATAGTTCCGGCGCCGGTGTTAATTGAACACAACACAATTCGCGTCCGGTATGACGCGAATGTGCTGAAAATGTTATGCATCACGTGTAATAGACTTACAGCAGAACACAACACCGGTATGACGCGAATGTGCTGAAAATTAGTTCACTTTGGCGTTAGTTATGCATCACGTGTAACAGACTTACAGCAGAACACAACACCGGTATGACGCGAATGTGCTGAAAAGTAGTTTCCTTTGGCGTTAGTTATGCATCACGTGTAACAGAGTTACAGCAGAACACAACACCGGTATGACGTGAATGTGCTGAAAATTAGTTTCCTTTGGCGTTAGTTATGCATCACGTGTAACAGACTTACAGCAGAACACAACACCGGTATGACGCGAATGTGCTGAAAATTAGTTTACTTTGGCGTTAGTTATGCATCACGTGTAACAGACTAACAGCAGAACAACAGACTTACAGCAGAACACAACACCGGTATGACGTGAAAGTGCTGAAAATTAGTTTACTTTGTCGTTAGTTATGCATCACGTGTAACAGTCTTACAGCAGAACACAACACCGGTATGACGCGAATGTGCTGAAAAGTAGTTTACTTTGGCGTTAGTTACGCATCACGTGTAATAGACTTACAGCAGAACACAACACCGGTATGACGTGAATGTGCTGAAAAGTAGTTTACTTTGGCGTTAGTTACGCATCACGTGTAATAGACTTACAGCAGAACACACAGGTATACACGCTATAGCTTAAAACGAGTTGATAGTCTGTATGCGGTTTAAATTTACCTTACACCTGATCGTGCACTTGTTAGCAACCTCCCCAAGGAATAATTCGGTTGGGAAAACGTAGAAAGAGAGAAAATGCTTACAAAAAAGAATTTCTTTCATAAATTTAAGATAAAACGTTTTTGTAAGTTTTGAATGTAGTTGTATTTTAATTATTCCAGTTACACTAATCCTTTCGAATACAAATTTGTTGAAGTTGCAGTACAACTTTTGATATAGCTAAATAGTACAATACAAGGAGAAGCAGGTTGACGAACAAAATTTACTTATCTTTGGTTTTTACTTCATTCATTTTGTAACGTATATACATTATTTATTCCTGTTAATTTTTGTTAATTTAAAGTCGTCATAAAAACTACATCAGGAAGCCAGAGAAACTCCTCACAGTCGATCTACTGGCAACGTTCCGAGCGGGAAAGGAACACTCTTGTTTAGGAAGTTTAAGGAATTCATCGCTATGACAGGAACATATATATATATATTGTAACGTCACAGAACGTTCCATAAAGGAATTTAATTGCAAAGTAAATTATCATAAGAGGAAATAAGAGGAAGGTGAGGTGAACAGTATCGAACCCAAGTAATCCGAAAAATTGTGTAATATTGTCCGATAATTAATATCATTAAAATGAAAAAACGACAAAGACTATGACTAAGACCCAAACCCCATATATATTGTTTAAGTGAAGAACAGTGTAAAACTAATAAGTTACTATAAGAGAAACAGATAATCTCAGAAATGACCAAAATGAGGTCATTACATGTTAAGAAATGTAACTCTGAATAGGGTATAAAAAACTATTTATTGTGAATTAATGGACAAGGTCTATTATTATACTTTGTAATATAAATAAAATAAATGTATTAAATGATTTGAATACATTATTAAAAAGGATGTAGGTTAAAATACAAAAATATATAAATGTTATGACAAAAAATCTAGGTTGAGGAGCCTATCACTCAGATTTTATGTGAAAATTAATTATTATAGAATTAATATAAAAACTATATGCAAATGTCAATTAGACAGAGACAAACAAATTATCTTACATAGAGAAGCTGTAAATTGATTAGAAATCAATTAAAATAGTCAAAAACTGTGTTAAACTGAAAACATGTGATGAACATATAAAATTGTAATATTTATGAATTTAATGTTGTCAAAATGCAACAAAATTGTATTCCAAAGTTGAAATACAATATATTGTAACTATACTTATATATATGATTACCTAAAACACTTTAACAGTCAAGTTATGAAACTATTTACCTATACCATACCAGGCTGAGGCCAAAAAACAATCACAAAAATAGTCATATTTGACAGAATAATTGCAGAATATTAGAAAAAATAAAGGAAAAAGGTACAATCCTATAATGTACAATGGAAACATACTTGCTCAGTTGAAGACAAGCGTAATTCTTAGAGAATTTTAAATATAAAAGTGAAAATTGTCACACAAAGAAAATAACTCATCTATGCAAAACAGTAAGATGCTAAGTAATATTACAGTAAAAATAAAATGTATCAGGATAAACCAGGTATTCCCAAAGATAAACAATATAACAAACTCTAAGTGAATACCCAAAAAATCCCATAATAATACCGAAAAAGACAAATTATCATCAAAAACTAATGACAAAAATCTAGGCCATATGTAATGCCTATAGAAGAATGAACTTATTTATATGTTATATGTTTTAATATTTGTTTATTTTGTTATGAAAGGATAAATATGTTATGTATTAATGTTATAGCAAGAACCAAGCAACTTTATAACGTTTTAATAATTAGAGAATTAGAATTTTGTGCAAACACTACAAGGTAAGAATTGTATTTTATGTTAATTTATTAGATTTAGTTTGTTCAAAACCAATCGTGTATGATATCATTTTATTCAGTTGAAAGCAGAGAATCCAAAAATAATAATGGCATGCCGATTGCAAGTAGTTCTGTAAAATTGTTTGACAAATACCAGAATAATTTCAGTAATATCCTTTAGTATGAAGAATAAGAAGTTTTTGTTCTAAAGCTTCTACGGAAGTCAAATTTGTTCTATGATGTTCCATTTGCATATTCTCGAACTTTCCAGAAGAAAATTTTACTCAAAAATACCGGAAGTTCATGTTTAAAAATTAAAACAATGAGCCTTACAGAGTATAAAAGGAAGACGAAATTTGACACAAAAAACACTTTATGCTTTGAATCCACAAGAGACACATCACCTACGACTCCGATCATCTCGTCCAAGGCGAAGTCGAAGAACAAGAATTCAACACGAGAGCACAGAAAGGCTTTTCCCGTACATGACAAAAGACTGACTTAACCTATACAAGGAGTATACGCTAACGTGTTGTTGAATAGAGCAGCAACACGCCATATTTAATAGAAACGCACACAGCCAGATATCCAGCGGCCCTGAAAAGGACCGATTTTAATAGAGAGAATCAATTTTGCTGGTATTTGCTAAGACAAACCGACTTTGACAACATTCCCAAAACGATTTACTGACACGAGCCTTCTACATTGAGCTTGGAACTAGCGCTGTGACGGCCGAATAGAGAAACCACGCAGACAGCTGTTCGCCGCCGCCAGAATTCAAAGCATAAATACAGTACGAATTTATTTCAATCGTGCGGAGTTTTAAAACTGTAATTTGACTTAAAAGTAATTACCAGTGCGTGAGGAACATAAACACGAAGAGGCGCAAGATTGGAATCGTCCCCAAGAACAGTGTCCAGTGAAGGAAATACTTACCCACCGGAACGTGAGTTGTTCAAAAGTTAAAATCATTTATACCTGGTATCATTGTCACACAGTTGTACTACACATGTCAAACACCTTCAAATCACACAATTTTTGTAAAGCATCCCACTGATTTGTCTTGATAGTTCAAAGGAGTCACGTCCTGAGTATAAAGTTTTTTCATACATTAAATTCATGCTATTCAACTGAGCAATAAAATATTTATTAGCCGATACTTACTTAAATAACTTGTCAATAATAATTCTTTGTAACTCTGCAATTTTGTTTAATTTGAGTGTTAGTCCTTCAGACGATTTTATGAAAAGAAAGATCATTAAACATACGTTATTTACAATTCAAACTGTCTTGTTCACATTTTTTTTATATAATTAATTTAACAACTAAGAAATCAAATTTAATAATAATAAATAATAATTTCTTGGAACAAATATCCAAGTGGCGCCCACATAAACATATTAGCTTAAGTTGTGTTTGCAGGACAACATCGTCGCAGAGAACCCAGCAATCAGTAAGTATTAAAAGTGCGCGGAGTGTAACACCCGACATAACAACACACATACGATATCTATTTACTATAAAATTGACGAATCCAACGTGAGGCAACGAGGGAAAGACTTGACGAACACACACATATTTCTCTATTTGTTATAATATATATACCAAAAAGATATTGCATCACGATAGATTGGGGTCTAAATAGAAACTGCAGAAACTCTTACGCAGTGGTTATATTGTTATTTCTAGTACTGTTGAAAACATTTAAGAAAATGGAGAACATTATCATGTAAATTATACTAAAAAGTGGACATAAAATGTGCTATGAATTATACTGTAATTATAGTGTTTTAATAACATTCCTAAATATACGTTTTCACAATTAATACAATGTCTGTAAAAGTTAACAAAAATGATTTTAAATGTTCTGTCTAAGCATCATTAGTGGTTAAACCATTAAAGGTTAATCTTTTCTTCATTTTCCTTGTGCTGGTGTGTCCGGGTTTGATGACCGGTGATATCGGTGCTGTTTCCTGCACTCCTGCGTTCTTGTCGCTCCTTAGATGTTGCAGGGATGCTCTGTGTTGCTTTAGCCTCTGCTCTAGGCTTAATCAGGAATCAATAATTGCTGGTAGATCCTGGAACCTTATTAGATCAAGCTGACAATTTTTTGAGGTTACCACAACTTTGAGTCAACGTTCAAACTGCCCATAATTTTGCCCGTAATTGATGCATGTACGGTATAATGACACCTTGTCGCAGTGGCGGCTGGTGATTGAAAACTTTGGGAGTTTGCATTTGGGTTGGATGGAATTAACTTGTTTTATTCTCTGAACAGAAAATGTCCAAGTCTCCTCCCCACCAGAAAATACACAAGGATAGTAAAATACTGCAATTTTAGTGTCACACCCACATAATTATAATATTTTTCAAATTTACGATTAAATATTCTGTTACTTAATTTTTACTTTGATTAAAATTTGCAAGGTCTTGTGTAGGCCTAGCTACTCTCTTAATTTCAATTTTTTCCTCAATCGGATGTAAACTGAACGGCGTTTTCATTAAGTTTTCGACAGAATTCATTGCGTCCTACCAGTTAAATATAATAAATATCTTACATTATGACACCTTAATCCTTTACAAGTACTATTATTTACATTTAACGATGAATTGGACTGACCCTGACAACAAACACAAACTTTACAAAAGATTCAAACTTACCAACAAACACGTTGGTAGTGGTGGCGGCGCCGTGACGTACAAGCGGGGTGTGCAGTCCCTAATTACACTAAGCGATGCTATATCTTTGTAATAGGAACACCCAAGTCTAACCAGCCAGAGAACTACTCCATTGTGTTTCCCCATATACAAAGCGCGTCACAGTTCTTGCATACACCGCGGCAAGAGCGTGCACGGGTTTTAGTAATCCGCTGCGCTTTTCAATCGCCAAATGATTAATTACGACGATTTAGCTTGAAAACACTATTACTAGTTATTGTTTTTTCATAGTTCTATAATTAAATACAATTCGGGATTTAATGGGGGTTGTACAACCGTGCAACCTAAGCACGGCCCGCCACTGCCTTGTCGCATTGCGGAAAGTTAATCCTGTAATACAATTGGCTTTTATAAGATATCTGCAATCTCAAACAAAAAAAATGTAACATGCAGATCACGTGCTACATTGTCTCACGTCGGACAATGGAGAACCTTCCATACAACATGGTTCGAATTACACATGTCATTCATTTGAATTCATAATTAGGTTTATAGACGCCTTTTTCTCCAAAGGCGTATGTTTATTCCGCCTAAGTGGTTTTTAATATACTATTGTTACCTCTAAATGTTATGGAAAATCCTATTTAATGCTAAAGTCAAAATTTTTGGTATAAAATCTGTGTATGTGGTTGACATAAAGGTATTTTTCCGTCACTATTTTTTACTTGGGGATTAGGTTTTCTTATTTATAGATTTCCTCAGCAACCAATCAGTGGTTGAGCTCTTCTAATCATTGGCAACAGCGATATATTTTATCGTATTTAACTCCACACGGCAATCATTTTCATCGAGAGGAACCGTTAGTATTCTGTGAATAAATCTATTGTTCACACTTTTCGTAGGTATATATGGTTGTATCAGTGGTTGTTGGTTTCCTATAAATTATGTTGCGTAGCGAAGCGGAATAGAATTGTAGGTTTCTTGGAGTGAAAAGACACAGATAAATTTTACGAGAAACGGAAGACTGCATGTTTTAATGTTGTTGCTGGAAATTAACCGTGGGCTGCGTGTTTATTCAGAGATACGCACTAGATACTTTGAAACGAAAGAGTAATATTCGGGCTGAAGGACGCACGAACATACAACACTCATGCAAACTCGGGCATAATGACAAAATTGTGTAGAGCGCGTAGCGTAATTGATGAGAAACGACGATGAGGGCCGTAACTGTTTCAACAGCACTAAATGTTGATGTAATTAGTGTCAAAACTGAATCTCGCGGGGAGAATAAACCAAAATTAACACGCCCATAATGTAGTATCTACAGGCGTTACTCTGCACACTACGCGTTTGTTATACTACTCACAAGGATCCAATAATTATCAGGTTCTTTATTGTACTGTTACTTGTTTTCCTGCCGACGGAGGAGAGTTGATGTGTTTATCACATGTGACTTGTCATATTCACAATAATGAATATGTAGATTTTCTCAGTAGGTATGACTTGATCTGTTTGTTACTGTTCAGGAGCAGATCCAGAAAGGAGAAAATTCTATCCTCATAATCTTTTCAAAACCGTTTCCACAACCCTATTGTGGTAAATTATTGGTTTTGTCTTGCAAGCTCAACTCTAGTTTAAAAAATATTTTAAAAATTGCTCAATTATAATAAATGAATGCATTTCAAATTTTTAAAAACAACTTTTATTCCTCTAATTTTATTGGTGACTAAGCGTTTTATAATTTAATATTTTATTTGTTAACAGACGTAGCACTTTTCGTAATTTTCTCTCCTTCCTTCCCCTGTACTGTTACGTCTCGTACTGAGCCTTATCTCCTCACAACTTCTCGAAAAATCTCAATCTCCTGCAGCGGATTGACAGTTTCTCACCACTCAGAAGAGTCTCGGCGTCCTATCGAACACTGTCCTGCCAGCTGATTCCTGACATTCCCCTTGGTCTGGTACTCATAGTCTATCCTTTCATAATTTTCTTGGGTATTCGGGTGGTACTCATTCGATTTATACGTCTTGGCCATCTTAGGGTTTTGTAACATGATGTAGCCTGCAATACTGGTGATAATGTATATTTATTTTTATCTGTAAATTTTTATGTGAGTAACTACTGGATTGTTGTTTCGGGTGATGTAAAGAGTTTGTGATACTTTTCTGGTGCCTCTATCTTTAGCGTTTCACATGACTTCGTATATCTAGAATTTTGATACATTCTGGTTTGCTAACCTCTTTTTTATCTTTTTTTGTTTTAGATCATCTTGTCTTGGATGATTCATTTTTTCAGTAAAATCCCAGGATAACTCCTATAGCCTAATTTTAATTACTTTCTTGAATACTTCACTGTAAGTGATTTTTAGCATTAATTTTTTTAATATCAATTACTTTTGTTTTTATGGTTCTTTCAATTATCAACAATGCGCAGCTGAAGGTTATTTTGAAAATTGTCACAATTTAATGGCAAGAAAATTTGAATATCATATTTTTGCTCTTAAAAATTAGCAACTGTATTAATTTGTGTTTTCTTATGTTAAAGTTTTGATAATCTATCCAGAGTTTAGTTATTTTAACAAGAGAATTTAAGGATATTTTGTGTTTGTTTTTACAGACTGAGTGTATAGTTTGGTTTTAGAAATTGGCGTGTTTATTATTTAATATCTGTTTAATATAGTTTCTATGTTGGTATTTGAGAAAGTAGGAGTTGTAATTTTGCGTTATTTAAACTAGGCATCAATTGTGAATTTGATGACAAGGCATCACGTGTGTGTAGGTTTCGTTTTTGATCCTGTTCATTTTTTAAAAATAAATTTACAAGGAATTCATATTAATTTGCATATATGACTTAAAAGATACGGCTATAGAAATATTTTTTAAACAATTAACCGTTTCTTTTTAAATTTTTTTACCATTTACAATTTTTTTAAATAATGTATTTTTACAAAATTCCATTAACGTATATTTCTTTATACATACTGTCTAATACCCGCAGTAGAACGTTTAATAAAACTGACATTAACAACTCTATCAGCGTTTTTCTCGTTCACCGTTAACATTTTTCTATGAGTTGAATGTAGTGAAGCGTCAAAAGATAATTGCATACTATGTTATCATGTTTTAATTCATCAGTACTATCAAATTAAACGGAACCTTATTCCGTTCTGTTGCGTGATGGTGACTACTCTCCTCTCTAGAAACTACTTATGTATATTCATTCATTTTTGTAAAACATTGAAAGGAAATTCGATAAAATCAGACATCCTGCAATTCGGTGCCGTTTCCAGACATTGCTTCAAACCAAAGCACTTGTTATTCAGATTATCTTCCGCAACTGCTATTATTTATGACTATAAATCATGTTATGTTGAAATAAATAACAGTAAACCATGTCATATTTGAATAATCAACACAGTCTTATAAAGTGTTGACTATATGATTATATAGTCCGTTGAGTATCAGTTGTAAACAATATAAAAGATTTTAGTAGGCTGAGGTAGCAACTAATTTGTTACCTGTACTAGCCTGAAGTATTTACGGAAGCTTTGTGATTTTTATTTAAATTTATTTCATCACAATGTTACAAACACAATATTTCTAACAATACAGTAGAATGATGAAAGTAAATAGGGGCCTCCTAGAAATGACCGTGTTGGTACTTCCCTGACATACTATAACATATAAGCATAAACATCACCGTTTGCCGCTTCACGTAAACAAATAAATTTCTTCATGTACAAAAAATGGTTAAAATTAAAAACGTAAATCTAGCAAGCTGCATTAAACACACACAACATAATGTAATACAATATAATATAATACAATCTATACAATACAATATAATATAATATAAAAGGAATAATATAATTCTACAATATAATAAAATTACAATATAATACTTTTTAATTTTTAATTAATTAATTAATATTTTTTATTCAACAATTTTTAAAGTTTCTTCAATTTTAGTTGAAACTGTAAGCAACCAAGTTTTCAGGGACTTCAAAAATTTGCTTAGAGTGTATGGCATTTCTAAAACGATTTTCCCGTTTAGTAATTTGCCCAAGACTGGTATATGGCAGTAGCAAATTAAAGAAGCGTGGAGCACTACTATTAATAAATCTCTGTAAACAGTTAATTTTGACCGCGGAACAACAACAATATGCCTTTTTCGTATATAACTTTATTTTGTTCAACTTTATTATTAAATGTATATTTAGTATCACTTGTAATATAAAGGAGCCTAAGATCTTTAAAAACGTACACATACATTAAATAAACAATTTCAGCCTTTTGAAAAAGTGGCCAAGAGTGTTCGAACTTATGTTCCTTAGAAATAGTTCTAGTATGATATAGTAACTGGCTTTAATAATGTAACATACGTTCCTCGAAAAACAAATAATTTCGTAATTTATTTTAAATACAACCAGTTGTATATAGACTGTGCACAGCAAGTTTTCTGGACAAAAATCTCGCATGAAGTAGAATTTCCGCAAGAATGTACATAACTCTTTCTTCGGTTTACTAATACTATTATAATATCTATCGGTTTATAATAATAATGTTCTTTCCATGAGAGATGAGTGTCTATTATTAAACCAAGATATTTTATGTGTTTAGTTCGTTCAGTCACCTATAGGCTACAGTCAAATCAAATTACTGAAGTAGAATTAATTCTATTTCTTGTCAAATTATACGAAATAGGAAAGAATAAATTACAGCAATCGTTAAGAATAAGACATCAATCATTGTGTAATTGATGTATTTACAATTGTGTAATGTGTATATACGTTTAAAGCTTCAAAAAGAAATTATCTGCAAACAAAAGTGATACGTAAAAAGCAAAAGACAATACTGTCGTATTTATTGTTTTATTAGATCAGAAAAAATTTATCTTCATCGAACATTATTATCATAACTGACATGTGGGTGTTAAATACAAAAAGGTTCACTGGGTCGGCTCTGCTTTGAAATTCAGCGGTTCGATAAAATGCGCTCTGCTTGCCTACATACGGCGATGCCCTTTTTATTCAGATCACACGAATTGCAGCCATCAACCCTTCACCGCCAACAACAACTTTGTTACAGAAACCACACAGAAGGCAGAAACAGCTGACCACCTTTCTGCCTGCCTCCATCCCTACCTGCTTTTCGTTGTGAAACAAATCATCAGTTACTCGCCTTTGTTTGGAAACGTTACCTACACCCCATCCCCTTTGTATTTTTACCATTTGCCAACAACTTTCAGCATACAGTACGCTTACGGCAAAAATCTGTTTTTCTCTTTAGCACGGTACATGTAATGTAATGTTTCACAACTGCTGTGTTCATATTCGTCAATAACATGCAGTGTGTTTATACACGCATAGGCATACAATATCCTAACAGCAATAGTCTATTTTATGTTTAATTTACTTCAAGGCATTTGTTTTTCTTTTTCTATGAACACTGAAAATATTCTAATGAAAGTTTTTTATTTATTTTTTTTTAATTTATTAACGGCCAATAGTCACAGTACATGGTTTCCACAGTAACCAAGGCGTTAAGTCTACTAACGGTTCAGATCTCCTAGAGAGTGAGTTCTCCTAGGGTTACGCTAGACACTCCATACAAAGTAGGTACTTGTAAACTGCTTACAGTAAACTAACTGTTCATTGAATTCTTCCGCGAAGGAAGAAATATTAGAGTAGTAGGCTATATTGTCCTCTGCATCACCTAATCCTTAATGAAATCAGGTCGAAACATTTGTTATTTCTAGCCTAGAGCTAGAAGAAGCCTAGATCTCAGAGTTTAACTTAATGTACAATAGTCTCTTTTACACAGGTACAGCATATTTCAGGAATTCATTAAGTCATTGCATAAATATCTCCATAAATACTTAAAAATTTTTCAGTTACCCTGTCCTTTTGATTGTATACACATAGCATACACTAGCTGCAAAACGTTTTATGGCAATTGTTATAGAAAATAGTAGAAATGGACAAGTTAGTTTTTAGGTAGCCTTCATAAAACGTTATACAATACGGCATAACTCCTTCATAAAACGGCACAATGGTAATGTTTAAAATGGACACTTTTTATGTTGTAGATAATTTTTGGGTCTCTTTAAGCTTAAGGTCTCCGTGTACAGTGTACATGTTAGACAATTAAATTTTACATTTAATTTTAACTGTTAAATAAAATATCTTATTCAAAAATTAATTGCATTCTAACGTGAACGTTACTGCCATTTATGAAGCCAGATTTGTGTGTCCTATTAATTTTATTTTCATGTTTATCTGCAAATTAACTTTCAAATTAATAATCTTAAAATTACAACTTATTAACTGTTAAATATCTTTAACATTTTTAACTCAAAAAATTCATCGAAGTGTGTTGAAATGGATACGCTTTTTTCTTTCTTCTTCTTTTTCTGAATCGATTTGCTTGTTTCAAATCTTCTTACTCGTTTTATTTGTATTTAATTTCTTTTAAATAGCATAATTATTTATTTATATATCTTACTTTAGCATTGTCACAACGGTATATACTATTTGCTTGTTTTTTTTTATATATATTATGTCTTGATAACTAATTTGAATTTAATATTTTATTATAAAACAGACAGAGCGCAAAGTTGTTAGTGTAGTATTACAGGAACGTTTCAGTTCTAATATATTTTCCTTGAACTACAACTGACGTGAAGGGTAGAATTTAGCTCGACAATTATTGGAGTTCTAAATTTTGTAGAATACTTCTTTCGCAATAGTATCTGCTACATGATCAATATACTTATGCGCTTAATACCAAAAGTATAACAAAGATACAATTTAGCAATAAAAGGAAAATAATAATTAAATGGTATAAATAGTAGCAGAAATTTGAATGTCAGGATTCAATTCATTAATTGCAAAAGATTGTCTACGTTCAAGTTTAAAAAGTTAATTTTAGAATAAAAAGTATGTATAATAGTTTTGTAAATTTATATTGTCTTTCAGTTGGATAAAATTGACAATTGTGTTTATAAAACCAGTTGTAATTTATTTTTACTCTATTGTAACGACTAAAAATTAAATTTTAGTTTAAAGTGACACTTACTGTGGAAACCAACAAAGTAAACACTCAATATAGGCAGAAAAATTAAAGTTACAACAAGCCATTAGTGAAATAAAAGCAGATTTACAAAATCGATTGATGGAAAATATGTTGTAGTAGGTAATAGAGAAGTTGAAGTCAACTGTTTAGTGATTAGAGGAGAGAGAGAAAGATAGAGAGAGAGAGAGTGAGAGAGAGAGAGGGAGAGGGGGTAGACAGTTAGACAGACAGACAAAAGCGTAGTCAGTGAGGGAGCAGTTGTGCTTGCCTTTTGTGAGTTGTGGTAAAAATGTGGTAGTGAAAAACAAGGGTTGAAGGGCAATTTGTTGGATCAGAACAAATGGGCAGTCAAGCCGTATGTCGACAAACAAAACACATATCATTCGATGCTGACCCACTGGTGTTTTTTAAAATGGGAGCGGAAACACATAAAAGGATTCGAAAGCGGAAATTTTGAGTTTACCACAACAAAGACATATTTTATCTCTCGTGTAATAACAACTATACACTGGGAAAACATCAGTCATTTTACTGGTGCTTTGAGTTGGCGTTTTTGTTATTGATTACCTCTCCTAATAAACTGATGAATGTACAAAATTACATCACCTTACATCCAGTTCCAACTATTTTTTTTTGACATGATAATGTCTTATGGCTGGGGGTCATTTGAAAATTTCTGTAACGCATCACGCTGCATGACGTCATCATTTACCAGCCGGGAATCGTTAACTAAAACCGCGACCGCTAACGTGCTAACGTCCGTCGCAGATTAAAGACCTAACAAGCAAACAACACTGCATAGCTGTAGATAGGTATGTAACCAATCAGTCAGTCAGTAACCATAATAATGTTGCGTTTAGCTGGCGGCTGAAAGACATTATCATGCTCTTAAGCTTTTACCATTTGGTAAACGGTACTTTACATTTTTTAATTAAAAGCCGATAAATGTAAAAATATGCAACTCAAGATATTGAAATTTCCTCTTGACTTGAATATGATTTTGTCAATTTGTAATTAAAGTAAAACATTTTTTTGAATGTGTTTTTTTTAAGACCGTTCGAAGCAAACGTCGTTTACATAAGATGTACGGAAAGACAATTTAGTTATACATGCAAATGCGGGTAATTAATTGGAATATTACTGTCCTTCATTTAAAACAAAGTACGTGATGGACTAGTGGATTAATACAACAAGCAGTGACAATAACAGTGAACACCACCATTTTCCGTAGGAAAATAACCAGTACGGGCATTACGCTACTTGTAAATCGTTTGCGCAAGTTTTTACCTTTATTGATGATCATGATTTGTGGGAGTGTTTACTTACCAATACTATTTAATGATAAAATCTTCCTTATCTCTGATAACATTCAATACTCATCAGTCACTTTCAACACAATTCATTTAAACCTAACGCTAATCTAACACTTAAATCTAATAATTTCATTAATTACTAGCCACGCACTTACTTGTTAAAGAAGTAAATCATAGTGCTTGACTATTAGACAGAAAGGTTCAATGTTACCAGGTTTACATAATTGTTAATTAAATGTGCTTAGCAATACGTAGAGATGCATCGTATTTTCTTATAACAATCTTATCCACTTATGCACCAAAACGTAAGAAACAAATTTCTTATGCATTAACAGACTCTACGTACTCCACCACAGTAAGAAGGAATTACTGTAAGTGGCGTAAAAGTAAAAATATTCCTCTGTCATTATGATTATTATTAATTTATGTAGTTTTTTAAATAGATTAGACCGATTGGCCCTCACGTAAAATATAAAATTTATTTTTTAATCTTTTTAAATTCAAAATTAAAATTTATAAAAATTAAAAAATAAAATTTAGTAATTTTTACATTGTTTTAATTGTTTTCACAACCATATCCAGATATGTAAATATTAGTTTTATTACAAACCAAAATTGAAAAAATATGAAAATGGTATTCTTATGGCAACAAGTTTAATCTCTTTTCACGACGTAAGATGTAAAGGCTACACACCTCGCCTTTCCAACCACTCGCTTCTTCTTACTTCTGATGTTTTGGAGGTAGTTCTCACGTTGAATTCTTGTCCTGACATATTCCAGTCAGTAATTCCTGACGTTTCCTGACGTTTCCCTAAGTAATTCTTATTCTTGCTTTCTTAAGATTTTACATCCAATAATGTTCGCGATTTGATTTAATGTAATCATTAGGAATGGAAAGTAGAGGTTTCGAAGAAATAAACTGTAATAGCAAAATGAAATCAGACTGAGATGAGAGAAACGTTAATAGCTACGGATGTCCTGTATGTGTGTGTGTGTGTGTGTGTGCGCGCGAGCGCGCACATGGGGTTCGAGGGGGTAATTGGTGATTGAGGAAGTAAATATCTTTGTTCTTTTCAGAAATGTTCTTGTTTTGTTTTGTTTTTAAAGAGATAAAATAAATACAGTATCTTTTTGCCTTTGTCCTTCAGGACAATGTGAGTTACGTGAAGTATCAAGCCACTACTGACTATTCATAAAAAGACACAATGTAATTATAAAAAATTACGATCGATCGTCACCTCGTATCTCAGAAAAACAGGTGTTTGTGTTACGAATATATATTGTTCATATGCACCGCAAACGTACAAGCAAGTATTTCACTTAATATACGTCGGACACGATCACTAATAAATCAACTTAGCGTTGACCGCGCTTTCGATCCAAGTTACCTCGGTGAATTTATTTAGAGTGTATGTCCCTTTTCCATAACTTAGTTATATTATGACGTATCCTTATCCATTTAATAGACACAGAATGTAAAAACGATACAGCTTATGCTTTCGTTGAGTGGAAGATGAAATCTGCAATTTGCGGTTTTGATAAATTCCTTCTAAAGCAGTTCGTCCGAATTCACGCGAACGCGTCGCATTCAGTGCCAACAATTTCAGCCGAATTCAGCAATCCCAACCATGAGGCTCAAGGATGATTTTTGTATTGTTAATGGAATAAATACAAATAAATTGTTTATGGGTATGCGCTGTCGGTTACCGTGCGGTGTACACCGAAAATTGTTGTGTGCGTACTACTGTAGTGTAATTGTGTTTTGTGTTATGTGGATTTTAATATTTTCAATATATTGACGACTGTGCCATCGTATGATGGTATGAAGAGACTTTTTTAAACATTCTGAGGATGGGACAAGTGTCCCGAAACATGTCAGTTGTATAAAGACATTTACTTAAGCCACAGACGGTGAGTTGCATAGCGTTTAGTTGATTATGATTTTTGTAATCTGCATGATTTTAGAATCATACGTTAGGAAGGATTACTCACAAGAAAAGGCGGCAAAAGTGGAAACCAATATTTTGCTGAAACAAAAAGCGGCCGGCCAAGTTTTTTCATTTATAAAACAATTTACAGAATGACTAGAATCAGCATTTTGGGTTCCTTCAGCATAAAACACGACACATTCTTTTTATATATATATATATATATATATATATATATATATATATATATATATATATATATATGGACAGAATTAGCGATAAGTTGATGGAATACAGTAACTTTTAAGACACAATTTTTTCTCAAGAACAATTCGCTGTAACTTTAAGGAAATTATTATAGGAATAATAAAGTAATAAATACAATTTATCGCACCCGTTAAAATCATTTGACACCTTGTCCCTTAACTTGTTTAGAACATTTTGCATCTGGCAGTAAGTTGTTTTTGTTGCAATACAAATAGCTTCTCCTGGACAAAACGTATCAACTCTTCACTATCCTTGTAAATTACTTGGAGGAAAACTCAAGAAAAATTCAAACACGATATTTCAGTTTGTATTTACACGCACGGACACGGACAAATACGCTGCTACCAATAGACTAGGTCAAAGTGAATCGTACTCTTTTCCCGCTCATATTCATCCGGATTCGTAATCGCAACTTTTCGCATTCAACAGACGAAATGCCTTAATAAGATCCAGTGGTTAGTACCTACATGTATAATCTGTTTATGCAACTAGTAGTGTGTACGAACAAAATTTGGAAATGCGTCTGAAGCAATATCAGGAATTCGTAATGAAACAAACAAAATTTTTATTCATCTTTAGGTAACATAGATAGAGAAATACTTTTTGTATTTGATGGTAAACCTGTTTCGGTAGTAGATAAGTTGAAGTCAGATTTTTATCATTAACTAGAGAGAGGGAGGGAAAGAATTAGAGAGAGAGAGAGAGAGAGAGAGAGAGAGAGAGAGAGAGAGAGAGAGAGAGAGAGAGAGAGAGAGAGATTGGTGACCAGTTAAATGAGAGGAAAATTTTGTCGATCGTGACAGCGGTGTAATATGTTAATAACCTAAACTACATACAAATGAAGTCCATTCCCTTATTGTGTATTGAATATTGAATAATACTCCCACTAACAATGAAATACACTTACAGGAACGAATGTAGGAGTGTAACGTGCGTTTTCCTGTGTGGGCGCTGCAAATGTTGAAGATGCTTTATGTTACTGTCAGTATGATGAAGCTAATTAAATTAGCATTGTTTACTGTTGTGAAGCGCAGAAGCGTTAAAGTTTCAGCAAACCACCCACTCTCGCGCACTACGACATCACACGTTAATTTAAAAGCCTCTTCAGCATTCAGAATTTCTAGTGGTACAGTTTCATGACGCGGATGTAACGTAAAATTTGGTTTACAAAGCTGAAAATACACTCAGCGTAAATGGCCACTCAAAACTGACATGTTGTACACATATACATAGAGTTTTAGAGAAACATCAACACATTTGCATTGTCATAACTCTAAATGGTTAACCATATTCAATTTTGTCTTATGACAGTATATGAAATGAACAATATAGCTTCACTATTTAGACCGACTTTCCTATAATTCCATACATATTCAATACCTGCTGGTTTTTTCTTCTTTTATTCCTTTATTGTAATTGATTTATTCAGTTCTTTTGGTAACTAACAAATTATACGTACATTAATAGATGGAAATATTATTATTTATTATTATTCCGGCTGTACAATGTTTACACATTTTCCGGAACCAAAGATTACAGAAGTGACTGAATTCTCAGCTTCCACTGCTGCTTGTCCAATCCAAAGATCTTTTTCAATTTCTCATTCCCTCAATATAGTCTGAATTTCTTCCATCCAGGTGATTGGTGGTCTTCCTCTTTTCCTACTTCCTGGTGGGGCCCATTCCATAACTCTCCTTAGCAATCTTCCCTGTGTCATTCTTTTTGTGTGTCCATACCATTGTAATTTTTTAGTTAGGATAAAATCAACAATTAAATTTTAACATACATTCTATCTTTAATGACTTCATTTATAATTTTCTCACGTCTGGATACTCTTGCAGAACGTCTCCAAATTACTTCTCTGCTGTCAGGAATTGGATCATTGGTATAAAAAAATTAAAATTTTATCAGTTAATCATTCTACTTTTATTTATATTAAAACATTATTAGGGTCTTACTTATGAAAATACAAAGACAACAAAAGTTAACTTTAGTTATTTGCTTTTTTAAAGCAATTAGTATTTTCAAAGGATTTTGCTGACGAGATGCGAGAATTTCAAGGAGGGATAAGCTACCGAGTGAGTGGAGGATAATGGAAACTTTAAAACAAAAGCTGATCAGGGGTATAGAACTAAACAGTTACAGAATTAAACCTAAAGATGAAAAGAGGCAATGAAAACACAGGCCGACTTGCAGGAATGAATATCGTGGAAATAAAAGCAAGGGAATTAGAAGATAATCATTGACTGGATAGACATAGCTGGAGATTAATAATTGGATGACGAAGACAAGTATGATTATATAAATTTGTGCATCCTTGTTTTAAGAGATGCTCTTATATTTTCAATTTTTTTGTTTAGTCAATTCGGCTCAGTCTTGTGTAAGAGATCTGATACTAGTGTTGATAAGAGCATTGCATGTTGAATCCTGCAAATTTGTCATTGTAAGTAGTAGACCCTGGTGTTCGTATAATACTATAGATTGGACAGAGAAAAAAAAATGTTTACAGTAAATAGCTTAAAAAGTGATATGTCAACAACAAGATTGAGGAAAGACTTTCTCTAGAGTCACATTTAGGAACTGACGTACTGGCGTAGTTTCTCGCCTGTATGAATAATGTTTCAAAAGGTTTCCTCACAACTCTGACACATTTAAATGCACAACTGAACTTTACAAGAACTTGTACGCTGTACACTGCCTTTGCAAACACATTTACATACAGATGCAAATACGTACATATATACATACAAACACACATGCTTAAAACTCAGAGGGTTTCTACTCTGTTTCAGCTGTTCTGCTAATGAAGCAAGTTAAAAGCATGTGTGTGTGTGTGTGTGTGTGTGTGTGTGTGTGTGTGTGTGAGAGAGAGAGAGAGAGAGAGAGATGGAGAGTGATTGTTCAGGTACTGGGAAAGAAGTCTTTATAACTTAGAGAGACCCCTTTAATCTAGGTAGCGTGTTTCTTGGAGTACGTTTGTAACCGTTGGATAAGTACGTAACTAAGCTGAAACTAACCAAGCTACGAAACTAAGTTGAAGCACAAAAGTAAGGTATGAGCCGCCTATTAACAACCGTTTCAAGTAAATTACAGAACTTTACACATCGAACAACTACAACAGAGTTAAGTATATAAAGCTTAATTTTAGTCATATACTTTGCTTACTCCACAAGTGTGGCAGAATGCTTGTGTGACTTTGTTGAAAGCCAAACGATTTTGCACACAAGCCAA
This sequence comes from Magicicada septendecula, assembly GCA_034769895.1. Lineage (NCBI taxonomy): Eukaryota > Metazoa > Arthropoda > Insecta > Hemiptera > Cicadidae > Magicicada > Magicicada septendecula. The sequence goes on from CM068367.1 coordinate 159,407,736, forward strand.
ACTATGCCTTACAATATCATGCGACCAAAACTTGCTGAGAGTTTCTGTAGGGTCTCACTTATTCTAAATGTATATAAACTTGTATGTCCTCAAACTATTGATACGGTACAATGGTCCTCAAAATTTACATTTCTCGAACGACAGATTTCAAGCTTTCAAGAAAGCAGAAAACTGAGAAAAATTCAAATTATTAATAAAATAAATGCATTATACACTAGACTACTAAAAGTAATAGTATTATTTAATTACATTGACTAGTACAAAAATAAAATTGTTTTATTCTTTAATATTTATTAACTTTCTCGAATCAACTTTAATCTTTCCTTTGTTTGGACTACATATATTGGAGCGTTCCCATTGACCCCAGTAAATGTAAACGTTATATTTATATTATCAAAAAAAAGTAAAGCCACGTCTATCGTTTGTTATGTTTACTTTCCATAACCATACCGCAATGTTCGATATTTCCGCAATGTATTTGCAGAGTTTTCTACTCGGACTTTATTTTGACGTGAAACGTCTTTAAAATCACACCGAAACATACGGGTACCAGAACAGAAATTTGTACCGTAACGAAAAGGTCTATATCGTCTTGCCTTAATAACTCCCTAAATATTAGTCTCAGAGACGTTAAGTGCGGTGTCATTTTTTACTTCCATATTCCTTAAGGAATGGAAGTATGGTGATGGCAAAAAAAATCGTGTTCAAGATTATTGCAGATTCTGATTCTGCTACACTCAAAACATGAAAAAAAGTCGTTTTCCGAAAAGTGTCTGTGTGTGTGTCTGTCTGTCTGTCTGTGTGTCTGTCTGTAGATTTTTTTTTTAGGCAAACGATAACTGCCGCAAATTCAAACAGAATCAAATAATGTTTTGCATACAGCCCTGATTTGTAGAGTACTCAAGACCTATTGTTTTTGGTGAAGATCGGTTGAGGGAAAGGGGTAGTTTACCTGCAACGTTTTTTTATCAAGCGTATTTTCTATGGCAAACGATAACAGCCACAAATTGAAACAGAATCAAATAATTTTTTGCATACGTCCCTGAATTGTAGAGGTCTCAATGACTTTTGATTTTGGTGAAGATCGGTTAAGGGGAAGGGGTAGTTTACCTGCAACCTTTTACGTTTTAACAAGAGTAAAGTACTTGAAAATTTATTTAAACTTTTTGAAACAATGGTAATTGTTAAAAATAAAATAATTTTGTTGCCAGGCAATAAAATTATAATTTTTTCATTTTAATGTAATATAATATTTTTCATTTAATACAGCAATAAAAAGGCAGGTAAGACACAGCCTGGCTGTTTGGCTGAAAATGATTTTAAATATAAATCTTAGAATATGGAACTCATGTATGGTTCTCCATACCGATATTTTACATATATGGTCAGCTCGCTGATACGACCTTGAATTAGCGTCGTCGGCGAGCGGGTTGGCGAGGAGGGGGCACAGCGCTGATTGGCCAAAACCGGCGCTCTGGCTGCTTTCCATTCAGTGTAACTCAGGACTCAGACGTGGTAGCGCGGTGATTCGTGTGTTTGTATATAGAGTTTGTAGAGATCGATCGATTTAAGTAATAATAAGTGTATTTTGGAAAATATTTCTATGTAAAAACTTAAAGTAAGCATGTAAAAAGCTGTAGAAATTCAATATGTTAGCCTCAGCCCGCGCAAAAGCCAGCCGAAAATATAAATTACATATCGTTGGAAAGAGGAGGCTATGGGCCACGCACAGGTACCTCAATGTCCGGTGCCGAGCGAGCGAGACTGTTTCGGGAGCGTCGCAAAGCTGGCACGGCGCGCTCAGTGAACGACGCCGACGGCGCGAGCACCTCTACCGCTTCTGTCCCCGAACCAATGGACATAACGAGTGAAGATAACACCCATACATCTGTCGAAGACGTTTCCGAGCTGATGGATATCAACATCACTCGAATTGATGCGACGCAGGACCATTGGCGTGCAGCGGACGAACGCTTCAAAACGGTATTCGAAACCAATCCGTTTGGTCTATCTTGCAGCGTTTGTGATCGACTTTGGTTCGACAGAGATTTAAAGAAGGCGAAAGCTCGTAACATTCCTCTTCTTCAGACTAAATTCCCCGGCAAAACTGTAGCGGAATTTCGTTTACGCAGTACCTGTAGCAAGTCGATAGATGCCAATAAAATCCCGACGGTGTCGCGCTCGAACGGATTTCGATATCCCCCGAAGCCGGACGGCCTGCCGCCGCTTGACCCGATCAGTGTTCGGTTGATTTCGCCGCGCTTACCCTTTATGCAAATTCGTCGTCTACGCTACGAAGGTAATTATGGTATAGTCGGCCAGGTGATCAACGTACCCGTCGATGTGAACAACATGGTGCAGCAACTACCGAGGCGGATAGACTACGACTTTGCCTTCAACGTCAACATAAAGAAGAACCTCATCCACAAATCCAATTATCTGAGCGGTTTCGTACGCAAGTCGGTGATCAAGGCTTGGCTGCGCTACTTGGCAAACCAGCCGCTGAACAAGCACTACAACATAGAGATTGACTGGAGTCCGTTCGACAACGACGAGGATGACAATATCGGGCCCGAGTATCAGATAGAGTCCATCGACCCCGACTATGCCCCCGAATCGGAGATCCTGCTCGCCAGACAACATACGATGCTATGGAATGAGGAGCAATGTTTGGACATTGCCCCGGGGCAGAACTCGTCTCCTAGTTTTGATCTTCTCTGCTTTCAATGCTCAAAGTTTGGTGGTTCACGCGGAGATATTGAAAACGACAGCATACTCAAACATTCCGACTACATCGCAGTTAGCGAGACTTGGATGGATTGCGCGAACACTGTGCAGCTCAACGGCTTCGAACTGAAAGTAAAGAATAACACCGCGCTTGAATATTCAATATTCCGCCGCTGGCGCGAGTTTCTGCAGCCGGAGGTTCTGCAATCTACAGAAACCTACATAGCTTCACGAGCTGCAGAGAAATCATCGTCGATGCCATCAGTCCCTGCGGCAATTCCGTCTTGAGGGAACAACGTCGGCGACATATGCCTGGTGGACGTGAAAGTCGGAGATCGTACGCTGCTTATCCTCGGTGCCGTATATATACATCACAAAGCGTCGGCCGAAGATGTTAAGCTATGTCTTTATCAATCGCTCCTGCCATATTCAGCGAACTTGACAAAAGTATTACCGAGCTTTCGACCAGACTCGGAGACTCCGATCGTTCTCTGTGGCGACTTCAATAACGATCCACGACACAACAGCTACCTCGTTGACTTCATGAAGAATAAATTCGGCCCAACTACGTGCCCACAGAACCAACTACACTGGGCAATACCAGTATCGATTGTACGTTCACCAGACACATTGATGTTTTTTGATATTATGCCTTATGTCTCTTACTTCTCATATCACAGGCCAATGTTAAACAAAATCGTCGTCAAATATTAGTCGAAATAAATATCATGTACCATTCAGTGTCTGTTTTATGTTAAAATAAAATTTAGTACGCAGTCAATGTCTCGTTTTGATTTCAATCCAATACGCTAAAAGCGACTCGCTGACATAGACGTTTCACGTTAAACCAACGGCCGTGCGCCCCGACACAGCCCCGCCCGATTTTTTTTTTTGAAAAATTTACTGGCACAGTTAGCCCACAGTTTTCCAATGAAACGTGTTCTGTTTGCCAATACATGTGTATTCTGGTTGCTTTGTTTGACCAGCACTCAAAAATTACACGCAACAACCGCCGACAACAATTTTGTTACACAATCCGCACAAAGGTAGTTACAGCTGACCGCCTCTCAGCCGTTCTCTTCCTCCTTATCGTTGTTAAACAAATTGACAACCATTTCCTTTTGTCGCGATAAAGTATATTACGACAACGTAAATTGACCCTAGCAACTTTATATTGCCTAAACTACACAAATAAAATATTATCCTGTACATGTGAAGAACGTAAAAGTAGGGAGAATCAGTAAATTAAACCTTCGCGTGAACCATAGCCAGACCCCTAAAAAAACAAAATTGTAAAGTGAAAAAACATTTCATTTACAAACTGAGTGTCTATGTGTTCTACCAATTTGCAGTTGATCTTCTCTTTAGTAATTCAATTGAAGAATTACTTTTCTGAGTTTCCTAAAAAATTTAGTATGTACATTCCCCAGCCAACAATATTCCTTCTGATAACGCTTTTCCTTTTCTTTTTCTTATAAATCAACATTATATCACTTTATCGACGCACCTTCAGTAGAATTTCTCCATTGAAGTCTTTCTAGGATCGCGCCTGGAAAGTTTCTAATACTTTCTGGTCGCAATTGTCCGTGACGTACAGATCCCCGATTTACTCAAATGAGTTATGAAAATACGTACAAAATTTATAACATTGGTTTCAAGACAAATTTCTATAGTTTCAGAAAACAATTATAAAAAATCGGTATGGAGAACCATACATGACTTCCATGTCCTAAAATTTATATTTAAAATCATTTAAATATTAATTAAATAAGTGGATGCTAGAGTTCTGAAGAAATTACGTGTCAGCTAAAATGGTACCACCATGTCAGGTGGATTAAGACTATCCTCAACCTTCGTGAGGAAGGACTGTACTTTTGGATAAAATGCCTGTAGGTCGAACGAAGAGCTAGCTAAAGGTAGCTGCGATCTGACCCCTGTAATGAAATTGGACTCTCGCTGCGAGGGACCGAGAGATGTCTAGTGTTATTAAAGTTTTTCCTGTCAATACTATACTAGTCATTTTCTTTTTTTAAATGGAGTCTTGATTTCTTTCTTTCCATTTGTCTTCTGATTTCCTGAACGACTATTCTGTTCACCCGTATAATTATAAATTTCTCAGCAAAACATTTCTTCCTTAATACGTTTGTGTCTCCTGTTTAACACCCACCATTCTGATCCATGTTATAACAAAATATTCCACACAGGCTAGTAAATAACTAGCCATCAGGGAGGTCAAAATATTTTCAAGGAGGGGCAAACAATTTTCCAAAGGAGAAAAATATTTATGTATTTTTCATACATACACACATGCACATATTAGTTTATAATTCTCATATCATAATAGAAATAAGTACACAGATTTTATTAATTGCTTTAATACAACAACACTGCCCAGCGCTCCACAGGAAGCAAATCGATATCCACCTTTTCGGCTTGCACGCGTTGTGTTGGTGTGGGTTTCAGCACTTTCCATTTAAAAAGCCTGCAAACAGAAGAAAATAAACATGAGTGAGGCCAGAAATAACGCGCATTTTGTACGTGTGTGTGCGTGTGTGTGTGTGTGTGTGTGTGTGTGTGTGTGTGTGTGTGTGTGTGTGTGTGTGTGTGTGTGTGTCCTGCCGGCCTTTTTATTGCGGTAATCACAATAATAAAAATTTGGAAAAGTAAACATTACATAATTCAGATATGCTTGCCTGCCAGGAACGATATATTTTCACTCATACGTGATTTAAATTAAAATGAAAAATATAGAATTTTGTTAATGTGAAATGAAATGTTTCCATAGAAACTACTTCTTTGTTGTCAATAACGTAGTACACATCTGTGCACCAGAGGCATAAGATACCAAGTCACATACACAGTACTTTACAGGCAGTAAAAAGTTTCAAGAAACAATGTGAGATAGTGTTATTTTAAACATGCGTATTGGCTGCATAATAATAACTAAGGGATAGTGTCATATACTACTAGAAAGAGGGCAGTCTGTACATTAACGCTATATAAAAAGCTCTATTTTATAAAAAATAGAGATTGTGTCTTATGCCTCTGGGGCACAGACATATAAAACTTAAAAACATTTACCTCCTCCATCATCAACTACCATTTTAATTTATAAAAAAATTACCCCCTCCCCTCTTCAACCACCCTTTTCATTTATAGGTATTTCATCTACCTTTCTACAGTCGATTATTATGACCTTCTTTTCAGGATACTTTATTTATCAAAACTAAGCACTTTACTCTTGTTAAAACGTAAAACATTGCAGGTAAACTACCCCTTTCCCTTAACCGAAATTCACCAAAAATAATAGGCCTTGTGTCCTCTACAATTCAGGGCAAAAATTATTTGATTCTGTTTGAATTTGCGGCTGTTATCCTTTGCCATAGAGAAAAATTCTACACACAGGCCACACACACAGACACACACACACACACTTTTCGAAAAATTACTTTTTTCACGTTTTGATGGTAGTACAATCAGAATCTTCCGTTATCTCGAACACGATTTTTTCGCCATGCCCATACTTCCATTTCCTTATGGAACATGGAAGTAATAAAACAGTACTAGCACACACTCTAAACCAAAGACTAGTCTGCGGTATTGTTGTTACTTAGTTATTGAAGTGAAGGGAAAGTCGCAGGCGTTTAAAAGAGAAAATATATCATCACTGAACAAATATTTGCCTACTCCTACGTAGCTTTAATCAACAGGAGATATTTTTTTACATCTGACTTAGAAGACATCATAACTTAATATCAGTATCCTGTCTTTCAATAAATACGTTACTATATGTATCTCTATATCTATATATTTCTACATCAAACCTGTGTACTATATACTTTCTCTATCCTGTCTATATTCTATTACGTTTATTTTGTGAGGTAAGTTCTAATAGAGAGGACATCGTACTCGATATCGTGATGGTTCTCTCTCATTGAGAAGGATGGTTTTAACCCATAATGTCATTTACTTCTAATGTTGTTTCCTCTGTTGACGTCTTTACGGTAGTCTCTCTACGTTTCTTAATGATTTATAGACAGCTTAATATTGTCCTAAGGCTTTCACGGCCGGTGTCAGTTGTATAAGTAAAGTTATCCGGGCTGTTTGGCCGTGGTCGTGGTCTATAGTTTATTGCAAAAACAAACGTTTCAACAGCTCCATTGGCTGCCATCATCAGTGGAATTTAAAAGAAATCCTAGGCCTCCTGAACGTAGGTTGTTCGCGTCAGGCCCACAGTTCTGTGTTAAAGGCTGAAGATGCCTCGCGATGCCACCTGTACTTATAAATTCAACAAGTCCCACGTACAGGTAAAAATGACACCATCAGCCAATCAGAACAGTGCACAGGTAGAGAACGCACCATGAGCCAATCACAATAAAGATGGTCTACGCTTGGCTCGCACCACGCTATGCCATCAGGTACTCAAACAATTGCTTCCCCGGAGTACTGTGGTAGGCAGAGAGGCAGACACTTTCACATTCTGCATCCAGCGCTCAACCAGGAAGGATCTCCTCTACTGGACCACTCTTCTCTGGACTCACTGGACGCTTCTCGCTGTGTTCTCTCAGCTGCTGCCCTGCTGCCTTCGCCGCTAAGGACAGTCTACATCTGCTGGCCCGCCTGCTGCTTCAACAACAAGAAGAAAGAACACTAAGACTCAGCTGGCTGGTGAACTAAGTAGCTGGCTCAAGTACAGCTGAGTCTCGTCAGGCCTAAGGGCCACCAGTTCGAGCGACTCATCTAAGGACCAGGCAACAGCATATCGCCTGTCGAAGAGGAACACTCGCATGCCAGAGCTAATTTTGCGCAGCGCATCTGTACCGCTGACGCTCAGGCTCTTAGGTAGCGCTGCCCCAGACGATCCTTGTAAGCCCCCACCAGTGGTAAGCGAACTTGGATATCGCCGGAGTAAAGAGGGCGGTGGACACCTCTCTTGGTAAGGAGAGGTATTCAACGAAGCCGGCCATTAGCCCAGCTCTGTTATATAGCCTGAGCGTTCCAATCCAGCTCGTCGAGATCCGGCTCGGGCCGGACCCTAGGTCCCTGGTTACCTGCAGAGGCGGCCTTGCTGTCTCTGGCCTGCGAACCTCCCGCTCATTGACGACCATGCCCGGTACGGGCGAGTCAACGAGCACGCAGTCGCTCGCCTCTGCCCTGCCCTACTCGAGCGACTCGCCGAGTTCTCCGCCAATGGATGTGGACCAAGTTGATCCCCGGACGGTCCCGCTGCCCGGTGACGAGACCGACGCCTTTGTGGCGGTTGGGCCCCGTGGGCGCCCGGTTAAGAAACCGTGGCGGAACCGGTCCTCCTCAACCTCTTCCTTGGCGTCCGCCATGGAAGTTCTCCCCGCCGATGGCAAATCAGGAACGGGGCCGACTGTGTCCGGCGATACCCAACCACCGCCGGCCTCTGGTCGCATTCCGCCCGTGTTCGTACACGGCGTCAGCAACGTCACCGGCTTTTACCGGCGACTGATAACGGCGCCCGGACATTCCCCGGCCAACGTCGACTTAAAGCTCCTTCGGGGCGACACAGTCAATATCGTTGTCCGCGGAATGGACGTGCATCGTCATGTCATGGCGTTCGTGGAATCCGCTCAGCTGCAGTTCCACACCTTCTCCCCCAAGCACGTGAAGCCTCTGTCATTCGTCCTCAGAGGCTTGGACGTGGAATCACCTCTCTGGGAAATCCTCGATGAGCTGGGCGAGCTGGGCTATCCGGTTCGCTCGGTTCGTCGGGTATACGCCCCAGCCGGACCTAAACGTTTACTTCCCCTGGTCCGCATCCTGGCGGAGAAAAGCGAGGCAGGCGAAAGCATACTCTCTCTAACGCGGCTTTTTGGGTACCGGGTGAAGATGGAACGAAGCCGCGCTCCCGGAGCTCTGCCTCAATTCCACCGGTGCCAACGCTTCGGGCACCACAAAGATACATCTTCAAACGCTCCTGCGTGCGTTAGGTGCTCTTTGCCGCACCTCACTAACCATTGTGACTCGCCGCCTTTCAAACGGTGCATCAACTGTGGCGGAAGTCACCCCACCAACTACCTGTCCTACCCGGTGTATAAGCAGGAGCTCGAGCGGCGAAAGCCAAAAGAGCCCCTGCCACCTCCGAGGCATCCGGTAGCTGGTTCCAAACCTGCAACCGAGCAGCCAGGTCCCTCGCTTCCTACTACGGCTGCCGTGACTGTCGCCACTGTTGCCAAACCTAAGCAGCAGAAGAAAAGCAAAGGCCCGAAACAATCACCTGTTGTACAGGCAACCTCAACTCAGCCTCCTTCCCAGGCCCCTGCCTCACCTAAGGCGGAAAAGCGCCGCAACTCCGCGTCATCAACAAGTGAGACTGTCCAGCCCCAAGAAATCATCTCTGTTATGGAGCCTGAGACAACAACTCAATCCTCCCCAACACCGGAGAACCCTGAGCCTGCTGTAGAAGCAGCCTCGCCTGACCTCCCACCCCCGCGGTTTTCTCAAGCAGGCAAAAAGAAGCGGCACCGTAAGCCCCGTGGCGCTCGCACCCGGGCTCCTGCCAACCCAGCCGTACAGTCCAGACAGCCTGCGCAACGCGTTCAGAAGACCAACGCAATCGCATCTGTCCCTCTTCCTAGCGCCTCCGCTAAAGGCACTACACCTGGCCCTGTTGCACCCTTGGCTTCCACCAATCCCCCGATTGTAAAGCCTCGGCGCTCTTATGCGCAAACAGCCTCCGGGCATTCTGCCTCAAAAACCGTACCTGACGACTACCAGGTCGTCAAAGACTTCCTTGCGGAAGTTGCCCAGACCTTCAGGTCCATCCGCTCCCGCTTGGAGACTGCTGACATAACCGAGAGGTTCATGCTCTTGGTGGAAGCCGCCACTTGTGTAGTACTTCTACGAGTCGGATCCTCAAACGAGACCTTAATTCTTTCCTGGAACGGTTTGGTCAACAAAAATCCAGGAACTCCAAGAATTACTGGCCCGACTCAAACCCGACGTAGTACTTCTCAATGAGACTCACTTGACCCCTGCGAACCGGTTCCGATTGGCCAACTATGTGTATTATCGAAACGACAGGCCGGGTACTGCTGGTGGCGGTACTGCGGTCGCGGTCAGGCTCAGTCTTGATCATCACCCCGTCCTCTTACCGCAAATGACTCACCTAGAGGTCACCGTTGTGGAGATGTTGAACACTCTGGGCGATGTCCTCGTGGTGTAGGCGTACAAAGAGCTCCTTCACCCCGATTTAGCGGTCGCGTTCGATGCACACAGGAGGGTCATCATGACCGGCGACCTGAATTGTAAGCATCGCGGTTGGAACAGTCGCTTAACGGCCCCAAACGGAAGCGCTTACGCAGGTTTTCAGATTCTCGCAGGATGACGGTGATTGGGCCTGCCCAACCTACGTTCTACCCCTCACAACTCCGCGCGGCTGCCGATGTCTTGGACATAGCGGTGACCAAGGAATTGACTGCCCGGTCCATGTATCCGCGCTAACGGAACTATCGTCCGATCATCTCCCCATCTTGATACACTTCGCTACCCAGCAGGTCGTACGCAGAGACGTCAGGAAGGTGGTAGAATGTGACCGCTATGGCCCGGCGTTAAGTCGCCGATTCCCAGAGGCGGGACCACTCGAAACCGTCCGCACGTCGACGAGGCAGTTGCCGTGTTTGACGAGCCTGTTGTAATGATAAAATAATGTATTTATAATATACACACACTTATTGTTTACTAATGGTACCTATAATCTCAATTTTCTATTGTATTGTACTTATAGTTCATAGCCTAAAGATACCATACTATGTATGGTACCTTTAGGCTATGAACAATAAATACAATACAATAGAAAATTGAGGCTGTCGTATCTGCGATCAACGCGTCTTCCAGGATGAAGCCTGGCGTCACGCCCGACTGGCAGCGGATCTCAGAGGAGACGAGTGCTCTCGCTTGCGAGAGAAATCGCCTCCGGAGACGCTGGCAGCGGACCCGTGATCCGGCCGACAAGGCAGCGTACAACCGGGCGACCGGCATTTTACGTCAGGCAGGCCTACCGAAGACGCTGTTGGGAACGCGCCGTGGCCCAAGCGGGGGACGGATCGGACGAAAGTCGCCCTTACCGGATACCTTCGGCATTGGTAGGGAAGAGGCGCCGACCTCATATCCCAGCCATTGCTGGAACGTTCGGTCAAATCCTGGCTCGCCCGGAGCCGAAGGCCGAGTACTTGGGCGCGTGTTTCGAGCTTCATTTCACTCCGAGTCCTGGCATGGACTGGGACATTGATGAAGAAGTCGAGAATGAAGTGGAAGGCTTTCTGTCTCTTCCGATCACTGCGGAACCCGAAGCCATTACTAGGGAAGAGGTCTCAGATCGGCTCGTTGAATTCGTACCGAGAAAGGCTCCTGGCCCGGACGGCGTCTCGAACGCCGCCCTAATACGACTCCCGGAGAAAGGAATACTTTTCTTGGCTGCGCTGTTCAACGCGTGTCTAAGACTGGCCTATTTTCCCAAGAAATGGCGAAAGGCGACGGTCATATTGATCCCGAAGCAGGGAAAGGACGTTTTCCGTCTCGACAACCTCCGGCCCATTAGTCTACTGTCGGCCACGTCAAAAGTCCTCGAACGTCTTGTACAATGGAGAGTCCTAGACCATCTAAGAAACTTCGATGTACTGGTCCCCGAACAGTTCGGTTTCCGTGTGGGGAATTCCACCACTCATCAGCTGATGAGCCTGGTGGAATACATCACGGGCTCCGGCTGTCGGAAAGAGCAGACTGTCGCCTGTTTCCTAGATGTGGAGAAGTCCTTTGATAGTGTCTGGCACGACGGGCTCTTGTTCAAGCTCCAGGAAATCCAGCTTCCAGATTGCTACCTTCACTTAATCACTAGCTTTCTGACGGAGAGGACTTTCTGGGTGAGAATAGATCACCATATCTCTTCCGAGAGACGCATTACAGCCGGGGTACCTCAAGGTAGCGTGCTAGGGCCACTCCTGTTCTCCGTGTTCGTCAACGACGCACCCAGAGAGCCCGGAGACCAGATGGGCCTGTTTGCCGACGACACGGCGGTCTATACCGCCGATCGGAACGCTGAAAGGGCTATCCCACCACTTCAGCGCGCACTCGATGCGTACACGACGTGGAATGAAAGCTGGAAAGTTGCCGTCAACGAGACCAACAGCTCCGCGGTGCTATTCTTAAAGCGCCGGAAGGAACCGCGTGGCCGAGTGAGACTTGCCCTGGTCGACAGAAGTTAAATACCTCGGTGTCCACCTTGGTCGTCGGCTCTCATCTGGCGTGCCCACGCTGAGACGATGCGTCAGAGAGCGTCCGCTCGTCTCGCGCAACTTTTTCCGATAATCGCCAACAAGGCTATGACCCGCAAGCTGGGTAAGTGTTCTGATTGTCAACGCGTACCTGTTGTCGATCATTACCTACGCTATTCCTGTCTGGGGTTACTCGCAGCCGTTCATAAAAGAAAGTTGCAAAGCGTTCTCGATAGGGGTCTTCGGATAGCAGCCAAAGCCCCCTATCGGTTTCCTTCTCGTCTTTCTCGAGAAGAGGACTCGGTGTCCGCTCCTTGGATGACACCGTAAGGCGACTTGCACGTAAATTTTACGTCCGAGCTGCGAGGACCCAGGCAAACCCACTCATAGCTGGCCTTGGCAAGCACCGACCACGTCCAGGTGATTCTTGGAAACGGCCTCGGCAAATACTGTACTAGAACGGCCTAGTACGAGCATGCCGTTGTAGCGGCCACTAATTAATTAATAAATATTCCGTCTGGACAGAACCACTAGGCAGGAGCCCCTTCCGGAGTCTCGGTACTAGGATACCATTGGGACGTCTCTCGAAGCGCATCTCCAACAGCTCTGGCAGCGAGTACTGTGGTAAAGGCTAATGATTTCCCGCGATTCTAACTGTACTAATTGTTTACTAATTGCAACCCCCGCACAGGTAAAAACTGCATCATCGGCCAATCAGAAAAAAGAAGGTGTGTGAGAGCCTCGCATCGCGCCATGCCATAAAGTACTTAATGAGACGCTTTCGCCCCCCCCTCCCGATTCATAGCGATCGCAGCATGGTTCTGAATCAAGACGGACTCCATGTGAAGACGAGGGAAATACTCACTCACCGCCGACAAGAGCTTCGCCTCATCGAAGAGACATTCGAACCATCGATGGTCGGCATTGGCGAGCGCGTGCTCAGCTACGGCAGACTTCTCCGGCTGTCCTAATCTACAGTAATGACTATGTTCACCTACGCGTGTGCAGACGCTGCGCTTCGTGGTTCCAATGTACACCTGGCCGCACGAGCAGGGAACTCCGTACACTCCACACTCCGACAGCGGGTCTCGGACGTCCTTCACCGGCCTCAAGAACTGATGGATCTTTCTTGTCGGCTTGAATATTGGCCTCACGCCGTTCCGACTGAGCAGCCTACTAATGCGATCCGTCACCCTATGGATGTAGGGCAACGCCGCGAGACCGTCAGTCTCCCGTGACACCACCTCCGGCCTGGCTGTTCGTCTCACCTCCCCGACGGACCAGACCGGAGGTAGTGTCACGGGAGACTGTCGTCACTCTCAACACTTTCACGCCCATCCTTAAAACGCTTAAACTACTCATAAACCTGTGTACGACTCATACAATCTTCCCCATAAACTTTTTGTAACTTTTCAAATGTATCTTTACATTTTTCACCACCTTTTGACAAAATCTGATACAAATTCTTTGATCTATATTTTTTTGTGACATGGTAAATGCACCAAATGAGATTAACACACAACACAACAATGAGCGTTTGTAAATAAACCAGATTAGCTGTTATTATAAAAACTTATAGCGGTTAATCAGTGTTCTGTACGTGTCGCTTTTTTGGAGCCAAGTCAGCTAACTTTGTATTGTCAGTATCAATCCTGATACTTTTTCATCACACCACGTATAAAAAATAACCGCCTTATTTTTATTTGTTGAGTTGATGTTATAGTACTTTAAACGATTATGAAGTTTGGAAGCAAATGACAATCGTTGCATCAACTCGATGGTGCTAAACTAGGATGTAACAAAAGAAACTATATCGACCCGAAACGTAATCTAGTTGCTTTGTAGACCTATGTAGGTCTGTATTTATGTGAGTGTATGTGTGAGGGGGTTGAGAGAGTATGCGCTCGTGTTTGTGGTGTACATTCGTATATAATATAGGCCTAAAATGAGAGTAGTGCGCGAATAAGTGTTTAAATGTTTTTTACATTTACATGCAAAGTTATCTGTGAGTTAAAATATTTTCACTAAAATTTCCAGTAAAATAAAAAGTTTAAAATTGTTGCTACGTAACATAATTACAAAGGTCAAAGTTATACAGTGAATGCGTGTAAAAAACCAAGTTGTTATCTAATATATTCTGTGTAGCGCAAGTGTGAAGGCAACCACATCTAAGCCTCATCCCTATGGGAGTTTCACTGTCAGCGCACACCTGGCTGCTACTGAGGTAAAGATTTTATGTGTTGCTCCCGACCATCAGTCACTGCCGACTGATCTTCGACCCAGTTCTTTCCAATTCTGTCACCCCAAGACGGATACTCTTCGCATTTAATATGAACTCATACTGACTGCTTGTGAAATAAAATCGTAAAGCGATTAATCATTCTCACGCGTGGATTTTTCTTTAATTACTTGCCGCGTTGACTGTTCTCATCAGATAGAAATGTTACAACACTTTTTTCATATCCATTATTGTCTTTAAATTTTTATTCTTTTCACTACGATAAAACACAATATTGTTGTATAGGTGAGAGAATATTTCCTGCCCTCGACTTTATGTTAACACAGGTAAGCAGGGTTATGTACAAACACATTTTATGACAATAATTTAGTCAAAACAATATTACGATAAAACGTATACAATTGGTATGTTAAATAAACTGTTAGTTCGCATAAGCAATGCTTTGGTCTACTGTGTTAGTGTTTCCTAATTCTTTTAGAACGTACGTTTTACTTTATGACTCCTATTTGTCATGACTGTGTATTCGCACATTTAATTTTCTTGCTAGACAACTGCCGTGACGCTGCGCCTGACAATTGCGCCGTTTTTCAAATCAGACAACAAACTTTCACTTCTAACAGACTCTGCTTTAGCTATTCTTGCTGTTACAATTTGTAGTTGTCGTGTACAAAAAGTCATCAAACAGAGCCCACATCTAATGCCGTAATAAACATGGTTTGTTCTGTTACACAAACAATAATAAACACAGACAAGAACGGGTATATTGTTATAAATTATTGTTATATTATTATTATATTGTTGTTATATTGTTATACAGCTAAATTATTATATTGTTTCTTAGTCTTTCCTATGTAGTTGTTGCTTTTCCTACGTTCAGGATCTTAGTATTAAGTATTGATTAAATATTACAAACTATGCATAAATAATTTAGTCTTTTTTTCAATTTTATTAGACAGAGTAGAATTAATCATCATTAATGCTTCAAAACATGGCTTAGGCAAGGTGCTGCGTGTTCCGCATGCAAAAATCCTCCAGTCATCTCTTCCTACGTCCACACGCTTGTGTCATATAGGTTTGTATTTCCAGACTTGTTTGTCCAGTCTAGAATCTGACATACTTTCTAAGTGTTCTTTCCATCGTTGTTTGTAACCTTTTAATTTTTTATTTAAGTTAAAAAATTGTAGCTCTTCTCTTGTGGCCTCATTTCTTATACGGTCAAGTTTAGAACACTTTTTAACTCCTCTGAAGAATGGCAGTTCCGAGGCATGTATTTAACTGTCCTGTTTTTTCATTGTTGGCCATAATTCACACCCATAGGACAGTACAGGAACTGCTGTACCTTTGTAAAATTTTAGTTTTGCATATTAACGTACCTTGTTTCTAAAAATACAGTTAATTGTTCCACAGATGGTCTGGAACTTACCTAACTTAAAAACAATGTCGTAATTTCTGCCATAGCCAGTATCATTTTCCAAATAATTAAACTAGCTCACCTGTTCTAGAATTTTATCACTAATCATTATCTTTGTTCTTATTGGCTTCTTACCTCTAAATGCCATTACCTTTGTTTTTATAGTAGAGATTTTGTATTGTATTGTTTGCAAATCTAATGAAACGTAAAAAACAGATTTTTGCAAATCAGGTTCTGTGTTGAAGTACAAACAAGTCGTCAGCAAACAACAGCACATTCAAACATCTGTCTCGTGATAACTTAATATCAGGTTCACTAGATGTTTCCTTCTTATCAAATCGTCAATATAAACGTTAAAAAGAGTAGGTGACATACTCCACCCTCATCTAATACCTTGACTGACAGATATTTGTTGACATATCCTCCAAATCGACATCTATTCTTCTTCCATTATATAATCCTTGAATAGTTCTTATAAATATCTGAGGGTATCCCTGTTTTTCAATATTTGCCACAGCAAATTTCTATCTACAAAAGCCTTCTTAAAATCACCGGAAGCTTATACGTATTTTAATTGAACTCGCGATGCTTCTCAATGATCCTAATGCTTCTTCTGAAAGATACAGAGCTGAATTAAAAATTTTATTGATTATCAATTTTATAGTAAATAAATAAAAACAAATGTTACAATAAATATATGTTATACTGACATTATAAGACGCTTCAATTTCTTATACTAAAGTTTACATTAGTGTATTGTTTATATCTTTAATTCGTTATAGAAAAATAGCGACAAATAGCTTACGTACATAAAAATGCAGTATAAAAATATAATTTTATTACTATAAATATATAATCAATACAAGTAAAATTATAAAACTGCAGCTCTAATAGACATTATTAGTGTTTATTTATGAAGCTCTAAACTATATAGGCTGCCAACCTTTACTTACTGAACGTCGCCTTTTCTTGCCTTTGACCATCACCGTGTTGGTGCAACATGACCGAGTTGTGCACGTATTCAATCCACCTTACAGACTCGTCTTCTGAAAGACAAGTGAATATATAACGGAACACTTATTTTTAACATTGAACTTGTATACGTTTATTTATTTTACTATAGTATATTCTCATACACAAGTAATAAAAGCTGTTGTAATGCGGTACACACGTATAGTCAGTGTAACTAAGCCTATAATTCTGCTGGTTTGCTATCCATTAAAAATCATACAAACTCTAAACAACCCAAAATATTTCTAATCACAATCTTCATATTGGAGAAATAAAGGTGTGAGTTTGCAGTTACACGAGAAGCATTCAGGACAATGTTTTCTTGACAATAGTTGTAGGTAAAAGTTTTCCTGTTATCTAAATCCTTAGAGCTTGTAACTTTATTGTGTAAACCAGAGGAAGACAGCAAGAGAGATAGATAAAGAATAAAAGCGAGAAATGGGAATTACATAGGACAGAAGAAGAAGAGGCTAATATGGTGTGTGTGTGTTGTGTTGGGGGTGGGGGGTTTCATAGACTTATACGTGTAATATATTTATTTTCCAAAGAGCGAATGTAGATATTTTTTAAAAACATTGTTAGTTTACATTTTCGTAATATCCTGTGATTTTGTGTCGAAATATTTAAACGTCAAGAAATAGTGATTTGAACACAGAATTAATCGTGAATAATTTAAAGGTAGAAATTAAATAGAATTAAGTACATTTCAGCAACTTAATAAAATTAACGTTCAAATATTTTCAATGGCAAAAACGTGTTATTGGCAAATCTACAAATGCTTCTGAGTGTATTGTCACCAAGACAAAAAAATCACAATGTAATAAATAAATGAGTGAATGTTTGGGCATGCCAATAAGAACTTGTGAGTTCACATGTACCTAATACATTTTAGAATAGGCCTAAGTACTTAAAATGATACCATAGAAACATTATTGAAATGGTGGAAACGATGGTAAATTAATATACAAATATACGGATTGGAAGTTGTGGACAATAACACGTGGAAAAATGATAAAAACTACAAGACAGCAATCTAATAAGAAATTTTGGGACACATGAGGGCAGTCAGAGTGCAGAATTCTACGGCAACACCAATATTTATAATGTTTACCATCGGACTCAATGTAACAGGAAGATTGTTACAGAAGATATACACTATGTACATACTTTACGTGTTAAAATGTACATGCACGGGTTTTATAATAAATTAATACGTTTAGCTACACACATACACACACACACAATCATACACAGATATTCGAAGTGGTAAGTCGCTATACGATGTGAATCGAACACTGAAAATGTCTACAGGGAGTCTCTTAACTTTTGGCGATAGAATATCAAAGTTTGTGCGTAGTTAGTTTTGACAAACATATACATACTCCTTAAAGCGATTTGTTCAATGCTCCTAACTACATACATATTCGCCCGAGACATTCGTAGTAAAACTGAAAATTTCATTGCTGCAAAGTCACTAATTAACTCTACCGAGTTAATTACAAAACTTTACTCACAAGACACAAGTCTCAAAATCATACTATTAATTAGATAAAGTTTAATTTGGTAATATGTTTGTTTGCTGATATATATTTTACCGCCAAATATTCTGTAATGGGAATAATTTTAATGAGCCCTTTATGGTGATTAGTACGCATCGATAATTTACTTTCCTAATTTACTCTTAAGGTTACTGTCTACCCCATACCCCATGCCTAACAATCTTTTAAGATTCTTTGTTTTTACATTCTAACACATATTTCCGTTCATTCAATGGTCTTCTTCCTCAACAATATATATGAATTGTGAACTAAAGAAAGAGGGCGTCTTCACGTTCTCGAGCAGTTTAGGAGGTACATTCAATTTGTAAATGTTCTGATTATTGACTTAAAAGTTATTTCTTAAAATGTACCATATTGGTCAACTAAAAAAATAACAATTTTTTTTTTAATTCTAAAATCACTTCACTCATTTGTAAATATTTTATACACAAATGTACAAGTGTTTCTTAAAAAATAAAACAATTAAAGCACATCACTATGGGAACACCAAAATTATAAAAAATGAAAAAGTAACGAATACATAAACGATTTTTGATTTGATCAATGTTTGTTTTTACTGCTATTCAGTCCAAAAATTATTAAAATTTCAAACGGGTTTTGGGTGTAAATAGCAAGATGTTCTGTTGTTACCAATATTTTTATTATTTTTTTCATGAATTCTTTAATCAGATATATATCTTAAATTTTTGGTGTTCCATACACTGTTGTAATACCGCTAGCACTAATTTTTCACATTTAATCCAATAGTACGTGAAAAATGCAGTCCACACATAGTTTAAGCCTGCATGCAGTTTTTCATCACCAAATTGCAAGTTCCCTTCACGCGTAACTTACAGCATTTCAAATTTCTCAAAATTCACCTCGATTTTTGAAAATAAAACGTTTACAATTATCAAAATTTATAAATTTTTTCCTTTTTTTACACGACTATTTAAACTAAAAACACGTCAAAAGAATTATTTAATGCAAAATAATTAGTACTAAATACACATAATCTGATAGCAATAAGTAGCAATATAAAGTTACTAGGGAACACAGCTGAAAGTAAGACAATAGAGCTGCGTAAAACTTACTGCTGGAAGAGAAGATAAATACTAAATCAGATTTTTCGTTTCAGCAATAAACCACAGAGTTATTGTATTGTATTTGTTATTGTATTTTGCAGTAAGCTATAACTTAACTTTTAAAATGTTTGAAAACAGTGGAAACTGAATTTTTAAAAACTCATGTACCAGTTGTATCAGAAACACGAATCAATTCTGCAGTTGTAGATTCGTTGTAAGTTACCTTTAAACTTTTCCTAAAAAAAATTGTTCTATACGTTTTCCTTGACTCGTACTTTCTACATTTACATGCAAACATACGTCCGCGCTCTTAATCTCTGTAAAAATAACGTTTTTATAAACAGGACTTCTAATTATTTCATTACTTTCGTTTGCGAGATCATGTGTATCGCTGTTGATAACTTAATGACAAACTTAATGATAATTTAATTTTAAAAACAGAAAACTTTTGATTACTAAACCCGTGTCAAGGTACTTAGAGTAAACAAATGTTACCTACGTAAAAAGGTTATATAACAGTATTTGTCAAAAACTAAAAGTCATTTATGAATAACACCTGGAGGCGTTGAACATTTTTTCAATGTCTCAAAAGAATTTCAGACAATTGGAATGACGAAATGTTAAAAAATAGGAAACACAGCACCTTTTAAATCAATATTTTTCTACTGAAACACGTAGATCATAAATATTTTTATGGCACACGTAAATAATGAGTAAGTGAATGGGGGCAGTGGTATGAATAGAATTTACCGCGACAAAGGGAAGTGTTCTTAATTTGTTTAACAACGATAAGGAGAAAGAGAACAGCTGAGAGAATAAATATAGGCGGTCAGCTGTAACTACCTTTGTGCGGATTGCGTAACAAAATTGTTGTTAGCGGTAGAGGTTGTTGCGTGTAATTTGTGAGTGCTGGTCAAACAAAGCAACCAGAATACACATATATTGGCAAACAGAATACGTTTCATTGGAAAACTGTGGGCTAACTGTGCAAGTAAACTTTTTAAAAATAAAGTCCGAGTAGGAAACTCTACAAATACGTTGCGGAAATATCGAACATTGGTGTATAGTCATGAAAAGTACCCATAACACACGATAGATGTGGATTTACTTTTTTTTTAAACGTTTGAGAAATAAAGTGTTGCAATTTACAGAATTGTTATGAAAACAGTTTTTAGTACTGAAAGGAGAATGAGAGGAGCGCAGAAAGTTAAACAGTTGTCGGTTTATATAAGCATGAGCGTTTTCTTCAAAACATTTTATTCACTTCCGGCAAAAAAATATTAAAATTTTATGCTTAACTTTAAAACATGCAATCTAACATATGGATGTCAGTATATTAAGAGAAAAACATTAATAACACTAATACGTTCACTTTGTTGTTTAGTGATAATATGAGTATTTATACATTTATAACATTATTATTGTTTGGTGTTCTGCCCTAAGGCAGGTCTTTAAATTGTAAAAGCTCTCCAAGCTGTCCTATCGGATGCCAGTCTTTTCGTTTCTTCGTAACACCCTCTGATTTTAATGCTATCTATTAACTTCATTCTTCTACAGCCTCTTATTTTTTCTCCTTCTATGACACCCTCCATGGCAGTTGTAAGCAAGCAGTCTCTTCTTAAACAATGACCTAACCAATTCCTTTTCCTATTTTCTATACCTTCAGGATTCTTCTCTCTTCCCCTATTCTTCTTAAAACTTCATCATTCCTTACTTTATCAACCCACCTCACTGTTTCCAATGCTCGCCAAACCCACATCTTAAAGTTTCTAAACTTTTCTCATCCTCCTTCCTCAGTGTCTAGGTCTATGTGTCTGGACCATATACAGCAACGCTCACACATAACATTTGGTCAAAATTTTTCTTAAATTCTTATTAATTTTTCCACACAGCAGTTTTACATAGAGGGGCATATCATTTGCTCTAGTAGGGATATCCAACATGGATCCTTAATGTGTTGGTATCCCGTTGCCTTCCCCATCCTCATACCGTTGACCAAGTGGTTCATCCGCCTTTAGGGGCACTTTCCCATCCCAAGGGCGAAAAGTGCTCTACCTCTACCGCCCTGCGAAGAGACCGTTGGCACTTGGTAGAGGGGAACTCCTTATCCCAGGAGTCACTCGGCAGGCTGCTTGCACTTTCAAGCTGTAACATAAAGGTTGTAAAAAGACCCGTTTCTCACCATGAGCTGTAAATCTAAACCAGGAAGGATCACAAAACACAGATAGTCATTTAGTATCATCGAGACGATGATTGTTTTGTGAAACTCCGCCGCAACTTATGAACAGGAAACAAAAGCCGTAGCTGTTAGTCAACAAAGTTGTTCCCATTATATTAGATTAACTGTTTCAACAGGCTTAAAGATGATTCTAGATGAAATAGTATATCGTGTGGTACTGTCCAAAATTTGACAGTACAACATAGTGATTACAAATAAAGTAAACTTATGGCGACGTGTTTTTACTGTTAGTCATTAAACTAATTTAACTGTTAGTTTAATGACTAGCAACTATGACAGTGTACAACATTTTCATTGAAACATTAAATCGTATCCAGGCTTTTTCAGTACAGCATCAATGCGTATCGTTTGAAAAAGAAGCAATAGACAGGGTACAACAAATCAACTTTTTAAAAATTAAAATTTAATAATATTTATTACAAATCCTGTCGATTACATTACTATTTGTTATGCATAATACTGTTACCCTTAGTTCTTAGTAATAGACATATTTACTACTAATTGTATAGGCCTATATGATCAACTTTAATTCTTGAATAGTGGCATAGTGCTTACAAATTATTCCTCAGGCTTTCACGGCCGGTGTCAGATGACTTGTACATGATATCCGGGCTGTTTGGCCGTGGTCCATGGTTTATAACAAAACCAAACGTTTCGGCAGCGCCACTGGCTGCCATCATCAGTGGTATAAAAATCCTGCACGCCGGGTGTTTGCGTACAGGCCCAGTGGAGCTGCCGAAACGTTTGGTTTTGTTATAAACCATGGACCACGGCCAAACAGCCCGGATATCATGTACAATTCATAGTGTTTACAGTTTAGAAGACTCGTCTTCTACCAAGGCATGTAAAAATTTTCATGAAAAATTACTAACCTTATATGTAAAAAGTTACCAACCTTGAAACATTTTTTTGTTTATAATATTAAGGATTTTTGCTAATGTATCATTAATGATCAATAATATTATGCCATCCGTTATTATATATTCAAATTTTACAATATAAATGTTAAAACTTTAAATTCAGTACATTCATTTTATCACAGAAGCATACGTATTTTATTTCATAGACCTTAATTATTGCCCAAGTAGCCTACAAAATATAATAAATAATGTGAATATGAGAATTAAACCACTAAAAGGAAGTTATGTCAGTGGCAGAAATTAGCAAGGGCTTTACACAAAGTTAAGTTTAGGAGTGAGCCCACATTCAGGTTTACACGTCTTTTGAATAAGATTTCAGTAGCTGATTCATAAAGTTTTGACACATTATTTTGTGTCCCAAAACTTCTCACAACGTTTCACTCTAAACAAATTTGCGTTAAATTTATATCCATAAATGAGGTCACAAAAATTTCGAAGACATTTTAAATCTGAGATGGAAATATATAAATATAGGTGTGTATTGAGACAGAAAATGTAGAAATTCTAAGTAACTAACCAACTTATAAAAATTGTTCGCGGATACTTTTTGACTTGCCCTTGTACATATAAACGGAAACTAAAATATAAAACACTTATATATAACTATATAAGTGTATATAAAACAAACCAAAAGGAAGTATAATACTATCAACTAATATGCTTTGTCATCATTAAACTAATAATATAATGAAATAATATAACATACGAAACATCTACGTAAAAACTAATTTAATGTGAAACAAGGAAAACCTGTTTTTTAAGCTGAAATTGAATACAGTATTTACACCGTTTATTTAAAACTATAAATATACTCTATTTCAATTCCAGTTATAACTAACCAATTACGCCGCATAAAATAAATTCAAATTATTTACGTGCTACACAGAGATTAATATTTTTTAATAGTTTAATTTTTTAACTGTATCCGGTATTACCAAACGTTAAACTAAAAATTAATTTACGGATATTAAATTGTCTAAAGGCTAAAACAATTTGCATTATTGGTTTCCTGTTATTGCTCTGACATCTGCTATCATTACAAGTATTTTTGTGTCTAAAGGAGAACAACTGTTTAATCGGCACTTGCAGTGAGTTAACGTAATCGTTGTGTTTCTAACAATCTAATTGTTAAAAAAAATTATTATTAAACACATACGAATAAACTGTATTTAGTTTAAACAAGGTGACAAGATACAAATTTTGTGATATAACGTGTATAGAAAATTGACTAGGTTATTGAATTTATAATGCTGATATGGAACAAAATGAAGTTAGGGGTTGTTGTTGACGGCGGCTTTTTGTTGGGTGTGGATAGATTTCTCTGGTGAACCAATCGCGTTATTGCCTTGGCTTTACTCGATTACCTCGCTGTTACCACGAACATTTGTTTCCAAAACACGATATTAAATTACAGTAATGATCAACAAAAGTAAAATTGTCATTCATATTACCGCTCTGATATCAACTATTTGCAATCGTTGTTTCTTCTTTAGCTTTTTACTATGTATTCTTACATATTTTTATAAGAGTAATTGTGGTCTAGTAATCGGAGTGCCGCAAAGTATTTTTTCGGTCATTTTCTTTCTCAAAAGCATGACAAACTATTCAATTTTAGTGTTGATAAAGCAAAGAATTTACCACACATGTCCAACTAACAAGTATCTGTTATGTGCAGATTGCATTGAATCTCGACATCGTTATATGATAATGTTACGACGGCCTCACTGATCGTCGTACGGTACAGTGGAAAACAAAATACTAGACACCAATGAAGTCACTAAAGACCAGCTTTAATTATCACAATTAACAGTATGTAATCAACAAGTAATTCAACAAGATTATTCTCGGACAACAATTTAAGATAATCTGTCCACACAAATAATAATGTCAACTATGAAGATCTCCGCACTTTTCACTAATACACCACTTGAGACGCACTCAAGTGTAAATCACCCGACAATAACTCGAACCTCACTTGAATAAATCGCCACTAAAACTGAAACTAAGCGTCGCTCACTAGAGCGTAATTGCTTGCGGCCTTGAACACAGTGCGCGCGGACCGGTGAAGTCTGGAACAGCCTCGGTCAGGTTGACGCACGTTAACAGTCACGTACTCACACAACATTCCAGCTTGTTCTTCTGGGATAGCCGAGAAACATGTAGAATGTTCTTTAATGGCGTAAGAGTAACAAAAATGATAACCAAATAGAATTCTTCAAACAGCGACCGTAAAGTGAATGAATGACAAGCGAGTTAGTAGACAGTAGTAAATTTACTAAATATAATTATTTAGTAAAATATAAATATTTGTTTCTTTCAGTATTTACGATTATAATTAAGGTGTTATAACAACTTGTCCTGAAGTTTCCAGAGATGGAAAAAAATTCACTCAAAAACTCCACAGAAATCTTTTTAGTATTGTATCCAATAAACTTAACAAAATTTGCAAAAGAAGACTCTTCAATTTTTCTTAAAATTATAACTGAAGTATATACAATGATTTTCGAACAACATTTAATATCATCTTTTGCATCCTATCTTTCAAACTGTACAATCTTTCCAGTCATCATCCTTCAGATTTCTCTGTTGTATTCCTTATGCCTTTTATCCAAGTCTTTAACAGACTCACACTTTTTCTACTCTCAAGAGGGGTCGAATCTAGTAATTTCTTTGGCCATCTATGATTATTCATACGGCACATATGCCCGTATCATCTCAATCTTCTGCATCCTTTGCGTCATTTATATTAGTAACGGTGTCGTCATTTGTTTCTCTTGTTCTATACGATTTTTTTACTTCTGTAACATTTGCAACCATGACACCAAAGTCTATGTAGATATGAATCTACTCCCTCTACAACTTCCCGTTCCAACAATATATCTCTGATGTATTTCCAAAAGTAAAGTAAGTAGCCTATACTAAATAAAAATTACACTGGTGTATTCATTTTTTCAATTACTATTGCACAAAGCACTTAACAGTTAGTCACTTTTACCGGCGTTTGTTACCTTCAATTCCTAAATATAGGGTATAGATCTAGGGTATAGATCATCATCATCATCATCACCACTCCAAGGACTAGGTCTTAGACCTGTTCCGGAATCCATCTCCTCCTTGGATCTACCGACATCTCTCATCCCAGTAAGGTGATAAGACAGCCACAGGTAGACGCATATCATTGATGCGATTCAAGTGTTCACAACATCTCCTTCTGTGGTCTTCAATCTTCTGGCGCAATGATACAATGTTTAAATCGCATCTAATATTCTCGTCCCTTCTCCGATCCAAGAGAAAACAACCCTGCATACCTCTAAGAAATTTCATTTTGGCTGCCTGAATCCTCTGCACGTCCCTTTTACCAAGAGTCTATGTCTCACTAGCATACATGAATGTTGGGACAGCCACAGTTTTATAAAATTTCATTCGAATACCCTTCCGTGTTTTATTTTTCAGGTATCTATGAATCGTTCCACAAAAGAGTATAGATACATTTTACAAAAGATAGAATGAGTACAAAAGAAAGTGTTGGAATCAGGCCGTTCTACTGCGGAGTAAATGGTCATAGACACTCTCCAAAGAGCGAATGCATGTCTCGTCGTTAGAGACTCGATTTACATTTTCTATAAATACCAATACAATTAGTATAATTAAGATGCAGTATGAAACAGCAGTATTGTAAATTTACCTGCGAACGGCGGCGCTTCGTGAGTGCTGTAACACAGAATATATGAAGAAAATTCTACAGAATTAAGAATAATGAGAGATAACTAGTTATTGGTGACAGCATATAATATTACTACGATGGTCGCAAGGATAGTTGTTGTGTTTAAACAGTGGAAACAGAATAATTGACGTCAGACAACATCAGTTAGAATCTTAATGACAGTTTAAAACAAACAAAGCCACTCGTATACAATAATTTTTCCAACTTCTTGTGAAACACACACTAATGTAATACACAAGGAATATCACTTCTTTAATAGTGCCGTACTGAATAATTGAAGTCACTAATGTCCGCACTCAGTAATTTCCAATTTTCAATTTACACTAAACCGCTATACAATTAATTACTGATTCAGAATCCTGCTGAAGGGCTTCAGCAAGTGTGCTTGTGTTGGCTCGGCTGTGAGGAGTAAAATGTGAAAAACTTTACGTAGATACTGGTAAAATAATTGACGACAATCTTGTATACACTTTTGAAAAGATCGAGAAAAAGAGCACGAGAACTGCGTAATCATGTCGATCACACAGCGCGTGTACAGCATCTCGTAGCAACACATATTATTTATCTCTTCAGCGTTGCAATGTGTTGGTGATACGTATCGTAGACTAAGGAATTCGATAATGGGTAAGTAATATGGAATCCTCGTATGGTAATCCATACTGTACATTAATTTCAGCGTTATTATGACTAAACAATGTGAGACTATATTCGACCAAGCGTCAACCGGACTTCGATGATTGTGTATTAATAACAGCATTAAAACTGACGTACCATCATCGAGGTAACCAGTTACTATGCGTTAAAAATTATCTCGACAGAAAATGTGCTGAATATAACGTTATCTATAGCTAGAAAAAACGTATTTAATTAGCGTTAAGATTGGATTTTCTTCTTCTTCTGAGAACTGAGGTAGTAACTAGACATTCAAGTTAGCCCACAATAATTCTTTTATAGGGTTCAAAAAATAAACTTAGGAATGGGATATGCAGATAGAATAACAGTAAGATCCTTAGTAAAAATAACAATGATGTAGTAGTTCAACAAATTACAAAATCCACTAGAAAATTCCTAAATGCAGCCCCCTAATCTATCAATAATCAATATACTTATAAATTATAAAACTCTGGCCCTTATTGAGATTTGTCGTAAAAGATGTAGTTTTTGAATCTTCTGCTACAGTATGGTAGCTCGGACTCGTAAACTGCTCACAGGACAAATGTATTTATGTTGTGAAAATTATATAGTAATGATCAACTACCGTCTACTAGAAAAGAAAATGAGGAAGGCGGGGACAGACAAAGAGAGAAATAGAGAGGGAACAGCAAACAGCATAAATTGATATATATAGAGGTACATAGATGAACAGATACATAGATAGAGAAAACTAGGGAGGAGAGGAGAGGGAGAGGGAGAGAGAGAGAGAGTGAGAGAGAGAGGGGGAGAGAGAGAGACCAAAACAATCCAACCAGACGCATTACCAGACATGTGGGAAACGAAACACATTACACCAGGCAATACAACAGATGGATATGTTGTATGTCGGGTATCCGGTAAAACACGCCTACCTTGTAACCGGCACATTAACCACTAAAGCATTTCTGCTCCAGAAAATACAGCTAACATTTACAGTACGCCTACTTCAAGTCAGATTTACTAAAAACTTCAAACTGTTTTTATGTTTCTCACATCTGTCGGATATGTTTTTAGACTTTTATTATTCGATATAAATGTACTGTAATGTATCTAACTAACAAAAACACCGAACGTGTCTACAAATATGTTAAGAACATCGACTGTGTGGTAATTAGAGTACGCCTGAATGAACTTGAAATACTGTCATTTCGTAATGAAAAAGGAGAAAACTAATCACTTACAAGTTTCAGCATGAATTATGGCATTATTTCAGTTGACACAACTAACTCATAATATCACGTATCTAACATGTAAAATATTGTATTTTAATAGGTTTTATAAGAGTAAAGTCTACTTATGTCAACCTTTAATTCTTAATAATGAACGTATGGTAAACTTGGGAAAACTCGTGATAAAGTATATAAAATACCAATTGTACCAACCAAAAATGTTTAATTTTTTTACTGTTTTAATCTTTAGAAAGAATTATTTCTAAAAACTTTATCCCACTAAAAATGTTTTAGATAAAACAACATATTATATTTATTTTAATTAAATTTCGAAACAATGTTGTAGCTTGGTAATCTCGTGATATTCCAGGTAATCACGTGACAACACTCAGCTATATTCGTAATATCCCGACTTTACCTGGATTGAGGCAATCTCGTGATACGTCAGGCGTACTCGTGACATCTAAAATCATAAACAAAATAAAGCTAAAATCATATGGTCAAAAAACGCTATTAATATTAAAATCGTATGGAGAAATCCAATCCAGGAAATGAAAACTATCGAAAATTTTAGTAGAAAATAATTTAAAAGATTTATATTTAATGGAAGTCTTTTTCAGAAGTAAATGTTAAAAATTAAATAAATTTGTACATTACTAGGAAGCGTCTTTATTTGTAAAACAACACAAAACATTTAAGAAACTACGATCCGGAGATAAGATCCTACAACGTATACGCCATCCATAACCTATCAAAACATGTACCATCGTATTTAGTAAGTACTAACCGACAATTTAAGACTAAATTTGATACCTAATATAGTGAATTATAATTATGGTAGAATCAAAATGCACGTTCTATTAACAGATATAGATATATAAGAAATATTCCTTACCTTTCACTGCAAAACTTTGCAAAACAATAAACACGTGTCGGACTGGCGCCTACAATATTTCAAACTGAACATTTGAATGCGCTGCGCTCAGCTGGAGAAAGTAGGCATGTGTGGGAGCATTGGTTAACCTGTGACAAGCTTCACAAAAAGTTTCACGAGATTACCTCTATCACGAGTATACCCGAGTTCAGCACATTTAAGTTACTTATTTTTATTTTGCTCTCAACATTACACTGTCTCAATCCTTTTTTTTTTAAACGTTGTACGATTGTTACTCATACTACATTTACTTAATCGACAATATAATATTCTTATTTACAAATGAACAGAAAGTAAGATTAATTGTCTACAGTAGTAAAGTAAAGTAAGTAAAGAAATAAAGAAATGACAACAGTAGAATGAGCAGCATAGGAACGGAACGTTTCAGTCCCAATTCATTTATAATCGATGTGGTTTTTACACCCGTCGTGTTACTTAACTGCACCCGCTCTGATTAAAGTGTTTCTATAGATTTTAATTAATCACGAGCTCCTGACAAGTCGAACAATGTACCTTGTCTCTGTCGTGCAGAGAAGGCCTGGCAGGTTGTAAATTTGTGATAAGGAGTCAGTATCAACAGACAGCAGCTAAACAATAATTGTCAATTACAGCAAGTTTATTAAAAGTAACAACAAGAAAGTATCATTAAACTCTTAATATTTAAAAGGAGCAAACAAGACCTTGTTTAAAAAACTCATTATTTAAAAAATATATAATTTTAATATTAAAAAAACGCCAACCAAATCTTTTTAGATTTTGTTATTACAAGAAATTTTGTAAATTTTTTGATAAGTTCTCTATAAATAACAAAAAGGGCAAATGTTTTAATATTTCTGTTTTTTTGTGTTAGGGTGTTTCTGTTTTATATATTTAAATTCTTGTACGTCAGTTCAAAAGGGGTAATGACTTAGTAAGATTAATCGGTTGGATAAAAAGCAAAAAAAAAACAGTACATTAACTGATCAAACTTGTTAATAATAATTACAGTTACACTAAGCTACAAAAGTAAACATTATAAATAATAATGATAACAATCAAATTTAATTACTGTGTCTAATTAATTTGTTGATTATACATCTCTTCATTTGTATGTAATGAAACTCACTAATGACACTCACCATCTATATGTAATTTCTTGCCTCATTCATAGTTTACATTGTTTATCGTTATAGTTTCTAGTTTTCGACTTAATTAGAAATAACAGCAATAAGTACAGTGCCTCTCCTTTAAGAGTTCACATGCATTGGTAGAAGCTCAGCTGAACTACATTTTTTATTGTGTCATTTATGTTTAGTGAACTAATAGTTTGCCGTCTCAGATTTTCAGATTATTTAGCTAATTTTAGAAAAATGGAAATATGAGTAATTAATAGCCCTGCAGGAAAATATACTGATAAAATATTTTTAACTGAAATAGTAAGCGAACAGCGTACAAACGAGAGATAAATTCTTATACACCGGCAACTGAACTCGTACGTTGAATAAATTAGTGTTACTAGTATATTATTATGTACGTTACTTTAGTAAAGAATCATTGGAACGAATGTATCCCTTAAATATTTTTGTTCATTATTAAAGTATTCGTGTTTGTTGCCTTTTAGTTATATTCTCTCTAAGAAAAGGTGGAGATTCTTACTGTTGGTTGATGAAGGATATCGTCTGCTGTTTTACTTTCTTTATTTTAAAAATTTAAATTAATACAGCGTGTAATGTAAAATTTTACTTGAACCGACAGGACAAGTTTAGACTTTAATGTGCACTGTGTCATAAACAATAGCTGAACTATTCATGTCGTACTTGTATCTCTGTTTTCTTATTTGTTTTAATTAACAAAAGTTACAATAATTGTATCTTGTTTCAGGTATGTTGCAGTCAGCGGATATATAACTGTTATAAGTTATATGATACTCAATAAATCAGATCAACAAGAAGTAAGTTATTTGTTTTAAGGAAAACAATAATATCGCTCAGTAAATAAGTTTTCTGTTTTTCTGAAATTTATAAAAATTTAAATGTTTTAAGATCAGACGGAAAACATGAAGTTTAAAATAAGTTTTACGATTAGAGTTAACAGCCCGTTCTGTAGCAGCGTCTTGTTAGTACATTGCTGTAACAATATAATGGGATCATCTTTTACCTATGCTGTTACTTGAAGTATAGGCAATTAGGTATGCATATAAATTAACAACTCCCACGTCTGTCGATATTACACACACACACACGCATGTGTTAATTGTCCCACGCTACAACACCTGCTTTCACGTGCTTTGGCTTCAGTCACCGAAAGTCCAGCTGCAACGAACAAGGCAGAAGGCAGCTGGGGCTCTATAAACAGTGCAGAGAACCATAGCAAAGAACAGTGTCTGTAGAAAGCAGGTAAAAGGCTCCATATGCACCAACAAGAACAGATAGGCCATGTCTCAGTGATGAATAATTGCCTCGTCTCCAGGCAAAGTAATGAACGAAACAAAAAAAAAGAACAAAATAATGTGTGTGTGTGTGTGTGTGTGTGTGTGTGTGTGTGTGTGTGTGTGTGTGTGTGTGTGTGTGTGTGTGTGTGTGTGTGTGTGTGTGTGTGTGTGTGTGTGTGTGTGTGTGTGTGTGTCAAGTTATCTCCAGAACCATGAAACTTTGTAGGTAAGTTTCTCGCAGGTCAATCAATATTAAAGATCAGTATTAATATGTTATGGCAATTAAAATTAGATTAAAACCCACAGATCATGACTGCAGACTACCTTCCTTTACGAGTTGACGAGGAGCTAAAATTTTGAACAGTTAATTTTTCAGGAAAGACACAATCAGAAATAATTCAAAAAGCCGTCTAAAGATATGTTTTATATAAATAATTATTGCGGGATAATTGTAAGTAAATAACAAGTGCAAGAAGTATTTAATTGTTATGTCAGTCAATTGTTGAAATTTAACTAGGGTTTTCGTGTAAAAGTTTAGAAAACAGAATATAATGAGACTGTTATGCATATTTTCAACTAAGTATATACTTTTTTTTTATGTTTACTTAGAATAATTTGCAGAAAAATGTAGCCTGTGGCAAGTAATTGTGAGCGATATAGCTGATTCACTTAAATTCAAAACAAATGAATTGATAAAGCGATATACAGATTACAGAACAACAGAAGAACTGTCGTCGTTAGCAATATGGCATCTATCAGAAACTTTCATTGCTAATGGCAGCGCCAATAACTCCTACAGAACAAATAGGTCAAATTCTGCACGTAATGACAAAATAATAGAGGTTACTTCTTATTGATTCTTAAAGTATTACATACAAACAGGAGCATACAGAACGTGTATACGTAATTATATATGTGTTCATTTGTACTGCTTAGTGGAAAAGGTATAATATAAGGTAATAATAATTATTTACAGCGTGGAGACGACAGTGATAGTGACTCCTATAACGTAAAACGTACAGTGACAGTCCGTTGTTTTTATGAACTTTCCACAAACAGTAATTTTTTTATATGCGTGCAAAATACTATACTAGAAACAAAAAAGCGGCTACAAAATGAAGCCGGATTTTTCTATTGCGGAAAAATAAAAAAGTGTATTTCTAGTGAGATCTTATCGGCTGTGAGAAATTGTAGACGAGAGACGAGAGAAAAATATAAAGGGATGAAGTGGGTTGTGTTGTAGACAAAGGGAAGTAACTGATTTGTTTTTAAATACCAGGACGTATGGGAGGCGGTCGGCTGTCACTGTCCTTCGTGAGTTTCCTGCAACAAAGGTGACGTTGGCGTGGTTAGTTGATGTGTGCGATTTGTGTGACCTTCGGCCGTACGTAGGCAGACTTAATACGTTTCGTCGCAAGCCTCTTCCTGACATACTGAATTTTTTAAAAATAAAAACCAAGTGAAAATTGACATTGGAAACGGAAATAGAAATATTGAACATCTCAGGTTAAATGAATTATTTTTGGTTGTAATACTTCACCTTGTGAAACAGTTTGTTTTTATTTTTTCTACTGTATTTGTTCGTAAGCATCAATTGTTGGCCAACTAATGGTTGGTAACTACAGATTACTGACAAAATTGTTTATATTATGTAATTACATTTTCAAATATATGGTGTAAATATGTTATAAAATATCTAGTCAAATTTCTATATTTAGTGTGCATTAGCCGCCAGGATTATTTTGTTTCTGTAATGGTTGTTTTACGACCGACTAAGAATAACACAGACAAGTATGAAATTCTGCAGGGATTTAACTACAATTTGGTCCTTGATTACTATCTTCCTTATTGCGTAAAATGTGGTCTTCCACTTATGTGTCTGCGTATTCGTGTTAGATGGTTACCATTGGGAATATTGACAACTGTATTCCACTTTTTACATACATTGTTCATATATGTTATATACTAACATAACCATGAAAATATGCTCAATATTAATGGCTCTTAACCGTGGATTACGTTTAAAAGTACAAATTAATCAAAAACATTGTCTTGTAAAGATATTCTGTTATTCTTAAAAGTTTCTACTTGCGATATCGGGCTTATAGGCCTCACGCAAAGGCTAAACACCGAGTCTTCTACTGTACGGGCGGGCATTAAGAACTCTGACTTTGGGACACACGAGGGAAACTAAAAACTTATATTGAAGTCTGTAACCATTAAGACAAACAAAAATTTCCTGCTACTTAATGTTTTTCAGGTCTGTAAAACGTCTGCAACTTTAAATTCATATATATATATATATATTTATTATATATATAATAATAATATTTATTACAATCTGATCACTCTCACCACGAAAAAATAACTGTACTGCTTACAGCAGAACGATCATTATTTAACATTTAATGTATTATAAATTGGATCCGTAGGGGCGAAAATTGATAAAGAAACGAATAAAACAATATAAAGTCAAATTTTGTAAGGTTTCGACGGGAAAATTTCAGGTCGTAACGTGTACACAAAATTGACAACGTTATTGAATCTGTGCTGATACGATGGAAACTAAGTTAACGGTAGTGGTGCGGCGCGGTGCGGCGAGGCGGTTGTGTTGCGTGCTGATAGGTTTTCTGGTAAACCAACGCCGTTATTGCTTTAGCCTTTCTCGATTAACTCATCTTTACCACAAAATACTTGTTTCACACGTACAACTATATTGGATTATAATACACTGATACCAATGCTAATAGTACCCAATACAGTATTAACATGCGCGCGCACCATGCAACGGAAACAGAAAGTTAACAGGATGAATTTACCCGTGGACAACGAGCCTGAGGCAAAAAAAAATGTACTCCAGGAATGGATAAATGTACAGTTCCGATGCCGCTAAATAGCTTTTGTTTTTGTTTTTATAAAATATTTAAAGAACACATACGTTAAATGATAAAAACAATAAACATTAAATAAAGAATAGCACAAAACCAAGAAATATATTACACAGTTTATTACAGTTTCATAACAACTATTCATTTCTTATTTTATTTTATCTTAATATACGTTTTACAAAATTACATTATTATCAAGGGAACTTTAATTTCAAAACTTTGATAGCCTCTGAAGATATGTACGACAAAATAAAATTGTCTGCATCACATAAAAAAGTACACTAAATATATTTCTCCTTCAATAAAATAAGTTGGTAGATTTTCATAATATACAGGAGTATGTAATGCATTATATTTTCGGTTACCATGACAATAGATTATTTTTGTTGCCTTTAGAAGGCCTGTTAGCGATTTAGTACATGAGGTAGATATTTTAAAGGCAAAATATTCCTTAGTCGATGAACATTTCATTGCACAGACGTTGTACAAAGAACATATACAGTGTATGTCTACTAACGCGTACATTGCAGATGCAACTGGAATTGACGTTAATTTTATGTAAGTATTAATTTCAAAAGTCTTTTTTATATTAAATCAATAACAGTTTCGATAAGTATTCTATCATTATGTTTGCTTTAATCCAATAATCTAATATATATTATTCAGAAGTCTATCGAAAAATAAATCCATTGCTGTAATACACTATTCGTAAGTATTTTGAGATATTTGATAAAGAATCAATTTTTCTCTACTAAATTTACATTATAATTTACATTATAAAATTTTCTCTATATTGAATTTACATTAATTCAATTGAATTAAATTTTTGTCTTTTAGTGTATAATAGTCATATTAATTTTATTTTATGCATATATATTATAACTGTGATCGTTGTTTATTCGTTGTTAATTGTTTATTGAACCACTTAAACACTATATAATAAGATATATTATATATATTATATTATATTATATATATTATATTATATTATATATATTATATTATATTATATATATTATATTATATATATTATATTATATATTATATACAAAAAGAAGTATAACTTCTAACGCGCGTACATAAGTACACGCACCCAAAATTTTTTTATTATACGTTTGTATATTTTTTCTGTAAGAAAATATGCACTCCTGTTAAACACACTTGTATGTATTTTAATATCTACGAGGGTTAGATATTAGCTTAGGGTTAAGCGACATCTGTAGCTTAGCGTTAAAACTAAAAGTTTTCGTGTGCTGCTAGATTTGTATTTTTTGTGAACTCCTGTTATTTTCCAAATCTATCTATCAATTTATTCATTGTTTAGAAGCTATTTAAAATTGACGTGTTATGCGTGTTTTGAAAAACGGACAAAATCAAACATCATGGTGTGATTCTTTGTTAAAATTTGTTTAACGCCAACAGAAATTCAGAACAAAATTGTAAATGTGTCAGGAGATGCTGCGACTTCAAAACCAAGGGTTTGTAAGTAGGCACTTGAGTGTAAACGTGGCCGTACGAGCATTGAAGATGTCCCTCCCCGCACTGGACGCCAAAAAAAGTAACAACTCCAGATTCGGCAGCCATCTTGCACAACGCTTTTTCACACCAAGTTCTTGAGTTGATGCACACGCTCATATGAGATTCCTATGATATCAGCAACATCACCCACTCGTCATTCTGCGGTCTTCCAACACCCTATAAAATTTTTTCAACAATGTCAATTTTTGTTGCACGTTTTGGACGTCCACTGTTGGGATCGTCTTCAGTGCTTGTACGACCACGTTTAAACTCGAGAGTGCCCCACTTACCGTTGTTTCTGAAAGCGCAGTATCTTCTAACATATTTAAAATTTTGTTTTGATGTTCCATTGGCGCTAAAACGTTTTTAACAGAGAATTCATCACAACACAATGTTTGATTTTGTGCAAATAAAACAGGCGTGACAAAAAAATTTCAAACAGCTGGTAAAAAGTGAATAAATTGACAGATATATCTGGAAATTAACAGGTGGTCAAGCGAAATATACGTCTTGCAGCACACGAAAGATTTTAGTTCTACCACTGATCTATAGATGTCGTTCCGGAAACATTTCGGTAGTTGATGTTATGACGAATCGGTTAGGTTGACTTCTGACTGGAAATTAGATTGTTTATGATTATTGACGTACTTACTTGAAGTGAAGTTCTGCGTGCAAGACTGATTTGAGATTACAATTTACTTTTGAAACTGTTCAAATCGTCTCAATTGCCGATAAGAGTGTTGCCAACTATTGCGAGCTGTCTTTCTAATCTGAAATTTTCTAGTCTAGTAAAAATAAATTTTGTCAACTCCGTTTATCTGTTAATATTATAGTTTATTCTTCGATAAAGTTTATGAAATTACTTTGAATAATTAGTAATTGATAATGTTTCCTTTTTTTTACAATACTGGTTGATTTTATGAGACTCTCTTTTGTATTCGCAGGGTTGCTAATCTGATATTCATAACCATAATTCAACGTGGTTCTGTGATTAAATTATTTCATTTAAAATTGTGAGATCTTTTAGTCTACAAAATACATAACTGGAAGATGAACTCTACTATCATAATTGAGTAGCAGGAGAGTGATTACAGAACAAAATAAATCTTAATTACTAACATAAATCTGTCAAAGGACGTTTGACGTCAACATTGAAAGTTAGGCCTGGCAGTTCTGAATAATAACCACTTTACTTTAAATTACTAATAACTCTTTAACATTCTTAAAAATACCCGTAAGGTACGGTTATAAATTCATTTATCGTTCATAAAACAATTATCTGATTCATCAGATGGGATAACATGAATTCAGGAAAATGGATGTTCCCAGTTAGCATGGTTATACAGTATTAAATATTTTTAACAAAAAAAACACAAGATAAAACAAAACAAATTAATTAGAATACTAGTGCTCAAAGTTTTATAAATTTCATCGTTAATTAACTGATACATCATATCTAGTAATGTTTCTCAGGTCAATTATGAAAATTGTGTTAGACTATCGTTTACATTTTTCATTTAAAATAGTTTAATTGCTATCGTTATATTCATTGGATTCTTATTATCCATATAACAATGTCTATTTCATTATAAATACTGTTATTTATTAAAACAGTTAACACTTGTTATAAGTAAAGTCACTTGTCTTTTTATCCTTCTTAATAATTATTATTAAAATTATTCATTTTAAATAAGGTCCCAATCCTTGTTGTGTTCAATTGACATAATATCAGTAATTGTATTCGATAATATTTTTATCGACAAAAAGGTCATAATTATTCTAAGTATTTAATAATTGTTACTGTACTTGTGTTGAGTGCCTTTTTCTTTATTGGTACTATTAACTTTTTATTAATAATGGATACACTTCCTATGCGCACATACTCCAATAAAGTTCACTTAAAAAAATCAACTCGACTTTGTTTACTATCGGTATAACCTCACTTTCACTTTTTTAGGTTACTGCTTCCCGTCAGCTGTTCGGTTCTTCTTCAAATTGCTCGCAGGACCGGCGTGGCTTGTCCGTCAAAGTACTGTAATCTATTGTGTCCTCTTCGGTTTCCGAACTAGCGTCTAATGTTTAATGATGATTTCTGATTGGTAAATTTTATTAATTTTCGTGACCCTTCGGTATACCTCGGCAAAACAGACGCTTTCAACGCGTGTTTTGACTGGTTTTGAGACTATAAGAAATTGGTTTACAAGGGAACGCCCAAGGGCTGGAAAATTATCAAACCTTTATAATTAATATTATTCCCTTATTTTTCCTCTAATTAACAATTCATTATTACCATCGTTCACGATTCTCTGAGACGAATAATTTGGATTCCCACACCATATGGTTTTGATCCTTATTAACAAAATTAAATTTACCAATATCTCTTAATAGCTTTTTGCATAATATAATGTCCGTTTTAGTTATTTATATTATAAAATATTTCAATAAACCTTGAGTATTCCTTGCTTTTAGTCGAGTATGAACTCTTTCCACTTATTTATAAGGTTGTATTTTGATAACAATTGTTTTTTTTTTCTGTTTAGGCCTAACTCAATATTATTCACTATGTTTTAATTACATTTTTCCATTATTATTCCTTACTTTTACTGCAACCTTGTTTCTCATAATTGTTGTCTACAACTTCTTATCACACTTACAATATCATTTATGACATAAGAGCATACTTATTTCTAGTTAATTTTACAAATACATCGGCTAGGCATATTGGCCTATGACACTCTCAACTAGTTTTACTTATTGTCTTTTATAGTTGTTTTCTAACAATTGCTATTATGTCACAATTACTCTGAGAGAACCCTCACCACTTCTGGTTACCTCAGTTTTTCTTGGTACATCTTGTTTTTGTTGTTTTTATTCTTTATAATCAACCATAGTTTCTTCACTATTGGTTGTAACATGAATCATCTTTATTATAATTTATATAGTTGTTTTTAAATCCTTATCTTTTACAAACATACTGGTTATAGTTATTATTACGTTTTACAATTCTTTGGTTTGCATTAGGCTATTCCCCTTTGCTGTTAATTCCTGAATACATCTTACATCTAGTGTCACGTGGCAAGTGTATTTAAATTACATTATTATGGCTTAAATTTATGGTATAAATTATCGTTTTACATTATGTTAGTCATATTACATCTCTTTGATAATACTGATATCACCTTCTTTCTTCTTATTAGTTTTTCTACATGTTTTTTAGAATAGTTAGTTGGTAAATTCCATTCTGTCTACTTTAGTCAGTTTATTTACTCTAATTATAACACAAATCTTCATTTTGGGTAATTAATCTTGTTACTGGTATGACCCTTATAACATCTCTTTGAAATACCGTACCAGAGATTATTGTGTAACAAGGTTTTTATTTATTAATTCTTGCCATTATAGGTGAAAAGTACTTGGAGTTAGGTCATGTGTGTCCCCACTCTTACATACAACAATGGGTTAACTTTGAGTTTTTTTTTTGCGGGGGAGGAAAAATGCATTATGCACCATCAGGAGACACCCGACTGGTCTCCCGGTGTGTGGGACTCGCACCCACTGAAAAACCTCCACTTTACAGGCAGGGAACCCCCCCCTGGAACAACTATTCGTATGGCTTCAGGGTGGTACCTCGTATTGCGCCTACTAGGCTTCTACAGCTTTGTCTATATCATCGACCTGTGAGACGGTCCAGTTCAGGCTTCTTCTGCCGCAGGACCATCCTCACGAAGGTCACAACCATGTCCCAGTTCTCTTTGCTGTTGAGCATGACGCCTATGATGTTATCAGGCGTCATGCGGCCAATCTCCGATTCGAGTCCTCGCCTCTCCGGAACCCACCGTTGACACTCGAAAAAAGTATGATGAGCGTCATCAGAGTCTGAGTCGCCATACACGCACGACGGATCCTCCATCTTACCCATCCTTCGCAGGTATGCACAGAAATATCCATGCCCTGTCAGGAATTGAGTACGGTAATAATCTACCTCGCCGTGCGTTCTGTCCACCCATTCAGGGAGGTTCCCAATCAGCCTCGCCGTCCACCTAGCTCGACTCTCCTGCTCCCATCGTAGTTGCCAGCTCCGCATGGAGTGTGCCCCGCACACTGCTCTTGCTTCTACAAACCCCAAGTCTTCCTTGGTTGTGTAGACCCTCCTTCTCTCCTCAGCCATCAGATCTATTGGCATTACTCCAGCGACGACCAACACTGCTGGTTCCGACACCGTTCTGTAGGAGCTTGCAATCCGAAGTGCTCCTCTTCGTTGTACCGCGGCCATCTGCTTGCGGTATTTTTCTTGCTTCAGTGCATCGGCCCAGACCTCGCATCCGTAGAGGAGAATCGAGTTGGTCACCGACATCAGCAGTCGCCGTCTTCCTGCAGTTGGGCCTCCAACATTTGCCATTAGTCTGCTTAGTACAGCACGACCTTAGCGGCTTTCTCCGAGGAACATCGAATTTGCTCCCAGTAGGAAAGCTTAGTATCCAGGTGCACCCCTAGATACTTCACCGCTGGCTTTGATATTATCGCCATTTCCCCCACCACGAACTGTGTGATTGTGGGTATACGTCGTCGAGTGAGCAGCACAATCTCTGTCTTCTCCGTCGCAAGGCTCAGATCGTGTTCTTCCATCCAGACGCGGACCCTGCGCATGACCTGGTTCAGCATGCGCTGCGCCTCCTCTGCATCTCTCGCGGTGATCACGGCACCCACGTCGTCAGCATATGCTACCAGAAAGGTATCATCTGGCATCTCCATCCGGAGGATTCCATCATAGAAGGCATTCCACAGGTCGGGGCCCAAGATAGAGCCCTGAGCTACGCCTCCTGTTATCTCTCTGCTGTATGGCCCATCTGCTGTGTCGTACTGGAGCTCCCTGTCCCTCAAGTAACTTCGTATTATCCGGAGCAGGTAGTCCGGCGCCTGAAAGACGTCCTCCAAAGCAGCTAGCAAGTCTGTCCACCTGGCCGAATTAAAGGCGTTGCGTACGTCCAGTGTAGCGAGTAGCACCATCCTTCTGGAGAAGTGATTACCTCGCTGGGCCACCTGGACGGGATTCAAGATCTCCTGTATGGCTCCAATGGTGGATCTGGCCGTTCTGAACCCGTACTGCCTGGCTGACAGATCTCCCGCATCCCGAATTGCCGCTACTAGGCGAGGCCTGAGTAGACGTTCCAGTAGTTTCCCCGCCGTGTCCAGCATACAAAGAGGTCTGTATGCCGACGGGGAATTCGGGCCGCCCTTCCCTTTGCCGACTAAGACTAGTCTCTGAATCTTCCACCTCTTCGGGAAGACTCAGTCTTTGAGGCAACGGTTGTACATATTGAGTAGCACCAGGGGGCAACTAACTTTGAGTTTAGTTTCTACACATTTCATACCATTATTTAAATGTACTAATACTAATAATTACTATTTATAGTTTGGTAATTGTTTTCTCCTTACTTCAATATTATTTTTATAACATTATTGGTGACTATCAGTTTCCTTCTGATATCACTGTTTCTATATCACTTACATCACTAGTAGACAGGATACAATATTGTTGTGATCCTTTATACTTTCTTAAATCATACTAACATAAGTTTTAATCTCACTCTCCTAACTATTAGTGGATAGTTTATTCATTTACATTAGATTTGTGGTCATAGTCAGGTCGCCTAATATTTTCTGTCAATGTTTTGGCTTTCTTTAATAGTCTCTCACTCTGTACTTCACTTGCCTTCTTTTATCTATCTCACAGTTGTACTTCTTCTGTGGTAGATTCTGTTAGGTATCTTGTCTCTTCATTTGTTTCTCTGTTTATTGAATTTTATTGTTGATTCATTCACTTCTTTTCATTTTTATTGTCTATGTTTCTTGGTTGCTCACTGACCTAATCTATTGGGTCATTGGGTTAATCACATTTTAATATATTTTCTTTCTTGTTTTTAGTTTTCATTACTACTTTTATTTTTTATTTGTAGGTTCATTCTTTAATTATTAAAATCATTTAAATGATATTAATACTTGGTACGTCATTCTCAATCCTTGGTCGGTCTTGCCTCAGTTAATTATTATGTCATGTTGTGTTCAATGTTATGTCCAAAGTATGGTAAGTATATGTATCGTTACAATACTTATGTTGTACTTTACTCACTTAATGTACTTGATATATGTTCCACTTTTATTTATAATTACTGTAACAGTACCATCCTTCTCTACTATTTACTAGAACGGATAAAATGCGACATAGGCATTTTATTGACTGGCGATTCCTCCCTTTACAAATCTGGGTCAGACTAGCATGTGGAAGACTTGTCAAGCAAAGACTGCATTTCTGAAACTTAAGTCTGTCTGCGGTTCCTGTTTCGAATATTAACCTTTCTGTTTCACTTCCTTTTGTCACTCCCTCATATTTCTCAATCTGTATGTAATACTT
Source organism: Magicicada septendecula (assembly GCA_034769895.1). Taxonomy (NCBI): domain Eukaryota; kingdom Metazoa; phylum Arthropoda; class Insecta; order Hemiptera; family Cicadidae; genus Magicicada; species Magicicada septendecula. The sequence goes on from CM068367.1 coordinate 159,449,893, forward strand.
CCAAATTAACTAATTCAAAATAATAGTTTAACATGAAAATTTTGTACAGAAAAATAAATTCCGCATATTATTGTGGATTTAAATCTAATTACTTATGAAATTATCTTTGTAAAAGGTATAAAAAAATAAACGAGATCGTCTTTTAAAATGCATTTTTGTAATATAGTAAATCAATCGTCTGCTTTTCGGTGGCTGGTCCTCGCATAACAGTCCACCATGTCTTCTGGTTCTCCGCATGACTGTTATTGGTTTCATAGACTCCTCCAAGCTTAATTGTATCCACTATTTTACATCTCTCCATTCCACTATTTCTCACTCCACTTACCATTCCATCCAGTGCCGCCTTCACCAGAGTCCTACCTTGTCTAGTGCACCCAGCATCTTATTTCTTCTTAAACTCTTGAGAATTTGTCTTTCCTCACAACATACATCTACCATTACTACTCGTCCAAAACGCATCACTACTTCTTTCCTTAATTTAACATAAATAGAAGAGAAAACAAAAAATTGGTAGAAAATAATTTGTTACCCTTCTCATGGGTCGATATCCTTGTTAAACACCGCGTTATAAATGCGTATTTCATCAAATCAGAGTGGGGTGAAACACTCGAGAAATTAAAAGAGAAGTACGTTATGAATTACCAGGAAGCATTCAGTTTTGCAGATAAAACAATTTAGAAGCGGATGAAGTAATTTCAGCGGTAACGTTTGAGAGTAGGTTGGAGACGGCCCAAGAAAGTCATGGCCCACCCTTCCCGCAAGTCTGGCCGGTTGCCTGACATGTCCCCAACAGCCCACCACAGTAACCGCCTCAATTGTTGTATGACTCAGCCGCTTACCACATTCGTAGTGAGGACAGGAAGTAAAGGTTTCGAAGTTTTTAAATCCCTCAACTTTTAAAAATAACATTTAATTTTATAGTCTTCTTTGTAGTTATGAGGTCTTCTGAATCAGGTAATTTGTTTTAAAGACAAATCGTATTGAAGACAGAAAACAATATGAAAAAAATAGTTGCTAAGACTTACAACTAAACCCTCTTAGGAAAGAGGGTTTAGTTGTATCCGACAAAGTAATTACTTGAATTAATTGTTATCTTTTTTAAATAGTTTTGTAAAATGAATACGAGAAAAACTATTATAGCCATGAGAGGGATGTTAAAAATAAAAATTGTTTTGATCGTGTATTGTGAATACAAACACATCTCTAGATCTGCTAAGGAATATCCAACAATAGCTTTTGGAATGAGTTCAAAAACATTGTAGAAGTAAAACTATATCAAAACCCACGTAATGTGTTTTTGTAAAACGATGATTTGTTGTAAAAATTATTTTTAATGGTTAAGATAGTTACTCGTACTTTTTTTAAGACGATCATGACATTTAAAAAATTATAGATAGAATATTCATATCCATTTTACATTTTTTACTCGCCAACCTCTTCCTTCTTGTCCCTCGACTTAAAAAGTGGTAAAGCCCTGCGTATTCAAGGTGGCCTTTGCAGTGTGGTAGTAATATGGGTTGTGGATTTAATGTCACATGGTCAAACTCTTGATAGGTCTTGTTGAATATGACAATCCTAAATTTACTTTGAAATCAGTCGTTATCATTGGTTGCATAATTTTAGTTTACAATATAAAAAACTGGCAACATTTTTTGTACATGCACAAATAAATATAAAAATTTGAGCTTGACTTGCAAGGATAACGGGAACAGACTTAAGACTTAAATATTGGAACAGAGAAGAAGCAGGCCTAATAGGAAAAACAAGGTAACAAGGCAACCCTATGGGAGCATAAACAATAGCAACCTTATTGCTACTAGATCTGAATTGCCAGCAGCAAAGACTCTTGCGGAAGTTCAAAAGCATATCAAAACGGATGAAGTCAATAAATTCAAATTCTACTTACAATAATTAACACTGGGTGTTATTATAGCTAGCTAACACCTTATAACATAATCGTATCCTACAACAGTTTTAGTTGTACAGATATTCAGGAAGTACATACGCCAGACAATAATACAAATAACCAAGTTGATTGTAGCCCCTGCTTCTTTGACAGTTAAAAAAATGTGTTCATTCTATGCCTAACAATGATTATAAAATGTATGTTATGTACCGTCCCTTTTTATTACGTACTCTTTGCGAGATCCATACACTATGTAAGAACAGTGCGGTAATAATATTCCGTACGAACATTCAAAAAAGAATAAATTTGTAAACCCACCATCACCAAACGATTTTTCTGTTGTAAACGCTTTCTGAGCTTGAAACAAGTACGAATAATAGTGGTGTGAATCAACACCAAATATTCTGAAAGCGCTGCGAATATAGCAAGGTTAGATTTACTACTCCCAATATCAAGGGAAAAGTATAAAAATGCATACAACTTATTCATAAATTGGCGAAGAATTTTAAACATTAAATTCTATTTATAAAGTGGGGTTATGACATATTTTGACAAGCTATCAAAGACATTTAAACCTGTGCCTTTATGAACAAAATATACTATATTAAAAACGATGTTTGTTATTAATAATGATGTGACTACAACCAGCTATGCCAAATTAAAATTAAAATTGTGTTAACTTCTTATAATGTGTACTACTGCCGTTGAAAAGTGTAGTATAAAACTCGCACGGAATGTCCCATTTGTATGATTTACATGTAGCAATCGCCTGTGGCTCTATCTGCAAACTATCATACTCGAGAAAAGTGGATACTATTCCGTTGTCGTTAACTAATGGACTGTTATGTACGTATCAATGACAGATGTAGTCCTGTGATTGTACCCGACGTTTTAAAAAACATGCTGTTTTAAAACAATGAAAAATATAAAAAATATTTCAAAATTGTTATTAGCTTCATCTCCACTTCAAGAGGTTAATACAGGAAATTATTAAGCTTACAGGAAATGGAAAACAAAAAATATAAACTTTTTTTGTACTTTGCGAACACAAACACGTCCGACAAGCGAAATCGCACGCCAGCATTTCTCCTTGGGTAAGTTCGGAATACTTAATGGGTCATAAATTTCCAGCTGTCAAATACTTTTTTACTTTTGATAAATGTAAACATTTTAGTAGGTAATAATTTATTTTTTTCTGCACATGATTTGTTGCGCTTTCCTTCCTGAAAACCAGCCAAGGAAAGTAAGAGATTTATATTTCTTGCTTTATGTTTGTTGCCAATTTCATAGCATATTTTCAAATATGTAAAACATTTTATGAAATTATTATAAAAATATATACAAAAACACATATATAAAAATACATCAAAAAAGAGAAGTAAAGCACACAAAATACATAGTCTATCAGGCCCGAATGATATGGTTGATAAGTTTTCTAAGTTTGAGCACTTTAATTAAACAATTTAAAGTAGACCTACGTTTTCATATTGCCTGTATGAGTTACGAAAAGATTAATCTAAAGAAACACTAAACCCAACCCCACATAGGCTCCTTGTTACAGTGTCATCATTTTGTTGTCATGGATAATGTAGAGGCTTAATGTGCTTCTCATGTTAGTCACAAAGAACTTTATCGACAAATACACAACGGAACAAACCAACACACTTATACACACACAAACACACACACGCGTGCGCCCAGTGCATAACTTGTAAAGTTTATTGTTCGCTGTCCTTATTTGTTACTACTTTTTGCATCCCCTTTTTAAGTTACTTAATAAATATGTTTTCAGACTTCATATTTTTTACATTAAATCAATGATATTATTAAGAAAATTTATTTTTGTTTGACAGTTTGGCTATTGTTCTTACTATATTATTTTTCTTCAAATCTGATAAAATTTAAACAAATATTTTTAATCAATATTATATATTTGAACTTTATCACATATATCTTTGAAAATAGTTTAGCTGGATAAAGAAATCTTCGGCGACGAACAAGTAAATTAATATCGTAAAACTACTGTCTGAGTCTTGTGAACTAAAAAAATTATATTATTTTACAGTGTTTCACGATGTTTTAAAATAATCCTATTCGGATCGTCTAATTAATTATGAAGTACGGTAAGGCTACCTTTCTGACGGTGAAAATTGAAACTATTTTTGTTTGCATTTATTATAGCTATAGTTGAAAACCTGTTCTGACGAATGAAGTAGAGTCCTTTCGGAGGATAATTTTTTAGCTTTCTTATTCTCCTTCTTAAGGAGAGATGTAAAAACCGATAATAAAGAGGAAAAGAGAGGAAAAGAGAAATTTGCAGATAGCCGAGTAGAAAGCAAGATAGATAGATACACAGACATTTGGAAAGAGTGAGTGAGGGGCAGGAGTTAACATTAATAACAACAGACACTTCGATACTCCAGACTGCTATGCCATTGCAGTTAACTTGTTATTAAGCGATATAGTAAAAATTGCATGTTGAGTAAAACAAGATTTAGGCTAAGTACATATTCTGATATTTATACTGTGACTTATATTGACCTGAATTGCTAATTCAATTTAAACTCATCCACGAAAGCACTGTATAGAGTAGTATCGTTACAACAGAAAACGGTGCTCCAGATGCATTATACTGGACAATACATTTGCCGTGGGTTACCTGTGAGCCACTTCTACATGTACATGTGCTACATTAACAGATTTAGACCTGTCGATCCAGTATACGATGTACATATAAATGCACATTACAACTGAACCAACCGATCGTAGTAAAAGGGCGCCAAAATATTCGAATTTACCAAATACATTTCTATTCAAACGTTTTGCAACACTTCTCACGCTTTTAACAACTTTCCTTTAGAGCAGCCCATTTCTCATAAAATAAATGTTACAACAATTAACAACCATAACATGTTCAAAACATGTATTTTATATGTGAAAAAGTGCAGGTAAATTAATTAAAACTCAAACCTAATAATAAGCGTTTTATTATTTTATAATTTATTATATCCATTTATGCCTTCACCAAAGTTGATTCGTTAAATAAACGTAGGCCTGTATCAGAAAATAAAGTTTTATAGTCACACACACACACATATACATGTGGATATAGATATGTCTATGTGTATGGCTTTTGGTACAAGTATTTGTATGGGTTGAACATGTATAAGCCTATATGAGTACACTATGAAGTATACATAATACAGCCGATATTTATAATACAACCTATTCATAAATACACCTATTCATAATAAAACCGATATTATATTCTTAGTCTGTAAGAAATTAAATATAGCCCTATTTGTAACAACAAATTTTTGTAGCTAATATAAATCCCTACTCTTGATAGTAGATACAAGTAAATTACGTACGAAATGTAAGTAAGAAACATAGGTATTGAGAGTAGCAATTAAGTCAAGGAAGCACTGTACTCCTAAATAAAGAAGAATGAATATAGGCTTACTTGCGTTGTACTAGGAGGATTTGTGTACCTTCAGACAACAACTAGCAATGCGGTACGACTAAGACTTCTAACTGCTGTTGTCAAATCGTTTCCCCTAGCTGTGTTCACGGTGGGGAATTTCTATTGCTGTAACTATGTAGAAATTAACATCTTCGTCGTCTTCTTCCATCCTGGAGTAGGTGTAATCAGCTGATCCGGTTTCATAAACCTTACATATCCACCACTTTGTGTGCACAAAACGCCTTTCCAGGTGTTTCAACAGTAAGCTGTCTCGTAAACTTTACCGCAGGGAAGATATCACAGATAACTTTACCACAGTGCTTAGCCAGATTTCCTCTCTGTTACCTCGTTCTTTACGCATCTTCTTGTCAAGTATACCATCTGACACGTACGTGACCATCTTACAACTTGTCGCTGTGCCTAATATCGTGCCGATGTCTATTAAATTTTCTGAATTCCGAAAAAGATATTACCTAATTTGGTTATGAACACACTTAACTATCATTTTATGTCTTGGTATTCTTAGTATATTCCCTTCGACGATTCTGTGTCCTCATGCGTTTTTTATCGTTTTGATTTCATTGACTTATAGCTAAATTTCTTTAACCTATAACTCATTTTGATGAATCACACACGGATTAAATATTTCTTTTTTGAAACGCACTGACAGTTACAATAAAAATAAAATTACAATGACACGTGCATACAATGACGGTTACAATGATACATGCATATAAAACTTAATAAAAATATGTGTATGTTTACAACGTACTTTCCACGTATGTGTCGTGTACCTTCCAAATCTTTTTTATAACTGGTCTTGCGTTACTAGTTACTTAAGAACAGTCACACAAGAAATGAAAACACAATCGACAAGGCAGTAACCGGCATAAATATCTAAATCTGTTGAATTACAAGCTGGTGATGGCATAGTGTTTATACTTACACTGTATGTTTGATAGCGGCTTGTGAAAGTGGTGGAATGGTAACTCAGATAACTGAGTTAAGTGAGGTATATGTATAACTGTGTCTTGCCTCTTCTGTCGGAGAGTTGGAGAGTTACGTACGTGTGCGTGTGTGCGCACTAGCGTGCGCGTGCATGTGTGAGAGAGAGCGTTGAGTTTGTTTAATTGTTACAAAGATGCGTTTACCCCATTTAACAGGAAACACGGTATTATATTAATAAGTGAGTGTTGTTAACTATGCTGTTCCTTGTGATATGTTTATGTAAATTATAATAAAAGTAGTATAAAAGTATAATAAAGTTTCAGCTACATTTATAGTCTAAATATTTAATTTTACAGCTAAACTATTCTTATAGCTTATTCTTAAATGTATTTCTTGCTATAGGTTATATTTCTGGTCGCATAAATACCACATTATGGTCTTCCTAACCTATGATACTATAAAATCAAGAGTAGGAGAGACGAGGAGAGTTTTCAGTTGAATGTGGAAAGTGCTGTGTATCCGAGACCTTAGCCTGAATCTCAGAATCAGATTGTCCACGGCTAACTTCATCCTGTTAACTTTCCGTTTCCGTTGCATGGTGCGCGCGCATTTCGTTGCATACAAAAAATGTCACCCTCAACGCGCCTAAAGAAGTATAACTTCAATAAGTTTTCGTTTCCTCTATATTTCCACTCTTCTGTCCACCATTCGTCAGACAAAAAAAGAATAACTCTGTTATTGGATTTAAAAGTATGAGTATTGAAAGTACTATAATTTGAAGGATTAAAACAAAAGAGATAAGGCTACGTACGTAATTAATTTTAATAATTTCAATTTAGTTCGCAACACTAAAATCTGAAATTCTAGATAATTTTAATATTAAAATTTACACACATGTTCTGAATTTACATAAGCACTAAAGTAGTTTAATGCAAATCGTATTGTTTAAATTACTTTCACTTTTCAAGCCACAACTTTGAGTTATAATTTTAGATAGAAATTACACATTGATTCTTTAACTAATATATGTACCTAAAGCAGAATTCGTATCTAAACACTTCACTTAAATATTTGTTTGTAAAAATCTAAGGTTTTATTTCATTTTATTGCGATCAAAACAAATAAACGATACTGTAACACAACTATTGTATCTTTTAAAATTATTCTTCTTAAGCATGTAAAAGGTTTTATATAGTGATTTCGCATTAAAGTTGATAGTAATCTTTAAGAAAATTAGTTAATCCTAAATACATAACGTGCTATAAAAGTCTGAATCGTTTGACTGCTATAACGTAAACGGAATTACACTAGTTTCCTATGTGCGTCTGCGGTAATGGAGCCTTGAAACACCGAATATTAAATCATGCTGTCACTACAAGTAATACTTGTTCGGATCACTGTATTTTACCTTCAGCGTCTGACATCTGGCTCATATAAACCTTAAATACAAGATACTATTTTATGACGACAGTCTTTTAAAAGTTTCAATAAGTATATAATTCTGTTTAATAACAAATCGATTTGGTAAATTTACTGACTTTTCATTTTTATATATTTGGGTTGAATAATGTATAATAAATATTCGTGTTAAAATAGTACAATTTCTGAAAGTAGTTGATTTCTAAAGAAAGTGTTCTAGCAAGTATTGCGACTACACTTATTATCTACTGTCCAAATTAACTTGACCACACTAAATACTGCTATACACGCAATAGTACTGAGTCATTACTGAGTTTTTGTCAGACAAAATCGAATGCTGTTTTTCGTTGCGATGTAGACATGTTGAGTCTACATGACCTTGTCATACTCAGCTGGCTGACGTAATTAAGATAAGTTTGGCAAATTCTAACTGCCGTTTTACCTTTCGGACTACCACTAATTATTTTCTAGGCATCTGGAACTTTCTCGCAAGTACACGGCACACGTGGCTTTGTCTGCTTTAAAAATGTAGCAGTTAAAATATAGGGTCAGATTGACTTCGAAAGTTTTGCAAAAGTATTTAATGAAATTATTTTTCGTATTTAACAGTTTATTTCTGTGTGGATTCTTCCAGTTATTTAGTTTTGTGGGCTTTATTGTTGTTTGTGTATTGTATGTGATCTTTATGATGTTTATCTAATAGAACGCAAGTGTTATCTACGGTAACACAAGCGTCATTTCGATCGGGGAGCTTTAAAAATTTGCGAGTCCCCGATTTCTGTGGCGAACAGTAGGCCTACTTTGCCAACTGTTTAAGACACCAATCACTATCTGTGCTATTGTGTACGCAATACGTACCCAAGTACTTGCTACCTTACCTAGTAATTATGTCAACATCGTATTATTGTAGATTTATTTTTATAGCTCTATTAACTTTTACCTACTAACACCAACAATTTTTTTACTTATGTCCTCCCACGTGTTTCTAAATTGAGCACAAAAATAACGATTAATAATTCTAAACCAAGTCCTACAATCTAGGTTATAAGTCGTACAACTTTCTTTTGCAACATAAAATAACAACAATGATTGAAGAGGTGAACATAAAAGACGATGTCATATATAGAAATGCTTCTGTATAAAATTGCGCTGCTGTTACTGTATATTATGTAATATACACAGGATGAGTAGGATAGGTAATATAGGGTGCGGTTCTGTACATATTATGCTGTAACTCTTTACAGCTATTAACTCCAATGAGCTGCAATTTGTCAGGATGGGTCTCCGACTGAGCATGATTATATAAAACAGTGTTTCCTTTTTTTATATTACACTTTTCAATTTTTTGGAAGTTCTATTTCTCAGTTTCTATTCCTCTTTTTCTCCCTATGTATTCATTTGTTTAATCCTACAACGTATTATTATTTTCTACGCTTATATTGACACACTTGTATCTGCTCTTAGGTTTTTATGTCCTTGTCTTGTGTTAAAAAAAAACAAATAACAGGGATGTAATAAATAAATTTAAAAAATAGTTTATCCTGTACTTTAAAAGACCTAACAATTTTTGCATAAACAGTCCTATTCTTTCAGAGTTGAAAATTTTAACTAATGGGTGATTACAGATCATGATGTTGCGTCACCACACAGCTTAGTAATTGTCAGTAAATTTAAGACAGTGCCAAATGCGTATTATGAGTAACCAAATTTATGTTCTGCTACTTTTTATAGGTATTATTCAAAGTTGGCTTACTTATGCAACTTTAGTTAAACCATTTGAATGTTTTTTTTTATAATATCAGACATTATATACTACTTCAATTTATAGATTATTGTTGTCTTCCTTTATTACCATTTTCTACATAGCGTTTCCAGATATAGGCATTTACCAACACGTTTTAATCCGTCTGTAAAATTTGAAGTGAAATGCTACTGTTTGTAAACCAAAAGTAATATAAAGTAAATTTTTTCGTAGAAGAGACTCTAAATTATTCTAAAAGGTGTAAAACCTTGCAAATAGTCCAGCAGATCTTTACCTGATTATGCAAAGGTAAGTACTGTATAGATAAAAATATCTACTGTATAGATATTTTAACTTTTTGGAACCATTTAAGAAAATATATTCCTATTCTTAATATCAAGTTTGATTTTCAAATTAATAAAACTTTTTAACACAAACGGAGTTTTGAATAGTAAAAACTACTAGTTACTGTTAATTTATGAAAACATTTAAAGTTTAATGTCAGTTTAATACCTGAGAAAAGTAAAAACATGAACTCTACACATTAAGGAAGAAAACGAATACTGTCTCCTTGTTTCTACCTGTAATATACTCCTTGTCCATATCTGAAAAATTTAATTGGAGTTAGAGACATTAATTTTGTATTGAGCGTGTCTAATTTGATATAAAATTTGCTTTAACATTTCAATCATTCATATTGTGTTAGTGGACGATCCCCCCGTTCTTTGTAAATGTATTGAAACATTTTTAGGACTTCCAGTCATCACTATGTTAGATTTTTGTTTTTGACTACCGTTACACAAAGCTGTTTACTGAATATAAAACGTATCATAATAGAAACAAGACAACAATTAAAAACGATTTAAAATCAAAATTAAAACAATTTGTCTACATGCGTATGACTTACTTTCTAACAAATCTAAACTGTTACTTTTCAAACTTCTGACATTAAATGAAATCATACGACGCTTTTTTACATTGATAACCTTTACATTAAAATCACGCTCTATAGTAGCACGTTCATAGCAGCTGGTTGTGTTGATGGATTTAAATTAAACGGACGTTTCCGGGTGAAAGAAAATTCCAACGTAGAAAATGCATCGGGCACTTAACTGCTTGTTGTACAAGGAGTTAAGTGCCTGTTTCCGTATACAAGGAGGCGTATCATCACGAGGCACTCCCTTCAACGTCGGTTGAAATGTCTTTACGCACGGTCATTGCGTAAGTGTATTTGTTATTTGGTGTCTACGCAACCCAACTCGTAATCGGGACTGAGGCCACTGCCAGTTGCTTGGGTGGATCAACTTCCCCTAAATTGCACATTTTAAACTCTATTTATGTTAAATATTATAACTATCTACACATTAGTAGTTCTGCATTTAAATTTACATACTTTATTTACTTATAACAACCTTAGGTAATTCTATAAGAGGCGTATTTTATTCTAATCCATGTTACCTGGTGAGCCAGCACACACAGTCACAAGCTACAGTGCATAGTTATAAGTAGATGACACTGAATATTTTAGATAGTGAATATAATATGTACCACTTACAATTATTTAATGCAATAAGAAATTTTTACACGAATATAATGAATTATTTTGTCCTATTTGTAATCATAAGGTAAGGTCACAATGTGCTGTTTAACATACTGTGTAAATCTAAATACAGAGTTGTTTTAGAATTAGTTTTTATTACTAGGAATATTTTTTGCGGTCATGTGCTGTAGTAGTGAAAGAAAAATTTTCCACTTGGTGAGAAAGAGCAAGTCCAATACTTTTTCAGCAGCCTCATCCAAAATAGTTTCCAACCACAAGTTCCTTTATGAACGAGGAAGTTCACAGGTGAGTGTAGTTAGTAGTTAAGTGGTGTCATTCCACTGTAATAGTTAAGAATCGACACTTATTAATTCCTGGCTACTTTACTTTTGGTAGAATTGAATCTCATTTTTGTCGCATGTCCGATTGAAGAAAGACCCGAGTGTTTTTTGTCTACCATTTATACTACCAAAAAAAATTTTAACTCGAAACCAAGGTAGTGGAATTGTAAACGCTCTCACCTTCCGGTTACCTACCTAAATACGTATGGGAATGTACAAATGGCTTACATAAAGGCAATAAACTTACATAATCATTGCAGTTTTAAAATAAAATTTCATTTTAAAAGACTTAACACAGGTTTCAAATCAAATTAACTACAAATTTATAACCACATTAAGAATTTACAAATTACTCCAGGAACTAATAAGACTCCTTTAATTTAAAATAGGGTAGCTCTGGGCAGAATATTGCATGATTCAACAAAAAATTACTACCTGCACACCCAGACAAGAGAAATGCTGTGAAGCAAAAATTAGTCGTCTTATCTACTCGGGAAAAAAATTGCACAACAGTAACTTGTCGCTATATCAACACACAACGCAACGCTACAATATCAGTAATTTCCTTGCTACAACTAAATTTTAGAATCCGTCTTAGCTCTAGTTACAATTGTTCTCGTACGTCTAGTACTGTCTCTTACCTTAGTTACACTATTCGTTATCTCAAGGTAATACAAACTCATATACAAGTTATTTTGTCTGGCCAGACGTCCGTCTTGTACTGCCCAACAAAGCTTGGTCCGTTAAAGAGACTCCATCGCCCTAACCTATACTAATTTTGTTTCCACTTTTGTCGATATTGTTCAAAAATAGAAGTATGTGCGCTAACAAATCCAACTTTACATCATCAAGTCTGTTTTTGTTCTCTTTGGTAAGCAGAGAAAATAAACTATTATTTATACCATTTTTAATAGTTTCAGTTTTTAGTTTTAATTTTTATTTTGTTGTACCGCTCCCATTGATTGAAGCTCCTGTTTTTTTTATAATCGACCTTGTATTTGATAAAGCACTGTAAAATCTTGCATGTGAATTTAATATACAGCGATAGAGTTCATTGTATAGAACTTTCTTTTTGTAATACAAAAAACAACATGATAGCAATATAAGTAGAAACAATAAACATAGAAAACGATATAAATTTACAATATAAATAGAAACAATATTAACAAAATGCGATTATGGCGTGTTAATAATATTTTTATGCAGTTCTTTAATAACACGTGATTATAGTTTGCTGTGACGTGTGTGTGTGGGAGGAGGGGAGGGTGATTGAGCGCGGTAGTGGGATATTTAATTGGCATCTTAACTTAATTATGAGTATAGTCGATAGGATTGTTTAATATTGTCTAAAATGTTTGGAACATCTTAGGATGGAAGGCTGCTGCACCCCCAAACGACTAGTGAATTATAAACTACAGGGATGTAGAGGTGAGGGACGTCCGCTTGAGTGACAGGGTGTAGTATATCTGCATGCAACTGGAACAAACGGTTTTTGGTTAAATCCTTGTAGGAATGACGATGATATTAATTTAAACATGTTCTTATAAATTACTTTCAAAAACTCTTATATAATATATCTTTTGTAACACAGTTTCATTGTACCAATCCGACTGTATAATGAAATAAATACCAACGAAGAGGGTGATAACTTATCATTCATTGCACTAAAGCAGGGTTTAAATGTAACGATTGAAGTAGCAGTTTGAAAAACATAAGGACTAAAATTAAGAAAATACAAATATAAAAAAGAATATCGAGAAGGAGAAGAAGATTTTTAAATAACTATTATTACTTGTGGAAGGGTTGTTTTTCCATTTATACAAAGTAAAATACCTCGTAAGCAGTTATTGGTGTTAACAAATCGGATCACTTCAGCAGTTTTTAAAAGACTGGGTGAGAGGGTGTAGTACGTAGTTATGAGGTAAATAAACGGCGATCTGATATTACATTTTATGACATTATATTTGCTAGTGTAAGAGATTCCCAGAGAACACCTACATTTCGTGAAGGATCACGCTTCCAGTATGTAACCCCATGTTAACAAAACGTACCTTTTCTCAGTTAGGTCTGTGCATATGTTTGAAATATTATGGCTACTTTTTTTATGCTATTTGGGATACCAACGAGCCCAAAAATGTTTTTTTGCGTACATTATGCCCAAACATAATATTTTTAACACGAGTGAATTTTAAAATTTAGGTTTCTTTGATATAAAGCTTTTCTTAGTGTTACATCAAGATTTCTAGTGTTACTAGAAATTTTGCCATTTTGCCAAGTCTCGTAAATTTTAAATGTAAAAACAAATGTATGAAGAAACAACTAATTTAATAAATACAGTTTTAAGTATTGCGTTTTCTTACTATATTCCTCCATCGTAGTCTGTTTAAGTTTCACAACGTTTCAGAGCCCTGGCTTGTATACTTACTTATTAATATCTCACAACATTTGTGATGCTAGGCTTGGCTTTATCCACTGAAACACTTCACTTATCGTTTGTTGTCTTCTTGTGAATAAAAAACTGTTTCATACACATCAAACTCTTTTTTGACATTTCATACATACGAAATATCCTAAGCAAGACATTTCTTGATATCACTTGTGACATGAATGAAAAACACCTATAAATTTTATAACCTTCTGTGAGTACATTTATGAGATAGATATTAATTTTATCTGTGTGTTTGTCTGAAGCAAGTCTTATGCTTTATGGCATAAATAACTTTTATTGATATGATTTTTGGGTGTTAAAATCCTAAAACTTCAATTAAATTTATTATTTAAAATTACCTTATTTGATCCGTCTAGCGATCTTGTAGTTTATTATTCCACTACATTTTCGGGAATTAAATTCCCATCTTCAGGTAAAACTTCTTCTTCGTAGTATACAGGAGTCGTCGGTGAAATTATTAAAAACACATACACACACGAACGAATAAAACAAACGCAACATTTATAAATAAAATAATTAAAAACCGAACACACACAGCTAACGAAGACAATGCGCACTGACCGACAGTCACATATCATCTCACATATATCCCGACAGAGATGATAGATCGCTAGACGGATCAAATAAGGTATATTTTAAATAATAAATTTAATTGAATCTTATAAGCGATCTGGAGACTATTTATATGACGAATCCTAAAACTTGTTAGAACTACAATCTTATAAAAAATTGTATGTACTTATAAGTAAATATACATTGTGTGCGTGTGTGTGTGTCTCAAAAGCAGAACAATCATTGAAATTTTACGCAGCACAGATGGAAGAGTTATTTCCTTGTTGTTTTCCAAATTTCACCGCCTCTATGGCTACAACTCACTTTCCTCCTACGATGTAAAACATTTAGGCGCAGCTTCCTACCACCAATTATTCCTGACTGATCTTCGACCCAATTCAAGTCTGAAGCCTATGTTTATTCTGCTCCACCTAGCGTAACAATAAGACACGCTGCCCTGATAAATAATTTTGAACAAAATTCTCCCTTAAATGATTGTGTTTTTGAATTTATTTTTGCAATTATTTATCAAGTTATATTCATTACCCTCCCGTCCTTTAGTAACTGCTTCTGAATATCCGTATTCCTACCTTACGAAATATAATTTCCACCAATGCCAAACCATACAGTTAATGAGTGTGTCTGTACAGCCTTCAAGTGTGTGTGTATGTGTGCAAGAATTAATAAAGATACTGTGACTAAAATATGTACGTAGGTGTTGGTAGTTAAGTAAAATCTAGGTCTCGGTGAACCATTGCGGTTGCTTTATTGTAGAAAGGTAGGTTGTTAAGAGTAAAACATTATAAAGGACTATAAAGCATTGTCCTCTGAATGAAAGATTGATGGCATAAATAACTATTATTGATATGGTTTTTGAGTGTTAAAATCCTAAAACTTATTAAAACTATAATTTTCTATTTTAATTTATTTGTCCGGTTTATGACTGTTTTCTGTCAAATTAAAGTATGTTTTATTCAAGAAAATGGTGCTGTTTCATAATATAAAAGCTGTTTTATATATACCTATTAATAAAGGATAAGAATATTTTATAAAGTGAATATTTAAACTAAACATAATTTTAAAATCATTTTTATTTTTCAACGTCGTTATAATTTTGTTATGGTAATGAAACATCACTTGTGTTGGAATTAGTTTTTAATGCAGCCCGACATGGTTCATCTCCGGAAGTCCCCTACGAGTTCGTTTCAGCATATAGCAACCCCAGGTAATCCTTTGTAATTACGGTATTTCAAAGTAATGTTTTAAGTGAACTTCAAAATAAATAATCACTGTTTAACTAAACATTTTAAATTCTTATTGATTAATAAATAGTTAACAATTTTACACTACTATAATACATTCTTCTTATTTAGAATTTTGCACCTTTGTAAAATATATGACACAATTCAACTGAATATCGTTACTACCACAGGCAAGTAGTAAAGTCACTTTACGTTAGAGAGCAACAAGTAGACTTCCTTATCTTCTTGCCAACAATAATTTACAACAATAACTTGCTCACAACAAAAGCACAAGATCATTACAACTTTTCTCGTAAACTAAATTTCAGAAGCCGTTAAGATTTAGCAACAATTGTTCTCTCATCCCTTTACCAACGTCTATTGTTATCTCTTACGTACTGCCTACTATTCGTCATTTCGGCCAAGGTAATCTTTTTACACAGGCGGCCTGCAC
Source organism: Magicicada septendecula (assembly GCA_034769895.1). Lineage (NCBI taxonomy): Eukaryota > Metazoa > Arthropoda > Insecta > Hemiptera > Cicadidae > Magicicada > Magicicada septendecula. The sequence continues at coordinate 159,465,947 of CM068367.1, forward strand.
GACACTACTACCGTACTGCCTGGCATCGAGGGGAGTGTTAAACGCGCCGTACCACACGATCACCCTCACTTAAATTATTATTATTTTAGTTTTTTCGTTGCTGTACGCATAGTAAAATGTTAGCTAGCAAACCCTAATTTCTACACCATGGTAAACGCTCTTTGTTGTATTTGTTATATTCACATAAGTGAACTAATTTGTAATATAGTTGAATTATATTTTATTGTTTTTACTGTATCGCCTTTACGTTGTCTGATGCTTTTGAACTTAAAAAACTATCAATTCACTTCGTAAAACTGTGTGAAATATTGATGGAACATTCTGCTTCTTATAATTTTTGAATGATAATTAATCACAATAACTTTTTTACACAATCATGTCAAAGAGTAAAAATAAAATCAGCCAATTAAAGTGAAATATAATCTTTCATGAAATAATTAACATGTAATTTGTTTATCTTTACTGATTTACGACTAATACAATTAATATAGACTTGCTCAATATATTTGTGCTCTGGCCCACATATTTTTGTATACACACGTATGTGCCTGTATCTTCCTCCAAATATATTCTTTCATTTACCTCTTCAGAAACCCTTACATATGATTCTTAATTTAGTTTCGTTTCAAGTTAGGTAAACATAATAAAGGTATGCAATCAAAAATAAAATATTCAAACATGACCTTCAGCAATCATTATAGCTTAATCAAATGTGTCCATATCAACATAGCCTTCCCTTAACTTCACCGCTGTAGGAAATTTGTCATTACCAATATTATGACTCAAATACTGATGTAAATCAGTTCATACTGATGAAATTTAAGTATTTTTCTATGTCCTTAATCTCAACTTCTTAATCTCTTCGGCCAAATTCTTTGTACGTCTGTCGCTACAATCGACGCGCTGTCTAGGCTCAATTAATATTGGCTGCCGTTTGGCATCAAATTATAAAAAGGTTACTTTGTTAGGTTTGTATTTTTCTATTTTTTTATCTCAGATTACTCCTGAACGTCTTCAGCTTGATGTGTTTTTTCTACAAGCTCTTATTTTGTATCAGTACCTATCTACATAAAATTTCCTCAGGTCACGTTATGGTCAAGTAACAAATAATGTCAACACAATTGTTACAGAAGTACTGTGGTTTCTCAGAATTGTTAAGTAATAACTAACTATTTATAATTGCACATTATTGTAATAAACAAATTGGGATCGGTATGGTTTCTATAGTCTTAAATTAATTATGACAAAATTATGAAAATATGAGTTACAGTAATAATTGTAAGATTACGGGAAACGGTAGAGAAACATGATTGTAATTTCAAGTGTCATATGAATATAACAGTTAACGAAACCTATATTTACAATTTAATATATCGGTTAATTAAGACCGTGTAATTGAATTCATTCATCACGTGGCATCCATCTATCAAGTGTAATCATCCGTTTGACATAAATGCCTCACCTGAAAATTTGAATCATTTCTTGGAAAATCGTTGGTTCTCAGAATCTGCTTGACTCCGTAGATAGGTTCTACATGCCTGTTTCTTATTATGTAGATAAATGAGTAAACTTACTTGCATAACGTATAAATATGTCTTTTTATAAAACGTGTTTTTTTTAAACATGTAGGTTTGCGATAAAAATAGAAACTGGCTTTTGACAAAAAACAAACCAATTTTTTAGTACAGGACAGCAAGGAATGAAGTACAATCGTAAAGTTTTACTTTATTTCTTGCTACTTTCAATTTTATAACAGGCGTGTAAAACAAAAATATATGACATGGCAATTATATGTATACTTTAAATTATTTTTTCAGGGCTTATTCTGATAACTTTTATTTAGTTTCGTGTTATTAACCTACGTCTTGTTTTTTTTTTTCCGGGTGACGCTGAATTTTATTATTAGTTGTCTTTCTCAGCTAGACGTTTTCTATATATTTGTAGTAGTTATGCAGTAGTTAGCTCGAGCGCCCCAGCTAAAACAGAATTTCCAGTGGCGTTTGTTGGTAGGTCCAACAGTCAAGACAACTAGTGTAGAAAAGTTGCTGCAGTGTAGTGAAACCTTAGGAATAACATAAAAACATCTAGAAGAAGGAAAGAGCTTTGGCATCATGAATATTTATTGAGATGGTGGGTATTTCCGTTCAGAATAAAACTATGCGCAGCTAAATGCTCACTGAACGTGACTGGAGTGTAAGGCCATCCTGTCTAACAACTCATAAGGAATTTTGTCATGTCTCTTTTAGTTTACGTAATAGTGGTCGTTCAGGTTGATTATTCTTTTTCTTCTCCTCTCCAAGGGTTAGGTTATATAAACCTGTTCCGGCACCCATCTAATCCTCGGACGACCCATGTCTCTTGTACCAATGGCTTTATAGTTCAGTGCCACTTTCGGCAATCGATCCTCTGTCATTCTTTGCACATGATACCACCATTGTCTTCTATAAATTGAAATAATTCGCATATGTCCTTTACTTTGAGTTCTGCTCTGATGTCCTCATTCCTTATCCTATCTTGCAATATATAATTTAAAGTATTGAAACTGTATCTTGCCGCATTCCTTGTCGCAGTCTGAATCTTGCCGCATTCCTTTTTTGCCTCACTCGCATAAATCAGTGTGGGTATTGCAATTGTCTTATAAAATTTAATCCTTGTCCTGTGTCTCGTTTTATTTCTAATATTTCTATGAATCGTACCACAAATATTCCTAAATTTATTTATCTTTTCTCTTATATCATGTTTAGATTCATAGCTTAATGCACTGCCGAGATATTTTAAACGGCTCACTTGTTCTAAAGTGCTGTTGTTTGTAACTATCTTAGTCCTCACTGAATATTTACCTTTAAAGGTTTTGGTCTTTCTTACTGAAATTGTCAGTGAGATGTCAATGAAATTAACAAAATGAAATTGTCAATCTCATTTTCTTGAATAAGGACTATGTCATTCGCATATAGCAGGAATCCATACAAATTGCTTTATTAAGCTGTATTCCCAAAGTCACTCTGGATTTCCATGCTCTCAAAATGTCACTGTGTATATTAAACAAAGTTGGAAAAACAACCTTACTGCCTAACTCTCTTATTTACTGGAATGTCAGCTGAGAGGGTACCATTCAGATCCAAGACTACAGATGTACTTTTGGAAAGGATCTTAACTGAATTTATTAAATGGTGTGGATATCCTCTTCTATCCATAATATTCCATAACTTTTGACGGTCTAGATGATCAAATGCTCTTTCTAGATCAACAAATGCGATATACGTTTCTTGGTTATACTCCCGTTTTTTCTCTATTACCTGTCGTAATACAAACAGTGCATCCATAATCGACCTACCCTTTCTAAAACTCATTTGCTTTTCAAGAAGTAATGCAGCTGTAATGACTGTTAATATCTAATTGAGAATTCTTGTATATATTTTGTACGTTTATTGAAAAAAAATGATACAAATAAGTCTTCTTCTCTACTACTGCTGTTGTCAGTATAATCCAAATGATTGATACAAGTTGTACACTGAAGACCTAATTTACTTTGTCTATAAATAACTGAATGAAGTCAGTAATTAATCTAATCTACCAGCAGTGACTGAAGTAATTTACGTTTCTCTTGGGAGCAGCGGTACCTCTGTTGCGCAATTAACTTTACTTCCATTATTCATGTCAGTTAGCAACAAAGAAAAAAGGATAAAATACAGAGCAAAGAGGCGATGAGGTATAACACATTGTTGTTAAAAACGAATGTGACACTGTAGTTATCCGCCCATTGGACAGTACGTTACAGTATTTAGCCATTACTGTTTTAGGTCATGTACACCCTTACTACTGTACCTCTTCGCAATTAATGTGTATCACGGTTATTTAGACTTTACTGGAATCCAACGTCAAGCTCTTTATTACTGTTCAACGATTATTAAAATATATGTCTGCATAATCTTCATCGATGTCATGATTGTGTCTTAATTATTTTACATATTAAATTTTGTCTAAATTACGGCCAGTGAAAAGCAAGCCAAAGAAATAAATCCAGAATTAATTTGGGAAGGATGGCTATATCTACATTAAATGAAATCCTGTGGGATAAGAAAATTACAGCGGAAACTAAAACCAAAATATTTAAAACCATTGTTAGAAGTATCATGACTTACGGCTCAGAATAAACACACCAGAACAAAATTAATGACAGCAGAGATGGATGTTTATCATTAAGGACAGAATGAATGTAAACAATTCAATTGTTGATTTTATCCAAACAAAAAAATTACAATGGTATGGACACACGAAAAGAATGGCACAGGAAAGTTTGCCAAGGAGAGTTATGGAATTTACCCCACCAGGAAGAAGGAAAAGAGGAAGACCACCTGTCACCTGGATAGAAGAAATTCAGACTATATTGAGGGAACGAGACATTGAAGAAGATCTTTGGAAGGATAAACAGCAGTGAAAGATGAGAATTCAATCACTCCTGTAATCTTTGGTTCCTAAAAAACGTGTACACATTTTACAGCCGGAATAAATAAATAAATTTTGTGTAACATGTTTCCATTGTCTTTTACGTGCAAAGCAAGTTATCAGATTGTAATCCATCGTTTGGCATTGCACTGTGTATTTGGAGTGTCTCACGGTAGCTATTGAACGCATCAACCGATTTTCGTCAAATTTGGCATGCGTGTCCATACTTTAAATTTACAGTAGCATGTTGTTTTTAGATTAATCTCCTAAAACGTTTTGGGGCATGAGGGAAAACTGAGAGAGAAAATCGCAAACATCCATCTGGTGTATCAAATTAAAGACAATTTTAACCAAAATACAAATTTAATTTCTTTTTTGAAAATTTAAACATTATTGTACACCGGAGGGGAGCAAAAATAGATAAATATTTTAATAAAATTGCATAAAATTTATGTGATCTAACAAATTAAAGTAAATTTTAACTATACTCTAAAGTCTATAACTAACAGTTAATTTTCTTTAAATATCCGAAACTTAACATCACACAGTTACTATGTAGTGTTAAGTTTCGGACATTTAAAAATTTTGATGTGCTAGACCCCAAAACGAGTGGCAACATTTTGATAAAATTACACATTACGTGTGGGATATCAAATGAAAGAGAATATTAACCAAAACCTAAATATAGTGTGCAGCCTTGAAAATTTCAAAATTTTTTACTGTAGAGTTTAAAAATGGAGAAAACATTTAAAATTTGTAATAATCTAGCGGTGTGTCAGACTAAGAGGGAATTTTAACACAAATCCGATTGTTTTGAATTTTTATCACCTATTGTATGATTACAATTGTTACTTTACTAAACAAAAATTTGTATGGTAAAAGGCATTCTTGTAATTATTCTTATAATTAAAAAAATTATCTAATGTCGAAATTTATCCAATAATAAATGTACTTGGTTAAAGATTCAAAGTAGTTGGGGAGTTCTGAGTTCAGGGAACATAGTTGTTATTTTACTCCCTTGCCTGTAAGTCGGAATTCAGAGTCCGGAGAATTCAATCCGAACTTGCAAGGAATAAGTAAAATTAAGTCAATATCATAATTTCAAATGGCTTTGCTTATACAGAATGGATTAGACACATGCACTGCAAGAAGAGAGCCAACTGTAAATAGATACGTAACACGCGCGCGCGAATAACGTGGATAGCAACAAAAGAATAGCTGGACCAAACTTTTGTCCGCTTACAGTATACTCAAAGGGCAGTAAGGTTTAATGATTAAGAGTAAAAATGTGTGTGTGTGTGTGTGTGTGTGTGTTTTCATGAGCAATAGCGTAGAACACAGTATTCATTTATTAAAATGAAATAGTCGTTCTTTGATGTTGTGCCCCTATAACAACACTTCGTTGGTTCAGAGCACCAGTTATAGCTCACGCGCACAGAAATAATTAATTACTGCTTACCAACACCGACAATAGGCAAAACGTGAAGACAGTTATACGCGTCTGTTACCTCATTAATGTACCACCTACCCGTACTCTATACTAGCCCCAAACACTCTGTGTAAGCATTCTGTGGCAATAAGGCTGGCTTCATCAGATTTACACCGGCTTCCCCCCTAGGCACAATTGTCTTGCTCTGCTGTAATCCCTTGTGAGACTGTTCTTATGTAACTGGTAACCCGTGCTGTAATCACATACCACAAAACACTGCAAAAACATTACTTTTACCATTGCTCTTTGCTTTGCTGTGCCATAGTTTTTTGCCTTTCTTCGTCCAGTGAATTTCTCCTGACATTAACGACTACTATGGTATATACGTTTGTCTATGCCTTTTCGTAAGCCAATATGCTTTTCGTTTCTCCTGCATTTCTCAAGCAATTCATTACACATATTTCACGGTAATGGTGGCAGTTCCTTCGGTCTTCATATTGTTAAGATGTATTCTAATTTCACTTTATTTCAGGTATTTTGTCCTCTTTTAAATTTTATTAAATAGTTTTGTTATCATCCTTACTATTTTATTTCCTCCGTGTTTCAGAATCTCCAGACTGATACCTCTTGGTCCCGATGATTTACCGTACTTTTTAGTTTTTATTACTCTTTCAACGTCTCCATTGTTATTTCTATGTCTACTCCATTAAACACCACCTCTTCCTGTTCTTAGTACGCCTCTCCTTCTTTATTTATCAAATCCTTAAAATACGTCTTCCGTTCTTACATCGCTATAATGTGAAGGTTAGTTTTGATAGGTTTTGACAGCTTTAATAATACGGTCGTCGTTTAATAATATAATAATACATAAACATTTACAGGCATTGCACAAATGCAATGGACAGAGAAGGGCATTGAAAATGCTTCAATAAATCTAAAAAATATATATATATATATATATATATATATATGTTCATTCACCAATCAATGAATTCATTCTTCATTTACCAATGTACACATTATATGTTAAATGTAGTCGCATTCATAAGCGAAATTTTATATGTGTACTACGTTATTGACAACAAAGAAGTAGTTTCTATGGAAACTCACCGGTTCCCATTTTCGATCACGCACCAGCAATCGGCCGCAAATGTGCGACACGTCCTTATAAACATTTTCAATGTTAAAAAATATATTGTATATATTGCATATAAAAATATATTGTACTAAATTTTATGTAAAGTCATCCTCCCTATCTCTTTCTCTTTACGCGCGCGCGCGCGCGCACACACACACACACAAACGCACACATTATTAGGTAGTGTATTCAGTACGAGAAACGGATGAAAAAATTGTATACCATAGTAGTCGTAAATGTCAGAAAACACGTTAGGCGAAATAAAGTTTAAGTTGACAGTAAAGCCAAGGAAAGACGAATGGTGAAAATGTTTAAATGTATGTTTATACGGCCGAGCGCTCTAGATTTTTTATAACGGAAAGGTCTTGTGTTGCCAATGATAATGGAACAGTTACGCAACAGATAAAAGACAATTGCGTCTAATGAGGAAACGGACGTAAAAATGTTGAAACCACTAGCCTTGATGAAGGAAAGTGTTTCAATATGCTTGTGAAACATAGTAGCCGAAATACTTGTTACGGCCAAACAAGGCAAAGGGATGTTACAAATAGTAGATGTAGCTTACGTTTATAACTGTTTAGCTACTTTAATTATTGTTCCTCACAGCTAATAGTGTGTCAGTGTGTTTGTGTGAGTACATCTCTACGCTGAGCATGAAATTGAGCTTAAAAACCACGGAGATGTTGTTTACTCTATTTGTCAAGTTTTTTTATTTCTGTATATTACTTCTTTTATTTATTTATTTTTGTCCAAATACTCTACTAGCCTTCTCTCAAATTTCTCAGTCTCTCTTGGTCTCTTTTGGTAAAGCATATTGTGTCTGAAGCTTTCTATCAGGTCTTTCTATTTGTATTAATCATTATAACCTGCTTGTGTCTTGTAATTCCCATCTGTCTCAAGTGTTGGTTTTTCAGACTTTTGTCGTAAAAAATAGTGCTATAATCTTTGTTTTCCCTCGTGCTAGTATGTAAGCGGAATATGACGTATGGGATTTGAAAAAACTGTATGCAATTTTTGTTTCTTTGAAACGTTATATTTTTAATCGTCTAGGTGATATCGGTCCAAACAAAGCTGTCTTCAATATAAGAAGTTCACCTTATGCCAACAGTCTTCATTTAAGTTTTTAAAACATTTCTATAATGCACTTTTGGTGTAATCTCCAGTTTTCTCAGCGATTTTTGTCTGTCTTCAAGCTTTTACCATTTCTAGTTTCAAGTTTTATGTTTCTTCCATCCTTTCAAATAAATAAGTGTTTTGCATACGGTACTTGTGATATCATTACTGGGCACTTGTGGTACCACTACTGTTTTTTTTAATTTTGTTTTTTAACAAGCAATGAATGACCTGTGTGTTGGAAATTACCAGACTCAGTTTCCATAAATTATTCATTCTTATATTTGAGCGCTGTTACAAAAGGCTTTACGCAAGTACTATGAAATGTCCGCATAGTACCTTATCAATAGCACCGTTTTATGATAACAATTTGTGGAAAGTAATACCAATTTTCATTTTCAACTGTTTCACAATTAGTAATAATACTGCTATCGTCAACAATACTATTACAATCGTCAACTCACTGAAGATGATTTTAAAGGTTTTGTAAAATTTATAAATCTCTTTTCATACAGAAAAAAACCTTTCGAAACTCGTCCAGAACCCTATGAAACACTTCCACCATGTAAAGTAGTTTATTTTATTCTTTACGGAAAATGTATTGCAATTCATCAATGTTGCATAGTAGAATGTTAAAAAATTGCTTAATAGACCAAAACAGAACTTACTAAATTAGATGTCAAATTTAAACTATTCATGTTTGCACGAAATACTAGTAAACATTTAGACAATGTTAAAGGCAGGTGTAACAACATCAGCGAGAAATTCCAAAAACGCGTTTTGTGACGAAGTCTTGTATTACCCATGTGGCTTGTATTATAACAATCTCGTATATTGCTTAGGCAGTAAACAATCTCTACCACAGAAGGGGGTTTGTGGTTCAGTTTCTCTTGGGAACTTCAATAATAATTTGTTTTTTAATAATTATTCTAGTATTCTTCCATAACACTATAAGTACTGGTCATCCAATTTTCTGTATTATTGTTACACTACAATCTCTTTTCTGGGTTTGTATTGATCTTTTTATATCCTGAAAAAACGAAAGAATTTTCTTATGTAGTTTTGTACAACATTTTGGATTTTACCGTTTCTTCTATTTGTCGCTTCTTCCGTTGACACAAAGCTTTTAACGGAACTGTGCAGTTTGGGTTCCTTGACTTTTAAAAGTAACATTTTTAAGAAAAGTGAATGAAATTTTTTGTCTCTTCCTGAAGCTGCACAAATATTGACTTAATATTCCTGGGATATTCTAGCCTTCCCAAAACGTCAACTAACTGGGATATTCTAGCCTTACTTTACAACTAAACGTCCAATAAAGTATAAATGTATTTTGGCTATCTTTCAATGCTTACAAAACTATAAAACTCTATTCTCGAAGAATTAAGATACGATTGTAGACAAAGAACACTTTACTGGTAATTTTTTAATAAACACTAAACTCATTTTGCATAATACACCTATATGTGTAAGCTGCAAGGGCAGTACATATCTTTCGCTGTTCCGTTTTCAACGATAGTATATACTTCACTTTACTGCACTCATGTTTACATCATACATACATCCTCGGTGCTACAGCCCAGTCCGGGTTCTGGCCTCCAAAAGAAATCTTCCCCAGTGGTCTCTACTCCCGGCCAATGTCCACCAGTTTGCTGCACCCAGCCTCACTGCCTCCTTACCAACCTGGTCCAGCCATCTTGTACGCGGTCTTCCTTTCCTTCTCCTTCCCATCGGCAAATAATTCATAACTCTTTTTGGGATTCTATCCTCCGCTATTCTCTGCACATGACCAGCCCAACGCAAACTGTTAATTTGTATGAGTTGCACGATCGGAAGATCTTTAAACCTTTCGTACAACTCTTGATTATGGAGTCGCCTCCAAATGTCGTTTTCCCTCACAGGGCCATAGATTCTCCTCAGTACCCTCCTCTCAAACACAGCCAGTTTCTGCTCATCTAGTTTTTTTAGCACCCAGCATTTCGAGCCATACATCAGGACGGATCTGATCAAGGTCTTGTATAGGGTGGCTTTTGTATCTGTACTTATTAATTTTGACTTAAAATGTTTCACCAGTCCGTAGTAACACCTATTAGCAGATACTATCCGTTTTTCAATGTCTCTAGAGGAGTCATTTCCAGAGTCCACATATGACCCGAGATATGGAAAACCTTTCAAATTCATAATCATTAGTGCGCAGGGACAGGGCACGAATGTTGGCACCTACAACCATATATTTGGTTTTGCTTTGGTTTATAACCAAGCCCATAGCCTTAGCGGACAACTCCAGTTCCTGAAAGGCTTCCTTTAAGCCAGACTCAGACCTACTTATGACACCAATGTCATCGGCATAGGCCAGAAGCTGTACCTCCTTGTGAAATATGTGTCCGCTAGTTTGAATTCCTGAATCCCTGATGACCTTTTCTAGAGCTATGTTGAACAACAGACATGTTAAGGCATCTCCTTGTTTCAGCCCATTCAATATTTTTAAGGAGTTAGATAGATTTGATTGTATTCTGATTTGGCACTTAGAATTGGACATAACGACTCCAACCATACGCACCAACGTAGATGGTATATTCAACTCCTTCATAGCTCTATATAGCATTTTCCGGTTGATTGAATCATATGCCGACTGGAAGTCCACAAAGAGATGGTGAGCGGCCACTCCATATTCCAAGTTTTTTCCAGAATTTGCCTTAGTGTAAATATTTGGTCTGTTGTTGACCTATTCCTAGTGAATCCACATTGATATTCTTTTATGTTTTCCTCAGCGTAGGGAAGCAGCCTAGAAAATATGATGTTGGCCAATACTTTATATGCTGTATTAAGTAGAGAGATGCCCCTATAATTTTTACATATGAGCGGATTACCCTTTTTATCTATTAAACACACCACCCCATTGTTCCACTCATCAGGCATTACCTCCTCCAGCCATATTCGCTCTATGAGATGGGCAAATTCCTTTATGAAATCTCCTCCTGCGTTCTTTAATAGTTCCCCTGGTAAACCATCGGAACCTGCTGCCTAATTATTTTTAAGCTTTTCTAGAGCTTCATACACTTTGTCATAGGATGACACCAACTCCTCTCTATCATCCTCGAATTCTCCTGCTTCCTCTTCATTCTCATATTTACCATAGGATTTTGTCCGTTTAAGTCGATGAACCACGATTTTCTTATCATGAAGCTATTAAACTCAAAATGAAGCGATGAAGTTTTGCGTGGTTCTATGCCATTTGCCTGGTTGCTGTGTTAACCTTCTTTAACCCCCGAAGTCACTGCAAATACTGTCAGTTTTTATTAACCGAGATCGGGTTGACGGTTATCCAAGGATAATGCAATAATCTGTACCATTTATATTCCTTACAAATTTGTTTAACAAAAGTAAAACAGCAACACCAATGTTAGCAAGTGAAAACACATTTAAAGCAAACAGAAATAGTATCGCACAATATAATGCCATACACTTACATTTCAAATTTACTGATTTTATACGTCCTCTGACCTCGTATTGTGTTAATCACAACGTGTTTTGAGAGGCATACACCATCAGATGTAATTTGGATACTGGTTAACATGAATCTTAAAATAATGCCATACATTACGTAAATTACACATTATCACAGGAAAGTGAACGATGCGATTTTATAAAAAATGCATAACAATGTGCTGCAATTTGTCACAGCGTGTCACAGCACGTCTTAAGTAAAACGGCGCTTGTTTTCCGTTGGGCTATACTATTTCTTCTGTCTTGGTCTTTCGCTTGCACGCTCTATCTCTCTCTCTCCCTCTTTCTTTTTTTCTCTTTCTTTAACTTTACGCTCATTTTTTGCAATCCTACAAGCTTCTCATTATTCACTGAGTTCATTTTGCCTCATTTACCTCTGCAGTTTTGCATTCTTCTGAGCTTAAAGAAATGGATAAAGGCAAAAAATACTTTTTTTATTGTATTTGTATATCGCACCATCCTTTGCATTATTTGTTGCAACTCCTTGGACACAGCAGACAGATCGCAAACCGCTGATTACAGATCACAGTATAGTAATCTTCTGTCCCTAATGCATTAGCTTAATAACTGTTTAGAAATTTAAGAAAGTACTAAAAATTTATGAACTAATATTTACGATCTTGCATCTAATTTTTCATCTCTACGTGACTATTTTATTTCGATTTCAGTTATTCGTTTGTTGAAATGTTTCTTTACGTAGTCAGTTGTTTTGACGGTTATGTCAAACGTATTCAGTACTTATGTATTTACATATTTCAATAAGCGTTTATTAAAAATTTAAAGAAAACGTGTCGTTCTGTTTTTATTTTATTTGTTTTAATTACATTTCTGTATTCAAATAAATGATTCAATATATATGATATGTACTCGCTTTGTGATTCTTTTGTGTACTCGTTATTAGTATAATATCTTTAATGCTTGAAAAAGTGATGTTTTTAATTAAGCTGAATGACTAAATTAGTTTTACTTTTTTTTGAGCAAGTTCTGCTATTTGTCTTTCAAAATCCATTGTGGTGTTAAAGCAATTCATAATCTAGGTTTTTAGTAGTGGCGTCGAGTATTGTATATACATAACTGAGAACCATACACGTGCGTGTCTGCGTGTGTGTACGCGCGCGCGTGCTTGCGCATATAGGAATATATAGTATGGTAGTAACAAACGTAATAGGTTTCAATAAAATCCGCGTCACTGGTACTTGTGTCTCAGATATGAGTCGAAACCTCTGTGACAATCCTACTCTTCTGGTTACATTGGTCTAGAACACTATTTATTATTTGCCTTAATATAATACAGATATAATACAACTGCATATAAAAAACACTTATGCCGCTAGTTCTGAATAAAGTTTTCTACCTGTATGGAAAGATACGACAAAATCAAGTTGTGAGGAAATAAAACAATTCTCTTTTTACACCAGTGCTCTTTTAGTTTGCACCAAACACACCGTTGGGTAGTAACGCTTTAATTTGAAGCTGAATGTGAGAAAGAAGGAGAAATGGATAACAATGTTAATTGATAAAAACTTGTTTGTAGTTGTTATACCCTAGAGATCTGAAAGCTTATACTTCGAAACGGAATAGAATATTTAAAAATTAACATAAGTTTCTTATTTTGAACACAGCACTGGAACAAAATAAAAATACGTTAGAAAGTTATCAGAACATAATTTTGAGTATATTTTGGCTTTAAAAATAAGTGTTATCCTAAAGAAACAGATATTTTTAGAAATATTGTCTTATCTTACACCTTTCAATAGATGCGTCTTGTAAATTATCATAACTCTTTTTCCTATCTTTTTAACACATTTACTGTTCTATTCATACTAATATTTGTGGTTATTCACTAACTGACTTCTCAAAACTTCTGACTCATTACTCATTCTAATTCTAAAATTACCCAATTAAAAACTTCTCCATTTCATTTGATATCACCTGTTTAATGATAAATTTACTTCATAAATCAAATTCTAATGTTTCCTTCCATAAATTGTACAATTTAATTACTTGTTTACATTTTGTGTAATGTAACTATATTTCGTTTACACTTTCCTTCCACCAAATTATTTAAGCGAAAATTGTTCTTACCATAAAGCACTTTGTAAATATAAGGCCTTTGAAAGATTTTATGGCACAGATCATTAGTTGTTTTCCAAGTGCTTGTAATACAGAAGCAAATTTTCTAGATTAACATTGAAACTGTTTATAAGGACGTGTCGCACATTTGCGGCCGATCGCTGGAGCGTGATCGAAAATGGGAACCGGTGAGTTTCCATAGAAACTACTTCTTTGTTGTCAATAACGTAATACACACATAAAACTTCGCTTACATGCGACTACATTTAACTTATAATGTGTACATTGGTAAATGAAGAATAAATTCATTGATTGGTGAATGAAGAATTAATTCATTGATTGGTGAATGAAATAAATATATATATTTTTTAGATTTATTGAAGCATTTTCAATGCCCTTCTCTGTGTATTGCATTTGTAAATTTTTTTGTGACTACTGAAAAATTAATTTCAGACTCGGGAATTAAAGGTTAGCAATATTAAGCGCCTTCTAAATAAAATTTATGTATGAGAGATCTAAACACTTTAATGAAAATAAACACTGTGAATATTTTGTAAAATACGGACTTTTCTTACTCAGAATACTGAGGCAAGGTACTAGTTGCTTAAAATTTATTAGGAACACAGCTATTTTCCACTAATATTGTTCTCTTAACTCCTAATATTAAAAAAGGAGATTAATTTTAACAGAATATTCACATTCTTCAAAATTGTTTGAATTAAAATGTAACAACTGCTTCGTCAAATGATAATGTGGCGCTAATTGTATTTTGTAGCTTTTACTAACATATTTTATGGTTTGTAATATCGCTGTAACGTAGATTGACTTCGTAGTGAGTAGAAACAAACAAGTATAACCTAATCTAGCCTAACTCGTAGTAAGCTTTTGTAGTTTTCACAATTACGGACACTGTTCTTTTTACATTTAATACAAGGTTTCTTTATTTTGTATAAACCAAACGATTCACTTGTTCACTCACTTTTTCAATGTCTAGACTGTACCTGTGTTGTCAATTAGACTCCACGTCTATATAGCAGCGACTGTATCTACAAGCGTTGTAATTTTAGCAGAGTTGATGATACTGTTACGCCATTAAAGAACGGTCTACAGGTTTCTCGGCTATTCCAGCGAAGCCCGGCTGTAATGTGCGTGTGCGTACATATTGCAGCTACTTTCAGATGAAGGACAATTATGTGACACTTGTCATACGTCCGCAGCCGAGGCTGGTTCAGATTTCACCCGTCCGCGCGCACTGTGTTCAAGGCGGCAAGCAAGCAATTACGCTCTACTGTTTCCTAGTAGTGTTGACGCGTATTATGGATTATTCTGGAACACTTGTGGTATCTATTTAAACAACGACAGCTGCCGCTTAATTTCAGTTTTAGTGGCGATTTATTGCAGTGAGGTTCAAAGTATTGTGGCGAACTGTTATACGTTTTATAAATGTGCGGAATTTTATTAGTTGACATTATTCTTCGTGCGGACAGATAACTTGAATTATTGTACGAGTATAATCTAGCTGAATAATTTGTTGATTGCAAACTGTAAATTTGATATTTAAAACGGGTTACACTGGTCAGCAAAATTTTATTTTTTGTTTGTTAAATAAAAGTGAATAAGTCATTTTTATAGTATTTTTAGCGCTGATTTCAAGTATGTTAACAGTTTTTTCCTACTGGGTACAGTTTTCTAGTAATTAACATTTTTCTCTTGAAAAAAGAAAATTATGTGACGGTATGTTAGATGCAGTCTGTACTTACCTAAAATCTACTTCTTTTGGATTTTCTGCTGTAATTTGCTACATGTAGACCCCTCTTTAGATTCCACCAGTAATTAGGTACCAATTTTGGGCCCCACTTTCCCTGGTAGCGTATTTCCGTGGTGAGTATTTCCTGGCGCATTCACTATATTCGTCACTCACGATGCCAAGATTGTTAGCGAAAAATTCCAAATTCAAATCTAAGAAATGAATTTGGAGTGACATTATATATTCAAATTTTCTGTAGTTTTGAAGAAGCTCAGTCACAAGTTCTCTGTAGTCATCCGCCTTATGGTTTCCCAGGAAGCTGTTAACGACATTTTGAAATTATTTCTATGCAACAAACTCAAAGTCATTTCTTCAAATGCAAGATCATTCATTAGTTTTCTTATTTTTTGTCCGAAAAATACACGTTCTTTAATCTCAGAATCACTTATATTAGGGATCTTGCTTTTTATAAACTAAAATCCCCCACCATTACAATCCACTGCTTTAACAAAAGTTTTCATTAAACCAAGCTTAATGTGTAGTGGCAGAAGATGAACTTTTTCAGGTTTTACTAGTGCTTGACTTACAACATTCTTCTCTCATACAGTCAGTGCCTCTCCCTTTAGTCACTGATTTTTTATGTAATGATTCTTCTTATCTCTGCTGTTCCATTCACACAAGTAGCAACAGAATTAAGTGATCACCAAGTTGCAATCCAAGTAAAAGTGCTGTCACTTTCAGATCTCCACAAATATCCCATAGATATTTCTCATACTGAATCTTGCTCAATATAAGTTTCATATTTTTGTATGATTCTTTAATATGAGTAGCATAAGCTAAAGGGATTGATGGGTATTGATTTCCAGTGTGACGTACGACTGCTTTCAAACTAAGCTTCGAAGAGTCAACAAATAGACGTCATTCTTTAGGATGGTCCATATGTCTTAAAGGTTCTAGTAAAAAATCCACGTCATTGCAGTTCACTAAGTCCTCTTACTGGGAGAAGAAGTGTTCCAATTCAGACTGCCTGTCATGGATAACACTTATTTTAGTTTATATAATAATGAAACTTTCACTTGTGAACTTACTTGTCTTTTCTCGTCGAATGCGTTTCGGCGTAGTGTTCGCCTTCGTCAGCTTAGAGACAGACTGCCCCCGTCATTGGCAAAGATTGACGAAGGCGAACACTACGCCGAAACGCGTTCGACGAGAAAAGACAAGTAAGTTCACAAGTGAAAGTTTCATTATTATATAAAGTGTAGTGCTGTGAAAAAAGATGATGAGCAATCAAGACAATTTATTTCTGTATTCTGCTATAAAAGATTAAATCCTTTCAATCTCGATGTCAGTATTCCCGCTTGACTCTTTTTTGATAAATTTAGATCACGAATGAGGTCATTTAATTCTGACTGATTAATTAAGCGAGATTCAGTACATGTAGTTTCCCACTGGAAAATATTTAAATTAAGAAAAAAATAGGAGCGATGAATCATACATTTTTGTTTGTTTCGATTAGTGTGTAAATAACAATAATGATGAATATTCACTAAGCCAAACAATTATATTTGACGTACGAATTTAGTTGCTGCAATAAATAAAGCAAAGCTATTTAGTTGATATTACTTACGTTCACAAAATTCTATGCATATGTGGAGCTCATGCATGGTACTTACTAAAAAATAAAAAGGGCAGTTACAAAAAAAGTGAGGCCGATAGAGAAATTCTGACTACATATTCAAGATCAGCACCCAAAAATACACCAGAATTAGCAAAAATTGAGCACTTAAGAAAATGATTGTTGACCAGTGTAGTGATTTCATTTTGCGATTTTTATTAGTGATTTTACATTTTGCGATTTTTATTAGTGATTTTATTTCTTTTATTTAGTTTTTCACTGTACCATATGACGATAAAGGAGACCGTCGTAACAATATCAATTTTCTGGGTGTTTAGAAACTACCTGTAAATGTAACTAAGGAATTTCCCTAACAGAATATCATATTTTGTTGTAAATACATTACCTTGTAATTATTTTATTAACTACTGATATATACATATAATTCATCGTCAGATAATTTAAAAACAAATATTCAGTTACAAAATAACAGCATTAAGCGCTGTTGAAATTGGTATTATACAGAAATAACATGTGTCTTGTTAAAACTGCTAATTAATGTATGTCTGTGTTTGTGTGGAGGGTGTGCGTGTGTGTGAAGAAACTTAGGAACAAATTTTAATATTCTTTGTTGCACTCATACAAGTAGAGCCATCTCCAAGTTTCATCCTTGTAGCAATTTCATCGATATTTAACACTCGTTTATCAGCTACTGATTTAAAAAGAGTATTTTCTCCTTCCTATCTTTAATTATTCCTAATTACGTTTTTAATTACCCTAGTTACTCAATTACTAATTATGCAGCCTGCGGGTAACTCAATTACAGTCAGTCTATGATATTTGCTGCCAAGCAATACAAAAATGCATTCTTAATTTCACATACAGCACTTTCGGAGAAGTTTATTCCAATACTAATCCAATTATATGTCTTTATCTGGTGTTTATCCCTCATCCTCCAGTAATTGTTGTAGTCTGTTTTATTTCGTGTTCCGAAATCCAATTCCACACAACTGTTAAACTTGCAGTTTATGTGTGTTTCTCTGCGGCACTTGTGCCTCACATGCACTATTATTTTGATGCGGAAAGGCGTATATCACTGAAATATGTACATAAGTGTTTCTTAATAAGGAATAGAGATTACGTTCTAGTCGAACCACTGAGGATGCCTCTCTACAAATTACAAACACAAAACGTAATTAAACGTAATTTTTACGAAAAATATAAGCTTTATTAAACATAAAACATAATCATTGCCATTGTGAAAAATACTAGAGGTATAAGGTATGGGGGAAGGAGGTTAAGGAGTATTAACCGATTTTTTTACACGAACAGGCCAGCCGTGGACCACGCGAATATCATTTCCTATTCTTCTCCTGCTAGAAGGCCCTCATTCGCACCGTATGCGCCGCCTTCCTTTCCACTGTCCACCCCCTTTCTCCTCTTCTTCTCACCGCAGAGAACCTCAAGATTTTGAATTTTGTTTCTGTATGTATTTTTACCCACACAGTCGTTCAAAGAGGTTCCAAGTTTTATCATTTCTTCCTTGAGTTGTTTAGTATATCCGTTCAGACTGGAAAGTTGCAAAATATAGTTGAAAATTTGTTTATTTAATCTGGACCGATCCATTCAAACCATATGTCTAAGGAATCTGAGTCTTTTCCTTCGGAAAGCCGTTTCCAGATCTTCCAGAGCCCTGTACAGCTTTTCTTTGGGTCTTTCTTCGTTCAATTTTAAGAAGTGGTTCCAAATTTTGAAAGCACATTGTTTCCACTCCATACATGATAACCGGCCTGATCACAGTGCTATAATGGCGGACTTTTGCACTTCTGGAAAAGTTTTTCTTTCCGTACAGTTCCCGGGTTAGATTACAGGTTTCTGCTAATTTGAGTTTCCTTATCTTAAAGGATCCTTTGTCTGAGGCGTTTCGGGATACGTTTTCCCAAGATATTTAAAATTCTTAGTATATTTTATTTCTCCATACGTAGTGTCCAGGCACGTTTTCAGGAATTTAAATAGGGTGGTCATAATTTCCGTTTTAGCAAAGGAGATTTCGAGATTTGCTTCTTCTTCTGAGTGGGCTAAGATGGCAAGATTATCCGCGAAAGCTAAACAGCATAATTCTACGCCTTTGGATTTGTTACCTATTCTAATCCTAGTGGAATTGTCATTATGGAAGGTTTTAATGACTATATCTAGGACACAGATAAAGAGAATAGGGAAGCGTCCATCCTCTTGACGTACGCCAGTGTGAATTGGTAAGTGGTCACTAAGTTTATTAGTCGATTTTAATAGTGAAAATTTCATTTTTATTTTTATTTTCTACGTAATTTGAGGTGAACATGAATCCTGTTAGTATCACGTTGCGAGTAGAACGACAATACATGAGTGACACTATGTCTTTACCACTTACCTTACACTGAAAAGTGTTTAAGCCTGTACAGAAGTTAAATGATATACATTGTAATTTAAATTCATTATCCGTAATCGTATTACCGTACAGTAGTGTACGACCGATTATAATAAATGGATGTTACATTACGTAAAATGTATATTGTACTGGTCATGTGATTATACGTACGTTAGGGGGTCAATAGAAGCAGTTAGCTCACATAATTACTCTATTTAAAAAAATATATGTAAATAGTATTTAAATAGAATATTGATGTTTAAAAAATGTCAGTTAGAAATATTCAACTATTTCGCATTTAAAATTAAATAACTTTATAAAAAATAATAAGTTCATCTAAATGTTGGAGAACGTGTGCTGGTGAGAGGAAAGCTTTAAAAGCTGGAGAGCAACAAGTAGCCTATTCTCCTTCGTCTACTTGACAACAATAATTTACAACAATAACTTGCTCACAACAATAGGACAACTTGTGTCGTAAACTAAGACTTTCAGAAGCCGCTACAGTTGTTCCCTCATCCCCTTTGTACGTCTATTACCGTCTCTCGTCTAATGCCTTCTATTCTTCATGTCGACCAAGGTAATCTTTTTTAGCTGGACGCTTAGCACGGCACCGCCTGATATTGTGCCGTCTGTCAAATGAGACCACGTCAGACACCACTTAAACTATTATTCTTTCTAGTTTTTGTCGAGTTTGAACACAAAGAGAATGTCAGTTAACAAATCCAATTTTTACGTTATATGAGTGTTCTTTGTTCCATTTCCTATAATGAAAAATATATATACTTTTTAATTTTTGTTTTACGTTTATATTTTTGTCTTTGAATTTTGCATTATCAATAGCTGCAGTTTTTTTTAAGAGCCAGTGTATTTAACATAATATTGTAACATCTTACGCACATGCACACTCATGTATGCACATTTATGACCACCATTTTCGTTACCAATATGATCACCAATTCGTTACATATACATTCTGTACAGACATTCTGTCGCTGGTCGATATGGTGGTTAAACGACAACGTATCTCCACCTCAAAAACAAACTAATGTTCAAACACATCCTTCCGTTTATGCTGTTTTTAACAAAGCAGACGCTTCCAACTGAAAAACTTACAATTATGACGTCAAAGTTTATGTTGCTTGTTAAGAAAAAACAAAAATTTATTGTTTTATTGTATTCTTCCGCTTTTTTAGTTTTTACATTCATTAGGTGTGCTACTTGCCTAAAAAAATATCAGTACATATGGTAGTGTGATAAGATATTGTTTGAGATTTCTTATTTACAGATTAAATTCTACTATGACGTTTTTGTTTATAATATAAGCACTGGCTACTATTTGCTAAACAATAGACGTAAAAGCCAACTGGATTTATCGATGGTAACCAACAGTACATGAGAAAACAGAAACATTTGTACACATTACCATATTACATCTAAGTTTTCTTAAATAATTAATAACTTTAAAATATTTTATGGAGCAACATAATGTCTGTAACTAGTGATACCCGCAGCACCAGTATCATCAGTTTCTCTATTATTTGTAAAGAAAAAATATATTTATATAGACGTTACTCCATGATACACACATACTATTTGTCGAAGCTTAAACAGGCGTTTCTTATGCAATTTGGTATTAAATTTATTAAATTGAAGTATGTGAAAGTTACAATTTGTAAAAGACACAATTTGATTTTATGCCAGGAGTGTAGATTAATGTTTGTCTGTGTCTGTGTCTTTTATTTTCACCAAACGTATTAGGTATTTTTAATTACTGTATTATCTAATGAAATTGTTATGATAAAAGACATAATTTGCTGTTCTGCGTTAGTATTATCCACTACTCCATAAATTATCCTCTACAGCATAATTTATAATAACTAATAGTAATAAATTAATACAATTTGTTAATAATTAAATTAATATAATTTTATTAATAATAATAAATAATGCTTGTTTCATTCTGATTCTCTGTTATCTTTTTTTTTTAAGAAACGTTTTATTGAAAAAGGAAGCCCAGCTGACATACCTAAGATATCGTTTCCTAAAGAAGGA
Organism: Magicicada septendecula; assembly: GCA_034769895.1. Taxonomy (NCBI): domain Eukaryota; kingdom Metazoa; phylum Arthropoda; class Insecta; order Hemiptera; family Cicadidae; genus Magicicada; species Magicicada septendecula. Next base: position 159,487,471 of record CM068367.1, read on the forward strand.
TAGAGAAGGAGTAGCCAACAATAAACACCAGAAAATGGCTTATGAATCCATACATGCGGTCGTGTGTGTACGAAAGATTTGGAACCTATCACTGAGATACTTTACATATTTTCCAATCTATTAGTATCATATTTCTATTCTTTACTTTACTGTTTTCTCCAGTAAATTTTACGGTTATCATGATCTTCATTATTTCGTTTCACTGTATCTGATTACATTTGTCAACACAATATTGTCGCAACATAGCAGTATTTAGTTTATTCCTCATTTTATCGTACTTATTTTCTAAGAAATTAGAAAAATCTTCAACACCTCTTTGAACCATAAAAAGTCTTTATGTAGAAGAAAATCTTAATTGAGACAGTAAAGATGGAGCACAACTTCTAGTCGGGGCCTGTTTACTTGTGCAGTATGACAAGGGTGACCTTTCTAACCTTCCTATTTAATTTGTGTATACACGATGTTATACACAATTGGCAGACAAACCTTACACAACATTTTATGATTGGCAACTCTTCAGCTGACACACTGTTATTTCCTGATGACCAGGCTATTCTGGCGAACTCGGAAAGTAGCTTGCACATGGCTCTACACTCAACGAGTCGAGTCTGCAAGGTTTCGTACACAAAGAAGACCAACGTGATCGCTTTTTATTGACCTGATCCCATACGAACAAAAATTGTTGTTGTCTTAATGCAGTATGTGTAAGGCGAAGTGCGTCTTATTTTTCGTAACTTTCATTGTATAGTATTAATGATATCATTCAGTACCATTATAATACAACAGGTTGTGGTGTATGGATGAAGAGAATACTGATAGTTTGGACATTGCACTTACAGTGAAATTAGTAAATCAATTAGTATCAGGGCTGTAATGTATCTTACATTACAAACATTAATGTGGTGAAGAAGCTCTAGAAGAAATTCATGTATCTTACATTACAAACATTGATGTAGTGAAAAAAAACTACACAAATTCAACCACATGGATCATCAGAACAACTATAAAATCAACGAATAAAGAAACACACCTGAAGTTCTACAGTGTGATGGTTCTCCCCACACTCTCTGTAGCTCTGAGAATTGGACTTCAACGAAATCCTAGGCCAGTCGTTTTCAAGCGGCCGAAATGAGATTTCTCGGACATGTAGTAGGACATACTCTTTAAGGTCAGATAGAAACGTCGATTTGAGGAACTGAATATTATGAATATACTTAATAGGATTGCCCAATATTGGCTTAAATGGGTAGAACATCTTAACCGGATGGCTAACTATCGCATCCCCCAAAAAACTATTGAATTATAAGCCAAAAGGACGGAGAGGTGTGTGGCGTCCGAAGAAGCTTTAGTCTAGCTACTTAGGATCGGAACAAACTATAATTGGTTTAATCCTTTGCTGGAGACGATGATGGCGATAATGATGATGAGACACCCTGCAAAAGCAATTTGCAATATGCACAATGATACTAAATCCTTTAACAAACAAGTGCAATTATTATTAAAATTTTGGCTGCCGGTCTGTAAGGCCGTAGTGCAAAGTTGTTTGACGCAGACGTTTCGATGCAGTACTGTGGTCATTGACTACAAAGTCTTTGTCAGTGTTTCAGCCTTCTGCACTGAAGACGGCCGTCGAAGGAACGGTCGAACAACACTGGACCCCGGCCTTACAGCCCGGCACCCGGGAGTGAAAGCTTTAGACAGAAGTGAAATTACGAGGGCTATTTTTTTTCAACCTCCGGTGAGTTGGCAAACCTGGTTCTGTTGTCATAGTAACAATCTGATTGTTGGTTAATGTTACTGAGGCCTTGTTCTAACCTGTAACCACTGGTTTTATAAGTTATTTTGTCTAAAACTGTGGTGACGACAGTTTAATTATGGCAAATACAATTGAAATTGCCTCCAAGTGTGAGGTTCAGTCTGTTATTAGATTTATTCAAGCTGAAGGTCATAGTGCTGCAGAAATTCATCGAAGGTTGTGTAATGTGTATGGAGAAAATGTGATGAGTGATGGTTCAGTTCGGGAGTGGTGTCGAAAATTTAACGAAGGCCGAAATTGATGAATGAGGGCAAGCAAGAAAGTCCGTGGCTGAAATGGTAGACAGGATGGTTCGAGAGCGCCGTCGTTTCACAATTACTGAACTTTCTGCTGATTTTCCTTAAATTTCTAAGTCTGCTCTTTATGATATTCTTACTCAGAAGCTTTGGTATAGGAAACTCTGGGCTCGGTGGGTTCCCAAACAACTCAAACAACGCACGACCTCACACAAAACCTGCTTCAGAATTTGGTTAGGAAGTCCTTGATCAACTTATAGCCCAGACTTGGCACCATGTGACTACTATTTATTCACTGACTTGAAGAAGTGGTTAGGTGGGCATCGGTTTGGCACCAATGATGAGTTAAAGTCCAGTGTGGCACATTGGCTGACTACTCAGGAGCGAACATTCTACAACATGGGCATAGAAAAGTTGGTGACTCGCTATGATAAGTGCCTCAACAATGGTGGTGATTATGTAGAAAAGTAGTTCACATATATATGAAACTTTTGTATATAATAAAATTATTGATGTCATTCATGTGACTGTTTATCGGTCTATGGGAGGTTGAAAAACAAATAACCCTCGTAGTTAAGATACTATACCGACAACCGATGACAAAAATGTAAGTAAAATTGGTTCAGTTATTCGTCATATACCTTAAATATCTCGAAATAAGCAAGAACACCAGAATTAAACTAAAGTACAATTTGACACATTTTATGAAAAACAAGTTTGGACAGATACATACACATGACGCGTTCGTGCGCGCGCACACACCTAATTGATATTGATTGTAATGCTTACCGCTTGCAATTGATTACATCGCTTTCCTATCTTTTCTGCAGTAGTATAATGAAGCTATCATAGGTTTTTCTACACGTGCGTCAGGAAATTACGTCCATAAAACGAAACTATAATGGATTATATTTATTGTGTGTGTGTGTGTGTGTGTGTGTGTGTGTTTGTGTGTTTACACTTTGTTTTATTCCGACGGTATGTAGATTATGTAAAATGGAAAGCAATATTTGGAGGAAATCAAATTACACCAGATGTGAAGTGTAAATATACAAGTGAAAGGTGTACGAGACAGATACTAGAACGTATGACACAAGTGGTGTGTGAAAGTAAAGGCGAGTCTAGCTAATACTCGGTACGTATGACGTCGTTTTTCCTGGGCGACGAGACTAGTGATTCCCAGGGGAAAACTGATGCTGCTTCTTGACAACCCCATTCCCTTTCTAAATCTTACGAGAACTGGAGAGTGAAGACAGGCGTTGTAGTGGGGAATACTCTTATTTACTGGTACTGCTTTCGCCACCCATATCGTTATAATCCACTAACCTAAAAAGCAATTTACACGCTCTTAAACGCATTGTCAACAATGACAGTAAAAGTTTTTAAGAACGATAAAATTCAGATAATTTACTATTATATACTTCGTTCCCATAGTCACACCTTAAAATTTTCACCATCGTTGAATGCACATTTTAGTTTATAATCTATTCCTCATTAATTATAATGTATTTTACAAACATTCACTTCGTAAGTGTGTAGTAAGTACATACAAATGCATAAACTTTATAATTCCACCTAACTGGTAATACAAAAAGCTCGAAACTACAAAAATTTCATGTCATCGTAAACCTTCTTTCTCATTTTGAACGAATAGAAGCATACAGAAATGTTCCATGAGAGACTTTTCTCATACTTTGCCATTATTTGTACAAGTAACTTTTCTCCTCTGATTTCACAAATCTATGCACCAGTCAGATGTAAATTCTTGCTTCTTACTACAGTATAATGTCTTCTATAAAGTAGACACAAACATAGACGCCACTCTGAAAAGGAAAGACATATACAGAAAGTATATGTCTAAAAAAACTGTATATAAGGTGTAGAAATTTATACTGTTAGTAAACAGGAAAAGCTAAATGTCGGTATTAAACAAACTGATAATTTACAAATACTGAAATTAATATGGACTTACTTGTTATAACTTTCGAAGTGTGCTAGGAAAACAAACACTAAGACTTTAAACAGAATTCTTTGAGGATTATCGATGTTCATGGATGCGACATGAAATCTCATGATGCCCAATATCAAATCAAAAATTAAAAAACGGACACAACGACTGAAAGACTTTACAAAGATTGGTGAGAATTAATTAGGGAAAATAAATAATTAGTGTTATATTTATGTAGAAAAGTAAAACGTAGGGAATTTAAATTTATTTAAATTACACAGCGCCATAACTTATACAAAAATTTTTTAAAGGCAACATTAAACTTAAAACAGGAAGAAACAGAATAGTCAATAGTTGGCTGCAGTTAAATACGATATACATTTTAAGGGTAGAAACATCATTCTGATTGAGAGTAGAGCGGTGCCCTCGGCGAGAAATAGCTTAGCTCCTGGATTCATCAGGTAATGTTTAAAATTATAATCCAGGAAGTTACAACGTGTACTTCTGTCCATTGTGAACAATCATCTCTGTAGTACTTAGTGTTCTAAAGTAATTAGCATTACTATGCCAGCTCTGTAACTAACGTTGTGTTAATCTGTCGTCGCCTCCTAAGACAGAGATTCAGGTCAGTACCGAGTGAGGTCTACAATTTCTAAACTGTACTCTCTACATTTTCACCATACTGTCTACGTTATATTGACGTAACAGAATATTGTGTCCTTGTGTATGTGTCCTTTTCTTTGACACAGCATATTTTGTTCTTTATTCATGATTAGGACCACCTGTTCCGCCAGATAATTTTTTGTTTATTCATTCTGAACTCTGTTCATTTTCATGAATTTGCCGTATGTAGGTGTATCACAGGTTTTTTTTTTGTTCAGTTACCTTTTGCAGTGTAGTGTTTTGTAGTGTACCTTTTTACTGTACCTTTGTTGTGTAGTGCCGCTACTTTTCCACACACATCAAAATGTCGAAGTGTATTGCGTCTTTATAATAAGAGGTCTTTATACTTCCTCTGAACCTACACGAGCAACGTGAGTAATTATCCCGTACTAATGTATTCAGCCCCTCAATTTTTAATAGGATATGATGGGATAGGATATAAGATTATTTTCCTATATGACTGAAAATTTTCTGGATAAAGTAAAAACTCTTAATTCAACATTTTTATATACCTATTAAAATCTTTTTGAAAAAAACGTGAATTTTCACAATTATTAGGGTACACTCACTGAATAAATCTGAAAACTACTGCATAATGTTTATAACGGTAGATTTAGGAGAACACTTTCCTAACAGTATTCGTAAGTTTGGCGTTCGAATAGAAGTAGAATTTTTATCATCTTCTTCGGAAAAGCTACTTAAAATCTAATTTTTCAAAACTCCAATTGTAGGATATTTGGAAATTTGTTATATGTAACAAGATGGATGCATAACAATTAAACTGTGTACGATAATAAGATAAAAATATCCCTTGATTAATTTATTCAAGTTAACTTGTAAAGTATCTTGGAGCCGCAACAACGAATTCCCGCATGCAACAAGTAGTTTTGAACTCCAAGCTTTCAGTTATACCTGTAGTGAGCAAACGTCTATTACTGGAAAACAAAACTTTAAATAATTATTGTGATTCCGCAATCGTTTAAGATTTAAAGTTATCCAATTAACTTGGAAAAGTTGGTAATGAGTGACTATTCAACTGTAGAAATCCAACTTTGTTACGTTACGTAGGAATCCCAGCGGTACAGATTTAACGATAAGAAACACTCTGACTAGTTTAAACATCTCTATTTTCCTTGATAAACTAACTTGATTTCACCAATACCTAGTTACGTCATTCTGTCTAAATACGAAATGAATTTATTACGCAGATACACAAACGTGTTAAACTTTGCTTCATCAACACCACTACAGTGAGTAGTTGAAAACCTGCGCGCGCGCGCGTGTTTGTATGTGTGTGTGTGTGTGTGAAACGTTAAAATACATTAGACGTCACTATTTACGTGTTGACAAACATATTTCATATTTATGGTGGAGTTTAGTAGCATAAACGAATGTGTTAGAAGTTCTGTCAAGAAACTGCGTGAATTATCAATACGGAGCGTGTGTGCAAAAAATCGTTCTTCGGATTCATTGGCCAAATAAGTAGTTTTAGACTAGCGTAAATAATTGTAGGCCTATTCGTTTACACCTTTATATTTTTGTCATTTTTATTATTAGTAGATCTGTCCCTTGCTCATAAAATGGAGCTGACAGAGCCTCGTCGTTGTAGTCATTGCTACGCTGTTTTCTTCTGCCCTGTTACTACTAAAATCAAATCGGGCCTGCAAGATAAACAAGAGATGTCAAAATAAATAACATCTTTCTCGAAAGGATGACTGCCGCATCCCCAAACAACTCTGGAACTATAAGCCGAGGGGACGGAGAGGTGTGGGACGTCCGAGGAAGCGCTAGAGTGACCAGCTCTAAACTTTGCCTATTTGAGGCCGGAACAAACCATCCTTGGTTTAATCCGTGAAGATGATGATGTCAAAATAAATAAAGATATTCCTTTACAGATCAGTACTTCTTAATAGTATTGTTACGACGGTCTCACCGATCGTTGTGCGGTACAGTGGAATCAGAATAACTAACTCCAATGAAGTCACTAATTACAAACTTTAATTAGACATAAACAACAGTTAGTAAATAACAAAAAAGCACTTTTATAAAATATTCAAGTTAAATTTGTCCAAAGCACATCAATAAATGTCACCTTATTATAATCTTCTACAAAGTAACACAACAATCACTTTCTAATAAACAACAATCACTTTCCAATCTGTTAAATATATTGTAAGCGAAACATTCAATCACATTTCAAAAAACCTCTGAAGATAGAGAATAATGTCTGTGAAACGTGCGTCAGGTGAAAATAAACCAACTTGCAGTGTATTTTCTGCAGGTATACATGCGATACCTGCAGGAAATACAACGAGTTACTTCAAAGGAATTTTATGTATTTATATTTATATTATTTATGTTATAGTGAATCATAGTTCGCATTTAATGTTTGATTAATACTACTTAATCGTAAATTAACGTTTAATCTAACGCTTAATGAAGTATTTAACGTCTTATTGTTTCCTACAGACAGTGTTTTATTTTAACTTTTCTTTAACGATATGCAGCCTTGTACAAATGTGTAACATTATTGTGTGTATTGTTACGACAATCTCACTGATCGTCGTCTGTTACAGTGGAAAAACAAAATACAATACACCAATGAAATTACTAATAACCAGCTTTAATTATCATAATTAATAATTTGTAATCAACAAGATAGTCTCTTACAACAATTCAAGTAAAAATTGTCCACACGCAACAATAACGTTAATTACAAAGAATTCCGCGCTAATTAGAACACTTGCCCTCCTTACTGCACGCTTAAGGACGTTAAATTACGCTTGAATACGCTTAAAGCGTATCTCAAGTGTTCTTGAATACACTAGAACTTATTTAAAGTATTCAAGTGAGGCCTTGACTGAGGCAACACCGCCACACTTGACGGGGGGAAGAGTGGAGAATGTTCTGGGTTGTTCGACAAGCTTCTCGTAACAGTATGTAATCATTATTGTACAATCCATGTATTTATTATTTTAATTCTGTTGTGAGCTTAATGACCGACGTTGCAGTGACCTCATCTGTAAATAAACAAACAAAAATGTCTTTCTTTAGTGTTACATGGTTCACCTAAATCGTGTATGAATGCGCTTTGCTAACCTTACGTTTACAATTAATTATAAGTATTTCTCTATCTAACAGTCCCCAATACAGTTCAAAATTATTATATTCTCGAAACGTTGTTTACACAATAAGTTAGTAACAAATAAATTATATAGTTAATGTAACTGACAACACAAACGCTAAAGCAAACTGTAATTTATTGCCAAGCTTAGTAGTTAAGATGCATAAGTAGTTAATCTAATAGAAACATTCTTCGTATTGTTTAAATTAGCAGCCATCCTTACTATTTCTTTTATGAATTTGCTAACTGCTATAATTTTTTATTGTTCGACTAAGCTTTTCGTCATTACTGACATCTTCAGTGATGGCTGCTAATTTAAACAATACGGAGGTTGTTTAAGACCTGAAGATGTCAGTAATGACGAAAAGCTTAGTCGAACAATAAAAAATTATAGCAGTTAGCAAATTCATAAAAGAAATAATAGAAAGATGTTTATATTTCCTCCTTTATATAATGCATGGTTTCTTTTCTAAAATGGTTAATTGAGTCACCAGGATACTGTCCGATGATATGTACTGTTGGCTTATATATGCACACTGCGCGTTTAATTCTAATTGTACATATACCCTCAACTACCCTTAACTGGCAAACATTTTGTTATGGAAACCACACGCTCATACACAAAACAGTAACATCTGACAGCCTCTCCATGTGTCCCTCTAGCCTCTGTTTTTTTCACCGTTATGGAAAAACATGTGGATTGCAGATAAACTTAGCCTGCATACGCGACTACTTCATCGTGATTTTACCACTCGCCCATAATATCCCACGTTTGATATGCTTTCTGTATTAATCTCTTCATTTACTTCGTGCGTACCACGTGACTTTCTATTGTGTATATTTCTTTCGTATCTATAGTTAATTATTTTTACAACTGAATTAGACAAATATAAATCAAAAGCCTAATCGTACATTGACGACGTGTTGGGAGTATGGAAGTGTAGAGTGACTTCGGGAATAGAGCTTAACAAATCACTTTGTATGAGTTCCCTGCTATATGCGGATGACATAGTTCTTACTCAAGAAAATATGTATGATTTACAAAGAGCTATATTTCAATTACAAGAAGTGTCAAGAGAGTACTCACTGACAATTTCTGTAAGAAAGACCAAAACCATGGCCTTTAAAGGAAAATATCGAGTGAGGACTAAGATAGTTATAAACAACAGCACTTTAGAACAAGTGAGCCGTTTTAGATATCTCGGCTGTGGTGTAAGTTATGAATCTGAATATGATATAACAGAGAAAATAAATAAATTTAGGAATATTTGTGGTACGATTCATAGAAATTTTGGAACAAAACAAGACTCAGCACAAGGATTAAATTTTATAAGACAATTGCAATACCTTCGTTGATTTATTATGCGATTGAGGGTCATGACAAAAAATGTAAGCGGTAAGATTTAGCGTGCTGAAATGCAGTTTCTTCGAAATACTTTAAATTATACATTGGAAGATAGAATAAGGAATGAAGATGTCAGAACAGAACTCGAATTAAAGGACATAAATGAAATTATTTCAATTTACAGAAGGCAATTGTGGAATTATCTGCAAAGGATGACAGTGGATCGATCACCGAAAGCGGCACTGAACTATAAAGCCATTGGTAGAAGAGACTTGGATCTTCCCAGGATGAGGTGGGTGCCGGAACACGTTTATGTAACCTAATTCTTAAAGAGGAGGAGGAGGGGGAGGGGTGGAGGGGGAGGGGGAGGAGGAGGAAGGGAAGGGGAGGAGGAGGAGGGAAGGAGGGGGAGGGGGAGAAGGATGATGAGGAGGGGAAGGGTGGAGGAGGGAGCTAGGAGGAGGAGGAGGAGGAGGAGGAGGAGGAGGAGGAGGAGGAGGAGGAGGAGGAGGAGGAGGAGGAGGAGGAGGAGGAGGAGGAGGAGGAGGAGAAGAAGAAGAAGAAGAAGAAGAAGAAGAAGAAGAAGAAGAAGAAGAAGAAGAAGAAGAAGAAGAAGAAGAAGAAGAAGAAGAAGAAGAAGAAGAAGAAGAAGAAGAAGAAGAAGAAGAAGAAGAAGAAGAAGCTTAATCGTATATGAATGAAATCAGACATTTTGTAATTGAAAATTAATACAACAAGTAATTTAAATGGCGACCGTGGCGATGAAACTCCCACTGGGATGTAGCTCAGGGTTGTCGTCGTCTCCATACACCTCTCTTGCACGTTGTGCTCTGCTCTACGAGATAATATCATGCACAGCTACTTTTTTCTTACGTTACGTGTATTTTTAACGATGCAAATCTGTGTAACTAGGGTAACGATTGTATGTAAAAATTATTTCATTTAATTTAGTAATTTGTATTCGTGCACGGGCGTACATATCACAACAGACTGTTTATTGTAGTTTCCAACCACTTCGACACGTTGCCTAATAAGCTTTTGTAATAATAGTAAACGATCTTGAACTGGCTAACTTTTTATAAATTTATTCATAAACGACATTGATGCATCTACTTCTAAATATTAATAATAATCATCATTATTATCATATTCAAGTATTAAACCAGGGATGGTTTGTTCCGGTCTCAAACAGGCACAGATTATAGCTAGTCACTCCAGCGCTTCCTCGGACGTCCCACACTTTTCCGTCCCCTTCGTTTATAGTTCCATAGTCGTTTGGTGATATTCGGCAAAGATATTCCCACCAATTCAGTCGACACTGGGAAATCCTGTCGAGTATACTCATAACATTCAGTTCCTGCCGTATATCCGTGTTTCTTCTATGATCATGGAGAGTATACCCTGCCACATGCCTGAGAAATTTCATTTTAGCCGTATGGATGCGACTGACCTGGCCTTTCGTTAAAGTCCAATTCTCAGTCCCATAAAGAAGTGCGGAAAGGACCATCGCCTTGTAGAATTTTAGGCGTGTTCCTTTACTTGCTGACTTAATAGTTCGCCTAATGGTCCTGCACATAAGGTTGAACTCAATGCAACTTATTCACAACGTCGTTGTTTGCAGACACTGTATCCCAGGTATTCAAAATTGCTAACTTGTTCCAGCACAGTACCATTTATAACAATTTTTGCCCGTACGGGATCAGTTGTATGGAATCAGTTCCACAAAAAGCCATCACCATGGTCTTAAGAAATATTAATAATATCAATATTATTACATGACACTGGTGTGGATAGTAAACCATTGCAATCAGTAGACATAATGGTTTAACAGTTTTAATCTTGAACCATTAAAATTGAAATAAATTTTTACATTACCTGTTATGTACCAATACTACGTCAGTGATTATCATGGACAACTATTTTTTAAAACGTATGGCTGCCACCGCAGAAAAACTTAAACTTCATACGAGTTTGTATATAAAGTTAAACATGTTACACCCAGATTTAGCTGACAATATTTGCTGCACCACGGAAACAAGCGTAAATTATTGCCTGGTAAATTTCATAAATAGTACCATTCCGTACCTGTCTCCATTATTACGGAGTGTACAATGTCCGCGTATAAAAATCTCCTCTAAGCACATTTGCAAGCAAATTATGTACACTAAATACGGATTTTCTCTTACACATTGTTGACCGTGGGTTTTTATAATTTAACAATATTTGCGAGTAAGTTTGGATTACCAACAGATCAGCTCTTCCCAAATGAGTAATAAGACCAAACAAATGCAACAATTTAAACTGTTCTAAGAAATATAATATTCAAGAATGAAATATTTTACTTTAAACATATCAAACATTTCCGATTAAATGTATGTATATTTTTACTTATGTTAAATTAGAGAAAAATCTGGGATGTCAGTAAGAGGATTTCGATAAAATGTGTTTCCTTTGCCTACATCCGTCCGCTGTCCTTTTTATTTAGATAATACACATTGTCCTCAACAACCCTTCAACGCTAACAATAATTTTATTATAAAAACCACACAACACACAGTAACCGCTGACCGCATTTCCGTTTCGCTTTTGCCTCTTCTTTCTTCCCGTTGTTGTAAAACAGAGCATCAATTATTTGCACTTTGTCTGCTTTATCAACACTCGGTTAAAATTTCCCGCATCCGTTATAATTTAAGAAGAAATCTGTTTACTTTCTTTTCCTACAGCACAAGAATAAAATATTTTTACACACGAAGATACACGCGAGCGATTATTTATACATAAGTGAAATCGGTGTATAGTTTTATATAGTAATAAGGTTCCAGTATTGATTTCTGTTTAAAGTTTACGAAAAGATAATTGATTAAGTTGCTAACTAAAATTACACATAGAAATATTATCAGAGTACGGAAGTGGATGAAACACATCTGCAGTTTGTATGAAATTGGAGATTAGGGAAGCCAAGGCGGCGTACAGCAGCCAAGAACATAAGTGTTGAGCGAACTTGGCGTAATACTTTCTTTGTTGCACACAAATAAAAGTATTTGTACAAACTTGGTATTTTTACAAGGTACAAGTATTCTCGCCTTTGCCTTCTCGTTGCTAGTCTTCAAAAATCTAATTTTTGTTTTGCTCATAATAGTTTTTTCTGTATTATGCTTCAACTGCTGTCTCATATTTGTTAGACACACTCTTTAGTTAATTGCTCCTTGCTATAAATCTTTAATAATCATTCTCTTTTATACGTATAAAAAGTGATAATTTTTTGTACTAAAAATAAATCAGGTGCACTACTATCACTTTGTTGTAGTGCGATTCACATGAAGGTTGAACACTAGACCTTACATTTCATCTGAAAAATGTCACCTCTAATCAATCGGCTTTATTTCACCGACACATACAAAGGTCTAGTAACAGAAAGAGAAAATGTGTTAAAATATGTACATGTATATAGAAATCTATCAGAATACATGGTAAAGTGAATACAAATTCAGAAATTAAGAGCAATACAAGTGAACGAGTTTGAGAAAAGGTTTGAAGCAATGTGACATTTGAAGCCCGCATATCAAACTTTCCATTTCTATAAGAATAATATTTGAAGAAGTTTGCCAGTACAAGTTCTGACACGCACTCGTTTGTGCTACTAAACTTTGACACCGACTTTCACTATAAATAGCTTTTCAATAATGTACTTGTAAACTCGGAAACAGTAAGCCGAATAAATTTATACTTTTCAGGACGCATATACTCAAGTAAACACCAGTGCTCCAGACACATGCACACGCGCGCTCATGCACACAATCGTCTGCCACTTTCTGTGGTCTTATTGATGTGCTCCGACTTGAAAGCGTAAAGTCTAGTCGGTTGAAAATGAAAACTTATCAGAGACCCCTTCTAATCATCGAGTGACTTTCCTACTGTATGTTTGTAACCTTTATGGAAATGCTTAACTACGTTGAAAACCCTAAAGCTTTGAAGTCACTAATTAACATTTTCATACTAACTACAAAACTTTACGAATTAAATACCTACAGAATCATAATAATTACACGAAATTTCATTTTGTAATAGTACACGTTTGTAAGCTTCTGGTACTAACGAAAGTTTCTGGTATTGAAAACTTATTTGTATGACTCTTCTGAATAGGAAAAGAGCAAACTCAATCGATGCCAGAGTTGTACAAGGTAACTGATAACTAGAAAATTCATTGAGGCTTTCAAACAACTCATCAAGAGCAATTTTACTTTTCCGAGAATAACTGCTGTCTAATAAAAAACAATAATAAATCCCCAACCTTTATAGATTTTTTAAATTACTACCCGTTCTATTCCCAACTGTGAAAAAAAATTGTTTCCTTCCAAATTCATGTTTAAGGATAAAACTAGCACAGATTATGTGCAACATTCTAAATTATTTAGTGGTGTCGGATATTAAATTATCTATTTCTATGCGTTATTTGTTGATAGTGGTTATTTATAGCTAAAAGTTTTTGATAAGTATTAATTTATCGTGTTTGGATAGTAATAATAATACTACCATTTTATTAATTTATTTTTTAGTCTTAGTTATTAGTCACTAACTAAATACGTACACACAAACACTGCTGAAAATAAAAACAACCTTCACTGCCGAATACGAACACAACAATAGCATAAACTTCCTAGACCTCTCCATCACAAAATAAACATAACCTTCACTGCCGAATACGAACTCAACAATAGCATAAACTTCCTAGACCTCTCCATCACAAAATAAACATAACCTTCACTGCCGAATACGAACACAACAATAGCATAAACTTCCTAGACCTCTCCATCACAAAATTTTAACACACACACAAATTCAGTTTATACAGAAAACCCAGTACAACTATCTCACTAATACACAACTCCTCCAATCACCCAACACAACACAAACTAGCTGCCTTCAGACTATGATACATAGACTTAACAACATCCCACTAAATGAAAAATATTACAAAGACGAACTAAACACGATAAAATATCTAGCAGAATCCAATGGATACAACAGAACAATAGTCAATAAACTCCTACACAAAACACAAAACAAACAACAGACAAAGACAGAAAAAACAAATTTATAACGCTATCATACATCAATAACGACACTGAAAAAATAGCCCACAAATTCAAAAAAGCAGGAGACAGAATCGCTTACAAAACTACAAACAAAACAAAACACACACTATCAAAACACACACACAAAGCACAAAACAAATTCGCTCTACCTGGTGTTTACAATTTACAAACTATATTGCTCAGATTGCAACAAATTCGACATAGGCCAGACACGACGTAGCTTCAAACAAAGATACATTGAACACACAAAAGGCGCTACTCCACTACCGAATCCACCTTTGCAAACCACCTCATTCAAGCAAACCACACATACAAAAACATCGAGTAAACATGGATATTCTACACGTACACACAAAAGGCTGAAAACTAGACACTCTTGAACAATTGGATTATACAAACACACAAAACACATAAAAACAACATCCTAAACGAACAGACACAATTCAAATCACACGCATGATTCGAACGTATCACACTCCACACACACAACATCGATCCTTCAAAAGTCGACACCGTCGCCAAGAACAAGACGGACAGAGCTCTCAGTGGCAGCCTCTGACAAAGCTTACAATAACCGTAAACTGGTTCAGGCTATAAGGTAAAACTTTTACGTTTTTACCGATAAAAAACCTAAAACCCATAATACCGTTCCGAGTCGGTAGTGATTTAATTTTATTTAAATATTAATCATCATTATGCAGTGTTACTAACGTTTCCTTTTGGCGGACCAAACGGGTTTTTTGCAACTCACATACGACGATACTAAGCCCAGATAATGGGATAAAATTTTCTCTTCCGTAACTTAAATGATAGAGTCGTGGTCTCAATTTCAGTTGCTCTTCAATGGTGCTAGATCAGTCTGCTAACAGGCCAACACAGTATTAATTAAATATCTGGTTTAAGGATACAAATTATTACGCACTAGAGAGATTAATGCAAGAACGAACAATCATACACGTGGTAACGTCATGCACATATTGACATTAAGACCATTTTACAACACTGGTTTTACGATTTCAATCTCTGCCTGTCTCAGTCGTTTAAAAATTTGACCTAAACGTGCTGACTACGCCTACTATGTAGCTTTTGTCTCAGTCCTCTCTGGTATTCTTGTGCGTTTGGGTTGCCAATTTAACACTTGTTTTGGGAACTTGTATTTGGCCATCATTACACATGTCCGTATCAGATCAGCTCTCAGTTTCTGATACCATCTATAACTGAATCTGTTACACCTGTAATTTCTCTTTTCCGGTCAATTGTTTTCCTTTCTTGACTTGGCCTCCTGGCTGGTAGTGTCCAAAAATCTATTTTCTTTTTGTGTCTAATAGGTTTTTATGTATTAAGTTTTAACTACCATACCACAGTCGTCAGACATTCTCTTTACTTAATTGCTAGTTTGCTTCCAATCTTTAATAATTATTATAGTCATTCTCCTTTAAGATATTGCTACACTATAGAATAGTGTTTAATAAGGAAGGTGCTTAGAAGCTTTCTTTTCAAACCATTCGTTTCATTAATTGTACATCCAGTGTTTCCATCTGTGAATCTTTCACCATAAGAGTGTACTACTGCATTTGTAAGAGCTTAGTGGTTCCACTACAACTCGCTTGCAAATTACTTAATCAGTGAAATGAAGACAAGAGAGACAAAGAATACTGTAAGTACAAACTTTTCAGGAGACATTAAGACAATGTGTAAGTCTTCTACTTTCGTAGATTTACATAAGAAGTGCAATGTTAAAGACATGCAGTAGTAATTACACATTATTTCTTACTTATGCAGCTCCTGCAACAGCATAACGTATTGAACCATGTCTTATATCGAACAGTGTACAGTGTGTGTTTAAATAATATTCAAAAGCATGTAACATTTATTATGTTTATAAAACTAAACTAGACTGTTGGCATAAAAAGAAGAATTTCTTCCCATAAACCAATAACATTTTTACGTTTACTAGATTTTTTTTTCCTTTAAGGCTGCTCGTTCATCTCACTTTAGTAACCAGTGTCTAGTCATTTTTTTGTCTGGCACTACTCGATGCCTAGAGCTAACAATATATATTCAATTCACAAATTAATAATATAAAAAAACATAATACACATCATATAACAAAATTGTAGTTAATAGATTTGGCTTAATTAAATTTAATGTTCTATTTTTTGGTAAGTTGAATTTGTTTAATTTGCTTAATGTGGTAATTAGTTTAGCACGCATTTTTACAACGGGATCCAAGTCACTTGTATGAATACAAAAACTAACTGTGCAACTTACCAAGTGTTTGTATGTTTTTTAAAACCTTAGCAGAAACTAACTTTCTAATCCACCCTGTGAGTTCTTTTTTATAATATATAGATGATGCGTGTCAAAGTATATGCTTTATTATCAGGTTATAAAATATCCCTTGTAGGAGGTCGTCATCACTTAAAAATCCAATATCATTACGTACTGTATATGCGTCAGTATGTGCGCACCTATTCACGTTTGGTCAACCATTCAACATGATTTTCATCAATAAACAGTATTAATATAACTTATAAATTGTATCTCAGTTTATATCTAAAATATTTCATAGTGCCTCTTATCGTCAGTAAAGATAAATGCCTTTATCATTATTCACTACTGTTTTGCTTTCAGCGCTATACCTATTGACACTTAATACTTTATACTGTACGACAATCTAACTGATCGTCGTATGGTACAGCGGAAAACAAAATACAGACACCAATGCAGTCACTAATTACCAGCTTTAATTAGTCACAAATAACAATTCATAATCAAGTCGTACAATAATTCAACTTAAATTTGTCCACAAGCAATAATAACATCAAGTATAAGGAATTCCGCATAACACAACCTCTTGATATCGCTTGACAAGTCGCCCAACATAAACTGAACTGACCGTCGCTAGACCCTTATATTTATATCCCGCTGAGATGCCAGAATAATCTGTCACTTTTTTGAAAACTTGTTAAACAAGCGTTCTCGAATCCACTAGAAACAGTGTCACTGTTTGGCCTTGAACATGTGCCCGACCGGTGCGGCCTGGATTAGCCTCAATTGTTGACGTATTATAAGTGTCACGTAATTGTCTTTCATCACAAAGCAGCAATATGTACGAACAGAAACATTACAGCTGGGCTGGAAAAACATAGAACATCTCACTCCATTGTTCGAGAATGTTCCGTTGCGTTACAGTATTAATGATTTTTGGCACCAATTCTCCACTGTGGATAACTTAAAGGTGTTCATGATGTACAAGATTTACAGTTATTCTTAATGTTTCCCTACAAATCTTTAAATTTTGTCTCTCGCAAACCTTACTTTTTTATGCTTGTGTCATTCGTTGTTTCTGATGAACCGAGAAGAATCAACCGTGTTCTAATCCGTAATATAGTTAATGCCTCACTTTCAGTTTGTCTAATAAATTAAATTATTAACGACGTCATTGACACAAGATTAAATGTCATATTAAGCAAACTTTAACACTTATCAAATCCCCATTGGTTTCCGTATGATATATCTATTTTAACTCCTGTTGATAAGGACTCTGTTCGAGAGAACTGTGTATGAACACGGTGGTATTGAATTGTAATCAGCAGCCGTCTGACTAATGTAAGCTTATATTGGTGAAGGAATATTAGAAGTAACACAACGAGGTGAGGAACATTGAAAAGCTTTTGTTGTCAGCAGCAAATCTTGTTTCCACCACCCGCATCACTCCCCCCCCCCCATTCATGTACGTCTCTGGGTTACGTGTGAGCTCTCTTTCACATGGTAGGGCTGTAATTTATTACAACAGATAATAAACTAAGTAAGATGGAGAAGACATATGTCATCGTGTACGTGTATCAGACACGAATCTCTTCCACTGCATATTGTGTCACTCTCGTTGCTGACAATTTGTGTTTATCGTGGAACAATTAATGTTCACTCTTGCAAAGTCACAATAGACCAAATGCTGTATTGTATTGTATTGGCTGCTGATTCAGGAAATAAACAGTGTTAGAGTGAAAGTAATGGATACTATAAAATGATTCAAAAACTATACAACTACGTATAAAACTACAAAATATAAGTAAATAAAAAATAGTTTCTATAAAATAATTTTTTAAGTTGTATAAAAAAGTTTACAGGCATTGCACAAATGCAATGCACAGAGAAGGGCATTGAAAATGCTTTTATAATATATAATATATATATATATATATATTTATGTTCATTCACCAATCAATGAATTCATTCTTCATTTACCAATGTACAGATTATAAGTAAAATGTAGTCGTATTCATAAGCGAAATTTTATATGCGTACTACGTTATTGACAACAAAGAAGTAGTTTCTATGGAAACACACCGGTTCCCATTTTCGATCACGCACCAGCGGTCGTTTTCAAATGTGCGACACGTCCTTATAAACATTTTCAATGCTAAAATGTTCTGCAATAAAATTTACAATCTCTCTTTAATCTGTCATTTGATTACTAAGTTTGCTAAATTTTGAAGGTAGATTTAATACGGAATTACACATGTATCAAAAATGAAAATGTTTACTGACTATATTAATATTACACATCGTTTACACTTATTAGCTACGTAGCCATTATATATACTTACATATTTATAGAATCACTGTAACGAATGTGAGACCAGCAATATAGATATTGTTGCGACGGTCTACTGATCGTCGTATGGTACAGTGGGAAAACAAAATACAAGACACCAATTAAGCCACTAATCACCAGCTTTAATTATCACAATTAAACAGTTTGTAATCTACAAGACAGTCTCTTACAACAAATCAAATAAAAATTGTTCACTCGTAATAAAAGTGTCAACTGATACAAAACAAAATTGTATTACAATTAATTTATAAAACACGTAATACTTCGCCACAATATTTCAAACCGCACTGTGTAAATCGCCACTTAAACGCACTGTGTAATCGCCTCACAATAACTGACATGACCGTCGCTGTATTTATACCCCGCTAATTTCCGGAATAATCTCGTCACTTTGGAAGACTTGTTAAACAAACAAGCGCTCTCGAGAATCCACTAGAAACAGTCTCCTTGGACACACTGCGCTGACCGTTACGTACTGGTATAGGCTATATAGTTGACGCGTAATTGCTTTTCACCGCAAAGTAGCAGCATTATGTACGTACACACACATTACAGCTGGAATAGTCTAGATACTTGTAGTACGTTTCGCATTGCGTAACAATATTAATCGACATTAAAGCGAATAACTTTAGAAATGTGGTGTCGGGGGTGGCCTTAAAAATATCGCGGACAAAAAGAGTGCCTAATAAGGAGGTTTTGAAGGGAGTGGGTAAAAGGAGGAGGCTGTTTGGAACTACTGGGGAAAGTGGAAGCAGTATGGTTGGTTACCTGCTATGCCATTCAGACTGGTTCACCGCCCTGATCGACGGACGTAGTACGAGGGGAAAGTCAGGCCGGAGTACGCGGACGCGATAGAAGAAGAAGAAAGGTGTGTGATGATCAAGAGTCTGTTTACAGAAAGGAAGAAATTGTAAGTTCACCAACTCTGAGTTGAGGAGAATAGAAGAGAAAGAGAATAAGTGTAGTACGTAAAAACAATCACGTCATGTGATTGTAGAATTTCACATCGTGTCATTGAAAATAATAAATTCAATTACATAAGTAGATACCAATAATAAGTGATGTCGTTGATAACATTTAAACACGGAAGTGAGATGGTTTGGCGGATGGTTTAGCATCAGTTATTGAACTGTTCCTTTGACACAGTTCGTGGAGTGACGTCAATCCGTTATTTAGAATTCTGCATAAATAAATACCACTACTACTAACACTACTTAGTAAACTTAACCAAACGGATGTGAACATACAGGGTAAGTCAAAAAGTAAAGGCAAATTTTATTTTCCCTGCTGCAATTGATGGCAGCACTACTGAACAATGACATATCATAACCTCAAAGTTTTTTTGTTCTTTAGCTGTGTTGTTTCAGTGCTCAGCTCCATTCGTAGTGATTTCAGGGCATTTTATTATGAGTGCCCCGTTGTCCGTGTGCACGAAAGAAGAAATGAGGGGAGTGGTACGTTTTCTGCACTCTGAATGGACTAAACCTGCGGAGATTATTCGCAGAATGCAGCAGCAGTACGGTGAGAGCTGTCTTAGTGAACGCAAAATTTATGAGTGAATAAATCGCTATAAAAATAGTCGTGTATCTATCTGCGATGAAGAGCGTTCAGGTAGGCCATCCACTTCGAAGACGGACAAGAACATCGAGACAGTTGAGCGAATGATTCATGATGATCGTCGTGTCAAAATTGATGATATTGCGCATACGTTGAACATTAGCCACGGTTCAGCAGTTGCAATCATCCACGAATCACTAAATTATCGCAAAGTGTGTGCTCGTTGAGTACCACATCGACTGACAGGCCAGCACAAACAGAAACGTTTGGAAATTTCGAAATCACATTTAAGGCGTTTAGAAGAGGAAGGAGAAGAGTTTCTCAGTCGCATAGTAACCGTTGTGAGACGTGGGTCCATCACTTCGAACCACAGAGTAAGCGGCAGAGTATGGTGTGGAAACATCCATCCTCGCCTACAGCAAAAAGTTCAAAAGACACGTTTCTGCAGGAAAGTTGATGATGACAGTGTTTTGGGATATGAAAGGTCCACTTCTAATTCATTACACTCCTAAAGGTCAAACAGTGAATAGTGACAGCTACTGTGAGCTACTGCGAGATCTGAAACCCAAAATCAAAACAAAGAGGCGAGGAAAACATTAAAAAGGTGTGCTTTTGCTTCAGGACAATGTCCGTCCTCATAGTGCGGGGAAAACGATCCAGTGGATTCAAGATCTTGGTTTTGAGCTGCTGGAGCATCCGCCGTACAGTCCTGACCTAGCTCCAAGTGATTTTCATCTTTTTGGTCCGATGAAGGAGCACCTGCGTGAATCCAAGTTTTCGTCGGATGACGAGGTTGTGGAGGCGGTGCGCGAGTAGCTGTGCAAGATGCCACAAATCTTCTTCCAGGACGGAATTACGAAGCTTGTCAAGAGATGGACCAAGTGCATAGAAGTTGAGGGAGATTATGTAGAGAAATGATGTTACTTGTCATCTTGTTTTCACAATAAAAAGTTCCTTTTTAAAAATTTGCCTTTACTTTTTGACTTACCCTCGTATAAGTCAAAAAGTAAAACGTGCGTATAATAACGCTGTTTTAACTGCAGAATGATTGGAAGTACTTAATTATTTATCCTGAAGTACGATCAGTCTGCATGTCTCAGCACTAAGTAATTCAAAGCTGATTTCTCTAGCAAGATGCAATTTCATTTTCACAGCCTTAAACACCATTTGTTGTTGTACTAACAACTAAATGCGTTTCATCACTATTGTCCATAATGATACTGCTGCTGATGATGATGGTGATGATTGTGATGACAATAATAGTAGTAATGGTGACGGATTTGGCAGTGCGACGATGACAATACTAAAAAGAATAAAACTTATTGCGTACAAGCAGTATGCTAACAAAATTTAGACGCATCTGTGGAACGATTCACTGAAAAATAAAACAAGGAGGAATACCAGAATTAAATTTTATAAGACTGTGGCTGTGCTCACATTCCTGTATGATAGTCAGACATGACTCTTGGTAAAAGGGATGTCGATTCAGGCAGCCGAAATGAAATTTTTAAGAGGGACGCAAGGTCTCTCTTGAATCGGAGAAGGAACGAGGGTATTAAACTCGTTTTAAACATTGTATCATTGCACCAAAGAATTGAACACCACAAAAGGAGATGGTGTGAACACTTGGATAGCATGCATGATATCCGTCTTGTGGCTGCCTTGGGTTATCATCCTACTGAGAAGAGAGGTCTTGGTAGACCAAAGAGGAAATGGGTTCCGCAACAGGTCTAAGACCTAGTCCATGGAGTGGTTATGATGATGACGATGATGAAGGTGATAGTGTAACGTGTTTGCACGGTGTTAATAAAATTCTATATAAATAAATATTAGAAACAAGTAGGTATTTCCTACAAATACTACACAAGATAATGAATAATGTATTATTTTCTGATCTCCCTCTTCTATTCTGGCACTCTCCAACCATTGTGTACGCCACACCGGTTCGGCGTACACAAAGAATGCTGTTGCGCAGCGGACAGTAGTGTTTGGAGCATGCGCGATAACTGCTTTTTTGTGTCGTGTTGAGGTAAGTACGGCTTTACCATACGCCGACGACAGGTGCAAAGTACCTAGTTTTCTTACTTTCGTTGGAAGGATTAATAATTAATTAGGCAGTTCCAATCTGTTCATAATGTACTAGTGTAACACGTTTGTTCGGTAGCGTAAATATGTGACACATTATCTATAATATAAAGCAAAGCGTTGTTTTGTATACAGTTCAAACAAGTTCACGGTGCGAGTAACCCAAGTATTCAGCATGCCTGATAAACTTTTGTTAACTAAATGTATCTAACAGAAGGTTTTATAAATTACATACTTCCGTAATTTAACGTACTGCCTCTTTTATTTTTAAACTGTGTCCACGAGGGGGTAGGTTTTAAAAATGTATATAGTTTTTTTTTTATACAGTAAGAACATAACTTGTCTATGACTTGAAGACGGCTACAGATATTCAATAATTGAAACGTCGAATTATTATCTGTTGGTAACAGTGAACAGTGAACGTCCGTTGTTTTAATAATAATACGTGCCCTTCTATCTAATTTAACACACGATCAGCAATACCAGCTGAAAACTAAAATAACAACAAACTACTTTGTCGACTAAAAGAGTAGGCAAAACTCGAGCAAAAACACAAACGAGACGTTTAGATATAAAAGATTTCCTTGGCCGACTGTGTGTGTGTGTGTGTGTGTGTGTGTGTGTGTGTGTGTGTGTGTGTGTGTGTGTGTGTGTGTGTGTGTGTGTGTGTGTGTGTGTGTGTGTGTGTGTGTGTGTGTGTGTGTGTGTGTGTGTGTGTGTGTGTGTGTGTGTGCTGAAACAAAATATTTCCTTACTCAGAAATCTGCCGTCACCCTTACTCCCGTTCGACGTCAAAATTTTGGCGTTCCCACAGCAATATTTACGCTATGCCAATGTTACATACAAAAACTACTATGTAAAGCATAATTTTCAGCTTTCGTACTTTTAGCTACATACAAGTATGTTTCATGTTAGATATAAATATTATAACATGATCAAAGGTACACAGAACTAAGAGTTATTATAAACAATGAAACTAGGAATAATACAGCAGCAGCAACAGCCAAATTCAACTTGTAACAAAGAATTAATTATGAAAAAGAAATAGCTAATATCATGAGAAGAGATAAAATCCCCAAATTATTAAGAAAATAAAAGTAGATTAACTAAAACAGTCACTAGGAAGAAGATTTTAATGATTTTCCGTAAGAAAGTTGGCGTCGGTTTTTTAATCTCCACACCAGCCACCCACGCCGATGAAACAATTAAATTATTTTCTAAATGAGAGTGAGTATGACTTCATTATGGAATGGCATCAATTTCCACCAATCACGGAGCGTAAAACGACCGAAGCCAGAGGTAGTGCAAATTGGAACGGCGAGTTTAAGCGTCACCTAAGAACACTTTTGATCGAACCACGATGCTATACAGTTGACGAATTTCTACCGATCAAATTGCCGCCATTGTTACCCAGCATCCTCTGCAACGAATGTCAACAAACGATTCTAACCAAACTAGTGCAGTTTCATAACGTATTGTAATCAATTTATAACAATTTATAATCAATGAAGTGAAATCAAGTTAAAAGTGTTTAGGGAATTGCCTAGTGTATAATAATTGGGAATTCAGGGAAATAAAGGAAAGTATTGTCCACTTATTGTTACTTACATGTTATGGTATAATCCAACCAAGTAATTTGAACTAATGACACTTGTATGAATAATTCCTTTAATCGAACACTAAACCTTTATTAACAAGATCACTTTTTTATTGTTCAGTTGAACGGTAGATAAAAGATAAGTTTAAGAATGGTTCAATTTGCTTAACAGATTAACCTAAAAGTATTGAACTTATTCATACTAGATTTGTGTTATAATATTAAGAATTTACGATTACAGAATGTAAGCACTCTCCTATTTAGAGATTTTGTAATCATAATTAACGTTTTATAGTCCGTAATTTTGCAGTTTCAAAGAACCTACTTATTTAGTTTTACTTAAGACGATTCTCGTCTACTAATGTTTTATTGTAACAAGATGACACCCTGAGATTATAGTTTTTCGAACCGTATTAATTGATTGTTAACCAAAGTTAAGGGAAGTGAATGTATTTAACTGTGATTCAGTATTAATTAACTCTGAATAAATTGTATATGTACACCATTAATGGAGCATTAATTCATTTGAATTTTATAATAACAATTTGATTAGTAGCGGACAGGTTATGTTTACTTGTGAAAATGTTGGCAGCACTCCTAGATGCCCAAAGTGAAAAGATTTAACCATTATCTTTTTTTATTCATAATCATGACTTTTTTAAATAGATTAGCACGATTGACAACACTGCATTCAATAAGAAATTAGTTGTAAGACTGGCATGATTGCTCCAATTATATTTTAACCTATTTAGAGTCGACGTCAAGTGAAGATTACATCAGACGATGCTCCGCAACAATATTAATTACTAATCAAATTACACCATACCACGATCTACTAGAAACCTACTGTTCCATTAGTGATGGTGTTTAAACAATTAACCAATAATAAAACAATAATAAATTAAATAAACAAATTCAAGAAGGAAGACAACTCAACATTAATACAATTAATTAAATCAATAAATTAATAAATCACAATAAATCTAAGAAGAAACCCCGATGTTAAACGGTTTGTCACAATATACACATTTACTGACATCACCAGATTTCACACTGTAGTTTTTTCAGTACTTCAATATTCGCACCTAACTATAAATCATTATAATTTTCTGTTACTGACAGATATTTGTTATTCCCATATACAGGAAATGACAGCTCCTAAATTACCATTTGTGATACAAATTAAATATGTTAAATACGAAATCCATTTGATATTTCGTTGCAACTTTAACATATTACAATGTACGTAATACCAATCATAGCTTTAACTGATTTATAACTAAAACTGAATTATTTGAGTGTTTAACATATTCCATATATTAAAAATAAATATTTTATGTACGATTTACTTTTTCCGACACGGCTTGTAAAACATTGCCTCAAAGTTTACGTACATCAGTTTTAAAATTTAATTTAAAAATGCGATAGTAGATTATCTTTATATGGCCATAATTTCTACCCGCTACTGTTGACAATGCCTACATTAAGAGTTTGTAAACTACGCCGTAGATTTCTGTATTCTAAAGATGTTGGCAGCAGTGATAGCAGTAGAATTAAATAACACTACAGCTACTGTCCTCACTCTCACTTTCTTGTATACCTTTGGAAAGCGAATGGGGCTGTTAAGAAGCAGCAGAGTTCCCCTGGGACTCCCATCGCCCTGGAAAAATGACGTCACTAGCGCCGAGCATTAGATAGGTTCAGCCCTTTACTTTACATCACTTGTTTCATACTTAACCTGTCTCTTTCTCGTACACCTCTCCCAGTTTCCACAATCATCTGTACACATTGCATATCAGTATTATACATCCGCGTATGCAAACGGAATGTACAAGTCTGTAATCACATACGTATGTTAAAGAAAAATTAGTCCATTCGGATTGCATCTGTTTTTTGTAAGCTAAACTTTTCTAAAAAAAAAATAATTTTTCTAGAACAAATGTTTAGAACCAATATACTTATGTGAGTACAATTTTTCTAGAATGAAGAATTCAAAAAATAAACCAACAGTTAATATATTTGATGAACACTCAGTAAATTCTACTTTATTCTTCCTCTATAAAGGACTGGGCGATTCACCTTTTTCTGTCTCAAAGAAACATATCCAGTTCACCAACTTTGTTAGGTCTTGTGTTGCGATATCCAACAGGCTTGTGTTGCCAAACGTCTTTAGGCAACCTGCCATCTGTCATCCTGTTCAGATGAGCAATCTCTCTTTGTTCTCGACAATATAATCTTGAGTATTAAAAATGTTCAACTATTTACGCGTCTTCATTATGGAGTCAATCTCTTTGTGTGCAATCCTTAACAGATCACAAAAATCTCATCTTCGATGCCTGTAGCCTACTCAGATGTTTTTTTTTCGCCAGAACCCAAGTTTCAGAACCATTCGATATCACTGGCACAGCCACTGCGTTATTTAATTTTAGTTGAGTATCTCGAATTTGCAAATTTCAACTTGAAAAATATCTCTCTACATTGTTTTAAAACTTCAGCATTTCTATGTAATTCTTGTTTTCCTTTTGTACCCCCCGGTAAGGGCTCGGCCAGGATTAAAGGGGTCAAATGGTCAACGGTGATATGAGCAGAAGAACCTAGGAGGTGGGTCTCCGAAAAAAATCCAGAGCAGGACCAGAGGCTTAAAAGTAGCTCTCCTACCACTGGTCTTACTCTAGAGAGCGCTGGTAACGTCATTAGAGGACATTTATTCTACTCGAAAGTAACAAAGTGTAAATTCTATTTAAAATATAATTTCGTTATTTAAATTTACATATTATTTGGAGTACCAAAACGAAATATAAATGTTATAGTATTTTATTATTATTAGCGGGGATACTACAGTCTATGCCGCATCCCACATTTCGTTCGCCATTTCTCCCTATCCTTCCAGTCATCAACTTCAATAGCTCGATCTCTCATGCTTTTCCTGATTCCTGTTCTCCATTGTGTTGGCAGTCTTCCTTTTCTTCTCCTGTTTTGTGGTGTGTAAGTCAATGCTTTCTTTGGCCATCGCTTCTCCTCCATCCTCATTACGTGACCATACCATAGCAACTGTCTGGATTCTATTCTTTCTGCTGTTGTAAATACGCTCCCTGTTTTCCTTCTTAGATCTTCGTTTCTAACATGTTTGACTATTTTACTTTGTTTAATATTTTATGATACATGTTTAGAAGCAAACAAACTAAATGCAATTTTATTCTGCATAATTTGTTAACAAACGTCATATTTTACTTAGGTTTTGACAAAAACGTATAGGTTCTTGTAGATGAGGTAAATCATAAAGCTCGGGTATTAATGCACAAAACACTTTAAGGTCTTTATGTTTTTTTTTGTCTTTCCTTTCTTATAAGCAAATACAACTAAAGATTTTCAAATTAAATACAAAATCCCTTGACAGTTTCACATACACATAAACTACATTATTTTAAATTCATACTAAGCAACATATTCCTTTTTTATTCTAGCACTGAAAAACTAAACTGTACCATTTAGAATATATTTACTGAAATCTTGGCATGTAAAGAAGTGTTTAATCTTTCTTTCTATAATAATCATGAGTACTTACTGGAGGTCGTTAACAAACAGTGTTAGTGTTAACTTCACACCGCTCTTAAATTTGCAAGTCAATAAGGGTAGTTAGTGTAGTCCAACTACACGCAATTAGTAATTTCCACATTGGTATCAGCAACAAAAGAATAATTTGCATACCCATTCGCGTTATGCTACTTAGATTAATTCCTTTCTAAGCTTAATGACATTACGTGTAAGTTATATGCAAATGCGTAATGTTTAAGCAAATACACCATCAACTACCGAGGTCTTGAAACCGTAGATCACAATGATGTTTACCGGATTTTGAATGTAGTTAACTTTAATACCTTACTCGCATGGCCTCGAGTTAATTTTTGTATTACATACATACGCGATACTTACATAAAGCTGTCCTGCGCATTCCGTTAAAATAGTTTGTTAAATTTGTAGAATAATCTTGATCTTCTCTGTTTAATAGTAGTTAAAATATTAATTGAACTTGGGCTTTCCTTTTTGTTGTTTTATTTTTACCACAAGAGACCTGCTTATCTTTCCTTAGTCTCTTATTTTATTCCATTGTTTTAAGTTGTTTACTACATGCTAAAATATGTGTTCTCGAACTGTCCAAATTTATAGTGTGGATATTTCCAACATTAGTGTCAGGCAAATAAGATTACTCCTATAATAATAGTCTACGTCAGAACCGGGATTAAATTACGACTGAATAATTATAATTTCCCAATCACTGATGCATAGGAGAAACCAAAACAATTTTTTAGCAGTTCTGGTAAATTTCCTTAGGATATACAATAGGACCTATTCTACGTTAAGCATTAGGAGTTAGAAGTATATTGCGTTTGGCTGTGAAGTGTTCGCCTCTTCTTTGTTCTGATATTACATGTACTTTTTAATTTTCTGATTAAGTGTTTATGAAGTACAAAAGGTTAAAACATTGCTGACAGCAATTTCAATTGGGTCTGTTGCAAGACCCAATTGGGATTAGCAACAGATTTTCTAAATATTTTATTTGGAGTCTAATTTTATGTGACTGTGAAACATGGACCACTAAAGAAAGATGGAAGGTGCCCAGAGAGCTTAGAAATGTGATTCAACAAAGAATGATTAAGGTGACGTGGACTGATAGAGTGAGAAACGATTAAGTATTAATAAGAGTAGGAAGGAAAAGAAAGCTGCTGAAAGTAAGAAGAAAGAGAAAAACACTGGGGTTTTGACACATATATTGTATAGAATTTTCTGCAACTAATGATTGTAGCGGGAAAGCTTAATGGAAAGAGAAAAAAGGAAAAACACATCTGGAATGCTTGATGGTACCAGAAACGTAAGAACTATAGACAGTAGAGGAAAAAGGGAGTATCCACTTGAAACCTTGTTTTGCTACGAATAAAACACAGTTTGCCAAATTATTAACCAAGAACTATACCAAAGGGCTACTGAATCATGTCACTGCATAAGTAAATTAAAATATGTATCCTTACAAACTTTTATGGAAGTGATTTCTCAGATACTTTAGTTATGTGGCATAATTATTATCGTTTAACACTAGTGTGATGGAAAAATAATATGTGCAGTAGGCTACTTGTCACGAAAAAATATCTGGGTTAGAATAACTGACGTTGCCCGATTCATCTGGACTGTCCTCGTCAACATTACACATCAGACGACGTTCACAGAGGCATGCAAATGTCATGCATACGTAACCAGACCAATGAAGTTTTGATTTGGTGAATAATGACAGACAGTTTCCGCGTAAGTAGTTCCGTGTGAGAAATGTGTGTTTTTAATCAGTGTTATCAATTAAACGGCATTAGTGAATGTTATGTATTCAATTGTTTATTTAAGATGCAAATTATTTAAATTATTTAATTTTGATGACACTTTATATTTTGTATAATAGTGCATACAGGAAAATTTTATAATTGTGATTTATTCCATTGTTTTTACAGCACGATACACGTAGCCGTCATAACAATGTGTATTTTTTGAAAACTGCGTATGTGTCAAAAACCAATTTTAATAATTGAATTACTTGTTTCGTTCACAATCTAACCGTCTCATTCACTTTTCTTCCATGTTTCATAAGGAAATGGAAGTATGGTGATGGCAAAAAAATCGTGTTCAAGATAAGTGCTGATTCTGATTGTGCTACCCTCAAAACATGAAGAAAAGTAATTTTCCGAAAAGTGTGTGTGTGTAGAATTTTGTCAACGGCGAACGATGACTGCCGCAAATTCAAACAGAATCAAATAACGTTTTGCACATGTGCCTGAGTTGTAGAAAACTCGAGGCCTATTGATTGTAGTGAAGATCGGTTAAGGGGAAAGGGTAGTTTACTTTCAACGTTTTATGTTTTAACCAGACTAAAGTACTTAATTTTGATAAATAAAGTATCCTGAAAAGAAGGTAATAATAATCAACTGTAGTATGGTAGATGAAATAACTATAAATGAAAAGGGTATTAGAAGGGGAGGGGGTAATTTTCTATAAATGGAAATGATAGTTTAAAGGGAAGGGGATACTGTTTTATATGTCTACTACGTTATCGGCAACAAAGTAGTAGTTTGTTGTTAAAATTCATTCCCGGGCTGTTTGGCAGTAGTCCAATGTTTTCTGCGAAACCAGACGTTTCGGCAGTGCCATCGACTGCCATTATCAGTGAAAATCGAGTGCGCTAATGTGAGGTGGTATACGTTAGTGACCACAGTACTGTGATTAAGGCTGAAGAAAGAAGTAGAAGTAAGTAGTTTCGATGGAAATATTTCATTTCGAAAATGATTTTAAATATAAATCTTAGAACACGGAATTCGTGTATTGTTCTCCATACCGATATTTCTTGTAAGGTACGGAATCATGTGCACCGTCAAACAACGTAAACTGACAACAGGAACAGTAAATTTTTCAAAGTTATACAGCTCATAAGTTGGAATGAGACGCTCATAAGACAACGGACAAAGAAACGAGTCAGGCATTAGAGACGCAAAGAAACGAGAATTATAGGCTAATTGGTTGTTAACGTTACGGTAAAGCAGTAGCGGATCATCAGTGAAGAAATGACAACGTAGAGAAAAAATGGAGATAAAACGTTGCGTAGAATGTACAAATCTCGCTGAGACAAATTGCTTTTCGATTTTATTCCACACGGCAGTGAATGTTACTTTAAATCAGACGGAGCGTCGTACCCTAAGGCGACAGTGGTAGAAAAATTGGGTCGAAGATCAATCAGCGTTGAGTGATGATACGGAACACCACATAAAACTCTTTACTTCAGTAGCAGGTGTCTGTTAGCGACGGCTGTACCGGTGAAGTCCCCACAGGGACGAAGCTTAGGGATTGTTCACTACACATGTGTGCTGCATTTAATGTGCAAAATGTCACCTTCTGTTTCCATACACATTCGTTTATACCCTTGTGTCTGCCACGCGATGTATTCCTATACAGGGCACAAAATATGGTGTACTTCTATAGGAGTCAAACATTGTATAACATATGCAACATTACATTTGACGATTATTAATTAATTAAATTACTTACAAGTATGCTTGTCTGTCTATATGTACGTACGTATAGCGTGCTAGAATAGTTTTATTAGTATTTCTTTTTTGTAATATTGAAAATATTCACAACACTTTCTAATTACTACTTTTAATGTTTGTTAATTAATAACAGAAAATTGATTTGTACTATACGTTTCCTTCTATCTTACAGACTGTTAGTGAATAAAAAATATGTCTTTTAATACCTATGTGAGAAATAGGTAACAAAAATTCAAAAATGCAAATATTAATAATACAATAATACAAAGTATTCAATGTAAAAAAGGTTTACGTTTTTAATCAAAAATAAATTCTTTTACATATAATTAAATCACTACCGACTCAGAACACAAAGTCTTTTATGGGTAAAAACATAAAAGTTTTACCTTTTAGCCTGAACCAGTTTTTCAGTCAGAGATTGCCAGTGGGAGCGCTATCTGTCTCGTTCTTGGTGACGGTGTCGACTTTTGAAGAATCGATGTTGTGTGTGTGGGGTGTGATATGTTACAATAATACATGCGATTTGAATTGTGTCTGTTCGTTTAGGATGTCATTTTTATGTGTTTTTGTGTATTTGTATGCTTCCAGTTTTTCAAGAGTGTCTTCTGTGTGTACGAGTAGAATATCCATGTTGTCGTCGATCTTTGTGTATGTGTGGTTTGCTTCAATGAGGTGGTTTGCCAAGGTGGATTCGTTAATGGAGTGTAGTCCCTTTGCGTGTTCAATGTATCTTTGTTTGAAGAACCGTCCTGTCTGGGGTATGTAGAATTTGTTGAAATCTGAGCACTTTAGTTTGGAGCGAATTGCTTGTGTACAGTGTCAGACAAATCAGAACAATTACAACACAGAAATATAAAGATAACTGGAAATAACGTAGCGTATAAAACGTATAAAAGAAACAAGTTTACCAAAAATTATTAAGAAATGGACCCAAGGAGAAACAGTCCAAAAAAGCGGTAGCATTAATAAGGGTAGAAAGGCAAAAGCATATTGCCTGAATTGAAGAAAAAAAAGGCAGAAGATTTAATTTAAACAAACAATGAAATCAAGCGTTACTTTAGTAGTACACAATTTATTTATTTAACAAAAAAAGGCAGAATATATACTAAAAAGTAACCGTTAACTCAAAAAGTTAGGTTCTTTATTTTAAGTGTTATTGTGTTATAAACATTGTATATGCACATTAAACGTTAAGTTTTCCTAAACCATGGCTTTTGTTTATTTCAGCATTAAACTATAAACCAAAAACTGGTGTCACCTAACCTCACAAATGAAAAGGGAACACGTATTTTCGCTTTGCATTAAAAAATAGGACAATTTACAATTAGTACACTTCTTCTTTTCCATATCGTAATATATCGACACAATCGCATATTAAAAACATCGAAAATTTACTGCAGGAACGGATAAAGGTACAGTTTCGATGGCGCTAAATAACATTTGTTTAATTAAGTGTTACTATGGTAATTAATTCTGGTCTTCATAGTGTTGTTGAGATGTTTATACACGTCAACAAAAGGGCATAATTAAAAGGGCGTAAATCGTGCGGACGGGGCAGAATATCAAATTCCAAGTTCAACAGTGTTTTTTGCTTTGTGTCGAAGGTTACCTGTGCAAAATTTGGTGGCAATCGGTTGAACGGTTTTAAAGAATTCAGACATCATTTGTTACGTCATATGTAAGGCTATTGTTTCATATGAAAATCCCACTGTCTATTGGTAACCTATGTATCACAGCTGCAAACTTTGTTTTTAACAATTTTCTGTAGTTTTCTGTTTTTTTACATATTTTTGCAAGTGTGTATATATATGTAACGGGAGATCCATACGTGTTGTCGTTTTTTACAGAACATGCACGCACGAAAAAGTGACACGATTTTGATTCCCACCAGAACGGCTTTGCCACTGCATGCTGATATCGCTAATCCTGTTGGGTAGAACGAACAATTTCGTTTTCCCACTGATCCTTTGTTCAAATAATAGCGTTAGCAAAAAAATATTGCTAATGTCGTTGGTTTGCACCGTCTGGAAAAGCCTCTATTACTGGCCGTAAAGAAACTCAAATTTATGTTAACATGACAAAACCTCTATGTTATGTTACATACCGCAATATGACGTTTGCAACGAAATAATAATAATAATAATAATAGGCTGTACAAATGACAAAATTTTTTAAAAATAAAAACAAAAGAGCATTCATTCTTTAATTTAAACATCCGGTGATTTCTGACACTGATTTAATTTTTGCAAGACAGCAATTATTCGATTACACTAGAAATCGATAGTCTAAATTTAGTACAAATAACCGATTAGACAAGTAACTAGTAAAAGACAAAGCAACCTCAATAAAAGTGAGGCGTCAAATCTTAAACGCTCCTGTTTACAGGTGCTGGATGAGGTTAGAGCAGTTATCAGTACTCGAGATAATTGTTCAAAAGTGGGAGAAATTCAGACGATCAAGAATGAAATAGAATAGAATATAATTTTGCATTTCCGTACTACACACAATCAATACAACAAAAAGTTATAATCATTTCCACAGTTATTTCGTACAATATAAACAATACAGTTCTATAGATTTTTTACATTCAAATAAATTAGATTACAGTACCGTGTATTACAGATAGGTACGTTATTACCAAGCTGATAAGAGATTACATTCTAGCTTTAGCAAATATGACGACGACTCAAAAAACCAAAATAATTTAATACCAAAATAATATATCTTAACTAAATTAATATCTTGAGTATAGTAAAATAAAGTACCCCACCAGAGTCACTTCTAATTTCCACATAACAATTTGAGCAAAGGTGTTCACCTTGAGTGAACTAAACAAATTGAATTTATAAATAAATTTTAAGCATTGATATCAAATTTATGTTAACAAATGTTGACAAAAAACAACTTATATAAACGTTTAAAAAAAAGAAAACCTCGACACGATCCATAGAAAGTAACCAATTTATTACAATTTCTAAAACTTATTAACTTATTTAGATTAGTAATATATTTTGGAAGTTTATTATAAAGATTGGATGCACAGAATGCAACCGGTCGTTTAAAATCTTCATTTCTTGTCCGTGTAACTGCTGCACGATTAAAAAACTGCAATCTTACTGAATAAACTTTAACAAAACCCCTGAAGTGACGTCCTCTTATAAAAAAAACACTCTTAACACTTGATAAACAAAAATATATCGTAGTCACTTCTCTTTTCGCCGGTCATAGTTCTAATTATTTTCTTTTGTGCTTTTGTGCAACTGCTTCTGAACTAATAGTTGAAAAATACAAAACTCTCCAACAAAAATATCATATTGTAATTGAGAATGAATAATAAAATGATACACTACTTTTCGGATGAAAAGAATGACAAGAATATTTTAAAAGTAAAATTTCCTTAAAATAGAGTTTTGTAGATGTTTAAGTTTGTTATATACACTTTGAAATTAATATTTTCATTTAAAAACCTATAAAATATTTTATATTTTTTAAATGGCTTACGTTTAAAATAAATATTCCAAATCAGATGAAGGAATTACATAGAATATTTAATGAAATTGATTGTGAACAGGAATCCTGAGAAATTGCGTACAGATGAAGACATAATGATAAATGTAATACATTAAGAAAAACTAAATATACTGCTTATAATGTTTTATGGCGAGTGTGTGTTACTTTGTAATTCGTAATCTGTAGATAACGGCTGTAAAATAGCCGTAGCTAAAGTGCTGTAAATGTAGCTAACGGCACGAGTGAAAATAGTTTAAGTAAAACGGCGTGCACATATACATCAACCCTTACATGTAAAATATAAATTAATAGCATAAATCGTAACGTAACGGAGATCGCGTAATATCTATCATATTGTTTTGTTAATGATAAAGTAGAAGCTTTCTTACAATGTATTCTTCTCCTTATTCTTCTCATTACTGTTATAATAGTTTTTATCTTCTGTACTTGTCCACTCAACGCTAGTAAACCAGTAACTGTAAGCTTACACTTTTAAATTTACCTGTATGCCTAGTCAGTATTATCTAAAAGGGCATAGTCTATGTTATTAATTAATTATTTCAATTTTACATGCATATAACTAATTATATGTTTGCTTGAAAAAGCGCCGTGTTTATACAGGGTCCGCCAGTGAAGCGGGAAAATTAAAAGTACCCAATTTTTTCATGAAACATTTATTATCCGAATTTTTTTTTACAGATTTGACTTGAATAAAGTATTAAAGTATGCTATTATTTTACTTTTTAAAAATAACGCCGCTCAAGTGAGAGCCATTTCTGTGTAAACATTCTTCTAATTTTGACCGAAAATTTTCCATCACTCGACGAAGCAGGTCAGGTTGAATCCGTGCAATTTCTTGTCTGATATTCGTTTTTAATTCCGGTGTGGTGTGCGGTGTATCAATGTACACCCTGCTCTTCAGAAATCCCCAAAGAAAAAGGTCACATGCGCACAAATCTGGGGATCTTGCGGGCCACGAGATGTCGCCATATCTGGATATGAGTCCGTCCGGGAAGAGTTCTCTTAAAGCAGCCATGGACACACGAGCAGTATGACTTGTGGCCCCACGCTGCTGGAAAAAATTAATTTCCGGAAACCTAGGGAGCTGTTGCATCAAAAATGTTCCGACCATGTGTGTGTAGCGTGTAGCGGTCTGCATTGACAGTTGTGGTGTTTCCTCTATCGTCTTGGAAAAAATATGGCCCAATAATGCCAGATGATGAAACTGCACACCACACCGTAACTTTCGGACTATGTAATGGCTTTTCATGCAACTCACCTGGGTTTTCATCATTCCAATATCGACTATTTTGTTTGTTTACATATCCATTCAAATGAAAATGTGCTTCATCTGACATAAACATGCGGTGAATAAAGTTTTCATCATCATTTACACGTCGCAATATTTCTTCGCTGAAAATCCTGCGAGCCAGCATATCGCCATCTTTCAACTCCTGGATTACTTGAATTTTGTAAGGATGAAAAGATAAGTCTTTATGCAAAATTCGTCGTAACGATGTGTCACTAATGTTTAGTGCGGATGCATGTTTCATTGCAGAACGTTGTGGACTACGCGTCAATGCTACTCGAACTCTTTCAATGTTTTCCTCTGTTCTTACAGACCTTGTTGCTCCTCTATGCTTTAAGTTTAATGTGGAACCAGTTTCTTCAAATTTTTTCACCCATGACATAATTGCATGAGCGGACGGCACTCTTCCATGTCGTGGAATATTGAAATGATTACGAAACAATCGTTGTACAGAAGTCGCACAGTCACCATTCTTATAAAACGATTTTACGCAGAAAGCACGTTGTGCACCGGACCACTGCTCCATGTTTAACAAATGGCATTAAATGTAAAACAACAATCGAAAACCTCCACGCCCTCTCGTGAACAGAAAACGAACTATTAGACTTTCAAAATTTCCCGCTTCACTGGCGGACCCTGTACTTTCATTTTCAATGTGTCTCTTACGATGAACCAAAAAAGATCAACATATAATAAATTAAAATAAATCATACGCATGTTCCATTTTTTATTTGTTTGTATTTACAAAAATTACAATAATTAAAATCTTGTTTCAGGTATGTAAGCGTCAGAAGATTGATAACAATTGTAAGCTAGACGATGCGAACAATCAGGACTTCAGTGAGTTATTCAATATCATGGGTTACTAAAAACAAAAAGTCTATAATTTAAATTTGTTATGTACTCAATAAAATAACTAATTGATTAAGATCTTATAACCACCAACACCATCATCATCAGCATCTTCAAGGATTAAACCAAGGATGGTTTGTTCCGGTCTCAAACAGGCAAAGATTAGAGCTGGTCACTCCAGCGCTTCCTCGCAGCGCTTCCTCGGATGTCCCACACCTCTCCGTCCCCTTAGCTTACAGTTCCATAGTTGTTTGGGGATGCGACAGTCATCCATTCGGCAAAGATGTTCCCACCAATTCAGCCGATACTGGGCAATCCTGACGAGTATACTCATTTATTCAGTTCCTGTCGTATATCTGTGTTTCTTCTATGATCATGGAGACTATACCCTGCCACGTGCCCCAGAAATCTCATTTCAGCCTTTTGGATACGACAGACCTGGATCTTGGTTAAAGTCAGATTCTCAGACCCATAAAAAAGTGTCTCTTATAACTACAAATTTTAAGTCCATGTTGAAGGGAGGAGCCACTATAGCTTGACTGTAAATTATCATACTCTTTACGTTTTAAAATCGAACGACAAGAGTAAAGTTTAATAAAGGAATAAATACAAGAAGCTATACGTAAGTTAGTATAATTAATGATGGTTCAAAAAACATGTATACTCAGGCAGACAAGATAATTTTGCTATTCCAGATCCAGGAACTCTGTGTGTTTGGGGGGGGGGGGTTTGTATAAAGTGTAGAAAACATTGAATGCAAACACAAGGACCTCGGCACATTATGTCAATACGGTACGTACAGGTGTTGGGCTATCTATTGAAACGTTGTCTTGGCTGTTATTCATTGCGTACTTTACCCCCGCAAGCCTACTGTCAATCACTGCTTCGTACGTACAAGTCACGACCCCATGCCCCGAGTTCTTATTCCTCTGTCACCGTCTTTTTTAAGGGATGACGTGTTGAAAAAATCGGGCACTGCTATGAACCTTACTTGCCTTTTACAGGCACCATTATAAAAATTGACCGATGATAGTTCTTGTCAAAGAGAGAGAGAGAGAGAGAGAGAGAGAGAGAGAGAGAGAGAGAGAGAGAGAGAGAGAGAGAGAGAGAGAGAGAGAGAGAGAGAGAGAGAGAGAGACGGACGGACGGACGGACGGACAGACAGACAGGCACATAGACAGATAGACACACAGACAGACAGAAGACAGACGAACAGACTGAGAGTGTCAACATACATTTTTCCAAGTTAGTTGCCCTGCACATGTGAGCCATTTGGATTGTATAATTTTCAACTTCGAACAGGTTAAATTGGAACAGGTATTGACTTAGAACTCATTTTTTAATTAGTTAGGCTCTATTATTATAATCCGAAGCTTGAAATTTAGTATTTAGAAAGAGCGTAGCAAGTTTCATTTATTTTTTATGTGGATACGCCATAAACAATATAGGTAACTTTATATTACATTTTGTAAACCGTGAACAAACATTGAAAGACGCCTGTGACTACGCGCTTTTATGTTTTTAAATGTAAAACTAAATTTAAATTTAATTCTAATACGCCTGTAAATATGATAATTTCCTCTGACCCAAATGACGCATTTTTCAATTAAAGCTATTAATTTTACAACAATGTGTAACTGTAAATATTATTTTATAATACTTTAATATTATAATAATATTGTATTTAAAGCAATCTATAAATGTCAGTTAGAGAGTAAAAATAATACTATGGATTGAATTGAATTGTTAACGTTAAACGTGTCAATGATGACATGATTGCATGTTCCACCGTACAAGAGGCCATTACTGCGGCCGCAGACAGGAAGCCGTAACATTTTATTTCGCAGATACGATATCATGTCTACATTGTATGCAGTCATGCAATCATGCAATTCAGTCTTTAATGTGTTGCTTCTTTTCTAGCTTAGAAATTGTACGTTATTGGAAGCGGAAACATTATTGAAATTTTCAATTTTCAGTGACTTAAATTTAAAAAATATTTTTCATATTTATTTGTTCAAGAGTAGTCATAGTTTCGGTAAAGTTATGGACACAGCTTTTAAAACATTTGTATCGAATGTCGGAAATTTTTATTGTCATCACCAGGTTCCTATGGCACCAAGCAGATAAAATTGTGCATATTCGTTGACCGAAACTCACAAATCATTGATATTTATTGTTTCGCGGTCACTATTAAAAAAGGATTAGTGTTTATTGACCAACTATTGCAACATTTGATGCCGCTAGATGCGGCCTAAACGTATTCTGAAAGATTTTATTGTAAGACTGTCATAAATCTTATATAGGCCTACATATAAATCATAAATACAAAAGTATTCCTAACAACAACTTTATATTAAAATATAATTTTTAAATTAAACTTTCTAAACTAATAAATTAAAAAGTGATAGTTCGTTACACAGCATTGGTTCAGATGAAGAGACTTGTGATCAGACAACAAGATAATTACCATTTTTTCCATCATTTCCTATTCTAGTTTAATTCTGTACCGCAAGGGCCGAAAAAAGTCATTCAACAACAAGTCTTACCTCCGAAAAACCGAACCAGTTCTGGAGCTACCTGGCAATACCAAATGTATCTTACTTTAATCAGTACTAATCGTAAGCGTTGTTAATATTAAACTACATTCAACTTAAATTACATGCACTTGAAATTTACTTTGGGCTTTCCATCAGCATCAAAGACGTTGCTTCGGTAACCTTAAATTAATGCCTGACGGTTTTAGTTTCTTTTACTGTCATTAAGGATCAGGCTACTAAACACTTCGTCCTCTACCAAACTAATGTTATATATTATTCCGCTTATCGAAACCGTACTTATGGCTGTATGGAAGAATTTCCTGAGCAGTCTGGCGTATCTCTTGCTCCCCTCATGTGTTTACCCTACGAAATTAATTTATTT
This sequence comes from Magicicada septendecula, assembly GCA_034769895.1. Taxonomy (NCBI): domain Eukaryota; kingdom Metazoa; phylum Arthropoda; class Insecta; order Hemiptera; family Cicadidae; genus Magicicada; species Magicicada septendecula. The sequence continues at coordinate 159,527,234 of CM068367.1, forward strand.
TAGATAAGGTCTTGACTGTTATTTTTAGTTAATATTATATGCACTTCAACGCTTCTCTTTACTTAATAATACTTTATTTTTACTACAGTGATCCTTCTAATGTTACATAGCTTTTGACACTCACATTTATATAGAAATATTACACTACAAATTTTCAAAACTTTTGATTTTGTTTTTCTATGTTCTTTGCAATAGTTTTTTATAGAGTAAGAAATCAAATCAAATATATATTTTATATTTTCTTCCCATATAGTAAATAAAACGCAAAACAAATGGGTAATAGAATAACAACCGAAAAACCGCAAACCGGAAAACAATAGATGAAAGAATTAGAGGAAGATCTATAAAAAGATACGTAGATGACTTCAGATGATAATTTGAGTATACAAGTGTGAGAGGCTGAAAAAGGTTGTGCCGTGAGAAGACGGAAAGGAAGAATATTATTGAGCAGACCAAGTTTCTGTACGGTCGCACAGCAAGCTGGTTCGAGCAGGCTTGAGCATTGAGCAGGTTTAAGCATGGAGCTGAGGTGGTACTGTGCCCACACAGAAACCAGTCACCCTCTAGCAATCATACCGCAAATTGTTCTGTCTCGGTTTGCCAAATTACTACTTTTAAGTAAAAGTTCTTCTTTTTTAGTGGAAAAAGACACTGAAAGAGCATAGACACATCCAATAAATTTACGACGAAATGAACTTGGTGAATTTCATCATCTCTATCATCAACGACCAATAAAAATTTTTTTCTAGTATTTGCGCATGTCTGTTGGAACTTTTGGTTTACTTTTCGAAAAACGGCATCTTAAGATACTAAAATACCTCATTCTAACCAGCGGCTGACATATTTTTGTCCTTGCCTCGTTATCGAATACCATGATAAACAATTTAAAAATTTTTTTCGAAAAGACAACACCATAGCGATCATGTAAGCAGCTAAAATCAATATAGTTTGTTTTTCAGCAGTTTTCAGCAGTAAGCAGTTGAGCTGCACGGCAGGTGAGGTGCTGCTCCTGGTATGGCCGTGGCCATTAACAAACATTACTTGTGTCAGCCCCTACTTACAAACCCAATACTTCTTCATCCAGCTCACTTCAACCAGCTCACTGCTTGAACCTGTTTGCAGTCTGGCCGTACCCTCACACTCGACTGGGATGCCAGATAAAAAAGAAGATAGCAAATACACCATAAAGGTTTGGTGAGCCATCAATGACAATAAGAAAAATTGTGTCATGTGTGTGTGGGGGGGGGCGGTGTGTGTATTACATAGAAAATCACATTAATTACATAGAAAAAATTTAATATTTACGATAATCACAGCTTTCACGTTATTACTATTAAACGTACATCTGTAAAAGTTCTGCCCTGTCATAATCATCATCATCACCACCACCATTACTATACTACTACTACTACTACTACTACTACTACCACCACCACTACTACTACTACTACTACTACTACTACTACTACTACTACTACTACAATTATTATTAATATTATTATTTTATTAGTCTAGTTGTTGTTCTTTGTAGCAACGTAATATTAACTGCCAGAAATAGCAGAGAACATAACAGTTGTTAATCCCGTGTATCTTGTTATGTGATGTAAACAACACCTTTGTCGTGTACAAACTCCACTCAACACTCTCACACACGCGCAGAATTAACTCTAACACAACGCACAACACTAACAACAGATGAAACACGGTTACGTGCGTCAGTTATCTTAATTATCTCTAACACTCCCCCCTCCTCCCCTTACTCACAACAGCCGCTAACAACTTCACAACACACGCTGTAACCACTTTACCACAAGGCTGGGTTCAACAGATTTACGCCGGTTTCACTCTTGGGGACAATTGTCTTGTCTCTGCTTGAGTCTCTTGTGTGTCGCTTCTTACGTGTAAGTGGTAACACAAGAACGTACAGGATAACAAGCGCGTTTACAGACATAAGACACATTACAGGGTACTTCTTGCCTAACCCTTTTTGTTCACACACCTTGGTATTTTGTTTTATTCCCCTCTACAGTTTCTCGACATTAAATATTCCTAATACACAGTAATTTAGGTTTCTGTTTCAACTATATGATTTACAAAAAAAAAAAGAAATTCCTGATAACGTAATAATAAATTGTTGGAAAACGCTTACATATAATTTGTTTGAATTAACGAAGCAAAACTTCACAACGAAGCGTACACTTTCTTAACCAGCAGTAAATTAAAAATTTTTAACTAATCTTTAAAAAATTTTGAAAGGGATAAGAAGAATTTTCATACTGTTAAAGTACAAAAACATATTGTTTCTAAAGGGATTAGGCATGTTCCCTGTCCCGCCTACTTGAAGACGTCCATTTCCTCCGGAATTCAACACTGTCTTCCCGTCGTGTGTAATATTCTTTAGCTGTCTGCATTCTATCGACGTGATGCTTCCACTTTGACTTCTTATCCTTATTCTTCTTACATCGTGGTGAAGCCACTTCTTCTGGTTTCAGAAGCTTTATATACTCTATGAACTTAAATTTTTATTGTTCACAGATTTTTTAAGTTGGATTACAAATCACATCATCGTTTTTTGAGACTTCTTACATTATAGGTACACCTGGGCCTCCCTGAGGCTTTTGGTATAGAGTTCTTTTCTATGCGAAGAACATGTTCTCTTCAACTAGTCTAATACTCGTCAGGTTTTTAAAACAATGGAGACACCTTACGCTCACTCCGTACATCCTCACTGCCAAGCATATCTAGTCGGAAGCATCCTTTGACCATTCTTAAAAAACGCATTTCTGCCACGGTGATTTTGTTTACACCTGCCTTTCGCACAGTCCATGGCTCTGCATCATACAGCAGAGTATGTACTGATATAAACTTGTAAATTAAATTTTGGTTCTAGTTTAAATTTACTTTTTTAATTTTCTTTGAATTGCCCTACAGATGGATCTAATTTTACTCAGCTTAAACTTCACACATCTCTGACTAGACGCCACGAAATATTACAAATACTGGAAATCTCGACAAGTATTAATCTCCAAACAATAGACTACCTTTATTTATATTCATTAATCCTATTATCAGTGTTATCCATTTCTAGGTTTGCTCTTATTTGCTCACTGTATGTTCGATCCCGTCCAGTGCAAAACCCGAATACGTTGGATAAATTCTTGTCCTTTTTTTTTGTTAGTAAACAGCATTGGGTACCAAAGTACATCGGCCACGACCGATACATCATAATACACCGGCACGGCCATGACGTTATGCAACCTCAGTTTTGTAACCTTTCTTATTCCAGTCCCTAATATTCCGCGTACTGTGTCACAAGTTACAAGTATACCATAAAACAATATAGGTCTAAGAAACAAACTAAGTAATACAAGGAACTGAAGTTATGTGATATTATTGCGGTTATTCCCTTAAATGTGGAAGCAAATAAACTATAATATACAAAGAAGAACAATGAATACAACAGACACATGAAATAAAGTACATTAGAAGAGTAAAAGAATGCATACAAGCCGTATTCAAATACGGTGATATAGAAATGAGGCTTTTGCATCAAAGAAGAAATTGAGGGAAACAGTAGAAAATGCAAACAACATCTTGGCAGGGTTGACACGGGTCGATTACCTGTTATTAATTCCTAAATTATGAATGAAGGCGAACAAAATATATGAACAGACCGAGAATGAGATGTGTAGCCTACTGTAACAGGTGTACAAGGAAAAAGAAGAAAAAGGTTTTGACAACGACGATGTTGTAGATGATAATGGTGAAGAAGAAGAAGAAGAAGAAGAAGAAGAAGAAGAAGAAGAAGAAGAAGAAGAAGAAGAAGAAGAAGAAGAAGAAGAAGAAGAAGAAGAAGAAGAAGAAGAAGAAGAAGAAGAAGAAGAAGAAGAAGAAGAAGAAGAAGAAGAAGAAGAAGAAGAAGAAGAAGAAGAAGAATGTCTTTTAACCTTATATAACATAATACTTAATTATTTACTTAATAAATTTCAATTTGTTTACCCCCAAATTAAAATTTTAATGACACAATCCCCTTGTTTCGTTAATTAAACTCCCTTTAATTGACCATTACTGTATAGCCGCTGTCTGCTAAATACTGGCGCATTATCAGTAATTTACAACCTGTCAAGGGTTCTCTCTAAAACTGAGACAGGTATGTTGTTTGACCTGTCACGAGCTCTTGATTAATTAAAATCTATAGAAACACTTTAATCATATCGGTTACATACAGATAACACATCGGTGTCAACTCCTGACCCACCCACAGGTTCACTACAGTGTCGTCTGAAACTATACACGCCATAAAAAAGCGGAAGAGGTTTTAGCCAAGTTTGTTAAGTTTAGTCGGAATTGGGGTAGAACAGTTGTTTATTTCTTAGGCAATCGTCGTTGCTGGCGAACTTGTTGCTGGCCATTAACGTAGTAACTACTGCACGTTGTTGGATATCTTGAAGTACGTATGTTAAAAAATCATGTTTGAACGGTGCTCTGTACACACTGAAAAGTTGTCATGCTATACAGCTATCCGATCCTACTCTTGTTTCATTCATTGCATAAGTCAAAATATAATTTTTTAAAGTAGTTCTGCTAATAACCATTGTAAGCTGGAAGGATAATCTGATTAAGTACTGTGGCAATGTGAACTGGACGGGAATTGCTTAGACCAGAATCAACTCCTTCTGGGGGGGGGGGGGTCGCTCGCCCAAAAGTTGGCTAATGATGATATTATTACGATGATACGATTACGATTATGACGATGGTAATAGCAATGTACAACAATGTTTTTTTTTCTGTACACTGTTGTACAAAGAAGTGAGACCTAGACGTACAACATAGCAAAATTTATAAAATATATTTATCCAAACCATGGTATTCTAGTATGTTCTACCACTATCCAGATTTAATTGTCAAGAATGTTACTCTCATTACACACTGTAGCAAAAAAGCTATTTTTCCACAAAGCGGAAGAAACATAACACCGTATGAGACGCTTTGTATATTTCAAGTGCTGTAAGAAGCTCCGTAGTGTTACCGCATTCTTCTCACCACATGGCACTGCTATTTGTGCTTGTGTTTCATGTTTCTTTAAAATTAACTACAGTTTCCTGTGTAAGAGCGTCTCTCATCGTCGGTATAGATGCACATGCATTCTTTACTTTTAACCTATTGCAGAAACAATAAATTCAGTTCTCGTAGTTAAGTCATCTATGGCCTTAAATATGTGCATAAAATAATTAGTTAGATCACAGTACGGGAACTAAGGAAAAGAAAATACGTATATACTAAGACTTACTAACATACTAAAAATGATGTTAGTACAGTATATATATACTAGACATACTAAGGGAGATGACTAAAAATGATGCCAGAAAAAAATTTGAATATAATATATTTTATTACTCACAAGTAAATCAAATGAAGAAAATGCAAAGTCAAACATAACACACATATTTATATAAATAGTCTGTTAAATTTATCAAGATTATGATTTAATGTTGTGTTCCCAAATGGTATTTTTAGCCATAGTGAGGTATTACTAATGCACATAATACTACTTATAACAAATATTTATAATTACCACCTACAGAGTGCTTTTGGGTTGAACAAAAAAGTTAATTTGGTTTTTCATAAATAAATTTTGAACTCAGTAGAGACCTGTGCGCTCTAGCAATAATTAAATATAATGCATAGCATTCAAAAATTTTGGAATAAGGAGATTCGAAAAAATTGTTAATTCAAATTAGAGCATGCAGGACCTTATAATACGCTATGGTTTTAATAAAGAAAAATGTTTATTCAAAACATAAAAACGCTGTATTTCTTTTAAATGTGAAGTCCTTCCAGTTTTTGATAACTGCTTAATAGTTAGTGAAATCAACACGAATAATTTGAGTCCGTGTTTTATTTATAATGTGACAGATCATAACACTCAAAATATTTTTAGTTTCGTGGAAATGCCATTCATAGAGATGATATGAAAACCACGATAACATATACTAATGAGTCACAGCATTATAAATAAGTTAATATTAATGCCGTTTCATATTTTGTATTTATTTTCTCTTCAAAAAATAAGCTTTATGCACAAATTTGAAAGTTTTAACATTCTTTGGAAAATAATTACCAAATGTTTGCTTAACATTGCATTCTTAATTTCATGTCAGATCCAACTGATTCGTATTTGCCAAGGCAATCATAAACATAAAAAAAGTTATATTTTGTTTTACAATTTGCTTTCTTAATGCATTAAATTGTATCTTCTAGTGTAAAGTGTTATAGTTAAATGCACCGCTCTGCGCGAATCGGAACAATTCGTTGACAAGTCAAATTTGCACGCACCGCGAGGCGTAACAGAGCTTTCGATATTTCGTACTCTGTTTCTCTGTACGATCTAAAAACTCAAATCAATAGACGGACAGCATGACAGTTGTGCAATTTGGCAGAAGTGAATAGGGCTTAAAAAAAAATAAAATCTTATCAGTTGCTTAGATGCGTTGTGCTACAAGGTGATAGCTCTTCTCCACATTTCTCTATAGGTCTGAGAATTGGACCTTCAATAAATCCCACGCTAGTCATATTCAAACGGCCAAAATAAGATTTTTCAGGCACGTGGTATGATATACTCTTCAGGATTGCAAAATAAATGTCGATGTACTACAGAAACTGGATAGTATAAGTCTACTCGGTAGGATTGCCCAGTATCAGCTAAAATGGTCGGAACATCTTAAGGAAATGGACGACTGGCGCATCCCTAAAACAACTATTGAATTATAAGCCGAAAGGACAGAGAGATGCGCGACATCCGAAGAAGAGCTGGAGTGACCTGTAACCTATTTGCTCGGAACCGGAACAAACGTTTTTGTTTAATAATTGTAGAAAATGATGATGGGTTACTACTATATTTAGAAGTGATTGTTGTAAATCAGTGTATCAGAAGTGTTAATAACGTGTGGATCTGAACGTAGGCTCGTACGTATTGGTGAGGCAGTTCTGTAATGGCTAATGTACCACTGAGGCATGGAAAACCATTGTAACCCTGCGGTAACTCGTATGTATTGGTGAGGCAGTTCTGGATTGGCTAAAGTACCACTCAGGCATGGAAAACCATTGTAACCCTGCGGTAACTCGTATGTATTGGTGAGGCAGTTCTGTATTGGCTAAAGTACCACTCAGGCATGGAAAACCATTGTAACCCTGCGGTAACTCGTATGTATTGGTGAGGCAGTTCTGTATTGGCTAATGTACCACTGTGGCATGGAAAACCATTGTAACCCTGCGGTAACTTATCTGTTGGACCATCTGTTTTAGTGGGTTCCTATTCCCACAACAAACTATCTAGTTTTCATAACCCCCTCTCTGTCTGTCTGTCTGTCTCTCTCTCTCTCTCTCTCTCTCTCTCTCTCTCTCTCTCTCTCTCTCTCTCTCTCTCTCTCTCTCTTTCTCTTTCTCTCCCCCGAAATATTTTGCTTTCTTTCTTGTGTCATCTCTATCTGCTTTTGAAAGTAAAAATAAGCATGCTAGTTAATTGTTAACGCAAAATTTACGATGCCAAAAGTTTGCAAGATTTTCAGACCACAAAATTTTTCAAATAATGTTATTTTCAACAAAAATTAAATTAAAATAGTTTGTTTTTAGTCCAAAGCAGATAACTTTTTTCAAATATTTTGCTGTTTATTTCAGTAATCGTGTTTTGGAAACAGAAAAAATTAATTACGATTTTACGTGTTAATAATATTTGGAATTTATGCCAGGTAAAATTAATACTAGAGTGCTGCAGGAACAAAAATGTTCAGAAGGTAAAGAGAGATATTCTCAAGATCACAATTATAATAATTTGACGTATGTTTAACAACATTTACTCGATACGATTGTAATAATCATAATTATCACTACTACAAGGGAGTATTAATATTTTAAATATTATTCTTACGACGTATAATGATCGTCTATGTTACAGTAAAAAACAAAACACAAAACACCAATAAGTCACTAATCACCAGCTTTAATTATCAGAATTAAACTGTTTGTAATTAACAAGATAGTCTCTTACAACAAATCAAATAAAAATTGTTCACACGCAGTAAAAATGTCAACTAATGTAAAACACAATTGTATTACAATTGTCCCGCACAATTATAAAACACACAACACTTCGCCGCAATACTTCGAACGACACTGGAATAAATCGCCACTTCAACTGACTGCTAAGCGCAGCTGTCGTCGTTTAAATAGATAGCATAAGTGTTCCAGGATAGTCCATACTCCGCATCAGCAATAAAGGAAAATACTAGAGCGTAATCGATTGCGACCTTGACAAAGTGCGCGCGCCCGGCGAAGTCTGGCACATTCTAGCTAACGCGTTGAGAATCACGTACGCACACAACATTACAGCTGGATTCCATTGGAATAGCCGAGAAACACGTAGAAATAATGTAATGTTGTGGACTTTTTCCGCATTACATAACACTATGTATACTTCTGCTGTGATTTTTATTTCTTCTATTAATAATATTTAAACTGATAAAATGGGTCGGCATTCAGTGCAGCAATGTTTGCTGATGACACTGCAGTAATGGCAGTGGGCAGCATGAACAATTACGTAACACAGCCGTTGGTTCAGTTTCAAAACTGGACCAAGAACTATCGTGTTCATGTAAATATCTCACGTTAATATCGTATTGGAATCAGACTGATTTCTCTAATAGACGTCTTAAATATACAGCAGCAATTAAAATGACCAAATATTTTGGTATTCGACTATGGTTATTTACCTTGTTGTAACACAGGAATCTGAACTAGGGTGGAAGTTTAACTGAAAGAAAAGACAATTACTAAGACAAGAAATTCTATTGGCTGATGAGACTGAATTCCTTTTTTTCTTACAATGAATTTCTATATGTAAACGGATTTATATCACAGATTAACAAAGTAGAATTAAAACCAAAAAAAAACCTTTTTTTTTATAACTTACATTTTCAAAATTTTGAAGTTTCTTGATGTTTAAAAATTATTTAATAAGTAATGGATCAGAATTACTTAAAAAGTAATAAACAATATGTCTGTTAAATTTTTTTGACATGATAATGTATTTTAGCTTGACATCGTTTGAAACTTTCTGTAACATGTAATGCTGTACGACGTCATCATTGCGTGACGTTTCCACACTTTCGATTCCCCACAGTCTAGAAATTTGATATGTAAACGCATCAAGACAGAAATAATCGCTGCTGACATTGAGTTTAGCAAACGTTTTAGTGAGAATAAATTTGGTTTTACATGCTCTTTTGTCTGTACTGCATCGTTTGAAACTTTCTGTACATGTAACGCTGTATGACGTCATCATTGCGTGACGTCATTGGGATTGTTGTAAATAAAGGTTTGTTTTGAAACGTCGCAATATGTAAATAAAGGTTTGTTTTGTGTTGTGGTGAAATACACTACTGCTGATATATAGTAACCAAACGTGGAGACTGACTAACACAGCGTTCGACAATGGATAGTAGCGACGAGAAGGCTCAGATCAAGAAACGACAAAATGCCGAGCCAGTAAGAAAGTGTCGGGAACGAAACAAGCTCGAGAAGGAACAGCAACGAGCGGCTGCTGTCGGCGGTGAAGCTTCGGTACCAGCGCCGCCAGCTAAACGCAACATTTGCGCAAAAGAAACAATCAGTCAGTTAGTAACCATAATCATGTTGCGTTTAGCTGGCGGCTGAAAGACATTATCATGCTCTGAAACATTTACCATTTGGTAAACGGTACTGTATCTTCTTTTTTTGTATCAGCCATTCTTTTTTTTGACTACATGCCAATTTCAATTCCTCATTCTTTGTTCTTTTCTTTTTCTGCAATATTATTTCATCTTTTCACTGTGTCTCTTCTTTCTGTCTTCAGTCCACTTTGAACCTGCGTTTTTCTCTCTCCTACCCAGGACTCCTTCCATTTTTAACACTTTTGTCCGGAAAACGTCTCTTTTAATTGCTTCTTCTGCGTGTATATTATTTTTTTCTAAGTCCTTTTAGACTTCTTTAATGCACCTTGTTGTTGACTTCTTTCCCCACAGATATTTGAAGATCTGCTTTGTTAACCTATTGTCATCCATTCTAAATAGATGTCCAAAACACAATAGTCTTCTTTTTCTCATGGTTTCTGTTATATTTTCTATACTTTGATATATTCTGTTATATTCTGTTAAATTTTTATTGTATTAAAAATGTTTATAGTCATTATATTATTATACTAATAATATAAATAATAATTATATCAATATTTTGTAAATTTATATTATATTATTAAGTTTTCTTAGACAGATAAAAGTAAAGATGCTATTTTACCAGATAGAGGAGATGCGATTATTTAGAGACCATAATGTATGAGTATGTGTTTGTGTTTGATGTTAGATATTTTGTATCTGACGTGACAAAGACGCGAAACATTAACTGAAGCTAATAAAGTGCTGATATAGTAACAAAAGACTTTGTGAAGGGAGGGGCGGTTTTTGTGTCCGCAAGATGCATCGCTCCATAAAGCTCGACTGCAGAGGCGTGTATCGCTTTATGCTTTTAAATATTTTTCCCACTTTAGTTTTTTTATATGAACAAAATCTTTATGAATTGTTTCGCCCTTTCTGTAAAACATATAAGGGTTTTATGCTCTAATAAGGCAAAAATTGCGGGGCCTTGAAACCATAATAACATTAACTTGGATCAAAAGTGACTTAGGGAAATCCCTTTTTTACTTGAGCGTGTCTGTAGCATTTTCAGATGGACAATAAATTCAAATTTTGGTCTTCGGATCAACAAGAATATCTACATCTAGAGAAAGGGAAATGGAGAGCAGAAAACAGCGGCATATGAAGACAGTATCAGAAAATAGTATCTATAATAACCGAACTACTGAGAGGAAAGAGATAACAATTCCACCATTATATGAGCATACAATATAGGATGAACAGTTCCGTTTGTGCTGTCCTATTGATATCTTTTTCCACGAAATTTTTTAAAATGTAATAACTATAACAAACAAAACATTTTTCAGTATATGTTTTCTGATACATTATTTTCGCCAGTTATCTCTATTTATCATCATCATCTTCTTCTTCACGGATTAAACCAAGGATTGTTTGTTCCGGTCTCAAATAGGCAAAGATTAGAGCTGGTCACTGCAGCGTTTCCTCGGACGTCCAACACCTCTCCGTTCCCTCGCCTTATAGTTCCAGAGTTGGTTGTTTGGGGATCCGGCAGTAATCCATTCGGCAAAGATGTTCTCACCAATTCAGCGGATACTGGGCGATCGTGCCGAGTATACTCAGAATGTTCAGTCCCTGCGGTATATCTGTGTTTCTTCTATGATCACGGAGAGTATACCCTGCCACGTGCCTGAGAAATCTCATTTTAGCAGCTTGAACGTGACAGGCCTGGCCTTTCGTTACAGTCCAAATCTCTATTTATGACTTAGCCGACGTAATATCCTAGTACAGTTATTTTTGTTTACAGCTATCAAAAACGTTAGTATTTTTTAAGTCAACAAAATAAGACATATTAACTAGCAACAAAACGAAGCTCAATTCGTAATACTATTGCTGTTCCTGACTACAATATATATATTAATGGTGGTAACTATAATGACGACAGTGATGATTCCACAGCTACAATCAATTTAGACCTATACAGAGGAGCCGTTTCAAATGAGTTCCAAGCAATACTACTACTATATATGTAAGTCAGAGTAAATCTAGTTCATGTTACAGCTGTAATGACTTAATATTCTTACAACTGTCACACGGATCGTCGTGGTGTATAGTAGAAACGCAATAACTGACACCAGGTGTAGTCACTAATTGCATCTTTAATTGTAAACAAACAACGGTTAGAAATAAACACAGACACTCTTACACAATTCTTTAATTTCAAAAATTTTACAAAACTCAACAATAAATGTCACCTTATTACAGTTTCGCACTAAGTAACACGATTATACTGAAACCACAAATCACAATAACAAACACTCCGAACTGTAATGTCGCTAGTCCAAAACCAAAGTTTGGCCGCTACTGGAGCCAAACTTAGTAGTGACACAGCAGTCCTGGATGCCGGTAGAATAATCGAGCAACAAACATCTGGAAGGGGCATCTCGAAAAATCCAGGGTATTACGTGATTCTACCGCGCACACTATACGTGCAAAGGGTCACGTAGCTACGCTTGTCCCCTTATGTTCTCAGCGTAGCATATCTATTTCAGTGCATTTACAATTATAATCGCCTTATGTTTCTCTGATGCTACCTTGTAGAAAAAGTGTCAATGTTACTGCGATACAGACGTATTTTTGTTCCCAAGGATAACGTAAATTATTTCAGTCACACGTTGTAGTTTCATTACAGACTATATAAAATTACTTTATTATAAGGAACTGAATCCCCAGCGTATAACTTATACCAGTTACTCCTGTCCATCGTACATGCTCGCAATGGCTGCAACAAAAGTTATCCCTAATCTACAAGGGCATATGATTATTTGTGTATAACGCAGCCGGTAAGGAACGTTGTGTTCGATTTTGCTACACTGCTGATCCTTAAGCTCCCGGGCGCTTCCCTTGGCACGGAATCGGTCAATTAGCACGCTACTGCTTCTGTGCTAATCTCGGGCAAGCCACAATCGTATACACGTGCAGTAGCCATTTGCAGAGTGTTAATTATCACTAACAGCAGATACGCCTGATGTAATCATTTAAAAAATGCAGTATCATTAGTTACAATCTAATAGTGATCGACTCAATTCCACATCCTATGTTTTGACTAGGAAAGACTATAAACATCTTCCTCGATTACTTCTTTCATTATTTAACTATCAGGAAGTAAATCATAAACGGCTTTTGCAAATTGAATATTTTGCATAAAACTACAAATATAATCTTCTTGTATTAAAATTTAAAAATATGTAATTAGGTAGGTGACTTTTCGGTTAAGTTGCGCTACTCCGTTAAAATTAATTAAATATGTCATTTAAAAAATGATAACAAAGTTTGTTTGCTTACGTTTAGTGCCAGGTAATCTGGGATTCACTATTGATACCTTTCTGTAGACCAAATGTCCAAAGTAAGTATAATTTCGTATTCAGTATAATTCATTGAGTTCAATAACCATACGTTAAGAAGGGGAAAGGAATCAGGCAATTGATTCCAGAAGGTTAAAACATGAAGAAATTTTAAATAAAATTGTAAAAAATATTTTGCTATTTTAAAATATCTTCTTGTTTTAAATAAGATGTAACATATTCCAATATACCTTACATTTTGTATTAAAAATACAAACAAAATTGAGCTGATTTCATACTATTTACCTGTGTAATGTTTGGACAGTCATATAGATTTTCATATTTAATCTTTTGAAAACATTTGACATTGAACGTGGTGTGATTTGTTGGTAAAAATTTCCATTCTTAAGAACTTGTACATTAAGAATAAGTTGCTACATTTGAGTCGTGTTGAATCCTCAGAATACGAAATTTGTGCTTTAACAATGCATATTCCTCACTATATCATCAGCAAACACTACTTATAACTATAACACCATAACATGAATAACTCGTAACAAAAGTAAGTGAACTAGTGTTGTGTGTTCCTACCGCTTAAACGACAGGTGTTACAACACATGAATTTCTCGTTAATCCATTTAATTCATTTATGCAAGATAACAAAATTTTCTGACTCAATGTACGACTCCAAACTTTTACTGTTAAATGTAATCTGATCATAGAAACAAATTCCTATCAGCATTAATAAAACACATTAAATTTTGCGCCTCGGCGAAAGTTTCCTTGGTTAATTTTCATTTATTTAAGTTTCTATTACCGCTTTTATGATTTTAACGATAATAGCCCTATTACTCGGTTCGTTTCAAAATTTAATCTTTACAGTTTTATTAGTGTAGAGCTAAAGAGCGCTGCAAACTTTAACGCGTATACCTTGCATTTTGTTAACACAGTTTGTCACTCTCTGATTTTAATTCTTACTGCCCTACTATCTTTATTGCTATGTTTTCTTCCAGTATTCTTTATTCTTTCATTAAAGTAGAATGGCTGACTTAGATCTCCACTTTTTCCTTCTCTACTTTACTGTAATCATCAGTCCTATTCTACTGTATTTTTTTCATTCACTTTAAACCTTATGTTCGTTATTTACTTTATTTATGTTGTTCGCCTTTTAATTTTTTAAAGACGTAACATGTTGTTTTATGCAATTTTCTGTTAAACATTTGTCCCATGAAACCACATAAACAAAAAGAATTCTTGAATATCAATTATCAATTATTAACATATGTATTATATTGTTTATTAACAAAGAAGTATTCTATTCGTACATCTGTAATTTCCGTACCAAAAAATTGTATCCGGAGTGTTTAATCACTCATAACATTATACGTTGTTACTGGCTCTTTAATAATGTTGTGAAACATTCTGATACCAGTTTTCACAATTAAACTTGCCTCGTGTGTACTATTCTGTCTAAATAAATATCAGACGTTTCTTAATGTAAACGAACTTACGATCCTTTAACTATCTAGTTTTGATAAAATTTCGCCTTTTAAAATTCACTTGCATTTGCGATCACATGCGACAGGTGTGTCGATACGGTAAAACAATTATGATTTCCATCCGCACAAAAATGTTGATATTGTAATTTTTTAAACTACTGTACATAGCAGCGCGAACACGCAACTACAGTGGAAACTGACAACGATGATGCTAAAATGACGAGATTAAAACAAATGTTATTGATGATGACGCGATGACGATGATAAAAATTACTAATGCACAGAGAAGTTGAAAATTAGAAACTAGAAACTAGACTAATAAAATTAGAAAACCATATCGTGTGTTAGTGGTTGCTTCGTATATAATATTATAGATCTGCTGTAAAATTTACAAGAACACGTGCATAAATATGAAGTAGATTTTGCGTGCCAGGTTTTCGGGAAGGAAAACGCAACAAATCATGTGGAGTTCCAGAGCAAACAAATACATGGTTAGAGCCTACTAAAAATATGGTTGTATTTATAATATGTAAGAACCACTGATGGTTATAAATTATTTCGTAGAAAATACTTTTAAATTTATGCACTGAGAACTGTTCAAGCGACTCCCTTGACTTTCTGTATTTGGTACACATTGTACTCAGAAAGTTATTACAATATTTTCCTTACCTTCTTTTTAACAATTCATCTTGTAAAATGATTATAAAATTTGACCAAGTTTTAGTTTACTGATCTAAAAATGTTTTTCTCCGTATTATAATCAATGTAATTGTACTATTTTGTGAAAGAGAATTACACCATAGACGTCCTTCTTCATCTTCTGTATTCAGGAACCATTTTCCTAGTTTCACAACATTTTAAAATATGTTTACGAGCGTCAGTTGGAAAGTTCGCGGAGCGACATCTATAGCTCAGTGGTAGAACTAAAATCTTTTGTATGCTGCAAGACGTTTATTTTTGTTTAAAAGGAATAATTCCAAATATTTAGTACCAAGCCACGTGTTGTTCAATCAAATATATTGCAACTTACCGTCTGCGGCTTCACACTTACTAACACACCTTCACAGTTTGGACAATATCAAGTCAAAATTTGCAGAACACCTCATTTCCGAGAATCATAAGTACACAAATTTTAAAACTAATTTAATACCCCTTCACATATATAAGAAAGGGCGATATTTGAACGCTCTTGAAGAGTATGCAATTTATAAAGCATATAATAATACTGATACCAAGCCGCGTGTTTTAAATGATAAACTGCTTTTCAAATCAAATATATTGTACGACACTGCTTTGCGCTATTGTCGTGGTGGGAGCAAAACGTAATTCAGTGTGCGGTCAATCTCCGTACGATGTACATCGTTAAACGTTAGCGCTCGCTTTTAGACATTTACGTATTTATATTGTTTTAAATTATTTATTTCATGTTGAATTTTAATATTTTAATTAATTGACAAATGTATCAACTTAAATGATACACGATTATTTTAAGTTCTGATGATGGGACAAGTGTCCCGAAACATGTCAACTTTGTGAAGACGCATGTTTTCCATTTTCCATTCCATGTTTCTGGAAGCCGCAGACGGTAAGTTCCAATATATTTGACGTTTATTTTGCGTGAACACCTGTTAATTTCCATATACATCTGGCAATTTATTCACTTTTTACCAGCTGTTTGAAATTTTCCTGTCACGCGTGTTTTTAAAATGGAAACATCGTGTTTTAATGAATTCTCTGTTAAAAACGTTTTAGCACCAATGGAAAATCAAAACGAATTGTTAATGTGTTAGGAGATGCTGCGCCTTCAGAAACAACAGAAGTGGGGCACATTCGAGTTTAAACTTGCCCGTACAAGCACTGAAGACTATACCAGCAGTGGACGTCCAAAAAGTGCAACAAAAAATGGCATTATTGAAAAAATTTCATAGGGTGTTGGAAGACCGCAGATTGAGGAGTGGATGACGTTGCTGAAATCATAGGTATCTCATATGAACGTGTGCATCATACTTTAAAGCGTTGTGCAAGATGACTGCCGCACCTGGAGTTGTTGCATTTTTTGGACGTCCAGTGCGACCACGTTTTCAATGCTCGTACAACCACATTTAAACTCAAGTGCCTACTTACAAACCGTTGGTTTTGAAGTCGCAGCATCTCCTGACACATTTATAATTTCGTTTTGTATTTCCGTTGGCACTAAACAATTTTTAACAAAGAAACACACCACGATGTTTGATTTTCACCGTTTTTCAAAACACGTGTGACACGTCAATTTTGAACAGCTTCTAAACAACGAATAACTTGATAGATAGATTTGGAAATCAACAGGAGTTCACATAAAATATAAATCTTGTAGCACACGAAAAAGTTTAGATTTACCGCTAAGCTACAGTAGTCGCTCCGCGAACTTTTCAACTGACCCTCGTAGTTTAATAATATTGTTACCTTCTAAAAAATGTGTATTCCATTTTATTCCATTGAAAGTCTGTAGCATTAATTTTCATTATCTGTTACGTTGGTTGCTATATTTAACATAAGTATTAAATTTCGGTCAAGTTGTCAGACACTTAGGCACCAATACTCATCTAGTCAGCTATTGCAGCATATAATATTCATTCTACCTCTCTACCTCTCATCTGAATAAATAGAAGCCTGTCTTTGAATTGTAACCGCCGTGTTTCAATACAGATTGCTAATGTTTAGATAACCAAATATTTTTTAACCATAAATTTGTGAATGTTAATCAAGACGTTTATTTAAATGTTAATGTCTATGGTAGTTCTTTTTGTAGGTTTGTGTATGTGTGTGTGTGTGCACGCGCGCTTGTAGCCTTCAACAGGCAATCTTGGAACTGATATTCTGAGAAAATTTAGAGTTCAGCACAATTCTTTCTTGTCTCAATAAAAGCATAGAAGTACCTATACTTTATTGCGCCATTGGAGAATTCCATATGCTGCCTGTACTAAAAAAATGTTTCAAACACGTTTTCTCTAATCTGCACATTAATAATTTTTTTTGTAGAATAATAAATTAAACATTTTCTAGAAATGTACCTGACCTGCAGAACTTGCTCATTATTTTGAAACGTTAATTATCAGTTAAATTTCAATACTGGATAACATTTCAGTTATCAGAAAATTATGAAAACTCCGATTATTTTTATTTTACTATTTTTTTTTAGTAAATAACAATGTAAACTATAGACAATCATACAAACAGACTACTGTATTGGTTCTTTAGTTAAAGTTATAACCGTAACAGATAAATAACAAATAATTTAGTCCTAGTTTTAAGTTTACATATTTATCCAGAGATAGGTATAGGCCTACACTTAATACTTTATACAAATAACCATAACTGATAACAGTATGTAAATTTTTTCTTCCAAACACATCTTATAAACTTTTTAAAGGGGTAAAGCTTATCAAAGAGGTATTGATATAATTTAATTTTATCAAATTATTAAAGATACTGTGTTTGAGTTTTTAGAAAATTTCTTCATAATGTTAATACTCCACATAGATTTTAAATAATTGCTTAAAATTCTGACTTTTATTTTTGGACCTTGGTGTTCCTCAAGTTAAAACATTTCAGAATAAACACTACATTCATATTTGGATTAAATTTTTTTTTAGTCTAATATCAGGCGTGAATTTTACAATTCAAAATATTTTTGAACCGTTTGTTGGGCTCTGGTGACTTAAATGTTTACAAATTTACAAAACTTAACATTGTATTTAGATTTTGGGTAAAAATCTCTTCACGCTGCTAATCCGCATGGATTTTTGTGATTTTCACAATATTGACCACTCATATTTTTGGCTCATATTTTTTTGGGGGGGGGGAATTACTCAAAACAATACAGGCCTATTGGGTAAAGTGTGTTTGTGTGTGGCTAGTAAACAGAAATCGGTTTATGCATTCAAAAGTAATCGTAAGACATATCCCAAACAGATACACTGACAGACACATGGTAAACGGTCGAATTCTCTCTCCTAGGTTAGCAGCCCATAGGCTGGTTGGCAGCAGCTCGTCATCCTTCACGCTTCTCTGCTTTTCTTTTCAACTCACAATATGATGTGCAGTTCATATCGACCATAAGCTGTTTCATGTAGTCTAAACGGGGTCGTCCTCTGTGAGTCTTCCCTTCAATTGTTCCTTCGCAACCCATTCTCTCTCAACCAACCCATTGTGTTGTAGTATATGTCCTATAAAATTAGCTCTTCTGCCTTTTAAATGTCGTAAAAGGCTCTTTTCCTCCTGAGCTCTTCTAAACACTTCCTCATTCGTTATCTTCTCCCTTCGGCTTATCTTGAATATTCTTCTGTAGCACCAGGTCTCAAATGCTTTGAATCTTTTCTACGGTCGAATTAAAACTTGAGAACTCACTTCGCTTGTTCAATTATATAAGACGTGGTATTTAAAACTTCTGAAATCTCAATGACATTAACAAAACCTGTTTACTGTATCTTGTTGAGGCCAGATTTGTAAATCTTTAGCAATCGGATAATGCACAAGTGCGCTGCTCTGGACATGTAGACCTAATCATAATTCACAGTAAGTCTACTGTGAAAAAACTAGCCTACAAGAAGTGGAAACAAGAAAGGTGGACTAATATACTGGCATAATTATTGGCTGTCGTTATGAAAATTAAAATACGTAAAACAAATTACAATGAGACGTTCTTATTTTAACATTGAAAATGTTTATAAGGACGTGTCGCACATTTGCGGCCGATCGCTGGTGCGTGATCGAAAATGGGAACCGGTGAGTTTCCATAGAAACTACTTCTTTGTTGTCAATAACGTAGTACATATATAAAACTTCGCTTATGAATGCGAATACATTTAACTTATAATCTGTACATTGGTAAATGAAGAATGAATTCATTGATTGGTGAATGAACATAAATATATATATATATTTAAATTTATTGAAGCATTTTCAATGCCTTTCTCTGTGCATTGCATTTGTGCAACCCTGTAAATTTTTTGCATAATAGCATTTTACATCTTTAAAGTCGTCAGGAAGAGACAAAGTTCATGACACTATAATTACAGTGAGCTGAAGACGAGACATAGTCACATTTACTTTAAGTTTCCTGAATAAGTAACTGAAATGTGTGTTTTTACGTATATTATGCCTCGTTAACTATCACCATGTTTTTAAAATAATTTCTACGTAAAACGTTTTCGTCTCCAAAATAGGGAAAATTAAAATTTCTCTGAGCTGTTTTGTCATTACAGTAAAAGAAATCTGAATTTAATTATCAGAAGCAAGGTGTATAACTACAGCACAACTTTGATAGGAAAGAATGTGCTGAGCGGGTGTCATGCAACACGTCAACCGGAGTGTTGATAGAAAACTGGACTGTAGTGGTGAATGTTGTCGAGAGACACTTTAGGCAAACGTCCAAACGTGTGGTGAGACGCGAACGCTGTTGGGCTCTGAACTTTGTTGGACTCTGTCCAACTTACTTTCCCTCAAACGTCATCTCTTAATTTTTTTTTTTGTCATTACTACCTTTCTTCTCTTTCTCAATTAAGACCAAAATTTTATTTCTATGCTGTTCGCTGTCAGCATTTTCAGTGTTTCTACACATTAAATACCGATTACTTGAAATGCAAAACTATATAAGACGATATGCATGCGTTTTACATATTTAATTTTTTATATTGTAAACACGTTCTTTGTTTTGTACTTTTCTGAAGCACGCAACAGTCTGGAACGTCTTTTAGTACAAAATTGTCTAAATTATGCAAATAAATGCGAGGCATTATTTGTGAGTGACACGCTATTATGTAGTGGTAAACTGAACTTACAGCATACAATGCATCCAGTTAATTTATGATTTCGAAATGGTGGCCGTTTTCAATATACTTTCCAACACCAAAATGCTAACATTGATAAAAGAGAAATGTCGGCATATATGTATAGGATTATATGTTTTGTACCTAAAGGTTTTAGGTTAAAAATGTCTTTACAGTAGACCAATATATTTTTCCTGATATATACAAATATCACGAAATTTTTCAAGTTATCACCAAAACGTATTTAGCTTTGAGGCATTACTGAATAAATTCTTAATGGTGAAATAATAGAAGCGAACTCCCATTACGTATATAGGTTTTTAAAAGCAATAGTTTTCCGTCAAACGAATTAATAGTTTTGCGTCATTAAAAATGTGTTTCGACGTACCGCATCAATAGAAATATTACGCTTATCGAGGAAGAGCATAGCATATACTACAGTAGTATATTAATACGATCTGTTATATTAAGTCTAATTATGGCTGTTTAACGCTACACTAATGTGCATTTGTCGAAGATAAATGTAATTAGGACTGTTAATAACATAGTAATACTTTAGCACACTAACTGGACTGATATTGGTATTACAAGCGCCCGAGCTAACAACATTTTCCTTCAAAATAATTTTTTTAGTTTATGTTCCCTGATACCATTTTTAAAGATATTATTCAATGTTAAAAATTATGTTCACATTGAAAGAAAATAACAATATTCTAACATAGCTTATAGTAGAAGCTTCAAAACTGATTTAACAAATTAAATGTGTCTATATTAGAAAAATTGTTAGCCTAAAACCCATTAACGTTTTGACATGCTTGTGTAATTTTAAAGCAGATGCATTACACAATTTGCAAACACAAGGACCGTTCTGTTGTTTTAATAATATCTAAATAAATTATCGCCTACATTTTGTAAACTATGGGCTGCGTTTTGCTTCGGTTTCTCGTATTTGGGGTGCATGGAGTCTAGTCTCTATTTGTAAAGAATACGCCTTTCCAGTTTGATTTTACTTTGTACATGGATGTTGTCGACGAAGACAACAAATTCCGTACCCAACCGCTACCAGAAGAGTTATCCTAACTATAAGTGTACATATCAGTGCGGATTTAGAAGAGGGAAATTGACAATAGACAAAGTTTTCACAGTCCGACAAATTCTGGAGAAAGGTAGGGAACATAAGCTACAAACGCATCAACTCTTCATAGATATCAAAAATCCATACGATAGCATTGATAGACAAGAACTTTACACTGCTCTTGAAGAACTAGGCAGACCAAAGAAATTAACAAGATTGTGTAGGATGACAATGCTGACAGTGAAGGGCATGGTGAGCATCCAGAATACTTATCAGGAGAGTTTAATTATGGAATGGGAGTCCTCCAAGGCGATGCTCTTGCTTTCCTCCTCTTCATTCTTCCCTTAGAAAGAGCTCTGAGAGATGCTGGAATAGATTCCTCCGGGACTGTATTCAACAGGTTGGTGCAGGTCCTAGAATGCGCCGATTACCTAGATATAATTGGGAGGTCCCTTCGAGCAGTCACTGAAGCCTTTCTTGCTCTTGAAGGTCCCGCAAGGAGGCTGGGTCTCATAATAAACGAAAGCAAGACAAAATACATGGTCACAGGACAGGATGCTAGAGAAGAAGAGTGCGTCCAAGTTGGCATCTATCCCTTCGAAAAAGTCAACAACTTTGTTTATTTAGGATGCCAAGTTAACTCCGATTGGGAAACAAAAGAAGAAATAAAGCGAAGAATTACCTTAGCTAATAGGTGCTTCTTTGGCCTCAAACCCCTGTTCCAGAGCAGAACAATTGCGAGGAGCATCAAGCTGCTTCTGTATAAAAATCTAAACCGCCCAGTTCTCACCTACGGTTCTGAAACGTTGACCATTACTAGAAAGTCTGAGTCAAGCCTGCTGGTTCATGAACGCGAAATCCTCCGCATCATTTTTGGTCCAATATGTGTGGTAGGTGAATGGAGGAAAAGGGCCAACCAAGAACTGAACACACTTCTGAATGAACCAGATATTGTGAACATAATAAAACTTGGTAGACTCATGTGGGCTGGTCATGTGATCAGAATGGGAGAGAATGAAATACCCAGACAGGCACTCACAGAACAGATCTATGGCACCAGGAGAGTTAGTAGACCCAAACTAGGTTGGGAAGACGGTGTGAACTATGATGCGTGCCATATCCTTGGGACCTGGAACTGGAGAGCAGCTGCACTTGACCGGGAAAACTGGCGGAGGCTGTTACAGGAGAGCTTGACACAGTAATGGGCTATCGCGCCGCTGAAGAAGAAGAAGATAATTGTACATAAATGTACACAAAATGCTTTAACATAATTAAAATTCCTTCATACTTCTCCATGTGCTCTACTCCGATAACAACGCACTCATGCCCTCCTGTCACGACAAGCTGCTAACGGAAACTGATATCACGCCCCGAATTTTTGGTGTAAGCCTTGGCTTGAATTTTGGCTCCAATCACATCCCATTATTCTTCGCTGTTGCTTACAGGCACGTTCAATACTAAACCCTTGAACTCCGTCACGTCACCGTCACAGATTACTGCGATATCAATAATTACAGTAATTCACCGGAATTACTGTTCTTACATGCTGTTGCATCGCTCATCTTCCTTCTCTGCTTCCGGCCTCATCAAAAATCTCTACCCAGACTAATGAGTACACCTCCACTATTCTGGCCGCCATCAACACAGGGTTGGCTATGACTATCCCTACAAAACTAGTTTGCTTATATTAGACAAGAATTTCCTCACAAATAATTAACACAAGCGGGTGACGGGCTTGCCCTTCGTCCGGCACAACCCATCTGTCGAAAGAATTGATCGAGTTAATGAATTTATAGACCAAATAGCGTACTGTTAGATGGATGTTATCGGCAGCTTCTTCCGGTTATGTGTTTCTTACGTATAGGTTGTTTGTGGTAAAACATTATCCGTATTGTTTCTCTTTGGTTCGAATAAATAGTCTTTATAGCAATAAGTTTTACCACATTGAGGAATTATATTGTCGTACTGAGGGATAGCAGCTTGTTTACATTTTATTAAAAATTAAATGTTACAAAAATTAAATTTTTACCGATTAACTCTTTTTGCGTGGTATTTGAGACTCGTCCAAAAACGGGTCCCAGGTTGATACGAGGATAGTCCGCTTATCCAGCCTATTGCACGGTAACGGTAAAGACAATGAGAGGAGACGGACAATAAAACATATACGTCAAAGACACAAACTCCTAAAGTAAGTGATATTTCAAAGTTACCGTAGAATCAAGTATTATTGAAGGAAAATAAGCAAACGTTTTGTACATAATGGCACAAATCAGTGAAGTGCAGTTCATTTTTTCCTCTCTGAAGCAATAAAAGTTGACAGTAAATTCTAGCAAATGACACTAAAACAGGAAACGTAGTAAACCGTACTTCACGTTTATTATTTATAATATCGTTGCTGAACTTGAAACGTATACACATAAAAATGTGTGTGTGTGTGTGTGTGTGTGTGTGTGTGTGTGTGTGTGTGTGTGTGTGTGTGTGTGTGTGTGTGTGTGTGTGTGTGTGTGTGTGTGTGTGTGTGTGTGTGTGTGTGTGTGTGTGTGTGTGTGTGTGTGTGTGTGTGTGTGGAGGGGGTTGCAGTGAGTTGGAGGGTGAGCGAATGTGTTTCCGTTCTGTTTCTTTAGGGACGAATATTACTTTGCCATTCACTACGAAATTGTGTCATTACATCTCAGCAAAATTGGCTTTTTATACGACGTAATCATACTGAAACTCAGAGTTCTTAACGGTATGTGTACAGACTCGCATATATTAGAAGACGTAAAGTGTATTTATGTTGTTAGGTGTTATGTCAGGCTACGCGCGACTTTATCGCCAGGAGGTTGAAAAGAATATTAAACATGGTGTAAAATGTTATTTCAAAATTTATTTTATATGTGTTCTATTGACACTCACCTTCCAAATTTTAATGAATTTACAGCTATTATTTTTCTTTTGTTGACAAATGTAAGAAGTGTATACAATTATTATTTTTAATATTTCATCTTTTTTAAGAGTTTAATTTCCTGATAATACTTTAAATTAAAACTTACATTAAACCTGCCTTGGGTTATTAACCCACTGAGAACACAGATGTCGGAAGACCGAGGGTTACGGAACTGGTCTAGGGCCTAATCCTTGGAGTAGAGATAATAATGATGCTGATGAAATTACTTTAAAAAGTCATGGCATAATGGTGTTATGTACCTACCACTAACATCCAAAAATACACGAAACATGGTATGAATATTGATTTAAAGTTTTTTGGATTTTTCCCATTCATAGTGAATATAAAGTTTGCTTGTTATTGCTTCATTTTTATCGTGTCTCTTGGATTTTATTATATTCTTTTTTAACTCTACTCATAAAATTAATTTTTGTGGTTGGATGGTTCGATCACAACTTCGCCTTAACTCTGGCTTCAATACCGTACATGAGTGTGGCAATACCTTTGAAAATTTCAACATTTCGAAGCAGATTTATTTTTTCGAACCAGATTTTTTAGGAAACATACACGTAACTTCTAATTTCTACGAACGTCATAGAATCTCGTGGAAAATACTAGGTGTTCTCTAGTGCATATTAGGTGTCTAGAAACCCAATACCCAAACACTTTCACGAGAAAAACGCAAAAGCCGTCTACAATAACTAACTCTTATCAGGTTTTTTGGAGTTCTTGTACAACATATATGCGACACGACCATAACGTTTTGTGGCTCTGTTACGACCCCCGTACGACATTTTCTGAGACAGTATAAGCCTACTTAACGACTTTCGCGATGGATGTTTCAAGATTGCACAAAAACGTCTTAGCGGTTCGTCGTTAAAATCTGAAGATCGCCCTGATCTCTTCTGTCATTCACGCTACAAGTCCCTCGTAAACGATTACTGAGAATAAATTGTCGACCTACTGGCTATTTATGATTCAGGATACGCTTTTGAAAATCTTTGTGACACAGTAAAAACGATTACGATTAGTAACTTTGAAGAATCAACACACGTTGATTTTGAGTGAAAGGGTGTGTAGTCTATTCTCAGTACGCTTGCCGCTAACAAAAAATGGAAATAAATCATTGTTGACAATTACAAGGTCACGCGTTGACAACACACACACACACACACACACACACACACACACACACACACACACACACACACACACACACACACACACACACACGTACATGTACGAACCTAAAATTCCATTCGCCACTGCATTACAGCTTTAGGTTTAGGATTACATACGTTTTGGCTCACTTTGCAGTAATGTTCACCTCGACTAAAACGTCACCTTCAATAAGAGTACCACTATTCTTATTTCTGTGAACTCTCATTTTTGTAAAATTTAGAAAAATAATGGTGCAAATGCATTGAGTTATGTAGTTATTTATATATAGAAGAATTTTCTAAATGATAAGAAGAAGATGAAGGAGAAGAAAAGGAATAGTGGTGCTAAAATGTTTTCACGTGGGTCCCAAATCCCATTAAATATTAATTTTACATAACTTTTTCTTTCACTTCAGTTGAATCAGATTTTCCTGTATCTGTTCGTGCATCTTACGCGATCCTTCTGACTCCATCAGTTTTTGCTTTTATTCTTTCTAATAATGTTTCATTTTTTCTACCACCGAAGCAGTTTAGAAGCGTGGCCGGGTAAAAGTTGCATTGGGTGAACCGTTCTCCACACACGCGAAACGACTGTGGTCAGCACAACGCTACAGACACCAAAAATCGCAAACGGATTTAGCACAGATACACGAACTCAAGCCAATATGGGAGCTGAAAAACGTAAATTGATTTTACGGCGCACCGGGGAATTTTACCGAGACCAGATGATTAGTAGCCAAAGACATACACTTGCTTAGCCCATTGAATATTTTTTTTTGTGACACAATATATTTGCTCTCGCAAGACTGGTTACCTGAAAATTACAGTCGAATATTTTATAAAATTACCTGAAAAGAGTAAACGTATTAGGAGTGCAGAGAAATAATAGAAGCAAACAAGGAAGTGGGGGGTCTGTAAGATAAACGGAGCACAAGGAAGATTGGTTTGAACATTGTGAAAGGAAATTGTCAATAATATAAAAGAAACAATATTTGGTTTGCGAATATAATAGAATATTAACATTTTAATAACATCACTACCAAATCTGATATTTATAAAATCTGAAATATTCTACAGGTTAATTACATTACAGAAAGAGATGGTGTGAACACTTGAATCGCATGCCTGATAACCGTCTACCTGTGGCTGCCTTGGGTTATCACCCTACTGGGAAGAGAGATGTCGGTAGACCGAGAAGGAGATGGGTTCCGGAACAAGCCTAAGGCCTAGTCCTTGGAGTGGTGATGATGATGATGATGATGTTAATTTCATTTGAATATCAGGATATGGGTAATTCTGTTCTATGATAAACTCATTTCGCTTCAGAGCCATTTACCAGCCAGATTGACGAGTTTTCTGTGAAAGGTCCTAAAACATCTGTCCCTGTAATAATATACTTTCTTTCTCCCCCTTCACTCACTCTAACCTACCCTCAGTCTCTATCCTATTTTGGTTAATAGTATCCTATTTTGTAGTTGGTAACCGAAATAGTATAGTAATGTATTGTCTGTTTCCGACGTTACTTCGCACTTGGTAAGGTAACTGCAATTCGATAAACGCCAATTACGAGAGGTGGAGTGAGATAGACAATGAAAACGTTGCTGAGATAACTTCATGTTGAAATCCATCCATTCATCCATCCATCCTCTTTCTAACCTTGATTAAAATCTGTTATTATAAACTATATAGGCCTAACGAGCAAACGTCCGTGTCTGATAATCTCAGCGAGCAGTGAGAGCACATAAATTCTCCAAAACGTGTGTGAATAGAACATCCCGACGGTGTTGTCGCTTTAAAGGCTTGTGTCGGCTGCCAACAATGGTTTCCAGTGTTCGTGACCTTCTACTTCTGCCAGTAATTGTTCGCCTCGACATCAAATCGCAGACGTAAAATAATGCACCATTCTTCTAGCAGACGTCTGGTACCAATAATTCACATGTGAGTTCACACGTAGACCCAAACAATAACGCCAGGTAATTTGTCAGACGCATTATATACACGCATATATTGATCAAACCATAACGACTACTGACTCTTGACATGATATTATTTACTTTTGCCGCCTCCTTTACAGTTATAGCAATGGCGTGTGTTTAACTTCGCTTGTATTTTGTGTTTATTAATTATATTCTTTTAGTAACTCCGATTTCTAACACAGATTTAGTCCTTCAGTTTATTGTATTTGTTAATAACATCATCTTACTCCTCTACTTTATTGTTTTTCTCCATTTACTTTTTCTACTTAAGCGTTATTACCACAATTGTGTAAAAAATTTTCTGATTGTATTATCTGACTACTGGACTTACATATAAAATAGATTTATTTTCTTTAAATGCAGATCAGTGTGGTGTAGATATATCATAATATCTATTAAGGATACAATTTCTTATTTTTTTAAATGTGTTTTCCATCTAGACGACTTCTTACTTTCGTTTCCTTATACGTGATCCAACTATGGTTGGTTATCATTGTTACCAACTAATCAGCATCAGTTCTTCTCGTGAGTACCGACTATACGCAACTTATTGTCTCCATAACTTGCATACAATACGAATGTTCAATATATGACTAAAAAAAAATTTTTACTGAATATTACAAAGTTAAATTTTTCTTGCTATTACTTTATGTTTTTCTTTATTTCTATTAATTTATGAAAAAGCTAACTACTCTTATCAATAATAATTCAGAAGTTAATTGAAGAAAGTTGTGTTAGTGGTTATAATCACAAACAGAATTATCACTGTTGCACACCACTATAGAAAAATTATTCCGATTTTATTATATTATTTAATTATATCGGAATAATTTTTCTATAGTGGTGTGCAACAGTGATAATTCTGTTTTTTAATAATATTTCATACATACAACAACTAAATAATACGTTTTCTAATCAATAATTTCGTAGAAACTATGCTAATAGCTGTTCTCATTAGCAGTTAGTGAGAGATAACTGCAAATTAAAGGAAAAACAACAACAAATACTTAGTTTCGTTTTGTCTGTTTAACAGTGAAAGAAAGATCATGTATTATGGCGATGAAATTGGATTTGGTTTTGATGGCTCTTTCTTTGCGCACGACGGCGATAAAAATGTATAATAGAATATTTAGTGAAGGTCAGTCAGTGTCTTGGTCTCTGAATTAACAGCCTGGTTCCACGTCAGCTAGTTATTTAGGTGTCGTATTATTTTCCGTCCTGAATGTCTGTCTTCATGAAGTTTTATTCTCATGTCTGCATGACATGTAGAATAATGGTAACCATGTAATGACTAACAGTAGTAGCTTACTAAAGGTATTAGACAATATTTGTGGAACTGTTCAAGGATAGCTTTTGTAGTTTTGTTTACACCAAAAAATTGTAACACCGCTGAATTGTGATTGTTGTTGTTTGTAATTATAAATTATTGTTTTAGTGAGACTGTTTCGTGTTGCTCTCAATACAAAGTTTTCCTCTTGATACTTTGATAAATGCAATAAATTATAGAAAATAAAATTTGGTACAGGGTACTCTAATTTTAGATTTAAAAAGTATCGTGACTTCCATGTTCTAAGAATTATATTTAAAATCATTTATGAAATGAAATATTTCTTTAGAAACTACGTCTTTCTTCAGCCTTAACCATAGTACTGTGGTCACTAACGTATACCACCTCACGTTAGCGCACTCGATGTTCACTGATGATGGCAGTCGATGACACTGGCAGAACGTCTGGTTTTGCAGAAAACATTGGACTACGGCCAAACAGTCCGGGAAGGAATTTTAACAGCAAACTACTTCTTTGTTGCCGACAAAGAAGTACACATATAAAAAATTATCCCCTCCCCCTTCATCTATCATTTTCATTTATAGAAAATTATCCCCTCCCGTTCAACTACAATTTTCATTTATAGATATTCCATCTACCTTTCTACAGTGGATTATTATGAAATTCTTTTCAGGATACTTTATTTATCAAAACTAACTACTTTACTCTTTTTAAAACATAAAATGTAGTCCTCTACAACTAAGATATGTATGCAAAAAATTATTTGATTCTTTTCGAATTTGCGGCAGTTATCGTTCGTCATAGAAAAATTCGACACGCAGACACTTTTCGGAAAATGACTTTTATTCATGTTTTGAGGGTAGTACAATTAGAATCAGCCCTTATCTCAAACACGATTTTTTCGCCATCACCATACTTCCATTTCCTTATGGAACATGGAAGTAGTAAGCAATTCTCATTTTATTTAACTGAACGTTGATATAATGAAAGTTTATATACCACTTAAATTTTGAGTGTGTAAAATCTCGTCTTATATGCGTATATCACAAACGGATTCAAAATTTTAGGTACATTACATATTAATAATTGTTATTATCTTTTACAGTCTGTTATAATATATTCTGTACAAACAGTTTAAATCGGATTTTAAATTAATTGCGTCACATCTTTTAATTCATATAACGAATTTTAGAAATGAATCAACGCTTTGTTTGGCTTGACGTTTCAAAATATTCTCGAATACGTGCATATGTAAGACAACGACACAATCTAAGTGAGTTACTTAAAAACTTATTGGCTCGAAGTCAAGTGGCATACAAGTTTGAAACGTCGTTACTATCCCCAACAAGTGAACTCGCTGGAAAATTTCGTAGTTTCCGTTAATAATAAAAAAATTATGTTTTCCGGTTTGATTTTTGTTAACACCAAACGTTTCTACGATGAGACTTCCTCAGTGGCTCGACTCAGAGTAAACTGTCGCGACGTATTCCTTCTGTTAAATTTCTCAAACCTATAGGAAATATAGAATAGTCACTAATATCACAAAAAAAAAATCCTATTTACTGTACTCCTTATTTTAATACAGACTTTATTATACAACAACTTACCTCTGTCCAGTTTTTTATTACTGTTAACTAATAACCATTTTATCGATTTTACGTATCTCTAGGTCTGCTTTCGATGTAAATCGAGACGGCAAACCAGCAAGTGGTATACTTGCTTAGTAATTAAATTTAGTCATTCATAGCAGACGTTAAACTGCTGTTCTCATATAATTTTGAAGGGATCTTTTAATACACCCACTACGCGTAATGCAGATATCTATTGTATTCATTCGACTTGGACGCAACACTTTCAAAAAAAAAATACACATTATGTACCTTAAGGCGATACAATCATTATGTTTATGTATAAAATTTTAATTTTTTAATATGTTATTGTATAAAAATTGTAAAGGAAACTTTCTCTTTTTTAATTCTAATTTTATGTATCTTCAGTTCTAGATATTTTGACAAAATCTGACTTTAAATAATACAAATTCAAGGAAAAAGAAGTAGTTATTAGAGAACGGATTATAATTCTGTGGTTGATCAAGTATGAACGATCGACTTTAAAGCCGACTGGGAAAATGAAGTTGCAATAAAAGATAATCTTGAGGGTGGGAAATGTTTCTTTTATATTTTATTTCACAACCCATCCAATATTATTTCAAATTAAAAGTGAGTGGAGTGTCCGCAGGCGACGGAATTTGGATAAATTGGATCCAAGATACGCCAGTGCTCACCGAAGATGTGGAGCAGCAGACAAAATCTTTACGTTAATAGCAGGTGGATAAGTGCCAGTGGTGACAATAAAAATTCCTACTGGCGATGAAACGTAACAGTGGTTCTACACCCGTAAACATAACGTTCAGACTGATGTCCGTATTGGTTTTAGCTTGCATCTACATGTTCATTGTTTTGTTTTATGTGCTGCTTATTTACTAATTTTATGTAACATTTTACTGAACTATGTAACGTTAGGTAACGATTGGAATTTAAAAAAAAAAATTTTGTCCTAAATTTCCTCACTTCTTAAAAATCAGTCAAACTAAATACAAAATCACACGTTAACTACTTAGAAAGTGTCGTTTGTAAAGAGTTTGATCTAATTATACAGCATTTTTACTTCCTTCTCTAAAAAAATGTGATATTTTGATAGGTTTGCTTGTAGAATTCCAGAGGATAAACATATTTTTACTTCCATGTTCCTTAAAGGAAATGGAAGTATGGTGATGGCAAAAAAATCGTTCGAGATTATTGCATATTCTGATTGTTCTACCCTCAAAACATGAAAAAAAGTCATTTTTCGAAATGTGTGTGTGTGTGTGTGTGTGGATTTTTTCCATGGCAAACGATAACAGTCGCAAATTCAAACAGAATCAATTAATTTTTTGGATACAGTCCTGATTTATAGAGTACTCAAGACCTATTGTTTTTGGTGAAGATCGGTTAAGGGAAAGGGGTAGTTTACCAGCAACGTTTTTTTTATCAAGGGTAATTTGTTTCTATGGTAAACGATAACAGCCGCAAATTCATACAGAATCAAATAATGTTTTGCATACAGCCCTGTATTGTAGAGTTCTCAAGACCTATTGGTGTTGGTGAAGATCGGTTAAGGGAAAGGGGTAGTTTACCAGCAACATTTTTTTGTTTTAACAAGGTTATTTTCTATGGCAAACGATAATAGCCGCAAATTCAAACAGAATCAAATAATATTTTGCATACAGCCCTGTATTGTAGAGTTCTCAAGACCTATTGGTATTGGTGAAGATCGGTTAAGGGAAAGGGGTAGTTTACCTCCAACATTTTATGTTTTAACAAGGGTAATTTTTTATGACGAAAGGTAACTGCCGTAAATTCAAAGAGAATCAAATAATATTTTGCATACGTTCCTGAATTGTAGAGAACTCAAGGCCTGTTGATCTTGGTGAAGATCGGTTAAGGGAAAGGGGTAGTTTACCAGCAACATTTTATGTTTTAACAAGGGTAATTTTTTATGACGAAAGGTAACTGCCGTAAATTCAAAGAGAATCAAATAATATTTTGCATACGTTCCTGAATTGTAGAGAACTCAAGGCCTGTTGATTTTGGTGAAGATCGGTTAAGGGAAAGGGTAGTTTACCAGCAACATTTTATGTTTTAACAAGATTAAAGTACTTAATTTTGATAAATAAAGTATCCTGATAAGAAGCTCATAATAATCCACTGTAGAAACGTAGATGAAATATCTATAAATGAAGAGGTTAGGTGAACGGGGTGGGGGTAACTTTCTATTAATGAAAATTATAGTTGAAGAAGGAGGCGAGAATTTTTTATATGTGTACTACGTTATCGGCAACAAAGAAATAGTTCTTTGTTAAAATTCCTTCCCGGGCTGTTTAGCCGTAGTCCAATGCAGACTTATCGGCAGTGCCATCGACTGCCATCAGTGAAAATCGAGTGCGAAAACGTGAGGTGGTATACGTTAGTGACCACAGTACTGTGGTTAAGGCTGAAGCCATAAGTAGAAAGAAGTAGTATCTATGGAAATATTTTATTTCGAATATGATTTTAAATATAAATCTTAGAACATAGAAGTCATGTATGGTTCTCCATACCGATATTTTACATATAACCATGGTGCTA
Source organism: Magicicada septendecula (assembly GCA_034769895.1). Classification (NCBI taxonomy): domain Eukaryota; kingdom Metazoa; phylum Arthropoda; class Insecta; order Hemiptera; family Cicadidae; genus Magicicada; species Magicicada septendecula. The sequence continues at coordinate 159,560,158 of CM068367.1, forward strand.
TATTTCGAAACGCTATAGTACAAACAGATGAATTATACAAAGAGCTATCGAAACGTTTATTTATTGTTGATAATAAGTGTTGCTTTTAATTAACAAATATACCATATATTAACTTTCCTAGTTAACGTAATTTACAAACAAATGTTTTAGTAAATCACATACAATATGTAGTAAAAACACCGTTACTGCTATGGAAGAGTCACACTGTCTCTGTACCATAAACAACATCCAGCATTTGTTTCATTAGTTATTTTTGTTGATATTTTCATAACGCTTATATGTGTGACATGCGTGTTTTGTTTTGTAGAACGCGCACGCATGAAAGCGTTACATGATTTCGATTCCCACCAGACTGGCTCTACCACTGTCTGCTGATATCAGTAATCCTTTTCGGCAGTAATCGATTCGTTGCCTCTCCGATCCCTTTACACAAAAACAGAGTTGATGAAAAAATATTGCTAGTGCCGTTTCACCCTCTCTAAAATATCACAATTTTTCCTTAAAGCTGAATGTGTCCTCTATCTATATTTTACGTTAAATTTTTCGCTACTATTTACAAATTGTTGTTATGTTTAACTAATTTTTATCATACTGTCCAAATATTTAAAAGATACAAATAAACCTTGTATGTGAATTTTGCTTAATTTATAAATCAAATTATAAACAAACAAATACACATTTCAGAAGAATATGCAAGAAAGCAAGTAGATCTCAGATATCTGAGAAAACTGGCCTCCAAATCTCATCTGCTAAAACGGAAATTATGACCACCCTATTTAAATTCCCGAAAACGTGCCTGGACACTACGTATTTAGAAATAAAAGATACTAACAATTTTAAATATCTTGCGGAAAACATATCCCGAAACGCTTCAGACAAAGAATCCTTTAAGATAAGGAAACTCAAATTAGCAAAGGCCTTTACTCTAACCCGGGAACTGTACGGCAAGGAAAACCTTTCCAGAAGTGCGAAAGTCCGCCATTATAGCACCGGTGAGCATGCATGGAGTGGGAACTATGCTCTTTAAAAATTTAGAACCTCTTCTTAAAATTGAACGAAGAATTCTTCGGAAAATATGTGGCCCCAAGAAAACCGAAGATGGGTACAGCCATAGACCCGAAGAAGAACTTTTCAGGGATCTGGAAGATCTGTAAACGGTTTTCCGAAGGAACAGACTGATATTCTTAGACATGTGGTTTGGATGGATCGGTCCAGTTTAAATAAACAAATTTTCAACTATATTTGGCAACTTTCCAGTCTGAACGAATACACCAAACAACTCAAGGAGGAAATTATGAAACTGAGTATCTCTATGAACGACTGTGTGGAAGAAATACATGCAGAAACAAAATTCTTGAGGTTCTCTACGGTGAGAAGAAGACGAGAAAGGGGTGGACAGTGGAAAAGAAGGGGGCGCATAGTGTGCGAATGAGGGCCTTCTGGCAGGAGAAGAAAAGGAAATGATATTCGCGTAGTCCACGGCTGGCCTGTTCGTGTAAAAAAAAAATACAAATTTGTGAGAGTGAACAATAATCACAAGTAGTTATTCGTAACTCGTAACGGCATAGTCGATTGCGCCCATTGCTCATGACTACGTCCTTCGATGGTGATTTTACACACTATAAATCTACATTACGTAGGCTATGGTGATTTATAGTTTCCGTATTTTCTAGTTATACGTTTTATCACTAGAACTTTATAAACTAATATTGATTGTTCCACACCTGTTAATCCTTCTACTGCTTCGCTTATGATAGCTGCTGGAACTATTACCGCTAGTATCGATGTTTCATTGAAGTGAGAACTTCATATAAGGCACTATGGTGCCCGGCACACTCCTGTACACCTAGCGCTCCTAGTATAATAAACTGATTTAACGTATAACGAAACATGTAACGAAACGTGAAACAAAATAGATATAACGAAAAAACGATGTTGCCACGTCAATCAAACCTCTTTTCCCCTCATAGCTATCCAAAGTTTCCTCATTGTCACAGATATGTGTCCTTCAAGCAAAGCGTAATATACTCTAAATGTTTAAATACTATTATAAAAATAACGTAAATATTAAAAATAAATTTATTTTGATAAAAAAGAGTACTCACATGCTGAAAGATCAAGCTGAATACTTTTGAATTCCTTTCCTTGTACTTAGTCATGGCCGGCTCTAATAGAAGGCCGGAACATTAAACGTGGCAACGTTGCGTCTGAGGCTATAAGCATTGAGTCATAATATAGCTAAAATGACCATATTATATTTTGATTTAATTTCACAACATTACTAAAATCATGAGGCGTAATTACTAATTTCATAGGCCTGTTTATAGCTAAATCTAAATTATAGGTCTGTGCGCACTTAGTACTATACGTTGAAGTTGACGAAATTAGTGAATTAGTGTTAGGCCTAATGAATTAATTTTGTTCGAATTATTGAATTCATATAATATGAATGAGTTAATTAGTATACTTCTTAAATAATGTAACAGTATTTTACATAATAAACTTTTAATTTGCAACAAATGAAGAATTATAAAACTGATGTTAACCGGCAAATAAAAATGACACAATTTGATTATTGAAATACATAAATCAATAGATCGTCTAATCGGCCTCAAATATCAGCTAGTTCCAGTGTTGCCACGTTTAGATTCCGGCCTTCTACTAGAACCGGCCATGACTTAGTTCATTATTAACCTAATAAACATTTACAACTTTGCAATTGTTTAATTCATAAAAACAATTTAAAATCAGTAACACCTATTTTATTATAATATTTATGGTATAGTCAATGATAATATTTGGGTTCCGGTACATTTTTGAAACGTCAAAAGAGTTCAACATATCGTTTACATATAAAATTTTTTAATTAATCGGAGAGTTTCTTTTCAATTCTGATTTTTATTTGTATTTGGCTGGAAGATTTTTGTGTTTCAAAATTGTCTATATTAAATAGATAACAAAAATAACTTTAGTAAGATGGCTATACTACAATTTGTTAAAAATTGAATTATTATATTACGCATATCATTTTCTAATTTTCAACCAAATATTGCGTAAATCATATTGTTGCATTGAAACAAATTATTTGTTACATACTGTTTGCATGTGTATGTATACTGAAAATAATACGACGTAAGATATGATTCTATTTATGTTCATCGTAAATATCGATTACTTGTAATAAAACACGTGTAAACTTTACAATGCCCTCGTCGCATTTAATTATCAGTTCTTCTTATTGAAATCTTAATTCTTACCAGAAAATCTCTCTTACTACAAATACATTAGAGCAAACTTTTACACGTTGAATCAGTTCACTCGCCAGTCGATACTGAAGTTCCCACTTCTGGTGTGCGTCCCCCGACACAATGATTTTCTCTTTGACGTTTTCGGCTAATAGTTACTGAATAACGTCATCAAGAATAGCGAGAGAGAGAGAGAGAGAGAGAGAGAGAGAGAGAGAGAGAGAGAGAGAGAGAGAGAGAGAGAGAGAGAACTCTCAAAATTAATTTGTGTAACTATGAAGTTTTATCTCTGACTGACATTAAGCTCATTTTAAATACGCAAGAAATAATTTAAGATTAATTTTTACGCATGTCAATCAGCCGTAGCTCTACAACCCTTGGTGGGTCTTGGCCTGCTCCAAGAGTCGATTCCATTCCTCCCTATTGCGTGCCCTGGCTTTCCAGGTTCTTATATTCAGCTTTACGATGTCCTCCTCTATCTGGTCTTTGAATCTACTTCAGGGTCTACCCCTTTTTCTACTACCCATTGGTTTCTGGTAGAAAATATATTTCTTAGGCTGGCCTTCCTCCATTTTCTCTATCTGTCCAACCCACCTTAGCCTGTATATTTTGATTATTCTGACAATGTCCGGCTCTTTGTAAAGATGATATAGTTCATGATTATTTTCTTGTACTCATCTAAATATTGTTCTTAGAATCCGACTTTCACAGCAACCCCAGAAGTCTGTCGCTATTTCTTGTCATTGTCCAGGTTTCTGAAGCATATGTCAGCACTGTCCTGATAAGTGTTTTGTAAATTTTGCATTTCGTGCTTTTTCCGCACGTCAATACACTGGATTTATGCTTCACCGCTGTATTTTAGGAACCGGCGTGAGCAACAGACATAGCACGACTACCACAGAATAACGCAATAAAGTGGCGTAATTACAGGAAAGGACCACGGAGGCCAATTATCACCCCTAGAGCTATTAAAAATTTTAGAAAAATTCCATAATCACTTAGTATTCCATTTCTAAGCCAGCTGCGTGTGTTAAAATAAAGCTTAACTGTATACATTGTTATGTGGAAAGAATCGTGAGCACCACGTTTGTCCTGGAGAAAACTGAGAGTCCAATCTTCAAATTAGTCTCCCCCCCCCCCAGAACATATCTTAGTTACGCCACTGACGTGACACACACATAACTTACAGTTCGTAGTTCATACGATATTGTGGAATTCTGTACTGAGTTTAACGATTATATGGCGAAAACAGTTTGCTGCTTGTCAAGCAGAAAAGACATTCTTCTAAAACCGCTAATATTTGACACGAAGCAAATTTTCATACTTCTAGTTCTAGTACATCGCTGTCCCTGTATGTATACAATTAGGTAATGGTATTTTAATATTTAAAACACTGCTATGTTGAGCTCGAAAATAACAAAAGTAGCCTACTTATTTAAACCTCAACACGCGCAACGCACAAAACTATTGCAGACGTTTTGAGATGATTCTGCTCGGTAGAATTACTTGAAGATAGAGATAATTTGAGATGCCCCTTCCACAATGTATTTTCTGACTAACAAATAAGTGTATAATCAGGGTCAGCTTTAGTCTTGATCAATAATATTATTTAGTTGTGTCGAAATTTATCTAGAATATCCATATTAAATTTATTACTTACATAAATCTCCCTACAAAAAATTAGGCAGATGTAAGTACTGAAAGGATGTTAAATTTTAGCAGTCTTGGTTAGTAGGCCTATATATATTTGTTTTCTAACCGGACTGAGCACAAGAATGAGACGACCGAGAAAGTGATTTGTTCCGTAACAGTCAAGCTGTATACTGTACAAACTGAAAGAGAAAACTAATGTATTCTTTAACAAAAACGGTTTTGATAAACGTAGTTTTACATTTTTGTTATGTCTCATGCAGTAGCGTGGCGTGGGTACATAACACCTGTTATCGGTTGTGATGGGCCTAAAACTTAACCTAAAATTTAATTCGAATTTTAAATACCAAGTGTTCTTTTTAGGGCCAAAATATTCATTTTAGAGCCAAAATATTTTATTAGAGTATTTTCTATAATTTGCTGGCAGTAGAAGAGGGTACCGGTTCAACGGGATCTGACTCCATTATACTTACACAGAATAAATCAGGACACACATAATCGAATTGAAAAAAACAGAGGAACACATAACTAAACGAACAAAACACAAATAAGTAGGTAGTAACTGCCCCGAAACAACATAGCTGCTTACTGAGCGTTGTGCCGGTTTATACAGCGGCAACACATTGGGTGGACAAATGTGTCCCCCTCTCCACAGTTTGTACAGTGACAACTACTACGAAGTCAATGACCGTACGCAGTAAAATAATGTCGATGTCTGAGCCGGCAACACAAGACGGTGCAAGTGCCCAGCAGTTCGAAAGCAATGCTACGCTTTTCTTTAAGTTTCCCTACTATAATTGTTGGGATTTCAAATACTCAATAACTTAAGTATTTTTCTGTGATATAATTAATATAATTTTCTCTTATTTTTAGTACTGTGGCCGCCGGCAACAGCGGTTACATAGACGCCACACAGTAGTGTCTCATGTGTTTTTCCTCATAACAAAATTAATTTACTTACAAAAATGCAGTTTAAGTATTTAACAAATATCCACTTGAAATCAATCTTCAGATTAACAAATTTGCAATACGTAAAATTGTCTGTTACAATTTGCGATATTACTCAACACAGAAAGACATTTTATAAAAAATAGTACCAACAGACGACAAGTTACAACAAAAACCATAAAATAGTCAAACAAATTAACTTTGTTCTGTCTGTCTAACAAAGAGAACAAAGAACCTACATTGTGGCGTCAAAATTGGATTTTGTTTGTTATCATTTCTTTCACTGTACACGGCGACAATAAAGCTAGAAGGAAAATGGCGCTTTTAAACCCAGACTCGTTTCAACGTAACAAGGGAATGTCTTGTCAAATATGACAGACAGCGGATTGGCAGGTGGCGAACGGATTGTATAACAGTTGGCTTAAACAACAGTCTATGAGAGATTGGAGAATAAATACTAACTAATCAAGAGATGAACTTTATAGTTTAGTTCGTAGCCATAATCGTAACAATGTACTTTAGCGTTCTTGTATTTAATAGTAACAAATTATCTTTGTAAACGATTGTGTTAAAATCGACGAAGAAAACCACCCGTTACTTTGTTTACATCTCAGTGCTTCTCTCTTGCCTCACTTAGTAGGGTTAGACACCCACTTGTAATATTTTTTTACATATTGTATAACATTTTATATGAAAATATTGTACTTTTCTTATAATTTAAATGTTCAACGTGCAATAAACATGAAAACTTAAAACGTTTAGGTCAGAAACAATTACACAATTAAAGAATAAGACAGACAAAACAATATACTGCATACGAGGACTGTCAGGTAAGGTAGAGGAATTAAGGAAAAATTAGTTACAGAATGAAGAAAATGAAATAGAGGTAGCCAGAACAATCAAGTTGTAGCATGACAGATATTCCACCAATAATTAATTCATTTAAGATCATAAAAATAATTAAATTACATATACTCAAAGAATGTCAAATGAAATTCAATTACACTTCAAAAGGAAACACCACTATAAAAGAAAAACAATAATTAAATAATAAAAATGCAACCATAAAAGTCAAAGAAAATAAATTAAAGGAAACTCATATTAAAAATTCAGGAGATTACCCAGGAGATTAGGAGCAGGAGATAAACAAGATACCCCAAAATCAAGAAAAAAGAATTAGATTAGGAGCAGGTGATAAATATAATACCCCAAACACAAGAAGACACAAGAAGAGGAAGATTAGTATCAGGTGATAAACAAGATATCACGAAATCAACAAGAAAGACGAATATAGTTAGTATCAGGTGATAAAGAAGATACTCCAAACCCAAGAAGGAAGAAGAAATTTAAAAGCAGATAATAAAGAAGATACTCCGAACCAACCATCGGACAAGATAACACTGAGTACCTTGGTTTACCCAAGAATGAACACAAGAAGGAAGACGAGAAGAAAGGAAGAAATAGGATGGAAGAACCACCATAAAAACCTATTATTAACTACCATTAACCCCAAACCAAATGATACAATTAAAGAAAGTATAACATCCCAAAACCTAATGAAATTGTAATTATTTATAAACAAAAGTATTGTGTAGTATGATAAGAAGTGCACCAACTAAAGTTATTATATGATAAAAAATAAACAAATCTTCACAGTCCATTATGACTAAAGGTCTGGTCTGAGAATAATAAAACTCAAATATAAGTCAGAACCAACAGTGAAAGTGTACTAGTGGAAGTGTTTTGAAATGTAATAAACTTCAAGTTGTAGCGTATCTATAACTTAAACAATGTGCTAATTTTATAATTAACAAGAAATGAAATATTAAAATGAAAAATATTTCCAATATTTCATTAAATAAGCTCACTTTGTTATCTCTAGACATTCAAAGGAATGCCAATAACAAAGAAAGTGTGGGTGGAAATGTTTACTGTACAAGGGGATGTTAAATAATAATAGTAAAATCAGAAAGGACTGAAAATAACTTAAGTTTTAATATAGTTAAGAAGTTTAAATGGCTGATATTGTTCAAAGCCATGAACTCCATATTTTTAAAAGAGTTCCAATAGAATAAGGTACCTATATGTTTAGAGTAAGTTGTATTAGTTATATAACAGCATACATACAAATTAAAATGTTTAAGTATGGATGCTGTATTAATTTACAAATGTGTTAAATGTATGTTCAAAACAGTTTAAGCAAACATGTCTAACTTTAAAGACTGCTGATTAATGTTAATTATTATTTTAGTAACAGTAGCATGAATTAGATGCTACACATCTCAATAATTATGTAAACAATTTTATTTCATGTTGTGTTAACTTTTAAGAGTCAGAGGAGGTGTAGAATTAAATTTATTTGAAAAAACCATATATGTAAAATACTAAACTCTAGGCCAAATAATGAATTCACAAAAATTAATATAAACCAGTTAATTCACCAATGAACCATGTAAACTAACAAGATTTATGTAAGGTAGGTCAATTAACAACTACTGTAAAGGATCCTATGATTTAAAAGAGTAATATAGAAAAATATCTTAAAATATTGAAAATTTTTGAAATGTAATAATTAAATATTTCAGAATAGGAATAGTAAATTAATAAATTATCACTAAAAGACAGTTCAAATGTTAAATTTATAAGTAATTAAGGAAAAGGAAGGATTTGTGACCATTTGAAATTTATTATAATAATAGACTATTAATAACACATAAAATGGCAGTAATTGTGTACAAGAACGGAAACAGGTTTTTTGGGCCTAGATTTCCAAAAAGACAGAAATCTGGTAATTTTAACAAAAATCTCAACAAATATGGACTATGACATATCAAATTAAACAGAACGAGATAAATAAACCAATTATATGGTTAATAGTTCATGAAAGCGAACAATAAACTAAAAATATTCCATATATAATGTACCTTGGAATTATGTACACGGGAAGTGAAAATTATTTTAACAGTACTTTTCCAATATTAACTTGGCAAGATATTTCCTAAGGTGAAGGAAGTTAGTTAGTTCTTTGTTAACATTCAAACGGAACGGTCGATGCAGAATCGCGTTCTTAAAACCGTATAATGGAGTGAAATGGTTAAAGCCTAGAATCAGTGAAAAAACGGGAGTTACGTAAATTAACACTTTTCGAGTCAAAACTTATGAAATACTCTACGACAACGGTGAAAACGAACAATACACCACATAATACAAGTGATTTAAACCTTTGAAAATACATAATATTAATAATTCACTCTACAACATATTAACGATTCTGCGTCACGAACAGACATAAAGTGAACACCTCTAATAGAAAACAATTAACACCAGTGGACACTGAACACTCATCCAGAATACCTCAAACAACATAATGGACAGTATACACAATTTCGGAGATCCATAAAACAGTTATAAAGGTGAATTTATTGTGAGATTTTCCAGCGACGAAATATACGTATAACCTCATCAATTCAGCTAGCCGCCATGATGGTCCCGTGATGCACTACAACCTCCTCGACTGATTTCATAGCCTGCAGCTTTGGTTTGAAAAATCAAATATATTAAACATTATATATTATTCACAATTTGTTAAATATTAGTTATTAAGATTATTTCTTGTATATGTTATACTTTCTAGGCCTGCCCTTCTCTGACTATATAAAATAATCGTTGAAAGAACCTTTTTTAATACTTATATAAAAATTTAACCTGTAATCACATATCGATATATCCCTGTGACGGAGTCGAACAATTGCTCTAAATCGATTTAAAATCGATTATTATTAATTATTGTTAATAAATCAATTTATTTCAACTATTTGGATTATAAAATTATTTCACATTTTAATTTAAGTGTTTAATTTACTACGAGACTTCCTGGAAGACGAGAAATATTAACTAAAAGTGAGATACTGGAGCAGCACTGAAAATCATTAATCGATTGCTGAAAGGAGATAATCTGATTAACTCCAGATTTTGTTAAGCTCTACCAGAAGTGTAAATTAAACCAAAAATACCTTACAGAATTTTAAAAAAATTTGAACAAAATATAAAACCAGGATTAATTCTAAATTATATTCACAACAAACAAACAAACAAATTGTTTTTGAAAATTTTTTTTTAAATAAAATTTTTTTTCTTTTCTTGTATTTGTAACTACAGTTTACAGGTCTTGTTACAAAGTACACAAAAATATGGCTGATTATCATTAAAGATATTAGACTTGAGGCCTAGAGGCACATAGATGTAACGGCGACAGTTGTAGTTAATTCCTATGGTACAGTGAACTGAAGAAGATTTTATCAGAAGAGAAACTGGAGAATAAATGGACAAGCCTTAGTTCAGTAGTGGGCAGAGACGAGTTAGTGACGATGATAAAATGTCTTATTTATAGAACATTTTCATCAGAAAAGAATCTTGGTTTGTTAAGCTTAAAAATTAGACATAAACATTACGCCTGGAAACAGGACAATTTATTGTAAACATACTAATGCATTACTTGTTTTATTTGATTCCTTGATAGTAATAAAAATAATATAGTAATAAAAAACAGAGATTATTTATTTATTTTTACCGAAACAATACTCAGATGGAGAGCCACAAAACAATAAAAAGATTGCAATGGATTGTGGTTATTGATTATTCTGATTTACGTTTTTGGAACTGTAACTTATTTATTTGAAAACGTTGGTGGCCAATTTTTTCTTTTTCTCTGCAAAAAAATAGTTAATACGCATTTTCATATTTATTTGACATGTTTTTTTTTTAAGTTGAAAAGTAATAACAATCTTAGTTACAAATAAAGAAAATTAGAGCAGAAACTAAAACCAAAATATTTAAAACTATTGTTAGAAGTATCATGACTTACGGCTCAGAAGTTTAGACTACTAATAAACACACAAGAACAAAATTAATGACACCAGAGATCGACTTTTGTTATCCAGTATCCAGACGTGAGAAAATTAGAAATGAAGTCATTAAGGACAGAATGAATGTGATAAATTTAATTTCTGATTTTATCCAAACAAAAAAATTACAATTGTATGGACACACGAAAAGAATGACACAGGAAAGATTGCCAAGGAGAGTTATGGAATGGACCCCACGAGGAAGAAGGAAAAGAGGAAGTCCACCTATCACCTGGATAGAAGAAATTCAGACTATATTAGGGGAACGAGAAATTGAAGATCTTTGGATAGACAACCAGCAGTGGAGGTAAGACTACAATCTCTTCTGTAATCATCTTTGGTTCGGGAAAATTTATAAATATTGTACAGCGGGATTAATAATAATAAATATTAATTAAAATTCAAACATTACACAAATTCGTCTTCAAAATTGGATATGATTGCTTTATATCGACATTTCCCCCATTGTACTCTAACGTATGTTGTATATATCATTTATATAACATTTGATATTATATTACATATTATAGAACGAACACATATTATACATTATTCAATATATCGTACACATTAAATTATTTATTTATACATTATACATAATTTATGTAATGTATAGTATATAATTGAATATTTCTTACGTAATTGTGGGTTGTGGATTATTTGTTTCTGTTATTATATTAGATTGTTTAATTTTTATGACTTACCTGTTAAAGAATTCTGCTCATGACATGTAGTTTTTCCTATATCGTTTAATAGTACAGGATTTAATGATAATATGTATTCTCTCTTTCTAAGCAAATGTAATAAACAAATCCAAATACTATAATAAAGTTACAGCAAATTACCTTCTGTTTTGAACACTCTGTCAGAATTTCCAGGGCAGAGAAACAAATAAGAAAGAATTTATTTAAAGAAAGGAATAAACCATTAAAGTTTAAATACACGTTTTTATTGTACAATAAAAGTAAATATTACTTTAAAGAACAGGTTTTCAAAGTATCAAGTAATAAAATAAAATCGAATGACTTCAGAAAGTAATTGATAAAGAAATTTACAAAAATATATTGTATCTTGATTCAGTAAAACTTTACAGATCATTTATTTTTATTAGACACACGGTGTTACCTTTGATTAGACTAAATGAAATTTGGGAAGCTACATTCGATTAACATTACGAGCAATTTGATCCAAGATCAATCAACAATGGCTAATGTCCACAAGCAACAGATACTATATTTATGTAAGTAGGTAGGCGAGTTGTCATTGTGGTGGTGAAATCCCCAAGGAATGAACCATATGTATCGTTCTCTCACCTCTCTGCTACGTACAATATTGCTGATATAATTATTGTACTCTTTCATAAGGATTCGTTATTGCTTTTCTTTGAAGTGTAATGCTTATTAATTCATTTTTGAGTTTTACGTAATAATCCTTTTACTTAGAAATTGATTTGAGTATTGCAAGAATAATATTATACAATAAAAAGCATATAATACCATTGAATTTTTGCTACACCTTTTTATTGTAAAATAAAATTTCTATAATATCATATATATATATAATCAAATTTTAGTTACGTCTGCAAGTAGTTATATTGTATTTTGATAATAAAAGATATAATATTATCTTATATTATAATACAAATATTTAGAAACTTTGAAAATACAATACAACTAATATATTTTAATTTGATACTATATATATAAATATAATATTTTATAGTGTAATAATAATTATTATTATATTTTTACAGTTTCAATCGTTTGAAAATAGTATATTATAATATAACATTATATTATATATTACATTGTCAAAATACAATACAACTACTTGCAGAAGAACTATAATTTAATAATACATACAATATTATACAATAACTGCAAGAAACTCATCGAGTTAGTTATACAAAAATGATGAACAAAATTTCTATTTTTATTTGTTTCAAAATACACTATTATTGCATCTCGCAACCAACAAATAATGTTATATTAAAATCTTAAATATTTGAGTAATGTCTAAAATAAATCTGAAATCTGTCTTCGCGGAAGTTTAAAAGAAATTTTGGAAATATTAATTATTATGATTATTCTAAGAGTATACTACAAAAATATAAGCTATACGTTGCAGTTTTATGTATAGCGGTAAACAGAATTGTACCAGTAAACCTTGGTAATATTAAGTGGAGGTAAAAGCAATTAGTGGTAAACTCAACTTTCATCCAAAGTCCACACAAAAGCGGCAAACAAAGAAACATTTTTAGCACTACAGCCGCTAAGGTTGAATTTAAACCGACTAAGAAGGGAGAGTTTTTTTATGAACGAACTTCCTTCGAATACGGAGATACAACGTAAACCCCTCTTTACGTGGCGTTAAGTGCCTCAGCGCGTCTTCTCTGGTCGCCTTTCTTTTCACCCGGAAAAGTTTTCGTTTAATTTAAATCCATTAAAGTGGCCGGTGTTTATTTATACTTAAATAAAAATTGGAAAAATTTGATACTCACTATGTAGAATATTTTTGTATTAGTATAAGAAGAATGGGGAGTAATTTAAATGTTATTTAAATTTAATATTAATTTGTATAGACAATAAACTATATATCATTTTACATACATTTATATTTGTATTTTTATGAAGAAATATATTAGAGTTGTTTCAGCTTCGTGGAAATATAGTGATTTAGTTTTAGGTAAATGTGATTACATGCTTTAGTGTAAAGTTTTCTTTTTAAATAGAGTTACTTATACCATGAATATTTCAATCATCATATAACATCTAACCTTCATTATATTTCAAACCCTAACCTCCTAATGTCGGAATTAGGACATACGAATGCGTACGTTAAGCCTATATGCAGTCCAACAATTGAGTAAAAGATGGAAAACATTTAGTCGACTCAGTGAAACCAGAAGAACTGTGAAACCTCGGAATTTTTAAATAGTCACATTTTGCGAAGTGTTACGTCTACTGTAATGAAAGGATAAGCAAACTGTATGTTATAAAATAAGCATTTATTTTACATCTTTTTTTTTGCTAAATTTTATTTTTTGGGGGTTATGTAGTAATATATCTTTGCATTTCATAAAATCACTAGATTTGTCTAAAATTCAAAGTCTTATAGTATCAAAACAAACAGTTTGAAATATCATAAACATTTTGAGCATACTGAAATTAACGTAGAGAAAATATGATGTGCAACAGAGATTTTTTTATTTTATACATAGTGGCAAATCACAGCAGAAATATTTCCAAACGTTTCCAAAAAAAATAAAAATAGGCCCAATTTTAAATCATAACGTTTTTGTTTGTATAACATTATGATAAAACAAAAATTAATTTTAAAAGTATTTTCAAGGCCTCCTCCAATTTAGGTCATAGGCACTCTTCTCAACATCATAATTTCTGAGTTATCGATAGTCAAAAACTGTTTTTGGCAGAAAAGAAACCGAAGCCCGTCTTTAAACAATCATACCTCCCAAAGTACTGAAGCCATATAAAAAAAAACACCTTTTTTCAGAACAATGAACTTCTTTCCGTCCCGATTATTAGGCCTATTTATAATAGATTCAATATTTTGCGATATTTATCTAATAAAGAAGTAACAATTTTCGGGGTCAAAATTACAATTATTTAATTCCCAGTAACTTGAAAACCATTTAATTTTACAAGAAAACGCATAGCGGTATCTAATTTATTTCTTAACATTTCATAATCTATCGAACTTAGAGGTCATTTGTGTGTTTTACTTTCCACCCATTTTAGGAAGCCCATTCAGGGAGAGGAACTAAAACGTTTTCTGTTAACTTTTATCTAGACACTAAGTAGAAGATAATCCAAAGCTTTCCATATCAATTCGTTCTATTGAAAGAATTCCAAGGCAAAATGCTTCATTGTCTCGACAAGTTTTTCAATAGTCAAAACTTATAATACGTTTAGTACTGCTGTATTTAACATGTTTCCTAATAATAAAAAAAATTAATTTTCACCAATCAAACGCTAAAAACTGTATTGCTATTAAAAAAATTGTTGAATTCATTTTTCTAGAAGGTTTATTTTACCCCTTCTAAACATCACGTCACGTTCCCTTCAGGTTTGTATGTTACGATAAATATCGTAGTAATGTCTTCAAAATATTTTTAAAATTGAGGTTATGTTATGTTAACACAACATGTTTTTACGACGACACAAAATCAACCAAGTAAAAACCTAACAACGAAACTCCTGGTTAAATCAATTTCTAAATTTTTAGTAGATCATTACGTAAGACACAAAATTAATGAATAAGCATTAAATTACACAAAAATGCAATAACGAATCCTTACTAAAGAGTATCGTAATTACATCTGCCATACTGTATGTAGTAGAGAGTGGGAGAACAACACGTATGCTTCATTCCTTGGTGATTTCACCACCAAAATCACCACTCGCCTGCCTACTACTTTTGATCATTAATCGTTGTTACTTGATCTTCAAATGACCCCCAACGAATGGAATCTTCGTTGTCCAATTCCCCCAAATTGTATCCATATATACATTCGGAAATTTTACTTTGTGTGTTTGAAGGTAATACCGACTGTCTAATGAAATGAAATCATCTGTAAAGCCATTACTGATATTAGAACATATACTTTTATAGTTTTGGCTCCTTAATTGTGGCTCCTTATATGTTTTATATAGTTCATAAGTAAGTCGCCTTTGCTATCAGCCTAAATCATACGTATTCCCAAAATACTCAAACATTTTTCTTTCAAACACGTTTATTTGGTTTCATTTGTTCTCGACATTACCGTTTAGTTGATGAAGATATGCTTAAATAGTTTTTTCTAACTCATACGTAGCTTTCATTTTATAAAATAAAACATCCGATCATACGAGTATTACGACTAAATAGTCACATTCACCCAGTGTATTCAAATGTCAGTGAAATTTACCCAATCACAAAAATAGACATAGGAATTCGTTTCTTCTATTATCTGAAATTTTCCCGAACAGACTGTTATTTTATACCAACAGCTGCAGATGACGAAAGCAGTGAGGAAAAAACAATTAAACAAATTAATCTTTTCCTGCCTGTGTAACAAAGGGGACAAAGAACACGCATTGTGGCGTCGGAATTGGATGTTTTGTTGATATTTCTTTTTGTGTACAGCGACCGTGAAGAATGGAAAGAAAAATCGTTAAAATAAAGCTTTGTTAGTAAAGGGAGGGTCTGTTGGACGTCTTATTTGATAGACCGCGTAATGTCAGGCGATACAATAGCGTCTGTCGTGCTGGTCGCCTGGCTGAAAAATTGACTGAACCGCGCGTACACGAGCGTAAGATGACGAATTGTAGCCATAAGGTAGAATACAGTAATGAAGGTAAGAAAAGGATGGGATTTATAGAACAGGCCAAGCATGGATTTTGTCATTTTTTTACAGCAATGGTGTTACGTAGTTGATATATTATTTTGATTGTTAATTACCTGTGGTTTGTTAACAAAAAAATATTTATTGAAAGATTTACTCAATCTCCGGGGGAAGATTTACTCTGGGGGAGCAGAAATGTGAATGGAATACCACTAATGACGACGGCCGCAGCTGCAGTTGAAATGTCTGGTGTTCTAAGAAGAGAACCTAGGCCCAACATCCTAGAAGATAATTTTACTGAAATTGCCTCCGACGGTAAATAAATTTAATTTTATGATGACATTTACAATGGTATTGTTGAACCAATTGTTTGTCAATTAGCGAAACTTTTGTAAACAATAAAAGCAATAGTAAATGAACGTCCTCAGACGAGCCTCAAGTTTCCGTACACTAAAACAGAAGACGGGCCAGGAAATTAAAGAATTAAGAAATTTAAGAAGCGTTTTTCAAATATACATATTATTACGACGGTCTCCTTGATCGTCGCATGGAACAGGGGGAACAAAATACAGACACAAATTAAGTCACGAATCACCAGCTTTAATTTATCACAAATAACAGTTTGTAATCAACAAGTTATTCAACAAGATTATAATCCTACAATAATTTAAGTTAATTTTTCCACACCAAGTCAACTAATAGAGTCCCGCACAATAATCACTTTTTACTATAACCACTTGAACACACTGAGTAATCGCCTGACGTAAAATGACTGAAGTGGCCATCACTGGATGCTTATATTTATACCCCGCTGAGATGCCAGAATAGTCTGTCACTTTGTATGACGTGTTTAATAAGCTCTCGAATCCACTAGAAACAGCGTCCTTGAACACAGTGCGCTGACCGGTACGGTGTGGATTAGCCTCGAATGTTGACACATGATAAGTGTCACGTAATTGATTTTCATCTCAAAGCAGCAGCAATATGTACGCAAACACATATTACAGCTGGGCTCTGCTGGGATAGCCGAGATACGTGTAGAACGTTCCGTATTACGTAACAATATTCTCTGTGTAATGAGAATGTGACAAGAATGAAAGCTAATCTAAATTATAACTACCACTTCCATACAGTAAATTGATACGGAAATTGATTTGGAAATAGGCAAAAACCGGATGTCAACTAGCAGACTACGGTTGAAGAGGAAATGGAATAGAGAAAGCAATGTGGTATATAAATCGAATTCATGAATACTGTAAAAAAAATTAATTGGGTGCTGAGATTCTGTAATATATACCCCTCCCCCCTACATCAACACATTTCGGCGAGAGCAGAAATTTTTGATATCGCGAAACTTCTCTTAATGAGCGGTTTCCCTTTATTAGTTGCATTCTGTAGACCTTGATGCTCACGCCTTTATAGAATTAGTCTGATAAACGGCCATCCTCATCTTTTGTACTCTCGTCTACAAGTATTCCTAGTTCGAGCTATCAGCACGTATTATAGGACGTCTTCTTACCCCGGAGTGATTCGTCATAGATACTTGTTCTTTAGACGGGATTCGAACCGGGATGCAGCAAGATTGGAATTTGAATAGGCTATGAAAACGCATCCAGTTATCCATCCAAATCTCATGGTCTTAACTCAGTTACGCGGTAGATTAAACTAAAGCCCATAAAACCGAATAGCCATTGTACAAAAAATGTTGTTACTGTCTAGTTCCACAGTTTAATAAAACGAGTTTCTGTTAATAACTCGACACGCCCACGCGGGTGCGCACACACGCGCGCCCGCACACACACATTTATTGTTTAATAATAATGGAGTTATTTGTTAAGTAGGCGAAATTAATAATTAATATAACTTGTTACATAAATTTAGGTGGATTATAGTTATTAGATGTAAATTTTAGAACCTGCTACTGAACTTACATTATATGTTAGAAGAAGTTTCTTTTCTTTTTAATTATTGGGTAACTATTCCTTTCTTAAAGATAGTGATGATAGAAAGCAAAATAAATAAACGGCCAGAATTTCGGTCTTGCTTGTTCAGCTAACAAAATCTAGAAACAGGGTGGGTGTGAATGGTAAACCTGTCAAGATACATTTCCCCTGGGAATTCCCTGGACCAGCAAAGCTGACGTCATAAGCTGTAATATTATCTCGCGGTTCGCTTCCTACTCGGCACTCGCCACCCGTTACCCTGCCTCTCACAGTATTATGATTAATGCCGGCGTATCCAAAAATATCCTTTGCACCAAGTACTGCAAAAACTCCTTGTTGCGTAGCAAATGTTTTTTTTTTTTTAATAAATTCATACCTAAAAATCTTAAATTTTGGTAGCAAACAAAAAACACCTGGAACACCTATTTACTGTCAAAACTTTAACACAAATAAATTTTAACACTTTCTACTGTGCAATCATTATAATAAATTAATAAGTTTAATATTATTAATGCTGCTTTTAAGTACATCAATCATAAACTAATTTCATTTAAGAAAATGTATATATTAATCTAAAATGTCACAACGAATGAAGAACCTTACGTTATACGTGAATATATCAATTTCTTATAGTACCTGTGTAAGAATAGTAGGAATAGTACCTGTGGATACCTAATAGAATTCACAATTCACTTTTAATGGTTATAGTTGTAGGGCGTATTATTTAATGTACAACAATTTGTGTATTTAAGTATATTTTGATTATATGTGACGTGGTTATATCGTATTGTTTCTGTAGGATATAAGCTTGGGATGATTAGGATTCTCACAAACTTGCTTTGCTAATACCTGCTGATATCAATTTGTAAAACAAAGGGAACTTAAATGTTCGCATGTCTTGCATTATTTTTGTCATTATCATTCAGTTTTTACTTACTATACACTTCTGAATTTATTTTGAATTTTTGTCAGTTATACAACTGTTGCATATTTTTTCATTTCTACAAGTGAGTATTTACATATTATATATTTTTTGATTTTTTTAAAAATCTGATTCGTTACAATCTTTTACAAAGTTCTACAAAACAATTTCATGCTTTTGTAACCATTTAGCACAATTGTACCAGTTAATTATCCGTATTTACATATTAGGCAGCATAAATAAGTTACAATATGGCCTTTGACTCTCTTACTGTGAAAACGCTTGATTTTACCTGATACATTAGCGAAGGTACCACACCTTCTTAGGTATTAAAGAGGGCTGATATTTCAGTTCTCCTTTTTTGATTTTTTCATTACTAATCCTTCCTATTTTTGGCTTTTTCCTTTCGCTTCCTTATTCCAGGTTCCTCGAATCATTGCTCACAAGGTTATCCGTCAACCTTTTCCTTGCAATTCTGCGGGAAAGTTAACGTAATTACGGTAAACCGTAACACAATTTACTTTATCACCTGATGATGTAGGCTCTACACACATAAAAACTATTATAAAAAATTCATATAATGTTTATTACGTCGAAAATTTACAAAATATTTTCAACTCTAAATAGAGCCTTTGAATTACATTTTAGGTTTTTATGTTTGCCATGGGTTTCACATATAATCCACAAAATAGGAGAGCCAAGTAACATACATTGTGGATTGAACAGTTCGTCAGTGATGACATGGTTGCATGTTGTATTTACGAAGGCGTTATTACCGCAACAGCAACAGGCAGGAAACTGTAACGTTTTATTGCGCAGATAATGCGCAGTGTCTACATCGTATACAGTCATGCAATACAGTCCTTATTATGCCGCTTCGTGTTTTTGTGTAAGCTAGAAATAACTACCAAATAGATTTATGACAGAAATAACTGTGCTGTTTAAAGTGAATTTCCAGTTTTTAGTTTCGTTATCTAAAGTATGTAGATGTAACATTTCTTATTATCAATCAAGAATTGGTTGTTGAAAATTTTTTTAAATTCTACAAGCCTTCAAATTAATAAATTCCGATTAATATTTTAGTGATATTGTGGGTGATATGTTTTGAAATTAATGTACTTTAATGTAAGCGACACTCGTGAGGAGAAATATCTTCAACTTGAAAAGTGAGGTTAATTTACTTTTTGGGAAATGGTATTATAAAAAGCATAGCTCTGTGTCAGAAGTGAAAAGAGCAGCATTGCTGTACTACCTTTTCTAAAAAAAAAACTTGCGTACCTTTTATGTGAATTTAGAAGATATAAAGCTTCGTTTGAGGTTAAAACTTATGTTTGAGGTTTTTATTAAACAAAAATGAACCATGGACATCTGAACATTGAGGAACAAGGAAAAATGCGCAGATATAGAGAAAGAATCGGCAGAGATTTGGATTTGAAGAAAGGGGTAACGAAGACAAGTCGAATAGAGAAAAAATTAAACACTTTTAGAAAACAACACCGAAAACACAGAAAAAACATAAATAAAGTAATGACAGAGAAAAAATAATCTTTCTAAGTCATGGTTTTAGAGAAAACAGAATTGATTTATTTTTAACACTTTTGAATGAAACTGTTAAGGAAGTCAGTTAGGGGAGTTTGTTAGAGAAATCGTGTTTACTTAACCTTAAAAGACTAATAATTGATCATGCCTTATCAATGTCGGTAGTGTGCATGAAATAAAAAGAATAGATTGCAGGTTGTATCATGTGGTAACTTTATGAATTAAAAAAAATTATGTAACAAACAAAAGAATATTATTAATTACAGCTTGGTTTCACCAGAAGGGGAAACACAAATGTTTTAAAGCAAGATAATTTAAAACATAAAACAAACCCATTAATCAGTAAGAAAGGATTGTGTCCCACATAATAATTACATAAAATAGTAGAATCCAAACTAAAATAACTTTTAAATTATATTTTTATTAGGCCTCACCTTCACCATATGTCAAGCAGACAGAAAAGAATTATTAAGAGGAACTATGCCGTGTGTTTTCTTTCACCGACTTCTGACAAAGAACAAAATGTCAGCTGATACAGTGTAATGAACACATGGTGCCCGACAATGGATATTTTAAGGCACAAGCAACAGCACCACGCAACACAGCTGAGTACAGACGAGTGACTACAACAAACGTGGGGCGACTAGGTTTTGACATGGGTCACTTTTACTACTGTTTGTGAGCCCACAAGCGAGGAAGGTCAGTCTTCTTTTGTTGCTTCTAAGCTGTCTAGTACCGAAATAACTGAGCTCTGTTGATTGAGATAAAATCCTATATTTATCGTGCTTCTAAAATTGTGTTCTTAACTTGCGCTTAATACGTAGTCTCAAGATATGAAGGAAAAATTGTTTCACATTTTCAAAGTATAACTGTAATTAAAAATTTTTATTTTGATTTTACAAGTACGCGCTTTCAGTGATCCTAATATTATTATAATTTTCACAGTATAAGTATTTCATATTCCTTAAGCGTGTTGTGCTTACTTTCCCCTTTACAAACGTCTTACGACACCCTTCAGACGTGTCGTTAAATAAACTCACTGAAAATCACAATTATTGTTTAGTTGCTGTCTGCTGATGCTGATAGTTTATCAATGATAATTAACAACATGCCAGGCATCCTCTGTAGAGCTGCCACGCTGAGACAGGTATATTGTTGGTCTTGTCAGGAGCTCGTGATTAATTAAAATTAATAGAATCGCTACAACTTCAGCGACTGCATTAAAATTAGATAACGCAGCGGCAGAAACAACCGAAACGTCAACGACTACACAATTACGTCGACGATAAGTAACAGATGACAGAAACTTTAGAATCCCGCTGGTGCTGCCGATTGTGCTATCACTTTATTTACTTAATTTTTATTTTTTTTGCGTATGAGCCACTGTGGACTACGTTTGGTTCAACTGGTTCCTCCCTTCTTCTCCTCTCTCTTCCTCCTCTCCCACATCTCCTTCATTCTTGATCGATCACGTTTTTTTCTATTTTTATGGGCCATCTGAGGAACACATGTCAATTTCAATTCTTTATTCCTTGTTCTTTTCTTTTTCTCCAATGTACTTTCATCTCTTCACTATGTTTCTTCTTCCTGTCTTCAGTGCACTTTGAACCTCCGTTTTTCTCTCTCCTATCCTGGACTCGTTTCATTTTTAACACTTTTGCCCGAAAAACTTATCGTTCAGTTGATTCTACTGCGTTATATTAGTTTTTTTTTTAAATCGTTTTTGACTTCTTTAATCCAACTTGAGATGTTGACTTCTTTCCACACAGATCTGTTTTGTTAAGCTATTGTCGTCCATTTTGTATAAATGTCCAAAAAATACTACTCTTACTTTTCTCACTGTTACTGTATATTTTCTATACTTTGATTTATTTCATCATTACTTCTTAATTTTCAACCTTCTAAAGTTTTTCGTGGGCCTAATATTTTCCTAATAATTCGTCTTTCTAATATTTCTAGTTTGTCTAACTTATAATTTAATGCTATACATTCACTTGTATATAGCCATTCTGGCCTCATTACTGTTGATCGATTACTTTGTTTTATTTTATTTTTATTTCCTTACGATTGTCTGTCGATTAAAATTATCTGTTACTGTTAATTAAACATTTTATAAGATAACATGAAATTTATTCTTAATTATTTTGAAATTATATGCGTTAAAATAAATGAAAATAAATAAATGAATGACGTTACTCATTTCTGTCATTTTCTATCTTTGAAATTTCTGATCCCAAGCGCCCGTATGTGATTAAAAGCAAACATAAGACAACGTAAGGTCTTTCCAAAAGTAAATTTCAAAATGTCGCCGTTGTGTGTGTTGTAACATTTCAACTCTGCGTTACACCTCTGTGTATCGTTATCGTAAACGTATCCGCATTTTGTGGCTATCATCTTCACATCTCTCTCTCTCTCTCTCTCTTACAACTTTATTCACTTGTAAGCAATAAATAAATGTGGCAACTTAAAAATTTAACTTTTAGTTACAAATTTTCGTGTTTCCAGCGATCGTGGGTTCTAGCTCAGTTTTCAATGTAAAAACAGAAATACTACGAGAAAAAGATATAAAAATCATTTAATCTAAGATGAAATCAAATAGCTTGTCGTGAAACAGATTTCGTGTGTTTTTCTCTGAATGAAGATTGTGTTTCTTAATTTCCTGTCTGTCGCATGTCATTTTTGGTGGCCGAATTCTACATATTTCCAGTTTCTACAATTTTTTTATGTTATTATATTTGTACCCTTTGTCACAAGACAATATCTTGTCTTTCCCATACTGGATCATATCGTTTGAGACACCGATTCCTATATAACGTAATATTTTAGATCCGCAATACTTGGAGTGATGAAAGCAGTAGTTTTATTTTCGCCTCAGTTTGTTCAACGGTTTTTATATTTAATGTGAGTGAGTGAATGTGTCTGTGTGTGAACATGCATTTGAGTTAGTTCACGTTCTCCATTATTCCTATTTAGTTGTTAACCAAAATGTAACTGACGTATGCTAGTAGTAACTTAAATTTCCCGCCTTGTCATAAGTACGTATGTTAAACGACTGATATATAATTTATTATAAAAACCTACAGCGGTACAGCACCTACTTGACTGATATAAACTTAATAAACTTAGGGAACCAAAATAGATTTACGGTTAATTATTATTACCTTAGATTATATGGATGATGAAATTGAAACATGAATTCTGCAACTTAAAAGTTTAAATTCAAGAACTTACACCATATACCATTCTCGTATTTTCGATAGTATTTCTTAGAATCTTGGATTTCGTTGTCCATGACGTGTTCGTTACTCAACTAAATATCACTATTGTTTGACGACTCGGAACACTAAGTTTTTTATAAGTAAAATCGTAAAGATTTACCTTACAGCCTAAACCGGCTTTAACCTTTAGAAGGCTTCATCAGAGGCTGCCGTAGGTGGCGCTGTCCGTCTTGTTGTAGGCGACGGGGTAGTTTTTCGAAAGATCGGTGCTGTGTGTGTGTGGTGAGATGTGTTCGAATAATGCGTGCGATTTGAATTGTGTCTCTTCGTTTAGGATGTCGTTTTTATTTGTTTTTGTGTGTTTGTATATTTCTAATTGTTCTAGAGTGTCTAGTTTTCGGCCTTTTGTGTGTACGTGTAGAATGTTCATGTTATTGTCGATGTTTTTATATGTGTGGTTTGTATGTATACAAGCTAAGTGCAAGATTAGACAGCCACTAGTGGCAAAACATCTATATCCGGAGGCTAACAACGCCCCTCCGGCTGCCCAGCATCTACCCGGCCAGGAGTCTGCTTCTGTTGCCCAGTCCCCTTCTTAGAATCCGTCAGCATTCACCACCGCCTCCCCTTTCGCCTTCGTCGTTTTTGCTTTACAGTTGCCCTGTGATTTGGATTAACATCCCTTCAATTATTAGTTTCTTAAAACAAAATTTCCTCAGACTAAACACATGCTCACGGTTTTTTTCCTTTAATATGCATTAGAAAACTTCTTCCACTCACTTTTAGGTTTCCTTTCATTTTTTTACATTGTCTACTCATTTTACTAATTAATTCTGCTTCTCTCTACAGGGAAATTGATTTCTCTCCGCGAAAATATCGCCTATTCCTTTTCAGAGTTTATGTGCTTCAGTTGTCTCAACCATAAGTAACAACAAAGGAAATGAGAATCGTCAAATGTTTTGCCTCAAACCATAATTTTTGCGTTAACAATGAATAGTCCAATTAAATTACCAAAATATTGTACGTTTTATCAAAGTACAGGTACTCGCACTTTTTACATCCATAATATTAAGCGTATATGTGTGCCATCTGCGATTTCCTGAATATAAAAATCTGTACAGAATCCGTCTTAGTTTATATGATGTCATTGTCTTTACAGTGCCAAGTTCAAAACTTGAATTTTACAATAGCTACATCTACAGTTATTTAATAACGAGATATTGGAGAAATCACATTGTTTATTACTGCGGTACATTACTGCAGTCACTGTTTAATTTCTTTTCTTATTTACAATAAAGAAAATTTAATTATTAAACTCATTACTTAAAATTACGAAAAAACTATAATTTCCTAGTTTTAGATGTAATCCAAGACCTCCCTTTATCTTTTTTTACGGTTTTGTTTCATAAATATAAATCAAAGTTTTGTGATGTAATCTACATATCTTTTCCACCTCAGATATATATCTTCGGTAAAATGGAGATGGTATTCATACGAGAATAAACATGTTTCCTGAATTACCAAATCAAGATAATAAAATGTTTTGACGAATCATTTTTCTTTCGGTGTCACATCTTGTTATTTGAATCAGCAGTGTCTGTAATTCCAACTTTGTCGTGTTTACTTGCTAAACTGCTACTTGTCATATTCTGGACGAGGTCTTTCAATGTTTCCACCATTTTCAAGTCCTAAACCACGACCTGAAAGCCGTGGTGGAAACACTGAAAAGCCTCGTCCAGAACATGACAGGTAGCAGTTTACCAGGTAAACATGACAAAGTTGGTTTTCCAGTTGCACACACACACACACACACACACACACACACACACACACACACACACACACACACACACACACACACACACACACATGATATATAGAATTTAAATGAATATCAATTTAATAACTATAAATAAATAAAATATAAATGTAGATTAATATTTAGTATAAAGTCATAAAAGTCATTTATTATACCGGTATATACAAGTAAATTTACATAAATATAAATTTTGTTTGTTTTAGTTTAAGCTACCTAAAACAATGAAAGGAATTCGTGTGTTTGAACACTCAAAGAAACTTACAGATTATTATTATTGTTTTAAAATATTTTCAGTGGTCAGTCCTGGAAAATTATTTAAAGGAATAAAAACAATTTAAAACAATATATATCATCGACTGCTTAAAGAAATATGTAACTCGTGTTATCGCTTTTTTATCAAGGAGGAGAGTTGTGTATTACTTTTCAAAGAACTTGGATAAAAATAATGTTGTAAACAAGATTTCTTAGAAGATTACACATGTGTGTGTGTGGGGTGGTGTATTTTCGTACTTTGTGACTACCCTACATTAAGTTTAGTACAGTGTTGAGCCAACAAAGTGGTTGTGTGTAACAAAAGGGCCATGTAGGCGTTTCTCTTTGCGATGCTCAGCCAAAGTTAAACACACTTTTACGATGTAAAAAACTTTTTTATCGCTTCATTCATTTTTGTACATACTTTCCTCCATTTTTGTCTTTTATTGATTTAGTTTAAAGTAACAAATTCAAACATCAGTAATATTAATTTTGTATTTAATTAGGTACTTACAATCAGTTATCAAAATCACTAAGTAAATTGTTGGAAGTAAATACAGTGGTTAGGTAAACGCCATCCAGTGAAGGTCAACTCCCTTATTTAACAACACTGTGTGGTGACAGACGTTTATTAGGCAATAATAAAAAGTTTAATTAAACGTTAATATTAAAAATTTTAATAATTTTAGTTTTCATAATTTTGCACCCGCCGCTCAATCTTGTCTTATTTTATGTGGTTTTATGTTTGACTACCTGAATCAAGTGCGATGAACACACAGGGATGAATCAACAAAGTATTTGATCTTGATTACTGGGCCTCAATTGATGCACGTTTAAGTATCAGCGGAACGCCTCAACATTTTTGTCTCACCAACTAAAAAACACTAAAAGGGCTCGTCCAGAACATGACATTTAGCAGTTTAGCAAACAAGCACGACGAAGTTGGAGTTACAGAGACTGCTAATTCAAATAACTAGATTAATAATTTTGGTCTCAGCTCGTATGTATTCACAGCTTTGTTTATTTGCTTAACAACACATGTTACTGACCTCTGGGTTTTGAAATACGTTAACGAGACAAACAGTTGGGTAAACATAATACAAATAATAAGACGGCGATAAAGAAAACAGCAGAAAAGGTTGAAAATGTTAAATAATCACTGGATAACTTTACATCAGATCATTTTACAATGTACTTTCGTACTCTGTTCTTCCTTTTTTTAAACGTCTGCTTCATATTTGTGTTTCCTGTTGTCTTACTTGAATGTGTACCAAAATTTACTGTTTATACAAGAATCACATATTTTATTCTACATTGATATTATGTCCTATATAAGACGATTTTGTTCATTTGATTTTGTTTTCATTCTTGGCGCTACAAAGAATTTAACAAATTTAAATTCCGTTTATTATAGATTACTGTTATTAACGGGATCGTATTGACGATTGTTAAGCTGTTAAGTACCGCTGATATCTGTTTTTATGTTTTACTAAGAGGGAATGTTCGTTAGAAGTGCAACTCCCAACTGCTGGATTAAGTTGTGTTCCCTTTGAACTTCGTGTGTTTGTTAGGTAACGACGTCTTTACGCCATTAACTGACTACCGATTAAACTCCGATCAAGCCGTTGACCTGATTAACTATTGATTAAATCATTAACTTTACCGACGATTAGTCTCTTGCGTTATTAACATATTAGCATACTAATAGTAATTATACTACAATAATTAGCCTCATACATCTCAACGATGCCGATGGCTAGTCACTATGGGGTTAAGACACTTAGTTTCCACGTTTGAGTCCGGGAGAGGCCTCTTGCCTAAATTGGATGTCTTGGACAGTAATAAAAATAACAAAACTAGCTTTGCAGGTTAATATATGTTTATGTGTGCTACGGCGATCGAGGAGAAACCTGAATTAAACCATTTCTTCCTTCTTCAGCTTTTAAAGATGGAATGTTGGACTCAGGGGTCTATTCACCCCTCTACGTACTCTAGCATTTCTTTTCACATCGTCCATTCGTCTCATCTGTGGTGTTCCTTTTTTCCTTTCGTAGTCCCATCGTATCTAGGTTAATGTATTTTTTTTCTACTTTCATCGTAATGTCTGGCATTACTGTGGTTGGCGAATTTTCACCTTAATTTTGTTACCTCACTTGCAACATTTTTCACTTTTGTTATATTCATACCCATTGTTTTCTTCTGCTATCCCATAAATTAACGTTTATAAGTTTGCTTCAACATTCATCGTTGTGTTTGTTTTTGCTGTTTCATCGAGATTCGTCTTCGTAAATGTTCAGGTCTGGAAGCCATACGCGAGCGTCGAAAATCTCATCGGTCAAATACTTATGATGTTAAATGCTGCGGGTATTTTTCATTTACATTCTAGATGTAAGTGAGTTTGCTAAGTTCTGTTTACGCTAGTTGAATCCGTCATTGTCTTTCTATAGTTTGACTTTATTTCTTCAACAACTGTTCGTACAGCATAACCTGTTATGCTACTGTTACTGTTGGTTCGCCATACTGTTTGTCACAATTTTTATTTTATTACTGATCTCAACACTAGAAAATAATTTTCAGGTATCGTTAATTACTTTTTACTTTTAAAACCTGTAAAAGGATATCTGTACTGAAGAGTGTTCAGGCGCGGGTACACACACACCCACACATACCTCGTATATTGTTACAACGGTCACACCGCACCGTCGTCGCGGGTACAGTGGAAACAACAGAATAAAACCTATTTATCCTACGACGGGCCGGATGCGGCACGAGTGTCGTACGAGACACGTCGATGTTTTGTCTCACTGATTTCATAGAGGGAATTTATGATGTTACAACGGGACGAGCCGGAGCCACGTACAGTACACGTTATCCGCCCGTCGCTAACGACACCAATGAAGTCACAAACTTAATTAGACACGATATTTAATATTCTGCAGGTATATACTATGGGCAGAAGAATAAGG
The DNA here is from genome assembly GCA_034769895.1 of Magicicada septendecula. Classification (NCBI taxonomy): domain Eukaryota; kingdom Metazoa; phylum Arthropoda; class Insecta; order Hemiptera; family Cicadidae; genus Magicicada; species Magicicada septendecula. The sequence continues at coordinate 159,588,908 of CM068367.1, forward strand.
GAAGGACAAATAAAATGGAGGTTGGAAGATATGAGACTATCTAAATAAATGATAAAATACAGACGAGGTACAGGTAGACCAAGGAAGAGATGGCTTCAGTGAAGACGGAACAGGCTGTAGCCTATACTTTGACGTGGAGTAGAAGAAGAAGAATTAGACACAAACAGCAGTTGTAAATCATCAAATCACTCTTACACAATAACTCAAGTTAAATATATCCAGCACACATTAATAAATGTCACCTTATTAGAGTTGACCACAATTTAATGCGATGATTAGCCACAATACTCTGAACCGGTTTTGAATAAATCGCCAGCTCTAACTGAACTTGGCGCTTCGAAATAAGGTATTTATACTTCCGCCGCCCTGTATTGTAGTAGATACCGAGCGTGGGTGCTGGTAGAGTAGTCGAGGAAATATCTGGAAGGGGCCTTGACATCTCGCTTGACCTACGTAGAAGAGTCCACAGTGTTACGCGTAATTCTGCCACGTAGAATGATCTGTAAACGTTTTGAACATTCCGGCAACTGTAATACAAGACAAAATTTATTATTTGATATTGAATTAGGTCACTTTGATTTATTATGTTATGTCGTTTGATGCTTAGAGTTGAAGAGTCTTGCATATTCAGTTCGGTCAGAAAATGTCTAAACTGAAGGAAATATACGCAAAAAAACATGATTTTGGAAGTTAAACATTATCACAAGTATCGGTAGAAGTCTTGCGTATTCACTTCGGTCAGAAAGCGTCAAAAATGAAAGAAACATATTAAATATTTTCCGCCTCTGTTTGAAGTGAGAACTTCAAATACAACACTATAGTGCCCGGTTCACTCCCATACAACTTGCGCTTTTAGGACAGTAAACTGATTCAACGCGTCACGAAATAGCTGAAACGAATAGCAGTGTTGCCAGGACAATCAATACTTTTTCATCACATAGCTACCAGAAATTTTCCCATCGCCACAAACTTGTAAACCTTAAGCAAAGCGTAATATTTTAAATAATGTAAGCATATTCTAAATGTTTAAATACTATTACAAGAATAACGTAAATATTAAAAATAAATGTATTTATGATAAAAATAAAATGTAATCAGATGCTGAGACATCGACCTAAATACTTACGACACTCCTTTTCTTGTACTTAGTTCATTATTTGTTTTATACTTAATATGATGCAACATATTTGTTTAACATTAATTTAATTTTGTAGTTGTTTAATACACAGCGTCGTCGTGATGTTGTCATTAAAATGCTATCGTTTCCAAGAAGTTTGTGTAGGGGTCGGTGCCGTAGTCGGTCAACAACCCATGCGACTAATCAGTCCGCGTATTAGACACCAGAGGACTCTTTGTGAAAGCGAGTATCCCATTGGAGCGAGTATCCCATTGGCAGAGATCTGCGTATTAAACCAACAGACATGTTTGTTCTCGTTTGTAAGACGGTTTAATTACGTTAGGTTAGATTAGTTAGTAGTTGTTTTTTTAACACGATAATGTTTTTAGGCTGGTGGTCATTCCACAAAATGCGTGATGCAAAATGTGTAACGTCATCGAAAAATGTAACGCTTCCACACTTTCGATTCCCCACAGTCTAGAAATCTTCGGTCTCTGTCATTTTTAACATGATAATGTTTGTTATATAGTAAATATTTGTTATATAGTGATACAGAAAACATGATAATATTTTCCACAAAATGCGTGATGCAAAATGTGTAACGTCATCGAAAAATGTAACGCTCCAGGTGATGTTAGTAATAAATAAATTTGGTCACAGTGAAATAAGATGCATATCAGTGTACATTGTTCAGTGTTAGTCGTGATGTCTTCCACTGAACGTGTGCGACGCCTGCGTCAACGACAACGCGAAGACAGAGATCGTGAAGAATTAAATGAATCCTTGATGAATACTCCGTTCTCATCAAATACAACTGTAGATGAGAAAATTCGCGCGTTTCAAAACAAGAAACAAAAAGAAAAGAAACGAAACAATGCTGCGATAGCCAAGCAATATCGCCAGAACAAGAGATTGAAAACTGAACAAACAGCCGATATGGAACAGAGGAAATTACACGTCGAGCGAATTAAACAATATCGTCTTCGTAAAAAAAATGAAATGGGACTCAGGAAAAATGAAATCAACGAGCTTGAAAAGAAGAAATTAAATGCTGAATGAAATAAACAATATCGTCTTGTTTATTTCTTGTATACAATTATAAAATACACAATTATAAACGAATAAAATATACGTTCGGGTCTCTGTATATCTTGTTGGAAGGTAATGCTTCAGGCACCAGCACAGGATCTCCAACGTGTCCGGTCTGTAGTCGTGAATCGGTCAGAAATCCGTACGAACATCGCTGAACAGGAGAGTCTGCAGTTTATGCACATTATACGTTTCAAAAGCCTAAGAACATTATCATGCTCCGATGTTTCGGTTTCGTCGAAATTCTTTTTTTTTATTTTTTCATCATTACATTTAGTTAAGTGAGCAGATTTCTTTCGTTTCAATGAGTGTTGTTGCAACAAAACTATTACGCAACAAAGAAAATACTTAAAGGTAAACGTTTTCGTAATTGTATAAATATTATAATATTTTAAATATGTTCACTTTTAAGGAAACCTAAAACTTTATATGCCCAAATTTTTACATACGCGCCAATTTTCTATACCATATTTTTTCTTTTTGGCTCGCCATAACTTAGAATACATATTTTTGTGGGACTAACTTTTCCATAGCCTTAGTTCATAATCATTAAATAAATATGTCTTACTCATTTACGTATTCAAAGTATGTCAACCATGTAATAAAAGACGGGAAATGCTTTTGAAGCTCACTACACATTTCTTGAAGTATTGTGAAGTGACTACTTAATGTGCCGAAATTTCATGATTTCCATATTCAAGTATCGCTTATTAGCCTAATACATTTACGCGACATTCAAATTGTTAAATTCGTAAAAAAGAATTTAAAATAAGTGACACCTGTTTTTAGTTTATATACATGCAGTTTCTGTATTTGGCCAGCATTGCACCATTATAGTGAAAATGAAACAAAATTAGTTTATCACATTCTACTATTCAACTAAGTCACGTTGTTGATTGAAGACTTGTTGGAGACTTGGTGAAATATATTACTACTAAGGTTTTTAAAACAAACACAAAAACTTGGTAAGTTTCACAGTTTATTCTTAACCTCTGACAATTGTTTCAGCCTATTAAACTATTTCAAAGAGCGCTAAGAACAACTAAATACAAAGAAAGTGTAGTGTGGGTGAACATGTATTCTAATTTCTAAAATTTCTAGAAAAGCAATTATCAGTAATAAAAATTTTACAAATGAACAAACTGAAATCTTTGTATCTTCTTTATTAAAAGTTGTTATTTAGTTTAGTTAACTTTTAGATTTTGCTTTCCTATTATATTTCATTTTTACAGTCACTTGACCTTCCCTATTCTAGATCCTCTACCCCCTCTTACATACACACTCTACACACATGTACATATACAGACCATTAACACATGTTCACTACCCTGTACTTTCATTGTATTAAGATACACTTAGCAGTACTTTGAGAATATGAGACGAATACGCAAAATAAATAAACATGACTTTGAAAGTCACTCATTTTTAAAGCAATTACAGTACCGTAGCTGCCACGATGATGTATTGTTAATTATGATTATGAGAAAAGTATTCAAGATATTTGTTTTTAAAAGATGGAAAGATGACGTGTTTTAATATCGAGATCCGTATTGAGCCGTAAAACATGTGCTCAAATAACATATTATTAAAGAAAATTCAGCGAAGACAATCGTAAATCGGTTTTATAATTTTATTGCAACACATTACATCTCGTTCCTTCTCTGTTTGTTATTTTCTTTGTTACTAACCGACGTGAATAATGGACGTAAAGTTAGCTGCGATACAGACGTACCGCCGTTCCCAAGGGTAACGTAAATTACTGCAGTCACAGATTGCATATTAATCACTGCCTTTATGTAGCTATTTTTAGAGATAATAAACTAAGTCCGTAGTTTTCAACTTGTATCATTTATTTTAATTGATTTTTCGTAATAAAGCTGGCAGAAAAAAAATTAAATAAATTTTTGCTAATTTTAAGTTCTCATAAAGGTATATTGTTTAGTAAATAAGGAATACTTACAGAGTTTTTACAAATTTTCCTGGCGGTAAGAAGGTGGTTGGCCTAAGCAGATCTTCCGAATTTCAAATCCGTTGTAACTTGGTCTGTTTTACAGCGATTGCTTTGAAAAGAACCCACTTAAGTGTAAATAATATTGTATATTATCAGTAGCAAAATAATAGCAGAAGCACTGGCTAAAGTTTATATCCATCGTCCAAATAGCATGTATAGAGTAAATAATGAAATTTAAACAAACCAAATGGCGACTCGACCTAAAGGTTGGTTTTTATAAAAAATAACCTTACTAAAACTAAAGTCTTATTTCATAAAAGTACATATGTTCAAGTGATTTAAATAAGACACAAGTGTAATTTAAAAGACGATAGGCGGATAGAAGTAAAAAAAATTCTGGGATTAGCTAACTCCATAAATCGGTGGTCAGCCTAATCTTCAATCCATCGTCCATCGTTCTGCAAAATGGTAGAAAATGTGTTCTTGTATGGATTATACTCTTACGTCGGAAATAAGGTTGAACGCGTACTCTGGTTTTTGGGTCTTTTTTAGCTCATTTGAACAGTTTGTTTGCATTTCTATAAACGTTTCTTTTGATTTGATCAAACATCTTCGTTTATCAACTCAGTTTGTAATAACTGTGACATTTTCTGTCTTTTTCCTATTTCTTCTGTCATAAAGCTGTAGTGCTTTATGTATCTCCATTATTCGTTTGCATCTCTTTATTTAAAAACGATTATTATTTAAAATTGCTTAAACATTAAAATTATGTGTAATAAATTGTTGCGACGGACAGATACAAATTTAGTGTAAAGAAAATGGTGACTTGAAACTACTCATTGTTACCATCGGCGTTGTTTAAAAGATGTCATTATGTCAACGTGTAGGTTTTTCTGAAATACAATAAACAATGTGCACAAAAATTAAATACAAATTTTAGTTATTAAATAAAATACACACGCGATATAATCAATTCCATATTTATAAAATATATTCGATATGGGTTCAGTATTCTTATTTTCGTATAATTTCCTGTAATGTTTAGAAACACTTCGTTTAGGTCCAAGTGCCTATTATAATCTAAGAGCATAATCACATCCCCTATAAAGTATTCGAACGCCTTAAATTTTAAACTTCAACAAAGGTTTTTAAAAACACAAATATTAGGTAAGTTTCACAATTTATTCTTAACCTCTCACAATTGTTCCAGCCTACTGTCAATCACGAATAATTGTTAATTAAATATTCTGAAACAATTGTCAGAGGTTAAGAATAAATTGTGAAACTTACCAAGTGTTTGTGTATTTTTAAAAACCTTTCTAGTAATGTTCGACCAAATTTTCAACGGGTCTTCAATAACATTTTTTATTATAATAAAATTTATAATAATAACATTTATGATTTTATTATAATAGCCCAGTAGTCTACTTCTAATCTACTTAACGTATTAACTGAGCAAAAATAGAACTGAACCATTTAAATTAATAAAACGAATAAAATATTGTTATTTTGTATATTGTGGAATTCATTATTTGCTTTAAAGCGTATTGTACTTAGTCGTTCCTGTAACATTAAGAGTCATTTCCTTCAAATCCAATTTTCTGCATAATCGTATCCCATGCAAAGTATTCATGCAAACGTTAAATTTTACGTTTCAATGGAAGTGCTCTTTGATAATGCTTCCATTTAGAGTTTCATTAGCGATTTTATGATTTTAATGATAATAGCCCAGCGGTGTTCTTCCAATCTACTTAACGTATTGACTCAGGGAAGATAGAACTGAACAATTTTAATTAATGGTTTATAGCTTTTATTCCTTCTCTTCCTTTTATAATTTTAATTTTCTCTGTCGACTAATTTTATTTGTATATGGAAAGTCTCTCGCAAATAGCTTCTCCTTGTCTTTGCTATTTTCAAACCATTTGCTTTACATTTTTACTATCTTTATTTTTATTATTTTTAATTTTAATTGGACGTTTTCTGACCATATACATTAAATTATAATTTAAAAAATCTTTCCTTGTTAACTTATTATCGTACTTAGTTTATTTGTAATGTTATTGTTGCTAAAAATTGTGTTGTAGTTAATGCAATTCTAGTAATTGTCTAGTTTAACTAGTTCACCTAGATCAACTATGAACAAAATATGTTAATCATCGGATAAAAGTTTATAGCCATAAGTATTATGATCAATAATATTTATTATTGTTACTTTATTAAAAATTTAAAAATATTATAAAATCTTTATCAGTATCTTAAATACAGACATAGAGATATCTCTTTGTGTGAGGTCCTGTGTTTACATCTGTGTGTACGCGTATGTGCGAGCATACATACGTGTGTAGGTGTGTATTTTATTATATAAATACATTAACAATCGATTTAGTCGACAATGTGTATTGTTTTATCCAATCGTACACAATCTGTGTCGTCAGAGAATTATAATTTACTTATAAAACCTATTTTTATTTTATTACTAAAATTAATTTTGTAATAAAAAATCTACCGTGATCAAGGGAGAATGACGTGACTTATTGGCAAATTCCTTGTATGTCTTTAATGTGTAAAATATTGTAATTTATTAGCAAGTGTATTTAATTAATAGCAAGTGTATTGCTAGGAGAAACCTTCACCATATTGAGGAAATTTTCTGATAAGAAAAATAATAACTCTATTAGCAATGTATGTAAGCAATAAAATGTAATTACCACAAAAAGTTGAATAGCGATTAGAATGAAAAAGATATAGATGGAAAGGAAGAACGTGTTTCCTTATACTAATTTCATTATTTTCGATACGCTCAGTTTTTAAAACATTACTTAAATAAATTATGCTCTATAACAAAATAAATTTTAATTTTTAATTCACTCTACTAACAAACGAGGAACTAAAACTCGTTGCTTACTAATTTAGGTAACTTGTGTGTTAGTAGCTGATTGCAAATTCGTTGTTAGTTTCCACGAAAAGTATGTGTTCTTTGTACAAATGTTCCGTTTTACGTTACCTTACATTTTTCATGTCAACGATAAGATACAGAACATTATTATGCTAATAATTATTAATAACTGTTATTAATAATTATTCTATATAGGTGGAAGGAACCCAAATTCCGAGAGTCAAAAATATGCAACAAGTCAATCATGGTAGAAAACGGAAGCTAAGGGGGGATGTAGGGAACGGATGGGGAAATATTTTAGGCAAGCGGCCAGACTGAGGGAAGGATTGAACACGTTGACTCTGTACTTGGTTGGGTTGTTTCCAATTTACCACTCTTAACGTTATCAATGAAATTACTTTGCTACGTCCAAACGTTATCTCTGAGATGCTGTCTTCCAACCTGTTTTGAAAGTCTGTATACCAAAATGAATAATTTGTAAAATACGCGTCAATTTGAAAAACCGTGATACGAGGTAGTTTATTTCGCATGCGGTGAATAGATATAGAGCAATTATTTAACCATTATTTTTTAATTTCTATCAGTTTTTCTGTTAATTTCTATTCATTGTTTTCTGTAATTAATTTTATAATTTTCATGCTCGATTTGAAACGCTGAACAGCTTTATTGTCTTTTTCTTTTCTATAAATGCTAGATTATCAAGTATTATTCTAGACATAACAAAAGGTTTTACTTCTAGTAGTTCCGGATAGCTTATTGTACATTGGCAGAATGCAGACTGTCAATGTGTAAAACGCTGATATTTGCGTGTGAGAAAATTTGATCTAGAATACTGTGTGAACAAAATACGCTCGGTGTTTGATTTTGAATATTACCGGGTTAAACAATATTGTTACGACGGTCTACTGATCGTCGTATGCTACAGTGGAAAACAAAATACAAGACACCAATTACGTTACTAATCACCAACTTTAATTATCACAATTAAACAGTTTGTATCAAGACAGTCTCTCACAACAAATCAAATAAAATTGTTCACAGGCAATAAAAATGTTAACTGATATAAAACACAATTGTATTACAATTATCCCACACGATTATAAAACACGTAATGCTTCGGCACAATACTCTTCAAACCGCACAGTGTAAATCACTGTGTAATCGCCCGACAATAACTGACTGAACGTCGGTGAGTACTTGTATTTATACGCCGCCAAAAATCCAGAACATTCCACATACTACCCATTAGCTCTACACTACGACTTAACTGATTACGGCCTTGACACAGTCCGCGCGGCTGGCGGCGTCTAGAAAAGTCTCGCGAATGCATGTTGAAATCACGTATGCACACAACATTATATCCGGATTCTTCTGCACATTCGAGAAACACGTAGATTGTTCTGTAATGTCGTAAATGCGACATCTCGTGAGAAATGAACAGAGATTTTACTTATTGCAGTCCATACTACAGAGAAACGTACTTGGAAAGAGAGGAGTTGGGCGACCGACAATATCATGGCTGAGAAAATGACCTGGTTTAGCATGCATACAACTGACTTATTCCGTACAGCAGTGCAGAAAGTTAAAATAGCCTGTATGATATCCAACATCCGAAACGGATAGGAACTATCAGAAGAAGATACAATATATTATAGCTAGGGCAATTAAGATGCTGAATAAAAACCGTAACATTTAGACAGCTTAAATTTAATTGCCTTAGATATAATTGTTTAAAACTGTGAACTCATTACACTGTGCCCAGGTTTTCTTTATCACGTCTGTACGTTTTCAATGTATCTTGAATGAGTTAGTCAAATGAATTACAAATTTTATGTAGGATTCGTTTTAAAATAGGTCTAAATATTTGGTTAATTTTTTCACTAAACTTACACAAAATGCACTACAATGCACAGAAAAAAACATTATATATTTATATACAAAAAAAAACACATTATATAGTTATATAAATATGTATAAAAAAAACATTATATATTTATATACTTGTGTTGATGCTGAAAAACAAAGAGGGTATCCCAGTCAGCTGTCGTATAGGTTTTTCACTGTCACATGAAGTATCTGACATGATATGTGTTTGAATAAATTGAAACTAAACGCTTGTTGCAGCTGTATAGCAAGTCTCTAAAAAATAATTTATTTCACAATTATAAAAAAATAGTGGTCTGAACGTACGTCAATTAGTAGAGTAAATTATAAACTATCAGATATAGTTTATATCTGGAAGCGGGCGGTGCGGCGATAGAATTTCCGGGACAGTGTCCTTATAATGGCGTCCAGGGAACGAACACGCAGGGATTCTCTGATGATTTTGTTAGATGTCAGGTAGTGGGCTCTGCACGCCCAACACAATCCTTGGTCCAGAAGAGACTGAAACTTTCGCTTATGTGCCTTGGCCAAGCAGCCCCATACACGGGAATCGCGTAGGTAACCATCGGCACCACATAGGTGGTAACGATAAGCTTCCCTAGGCGGTGGGTCGTACCTTGTATTCTGTGGAAGCAAGGCTAGAACGCCCACTTGTCAAATGGAAATTAAGTTCACGTTGATTCTGACATAATCTATACTTCGCAATTTTCTTTGGTATTTAGTTTAGTATTTGGTTCCGTCGTAGTAACTACTTGGTCCTCACATGCAGTTACTAATTCTTCGCTTCCCCTTTCATGTATTCCTTAGTAAGCCTCTGTTTCGTACGTGTTTGGCTTGTATATTCTGTCTATACCCTCTTGCTTGCAGTCCGTGCAAAGGTTTCCCTTTTTTTTTGTAGTTTATTTTTATCGTGTTCTTTTATTCCCCTTGCATACACTGTTGCTTATAAATTCTACAACTGCGTAACATAAACAGGCATTGATACGTGTTAGGTTTGTACATGTGTTTGCATGGCACATCTGGTTACTGCCTTACAAGGACCCGTATTATTGAAGACTAAGTACGACCTCGTTCGCATTTGAATTACTGCCAGCAGCCTTATGACTAACAGACAGACGGGCTTATTATCTTACCCAGACAATTCAATATCGGTGAACTAGTACTAGCGGCACAACAAGGTCACGCGAACAGTCAAGGCTTTTGTTGTCAGCAGCAAGCCTTGTGTACACCACCGTCGGCACCCTCCATTGACGTGTTTCGCAGTCTGTGTGAGAGCTCACTCGCTCGCCAGGATTATCAGACAAACAGATTGTTTGATATCACATTGATTACAAAGGGTAATAAACTGGTTTTGATGGCGGAGACACGTGCCATAGCCTACTACCTCAGGAGCTCCTTCATTGTCTGTTTCAGCGCCGCCACTGACAATGAAGTCTGTATTGTCGTGACGCAGTTAAGTTATACGCATGCGGGATCGCGTCAGAGACAGATAGCATATCGCCTGTATTGTATCTCCAATCAACATAGATAAACGGAGTGAAAGGAAAATAGATAAACTGTAAATAAATGGCAGAGAAGGAAGAGTTTTTGTATCCCTTCAACATGCAGTTAGCAAACTCTTCTTCTTCTTCTTCTTCTTCTTCTTCTTCTTCTTCTTCTTCTTCTTCTTCTTCTTCTTCTTCTTCTTCTTCTTCTTCTTCTTCTTCTCCTTCTCCTTCTCCTTCTTCTTCTTCTTCTTCTTCTTCTTCTTCTCCTTCTCCTTCTCCTTCTCCTTCTCCTTCTCCTTCTCCTTCTCCTCCTCCTCCTCCTCCTCCTCCTCCTCCTCCTCCTCCTCCTCCTCCTCATCCTTCTTCTTCTTCTTCTTCTTCTTCTTCTTCTTCTTCTTCTTCTTCTTCTTCTTCTTCTTCTTCTCCTCCTTCTCCTCCTTCTCCTTCTCCTTCTCCTTCTCCTTCTTCTTCTTCTTCTTCTTCTTCTTCTTCTTCTTCTTCTTCTTCTTCTTCTATAAGAACAAAAGTCCATGGCTTGTCCATTAAGCCAGAAGAAAATTTTGTTTTTATCTCTTCCTGTGTAGATCATTGTTTCCTTATATCGTGTTCTGGTTTCTTGCCCCTGCAGATTTTCATTACTCTGTTCTCCATCATTCTCTCTGCACGCCATTTCCATTCTTCTTTTCTCCGTATCGTCTTATTTTCCATTGTTGTCTACTACGCAGCCTTAGAGTTAAATTAATTAAATATAATTTAATGGTAACTAGGGTTGAAAAGTAGAGGTGATTTTTTTCTCCATCCTGGTGCTATATATAGTTCAGGAAATAATAGCAGTTTTACTCTCGTATTTGGTGCGAATTCACTATTACGTTTTTCTCTTTTGTTTTGTTTTTTTATTATCTTACATTTATTGTAATCAAATTATCTCAGCATAACATTACGCGTTAAATATAAATCAATTACATATCCTCATACTCATATCACTACGAATGAAGAGACAATATTTAAATTATTTATTGTGGGTCTCTGATAGTACTCTAATCACTCTACGCATTCTGATTCATAAATTTTGTACTGACGTAATTTCTTAAAACTCACTTCCTAAATTTAAATTGCTTTTAAAGTTGTTAACACAGTTAAATTAAGTTGCCTAAGACAAAAAAACCTTACTTCATATACAATAATTTGACTGTGAAAATTATAGTAATTTAGATCATCCTTATATGTAGTAATCAATAATCAGATCCCAACATTAAATATCTGTGTCACTGATACCCCATACCACCACAATTTATTTGTACTTATTACATCATTATTTACACTTTCAAGGTTTCTACTATCTACTTTCTTTTTACGCATATTTAAGGTAAAACTAAATTACGATTACGACGCGTACATTATTAAACTACAGGCAGTGACAGACTACATAACTTTAAACAATTTCTAACTGCCTCTCCGGCCTTGCTTATAATAATCTCGTTAACCACCTTATAATCTTGTTCCAACTATTACCAGCGGCATATCTAGAATTCGGTCTTGGTGGGAGGTCCGGTCCAGTCGCCTTCCTACAAAAGAAAAGGACAAGTTAAGACTAATCAACATTAGCCTACTATTTTTAAAGAGTCTGAAAAAACGTATGATAACATCGTGAAAACCAGTCGTATTAAAGTAAACGATAATAACGCAATAAAAACACGTGTTATCCCAACATTGTTCACAATACTTATTGGCTGAATTGATTTTCCTATATTTCATAATTCAAATGTATACACAAATGCTGTGCAATTAACCTGTTTGTATATGCAAAAAGAGTTACTACTATACTACCGCACACAGCTGAGAAAATAATAAAACAGCCTAACAATTAAGAGGTTAACAAATTTGTCAAATTGTTTGGACCTTCTGGGAGGCTTCTGGTCCCATTGGTCCCCCCGCTTTAAATACGCCCCTAACTCTTACGTGGTTTCAATTTTATTGTTAGAATTTTCTTGTTCCAATTTTATCTTTGAACCTATGGATGATACATATAACTTTTGTATAGAGGTAAAGAAGAGAGGAACGAAAAAATTTCTGTATTCTTAGCGGAGATCTGCGGTGAAGGTTTTAGAATAGTTACAGGGTTAACATTATCCCATTTACTCAGCACTCTCAAATAACACTTGGAATGGCAGTGTAGCCATATATTGGAACACACTCTGTTTATTTGTAACTAATTTAAAATTACCCTTCTAGAAGATTTATCGTTACAACCAAAGCACCATTTCCACAAACCGAATTTGAGGAATTCACATTCAGTCATCTTTGAAGAATCGATTCTTTTTTTCAGTCATTATTTTTTCTTAAATTTGTTAAAATAAAATAATAATTCCTTAAACCGTAATCACCGCTAAAAAATACATTTTCTCAAACTAGCCATAATTACGACTGTCTAGATAGGGTGAAGAATAGACATCTTTCATTACGATTTTCTATTCCTTGTGATTTGATCCGATATAAAATATCAACTTCAAAAAATTACAAACTGAGTTTCGTATTGGTATTTTTGCTTTTTAAGACTGCATAAAATGCAATGATACTGATGGCTCCTTTCGGCCTGATAACGCTTCCATGGAGCACCATAAACGATTGGCTGTGGTTTTTTCAGTCATCAAATCGAACCTGTAATGTCTGAACCGCTCAGCTAACCTACGCTATCCATGAAAGTAGATTGTATGGCATAACATTAAAGGTACTAGAAGAATGGCTATTTATTTACAACTGTAAATTATGTTACTGTTACTGGCTGTTTATTTACGTTACTGTAACATTTACGATGTTATTGTAATAATTTATCGAATTGGTTTTTACGATCATTGTAGGCCTATGTTTTATTCTACAAAGCGCTTTCTTTGACGGATCATATCCGATGCATAAGTGCTAGTGAATTGCTTTGACAATAACATGACTCAGGATTGTAATGTATGTGGATTGTACAATATCCATATATGTTTATACAGTCTGTGCTCTGAGGCATTTTTAGTATTCTGTGTCCCCACTTTGTTTTTTACGTTCCCTATATTCTGACCTTCTTGGTGCTGTTGAAAACGTCTCTTCTTCTTGTCCAGCAGCGTCACCAAATCCGTCCCTTTCTGTAAGCTCTATTAAGATGTAGCTGTAAGCTGTAGTCGTGTTCCTCTTCCTGCGACTCTTTCTAACGTGTAATTCAACAGTTAATAAATTGTCTGTCGACCAGATGTTATCTATTTTAGGAAAGTACTAACTTGGTTACTTCAATGTAATTAGTAGCTTCTTGGGACTTGAACACTTTTACACGCACGATTTCGCTTGTATGCGAATCGTTTATTCGTGACAATAGATATAATCGAGAAATACGTTAATAGTTCCGGTAGAGTACCATATTTTTATTATTTTTAATTTTTTGTTAACGAATCCGCTTATGACACCAGAATAATTCACGGATATGGTCGATACAGATATTATAAATTTACTTTTTAATCTGCCGAAGAACATTGAATGTTCTGTCGGTTGGCACTGAAGTTAGTATAAAAATTTATGATAAATTAGAGAATCATTAGAGGCGCCCAGATACTTTGTTGGATTTTGTTTATCGATAATGAGGAAAATAACATTCCCTTTCAGTTGAATCTTCCCCTTCATTCACAAGAACCTTTTAGTTTCCCTTCTTTACACAGTCATTGACATATAGGCCTACATCTCATACAGGCATACTATACTTACCGATATATTAAGAAGAATGTTTAATCGAAACATTAATTATACAAGAAATAAATACATGTATGCATTAAACAGACTAAATTATAGCATATTTTAAATTGATTTTTTCATTCGTCGTCCATTCGTTCTTCATCTTCCAATTATTTTAGTTCTACATCTTATTTTTTCTAATTTTATTCCTAGATTTTTCTGTATCTCTTTTCCCAATTTATATCCCTCCTTCTTTTATTTTAGCTTAACTCGTAACAATATATTTTTCTCATTTAATTATTCCCAAAACGCTCATCTACCGCAGAGAATAGTCCAGTTATACAGAAAAATTAATTATACGAAACAAAACAATATACTAAAAATAACAAAAGCTTTACAGAAATGTAACCATCGATTTATCGCTTTACCGCATTTTACAAGTACAATGACAGGTCACAGTTTATCTAGAAAATTAGGGAATCACAGAAAACTTATTTTCTTATAAAACATACTTCTTCATCCCAAACTTTCACCTTCTGATTCTCCTCCCTTACATTTAAGTCTCCAAGCCTTTCTGTTACGTGCCTCTTCCTTTATATTTTTCAGTTATATATTCCTCTTCACTGCCTGCTGCTTTATAACCTCGGTCTTACGTGGTCTTACACACAAGTTTTTAGTTTCTTATCCTTACGCTATTATACATATTTTTCTTTATTTTTGTGCGTATTCTCATCTTATACACTCCATATAGAACTGGTGTTTGATAACGTTCCAGATTTTTACAATAATGGACACTTTTGTCACGCTTTTCCCTCTTAACGCCATTGGTCTCCTTGTCCCGCCGTAAGTCAGTATCTTTATATTCCTGTTAACAACATATTCGAAGCAGTTTCGTGTATTCGCTCACTTTCGTGTAGCATCGTCGTAAGGTCAAAGTTTTGGTGCGAATGAAAACAAAAAAGTGTATTAAATATAAAAGGAATGTCGTTCTTTTAAACATAGACAGAATTGTTTTAAACGTAGACATGATCATCATCACGATATACACATGTTTGATATTCAGTATTCACGTAATACAACACTATCGCAGATAGTTCTGACAACTGCAGTCGGCAGTAGGTGAGAGAATATATGTCATTTGTACCATTATTCGTTTAATCTAATTTAATTCAGAGTCTTATAAACAAATCGCTACTTAATACACCAAAAACATCAAGATTATTATAACATGACTTTAAATTGCATGCTCCTGTTCACACAAACACACACACACACACACACACACACACATATATGTATCTTAAGGAAAGTCAAAAATTATTATTATTAATAAAGCGTGTGCCAATAAAGCAGTAAGCACGGACTCCAAATCCCTCTGCAACTTAAACGGAACACGCGAGTGCGCGCGCACACATAATTTCTGCAGGTTTAGACTGGCTTTCAACAGGTGGATGAGAGAGTAACGGATCACTCCCTTCACATCTGTAAGTACGATCGAATGTCTCCATTAAGTTACGTTAGATTTTCCCGCACGTATTCTTTCCATCTCTGCGTACACCCGTAAGCTCGTACTTTTGTAATTCCGAAAAGTTTTAGTTTAGTTTGTATCCATTAAGGAAACCGGTTGATTCTGTACGTACGAAAAAGGAAACTATTAAAATGTTCTGAAACCAACATAACTTCTCTTCGTAAACTGCTTCTGCTTGCTGGTCTTATTAATATAGTTTTGGACTTGCTCCCATTTGTAAAAAAAAAAAAAAAAAAAAAAAAAAAAAAAAAAAAAAAAAAAAAAAAAACACAGTACCCAGCATACGAAACGCCAGACACATCCACAATTTACTAAATTATTGGATAGATTTATAAAAACTTAATGCTACTGTTACGCCACTACAGAACGTTCTATATGACTCGGCTATCCCAGCAGAGCCCAGCTGTAATGTTTGTGTGCGTACGTGTTGCTACTTTGAGAAGAAGGACAATTACTTGACACTTGACATCCGTCAACAATCGAGGCTGTTCCAGACTTCACCGGTCACACACTGTGTTCAAGGCCGCAATAAATTACGCTCTAGTGTTGACGCGTACTATGGATTACACTGGAACACTGTCTATCTAAGCAACGACATCTGCCGCTTAGAAGTCATTTTAAGTGGCGATTTATTCAAGTGAGTTCGAAGTATTGTGGCGAAGTGTTATTTTGTTATAATTGTGCGGGACTCTATTAGTTGGCATTATTATTGCATGTGGACATATTTACTATAATTGTTGTAAGAGACTATTTTGTTGATTACAAATTATTAATTGTGATAATTAAAACTAGATATTAGCGACTTCATTGGTGTTTTGTATTTTGTTTTCCACCGTACCATACGACGATCAGTTAGACTGTCGTAACAATACGTTTATGTCGTAAACATTCCTGCATTTAGTAGTTTTATTTCCGCACACCACCATGACATATGTTTGTTTCATTGGGTGCAAATAGGAGTCTACAATAACTTCTCATTGTCGTTAGTGGAACTCTGCCTGATGCTCTGACCCAGTTCTTAGGTATAGGTAACGATATGTTGTAATTTCTTTCTCCTTGCGATTGATGATTTCATTCATCCGTCTATTGACTAATTTGAAGCGATTTATCTACCTTATGTTCCATCACTTACGCATAACTTCATGCCTACAGGATCTGTTTTACTCAGTAAAATCTTTGTCTTTTACATCGGATAATCCATTTTACTTTTAACTGTACGTGTTATATGCTTTCAGTTGTGAGATAGAAGACTGTATCTTCTGTTATTACTATTTTTCTGAAATTTTGTCATAGCTATGTCATTTTCAATTTATAACGGTTTTTATTAATAATAATGCTTTCTCAGTTCGAATCATCATCAGCAATATTAATACCTTTACCACTCTAATTTACAGTATAATGATCACATTCAACATTACTTGAAAAATGCTATAAATAAAGAGGTTATCAGCCAAGAAATATAAATTACGTTTAATTTTTAAGGTATGCAAAAACAAAAGATTATTAGGTCAGAAGATGTCAACGAAAGTATTTTGCTACAGTGGAAACTATTACACGCTACCCAGCTTTTTGAAGTCACTCTGGATTGCATTTCTCTTGTTCAATGTCCAGAATGGAAAAAATATTTCACAATCCTTTGTCTCAATAAGGATATAAGAATTATCACACTTTATACACAACGCGCGCGCGCGCGGATGTGTGTGAGTGTGTCTGTGTGTCACTGTATCCGTGTGTGTGTGTGTGTGTGTGTGTGTGTGTGTGTGTGTGTGTGTGTGTGTGTGTGTGTGTGTGTGTGTGTGTGTGTGTGTGTGTGTGTGTGTGTGTGTGTGTGTGTGTGTGTGTCTTGTGTGTGTCATATCTTTCTGTAAAAGATGAGTCTCTTTCATTTGATCTTTTTTATCGTCGTTAGTTTATTTTTATTTTTATTGTCTTTTCTTAAAAAAGCTCTAACCATAATTAAATCTTGGCAATCTGTCTATCACAGAAGTCAGACACACCGAACAAAAAGACATCACTTTACACCCACACACTTAGACAGAAAAGATATTTTATCTATCTCAACAGCATTACATGTTCCCATACGCTTTTGTATTTATGTGTGAAATTGAGTGTTTGTATGTATATGATGTGCTCGCGCGTGCGTCTGTTTCCTATAACTACAGAGCGTTTATTTGAAGTAAACGAATCCACACACAAAATTTTGTGAAATTTTCGGTTTTGGGGATTTTTACGGCAAGAATTCCGTTTTTGAATCGTTCCAAAATTTTGGACTGTGGTGAATTCCTACTTTTAACAACATGTTTTGTCTTTATCTACGATTTATAAACACTGTTGTCGTACAGTTAAGCATTATTATCCCAAGTATCTATTTTCATTTGTAAAAAATAAAAAATATACGCACTTTGTCTAAAAATAAACAACATATTAAACATTTTCTGCCTCTGTTGAAGTGAGAACTTCGTGCAGCTGAAATAAACAATCAGCGTAGCTGAAATAAAATATCGGTATGGAGAACCCTACATGACTTCCATGTTCTAAGATTTATATTTAAATTCATTTACACGAATTCGGTTCGATAATTTCTAACAAGTTAGGTGTGTTCTTTGTAAATCGAGTTTTATGTTTGACAAATTGAAATGAAATATTTCCATAAAAACTACTTCTTTGTTACCGATAACGTAGTACACATATAACAAATTTTACCTCCTCCCCATAACTATAATTTTTATTTATAGAAAATTACCCCTCCCCTTCAACTACCCTTTTTATTTATAGATACTTTATCTTCCTTTTTACAGTGGATTATTATGACCTTCTTTTAAGGATACTTATTTATCAAAATTAAATACTCTTGTTAAAAACATATAATGTTGCAGGTAAACTACCCCTTCCCCTTAACCAGTATTCACCAAAATCAATAGGCCTTGAGTACTCTACAACTCGGGTACATGTGCAAAAAATTATTTGATTCTGTTTGAATTTGCGGCAGTTATCGTTTGCCATATAAAAAAATTCTACACAAAGACACTTTTCGGAAAATGACTTTTCTTCATGTTTGGAGGGTAGTACAATCAGAATCAGCCTTTATCTCGAACACGATTTTTTTTATGGAAGTAAAATCAAGACACTTTTCTGCAAATAGCTACCCAAAATTTCCCCAATGCTACTAATATGTGTGCTTTAAGCAAAGCTTAATATTACAAATAATGTGAGCGTATTCTAAATGTTTAAATACTGTTGCAAGAATTATGGAAATGTTAAAAATAATTCCATTTATGATAAAACAAAATGTACTCACATGCTGAAAGTTCGAGTGCTGAATATTATTGAAACTCCTTTTCTTGTACTTAGTTCATTATTTATTTTATGTTTAATATACTGTAACATATTTGCAACCTATTAGTGAATATTAATTCATTTAGCTTCCGTATTTGTTTAATGTGTGTATTGCGTAAATCATATTTTACATTGAAAAACTTTCTTTTTACTTCCATGTTCCATAAGGAAATGGAAGTACGGTGATGGCAAAAAAAATCGTGGTCGAGATTATTGCAAATTCTGAATATACTACCCTCAAAACATGAAAAAAGTCATTTTTCGAAAAGTGTCTGTATGTGTGTGTCTGTCTGTGTGACTATCTATCTATCTGTGTGTCTGTAGATTTTTTTTTCTATGGCAAACGATAGCAGCCGCAAATTAAAAACAGAATCAAATAATGTTTTGCATACAGCCCTGATTTGTAGAGTACTCAAGGCCTATTGTTTTTGGTGAAGATCGGTCAGGAGAAAGGGTAGTTTACCTGCAACGTTTTTTTTTATAAAGGGTAATTTTTTTCTATGGCAAACGATAACAGCTGCAAATTCAAACAGATTCAAATAATGTTTCGCATACAGCTCTGAATTGTAGAGTTCTCAAGGCCTATAGGTTTTGGTGAAGATCGGTTAAGAGAAAAGGGGTAGCTTACCGGCAACGTTTTTGTTTTAACAAGGGTAATTTTTTTCTATGGCAAACGATATCACCCGCAACTTCAAACTGAATCAAATAATGTTTCGCATACAGTCCTGAATTGTAGAGTTCTCAAGACCTATTGTTTTTGGTGAAGATCGGTTAAGGGAAAGGGGTAGTTTACCAGCCACATTTTATGTTTTAACAAGGGTAATTTTTTCTATGACGAACGATAACTGCCGTACATTCAAACAGAATTAAATAATGTTTTGCATGCATCCCTGAATTGTAGAGTACTGAAGGTCTGTTGGTTTTAGTGAAGATTGGTTACGGTAAAGAGGTAGTTTACCTGCAACGTTTTATGTTTTAACAAGGGTAATTTTTCCTATGACGAACGATAACTGCCGTAAATTCAAAGAGAATCAAATACTTTTTTGCACACCTTCCAGAATTATAGAGTACTCAACGTATGTTGATTTTGGTAAAGATCGGTTACTAGGAAAAGGTAGTTTACGGGCAACGTTTTATGTTTTAAAACGGTAATTTTATTTTTATAACGAATGATAACTGCCGCATATTCAAAGAGAATCAAATAATTTTTTGCATACGTTCCTAAAGTTGTAAGTACTCAGGGTCTGTTGATTTTGGTGAATATCGGTTAAGGGAAAGGGGTAGTTTACCTGCCACATTTAATGTTTTAACAAGAGTAATTGTTTATATGACAAACGATAACTGCCGCACATTCAAACAGAATCAAACAATGTTTTGCATGCACCCCTGAATTGTAGAGGACTGAAGACCTGTTCATTTTGGTGAAGATCAGTTAAGAAAAAGGGGTAGTTTACCAGCAACGTTTTATGTGATAACAAGGTTAATTTTTCTATGACGAATGATAACTGCCGTAAATTCAAACATAATCGAATAAGTTTTTGCATACATCCTAAATTGCAGAGAACTCAAGGCCTGTTGATTATGGTGAAGATCGGTTAACGGAAAGGGGTAGTTTACCTGCAACATTTGATGTTGTAACAAGAGAAATTTTTTCATGACGAACGATACCTGCCATAAATTCAAACAGAATCAAATAATTTTTTACATATTTGCCTGACTTGTAAAAGACTCAAGGCCTATTAATTTTGGTGAAGATCGGTTACGGGGAAAGGGCAGTTTATCTGAAACATTTTTTGTTGTAACAAGAGTAAAGTACTTAATTTTGATAAATAAAGTATCATGATAAAAGAAGATCTTAATAATCCACTGTAGAAACGTAGATGAAATATCTATAAATGAAGAGGCTAGTTGAACGGGGTGGGGGTAATTTTCTATAAATGAAAATTATAGTTGAAGGGGGAGGGGATAATTTTTATATGTTTACTACGTTATCGGCAACAAAGTAGTAGTTTGTTGTTAAAATTCCTTCCCGGGCTGTTTGGCCGTAGTCTAATGTTTTCTGCAAAACCAGACGTTTCGGCAGTGCCGTCGACTGCCATCATCAGTGAAAATCGAATGCGATAACGTGTGGTGGTATACGTTAGTGACCACATTACTGTGGTTAAGGCTGAAGCAATAAGTGGAAAGAAGTAGTTTCTATGGAAACATTCATTTTGTAATGATTTTAAATATAAATCTTAGAACATGGAAGTCATGTATGGTTCTCCATACCGATATTTTCATATTGTTTTTGTATATGTATGTCTACTGAAAATAATACGACGTGTGATATGAATTTATTTATATTCATTTCAAATATCGACTTTTTATAATAAACTGAATATAAACACTATTATTTCCTAGTCTCATTTGTCTGTCCACTCTTATTTGAATGTTATCAAAATTTCTATTACTCTAAATACACAGCGTCATCCTCATTTTACAGTTCTATCGTTTCCAAGAAATTTGTATAGGAGTCGGTTCCGTGGTCGGTCAACAACCTATGCGACTAACCAGTCCGTGCATTCGACACCAGAGGACTCTCTGTAAAAGTTAGTATTTCAGTGGCACAGATCTGCGTATAATACCAACAGACATGTTTGTTCTCGTCTGAAAGACGGTTGAATATAGTTGCGATTTTTATTTTATTTTACGTTTCATTAATTAAGTGAGCAGATTTCTTTTGATTTTTGTGTGTTGTTGCGACAAACCTATTACGGAATAAAAAGAGAATGTTTAAAGGTAAATATTTTGTAATTGTTATAAGTATTATAACATTTTAAGTTGTTTAGTTTTAAGGAAACCTAAAATTTTGTATGCGCAAAGTTTTGTATGCACACTAGTTTTCTACACCATATTTTTGTCTTTCAATTTTTTCGTTTTGGCTCGCCATAATTTAAAATACATGCGAGTATTTTTGTGGGACTAAAAATACGTCTTACTCGTTTACGTACTCAAAGTATGTTAACCATGTAATAAATGACAGGAAATATATAGTTTTGAAGATGACTACACTTGTCCTAACAGTATTTGTAATGTGACTCCTTACTGTGCTGTATTTAAATAATTTCCATATTCAGGTATTATTTATTAGCCTAATACATTTACGCGACATCCAAGTTGTTTAATTTGTAAAAACAACTTAAAATAAGTGACACATATTTTTAGTTTATATAAATGCAGTTGCTATGTTTGGCCAGCGTTGCACCGTTTTAGTGAAATTGAAACAATTTATTTTGTTTGCTTAGGAAAGTTTTGGTGGTAATAGGAAGGAATTGGTTTCCTCATGTACTGTATATATATAACCTTGTATTTATTAAGGTTAATGACACTAAAAATCTTCTCCACACGCCTACTGCTAAGTGGTAAATTAAATATATATGCCAAATAGTGTTAAACATAAGGAAAGCTTAAATATCATCCATTTTTATGTATTTTTCGCTTCTTTCCAAACGTTAATAAACTGTCAGAAACACGAGTATAGATATTTATGTTCCTAGGAATGCTACGTTTCCTGTGAAGGCCTACAATGTCTATTTGAATACTTTCTTAAAGCCTACTGCTACTAAACCCAATGACTGAATGTATATTTTTTCAACCAAAAGATTTTAATGTTTTTTAATAATTATACTGTGTCTGTCACATTCTACTTTTCAACTAAGTATTTCGTAAATCATATTGTTACATTGAATAAAATTGTTACATATTGTCTGTATATGTATGTATACTGAAAATTTTACGACGTGTGATATGATTCTATTTATGTTTATTTTAAATGCCGATTTCTTACAATAAAATATACATAGACACTCTTATGTCCTAGTCTCATATCTGTTGTCTATTCACATTTATTTGAATCTTAAGTGTTTACAGCAAAATCTCTCTTACTCTAAATACAGGTTTACACGAACAAGCTTTTACACGTTGAATCAGTTTACTCCCCATTCGACACTGAAGTTCTCACTTTTAGCGTATGTACCACGATACACACGTTTTTTTTCTTATAGATGTCTTATTTTATAAGACTATAGTTTTCTTCTCCTCCGTAAGCTATATTTTGCAAACAAATATCACAACGTCTGTCTCTCGTACATCGATAATTATAATTTTTATTTACGTGATACGCAACAAGGTTTCCAAAATATCATAATTTTCTTTACCTGTTAAGAAATGTGTCCATTATGCGCTTACCGGCGATTAGGAAATGTGGCATGTTATATGTTCACCCTTTTCATTATATACTAATTACCACAGCAGTCGTC
Source organism: Magicicada septendecula (assembly GCA_034769895.1). NCBI lineage: Eukaryota > Metazoa > Arthropoda > Insecta > Hemiptera > Cicadidae > Magicicada > Magicicada septendecula. The sequence continues at coordinate 159,612,202 of CM068367.1, forward strand.
CGTAATAACAGTTAAACGTGTTTGGGAAATAATACTGCTCACAAGCATTAATATGCGTCTAGTCTGAAATAGGCTATGAGAACCCGGTCGCCATAGCAACTCAATAACAATAAGTATAGCATGGTAAGCATTTAACTAGTAAACCAAACATTACCAAACGATTTTCGGTTGAAAACGCGTTTTATACCTTATAACGGTGGTAAATGTAATCGACACCACCAAATATTGTGAAAGTTGTATATGTAACAATTTTAAATGTAATACCGCAAATATCAAGGGAAAAGTATAGGCTGTAACTACTCTACATCTTTTTTATATATCCGTGGAAGGGAAAAAACGTAAAATAAGTCGTAAGGAATAAATGTAACGAATAAAACATAACACATATTCAACAAATAAAAGTAAAACTATCTAATGTCTTATCTTCTAATAGGGCTATATAGTGACAGTAAGTAGGTTATAAGATAAAACTCGCACGGAATACCCACTAGTATGACTTACAGCACTCACCTGCTGGTCGTGCCGCAAACTGACATAACGTGTGGGAAATAAGTACCGTTCCAAGTTAATTGTGTAATGTACTAATATTCATTTATATGTCTTAATAATAGCAATAATAATTTTGTGTCAAGTCTGTAACATTAAATAAAGAATGGCATTTATTTATGGATTTTTCCCGTCTGTAAATGATTCTTAAAATAATGATTATTAAAGTACTTATATTTGTAACGTACCCTTTATTGATTTTATCTCAACACAGCTTAACTCATGCCAGTTTTATAACCGATTATTAAATTTCTGCTCTACTCTACTTCTGTCTTTTACAAAAAATTAATCAGTTGCATCCTGTTTCAGGTACGTTGCAGTTAGCAGTTTTTAGCGAAGTGCTACTATACAATTATCGGTTCAACAGGAAGTAAGTCGCTTATTTCATCCTCATTTATTGAAGTGTAATTTTTAATTTCTCGACATTTCAACTATTTTGTATGTGTACAACAAGAGTTTAAATATGGTTTTTAATAACAAACAAAGCATATTGTTACAGTGTAATCATAAGCAACTAAACAGATTAGAAAACAGAGTTTACGAAACACTAATCGAAATAGAAACAGAAGAAAATAATGTTAAAGTACGCATAACTTGCAATAAGATAAAGTAAGTTTAATGATAATATTGTAAGGGGTAAAACATAAATAAGAGGAACCGTCAAGAGAAAACAGACAGATGTAAAGGGTGAGATTATACGAGAAATACGGAGCAATAGAGAGAGAGAGAGAGAGAGAGAGAGAGAATCACTAAAACTCGGTTTCCTGATCTTTGTGAAACTACAGTCATTTCTCTTCAAAAAGCTCCTCTTTTTTTCTTTCTTAGAGAATACATGTCAGCTTCGTGTCAAAATATTGAACTAGATCTTCATCACTTAATTTCTGTGGCACATTAAATAAAATACGAATGCTTCAGTAAATTATTCTCCGAGCTGTTGGACTGTGGCCCTCTTACTACAAATCCAGACGTTTCGACTGCACTGCGGCAGTCCTCTTCAGTGGGTCTTCCGTTCTGCTCCTCCGGCGATTTTGGTCAGTCGAAACGTCTGGATTTATAACAAGAGGACCACGTCCCAACAGCGCGGACAGTAATTTTACTGAAGTTGACTCGGCCAGTGAAACCTTTAACTTAGGCTAATGTTATGAAAAATATGAATACGTCTACTACTATGCTTAGTCCTGAACAACAGATAAACCGACTGTCTGTCACACATCGTCGTTATCCGTTTACTGCTATTGATCAAGACGTCACATATATTACGATAATTTTAAGTCTATAAACATTTTTTGAAATTTACAGCTACAAGTGTCTAAGGCTTCCATGTGCCAAATAGTTGAAACCAATTTTATGTAGGTTTTCTAAAATAACGAGAACAAATTTTGCTTACTTTCTGTATTTAGGATAATAAAGATAAAACAAGTTAGTCTATCTTTTCTTATTTTCAAACCAATAACATCAGATTTCGGGTGTCTCTCACACTTTTACTTCACCTATCTCTCTCTCTCTCTCTTCTTATGGCTGCTTTTCTCCTCACTAACACGCCTCTGCTCCGTTATTTTATTCTTTGTATTTTGTTGTTAAATTGTTGCGCCTATGGTCGTACACTAAAACCAATAGATAACGCATAAAACTAGATTCTGCGTTTTAATCACAAACCGTTGTTATCATCGACACAACGCTTTTGTCTCAAACATTCGAAAGTAACAATGAGAACTCCAGAGATATAGACGTCAGTTTAAATCGATTGTGTCATGACATAGGTAATGACCAAAAGGGATTAAAAAATGCTTGATGTTTTTGAGAGAAACAGAATAAGCAAAATTTACGACCCATTTAAAAAATGGTGATGGGATAAGTTTTATCAGAAGGCTCACAATTTGAAACCGTTAATGAAGGTAGAAAACACTGAAAGGTAATTAAATTACTCCTACATCTAGCCTGTTTGCGGCACGTAGCACGAAACGAACGAATCAAGAACTATAAAAAAAAGCATGGGCACTTATGCATGAATCGATAAAGGTAAAACAGGTATAGAGGTGGAAGGACAACGTACTGGAAAACCTTAAAGATATGGAAGAGAGAAATTGAATAAGAAAAATATACGACAGCCTGGAATGGAAAATTATCTAAAGGGCCCACAAAGTTTTGGGGGCCAAAAAAGAAGAAGATTTCTCTTCTTAAGTATATTTTATCATGCATCATACAATTTCTGTTTATTCTCTTTGCATTCTCTGATTGTCTCAGTATTAATAAAACAGTAACAAAAATAAAAATGTTTAAATGAAACATTCTAATTAAATAGTATTTGTTTATACTTGAGTGGTGGCATTATTGCATGTTTTGTTTTTTCATGACGGCATTAACGCAGGAACCACATAGAAAATACTTTAACATTTAATAGGGGCGGATTAGTTATGTATTGTATTTACTTGTATGCAGTCATGCAATTCAGTCCTTATGACGTGGTTTAATGCTTTTTTATGGGTTTGAAATAATCTCTAAACGGTATCTGTTTTGTAGTGGTTAATAAAAGTAATGTTAATAAAAGTTATTTTTTGTTATGCCAATGTATCCAGCTTTACTAATAAGGAATTTTAAACTGACCTAAACTACTACTAAGCTTACACCTATAAATGATCGATAATACCTCTTAGCTTCATTTATTATACATAATAATTGCAGCTTTTCTTGTGTACTAGGATCGCTTCTCTACTTTAACGCTTGGCGATTTATGCTTCTCTAACGTCAACAGTTTTCTTTTTTCCGATTCTTCAAACCACGACTAGCACTTGCCTAGCAATTGGGTGACTACAACATTTTTGTGGTAACATAATCTCTTCTGACGCATCATTGCAAAACTTTAGATTTCGCCGGTTACTAATCACACAAATTGTTCTCGCTGTTTCCTAGTGAACTCTTTTATATCTCTTCTGCGTGGAAACTGCTCTGATTCTGTATAGCTGTAATCGTTTTTCAACCATCCCTGCGCTCCATACGCTCTTGTTCTATCTCGCTGTTCCCTCTTTCTCTGTCTTTTCCCTTTTCCTTACTCCTTTCTATTCTTAGACAATCCTTATTTTCTTCGAAAATATATACTTTCTTGCTTATTATAAAATTCCTGCCTATTCTTTTTGCAATTTGTCTTTCTTAAAAATAATTTATAATATTGTCTTCGTCTTTAAGTTACTTACGATTATATAGTAATAATAATAATAATAATAATAACAACAACAACAACAACAAAAGACGACGACGACAAAACAGTAGCAACAACAACGACAATATTAATAATAATAATAACGATAATAGTGAAACATGTTTTATTATTATTGTGCAGTTTAAATATCATAATGGAAATAGTATGCATTAAAATCTTCATGATTAGTAAAATTCCGTCTAAGTTGTGTAGAATATACAGTAGTTTTTTCGATAACAGCTGTTATCTTCTATCTGTCTATGTCGGTTTGTCTGTCTGTCTGTTTATCTCTCTCTGTGCCTCTCTCGCTCTCTCTTCTAACACAACATCGATAAAAAGCGGTTCGTTACTTTATCGAATCGGCGTGTCTTTGCGCGTGTCTCACGGTCGTTGCGTCGTCCGGATCGGGCCCGATGATGACTGCAAGAGAATAACGACAACAAGGAAAACGTCAGGACTGTATATACGTCTGTTATCTCGTTATCTGTGCAACTTGCAACTTCTCCGCTCTGTAAGGTGGTCGCTAACTTACAGTGTAAGTAAGCCTCTATAAAACTGGGATCAGCAGATTTACGGAAGCACAATTGTCTAGTATCAGTCTCATGTGTATCTGTTTCTACATAACTGGTACAAACACGCGTGCCGGCCTAAACACACACACGTTAAAATATGCTTTTTACTGTTTAACTTGCAACGCTTTGCCAACGTCTTTCATATAGTTATTTTATTATATTTCATTGCCCTGTCATTCTACAATGTCTTGTCTATATTCATAACGCCCAATAATTTTTGTACTTTGTAGTTCACATATTTCATGAAACATTTTATTGTAAATCAGAAGCTAACAACATTATAGTCAACCATGTGAAGCGATGTATTGAACAAAAACAAATCGCTCAGTTTCAACTTGGAAATGCTATAATAATTACGATCGCATGAACTGCGAGAGAGCAAACTATGAAATTGTGTATAACATTATTTAGGACGTATAAAGTTTTCTTCACATAGCAAGTAGGAATTTCATTTTTTGTTCTCTCTACCTTAACATGTTCTATGGCTATTTTTTCAGTCGAAATGTGGGCCACTAAGTAGATAGACCTTCTACCTAGAATAGACAAGATACATATAATATGACCACACGGACGGACGACTACGATACACTGAATTTAACAGACTAAAAGTTTACTTTATTTCAAACAGAAATTTAATCCGTTTATGGACCGCGATCAGTTGCGACCCAATCGTATAGAACCCGGTCGATTGCGGGCGAGGTGGAAATTTAAACTGAGTAATTGCGACCCGGCTAATTGAGATCGCAAATATCGTCCTATAAGCTAAAGACATAGACTAAATCTATCAAAGGTGTGTGAAGAGATAAAGACTCCCGCCTGCAATGGTAATGCGCTACGACAGTTTCCAATGTCTATATACCGTTAGCAATCAACTTTCTCTGTGTTACCGTAGAGTGAACTTTACACTGACGTAAGGCGGTGCCAATCGTTACTAATAGTTTGATGTTATTATTATAATAATACAGGAATTGCCTTTGTACTTCTATTCATTACTAGCCTAACCTAACGTGACAAAAATATTGGAAGATCGAGGTTACCCGCACAAATGGGAAAGTTACAGAACTGAACCCTCATGGATGTTTGGAGTCGGAACGTTTCTACTAGTTGCCACAGATTCGGTCAGTTAAGACCAAGCGGAGCGCAACTGACCGGGTGAAAACAAGAAAAAAATCGTTTCGTCAAAACTGACCCAGACGGCTTGGGGCCCCCCAACAAGCGGTACGTGTGCGAAACTACATTATATTACATTATGCAAAGCTACTAATCTGATCGAGTTTCAGTCCGTACAAATCATTCAAAGTCTAAAGACTTGGGAATCACCAACAAATGATATAGTAGGAAGTTAAATGACTACAGATAAAAATATTTTACCTCCACGTAAATTAAATTTTACCCTGTATCTTTTTTTCCACATCAATATAGAGTGTATATATGGGAATGGCTTTCTCTAATTTTTGTAATTTTCTCTACGTGTACTACATAATATCAATAGGCGAGACGACGATGACAACAACAATGAAATATTATTGAAAATCGCAGAAGAAATATCCGTGTTATAAAATCAAGCTGATGTAAAACAAAACCAAGACATTAATGCTTTCAAAACGTTTTCACGTATATAGTAATTGTGTAAAAACCATACTTAAGGTGAGACTATAAAATTCTTTAGATTATAACTGGGTAAATTCAACGGAGGTTCTACCATGGCCAGGTGTCAAGCAAACAGTACAGAATAATTAAAGGCGAGCTGGGACGTGGGTTAATTTTAATAGGTTTTTAAAGGAATAAAAACGTCAGCTGTTAAAGTCGAGCGACCACATGTGTCAGACAAAGTATATTGTGAAACAGTAACAACGCGAGACATTAATAACTTTACAAGTCCAGTCGGGTGACTACCACAAGCAAGATTCGGTTAAGTTTCTGACATGGGTCGTTTTTATTAGTCCTCTGAGGGACACTCTACAAGTACAAGGGTCATTTTAGTCCTGTTTTTGTCAGCAGTGTAACATCTTTGTTAGTGCAATATGCTCTGTTTAATGTACGTTACATTCTGCTCGGCAACACGAAACTATGCATAATAAATTTTGATGAACATAGGTTATGTACGTTTAGACAAAACTCATACCTCTTATAATTCTCTCTTCTATGGCACTACCCATAAAGTAGTTTTAGACTTTTAGTTTTAGTTTTGGACTTTATGTCATAAGAGTGGTTGGAGAGGTATGTGCGTTATGAGAGGTATGGCTCATACCTCTTATAATTCTCTCTTCTTGTTGGGCCCTCGTCTTCTTCAATTTTCTCCTCATTCTCTTCTGTCGGTAGCCATCCTCCTCCAGGAACGCACTTTCAGTATTTCTTTCGCATCCTCATCCACCGCGTCCTCCCATCTTCTCCTCTGTCTTCCCACTGGTCGTTTTCCGTGGATTCTGGTATTCAGTAGTTTTAGTGGTATTCTGTCTTCCCCATCCTGGCTATATGACCAGCCCACCTTAGACGCTGTAGTTTTATGTATTGTGTTAGCGGTGGTTCTTTATACATTTGATACAATTCAAAGTTATATCTTATTCTCCAACCCTGTACGTCATTAACTGGTCACAGGATACCTCTTCTAACTATTTTCACTTTAAAGTCCAAAATCAAATATATCAAAATAAACTTCATATCTTACACAGTTGATAGTGTTTTGTATAGTGGATTTTAACGACACCAGAGACAGTAGAACAATCCCAAAATTCAAAATTGTTTTTTACCACTTTACCCATATTTAACAGTCTGTCTATTAAAAAAAATAATTTACTAATCACTATTCAAAAAACACAATAACATACATAATCACATAAATATTGTGTAATTGTCGTTTAGATCGATTTAAAGAAAACTAACCCTTTAATCAGTTACATATCGCGGACTCTGAGATGCTAAAGCGATTGCTAACTGACCGGGGGTCCTGAGCTCTATGTTTAAATGAAGTCTTCTAACTTGCGATAGATTCAGAATCTAAGATCTGAATATGTTCCTCCATTTCATTCTATCTTATGGATCCGCGTGTAATCCTTCATAAGAGCTTCCTCCCCCCCCCCCGCCGAAACAATAATAATCGTTATCCTCCGCCTTCTCTCTTTTCTTCTTTCGTTTGTATTTCCTTTATCATGTTTCCAGTAAAGCAATTTATTCTTAATAAATCTCCTGATCAGGTAATTTTTCTTTCTTTAATACATTCCGATAATTTTTTTCTTATTCCATACTTTTCCATAATTATCTCGTCGCTTGCCATAAGCGTCCAACTTATATTCCGCATTCTCGTCCAGGCCCACATGCCATACATTTCCATATAATTTACCTGTCGTGTAACCGTGTATGGTCCATGTCTCTGTTAATACAGCTGCATACAGTTGGGTGATAATCTTTTCCTCAATAATAATTTGTCCGATTTGTTACATACTAATTACCTTTACAAGTAGACGTATTGCATCTTTCCTAATTCAGTTTCCTTTTATTTCCGTTCAGAAGCAATAGTTGTATGGTGTAATTCTGTTATTTCGTTTTGTACCTTCTCTTAAACTGTCAAACGTTGTTCAGCCGCTGTCTACTGATACTGACGCCTTATCAGTAATTTACAACCTGCCAGGCCTCTTCTGTGCGGCTGAGACAGGTACATTGTTCGTCTTGTCAGGAACTCTTGATTAATTAAAATCTATAGAAACACTTTAATCACAGCGGCTGCAGACAGATAACGCGGCAGTAGGGACCGCCTCCCCCACAGCCAGGGACGACGCAACAACAACACCGGCGATAACTAATTCGAGACAGAAGCTTTTAAATCCCGCTCCTGCTCCTGTCGCCGTCAATGGCAGCTGTTTTACTTTTAATTAATTTTTTCATTACTGACTAAGTAACTACACGTGTAGGAAGTGATTAAGTAATTAAAATAAAATGATCCAATTCCAGGTAAAACCACTTTATCGGATGTAACGAGTGTGTGTAAATTAAAATAAGTAAACATATTTAGAAATATTAGTTACATTCACTCCTTTTTCCCTTTTTCACTAGTTGCTAGATGATCTTTTCTTACAAAAAACAGGGTGCACCCAATTGCTTCCTACTTTTGGACAATATGCTATCCCCACAAAGCTTTGTTTCCACGCTAACAATGGCTTTCAACAATGTTGAGGACTTTGTTGTAGCGCCCCGCGACAATGCTGCGGAGGACAAAGTTGCAGAACGTCCCTTGCTTCCATGTCACAACAGTATTGTTACTACAACGGATTACGATCCTGTGCTGCTGCTACTTTCGTTTGTTATGGCTGGAGCATAGTTTTAAAGTAACATTAACGTCCCCGTTGGTCGGTCCTAATTTTCTTGGCTAAACCAGCTATTAAAAGTGCCTATAATTCGATAACGAGAGACTTGCAACTTCAAAGTGGCTAAGGAAATTTTGTACGAATGACTTTTACGGACATTGAATGCCTCTTAATGTGGACTACACAGTTTTCTTTCAAAATCAACAACTGGTCGACTTAATGCACTTGAAATTTTGTCTCATTTCTGCTATTACTAATTTTTTGTGTTTACTGTTAATTATTGTGTAAACTGTTAACACGGTTTTTTTATAAAACTTAATTAGTTTTATCCAAAACTTGAAACTTAATTAATTAGTTTCATCTTTACTCCGCTCCATAACAAATCTACTCCTCTTAACTTCAAATTATAACAAACCTTAAATGAAGCACAAACCACAGGCAGTATAATCAAGCATAATCATAACTTCAAATAAAAATATTTTAACAACAAGGAAGCATACGCTCTAATGAGGCATTAAGAACTAGGCCTACTCCCCTACAATATATGTGCCTGAGCATGTACCGTTTCCATCGGGCTGGCAACAACGTTGCACAACAGTAGTGGAAAAATGCTGTCATCTTCATCATCATCACCACTCCAAGGACAAGGCCTTAGACCTGTTCCGGAACCCATCTCCTCCTCGGTCTACCGACATCTCTCTTGCCAGTAGGGTGATAACCCAAGGCAGCCACAAGACGGATATCAGGCATGCGATTCAAGTGTTCACACCATCTCTTTCTGTGGTCTTCCGTCTTCTGGTGCAATAATACAATGATTAAAGGCGCGTCTAATATCCTCGTTCCTTCTTCGATCCAAAAGAGAAAAACCTTGCGTCCCTCTTAGGAATTTTATTTCGGCTGCCTGATTGCTCTTTACGTCCCTTTTACCAAGAGTCCATGTCTCACTAGCATACAGGAATGTGGGGCCAGCCACGGTTTTATAAAATTTCATTCGAGTTTCCTTCCGTGTTTTATTTTTCAGGCACCTAAGAATCGTTCCACAGGTGAGTCTAATTTTTGTTAGCTTTGTCAGCTTTATTTGTTTGTTAGCTATCCCAATCAATATCAGTTTCATATAAGATATTACAACCCAGGTAATTAAAATGACTAACCTGATCCAAAATCTGATCTGATCTGATCTTAGGAAAAATTTTTTATCCAATAAATTTTGTTGTACCACAAAGTCCCCAACACTTTCCTAACGTATTTCACTTATACAATATCCTCAACACTGCGGGCAACAGTGCTGGGGACCAAATTTAAATGCGTGGAAACGATATATAAGAGAGAAGATCTTTGTTTACTAGGGGCCCACTATAATACCTTTTGACATTCTGATTTCTACATTTGGTTTAATACAGCTGCTCCACTTGTTTGACAAAGCCAAAAAATGGGGTTATTTTCTTCAGTATACTTGTATTTTCTATGTAATTTTTATTCTTTATCTTATACCTAGATTACTAATGTTGCCCAACCAATCTAAACAATCAGTTTAGTTGTCCCTAACTAAATTATCTGTACTAATACATTGTTTAAAAGTATCGGTAATTGCTTGTGTTCATCTTGTGGCCTTAACTGGACAGTCAGATAAACACTATATAATGAAAGTTGATCTAAGCGCAGTATTATTGTTCAAAGGGCACCACATAATAGAGAGAGTGATAAGGATGGGAGACTAAAAAGTAACACTAAAAATGTGTAGTTTAAGCTATATCTTTTATTACTCAACATAAAGCCATATTAAAAAAAAACTATAGTTGAACAATTTGTATTCAAACCGAGATGTCGTGCCATCGTGTTCTACAGGCATAAGTACCGACGTATAGGTGTGCCCCTGGGTTCCGGCATCTCGCCCTGCACTAGTCATGCTTAAAACATTGATTTAAGCATACACTGACCTGTCTCACCTCACCTGAATTTAATTTGTTTTCCTGATGCCTATACAAATTGAATTTGTTTTATATAATTGTGTTTATGTTTACAATAAATTGGGCTTCCTAAGTGCATTCATTAGACGTTTTTATTCCCTTTTTTAAAATTTTAAATGTGGAACGTTTTTGACAAATGCTTTATTAATGTGATAGAATTTTTTTATTATTAATATAAACAACTTTGTTGATGTTCTTCTTTCAACAGTTTTGCTGTTGCCAGTTGTTTTTTTTATTGTATAAAATTCGTACATTAATCGCCGCACAACACCTTGATCAAACTCATCTAGTCCACTTCCAGGTTTCGCTTACGTTCGCTTCTTGTTCGGAGTAACAAATGAAGTAGGCTTATCACCGTCACTACAATTGTCAAGATGTAATTTCTTGTTTATTTTGGTCACCACACGATTAGAAACGCCAGTAGCAGCAGCAGTTTACTCCATAACTCTAGCAACTGAAATCGTCGCCTTTTTGTTATCAGCCTCTTTCTTCATAAATTTAAACACTTTGCTAAGTATGCTAAACAACCGATTACGAGCTGCAGCCTTGAAATATTAACCTAAACGGGAAAAAGGATGTTGGTAGACTCAGGAGAATATTGGTTCCGGAACAGGTCGACTAGGACCTAATCCGTGGAATGAAAAAGAAGACAAATATTAAATTATAATAAAAGTACAGTTATCATGTATTATATACAAACGTACAAGCAGACAAGCGAGCTCACGTACAAATAGAGTTTACATCATTAAATGCTGTGCTAATTACAGGAAATGTGTCCAAGTGTAATGAAACAAAAGGAAGGACATTGGCTGGCGGTTGTGTTCCGTGTACATTAGAGAGAGTATCATATTTCGTGTAATCTAGATATTTTGTTGCAACTTAATGGAATACAATATACAGTGGCTGTCCGCTGTAGCACTTAATGAACCCAACTTAAAGGATAGAATTACCTCGATTCCTCTCACCTCATTTCTCCCTTTCTTATTCCTCTTCCTTTCCCCTCTCTGCAGTTTACCTTGCCATTTAACTGTTTGCATGTTTTCCTGTTTCTATTCACTTGACTATGTCCTCTACTGCACACTGTGTTCTATGTGTTTGTTTGCCACTTCACTTATTCTACTGCATTTCTTGTAATAATTTGTTTTTCCTTTTACATACGGTATACTATGTGTGGCTTTAAATAATTTTTAATTATTCTCTTTTTCCTGCCAATTTTTGTACTGTTTCATTTCCTTTACCTAAGTCTTGCTATTAACACTTGTTATCCCATATTTTCATTGGTCGTGACATTATGTTTCTATACGACATTAATTTTTCATTAAATTTCTGTAAGTCACATTTTTTGTAAAAATTTTTGGCTTCCTTTATGTTTTTCTGTTATTTCTATTCTAAAATGTCATATACTGTCAGTATCAATGAGACCAACTCTATAACCAATTTCTTCTAATATGACATTTTTTTTTTAATTTGAAACCGATAACATTCCTGTATTTCTGCTATACAATTTAAGTCCTGTACCCCTTCACTTCTTATGATAATTTCATAATTTCTCTTTCCCTTACCGTGCATAGTCGGGAAACGTTTATTAGCCCTATACGACTTACGTGTGATTCTGAGTTTCCGACTGTTTCAATATCTACGATACCATGCAGCGGAATGCTGTCTGTCAGGAAACACACACTTTTAATAGAAAAGTCTTAAGACAAAAACGTTTTGCTCAGTACAAAGGCTCCTTTCATAGTATCCTATATAACGACTGTTTTTTGTTTTATTTTAAAAATTACATTGTTCTCTAGTGTAAGGTTTACCTTAAAATAACGTTCCAAAGATTCATTTTTTTGACCTAATGAATTAGTCCACTCTTGGTGAATGAACGTCCACACTTAGTAAAGCTTTCCGTGTATCATACTTTCAATTTCACATTGCCTTTTTCTTATATGTTTATCTGGATTATTCCGTGTTGACAGCAACAAGTCAATAAAAGTGTAAAGGGTGCGTCAGCTATATCCTGACAAAACAAACCGTTTATTAAAACACTTGTTTATTCATTAAAAAGTTAATGAATGAACGTACAAACTTTTTTATAAATTGTTTAAGAGACCCTTCCTGAGTTCTACTATTCAATATAACCCCGTTTGCTGTGCTCACTGCCTTGATACTTTTTCTGAAGCGCGAGCATATTGTTCACATTGCTCCTGGTCCTAATCCGCCTGAAGGGTTGCCACGTTGGAGCGCCTGGACTTGTTAGATGCCCTTCCAATAACATACCAAACGTAATAATCTAGGGTGTTTAAATCGGGACTATTGGGAGGCCAGAATTCCTTAGACAAGAATGCGTTCACGTTATCGGAAAGCCAGTTGTTCACCAAATGGCTTATGTGAGCCGGTGCACCGTCCTATTGAAAGATGTACGGTCTCCGGAAGGCCACATATCCTTGGCTATACTACAGTACTCAGAGTCTGGGTAAACTTCCATCGTGATGGTTTCTCTATTTTTAAGAAATGTGGCGGCATGAGGTCACCCTCACTAGAGACGACGCTTAAGACGTGAACACTGGCCAGAAACTTCGTCCTGGCTACTACAGAGACATCCTCGGGATCATGTGCAAGCCAGCGATCGTTCATCCGGTTCACTTTTGTAATAATAGTAAAAATCTTCTTATCAGAAAAAAACTGCGGAGACGCCCATCTTCGTGCTTCAATGAACAAAGGAGCAAATTTCCGCGGGCAACTCTCTTGACCTTGGAAACCTCAAACAGTATTTGTCATATCTTGAGCACATAAGGCTTGCATCTCAACTTCTACGATTCGACGCATGGTGGCCTCATTCATCAAGTGTGGTGGACAATTTCCGAAGCCGCACCCTGGGTTTCCGAATTGAGTTTTTGAGCCCTTTGGATGACACTTGGGGTCCTTACTGTATTCTCTCTCGAATGGGTTTCCCTTCTACGGACTTCTTCGCATCTGCATACTTTTGCGCGATGTCGTAAACGGTCCATCTAGAGTACCCGAAGAAGCAAATAATTTCAGTAGCCGAAAACGCCCGAAGCGTTTCAATTACCGCCGCTCGTCGATTATATTCTGCATTCGATCTCACAAACTCACCTATTTTGAGGTTTTCCATGTTTTACACATAGGCTACAGCTGGCTTACGTAAACGCCAACAATCTACTACTGCTATGGTCAGATGTAGCGGGAAATTCAAATTGAATTTTGTTGGAATCTAGCTGACGCACCCTATATAACACTAAAGTAGCCACAAAGTCCCACACATAGACGCGCGCGCGCGTGTGTGTGTGTGTGTGTGTGTTTACATATATGTTCGTAATCATTATTATTTGCATGAATAAATGTGATCACAGAAAAAATATATTTTTTTTGTAAGTTTAAAAAGTCAAAAAAAGAATTAAGAAATAACCAGAATTCTTTAACAACAACCACCTGCATGTTTTCTCTTTCCTGTATATCACCTGTCAAGAGGTCGACATGCGAATTTGATGTTCTTCTATTTATTTTTCAAGTTTTTTGTTTTCCAATTTACTTTCGTATAACGTAATATTCTATGCGTTCCGTGCAAGGCGGTATCATTTTGGGCTGCGGCCGACATGCATTCTCACCACAACACTTCAAATCTGCACGCAACACACGAATTCGGCCTCTTATCTCTCTGTTGCCATATGTGAAGAGACGCTGGTGCTAGCTTTTGTTAGAATTCACGATATTGAGTTTACAACACAATGTTGAAGAAATTTGGTTTACAAACGCTAACCCGCGTTTACACAAACAATCTAAATTAAAAATTTTCTTCAGTAGATTCACTGGAATGAAAATTGTCTATATACAAGCTGTTGAGATTGTACAAAATGTTTTAAACTGTTAATATTATACGTTTAAAATGGTACATTCACATTCAGGATGTGAATAGTTTAATAAGTTGAATAAGTTGAACAAGTGAAGTAGATAATTAGATAGAAATATAGACAGAAAGATAGACAGATGGAGAGACAGACAGAGACAGAGACAGAGGTAGACAGACAGACAGGAAAAGAGGGAATGAGGGGGAGTAACTCTTTTGTCTAATGTAAGTGCTTCCGCCGAATGAAATAAAAAAATGTTTAACTTAACATTTTTGTACTTCATGTATTTTTTTAATTTTTTTAAAATGTGTTTTCAGTCGAATATAATATAAGGTTTCAAAATGGATGGTGATTTATCTGCTTATACCAGTCGTCATGACTTGAACCGCATATATTTTACTATTGGGCTTTGTTTTGTAAACTGCGTTTTCAATGTTTCTTCACTCAACAACAGCAACCACGTGCTGAAAGCTGTGAAGACTGGTGCTGTAGTTATTCAACCTGTACGCTTCGCATATTGGCGCTAAGTACAAGTTTTTTTTGACAAAAATTATGAAAAGTTGTTTGTTATTACGGAATGCCAGAATAGAGGGATTTTTAACGCCAAACACTGAATGATTTTTGAAACTCAGAAAAATGTATGCTGCAAAATAAGACTAGAATTGTGAAGTAGTTATATCGTGTACATAAAAAAGATACTCTACTTACAAAAGAAACTGCATATACTTGGTTCTTAATGAAGGAGACAGTTTTAAATACAATGTTATTATACTTCAGTGGTACATATAAAGTAAAAACAAAGACCTCTGAAGAATGATTTACTACAGAGTGAAAGTAATATTCCAAAACCATCTTAGAGAATGAAATATTTTTGCAGTAGACTAATGTATTCAATTTAAAGTACTTGAGTTAATAAATAGAACAGAATTGTTCTGTAACGTGCATTTGAATATGTAGGATATGTATATACAACATTACAGCATAGAGAGGAAATGCTGTTAGTGCTATTAGTGCACTAGACAGGTAGTATCGTAAGTAGATTATTTATCTTTCTTATTACACAAGATATAACTGCTTTACAATTCGAGTCTCGTTTTGTAAACAAAATTTTGCTCTCGATATACTGCAAAATCATCATGCAGTTTTAAACAAATTAAAGACTCTGTCAAGCGATTCGGTTTTAAGCACAGACCGATAATTTTTTTTACTTGCGACAAGCGAGCAAGGACCAAATGTTTACTACTTTACAGTGTGGGGTGAGAGGTGGGCCGGTATACTTATAACAGGTATTTTAGAAAGATATTTTTGTGGAACGGATATAACAGTGACTGAACAGTTGAAATACCTGTTCCGATTCAACCTCCCTACGCAACTAACTAGTAAACAAGTAGACGAGTACTACGCGTATTAGGAATATTACGGGTACACAAGTAACAACAAGTAAACGAGTACTACAGGTATTAGGAATATTACGAGTACACGAGTACGAAGCCACTTTTCGGTGCTGAATTTCATTCCTACGCATGTGCCGATTGCCATACAAGTACAAATCAAACCAAAACAGCGAAGTTCAGAATATCTCTATGCCAAAGAAACGAAGCTGTTTTTAATAAATTGAAAAAAAATTCATACTGATGTTACATTTATTCTCGTGTGTTATGCAGATATATAATACAGATTATGATAACAAATTATATATTATACTAGTCAACAACTTAGTAAATTTTGTAAAAGCGAATTATATTGTGTTATAACCTACAGAGTACCTAATAGGCCATAAAGTACTTTTTGTTAATGGATTTCAAAGATGATTTTAACCGTTATTTTTTTTGGAGCGGATCGTTCGTACGTTATTTTCAAATACTAATTTAAAGCACATCTCTACTTTACACTACATGCTTAATTTCGCTACGAATAGTAATGCATTTGAAATAAGACTCCCTTTTCAGCGACACATGATGCACAGTATTACATTCTTATAAGCTACAGTAGGTTTCGAGATATTCTACTTAACTTGCATTCTTTTAATGAGCCTACACCTTCTGTTCAATGACAGGAAGGTAGAGCTGACGTTCCACGTAGTCTATATATGTGCTTATGTGACTACCCGTTTTACGATGGTACAGGCCGAGTAACATACAGTATTAGCGTACAATAGGCTTCTCAACTTTCTAGCTACAATTTGTTCACCTTTGAGTGTACTGTATTCGAGCGTTGAAAAGTTGATAGAGAATCCGGTGTCCTGTTGTACGATTCGTACATAACAAAACGCACACCATAAACGTAGCCTATACATGTTGGTTTACGTGTACCATATATAAAATATTTCTAAGTAATTCATTATATGAATGACGAAATTACCCTCCACATGTTATTGCCATACTACTTGGATAATTATTAAGGACATGTAACTTATAGTATTTTCTGTTCGATTTCTTTCTAACATTCAGTCCTCATTACAACATAGTCTTGAGTTCGCTAAATCGTAAGCAAAACCAACCAAACTTTAAGAAATTTTCCGTTGAATCCGAGTTCTTTATCACGTCATTATCACTTCGCTTCACAATACACAGCTCAGACTGCAACTCAACTGGCCGAATGCGTCCTAACGCATCTTCTTCCGTACTCAGCTTGTGTGGCGTAGTACGTGACAAGACTGACCTGGATACCGTTAGAATAATCGAACACAATCTGGAAGGCGCGTCTGGAAAGGGCGTTGTGTAAACCTGCCTCTCAGAGAAGCGTCCATAGCGTGACGTGAGCCATACATATGTTTCCTATCTCCTCAAAGTCACAATACTCTAAACAAATGATATAAGAGAAAAAATAGATTGCCTCACGTTTAAAGAAACAGAAAGTTTTCTTCTAAATAATGTTGTTTGTTAATTTCCTGTCTGTCATATCACCTTCTTGCTCGTAGTACATACCTAAATGTTATTAGTTTTTCAACTTGACTCACTTCAAATTCAATTAAGATTTGACACAATGAAACGGCACGTCATTTCCTTGGTAAGCGATAAAATTTTGTGTACCGCCCACCTGGTAGCCCCTACAACAAATGCAATTCAAATTTGCATGCAACATTTGAACAAACGCAAACACTCGTTCATCTCTCCTCTCTCTCCCTCTCTCTCTCTCTCTCCCTCTCTCTCTCTCTCTCTCTCTCTCTCTCTCTCTCTCTCTCTCTCTCTCTCTCTCTCTCTCTCTCTCTCTCTCTCTCTCCCTCTCTCTCAATCTGTGTTAATCAACGGAATGAGGAGAATCGGAGAATCGCCTCTTTTTACCATTTTACATAACTCGTTTTTTTTCGTATTATGACTGCCATAAAAATTAAAACTACAGTACAAACACATACTCTAGAATGTACCTGTTGTAAGTTACACGACTGCCAGTGCTTAGTATATAACTGTCGTTAAAAACAAAAAGAAAAGTGTGGTAAATATTAAGCTAATTTGTGTAGATAGGAATGAAAGTACGTGTTTAAGTTATACCCAACTTGCAGATTTTATCTGTGAATCTAATTCTGCTTACTGTACAAGATTTTAAAAAGTAACCTTTGTCTTATAAGATCCGTTCAAATAATCGCCTGTCTTTTATTTGTGTACTAAGTTGTTATAAAAATTAATTCACATTTCTTATAAACCGTTGTTTCTAAAGTGACAATCGAAATTTCGCTTATATTTGACTGTTTTTAAAATAACGAATTCGTTCGCAGAGAAGTCATAAGCTTGCTCCTTTAATATTTTGTTTTCTTACTGTTTAGCCAATTCATCTTTTATAAGAGTATAAATTGCAATATTTCGTTAAGCTTATGTTCTTTCAAATTAGAAACTTTCGACTGTCTAGTGTTTTGAGACAGTGTAATTTTTAAATGAGGGTTTTTCCTCACTAGCACTTCACCCTTCACATTAACCCTTTACTCTTTCCATATCATAAAATAAAATGTGTTTTGATTATTTTTAAAATAAATGTTTAACGATTTTAACTGTTACGCACAGCTGAATCCATTGGAGCCTCGTGTAAGTTTTTCTATTAACCAACATAGGAAATTCACGTTGCTTACACTGCAAAAAGTCGGCGTAACGAATGTCATGAGTTATGTGTTGTATGGTAAAATAACATCCTGTGGACCGAAGCTTTGTCGTCTAGTAGTTTGGTGAAATTTTTAAACCCGAGAGGATATTCCTGTTGGTGTCCACTTACCATCGTATAAAAAAGTTGAAATAAAATATAAAAATATTTTATTAATTTATATTATAAATCTACAAACTATCAACTGTAAATGACATAATGAGCAGTATTGACATTGCACTTTGAAGATAAAAGACAATTATTGTTGAGAAAACAAAAGACACTAAATAAATTAAATTTAACACGTATATGTAATAACAATTTTGCTCTTAATTTTATCTGGTTATTCTTCTTTAGACCCGTCTTTACATGTCTAACCATTTTTAGATATCAATCAATTTTAATTCAAGTTATTTCAAAAATATGGGATATTGACCAAATTAAAATACGAATCTTACAGCATACTTGACAAATTATGTTGAAAGGAGTCAAAAAATATTACGAAGTTTACACCAACACAAAATCAGTTTTTTAGAATCCCATTAAAATGCATATATTGTAACATGACATAAGATAGCGCAAAGTACCACTAATAATTAATAAAAGAGAAAGCTGAAGGTAGGAAGAAATGTTAAAAAACTTATAACTTGAAGATTGATAACCCAACTACGTAATAACAATTGACTAAGAAACTGACTATGACTTAACCCAATAGATTGGAGAAAAGAGAATGAAGGAACGAGAAACCAGGATGTAACCCAAAGTATGACCACAGTCATTATAACCCCAAGATGTAGTTAATAAATAAAATGTAAAATAAATGCACTAAAACAGATAGGGCATAAATAAGGTGTAAAATATATAAACCATAAAAGTAAAATAGAGATATTATGTATGTTAAATAAAAAGAAAAGAAACATGAATGTATAAGTATAAGATAGGAAGATAGAAATAAATAATATCCTATTAAATAATAAACTAGCCAAAGCAAGTAAAATATAATAGAGCTGAGTGCCTTTACTGAGAATAAAATGAGAATAAAACAAATGTTAATGACCAATAACCACCCAGTGATGATATACTAAATAAACAAACTATGTGTAAAATATCAGGTGAAGGATATAAATACATAAATAGAAATAAATGACAACGAACTATGTAAATAATATAGTGTAAAGGTAGAAGTGATAATTGATAAATAAACCTCATGTGAAAGGAAAAGTGCAGTGTGAGTGCATACAGTGTAGAATACAGTAAAAAAGCAGACTATATTGTTATAGCAAAACAGTCTTTAAAAACATGTTAGATAGTAAGAAATCTAAACTATTGTATCTTTATTAATTTAAGTAATCGAAGATAAGAAAATATTTTAATAATAAAGGGTGTGTTGTTAAAAGCACCAATGTTTTTTTGTTAATTAGTTTCTATAGAAAATGTTCAATAAACCATTAAATAAAGTTAATGAATTGTAAAGAATATTGAATAGGAGTATTGTGAAACCTAGGCTGTAGGCCTAGCATGAAGGAAGGAATTTTGTAAGTTTAAAGAGAAAGTAATAACCAAGGGTCAATTAGAGTATATAAAATGTTTAAGTACTTAAGTAAGAATATCAGGTATAAAAATGTATAAATAATATTCAGTTTAAAGATAATTACAAAAGAAATATCAATAAGGAAATAAGAAAAATGTTATTAACTAATCAAAAGTAACCGTGAGGGATATCAAAATAATCTTTAGTAAAAAAGCAAAACAATGGTGTTAGTATAATTAATATTACTACTAGCATAAGAAAGTAATTATAATTTAAAGGATTTTTATAAATTTGAACAGAAATAAAACGTTAGAATATAACAATGTTATAAGATGTTGACCAATGAGAACTAGTAAAACTTGAAGAGTAACCATGACAACTAGAGTTTATTACACATTATGACCGTTGAAATCTAATTACTTCATTATTGACTAGCATAGAGGGTGGACGTATGAAGCCCTTGAAGACAAATAATACTAAAATCATTAAGTTTTTCTAAATTTGAATGAAGGAGTACAACAAGAATATATAAACTAACCATTGATGAGATATCGGACAATTAAAACCAAAATATAATAAATTAAATACCCAAAAAATTAAAGGAAGCAAACCAAGCTAAGAGACGACTAATTCTGGAGGAAGAACTGAAGATACCTAACCCAGCCTGAGGAAACATATCATCTACAAGAACTGATGGTAGCTGGACATTGAAATTCAATCATTTGAATGGGGATCTCAATAAATCCAAAGAAGAAAGGACTCTTAGACGTGTTCCAGAAGAAGAAGAGGATCGCAAGAGAAGCTGCATTAAGGAATCGATGAGTATAAATTAAATACTTCACCCCAAAATTAAAACTTTAAATAACCTACAGTAAACGAACAATTTTACTTTCACTTCACCAGTCACTAAATTAATTTTTCGAACTGAACTTGATTAAATAATCACTTTTGATACACCAAAGCTATCACTGGATTTTGATTTTATATTAACTAATTTTAAAAACGTAACTTGCTCACTAAATTTAACCTAACAAACACTATTTCTCATTTTCAATAACTTACTTTTCATAATTTTAAATATATCACCTATTGTATTTTAGTTATAAGGAATAATATGAATTTTTGTGCATTTATTAGTCTGTAATCCAACTTCTGTAGTCCAAAGAACTTATCCCTGAGATTATTATCAAACATAAAACTGTACGCCATTGTGGCATTTACGTATGAACTGAACGAAGCAGGACGCTGCCAACTGAGCAATTTGTAAACGCCGGAGTTGAAATAAATATATGTTTCATTTCTCAACTGTAATTGACCTGATAATATAAAGAAAGTGTTAAATAAATCTTCGTATTTATCAATCGTTGTATGTTTGATTAACTTAAAAAAAGTAATATAAGAATTTGGGACATAAACAATAAAAATACTGCAGTTGACGAATTCGACTCGGCCAGACAGCGGGAACCAATCAGGCGGCGAGGCGGAAAATTTTGAACTGAACGACGAGAATACGGTCGATTTAGTAAGTATTGAGAAAAAGTATAAAACGGCTCGCTACACTGTTAAATACCCCAAAAGTAAGTACGCGACACATTCAAACACCCCATAACCGTTTATTTACAATATTCATACACAAAACAATAGGATCTCTGTAAATATAAATTAAAATTTAACTAAAACTTTTTCAGTTTAACTTACTAATTAACTATCTAGTTAAATAATTAAGAAAAAATTTATGAAAAAATTATTTATATCTATTAAATTTAGGTAACATTGTCCTGTAATTAACATATCCTCTTGCAATATGAATAAAATAATTATTTAATTGAATAGAATTACATAACGTATATCGCGAAAGTAAAGTATATTATGCAAACGAAAATTGTTATGATTTTCCCAATATTTCTTTCAAATCTAAAACTATACTCTGCAAACAGTCATAGTCTGACAACAGTTACATTTACATGACACGAACACACATTTATTCACAATTTTTACTACACTTTTAACACTGTGTGTGTTTTCATTTATGTAAGAAGAAAAATTGAATATACGGCATACGCCGTATGTTTTTTAATTTTTTAATCGGAGTAGCGGAAGGCAAAAATACAGACATATGACAAGTCGAAAAAATTACTGTAATTAATTAATCTGACGTGTAACATATTCAATTTCTGTGGTAATAAAAATTCGATTATCAGAAGTAAATCCAAGCCCAACAGACAATCACCGCCGGCAGCAACCCCTAACATCATTTTATTCATATCAGCATAAATTCAATAACGTTGTCAATTTTGTGAACCCTTCACGACCTGAAACTTTCACGTCGACACCTTATAGACTGTTGCTTTTCACCTTTATAAATTCTTTCCTTTTAAGATTTATATTTGAAATAAACAAATGCTCTACATTTGTCACCACGAAGTGTGTACCAAACACGTATATGTTATTTTATGTGGCGTGATCTATAAACATAATGTGCTTAGTTGGTGATAAATTGGCTTTTAAATAATCAATCTAAAATAATTTTTTACTGTCAGTATTAACTATAATTTTTACATGTTTATTATACTAATAACAATTATAATTCTACTTTGTTCGTGAGTATTAAATTATGTAATAAATTTGTTATTTTTCTCAAAACTTGGTTATACTGAATTTTAATACCATTTGTTTTGTTTTTTCGTTTCACACAATCTTTTTTTAGGATAATCTAAATATTTGATAAAAAAAGTTTTGTTTCTTTCAAAATTCATATTTTTTTCCGTTGAATTCCAGCAGTTTCCGCACACAGGACTCTTTACGCCACTTTTCTCTGTCCCAGATATCTTCATTCGCCGAATGTCTATCTGCTCATCAAGGCCTCTTCAACCTAAAGGGAGGTTTCATGGTTTCTGTGGTCGTTCCATTTTCTTTTTTAAGAGGAGGTCCATTCTAATATTTCAATGGCTACCTCGAATCTTTTAACGTGCCCGTTTTAACCTCTTTTTTCCTCTTTTGTCTATTATTCATTTCCTGTAGTTTTTAGGGATCTGTTTAGTTTTTGAATTTGCCAGCTCCTTCTAAATGCACGCATTTCTAGGGATTCTAACCTTTTCACGTGATGTTCTTTTTTATTTCCTAAACACAACTGTGGTAATGTAATTACAGTAGAACTCCTTTTATTCGAACTCCAGTTATCCGAATCACTAATTATCCGAATCGTTTACAGGAAATTAAAAAAAATCCAATTTCTAAAGAAAACGTTTATTCAAATTGCAGTTGCCATACTAACAAAAAAAAAACATAGTAAGCAAATTAAATACATATAAGACTGTGTTAGCTATGCATCATAGTTTACGTACTGATCAGTACAATGTGTTTTAGCCTACTGCTCGCCTAAAAGTATAATTATGTGTGAGTGTTATTTTCAATTTTTTTGTAGTAAACGTGAACATTTTGCAAAACACGTATGACCGGGTTTTATTAAGATACTGTATTCATGTAATAAAAATAATAAAAGGTGATGTTTGAGAAATTTTCGCGTTTTCTTTCACAACATAACCTTTGTCTTATGTCTGTCCCAATTAATGGAGTTCTACTGTATTCTATTAACGTTTTTTTATAGTAAATTCTTTTATTCCTTTCTTCCTTATTCTCCTTTCTTCTAGTAAATTCCATTAGTTGCTGCGTTGGGCCTCCGTCCGTACGATTTTCTGTAGCCTATCTTTCTCGCGAATTTGGTGTTTCATTAATTGTTGAGACTAAATGTTAAAAAGCGTTGCAATTTTTGATACATGTGTTTTCTATACTCAGATCTTTTCTTTTTCCTTCAACTACCGGTTATTTTCTTTTCTCTAGACTCATCTCCAAATACAATTTTCCATATTCTATTGAATGTTTCCTTGTCTGTGTCTATAAGTACCGTGTCTACTGGTCGTCAGAAATACAAATGTGTTTGGGTAAGAGGTACATTTTTCAGTAATCCATTGTATTGATATCATTCTTAATAGAAAACGTTTCGTTAATTCTATGCTATGGCTTCTACAGTGAAAATTTAGAAAAAGTCTTTGCCAATCGAGAAAACTAAAATTAATTAATTGGTTTGACTTGTTTTAAAATAAGCTAATCATTTAGTATGTATTATGGTATCTATCGTTACCTTGTAAAAAAGGCACTATTATAAAAAGGAGTAAAGATTTAAGATGTGGGAAGGCTGCGTAGGACAGAAAAAGTAAAAAATGGAAGGACGAAAAATGAAAAGTGGAAAATAAAGAATGAAAGTTGATAAAAGACTGGAAAAGTGACTCAATGCTCACACACACGTTCTTAATATCCTTAAGGTTAGACGTGACGATTACTAACCAAGTTCTTCTCTTGAATATAGGTTTAACAAGTATTCAGCCTCCATTGTTGATGTTCCATCACTACTAACTTACAAACTCAAAAGTGCAGAATCAGTTTTGAAACTGAAGTTCAACAATCTCGTGCAACCAAAGCCGCAAAGGGGTTAATGCATGACACTGTTCTAGTACGTGAGCAGAACCAAACATTACGTGAACCGTGATTACGTCGAAAGAAACGTTAAGCACTAAAAGGAACTAAAAATTTTAATTTTGTAGACTTTAGTAATATATTGTACGTTAGTATACTTTAAAAAATTCCAATTTATCACGATTATAACGTGCGCGCACACGCACACATAAACAAACAGATTAAACAAATTATTAATTTAATATTGACCGCCAATCAATAGATGATGAAAGGTTTAGCAAGGATCGGTCAACTATGGATACAATTTTTACATGATTTGTGTCGACACTATCTGTTTAATATTTCTCCGCAGAATCCCTTAATTATGTACATCTCAGTTCTTTAAGTATTATATCTTTATGTAAAACATTAAACGTTAATATTTGCAGACGTCAAATCAACTGATTTCCGTTTTCTTTACAAAAAAAACTAACACCAAGTTTTTATTTCTATAATGTAGTGTTTTCTACGTACAGTGAGCGTCAGATTATGCATGCATAAGAAAGATTGCGCCATCATGTTTTAATGATAAAAGCTAACGTTTTATCACATGCAATCAGAATAATTAAACTAACACGAATTACATTTTATAGTACTTTAATTAACAATGTAATTATGTTGTTATTTTCCAACGTTGCTTAACAAGGGGACGTAAATTGAGTGGGTTAAAGGAATTGTTTACAGATTTTAACGTCATTAAACATCATACAGACTACGTTCTTACATTTTTGAAAATAATTCGTGACTTATAACTTTATGCATTATGTAATTTTATTTTTACCTCATTATAAAGAAAGAGCTACAATATATGAAATGTTCACGAAATTATTCTACTACTACTACTACAACAACAACTACTACTACTACTACTACTACTACTACTACTACTACTACTACTACTACTACTACTACTACTACTACTACTACTACTAATTTCTGTCGCCTCAACGACTTACTGAGAGCATAGAGCCTCAACGAAGCTAGGGCCCAACGGACTCTATTTTTGGCGAGGAGTCTGAGCTCTCCAAAGGACTTCCCCTCCTCTTCTGCTTCTATCTCGACAGTTCTCTTCCACGAAATTCTTGGTCTTCCTCGCCTACTTCTCCCCTGAGGGTTCCAAAAAAGAACTTGTCGTTCAATTATGACATTCTTCTAAGGTAGACGAAATCTCCCCTTTCTACAAGAATATTAAAATACCTTCAACATTTTCCATTTATTCGTATAAATTAGTCAGACGCTTGTCTTACTAGATTCCATATATTTCGTCGTTTTTCTATATAGTATTTATGTAAATCCAAGAGCTATTTGCTTACATTGTTACATGGATAGAAAATTTGGAATTAAGTTGATATCAAAGACAGCAAAGGAACGGCCATAACACTTTTGTCGTAAATCACTGTGACCAACAACCCGCTAAATAAATACAGTTATGAACTATGCCTATACTATATTCATAGTAAATAACACAACCGTTACGTTAATAAGTTTACTAAATTACATGTACGAACACTTAATATCACTTTGCACAAACTACAACCGTCACTGATAGTTTGCGCGAAAATCGATTCTGACTAACTACCGGTTCCACGGTCTCTATCTTCGGTCACCGTCTTTTCTTCACAAGACGCAAGACAAGAACGAATTATTCTGGATTCACCTGTGACGCTTTAGTTTGTTTCACGATGACCAAGACAATTCGTCACGAAATCCCAACTAGCTATTAGTTGAATACATCCTGACGTCGTCTAGGAATCATACAAATTGTCTTGTACATGAACAACTCTGTACTCCCTTCTGCAGTGCGCCTACAAATACAAGAATCCTTTTCTGGTCTTCTTCTAGTACTTTATTTTCCCCAAAAATGTTGTTTCTGATACTCTGCTCACGTACATATTGTGTCTTATTTGGTGCCCGTGCTCTAGTAGAAGAAGAACAACAACAACAAAGGGTAAACGAATTATGTACATTTTCGGGAATTGTTGGCAAAATTATGTCAGTCCTTAAGTGTATTAATTTTAAAAATAGGCCCCAACGCCAATAGACGTTTGGTGTTTATAATTTCTTCTCGTTCTGTAATATTTGTGCAAAGGGTTAGGTTCTTAGATCAAATAGAATGTTAGTTTTACAGACAATAAAATTACAATAAAAAAATCAGATTTTGCAGACAATAACCTTGGGAACTGAAGATCCGAAGACATTAGGCATCCAAACTTCTTTGGGCAATCTTGGAACGCCAGTTTGTTTACGTATAAGATGTAAACTTTTATAGTTTTGGTTTTTGTGAAAATCCACCGAAAAACGGGAAGTGATGTTTAAAGCTGATCAGAAAATTTTTTCAATTTCAATTGCCGTATTCAATTTGTGCATCACCACAGAACTAGTAAAATCTTTTCGTTTAAGCCATTTTTTTTTCGTAAGTAAATTGGATGCTTGCTATTGAAATAAGTTGATCTTTTACTTTGTTAAGAATTCCTGTTGTTTATTTAATAACTTTCCTACACAAACTAATTATTACAACAGGTTAATTTAAAAACAAAATAATGGTAGCAATATAAATAAACGGTTTAATCAACAAAACAATTATGATCTCTTAAAGAGTTGATTTTTAAGGGGCGGGTTAAAATATATAAAACGTTTACTTTCATTGATGATAACCCAATGTTAATAAGGAGGAGACTAAAACAACAATGTATGGTAAAGAAGAATTAATCGAGGAAAGCCATAACGGGGTTGGTTTACCAGAGATAAATCCACACGCTACACGCAACTGCGCCGCCGGCAGCAGCCGCTAACTTCATTTTATTCATATCAGCATAAATTCAATAACGTTGTCAATTTAGTGTACACATTATAGCCCGAAATTTTCACCTCAACCATCATAAAGTTTTGCTGTGCATTGTTTACTGTTGGTTCATTATCAGTTCTTGCCTAGGATTTCTTTTTTCTTAGAGTATATTAATAACCTTATTATTTTGTACCCTTTACAGAAAAAATAAAATCATAAAAAGAACTACTGTATAAAGTGAATTACATGTGTATATTGAATAACATTATTTATTTATTTTAACGAAAGGCCAGGCCAGTCGCATCCAAGCGGCTGAAATGAGATTTCTCAGGGACGTGGACGTATACTCTCCATGATCATAAAAGAAACACAGACATACGGCAGGAACTAAATATTATTAGTATACTCGACAGGATCGCCCAGTATCGGCTGAATTGGTAGGAACATCTTTGCCGAATGGATGACTGCCGCATCCCCAAACAACTATGGAACTATAAGCCGAGAGGACGGAGAGGTGTGGAACGACCGAGGAAGCGCTGGAGTACCAGCTCTAATCTTTGCCTATTTGAGACCGGAACAAATCATAAAAGTAAAGGCGAATTTCTAAAATGGAACTTTTTATTGTGAAAACAAGATGACAAGTAACATAATTTCTCTACATAATCTCCCTCAACTTCTATGCACTTGGTCCATCTCTTGACAAGCTTCGTAATTCCGTCTGGAAGAAGATTTGTGGCATCGTGCACAGCCACTCGCGCACCACCTCCACAACCTCGTCATCCGACGAAAACTTGGATTCACGCAGGTGCTCCTTCATCGGACCAAAAAGATGAAAATCACTTGGAGCTAGGTCAGGACTGTACGGTGGATGCTCCAGCAGCTCAAAACCAAGATCTTGAATGCACTGGACGCAGTATGAGGACGGGCATTGTCCTGAAGCAAAAGCACACCTTTTGAAAGATTTCCTCGCCTCTTTGTTTTGATTTTGGGTTTCAGATCTCGCAGTAGCTCACAGTAGCTGTCACCATTCACTGTTCGACCTTTAGGAGTGGAATGAATTAGAAGTGGACCTTTCATATCCCAAAACACTGTCATCATCAACTTTCCTGCAGAAACTTGTCTTTTGAACTTTTTTACTGTAGGCGAGGATGGATGTTTCCACACCATACTCTGCCGCTTACTCTGTGGTTCGAAGTGATGGACCCACGTCTCATCAACGGTTACTATGCGACTGAGAAACTCTTCTCCTTTCTCTTCTAAACGCCTTAAATGTGATTTCGAAATTTCCAAACGTTTCTGTTTGTGCTGGTCTGTCAGTCGATGTGGTATCCAACGAGCACACACTTTGCGATAATTTAGTGATTCGTGGATGATTGCAGCTGCTGAACCGTGGCTAATGTTCAACGCATGTGCAATATCATCAATTTTGACACGACGATCATCATGAATCATTCGTTCAACTGTCTCGATGTTCTTGTCTGTCTTCGAAGTGGATGGCCTACCTGAACGCTCTTCATCGCAGATAGATACACGACCATTTTTAAAGCGATTTATCCACTCATAAATTTTGTGTTCACTAAGACAGCTCTCACCGTACTGCTGCTGCATTCTGCGAATAATCTCCGAAGGTTTAGTCCCTTCAGAGTGCAGAAACGTACCACTCCCCTCATTTCTTCCTTGGTGCACACGGACAACGGGGCACTCATAATAAAATGCCCTGAAATCACTACGAATGGAGCTGAGCACTGAAACAACACAGCTAAAGAACAAAAATCTTTGAGGTTATGATATGTCATTGTTCAGTCAGTGCTGCCATCCATTGCAGCAGGGAGAATAAAATTTGCCTTTACTTTCTGACTTACCCTGTATTTATTTATCCTACGTGTTTTATTGTTCTTTTTACTTCCATGTTCCTTAAGGAAATGGAAGTATGGTGATGGCAAAAAAATCGTGTTCGAGATTATTGCAGATTCTGATTGTACTACACTCAAAACATGAAAAAAAGTCGTTTTTCGAAAAGTGTCTGTGTGTCTGTCTGTCTGTCTGTCTGTCTGTCTGTCTGTCTGTCTGTGTGTCTGTCTGTCTATCTGTCTATCTGTGTCTGTAGATTTTGTTTTTTTGGCAAACGATAACAGCCGCAAATTCAAACAGAATCAAATAATGTTTTGCATACAGCCCTAATTCGTAGAGTACTCGCGACCTATTGTTTTTGGTGAAGATCGGATGAGGGAGAGGGGTGGTTTAACCGCAAAGGTTTTTTTTTATCAAGGGTAATTTTGTTTGTTTGGCAAACGATAACAGCCGCAAATTCAAACAGAATCAAATAATATTTCGCATACAGCCCTGCATTGTAGAGTTCTCAAGATGTGTTGATTTTGGTAAAGATCGGTTAAGGGAAAGGGGTAGTTTACCTGCAACGTTTTATGTTTTAACAAGGGTATTTTCTATGGCAAACGATAACAGCCGCAAATTCAAACATAACCAAATAATGTTTTGCATACTACCCTGAAATGTAGAGTTCTCAAGACCTTTTGGTTTTGGTGGAGATCGGTTATGGGAAAGGGATAGTTTACCATCAACGTTTTATGTTTTAAAAGGGTATTTTCTATGGCAAACGATAAGTGCCGCAAATTCAAACAGAATCAAATACGTTTTTGCATACAGCCCTGATTTCTTGAGTACTAAAGACCTATTGTTTTTGGTAAAGATCGTTTAAGGGAAAGGGGTAGTTTACCAGCCACGTTTTTTGTTTTATCAAGGGTTTTTACTTCCATGTTCCTTAAGGAAATGGAAGTATGGTGATGGCAAAAAAAATCGTGTTCGAGATTATTGCAGAATATGATTGTACTACACTCAAAACATGAAAAAAAGTCATTTTTCGAAAAGTGTCTGTGTGTGTGTCTGTGTGTCTGTCTGTGTGTGTGTCTGTCTGTGTGTCTGTCTGTAGATTTTTTTCTATGGCAAACGATAACAGCCGCAAATTGAAACAGAATCAAATACGTTTTTGCATACAGCCCTGATTTGTTGAGTACTAAAGACCTATTGTTTTTGGTGAAGATCGTTTAAGGGAAAGGGGTAGTTTACCTGCCACGTTTTTTGTTTTATCAAGGGTATTTTGTATGGCAAACGATAACAGCCGCAAATTCAAACAAAATCATATAATATTTTGCATACAGCCCTAAATTGCAGCGTTCTCAAGACCTATCGTTTTTGGTGAAGATCGGTTAAGGGAAAGGGGTAGTTTACCTACAACGGTTTTTTATCAAGGGTAATTTTTTACTTTTTCTATGGTAAACGATAACAGCCGCTAATTCTAACAGAATCAAATGATTATTTGCATACAGCCCTAAATTGTAGAGTTCTCAAGACCTATTGTTTTTGGTGAAATCGGTTAACGGAAAGGGGTAGTTTACCAGCAACGTTTTATGTTTTAACAAGGGTATTTTATATGGCAAACGATAACAGCCGCAAATTCTAACATAATCAAATGATTATTTGCATACAACCCTAAATTGTAGAGATCTCAAGACTTTTTGTTTTCGCCGAAGATCGGTTAACGGAAAGGGGTAGTTTACCTGCAACGTTTTATGTTTTAACAAGGGTATTTTTTCTGTGACGAACGATAACTGCCGTAAATTCAAAGAGAATCAACTAATGTTTTGCATACAGCCCTGAATTGTAGAGTTCTCAAGACCTATTGTTATTGGTGAAGATCGGTTAATGGAATAGGGTAGTTTACCAGGAACGTTTTATGTTTTGTCAAGGGTGTTTTCTATAGCAAACGATAACAGCCGCAAATTCAAACAGAATCAAATAATTGTTTGCATACAAGCCTGAATTGTAGAGTACCCAAGACCTGTCGTTTTTGGTGAAGATCGGTTAAGGGAAAGGGGTAGTTTACTAGCAACGGTTTTTTTCAAGGGTAATTTTTTTCCATAGTAGACGATAACAGCCGCAAATTCAAACAGAATCAAATGATGTTTTGCATACAGCCCTGTATTGTAGAGTTCTCAATACCTATTGGTGTTGGTGAAGATCGGTTAAGGGAAAGGAGTAGTTTACCTGCAACGTTTTATGTTTTAAAAGGGTATTTTCTATGGCAAACGATAAGAGCCGCAAATTCAAACAGAATCAAATACGTTTTTGCATACAGCCCTAGTTTGTTGAGTACTAAAGACCTACTGTTTTTGGTGAAGATCGGTTAAGGGAAAGGGGTAGTTTACCGGACACGTTTTTTGTTTTATCAAGGGTATTTTATATGGCAAATTATAACAGCCGCAAATTCAAACAGAATCATATAATATTTTGCATACAGCCCTGAAATGTAGAGTTCTCAAGACCTGTTGGTCTTGGTGAAGATCGGTTAAGGGAATAGGGTTGTTTACCAGCAACACTTTATGTTTTATCAAGGGTTTTTTTTTGACGAACGATAACTGCCGTACATTAAAACAGAATCAACTACTCTTCTGCATACCTTTTGAACTATACAGAACTCAAGGTCTGTTGATTTTGTTGAAGATCGTTTAAGGGAAAGGGGTAGTTTACCTGTAACGTTTTATGTTTTAACAAGGGTAATTTTTTATATGACGAACGATAACTGCCGTAAATTCAAACAGAATCAAATATTTTTTTGCATACCTTTTTGAACTAAAGAGAACTCAAGGTCTGTTGATTTTGTTGAAGATCGGTTAAGGGAAGGGGTAGTTTATCAGCAACGTTTTATGTTTTAAAAAGTGTAATTTTTTTTTGACGAACGATAACTGCCGAAAATTAAATGAGAATAAAATAATTTTTTGCACTCTGTCCCGAGTTGCAGAGAGCTCAAGGTCTATTGATTTTGGTGAAGATCAGTTAAGGGAAAGGGGTAGTTTAC
Source organism: Magicicada septendecula (assembly GCA_034769895.1). Taxonomy (NCBI): domain Eukaryota; kingdom Metazoa; phylum Arthropoda; class Insecta; order Hemiptera; family Cicadidae; genus Magicicada; species Magicicada septendecula. The sequence goes on from CM068367.1 coordinate 159,644,413, forward strand.
CTGCAACATTTTATGTTGTAACAAGAGAAATGTTTCCATGACGAACGATAACTGCCGCACATTCAAACAGAATCAAATATTTTTTTGCATGCTTCCCTGAATTGTAGAGGACGGAAGGTCTGTTGATTTTGGAGAAGATCGGTTAAGAGAAAGGGGTAGTTTACCAGAAACATTTTATGATTTAACAAGAGTAAAGTACTTAATTTTTATAAATAAAGTATCCTGATAAGAAGCTCATAGTAATCCACTGTAGGAAACGTAGATGAAATATCTATAAATGAAGAGGTTATGTGAACGGGGTGGGGGTAATTTTCTATTATTGAAAATTATAGTTGAAGGTGGAGGGGAGAATTTTTTATATGTGTACTACGTTATCGGCACCAAAGAAGTAGTTTTTTGTTAAAATTGCTTCCCGGGCTCTTGAGCCGTAGTTCAATGTTTTCTGCAAAACCAAACTTTTCGGCAGTGCCATCGACTGCCATCATCGGTGAAAATCGAGTGCGAAAACGTGAGGTGGTATACGTTAGTGACCACAGTACTGTGGTTAATGCTGAAGCAATAAGTAGAAAGACGTAGTTTCTATGGAAATATTTCATTTCGAATATGATTTTAAATATAAATCTTAGAACATGGAAGTCATGTATGGTTCTCCATACCGATATTTTGTATGGCAAATTCAAACAAAATCATATAATATTTTACATACAGCCCTGAATTGTAGAGTTCTCAAGACCTATCGTTTTTGGTGAAGATCGGTTAAGGGAAAGGGTAGTCTACCTGCAACGGTTTTTTATCAAGGGTAATTTTTTTCTATGGTAAACGATAACAGCCGCAAATTCAAACAGAATCAAATGATGTTTTGCATACAGCCCTGTATTGTAGAGTTCTCAATACCTATTGGTGTTGGTGAAGATCGGTTAAGGGAAAGGAGTAGTTTACCTGCAACGTTTTATGTTTTAAAAGGGTATTTTCTATGGCAAACGATAAGAGCCGCAAATTCAAACAGAATCAAATACGTTTTTGCATACAGCCCTAGTTTGTTGAGTACTAAAGACCTACTGTTTTTGGTGAAGATCGGTTAAGGGAAAGGGGTAGTTTACCGGACACGTTTTTTGTTTTATCAAGGGTATTTTATATGGCAAATTATAACAGCCGCAAATTCAAACAGAATCATATAATATTTTGCATACAGCCCTGAAATGTAGAGTTCTCAAGACCTGTTGGTCTTGGTGAAGATCGGTTAAGGGAATAGGGTTGTTTACCAGCAACACTTTATGTTTTATCAAGGGTTTTTTTTTGACGAACGATAACTGCCGTACATTAAAACAGAATCAACTACTCTTCTGCATACCTTTTGAACTATACAGAACTCAAGGTCTGTTGATTTTGTTGAAGATCGTTTAAGGGAAAGGGGTAGTTTACCTGTAACGTTTTATGTTTTAACAAGGGTAATTTTTTATATGACGAACGATAACTGCCGTAAATTCAAACAGAATCAAATATTTTTTTGCATGCTTCCCTGAATTGTAGAGGACGGAAGACCTATTGTTTTTGGTGAAGATCGGTTAAGGGAAAGGGGTAGTGTACCAGACACGTTTTTTGTTTTATCAAGGGTATTTTATATGGCAAATGATAACTGCCGTAAATTCAAAGAGAATCAACTAATGTTTTGCATACAGCCCTGAATTGTAGAGTTCTCAAGACCTATTGTTTTTGGTGAAAATCGGTTAATGGAATAGGGTAGTTTACCAGCAACGTTTTATGTTTTATCAAGGGTGTTTTCTATGGCAAACGATAACAGCCGCAAATTCAATCAGAATCAAATAATTGTTTGCATACAGGCGTGAATTGTAGAGTACCTAAGATCTGTCGTTTTTGGTGAAGATCGGTTAAGGGAAAGGGGTAGTTTACCTGCAACGGTTTTTTATCAAGGGTAATTTTTTTATATAGTAAACGATAACAGCCGCAAGTTCAAACAGAATCAAATTATGTTTTGCATACAACCCTGTATTGTAGAGTTCTCAATACGTATTGGTGTTGGTGAAGATCGGTTAAGGGAAAGGGGTAGTTTACCAGCAACATTTTATGTTTTAACAAGGGTAATTTTTTATATGACGACCGATTACTGCCGTAAATTCAAACAGAATCAACTAGGTTTTTGCATACCTTTTTGAACTAAAGAGAACTCAAGGTCTGTTGATTTTGTTGAAGATCGGTTAAGGGAAAGGGGTAGTTTACCTGCAACATTTTATGTTGTAACAAGAGAAATGTTTCCATGACGAACGATAACTGCCGCACATTCAAACAGAATCAAATATTTTTTTGCATGCTTCCCTGAATTGTAGAGGACGGAAGGTCTGTTGATTTTGGAGAAGATCGGTTAAGACAAAGGGGTAGTTTACCTGAAACATTTTATGATTTAACAAGAGTAAAGTACTTAATTTTTTTAAATAATGTATCCTGATAAGGAGCTCATAGTAATCCACTGTAGAAACATAGATCAAATATCTATAAATGAAGAAGTTTGGTGAACGGGGTGGGGGTAATTTTCTATTATTAAAAATTATAGTTGTAGGTGGAGGGGAGAATTTTTTATATGTGTACTACGTTATCGGCAACAAAGAAGTAGTTTTTTGTTAAAATTGCTTCCCGGGCTCTTTAGCCGTAGTCAAATGTTTTCTGCAAAACCAGACTTTTCGGCAGTGCAATCGACTGCCATCATCGGTGAAAATCGAGTGCGAAAACGTGAGGTGGTGGTGGTATACGTTAGTGAGCACAGTACTGTGGTTAATACTGAAGCAATAAGTAGAAAGACGTAGTTTCTATGGAAATATTTCATTTCGAATATGATTTTAAATATAAATCTTAGAACATGGAAGTCATGTATGGTTCTCCATACCGATATTTTCTTATTATGTCTTTCTCTTTTACGTATTTACTCTCCCGACAGCTTGATTACAGTATTATTAGGTTTCAGTACCTATTTTCTGTTTCCAAAGCCCTATATTCAGAGCCAAATTCAAGAAAAATTCTTTTTTTTTGTTATTAAGTTTTTCTTTCTTATCTATCTAGATCGACATCTGCCTACAGGTTTTTACTGTATATTATAAGTTTTTATACAAGGTTCTTTATTTTACTTATACTCCCGACTATATATCTAATGCAGCCTAGTTAATTACTTTTACAAACTAAATTGAAATAATTATGCTATATTTATTTATGGTATGAAATACTTACTTCATATTATCTACTGATATGTGTCCTCAGATTCAATTAATCTAATCTCCTTCCTTTGAATTATACATGCTTTTATAGTAAATTAATTTTGAAACTATAATACTAAATTTTTGGGTATTTTTAATAGGACATAATAAAATTGGAAGGACAGTTATGACTGTTAAGAGAAATAAAGCCAGAGATATAGATTTTACAATAAATTTGGATAAAAAAAACTAGTGATTCAAACACGGTCGCGTAGAACTGTTAAAAATAAAAAAATGGAAAGTGATAATCTAGAAAACACACTGCACACCAGAGAACAAATTAATATAAAAATTGGAATAAACAATCGGGTCTAAAACAAAAGTGTCAGAAAGTTGCCATTATTAGTTGCCATTAATAGTGTGTCATATAATTGACATACAAAATGTCATATTTGGACAATTAACAGAATTCTCCGAATTGAAATTTACCACGTTACAAAGACTCCGGTGGAAGAGACGTATTGTCGGAATGTAATAGCAAAATCTGCCAAAGAGGGAACTTGAATGGAAAGTGGAAGGATACAGACTGATTAGTAGGCCATGGAAGAAATGGAAGGAGGAAGATGCTGACGATTCAAAAAAATCTAAAATTATCCATTTGGAAGATAGTGTTACGACGGTCTACTCGATCGTCGTTGGTACAGTGGAAAACAACAAAATACAAGACACCAATTAAGTCACTAATCACACCTTTAATTTTTACAGTTAAACAGTTCGTAATTAAAAACACAGTCTCTACAACAAATCAAATGAAAATTGTTCACACGCAATAAAATGTCACTAATATTAAACACAATTTTATTACAATTATACCGCCCAATTATAAAACGCAACACTACACTAATAACTACTTGAACGTACACAGTAATCTCGCCCGATAATAACTCTCGAACCGCTCTGTAAATATATCGCACTAATACTGAACTGAACGTCGTTGAGTACTGGTATTTATATCGCCCCAAATTACTAGAGTATTCCATAATGCGCGGTAGCGCCAGTATAGTTACGACGTAATTACTTGCGGCCTTGACACAGTCCGTGCGCCCGAGCGAAGTCTGGAAGTCTAGAAAATGCGTCAACAAGCACGTACGCCATACACGTTTAATTCCGGATCACTCTGGAACATTCGATAAACACGTAGATTGTTCGGTGATGTCGTAACAATAGTAACTATGGACAGAAGGGGAAATCAACCTTGACTGATGAAGGACAAGGCTCAGAGTAGGCTGTAGTACTATAGGGATAAGACACATACATTGTTAAATAAAACAAACTATGGTTAAACGAATTTTCAAATTAATTAAGTGTAGATCAAAAACTTGTAATTTCTCATAAAAACTGTGTAAAACGTATGTTATCAATTTTGTTATTTTATCTAGCAATTACAATGAGACTTTTAATCTTATATTTTATTTTCTATACTAAAACGTAAAAGGTAATTTTTAGTGGTATTTACAATTTGCTGTGGTAGTCAACTGAGAACGCGTATTTAAAGCCAGTTAATTAACATCATTTCTGTAGGTTCTCCTCATGGTAAAAATTCTTTGAACTTACTGAAAAACATCACCCACTTTTAATATAAGGTTTCGAAATGAAATATCATCTTATGTCGTTTTATACACTTACTCACAATCCTTTCAATTTAAACTAGTAACAACCATTATGCTACAGTATAGCTTTATATACATCTAGAGTTTTAACTCTCAATAAAATGAGCGTTTGAAGGCAAAGTTTACAAAGACGCTGTGAACGTCTGCAAACTGTTAGTGTATATCCATTAATATATTATTACTTTATTATTATAATATACGTTATAATAATGTTGTATGTTAAACATTTCTTTTGTTAATCTTTTTTTTTAATGTTGCCGTTGGGATTTTTGTATTTACAGTTCAACTATATCATCAAAAGTAAAATGTTAACAGCTCACTACAAATTCTTAAGTATCGTATATTCTCTGTCAACTTAATTTTTCAAATATCAAAACACCAAATAATTATTCTTTTATTTAAGCTACTAAATAAAATTCTCTTGACAGAACAGAAAACTCAAAAACTTTCCGTACTCTCTGAAGACACCAATGGGTTTATTAGACCATACAAAGAGGAAGTGTGAAAATTTATTATGTTTGCCATTTTTCTGATAATTAAGAGGATACTTTATATGGAAAAATAAACACTAAAAATGAATAATATGAATTTTTTATGATTAAACATTTCAGACCAACCAATAAAAATCTTGGAATTTTATGATACCATCTTTTACATTTCCTCTCCCTTGTTTCCTATAATTTTCTAATACTTTTTTATTAATGTATATGCTTTCTCTGCGTTTATTTTATGTACACTAATAAATTTTTTCTTTACTCTTAATAGTCAGTTATTATTACGATTCCCATGTTTCTTCATTTGCTTAGTTATAATTCTCCTATGCATAGATATTCTATGGTCTGTATTAGAACATCTTAGTTTTCTCCTCTTTTAGATCATGTTATAGGCCCCTAATCGTTTTCAAGTTTGCCTTGTGTTATTAATCGCTTACAGGCTGTTAATCTTTCGTTCTCAATATAATTTTTCGTATCTTTAGCAACGGCATATTTAATAACGTCATAATTTTCATTGATTTCTCCAGGCTGATCTTCACTATTTAGTCAACGTTTAGTCAACGTTTTACTTAAACAACGTGTTTTTCCTGTTCTTCACAATTCCGTAGTCACGAGAAGGTTGTAAATATAGGAGTATGTTGTAAGATTTTCATACACAATACAAACCTGTTTTGTAGCCTTAACAGGAAAGGGAAGCAATGTTGTAATACTTGAAATTCTTATAGTGTCAGCTTTAGTTGTAAGTAAAGTACGTTTCCGTTATCCATAGCTTTACTTTCTTTGTTCAATTCGCTATCACTACTGCTTAAAAGTTTTAGCGAAAAGATGAAGGGACAGTTTATATTGTTTAATTTATCAACATTACTGGGAACCGTAACCGTAAGCGTTCTCTCCGAATTGACTATTGCTTGCACATGTAACACTCAACCATTCACGTAAGTATTTTCAAAGACAACGGTTAAAGGCAAAATAATAATAATAATAATAATGGCTCCCGCGTATACCACCGAAGCAGCTTAGGAGTCAGGAAGGGTAGGCTGCCTTATGCGAGCCGTACGGCATAGAAGGAAGGCAGTGTGGCCAGCACTACGCTTCAGCCGCCCATTATTATGCCCAGGATGTTATCCCAGGTACTCATTTTCAACAGGCTGAAGTCGACCTGGCGGCTGAAAAACGCACCTTGATTTTATGGTGCGGGCCCGTGAATCGAACCCGGGACCTCTAGATTAGTAGCCAGGTGCCATACCCACTGGTCTACAGAGCCGCAAAAAAAAAGGCAAAATTATTATGATCAAAACAAGTTTCCTATTTAACGGCATAGTACAAATTATTTCTTCTCACAGAAGCAATAAAATAAAAGTTTTATGGCGAAGACATTTAGAAATTAAAAGTAATATTATTTCTACTTTTATTTCTTTATTAATATTTAGCAACTGAAATTAAAACTACACAAGCCCACACGCGCGCGCACGAACACGTATATACGTGCGCACGCGCGCGAGTGTGTGTGTATGTGAGCGCGCGCGTGTGTGTAACGGGTACGAGATTTTGAATGCCCTGATTCTTCGGTAATATTTCTTCATCATTCACTACGAAATTGTGTCATTATGTATCTGAGAAATTGGCTTTTTATGCGATGTAATCATACTCGAACTCAATCTATAACAATATATACGCGCGCTTTAGCACGAACATATATTAGAAGACGTAAAACGTATTTATATTCTTAGCTGTTACTACAGCCGTTCTGTCCACGATATACTGAACAGGACGCCAAGTACACCGTAAACGGATTTTATATTTTTACTTTTTCGTTTGGGATTACACTTTTATGGTTTTGTATTCCCATCGTACCAGATATCTTAATATCTATTTTATACCCAGCTGATCGTAGTTATTTACGTCAAAATTTATTTGTGTTGTCTGCATCTAAAGAGTTATGTTTTCAAAATTTTATAAAGCTGGGATTATCACACTTAATGGGTGTGCATTGATCAGGAAATAAACCAAATTTTACAGTGTCCGGCCCTGACGTATGAAGAACTGATTTTATGTGATTATATGTCATGAATTCTGTACGCAGATTAATTTTAATTACGTGGATTAATTCTAAATACTCATTTAAAGTTACACCACAGCTTTTTGTAAACAAATATAATAAATAAAACACTAAATAATAATAAATAAATATTTGAAACAAAAATTAATGATAAACAATGACAGTATTAGCCATATAAGCAATGAACCACTCAACGCTAGTAAATGCTAAAGGAATGAGTGAAACGGCTCATAAATAACGTTACGCTTTTCGAGCAACGCATTGTGAATCAGCTGTTTCACCTACTACTAATGATAACTATAATAATGGTTCACTGGTCATCGACAATCAATAACTCGTTTCTTTATAAGTGTAGCCTATAGTTTGTTACTGTCATATACTAGATTTTTGCTACAATTCTATAATATTTAGAATTATCAAATTCAGTGCATATTTGTCTAAAGATTCCTTAGGATACTGACATCAGAGTGAGCAACATACAAAGAATGAAAATTGGTCTCTGTCAGTTGCGACGAAACGATGTTTGTACCTGTTCTTACCCGGCCAATTACGCCCCGCGCTTTTACTTAGTTGCAACTGATCGAATCCGTGGTAAATATAGAAGAAACTTCTTGTTCCAAACTTTATGATGTCCTAGCATATGTGTTTATGTGGTGTAGGTGATTATAAGTTTTGATATGCGATGGACCAAAATTTAATATTCTCCTAGCTGCGACCGGAGTAAAAACGGATCGTTAAAGCTCCAAACGTTGGGATCAAATGCTTCGATGTCGGTGACACATGAGTGATATTTTTAGTAATCTGCAAATCGATAGGACAAGCAAAGCGAGCTCAGAGGTCTGTCACATATGGGTTCAGTATGTAGAGTGTAAGTATACAAAAATATGCACGGAGAAAGTTAATTGGTTGCAACAGTAAATAAACACTGGAAACAGTCGTACGCGTTACCATTCCAGGCGTGAACCTTCATCTCTTCCACAGACGTTTGATAGACGCAGTATGTATCTAACTGTTAGGACGATGTCAAAACATGAATCGTCCGATTACCGTATCGCAATTGATCGGGTTTAAATTTTTACCTCGGTCGTAACTGACCTAATTTTGAAACTGACCGCGTTCAATAAAAAGGAATACACTCTACATCGTATTCAAGGGGACGCAAACTCATCATGTATTCGAAACATAGCTATTAGGAAACATTATAAGGAAATACCATGAGAATTAGGAAAGAAAGATGGTACGTTAACAAGAATGGAAACCGAATAGTAAAAAGAAGATAATGGACTAGCCACATTGATAGAATGGGGAGAACAGAACACTAACATTCTGTCAGATGGAAACAAGAGAACAGTTGGTTAAGCCAAAAACAAAACACACAATGAAAAACAGAAAGCAAGCTTTCATTTAATTTTCAGATTTAATGCAGACGAAAAAAGTTATCAATAAGCTCTGGACTTCTAAATTTACGTCCGATTATGCCAATTAGACTTTTTCTCACATTTCGGCTAGTTGTCTTTAAACAAAAAACGAAATATCTCTGTTGTCGCCTGAACTGGAATTGTCTTAGTGCAGGTGCGGTGTGTTTGTTAATGTAATGAGGAAAAATTACAATGTCATGTAAATAAGAATTATGTACTTCATAATCATTGGGAACTCAGAGGCACAATAACTTATCAGACCATTTGTTGTTTTATTAAACTTTTCAGTTTGTATTATTGCTTTTTCAGTTTTATTTATATTATATAGATAGTACTGATAAAAATAATAAAATAATAAAAGTATAACATCTAATACAAAATTAATGTGCAAAAATGCTCGCACGCGTGTGTGTGTGTCAGGCGCACACACAACTCTATGTATATATGATTTTTTAGGTTACATTCTGTATGTTTTTAGTAATGAAGTAACCGTTTTTTTTTTTACAAAATATCGTTTTAGTAGTTAATGTTGCATGTATGTCCCTATATAATAATTTGTAATAGTGATTAAATTAGTAAATTATTCAATTAACTTAATTAAATATGATTATTATCCATATAATCTTCAACGGCTAGTTGCACTTGTTAATTAGATTATGTTTCTTTCTTATTCATGTATGTTCGTAATCGCCTGCAGCATTATTATAGTCATTAGAACTGTGTATTTCAGTATAGAAGTGTAACCTTGCAAGTAGGTATTTTTTTAATTAATTTATGTAAGGTGCAGACAAATTGTTCTGCAGATGTTGTGAGTACGAAAACATTGAATAAGGACGGTTTGCAGATCGATTTTGTCCAAGATTAATGACACGGAGATATAATAATATTCGCTACGGAAATCTGTGTTGTCTTTGAAAAGACGAAGAAGAAAAGGGTGTCGTATTTACTTAGTTGAATTGCAAAATAAATGCCGGACTCAGTTCTAAGGAGATGCTTAAATAAATCAAAGCCGTTTCTCTATCCGTGTAAAGGGCTGCGGCAAAATCTGTCTTTGGCCCACAATGTAATTTCCTTGAAGAACGGGAAAGGAATTTACAAAAATAAATTAAACTTCACTGCGCTTTGAATTTCGTAACAAAATATATTAAGCACTTTCACTCTGTCGCTGTTGCTGTCTTCCCATTTATTATCTTTCTTTGTTTTACTTTCCACTTTATAATCATCAAATAAAATTGTTTATTTTATAATATTTGAAGAGCTTTATCTGTGAGATTGGATAACGCGTTAAAAATGTTCTTTTTCTTCTTCATCCTCAAGGTTCAAACCAAGAATGGTTTGTTCCGGTCTCAAATAGGCAAATACTACAGCTGGTCACTCCAGCGCTCCCTCGGCCGTCCCACAACTCTCCGTCTCCTCGGCTTATAGTTCCATAGTTGTTTGGGGATGCGGCAGTCATCCATTCGGCAAAGATGTTCACACAAATTCAGCCGATACCGGGCGATCCTGTCGAGTATACTCATAATATTCAGTTCCTACCGTATATCTGTGTTTCTTCTATGATCGTGGAGAGTATACCCTGCCACGTCCCTGAGAAATCTAATTCATCCGCTTGGATGCGACTGGCCTGGCCTATCGTTAAAGTCCAATTCACAGACCCATAAAGAAGTGTGGGAAGAGCCGTTACCTTGTAGAATTTTAGGCGTGTTCCTTTACTTGCTGACTTAAGGGTTCGCCTGATGGTCCCGCACATAAAGTTGAACTTATGCAACTTATGCATTACGTCGTTGCATTTTTGACACACACGTGTTAAACATAAGAACGTTTTTCATTTCAGAAACTTGGCAGTGCTCTTAAGCAGCACGTTACTAAATATGCAGAACCGTATTCTTGCTATGTAGACAAAGTAGCAAAACGTCGACAATGGGAAGATAAAATATCGAAAGAATTATACAAAAAAGATACATGGCTTAAAACCGCAACCACATTGTATAAAATATTTTGCAACATTCGATCTCTTTATATACCGACGTATTGTAGCGTATATGGTTAGCCTAGCCTTTAGTATTGAATTTTGTCGTTATGAATCATTTACATACATCAATAATGAAAATTGTTGTATATTTTGTTCTTCTAAATAAAAGAACATTTTTCTAATGTACGTATCTATATTTTCTATTAAAACGGTTAGTATTTCTTTAATTTCAATTTATATATTATTATTATTATTATTGGGTCCTTCAATCTTTCGACTGGTTTGTACCCTCCCCGCATATACCCGTGGTGCGTGTTTTACGGGGTCTCTCACTGGTATATGGGATCTACAGTTTAACTCCAAATTCGAACGGCATAGTTGGGAAGGGTTTATACTAGGTAGGATACCTATCACTGGTTTGGCATCGTCTTACGAGGGGGAACGGTCCCCGGCGGGTATCAGATGGCCCCGGCGGGAATCTAACTCGCGCCGACAGCGTAGCAGCGCCACACGCTAGCCACTACGCCACGACCGCTCCAATTTATTTATTAGTTGCATTATAATTTTATTAAAAAATAAATAAAAATAGTGAGAACCAAAGATGGAAACGAGAAATACACAAACCTTACGTGAGAAAAAAGGGACTTTCACTGATATGAATTAAAACATGAGTCGTCATTTTACTACAGTCAAGTGCAGCTATGACTGTTGCAGCTATGTTCACTATATTTATAAGCACCTTAGTTTTTCAGGAGAGGACTGAGAATCTTACATCTTCTGCTCTGAACTTTTATCAAAGACGCGAGAGTTGTTCCATCAACACTGGATCAAACTACCGTATGTTCGCCATTTCAGGGAAGACTACAACTTCAATACTTGCATGAGATAAGAATTATTTATTGTTTTATTATTACATTATATTGTCAAATAACTAGTTACAAGATACATGTAGACAGAAGGAAAAGAGAAAGGGTGAAGGTGAGGAACAGTGAGGGGAATTTCTGCTGGATTTTTTAATAGCTAAAATGATATTAGCACCATGTAAAAGATAGTAAAAACAACCAGAAAATAACAAAACGCATTACTGAAACACGCACTTCTCGGAGCTTTAAGCGTCAGCTGAACAGACCCAACGGGTAGAAAGGGAAACGAAGAGACTAAAAAGCAGACAGAGAATATGCTGATACGCTCTGCTAACGAACATTACAGGGTTAATAACTTCAAGAAACAAGACACCGTATGTTGATGTTGTTGCCACGCAATATTGCTTGTAATATATATTATGAAACTATGTGAAACTCAATAACGATTAATCTTAATTGAGTGTATCCAACACAATAACGGGGCGTACCTCACGTTACGAAGTTTCCATAATAACATTATACATGACGCCAGCACACATAATAACCGCTTCACCACGAACAGTTCACCCATCCCCCGGTAACGTCTCTCCTATCCCTTTTGTTCCTTGCTTCTTCATCCGCCTTCAATTATTTCTATTTACGTAAGTTGATAAATACAGTTTTTTAATACAACAATCACGAGAACATGGAAAGACATAAATAATACAAATGATGATAATTACAAGATAAGAAACTTTTTAAATGTTTTAAAAAAATTCTAAAATGTCTGAAAAATATCGCATTCTAAGTACGGTTGGGTAAATTGTTGTAAAATGTGTACAGTGTGTCTTTTATAAGGCGTACTGTGCCAATGCTGTGGGAGATCCTGAGCAACTTGTGCTGTCGAAGAGTGTGTTATATACTGTTTATCAAGAAATGAGGGTATCATACCAGTTTTAGTATACGTAACGCCGAAGCAGGTTAGAAACCCATGCCAGTGATCAGGTTCTCATCAAATCACGTGTGTAAAGCGTTACATTAAACGATCATATCAAAAGAAATAAGCCAATAGACTTGCCGTAGGGTAAAAGAGGTCCTCTTATTTGAGAAATCTCATCACGTCAGAAGAAGAGCTTAACAATTAGTTTCTACCCCAGAAAAATAGCCTATATAAATTATTGTAATTTATGATTTCTATTGTAAATAAATTAATAAAATATAGATGAAAGTAGGCGTAAAAAATGATTCTTATTATCTGAAATTAGGATGAATATAATATGCTGGAATCACATAAGTTGAGTATTGTGTTATGTGACCGCAGAAATCGTAAGTGGAGAAAAAGAAAATCAACTTATAAATTAGAAATACGTAACAAAATAGTATGTTAATGTCTCAAACAACGGACAGTGGAAACGTCCCATCAGTGCTAATGATAACAAAATGTTTATCTCTTATTTTTGACCATAACGATGAAATGTGTGTACACACGGAATTAAGCGATAAGTTTATACATAACTACACTAACTTACTATACACGAAATTTTATTGCGATTCTTAGTACTTTATTACGTTGCTAATTTCTGTAATTTACTACACCTCGCAAAGCAAGACTAAGTGTTGAATATTCCTTAATATTAAGTTTTTACGTTGTAGTGCCAAATATTACAACTAAGCTCTCAAAGCAAGGGTTACTTCTAAATATTAAATAACATCAATATGATAACTACTGACTTTATGTTATAAGTTATCTTATATTTCACTTATTCAATATTTAGGTACTTGATCTAGTTATATATATGTCTAATTGTTGATATTCAACTATTAAACTTAGCTCTTACTTTGGCGTAGCGACTCTTATAATTGATCTCAGGGTGTAATAATTAATAAACAAATATAAATGTGACAAATTGTACGTTTAACACTCTTCTTGAATTTAAAGATTACATTACTAATATCAATATTCAATTTCTTATGATTATTCTCTTTTTTAATTGTGGATTCTTTTTAACTGTTTGAGTTACCAAAAGAATTGAACTTTAATTACAATATTAAAATGAATGTTCATATAATTTTTACTTGTTTGTTGAATTCCGTGTTAACGGTGCGGAGTGTCTCCTCAAAAGTCGTCGGTCCTGTGATTCTACGGTCCACTGCTGCTAGGTATATCCCCGTCAGTCGCACTCGTTCATTCTTTAACTTTATACATTAGTTTCACATGCACCAGACACAATTCACCTTTTATGATTTAGTGAGAATACAACGGTGACATGTTACACAATATTTTCGTACACATAGTATATAAGTTATTGGATGTAAGTGCTTCCAACACGGACACGATAGGATGATACCGTCGGATTAATTAGTCCACAACAAGTTCCGCTATAGAATTTCTCAGCTCACGGTAACTTTACTCTTCGAACTACGATTCAATCTCACACGAATTATGATTGCTTCGATAAATACTTAATACTTTATTAGAATAATGATTACTGTTTGAAACTTCTTCAACAATTTACTTTCATGAATTTCTATTATTTCGGTGATTCAAATACGACTGTTAGTTTTACTGTTTTGATAACTTCACTGTATACAATTTACTACGTTTGCGAATATTATGTGTTTAATTTATCAACTAACTAAAATAATAATTCTTTAACACACCGGTTACGAGTCTAAATAAATGTAGTATCTCCGCAGACTGCCTGAACTTTTTCCAACTATGCTTTTTTTTTTTTATACCCGACTTAAAACTACCCTCACCAAATATTTACAAAATACACTCTGATTGGTTTCACGTACCGCGAAATACAAATTTACCCAATCTACCCCGAGAATTCACCCGCTAAAAAATGACGCTTTACTCCATTCGTCACCCCAACAGCGCGTGTGTAAATAGTGGGAAAGACGTGTTACTCGAATCTCTCTGTCTTACATAACGGTATTTTATTGTTGAAAGCACTTAAAATTCACCAGCTTTCACCTATGTTTTGCTAGTTTCTAAGTATAATACATTTTTATGATAGCCAGCCTTCTACGTGACTTTTTGTACTTTCTGGCCGTCTGGCAGGCGCCAACTCAAGCTTTTATTCCTTTTTAACAAATACAGCTCTGGTATCTTTTAACTGCATTTACTTAATATCGTTTTTTTTACAGAGTTATATTTGATATCTGTGATATATGAATTAATCCCGTAAAATTGCATCGTATTCAATTTTAACGTTATAAATTTATTAATACTAATCAGTAACCGCTAAAAAGCAACAGAAAAAACAAATACGTCCTTTAAAGTAAAATTGTAATTAATTTTATTAGAAGCAAATGTTATCTGGCTGGCAGAAGACAGTGCCTATATAGAGTTTATCTGTTGTAAAAACGTGAGAAGATTTAGTGAAATGTTCTAAAAGTAATTAATTTCAGCAGCTTAGAAGTGATTAAGCTGAGGCTATTCTGAAGGGAATTCCGTAGGGAATACTAAGAATGATTAGGCCTACGAAATATATAGTAGGCTTTAAATTATGAAACGATGTAGTTAGCTGTGAATTTGCATTACAAGAAAAATTAAAAATATTGTTATGTTGGGTGTACATTTATGTACACACACACGCGCCCATGTTATTAATGTTGTATTAATGTTGTTCCCTTATAACGTTACATTTTGTAAAATACAAGTTAATATTATATAAACCTCCTCCCAATAAGTTATTTTATTGTTTGTAATCTTTCACCAATTATTTACAGATTACTTTGTTAGGTTTACTTTTAAATCAGTTTATCCGATAGATATTTTAATACACGGGTACTTACATTATTTAAAGAATTAAATAGTAGTTCATATAATTCTAATGATTAAAAAATTGAAATATTAAAGTAAATAAAGTTAATTATATAGTTAATCCTTACTTTTTATTTTAATAGTTTCTTTAAACTATATGTGTAGAAGTGTATAAACAAGAACCAATTTGTTTGGTAGGATGCATTTTAAAGCTCTGTCATGTTCATCGCGACATATAAACGATTACTTTAGAGTTTTCAAGTGTAATATTGTTTCTCAGGTAAAGAACGAAAAATGTCTACTGAGAAAAGTCAAAGTAGAGAGAAGAAGATGAAGAAGAAGGAGGCGAAGGAGAAACAAATGAATTATACAAAAATATTGATACAAAAATAAATCTATAAGATATAAACAATTTAATTTAATTTAATTTAAACAATAATACAATTTAATTAAATTCTAGATTAGTAATTTACAATAGTATTTAATATTGAGCAGAATAAAGTATTGCGGTCTGGAAAGACTCACAACTGTGGTTAGAACGGACAAACGGAATTATAGAGCCTATAGAACACACACATATACGTGTATATAGAAAGGTTAGAATCAATATTAGCTATTACTGTCTGTCAGTCAGACTCTCGGCAGGTCGGTTCACGCGTTCCCTTGATTTACTTAGATAATATGAAAGGCGTGGTACAGCAGACTTCCATAGAGGTCGGAAACAACGAAGCTGATTTTATTTCGGGAACATATGAAATAAAAAATAACTTACCAAGCAAGGCGTCTTCAATATTTATGACAATCTATCCTAGTTTATAAATCGTTACTAGATTACGAAAGCCAATTTATCGTAAATGAGACTTATTACGAAGCTCCTGAAAAATTTTGTTTGCAGATGACAGTGATATATATTTTAAACTGTCAATTGCACAGTCTCAATAGTCGTTAATAATCGATACAGACGAAAATACTGTTTATACTACAAAACCCAATTTAAACATTAAAAATTTTAAAGACGTTTGAATTGGTATCCAAGTCACTTACTGACAAAATCTGTATAATATTTACCTTATTTCTTCCGTCGTGTGACTTCGTGTTGCGTTTTGATTTGATTTACGCGTTTCGAAACATATGTTTCGTCATCAGAAATAAATAAAATAAAAATTCACTTAAATTCACTTTTATTTTATTTATTTCTGATGACGAAACATATGTTTCGAAACGCGTAAATCAAATCAAAACGCAACACGAAGTCACACGACGGAAGAAATAAGGTAAATATTATACAGATTTTTAAAAATTTTAACATTAAAACTTAAGTTGTGCCTGTTAAAGGATACTGTAATTTTATTGGGTGTAATTATATACGTTTACAAATAAATTATAAGAAATTATGGCATTTTGGCATTCAAATTACTGGCCTTCAAGAAAATGTAATCAAACTTCATGATACCCCAATCAAAACTAATTTAACAGTCTTATGTAAAACTAGTTTTGTTAATTTTGTTTAATCATAATCCTGACTAAATCTTTATCTGATCAAGCTAAAGGTGTAAGTTAATCTGTCCATGTATGATACTTGCACGGAAACGAAATATAATGTGTTTTACGCTTTTCCTTTCTGTAAATTGAGCAAAAATAGTATAGTATCTTTGATACAACCGTCGTGTTTGCTGGATGGACAACAACAAATTTGATACACTACATGATTTGTATATAATTACACTGTATTACCTACTGGATAAGTAAAAAAGCAAATTGGATACTGGTGTACTGAGGATGTCAGCAAATCAGGTTTTGAAAATATTTCATTGAAAAAATAATTAAAAGAACAAACAGAAACAAAAAGTCAAGGGCAAAAGTCCTGTAATTAATGCAGAACTCTTTATGCTCATGCTACCGCATACTCAGTGGAATGTTCGGTATTCACAAACATACAATCTTGATTAACCGCAATCTTAATCAGTAGATTATAAATAAATCTGACTTCGAATAAGACAACGTTATCTATTAAAAAAAGTTCTTCTTCTTCTTCTTCTTCTTCTTCTTCTTCTTCTTGAACTACTACTACTACTACTACTACTACTTCTTCTTGTTCTTCTTCTTTTATGCTTGAGGATTTCTACCTATAGCGCCTATATTTGGACTACAGTTCATTCGTCCATCGTTTCCTCTGACGGCCAACTCTTCTTTTCCCCAATGGTAGATAGTGACTAAAATATATGTATATCTTGATGGTTCCATCTCTGATCAAGCTTTTGCTAAAAAGTTGTCAGCAATTAATTGTTCTTAATTCTCGTAAAGACCAAGTATATGTATGCTCTTTCTTATGCTGGAAAACGTATTCAGAATCCTGTAACCGTGAAAACATGCCTTCTCAATAATTTACCATTAACCTTCTCAATAATTTCCCATTATAATTCAAAGTTACTTCTGCAAAACATCCTATTATGTCTTCTATAGGTTCGCGCCCAACTCTTGCGCTGCAATCTCTACGAATAAAAATGGTAATCAGCTTTATTGATTTTATCCAAAGTAAATTTAAGGTCATGGTAACAAATTACTGTCTCATCCTACTTGCCTTCACCAGGAGCATAAACAGTCATGATAGTACGATACCCTCTGTATATCGTACATCTAGCTTTGCATATCTTCTGTGTTTATCCAGCTGTAATCGATTATCCTCTTATTCCACTTATTATTAAATAATATAGCTACTCCTGCTTGTCCATTCTTATCTTGTTGTACACCACTATATATCGTCACGTATTTACCAACGCCTTGACACACTTTTTATATTTCTGTTATACAAGCAGAAACCTGTAGTACGTAGTGAAGTCCTTTTTCTATAGTTGATGCCCCATGTACATTCCACCTTATGACATATATACTCGTATGTTCCGAAATAGTAAAGCAAATATCCTTTCCTGTTTTCGGTCAGTATTACAATGATCTGCCAAACTTCTGTTATGTTGAAAATTAGTAATTTATTTATCACCAGGCGAGGTTACGAACCTTATGCTGACTACATCTATTTTGCGGGGTTGCTGCTTCAATGCGTCTAGACCTGCATGTCTTTTTTTAGGGTCTCTCCCTTAAATGGGCTGCCTTGCTCACGGCTGTAAAGCCCCATCTGCCCATGCTTGGGATACCGTAATTGTGGTTTGCCATTCCCCCTCTATCCTATGCCGTTGATCACCAAGTGGCATTTCCATCGTTAACAGTAGTTTCCTACTCCAAGAGCAAGAGGGTGCCCTTGACTTTACCATCCAAACAGGCCATTGGCATTTGGTAGAGGTGACAACTTATACCGGCAGGCACTCTGTCTTCAGAGCCGCGTTAGCCACATTAAAGCGTTCATCCTGAGCCATATGGATGTGCGGTTTGATATTTTACTTGATCAGCATATGAGATAAAATGGACATTTCCCATCCTCTTTAGTACTCTTGGGGGACAACAAAAGTTAATTTCTTATTTAACTTTTAACACATATTTGCAACCTGAATGTAACAATTTGAAAAATTCGTTAATAATCTGGTACTAATTTGTTAAATTCACGAACAGCTTATACCAATTTCATACATACATAGTACCATATTCGTTATTTTTAACTCAACACATTGGAATATTCGACAAAGTTTTGAGATTGTAGAAACAAAATTTTGCAAAACTTGCTGAAATACAGCCACTCTTCTCTCCATATTAAATTAACGCCAAAAGCAAATTTTCTGAACATTCAAAGTTATAAATATTAAATGTTCTTTCAGCTGTGACAAAATATTGAATAAAATTCTGACATTAGGGTGAGAAAGAGAGAATAATGGGACAAACGAACGACAGAGACGAGGAGACGTTATTACACGCGTATCATAGTGTACACATCATTATTATTGTACTAGATAACTACGTGTAACTAGGTTCCATACCGTAGAGCCTTGTGTAATTCCAGTCTGTATCATGGCATAAAATGTATCAAGAATAGAAGCGTCTGATGATAATTAAACAGATAAGGATAGTGATGATTTAACAGCACTAATGAGACAGAGTGATACATTGCAGCAGCATGGTTGTGCTAGAAAATGTCTATAATAATATTGTTGATACATTTGATATGCTTGAAATTAGTTTAAACCCAAGTAAACAAATAAAGGCAGGAGATTTTGATTACAGTAAATACTGAATATTGCTGAATATTATTTGCTCAGTTAAGAAACGGATTACTCAGAATTTATCAATTGTCGGTTATAAAGAACACTTACATCCCCATAAATCTTTTAACAATATTGTAATTAATGAGACGGAATGGGATGCATTCCTGTGTTAATAAAAGACTTCATCACTGTTTGTTGGGTATATTAGCATGTTACGTGATGTGATATATTTCATACAATCATATTGCTTATGAAAGTTTCGTGTGTGTATGTGGGTGGGGGAGGGATGCGGTTGTGTGGTAACATCTTTCTACAGCGTAACGGGAAAGAGGGTGATCCTCCAAATTTCGTTAGAGAAGTGTAATACCTTTTACCCGACTGCACCCTTGCAAAGTTTATTTTTTGTATGCTCTGTGAAAGCGAAAGGCTAGGCGACATATATCAAACGATTAATTCCCGTCTCCCGAATAACATCGTCTTGTCACTTGGTATGAAATTTGGAGCATTTTCCTATCCGACTTTTAAATCAAAAAGGATAATGTTTACGGTTTGAAAACATTTTTTGAACCTCTATCTTTCTCCTACTTTATTTCAACGTACTCATCCTCATGATTGTTCGTCTTCTTCCCTCCTACCCCCAAATAAGAATGAATATTTATTAATATTTTGAGAAGTTTCTTCTTTCTGCTTGCCGTTTCCATCTCTAAATATTGTAAATTGTTTGTAATTAATTCGCCAACCGTGATTTTGTCATACTTTCTTGGCGGTGACTATCCTTACCTTTTGTTCATTCGGCAGTCAATTAGAGTCTATTTATTTTAAATTTCATAGGATTCAGCTGCTTACATTTCTTTCTTCTTTAAGACTAATGGTTTCAATTTTCCCATATTTAGGAAATTTTAACGCCAATAAGCAATAACAAAATTTTGTTTATTCAATAACTCTTTTCATTTAGGCCTACATGTATTGCTCTAGTTACCCATGACTTTAGAATACTGATGTTATTTTTAAATATCCATTATTATATACAATGGACGTTTGTTTCAGACTTCAGACATAGCGTAGAACACTTCAATGATAACGTCACTAAAATGCAAATTTATTGTTGAAACACCTTGATAAAAAGCAAATCGATTATTTATATCCTTAAGAATTGCAACTAGCCTAAATATGTAACGGAGATATTGATTTTCATATCCGCAATGTATATAAGCGTATATTTTCAAAACAGTTGTTTGGAGGATTGAAGCTGTAAATCTAGTACTGCAAGACTACAAAAAATATCGATATAGAAACTAAGAGATTCTTTAAAGAAATAATAATCCATGAATAATAGCCTATATGTTTATTCATGTATTGTAAACAATCGCCCATTACCTGAAGTGGTATAAGAATTCTTGAAACGTGATAGGCGATTTCTGGAGTGCAAGTTACTTCTTTGTTCTAACGGAAGACTCACCAGCGACGTTTATGTCAACAACACTTACGTTACTACAAACTAGGTCATGAGAACGATGTACTTTAGCAGTTTGTATACAATCTTCCTTGTTGTTGATAGAAAGCCGTCGTCCTCCATAGTCAAGACTTACAGAGTTTGAGATTAACAACAACAATGCACAAGTTTCAGCTGCAGCTCAGAAACTCAGTCTACTACCTATAACATCATTTACCTAATACTGTAATGTTCGCCAGCACAGACAAGTCCGGGAAAAATACGAGAGAGAGCATTACTGCAATGGCATTAGATCTCTCAAATCTAGCTGCCTTGAAAAGCACTGTAAAGATTTAATTATTATTCTGTGTTTAACAGTCGTTTTAGATAGCAAGCTCTCTTATTGCTCGTACAAGTTCCGCCTGTTGCTAAAACATTGTTTTTTAAGCGTCTAACAGGCTCGCCACAGAAACTAATTTAGACATTATAAACATTACGTCAAATTTCTTCCTTCCCTTAGAATGATTTATAACGGCTTAATAATTTTCGTTGCCTGACGAGCACAAAATGAGATGAATGTTCTAGTCACCTCGCTGAGGTCACAACAAAATATTATTGACAAAAATAAGTTATAACTGATAAAAAGTCTAGCAAACTAGTTTAGACAACTGGAAGTATATGTTACTAGCGGCAAAACAAAAAAGGTGGAAATTCGTCAGATTATTTTATTGTAAATGACTGACGATACATTGTTTCAGATTTTTTGTTGTGCAGTCGCCACCGCCACAAAATATAAAAAATTAAAAGCTATAAAAACGTTAAACTAAAATAAAGAATAAATCCAATATATTTAAAAGACAAAACTTTTAGAAAAACCCTTGCATCGCGTATTTACACTTTTTTCGATTGACGCATGTAGGCCTACACGCACCCACGCGCATACACATTCATGAAATACAAAAATGTTACTGAAGTGTAGAATCAAAGCTAATAAAGAAATTATGAAGAGACAATTAATAACACAGGTTAACAAAAAAAATTTTTTTGCTTGGTGTCTAAGATTTTATAGCTGATTTTAACTATATTTTATAACCTCTTCTCTTGAGTTATAACCTAGGGAACCAGTAATAATTGGATGTGCCAATTATACCGGCTGCCTTCGTTGTGAAGCACTGAAAATAATCACAACAAATAAACAATTTATATAGCAGGATATTTGGAAGGGGAGACTGTTGATATATGCACTCATTTTACTTGGTACTTAGATGACATCTCTTTATTACATTTGGTGATTAAGTTCTCTATTGAAAGTTCTCAAACAATATAGTTTACTATATGGTTAAATATATAAATTACTACCTTACAAAGGGGCTTCAAGATATGATGTACATCTTATTGATTAATTCCACGGATCCGGGATTAAATATATTAAATGAATTATGGTCACCTTGCCATGTACAATATTGAAACTCTAACCATTTGAAGAATGGTTTTTTTTACTAATCTTCTAAAACAACAAAACTTTTAGTTTAAACTTTACCTTTTTGCTATAACTAGCGTTATTAGATTTTATACTACATGTTACCTAAAATGTCAGGTTTCTAAAGTCTTTAATGTTATTACATTTAAACATAAGTTTTAAAGTCTTTAATATGATAATTTAAATTGTCTTTTTGGGTTTATAATTTTGTAACTCTTAACCATGGAAGACAAGCCTCCATGTCACCTGTGTGTTTCCTGAAGTTGCTGTAGAATTAATTCTTCGGTCCTCCTGATGTTTCTTGAAGTTCAGTCGTTACCTTATCATACTGTGATGGTGAAGTTCTAGAAGTATGTGAAATCATTCCTGGTGTGGTACATTCATCTCCGGCGACTGTAGTTATTCTTAGTAATTCTTGTAGTTAGAATACATAGATAGAAAGTTTGTTTCACTGTTATACACTTCACATGATGATAGATTAGTTGACTATCACCTTCTAGGTTGTAATACTGTATAAATTACATAGTCCGTTATTTTATAATATAGAGAGATGTCATCACCACACAAATTACTTATTTAAATAGTCATTGTATCAACCCTTTCACATTTTTATATATACACGTAGCGAAACAACGCTTTACGCTGCTTACGGCGTGAGCGCTCCATTACAAGTGGAAGAAAATAGTTAAGGGGAGCGTAGTAATCTCAAGACAATTACTAGGCAACATAAAAGTAGTTCCGTTTTTCTAATTTTAATTAAAGGACTACGGTTGATTAAATAATTAAATCGTGATATTCTTAGTTGCAGAAGTTATCAAAGTACGTAACAATGGTCTTAATTAATTATTTAAATAATAACAAATTTACAATAATACTTAGTTTATTTAGGGGTCAGAAAACAAGTTAATTCTGGTCAGTTCTTGTTTATACAGGATAAATTAATAAGCTTTACCCTTTCTGTACAATTGCATTCCCTTTTAATTTTATTATTAGACTTATATTAAATATTATTATTATTAAATGATTGCCATAAGAATTAGTTTACAATGTGAGATTTTATTAAGAATTTAAAATTTCTCCGATTATATATTATCAACTTAATTAATTAACATCTTTTTATTAATGAAATCGTCACAATTTGTCGTGCTGATTATAAATATAAAAACCGTTTTTCAGTAGCAGCTATACTTTTTGAGATACAGCGTTACTTACTAATAAGTACTTTCCCTATAAATCTGTTGAGTTGTGGTTAAGAGAAGGTTTATACATGTGTTAGTTCCTTGCTATTTTCCCTTCTTCTTCTGTGTACAACAATCAGCTGACTGCAGGCTTTATTAAGACACCATATTTGTTTATATAACCTTGTGTTTGCATCCAACATAACCTCTAAGTTCTGTTTTTGCAGTTCTATTGAAAAGAAAGAAATGTATTCCAGTCGAAGGAGCTGTGTTAATCATCCTGACGTATTTTGCTACGTATGTGGTGAGTACACACTGAAAGAAAATAGAAAAACTATTTCTGATTTTGTGAAAGAGCGTACCATGGATAATTTGGCGTTAGGCTTGGTGACCAAGATAAACTGTGGGCTCCACACATTGTTTGTAAAACTTGTACCGCACACCTACGCCAGTGGACTAACGGAAAAAGGAGTCTGAAATTCGGTGTGCCGATGGTTTGGAGAGAACCCAAAAATCACATTGATGACTGCTATTTTTGTATTGTAAATATTAATGGCATCGATCGAAATAACCGCAGCAAGTGGACATATCTTGATTTAGCCTCTGCAAGACGGCCTGTTCCTCATTCATATGAAGTACCAATTCCAACGTTCCATCAGCTACCGGAGCTCTCGGAGGATGAATTTAATCTTTCTGATGCTTGTTGTGATATAGATCAAGGTAACGATAGTGATTATGAGGGAAAATCATCAATTCCTCAACGTTTTATCCAAAGCGAGTTATGTGACCTTATCAGAGATCTCAACCTCTCAAAACAAATTTCTGAAGTACTTGCGTCTAGGTTGAGTGACAAGAATCTACTTGATCATGGAACACAAATTACATTCTACCGTACAAGAGAAAAAGATTTGTTACCCTTTTTTCTCAAGAAAACGATCTTGTATTTTGTCAAGATGTCAAAGGGCTCCTAATGAAAATGGGCCTTCCCAAATATTGTCCAGATGATTGGCGTCTCTTTATTGATAGCTCTAAACGGAGTTTTAAGTGTGTACTTTTGCACAATGGCAACAAAATTGAATCAATACCAATTGCTCACTCAACCAAAATGAAAGAAGAATACGATACAATAGCTTTGGTCTTGGATAAGGTTAGGTATCATGAACACGAATGGGTAATTTGTGTGGACTTAAAAATGGTATACTTTCTCCTTGGTCAGCAAAGTGGCTACACAAAATATCCTTGCTTCTTGTGACTTTGGGATAGCAGAGCAAAACAATATCACTGGGTAAGAAGATAGTGGCCTACGAGGGAGAACATGGTTGTTGGGGAAAGAAATGTTATTCATGAACCCTTAGTTGGACGGAACAAATTCATGTTGCCTCCACTGCATATAAAGCTGGGTCTTATGAAACAATTTGTGAAGGCTCTTGATCAGGATGCCTGGGCTAAGTACAGAAAAACTTAAAGCTGGAATTTTCGATGGCCCTCAAATCAGACAGTTCATAAATGATCCTCATTTCGTAGATTCTATGAATAAGGCAGAGCGAAAAGCATGGACGTCATTTGTCTTGGTTGTCAGAAACTTTCTGGGCAACCACAAAGCTGAAAACTATGAAGAACTAGTTAACAGTATGCTCAACAATTTCAGAGACCTTGGATGTAACATGACCATAAAGGTTCGTTCTTACACAGCCACTTGGACCGTTTCCGTGAAAAATCTAGGCGATACCAGTGAAGAACAAGGTGAGAGATTTCACCAGGATCTTAAAACGATGGAGGACCGCTACAAAGGAAGATGGGATACCCATATGAGGGCAGATTACTGCTGGAACTTGCAAAGAGACTGTCCAAACAAAGTTCATTCAAGAATGTCCCAAACAAGAAGCTTCCGGAGTGTAAATTAACTTTTCTTGTCTTTTTATCTTATTATTTTGAATATTAATTGTTATTTTAGCTACTGTAGGGATAATGATATGTTACTATGGGGGTTTTCGAGTCAATAAATTAAATTAGAAATTAAAATAGGGCTGTTCATTTTAAATTTATCACCTATACCTTAGGCCTAATTTAAATGGGGTAACGTAAATCACGCTATTGTGATTTTTTACAAACAAGAGCTCATAGACTAAAACTAATGTCAAATTCAAATTCAGCATATCAAATACATGCAAAATCAGCTGAAAAAGCCCCGGCACCAAAACATGTGTTGGGCTGCTATAATATAAAGCAGTGGTGGCTGGTGTTATGGCCGCAACGTTGCACAACCACCAATATAAAATAACTAAACTACAAAATAATATACGAAAACATTAAGCAGCTAAAAGTGTCATAAATTTCAACAGAGAGCGTATTAGATCCTACGCGGTAATGTTCGCGGACAATTCAAATCTGGCGCGCGGGCTGGTGGTTGTAGGCCGCTTGCAACTTCAAGAGTATATGGCAGAGCTTACTACGCAAACATATGGGAGGATGTGCTCTATTTTTCACCACAAGTGCCCTATGTTCTCAGTGTTAGATGGGTGGTTGCAAAGTTTCCTGAACGCTCCACTAGTAGCGCTGTAGCGCAACTTTGTGTCACGAAATCAGCCAGCACAGCCTTCTTGATTTATAAGTTGTGTCAGGTTTAGTGTTTACGTTGGTTTAAGGTAAACGTTATCTGTTGTTTGAGGTTATAAAATTACATTAATAATTTTGTATAACTATGATTATGATAGTTTAATGACTTTTAAACCCTCTCCGACCCACTCAACTTACTACTGCAACCACCAAAATTTGAAACCACCAGCCGCCACTGATATAAAGTACTCTTATTATCAGTAACTGTTTTTACTAATTACGTAGTTACAGAAGTTATGGAGATACTTGATTGTACGGGAACATTATTTTTTTTTTAATTACAATTGCCAACAGGCGGTATTACCAAGTACTAGCTTTATCTGTGGTGAAACTGATTAAATTAAATTTAGTGCTATCTCTAGTAAACGAAATGCGAATTAATTCAACACAGAAGTTTCTTAATATTAAATCTGTAAGGTATAGTCAATAAAATTATTGTTGTAATGGATACAAGACTAAACACGTTTCTACCGGAAATAATGTGCACTCTACTGCTGTTACAATAACGCTGGTTTTTGATAGTTGTTAGTCCGCGGTACGGATTCTTGCCAACGTCAATCATTAATTAACGTGTTACAAGACCGTTATGACGCAACGCACGACTGTATACATTTATAGCATCTCGATTTATTAAACTAAATCATTTCCACGTGTAATAAAGGAAAATACAATTTTATTCTAATATCAGTGTATTAGTTACAATCATTTCCTTTACAGTATTGTGTTCTAATAGATTGGGCCTATATTTCATTCGATAACTAATTAATTTTGGTTATATTCGAATATACTTCTAGTGTCGGTTATAATAAATTCATATTTAAATCTTGGTTATATCTGATAAACAATAATCATAATGGTAAACTGTTGATAGTTTAGCAGTCATAAACTCCTAAGTCTGGCAGAGAAGGTCGGAATAACGGAAGGGAATTGAGTAGTGGTTTAAAAAATCGTTGACAAGACCCACAGTGTGCTGCTGCTCTAGAGATTAATATTTTATTTCAAAGTTTTAAGCTTTATGCTTCCAGTTGATAGACCTAAGTGCAATTAAGTCAAGTCTTATTGTATCATCTCTCCCCTCTCTCTCTCACTCTTTCTCTTTCTCTCTTTCCCCTCTGTCACCATGTCATCCCATACAAATAACTACATTCAAACATCTGTGTTCGTGCGGAGAACAATTTGTTAAGTGAGTAATATACTTCCGCGTTAGTTAGTTAGTTAACCACGCTTTCCTCACCTTAAAATGAAAATGTTGAGACTTTGGTAGTCTCGCAACAGAATGCACCTGACACCGCACTTAGCGAATACACACTTAAAACCACAAATAATCATTTGATTAAATTAGTAGTCTACAAGCGTTCACATTTGGAGTCCTTTCGAGTTTACGAAACATCCAAGCGAGGGAACAGATTATGTGTTTAATATTGGCCTGCTTTATTGAATCTGCGTGTTCACTGTTACAGCGCACACAGATAAAAACCAGAGGATACATGTGAATATAACTTACATGTCCTTACGTGAATACCACTCAGGAGCACTTTGTAAGACACTTTTAAGAACTCAGGAGCGCTATGTAAGGCACTTTTAAGAGTGTGGAGCATAAAATATACTATTAAGTCTATTGCTTTAATAAAGGGTCTACTGAAATAACTTTCGAATCTGTAAGAAATAAAATGGAACTACTAGGGGCGGCTGATAAATAATGCACAGTCCATGTTACTCGCAAGTTAAAAGGGATAAAGGGATAGTCAAATGAAACAAATATGGATTAAAAGTATTTTTATTTGCTACAGAAACAACATATATATTTTTCTACGTAGTCACCATTTACAGCTATACACTTCTCCCAATGGTGAACCAGTTGTCTCATTTCCGCAATGAAGAATGCCGGTAGTCTTTCCTTGAGCCACGACCTCACTGCGTCTTTCAGTTTACCATCTGTAGTAAAATGAACCTTAATACCACCTATATCGAATACCACCTTAATATGCGAATGTTTCAGAAGCTGTTCACAAAATTTCCTTTCGTTGTTGACTGTTCTCTTCTGTGGGTGTGCGTGGCACCTACGGAAACAGATTTTACGGTAGCCCAGTTCTGCAATAATGTGTCCTACTCTTTCTTTCGATATGCCTATCAGGGTGGCGATGCGTTGTTGTGTAATGCGACGGTCATTTTGAATCAATTCATTCACTTCAATTAGATGCTTCTCATCAGTCACAGAAACTGGTTGACCACTGCGAGGTTCATCCTCAATGCACGTTGTTTTAGACGCGTTGCTATAGCTGGCGTACTCGACTCCATAACAATGGCGACTGACAGAAAACGAGAAAGAGTTGGTCAACGAGATTTAGGACGTTTGTAATACAAGAATGTCGCTATAAGATGGTAGCACACGTCGTGGTGTACATTGTTTTGTTTTCCCGTTATATGCGACTGTACATTACTTATCAGCCGCCCCTCTTAAAAAAGAAAAGAAAAGAAAGATGGAAAGAAAAGTATGTGTCATAGTTGCTGACTGTAGCAATGAACTTACTGTAACAGTATACTGAATATATCACTTCAGGCTCGATTAGACTGTAATACTCGTATATTTTTTGGCACTTCTCGATTCTGCACACCGGATTGCCAGAGGCAAGTAAAGCTTATTTTTATTCTACTTTAATTTGAAATGTTTATTTTAATATATGTTAATCCTCAGTTATTTGATGACTTGCTACTGTACTTGCGAAATCTTATGCATTTTTTATTTTAACATCACCTAAACCAGATCTCAGATATACAGAAATGAAACTATATATTTCTTAAATTTTAACCATAGTTAATGCTTCATTAAACACACTACGCATTAAAAATTATGTATACAAAACATTTCCATTAAAACGTGTTTTCATTTCACAAATCTATGCAAAACCGGTCGTAGTTTGCATAACATAAAATTAGTTTGCGTACACCATAAGTAAGGGTTGGCAAGTTTGCCTTTGTTAAGTAGCATCGATTTACCCAAGTTCACCTTAAACTTTAACTCAGTTAAAACTTCAATGCCGTTGGTTGCAAAAACAATTTTAAGTTGCACGTCACCAAAATGAAGATAAATTATTTAATACATGCATCACCTAGAATTCTGAACAAGAATGCTTTGCACAGTCTCCGTATGTTTAAACATGGATAGTATATATTTGTAGAATTACGTATGAAACTTCCATTAGACAATAAAAGAAGGATTGTTTTTTTATTGTTTTAGAGTGCCGCTTAAATTGCATAATTACATAGTTTTCTTGTATGCAATTTCTTATAATTTTTCTTATATTACAAAAAAAAACCCAGACGGAATCGAAATAATTTAAAATCGATTGTAGCTATTCATCTAATCTTAATTTCCCGCTTTACTATTTACGAATGTTTAATTGGTTATACAAAAAATAATAATAACATTGATTTTCTTTATTGCTCTCAACTAAATTCTTTCTGCTTGATTATTAACTTTCATTATTGTGTCACAATTGCATTTGTACTCGTCGTTTGGTTTTCAGCTCACCCGGCTGAACTGTATTTCCCACCTAAGCTACATTTAATTCCGAAAATCATATCATATATTACAGTGTGACTCATTCACTTGGTTTCATTATCAAATAATGGAAAAAACAATGCCATATCATGCATGTAATTATCTATTGTCAGAACAGGTAGTTATAACAGTTCTCAACTTCATTGTTAAGCAAAAATATTCTCTTACTGAATGTTTTGCATTAGTTACGGCAACGTGTGGTGGACTAAGAAAAATTCTGTACTGTCCACCTCATCTTATTTTGTACCGTTCAGTCACTGTTCATTCTGCATGTAATCTTTAAAGCGTTAACTTTGTTAATGTAAACTGCATGACTTTCCAATTTGATATATTAAGTCTTCCTGCATTTTGAATTCTGCTACAATAAAATGCGTTGAAGAATGTTATTCAAGATTTGCTACTTGCCAAACTGCTGTGTAGCAGTGCTATAGTTGTAACTGCGATATTATCGTGAACGTTGGTTTAACTAGAAAACAAGTTTTACTTCCATATTCCTTAAGGAATGGAAGTATGGTGATGGCAAAAAAAATCGTGTTCGAGATTATTGCAGATTCTGATTCTACTACACTCAAAACATGAAAAAAAGTCGTTTTCCGAAAAGTGTCTGTGTGTCTGTCTGTGTGTCTGTGTGTCTGTGTGTCTGTCTGTCTGTCTGTCTGTCTGTCTGTAGATTTTTTTTCTATGGCAAACGATAACTGCCGCAAATTCAAACAGAATCAAATAATTTTTTGCATACAGCCCGGTTTTGCAGAGTTCTCGCGACCTATTGTTTTTGGTGAAGATCGGTTGAGGGAAAGGGGTAGTTTACCTGCAACGGTTTTTTTTTAGCAAGGGAAATTTTGTTTGTTTGGCAAACGATAACAGCCGCAAATTCAAACAGAATCAAATAATGTCTCGCATACAGCCCTGAATTGTAGAGTTCTCAAGACCTATTGTTTTTGGTGAAGATCGGTTAAGGGAAAGGGGTAGTTTACCTGTAACGTTTTATGTTTTAACAAGGGTATTTCCTATGGCAAACGATAACAGCCGCAAATTCAAACAGAATGAAAAGATTATTTGCATACAGCCCTAAATTGTAGAGTTCTCAATACCTTTTGTTTTTGGTGAAGATCGGTTAAGGTAAAGGGGTAGTTTACCTACAACGTTTTTTTAACAAGGGTATTTTCTATGGCAAACGATAACAGCCGCAAAT
Source organism: Magicicada septendecula (assembly GCA_034769895.1). Classification (NCBI taxonomy): domain Eukaryota; kingdom Metazoa; phylum Arthropoda; class Insecta; order Hemiptera; family Cicadidae; genus Magicicada; species Magicicada septendecula. The sequence goes on from CM068367.1 coordinate 159,675,454, forward strand.
TCAAACAGAATCAAATAATTTTCTGCATACAGCCCTGATTTGTAGAGTACTCAAGACCTATTGTTTTTGGTGAAGATCGGTTGAGGGGAAGGGGTAGTTTACCAGCAACGTTTTTTATCATGCGTATTTTCTATGGCAAACGACAACTGCCGCAAATTCAAACAGAATCAAATAATTTTTTGCATACAGCCCTAATTTGTAGAGTACTCGCGACCTATTGTTTTTGGTGAAGATCGGTTGAGGGGAAGGGGTAGTTTACCTGCAACGGTTTTTTTTATCAAGGGAAATTTTTTTTTTTTTTGGCAAACGATAACAGCCGCAAATTCAAACAGAATCAAATAATGTTTCGCATACAGCCCTGAATTGTAGATTTCTCAAGACCTATTGTTTTTGGTGAAGATCGGTTGAGGGAAAGGGGTAGTTTACCTGCAACGTTTTTTTAACAAGGGTATTTTATATGGCAAACGATAACAGCCGCAAATTCAAACAGAATCAAATAATGTTTTGCATACAGTCCTGATTTGTAGAGTACTCAAGACCTATTGTTTTTGGTGAAGATCGGTTAAGGGGAAGGGGTAGTTTACCTGCAACCTTTTACGTTTTATTTTCTATGGCAAACGATAACAGCCGCAAATTCAAACAGAATCAAATAATGTTTTGCATACAGCCCTGATTTGTAGAGTACTCAAGACCTTTTGTTTTTGGTGAAGATCGGTTAAGGGGAAGGGGTAGTTTACCTGCAACGTTTTTTTATCAAGCGTATTTTCTATGGCAAACGATAACAGCCGCAAATTCAAACAGAATCAAATAATTTTTTGCATACGTCCCTGAATTGTAGAGGTCTCAATGACTTTCGATTTTGGTGAAGATCGGTTAAGGGGAAGGGGTAGTTTACCTGCAACCTTTTACGTTTTAACAAGAGTAAAGTACTTGAAAATTTATTTAAACTTTTTGAAACAATGGTAATTGTTAAAAATAAAATAATTTTGTTGCCAGGCAATAAAATTATAATTTTTGCATTTTAATGTAATATAATATTTTTCATTTAATACAGCAATAAAAAGGCAGGTAAGACACAGCCTGGCTGTTTGGCTGAAAATGATTTTAAATATAAATCTTAGAATATGGAAGTCATGTATGGTTCTCCATACCGATATTTTTTCATGTTTTGAGTGTAGTAGAATCAGAATCTGCAATAATCTCGAACACGATTTTTTTTGCCATCACCATACTTCCATTCCTTAAGGAATATGGAAGTAAATATCGGTATGGAGAACCATACATGACTTCCATATTCTAAGATTTATATTTAAAATCATTTTCAGCCAAACAGCCAGGCTGTGTCTTACCTGCCTTTTTATTGCTGTATTAAATGAAAAATATTATATTACATTAAAATGAAAAAATTATAATTTTATTGCCTGGCAACAAAATTATTTTATTTTTAACAATTACCATTGTTTCAAAAAGTTTAAATAAATTTTCAAGTACTTTACTCTTGTTAAAACGTAAAAGGTTGCCGGTAAACTACCCCTTCCCCTTAACCGATCTTCACCAAAATCGAAATTCATTGAGACCTCTACAATTCAGGGACGTATGCAAAAAATTATTTGATTCTGTTTGAATTTGCGGCTGTTATCGTTTGCCATAGAAAATACGCTTGATAAAAAAACGTTGCAGGTAAACTACCCCTTTCCCTCAACCAATCTTCACCAAAAACAAAAAGGTCTTGAGAACTCTACAATTTAGGGCTGTATGCAAATAATCGTTTGATTCTGTTTGAATTTGCGGCTGTTATCGTTTGCCATAAGAAATACCCTTGTTAAAACATAAAACGTTACAGGTAAACTACACCTTTCCCTCAACCGATCTTCACCAAAATCGAAAGTCATTGAGACCTCTAGAATTCAGAGACGTATGCAGAAAATTATTTGATTCTGTTTGAATTTGCGGCTGTTATCGTTTGCCATAGAAAATACGCTTGATAAAAAAACGTTGCTGGTAAACTACCCCTTCCCCTTAACCGATCTTCACCAAAAGCAATAGGTCTTGAGTACTCTACAAATCAGGGCTGTATGCAAAACATTATTTGATTCTGTTTGAATTTGCGGCTGTTATCGTTTGCCATAGAAAATACCCTTGTTAAAAAACGTTGCTGGTAAACTACCCCCTTCCCTCAACCGATCTTCACCAAAAACAACAGGTCTTGAGAACTCTACAATTTAGGGCTGCATGCAAATAATCTTTTGATTCTTTTTACTTCCATATTCCTTAAGGAATGGAAGTATGGTGATGGCAAAAAAAATCGTGTTCGAGATTATTGCAGATTCTGATTCTACTACACTCAAAACATGAAAAAAAGTCGTTTTCCGAAAAGTGTCTGTGTGTCTGTCTGTCTGTCTGTGTGTCTGTGTGTCTGTGTGTCTGTGTGTCTGTCTGTCTGTAGATTTTTTTTCTATGGCAAACGATAACTGCCGCAAATTCAAACAGAATCAAATAATTTTTTGCATACAGCCCGCTTTTGCAGAGTTCTCGCGACCTATTGTTTTTGGTGAAGATCGGTTGAGGGAAAGGGGTAGTTTACCTGCAACGGTTTTTTTTTAGCAAGGGTAATTTTGTTTGTTTGGCAAACGATAACAGCCGCAAATTCAAACAGAATCAAATAATGTTTCGCATACAGCCCTAAATTGTAGAGTTCTCAAGACCTATTGTTTTTGGTGAAGATCGGTTAAGGGGAAGGGGTAGTTTACCTGCAACCTTTTACGTTTTAACAAGAGTAAAGTACTTGAAAATTTATTTAAACTTTTTGAAACAATGGTAATTGTTAAAAATAAAATAATTTTGTTGCCAGGCAATAAAATTATAATTTTTGCATTTTAATGTAATATAATATTTTTCATTTAATACAGCAATAAAAAGGCAGGTAAGACACAGCCTGGCTGTTTGGCTGAAAATGATTTTAAATATAAATCTTAGAATATGGAAGTCATGTATGGTTCTCCATACCGATATTTTTTCATGTTTTGAGTGTAGTAGAATCAGAATCTGCAATAATCTCGAACACGATTTTTTTTGCCATCACCATACTTCCATTCCTTAAGGAATATGGAAGTAAATATCGGTATGGAGAACCATACATGACTTCCATATTCTAAGATTTATATTTAAAATCATTTTCAGCCAAACAGCCAGGCTGTGTCTTACCTGCCTTTTTATTGCTGTATTAAATGAAAAATATTATATTACATTAAAATGAAAAAATTATAATTTTATTGCCTGGCAACAAAATTATTTTATTTTTAACAATTACCATTGTTTCAAAAAGTTTAAATAAATTTTCAAGTACTTTACTCTTGTTAAAACGTAAAAGGTTGCCGGTAAACTACCCCTTCCCCTTAACCGATCTTCACCAAAATCGAAATTCATTGAGACCTCTACAATTCAGGGACGTATGCAAAAAATTATTTGATTCTGTTTGAATTTGCGGCTGTTATCGTTTGCCATAGAAAATACGCTTGATAAAAAAACGTTGCAGGTAAACTACCCCTTTCCCTCAATCAATCTTCACCAAAAACAAAAAGGTCTTGAGAACTCTACAATTTAGGGCTGTATGCAAATAATCGTTTGATTCTGTTTGAATTTGCGGCTGTTATCGTTTGCCATAAGAAATACCCTTGTTAAAACATAAAACGTTACAGGTAAACTACACCTTTCCCTCAACCGATCTTCACCAAAATCGAAAGTCATTGAGACCTCTAGAATTCAGAGACGTATGCAGAAAATTATTTGATTCTGTTTGAATTTGCGGCTGTTATCGTTTGCCATAGAAAATACGCTTGATAAAAAAACGTTGCTGGTAAACTACCCCTTCCCCTTAACCGATCTTCACCAAAAGCAATAGGTCTTGAGTACTCTACAAATCAGGGCTGTATGCAAAACATTATTTGATTCTGTTTGAATTTGCGGCTGTTATCGTTTGCCATAGAAAATACCCTTGTTAAAAAACGTTGCTGGTAAACTACCCCCTTCCCTCAACCGATCTTCACCAAAAACAACAGGTCTTGAGAACTCTACAATTTAGGGCTGCATGCAAATAATCTTTTGATTCTTTTTACTTCCATATTCCTTAAGGAATGGAAGTATGGTGATGGCAAAAAAAATCGTGTTCGAGATTATTGCAGATTCTGATTCTACTACACTCAAAACATGAAAAAAAGTCGTTTTCCGAAAAGTGTCTGTGTGTCTGTCTGTCTGTAGATTTTTTTTCTATGGCAAACGATAACTGCCGCAAATTCAAACAGAATCAAATAATTTTTTGCATACAGCCCGCTTTTGCAGAGTTCTCGCGACCTATTGTTTTTGGTGAAGATCGGTTGAGGGAAAGGGGTAGTTTACCTGCAACGGTTTTTTTTTAGCAAGGGTAATTTTGTTTGTTTGGCAAACGATAACAGCCGCAAATTCAAACAGAATCAAATAATGTTTCGCATACAGCCCTAAATTGTAGAGTTCTCAAGACCTATTGTTTTTGGTGAAGATCGGTTAAGGGGAAGGGGTAGTTTACCTGTAACGTTTTATGTTTTAACAAGGGTATTTCCTATGGCAAACGATAACAGCCGCAAATTCAAACAGAATGAAAAGATTATTTGCATACAGCCCTAAATTGTAGAGTTCTCAAGATCTTCTGTTTTTGGTGAAGATCGGTTAAGGGAAAGGGGTAGTTTACCTACAACGTTTTTTTAACAAGGGTATTTTCTATGGCAAACGATAACAGCCGCAAATTCAAACAGAATCAAATAATTTTCTGCATACAGCCCTGATTTGTAGAGTACTCAAGACCTATTGTTTTTGGTGAAGATCGGTTGAGGGAAAGGGGTAGTTTACCAGCAACGTTTTTTATCATGCGTATTTTCTATGGCAAACGACAACTGCCGCAAATTCAAACAGAATCAAATAATTTTTTGCATACAGCCCTGATTTGTTGAGTACTCGCGACCTATTGTTTTTGGTGAAGATCGGTTGAGGGGAAGGGGTAGTTTACCTGCAACGGTTTTTTTTATCAAGGGAAATTTTTTTTTTTTTGGCAAACGATAACAGCCGCAAATTCAAACAGAATCAAATAATGTTTCGCATACAGCCCTGAATTGTAGATTTCTCAAGACCTATTGTTTTTGGTGAAGATCGGTTGAGGCAAAGGGGTAGTTTACCTGCAACGTTTTTTTAACAAGGGTATTTTCTATGGCAAACGATAACAGCCGCAAATTCAAACAGAATCAAATAATGTTTTGCATACAGCCCTGATTTGTAGAGTACTCAAGACCTACTGTTTTTGGTGAAGATCGGTTAAGGGGAAGGGGTAGTTTACCTGCAACGTTTTTTTATCAAGCGTATTTTCTATGGCAAACGATAACAGCCGCAAATTCAAACAGAATCAAATAATGTTTTGCATACAGCCCTGATTTCTAGAGTACTCAAGACCTATTGTTTTTGGTGAAGATCGGTTAAGGGAAAGGGGTAGTTTACCTGTAACGTTTTATGTTTTAACAAGGGTATTTCCTATGGCAAACGATAACAGCCGTAAATTCAAACAGAATCAAAAGATTATTTGCATACAGCCCTAAATTGTAGAGTTCTCAAGACCTATTGGTTTTGGTGAAGATCGGTTGAGGGAAAGGGGTAGTTTACCTGCAACTTTTTTTTAACAAGGGTATTTTCTATGGCAAACGATAACAGCCGCAAATTCAAACAGAATCAAATAATGTTTTGCATACAGCCCTGATTTGTAGAGTACTCAAGACCTACTGTTTTTGGTGAAGATCGGTTAAGGGAAAGGGGTAGTTTACCTGCAACGTTTTTTTATCAAGCGTATTTTCTATGGCAAACGATAACAGCCGCAAATTCAAACAGAATCAAATAATTTTTTGCATACGTCCCTGAATTGTAGAGGTCTCAATGACTTTCGATTTTGGTGAAGATCGGTTAAGGGGAAGGGGTAGTTTACCTGCAACCTTTTACGTTTTAACAAGAGTAAAGTACTTGAAAATTTATTTAAACTTTTTGAAACAATGGTAATTGTTAAAAATAAAATAATTTTGTTGCCAGGCAATAAAATTATAATTTTTTCATTTTAATGTAATATAATATTTTTCATTTAATACAGCAATAAAAAGGCAGGTAAGACACAGCCTGGCTGTTTGGCTGAAAATGATTTTAAATATAAATCTTAGAATATGGAAGTCATGTATGGTTCTCCATACCGATATTTTAATTTTAGATTAAATGTAGATGATTGAATTGAATTGAATTGAAAATCAATTCAGATCTAAAGTAATTGTACAAGACAACAATGTCTTCAGCGTGAGAAAATTTTTCTTAGATCCACTGCCTTTATACTATCCTGTCGTCGATGTTCAAGTACATACTGAAAACAAAATTTTGGATTCAAATGTTTACTGTATACAGTATAGCATAGGTCGTAATACAGAAAAAATTTGATTCATGCGTTAGTTTCTTTGTATATATTCATTTTCTCCTGACAAATTTAACGTCGATTTTTGCTATTAGGAGGAGGTTGCCAGATTGATCGTCAATATCAGTTATGTAAGTTACTTTACAGTAAATGAATGATGATGCGATGTTTAATTTACCTTTTAATGCGACTGTAGCAAATACAAATTACTAAAATATAAAAACTTTCATTAAAATTTTACTATAATTAAACAAAAATGAATCCTATATATTAAAAAAAATCAGATCGATATTATTCGAAGGTTGCATTCTACCACGGAATAGTGATATAATATTCGGTCGTGTTGAATCTGGATACGGTTTCTAATCACAATTTTATTAGACCGTTTGACATAAAAACGAATAGTTCGCCCGGTTTTGAAAATAAAAAAAAGGCAAAAGCTGAATACCGGCATAACGTACGTGGTGCGTTAGAAAAACGTTGGGCTAATATTACTGAAAATGAAAATAAGGTTGTAACGTCGGTGTTTGAACTTCAACATTTAAACTTCAAACAGTTTAGACATGAAGTGTGAATAATCGATTTAAGCAAAGTTATTAAAACAAATTAAGGGAAAAGGAGCGTGTGAAGTCCTCTTGTAATAAACAAAAGTGTTACAAAACTCGGAACCAATGTGTAAAGACGACTGCTTCAATAAACTATTATGTTTTGGAAAACGTATTCAACACTTCTGTGGCACATCTTTAATATAAAAACATGCAAGTAATAAGGTTTTTGAAAAATGTAATAATTTCTTGTCCATTTTACTATTTATGTCGGTATCACTTTTAATTTGCAAGGATTTCGGGTTATAGATTGCCACATTGAAGACTACGGTTATGGTTTATCGTAGAGCTGACCCCATACGAGCAAAAACTTTTGTATCTGGTATTGTTCTGGAGCAGGTCAGCAATTTTGAAAATTTGGGCTACAAAGTGCCTTAGATTGCAAACAATGAGGTGGTGTATAAGCTAGATAAATTCGACCGTATATGCGGGACCATCAGAAGAACCCAGGAGAACGTCAACGAGTAAAGAAACACGTCTGAAATTCTACAAGGGGATCGCCAAAAACTATTGAATTATAAGCCGAAAAACAGGAGAGGTGTGAGGCGTCCAAAGAAGAATTGGACTGACAGGTCTAGTGTGTCTTCTTGGGACTGGAGCAAGCCATTTTTGACCTTGTAGAAGATAATCAATGGTGATAATCAATTTTTAATGAAAACAATATTAAATAGTGTGTTAAATTTAGCATATGAGATGCGCATTTGAATGAGAACAAATGTAAAGTACCCTAGCGGTAGCCCTGGATTTACTATTTTTTGATAACTGAATAAACTGAATATAAACTCACGCCGGTTTCATTGATTTTGTCAATGTAAAGGGTAATCTACTTTTCACTAGACAGGATACACTACTCTTATGTAGCCTCCTACCACTGTAGCCTTTTTAGTTGCAGAGGGATTCACGGTAACAATACAGTAAAATGAGATTTTTTGAGGTGCCGTGTCGCCCAGCCACACATCCACCAACCCCCAAGTTTACGCTCAGCTAATCTATTACGACGCTATTCAGTTTACCTTCGTACTGTCTTCAAGTACACACACACGCACACATACACTGATGCGCTTTCGCTCTTCCATTTTCCTCCTCTTAATTTATTCCATACTCTCCTTTTACTCCTTTTATTATTAGAATAATATTGTTTTGAAAACGCTTTTTTGGTTTCTAATTTTTTTTTTCATTTGCATGCTTCCATTTATTTATGACTTTTTAATTTGTTTAAGTGTTTCTAATTTATTTTTTATTTACATGCTTACGTATTTTATAAAATACAGTATGAGCAGAAGTCAAGGTTAATATGTTTTATAAACGGAATTTTTCTATAATCGTCAAAAATATTTTGAACTAGCGAAGCGAGTTATTGGTTGTAACTCGACTGTTTAGCTAATGTTTCAAGATAACTTTTGAACGCATTTAACCAAGTGGGTAAACATTTGGTAAAAATAAAACAAGAATTCAAGTGGGATATGAGATTAAAGAGACTTCTAAACAACATCTGAATGTATTACGTTTTGGCAATTTCAAAATTTTTGGAACTTGAGGCCTGAGAAAAGATTAAAGACTTGAAAAGAATGGTAAAAATCCTGCAGAGTGTCAGACTAACAGAAATTGTAACCCAAATCTGAATGTTTCAAATGTTTAATGTATATTGTATGATTGTGTATTCTACAATTATTATTATATTAATAAAGAAATAATAATCGGAATTTTTGTAATTTTTTCATAATTAAAAATTATCTAATATCAAAATTCATGTAATAAAAAGAGTATTTCGTTTAAAATAATGAGCGAGTCTGCAGCTCAGGGAGTACACTAAAGTCTGTAAAATGAACGGTCGCGGTTGCGACAGGCCAGACTGACTTTCACCCTCACTAACACACACGCAGCGGATTATATCTGGCCCTTGGTGGCCGCCGTGACTCACATACTGGACATTTCTAAGCGCAAGAGCATTTTCTTTACAAATTGCAAAACCGTTATTGTTTTCGAATTCTGCGCAAAATTCTAAGAAAAATGATACCAAACAACAACTATCAACAAGCAATCACTGGCGAAGAATACGATTTCGGCATCGCTCCTCTGCAGTAAAAGCAGTACGTGAAGACTCATTAATCTGGTGTAATAATACTAATAATTATGTACCATTAATTTAAAATGTTAATGTTTAAGTTTGCGTGTTTGTGGTAACATTTTCTTACATAATTGTATGCTTAATGAGTTATGCTTATTCTTATTTATTAAACAAATATTAATATCACCAATTATAATTGCAGGGTAGTCGCATTCTGTTATATTTTCTCAAAATCATTTTAAAAATTATTATAGGTTTGTTTGCATTGATGATAAATGTCATACAAGGAAAGGTTAAAACTATTATTACTAAGATTAAGACTTTTGGTAACATGAATAATTTCGGCTGCAGGAAGCAGGATTTATTGTTACTTATGTAGATCTATAATAGTATGTATGTATAATTTGTGTACATATTTAGTTATTTATATTTTACCTACGATTACCATGAATATTATTGCATGAATACAAAAGAATAAAATTTGAATTTGAATTTAACAATATTTTATTTTTTTATTTTTCCATATCAACATTAGTCGCTTGACCAGATATTTATAGTGTTCAAAACAGAGAGTTGTCGCAATTATGTCGTGTTTAGACTCATTTTTCTTAAAACTTCGTGGAGGTTACAAAAAAAGGTAATTTCGTTTGACATTAAAATCAAATTTAAAAAGTTGTAATTATGTAGTGGACGGCACATTTTGTGAATCATACGAGTGGCGCGAGGGGCCGGCTGTGAGTGTGCGTGTGTCAGTGAGGGACCTCAGGCAGTCTGGCCGGTCCCAACCGCCACCGTTCATTTTACAGACTGTACTATATTTATTTTCGAACTTCGTTTATCAACACCATGTCGTCTTAGTTGACAATGGATACGCTTTTCCAAGAACAAAACATCCGTTATATTGCATTTTATGTATAATCTTGTGACAGGTACAAGAAACATTCGAGCCTACCCTCTAATTCTACCTGGACTGAAGCAACGTCCCATCAAATGCAGCACACACACACACACACACACACACACACACACACACACACACACACGAGCGCGCGCGCGAGCGCTTATAATATGAAGTAAACATTAGAATGGTAATGGACAGATACAAATAGGCCAGAGTACCAGAGTAAACCATGAGGTTATAGGCTATATATATATATATATACACCAAATACGTTATGCCGGTATTCAGCTTTTGCCTTTTTTTATTTTCAAAATCGGGCGAACGTTTCGTTTTTATGTCAAACGGTCTAATAAAACTGTGATTAGAAACCGTATCCAGATTCAACACGACCGAATATTATATCGCTATTCCGTGGTAGAATGCAACCTTCGAATAATATCGATCTGGTTTTTTTTAATATATAGGATTCATTTTTGATTAATTATAGTAAAATTTTAATGAAAGTTTTTATATTTTAGTAATTTGTATTTGCTACAGTCGCATTAAAAGGTAAATTAAACATTGCATCATCATTCATTTACAGTAAAGTAACTTACATAACTGATATTCAAGGTAAATAAATTTAGTTATAGGTAGAGAGATATGTAGATAGATAGATTGATAGGTAAGTAGGTAGACAGATAGATAGGTAGGTAGGTAGAGAGAGAGAGAGAGAGAGAGAGAGAGAGAGAGAGAGAGAGAGAGAGAGAGAGAGAGAGAGAGAGAGAGAGAGAGAGAGAGACATAAATGTTAAACATTTTGAGTCGGGAATACAAAATACCTGAAACCATTAAGAATCAATCTAATTTCATTTACAGTGAGAACAACAACAAAAATTAGTGTATCTAATCGGCGGTAGAATTTCCTGAGAGCGCAGTAGAGAATAATCAAAAACACAAATTAATTACCAATTCCGTTTTGCAGCTGCAATTTTTACTTTTCAAAGAACTGATATCTTATTCCACTTGCACTTCTACTTCCACTTAGCCGTTCGCCAGAATTCAACTTTCAATCCACAACTTTCTCCGATCACAGCATCACTTTTATAAAAAAAATATGACTAATTAAAGTTGCGGTCAACTGAATCTGAATTTCTTAAAGTGGTGATTTTATTATTCACCTTTTCTTTTTGGCAGAGGCTAAAATCTAAACGTTTTATACCACTACAAAGTGATGAAATTTTTTATTTCTTGTGTTTTTGTAAATACAACTAGTAGTATTGCAATAGTATCTTCATCTAGTAATAATTCTCTTGTCAGGTAAATTGAAGTTGAGAGCTTGCAGAGATACAACGTTGGCAGTATTAACAACAAATGTATCGGGTACCCGAACGCTCCTGCTGTGGCCTTCTATTTTGAGATTTTCACCTGTAACCACCTTGTAATTTCCAGGAAGGTTATTTTGCTCCCGGTTGAAAACCACTGCACCTCTCCTTTTCTTCTTCTTTTTTCTTTTTCCCGTTTAAGTGTTAATCCTCTCTGGCCATGATACAAATCACGTTCCGTAGCAGCACCAGAGAGAAATCAGCTAAATGTCAACAACTTACTGTGGCGCTCTGCTCTGGACTGTAAGTCTGACAGAGGCTTAATCAGGTTTGCCTGCTTTACTAATCTATATCAAGCCGCGTAATGCAAAAATTCTACGTACTATGTTAAGATGCATCAATCTTACGTTAATACGAAGATTGACACATAGAACTGTGGCCAACACATAATATACGTCTGCCACTACCTTTCACGTCGTCGTCGTCGTCGTCGTCGTCGTCATTCTTTACACCATAAACTAATAGCCGACACCAGTGTCAACGTAATTCATCAAACCATCGCTTACGGTGGTCCCGCTTGGACCAGGAGGTGTCTTCTTGTAAAATTTAGTTGAATCCATTGTTTCTACGTGTAACGGCAACTCAGTTTGTGCCGAGAGATTTTATCATTTAAGCTTCCATTCTAATATGACAATTTCTGAGAAAATCTCCCCTAGTAAAACCTTTACATCTCTCAAGAAGCTCGTTTCTGCCCCTTGTATTCTAGATATTGCCAGTACTTCCACCCGACTCAAAATATACAAAATTATAATATTGCTACATTGAGATGAAAGACAATTACATGAGTCTTAACATGCGGCAACGAAGAACGCTGTTCCAGGCGCGACAGAATTACGTAACGCTATAGATAATTCAGGATTATTCGAGATCCCCCTTCCGCACTTTTCTTGACTATACTGCTGGCATCAAGGCCCACTGTGTCACTACAATCCAAGGTGGTCGAACTGCAAATACTGGAAAACGAAGCAGCCAGTTCAGATAGACTTGGCGATATTTGAAGTGCGGTTCTGAGTTATTGTTGCGGTTTAGTAGAAAGTGATTCTATATTCTGTTAATTAGTAAAAAACTGTAATAAGATGAAATTTATTGTTGCCGGTTGGTGAAATTTAACTTAAATTATTTTAGAAGAGTGGCTTTCTCGATTTCTATCTGTTGTTTTCTAATGAATGTTTATATTGGCTTCATCGGTGTCTGTTATCCTGTTTCAATTCTACCGCACGACGATCTGAGTGACCGTAGTAACAATATTATAATATACACAATTATAATATTCTACAATAATTTTCAGTTCAATTTTCAAGTATTGCAACATTACAACGTTGCAAAAGTTGCATAATATTATATTGTATGTATACAAATTTTTGTACGTAAATTTAGGCATCTCGTGCCTCACGTCTAGGGCGACAAATTTTTATGACGTGACAATTTGGCAAATTTAATTTAATTTAAATTTGTGGAGTCCCTCGATCTTGGAGCACCAAATTTAAACAACGTTACATATACATAAATAGGTGTGAACGGTCTCACGTTCAAGATTGACAAATTCTTTAAACATATAACATTTAAATAGGGGGTCAGGTGTATCTGCAATAAGAACTCTACGGAACTTGAAACAGTAATTAAAATTTATTTGATACTATAAAAAAAAATATGTGCACATGGCACTGACTTCGATTTAAAAAACATTAGTTATTATTTGTTATAATGCCGTAAGGCTTAAGATATATATATCCTTACTAACTAAACATTCTATGCTACTAAATAGTATATGAAAGAAAAATCTCATTTTTTAGACTACTCAGTCTATTAATATGTTTCAAAATCAATTTTAAAATCTTTTTTCTATATATGGTACGTACTCAAAAGATTAATAGTTATTACTTCTCAGTACTGTTTTCTCAAATACTAATTGTTTTTATTTATATTCTTTGTAATCATTTTATATCATATTAATTTGAGCTCTTGTTACGTTAATCGTATTTCTAAAACATCTATGATTTTTAACTCTACTATACAAGAAATATTACTCTTATTTTTAAATAAAATATTAATGTCTTTAACTGTCTTTGTATACTGTGTATGATTAAGATATGAATAAGTTGTCTATCACCTTATTGTCGTCAATCATACTCGATCATTTTTTGTTCCATCGGTGTTCATCTTCGTCTCGCCTCCAGCGTCGGCTGTCTCTCTTCTCCTCTTGTCCAGCGTCGGCTGTCTCTCACTCTCTCGTCCTCTCCTCTTGTCCAGCGTCGTATCGCTATGGAACTGCTTCTCTTGTCCAGCGTCGTATCGCTATAGAACTTCTTCTCTTGTCCAGCGTCGTATCGCTATGGAACTTCTTCAGTAGTGCTGTTATTAAGTACAATGTTTGTCTTATAGCTTGGTTACGTATTTGTACATAACTGGCAATTTAAACTGTTTATAAAAATATTAATAAATATGCCGTGCTGACGGGCATAAGCTCCCGCTGCATCGTGGATGATTCAAGAAAGAGAACCACTGAAGCTTGCGTGTCCTATTTATACCCATGTCTTGGTCGACACCCTTCAGTGATACAAAATCGACATGTTAGAAACTGTCTTTGGCGTCAGTTCCCCCACTCTTTGTCAAATTCACTTTTTTTTATATTTCTGCGAATTGCAGAGTCCTGTAAGTATTTTTTTATACTTATCTTATAACTAATTTTACAACACATGTTCATTGTAATTTTGGACATTGCAACTTAACCCTTTTGATTTGTACACAGTTATTTCACTATTGCACTTGTACGGCGTGTCACTTTCGCGTGGTTTTCGCACACAGTATTTATTAAATTTATTTACATTTTATGGTGCTTTTGGATTTTAATTCTTAATTCTAGTTTATGAATAATTACGGAAAAACAGTCATTGTGCAATTATTCATACTGGGGTGGCAAACTTGCCTGCAGAGACCTGCGTTCACACACACTAGCAAAATACTGGTGTACACACTTTCAGTTACATTTGTGTGTGTGTGCACGTTGATTCAGGTCGAAACACCTGTTCATATTTTTGTCTGAGTCAAGCTTGCAATCCATAACATGCTTATTTCTAATATATTATTAATTATTTACAGTTTATTAAGTAAATTTAAATTTTTATATTTCATGCTCAGTACATCACTTATTTGTACTGTCGCAGTATAATATCTTGCAAATTATTCGTCTACTTATTGGTCAAAATGTTCCTTATAAAAACACGTTTGTGTAATTATTGCCTAATTCAGATTCATCTATTTAAAAGTTTTATTGACAAACCACTATAAACACTTCATTGTCTAAAATACCACTTAACTCTATACTTTGTAAATGAATGTGTTATACTGTACAATCTCGTGGTTTTTTTTTTAAATTAAAAACCTAATAACATGGTTACTTTCTAAAGTGGAAACGTTTAAACATTTTTAGTACCGAAGAGGTGTGGCGGAAAATATTATTTTATAACACAATTTGTGTATAGATAGGTTTAAATCCGATTATCTGTATCCACACAGCTTGTATTAAATATCGCTGTTTAATAAACTACGATATTACGCATAAAACAGAAATAATAAAAAAAAATTTCATGATTTCAGACATTGAGTTTATTTTTTAGTAAACATCATCCGGTACATATATCTCTCATCAGGTTTTGCGCTTTATATTATTTTTTAATATTAATTATTGTAGATTTAGTAATACAATTCAATCACTAACACTAAAACGCTTACAATAGCGTATCAGACTAGTGTATCAAATAACTTCGTCATCCTTTATTAGAACTAAGCCTCTTTTACTTCTAAAGTCTATTCTATAACTTCATTTTTTTCCACAATAGGCCAACCTCTCGTAAGTTTGAAAACGCGTGAAATCTCATTGTCTTTATCTTATCAGTTCTTATCATTCAACAGTGTTGCAAAAATATGATTTTTTCTGTTTTTAAATACTCTACACTTACAAATTTAAATCGATTTCAAATTTTTTTGTAAAATAAAACGCAAAAACGGACTCTTTTCTGCATTAAAATATTTCACTGAATTTTTGAAAATTTGTATTTTTTGTTAAGTTTTTAGTCAACTTTAATCAGGGTTAATAAATAAAACTATAGAACTGATTGTAAACAATACGTTTGTTTTTTAACATATATAAACAATTAAACAACAAGTTTATAACGATTAAATAAATAAATAATTGAGAAAAAAGCATTGTTCTTTTACATTAAATCGGTATGTAATATATCAAACTTATCCATCCGTTCAAATTCATTCAATCTTTTCAAATAAGTCTATTACATATTAGGTTCTTGCAAATTAAATACGATCAAAGGAAAGCAATCTCAAGAAGAGAACAGTATCATCAAAAAACGTATATGGAAATGTACGGTCATTCAATTGCTCGAGCACCGAAATCTAAATTCTAAAGTCAATATTAGAGTACCAGTAAAAAATTTATATTAGGCTGTCGGCTTTTATGCCACGTTTGTTTGATACATTTCTTACTTATACAAACATTATTTATATGGTAACGGAATTAATAAGTCACAACAAAATATCGATTTAAAAGTAATTCCGTAAAATCAAGTTAAAGTATCTCCTATTAAAACTTCTTTTACGATTTAGGAGTACGAAAACATAGGTATTGTGTTAAAACAGTTTTACAGAGCAGAGAAAGAACTAATTGTACAATAAAAATTATGAATATTTTTGTCCAGAACTAGGATTATGAGACGACGATGGAAGTTTTCTTCACGGTTTCCTGTGAATTAAATAATCCCACCAGGCGTATTGTGAAAGTTTCTTTATACTTCTGTAAACTACTAATGCCCTTAATGTTTCTTCTTAATTACTTTATGCAGAAATTACTTTTTATGTTACAGAAAACAATAGAAAAATATTTACCAGCAATTTCTGCAGCATTATCGTACAGTCTGTATATTTATACTTAAAATAAAAAAGTTACAAGTTTATAAAACTTATATAAGATTCTTCTTGTACATTCAGTAGTAATTTTATTCCATAATTACTGAGACATTTAGGTACTTAATAGTAATCTATTGCTCATAAAATGTACCAATGGAAAGTTTATGTCTTGTAACATTTTTGAAAATACCTATTATGTTTCTGAATTAAATTTATTTTTTAATTCTACACGCTAAACTTTCTTGTTTTTCCATGTAAAGTCATATAAGATGAAAGATCAAAAAATAAGGAAAATGTTTCTTTCCTTTCCAACAATGTAAACTGGCTGCTTCACTGTAAATCATAACCTCCCAGTGTATGTAAATTTAAAATATTGTTTTATTATTAACTTGTGCAATTGTGTTTGAAAGTTCTAAATTGCCCGACTGTACGAAGAAGGACAGGAGAGAAGCGATGCTTTTCTAAAACTCAGAGGGAGGTACACCTACAGAAACAGGTTGTACAGTGCAGTAGCAAAATGGGGAGAGTTGTCTGAATAGTAGCAAGCTTCAAAAATTGCCTGATATTTCTGTGTCATGAACGACGGAAAGGTAGGCCTTTCATTTCCAAGAATACTATTGCAGCGAATAAACAAATGTTTATTCATGGTGATTTGAAAATTAATTGATAAAGTTTAAAAATGTTGAATACTGACAGTTTAACATTTTCAGTTATACAGAACACATGGTAGTCGTTTAAAAGGCAAGATGTACTTTACGACAATGTACGACCTTATGCGGCCTATCAACAAAACGCGTCTCTGTGAGTTTTGAGATGTTGAACACCCATCACAGAGTACTGACGTCTCTCCATGTTTTTGGTCTCTTAAGGAAGTGCAAGGGTATTATTTTGGTCAGATAAAAAGGTCATAGTGTGGTGCAAAATTGGCTGCACACGAGACTGAAATGTATCTTCCAGTAAGGACGGCCCGTTAAGAGATAGACCAAGAGCCATAGAAATAAAAAGAGGTTAGGGTTGGAAAAATAACACAAGTTTCATTTCTAAAACCGTAAATAAAGTAACTATTCGAAAAATTTCTCTTTACTTTTTGAGCTAATCTAGTATTTTTAACGTAGTAGTATTTATTTGCTCATTGTTAATATCTACTTTCTTACTTCCTTACTTTTGTTAGTTGCTTCGAATATGAGTTGGTAAAATTTACGCTTCAGCCACGCTTCTTTACCTATTATACCACCTTTATGACAACTTATTCTTTTACATTTAAATAACGATTGTGTTGAAATGTAAGGTCGAGAGAAACAATATATTTAGCAACGAGGTATGGCGCACCAGGTACAACAATTTTCAGAGAGATCGTCAAATGAATGTCCTTGTCAATGTTATCAGGATCCTATAACAAAACTATGAACAGGGTCTCCACGACTGTAACAATAGTAAGGTCATTCAACTCTTGGTCAATCTGTACTCGGTGTAAAGGCTCAAACGGAAGGAACCGATAAAATTAATATGCTACGCTGAGGCGATAGGTTACATGAGTAGTGCAGTGGAGCAGCACTATCAGTCTAATGCACAAATAGACAGGCTACCTGCGTGATTTCAACTCATTTTGTCTGCGTAAATGTGTCTAGCTCAGAAATTCGTACATAGGTTCTAGCGAGTTCCAGAGCGCCTGCAACTGTTCTCGACTTGTTGGCCGGAAAGTGGTAGATTTTTACTAAACATCAGTGAGGTTTTAATAAGCAGCCAGCGTCCTGCCAGGCTTAAATTAGACCTGGAAATATTACAGTGCAGTTCGGAGTGATTTTTATTGTGACTTGCGGTGTAGTCTTATTAGGTGATATTTATTGTTGTGTGTAGGACAAATTTTGACTTGAATTGTATAAGAGTGTTTTGATTATTTCCGCTATAATTAAATTTGTAATTAGTGACTCCATTTGGCGACAGTTATTCTGTTTTCACTGTAAAACACGACGATCCGTGTGACCGTCGTAACAATGTAAAATCTTGTATGTAGTAGAAAAAAAAAACAGAGAAGAAAATTCAGCCTTATCATGAAGTACATCTCGAGGAGACTTGAGACTCACACGCGTTTCATGTCTTGTACTGTCATCTGGTTGACCTCGACACCGTCCTATAGAAATGGTGCTCTCAGACCTGTGGTACAGTATCATACTAGGTTACCAGCGTCACCTGTGATGCTGTTGTCATTAAACTTTAATACTGAACTCTGGAAGTCTAGGGAACGAGAAACAGACTCCGAGAACGAGGGGGGACTAGTCTCCCCTGTTTAACGTCTTGTCAACATCCATGCATACTATGTGCTTAGTACCGTTGAAATAGTTAGTAACGAACTAAGTTAGGAAGGTTGCTGATAGAAGGTTGCTGACAGTAAGTTCGCATGTAACAGGTAATTGTTACATTAGTAACACACAACACGAACAGGAAATTACCACACACATACACACACACACACACACCGCGCACGTGCACTTGTGTGTTCGCTTGCAGATGAATATAGGGTACACATAAATTAAACAATAACAGTGGAAAGGAACGCGAGAAAATTTACAAAAATTCCATTTTCCTTTACACCTATTAATATTATTTCATTTGTTTGAAGCATGTATTGATTTTCCCATGCTTAACTTAATTCCAAATATTTATTATCTAAAAGATTCCGCCTACATTAAAAGACATGCAAGTGTTAATCAAACTTTTTACCACGATCAACATGACACATCGGACACTGTTGCGACAAGACACAGGAGAAAATGTTAAACAGACAACAGCCTTTTAACGTTTTTAACGAAAAGCAGTTGATGATTTGTCCTAAATTCCAGCAGTCTCAGCAGAATAAGGGACAGGAATTCTACTACACTGAGACTTTTAGATTTAAATTACAGTCGCTGAAGGAATAGAACGGAAGACCCACGGAAGATGATTGCCAAGCTGCGGTCAAAACGTCTGGATTTTTTACAGAAGGATTATACCCCAACAGTCCAAAAAATAAATTTACTAAGGCATAGAATATCCAACAGTTATGCTATTTAATTTTTTTCAGCGAATTTAATCATTTTTCAAGTGTAAATGTCAAATCATGAATTAGTCGCCTAATAAAGTTTATGACTAGGCTTGGGAAGTCGCTTACGAGTCATTACTAATTTTACATGATGACAATACAAGTCAGTTGCTGTAAAATTAATTATTATTCTAGAAAAGTGACACAAAACGGCTTTAGGGATAACTAAAAAAAGAATATATCTACGCCTACAGACAGTTAAGTAAAAAATCTTTAAAACGAAATTAACAAATATGTATCTAAGATTTAATAAATTACGTCATTATTATTCCAAAAGTAAATTAATAATACCAACCACCCACATACAAGCACGCACACTCAAAACACACACACACACACACACACACAATATAAATAAACTAAAAAAGCACGAAAAGTAGACAGAGCTTGTCAAACACTAAACAAGGTGTTACTCGATGTCCTAAAAAGCCCTATAAAAAATATAAAAATAAGTGATCTTGAAACAGTAGTTTAATGTCAATGTAATAGTAATTCTTCAAGAACGGTAAAAGAAAGTGTAGTATAAGCGTGTAAAATAACATTAATACAAAAACTAATTAATTGCTTTATTTTGGCGGCTCTGCAGTCAGTCTTAGCGATATGATTCCTGGTAACGTAACCCACTGTGAGAAAGAAGGATTAAGGTAGAAATAAAGAAGAAAAGAGAAACTGAAAGAGAATACGTAATGAATAAAATCTAAGTGGGACTTATAGCTAATGCAATATTGCAGAGCTTGTAGCTGGGACTAGATAGTGGGCGTTCCTCTCCTGAGGTAATGTGTCCCGATCTCAAATGTATTTAGAGCTCTCGCATCGAACTCGGATCAACTTTATACATATACAATTATGAACACACTAGCTGTTACTCACGGCTTCGCACGCGAATATTTGACTTTTAATAACTATTTTAATATAATTTTATTGTCTATGTCTATATGGCGTTCTGTCAGCTCGTATAACAATTTTGTACTCATTAGTCAAATTCCCTCCAAAGCACACATTAACATTATGTTTTCCTCAACCATGGCTATTATTTATTTCAGCAGTAAACTAAAAACCAAAAACCGTTGTCACCTAACCTTACAAATGAAAACAACACCTATTTTCGCTTTACATTAAGTAATAGGACAATTTACAATTATTACACTTCTTCTTTTCCACATCGTAATGTATCGACACAATCGCATATTATATAAACAAACGAAAATAAATTGCAGGAATGGATAAATGTACAGTTCCGATGCCGCTAAATAGCTTTGTTTATTTACTTGTAACTATGGTAATTAATTCTGATTTCCATGGCGTTTTTGACATCTTTAGTAGTAGACCTAGTATTTAATATATTTCATTACTTATTCATTTGTACCGTCAAAAATACGTATAAACATAAATTTTATAATCGTTTAAGACAATTACAAAACATATAGACGTATCTGTATACAACATTACAAAACATATCGATACAATCGCATATTAAAAACATTAAAAACTGCAGGAACGGATAAAGGTATAGTTCCGGTGCCGCTAAATATTTACATTTGTTTATTTACTTGTTACGACGGTAATTAAATCTTGTCTCTATGGTGTTGTTTACATCTTTAGACGCGTCAACGAAAAGGGATAATTAAAAGGGCCTAATTCGTGCGAACGGGGCAAAATATCAAATTCCAAGTAAGACAGTGTTTTTTGCCTTGTGTCGAAGGTTACCTGTGCAAAATTTGGTGGCAATCGGTGCAACGGTGTGGATTTGTATTCAGTACCCATAAATCCGCAGACTTTGAGTTTTATATTTTATATATATATATATATATATATATATATATATATATATATATATATATATATATATATAGATTGTCGGGTACGCATGTTTTTGTTGTTAGGTACTTTCAATTTATACAAAAGTATATTTTGTGAACCTTCAAACAGGCATGAACACAGCGTCTCACTGACTGGTATGGTTATACGGTCTGTTGCCCAATTGACGTAACGTTGAAATCAACGGACGTGTTTTCGTCAGGAAACGGAATTGCCTGTAGCCATCCAGTCGTGTGGAATTTATCTGGCTGGTTGTCTGACCCGGATGCACCTCTGACCGTATATATTATCAGTCAGTCGTACGTCATAGCAATGCCAACACATATGTATCGCCGATTGTATCAACAATTGATTGGTGAATGTTGTACTGATAATGCTGATTTGTTACAGACAAAATATTTTTAAATTTTCGAGAGAGACAGACGAACCAGTAAGCTTACCGAACTGCAGAAGACTCTCACTATTTTGAATGAAATACATTTATTATTACACAAATGTAGAAATAATATTAGAAAATTATAAAATGTTTTAGTTACGTATAAGGCAAAATTACAGAAACTCTGATTAGTACTTTTTTTAGTAAAATAACAATTCACAAGCAGACTATTATACAATCAACACTAAAAATTCTAAACTACTGCATTGGTAGTTAAATTTATAACAATTATGTCTAAACGATAAATAATTTAGTATTAATATTGTAACATATACTTATTTATTACAAATTATAATTAAATTTATAAAGTGTTGCTTGTTCTGGTATTCTGCGGTAATCGAGCCCCACAAGTTGGACTCGCCAGTTTTGTAATAATACGATAAATATTAAATATAAAAATAAATAAATAGTTGATGTATGAGAATTGTACTCTCACTATTGTATGTAGTAATGTAGCTAATGTCTTCTAATCTTCGTTCGGCTCTCACTACTGGTCTTCAATTTTGTAATATATAATGGTAATTGTAATGGTGTTCTGGCATAATATTACCCAGAATAATTTTTATGGTGCGTATGTGTAGTAGTGACGTTCCGCTCTGGGAGACGTCGATTTGGTAATGTTCCTGGATAATGTTGTTATCAAATATTCTAGGTGTATGTTGCTGTTGCAGCAATTTGAAAGGTGATATAAATTTAAAATTTATATTTATACAAAAAAATAAATTCTGAAAAAATTGTTTTCGATGTGTTTATATTCTTAAAATTTAGAAATAAATTGAGATTGTTGATTGCAATTATAAATAGGATGGTATGGTGTGTATTCTAGTAATAATCTTCCCTTCTGTAAATTTATTAAAAAGACAATCCAGTTAACTTCAAATTAGGCGCGAACGGCTCTCTTCTTCTTACTCTTGAAATGTAGTATTTCGCATATACTGCCTTTAAAGGTTGTCGAGTTTTCTTTATTAATTAATGGTTATGTCCTTTTATTAGAGAAATCAAATTCAATTTACTAGATAACAAACGTTTATTCAACAAAATAATGAATTTGCTCAATTGAAAACAATGTTATAATGCCGTATCGACGCGCTCAGGGCCGGTCGATCTATGAATTTTATATTGGTATTACAAAAATAGGTTCTTTTAACGATTAATTATATAAAAAGCCAGAGAAGGTCAGGGTCATGAAA
The DNA here is from genome assembly GCA_034769895.1 of Magicicada septendecula. Taxonomy (NCBI): domain Eukaryota; kingdom Metazoa; phylum Arthropoda; class Insecta; order Hemiptera; family Cicadidae; genus Magicicada; species Magicicada septendecula. Next base: position 159,698,300 of record CM068367.1, read on the forward strand.
GTATAACACTTACAGTTAAAGGTCTTAAAATTAAAAATTACAATGTTATTAAATAATATTGAATGTTTATATATTATAAAATTCGAACCAGTGACGATTCAATGTTCAGTTGGTCAAACTCGCATAGAAGGCTGAGAAGACAAAGATGGCCGCCTGCCGACTGAGTAGGTTGTACGTAGTTGCCTCGACGAATATTTCTTGTAATAAATGCTGCCTTTTCACCGTTTCCTCGTCTCAGCAATGGTGGATCTTCCTTCTGGTGTTAATTGATTGTTCCAGGTTCAGTGTTTCGTAGTTCACTTTGTTTAAATGTGTGTGATAATGTCTAACTTCACTTTGGTTAAATGGGTTGTAACTAACACTTTTCGTTTCGTTAGTAATAATTATTAGTGATGGTGTTAATTTAATAATTTAGTCCTATATTGTTCTGTTTTACTGTATTTTAATCGCGTTATGGTTTGTGCTCACTGATTCTAACATTTAAACTCAAAATTGAAAAAGTTAAAAATTTTCACTGAAGACTAGGTTTTTATATACCGCACGCCATTTCTGCTTCTTATATAGGTTAATAGGAGCAAAACCTCGTTCAAGTGTTCTCTACCATGTATATTAATTAACTGTCCTATTTTCTTCTTCATCCGAAACGTCTTAGCCAATTTAATATTAAAAAGACATTGTTTAAAATTGCCATAACTTCCGATACACTTTAAAAATATACTTTATGTTCAAAAAATAAATTCGTTATTCGTTAACTGTTTGAAATATAAAATACATATTCGTTTTCACTATTCTATTCTACTTATTTTGATAGTAATTAAGTTAGTATTACAAAGTTTTATCTGAAAATTATATTTCTTATAATTTTTTGGGAGGTAGGCCTAAAATTATACTTCCCTGTCTTCTATGTAAATAATAGCCATTTTAACTAATATAATTATTATTCTATGAAATCTGAAATTTGTATAATTATCAATTCTCACTTATTTTATTGCAATTTAGTATACTAATGATGGTTTTTTAATATAATTCAATTGTATATGACTTCCCCTAGGATAGTGTTAGTTAATCTATTTCAGTTTTAATGGTATTTTATTATACAAATAAATAATTTTACTCATAGAATGACCATATCTTTAGAAAGCCTTATTTACATAGTATTTGATATGTTGAGTGTATCTTGCCTAAATATTGTCAGTTTGACTGGTTTATAAGATTAGGTTTATTAATTATTCTGCATTTTAACTTTATTATATTGCCTACATTTGAATTGTGGCTATTTGCAGAATGTTTTACTAATGTAATTATTTTATTTCCTTCTCTGACTTCTGACTCTGATATATTTGATTAAAAATTAGTTCTCTGATCTGGCATAACAGTAATTATAGATTATACAATTAAAATATAACACCCAGATATATAAAACTGGTGTTCTTAATAACATTGTTTTGGTATATCACCTAATAACATAATAAAAAGTATTTCTACAACATTGGAATGATATCTAATTTTAGATAATGCATTCCTAAATTAACATGAACAATAAAATAACAATTATAATACTAATATCTCTTATGACTAACCCTTACTTATCTAAATGCTATATTTAATTGGAACCCCACATTTGGATCCCTATATAATTGTTAATACCTTCTACTACTTCATCATAAACAGTTAGTTCTGTAATTCCCCATTTTATAAGATTTATGCCCCCTCTTAAAGTATAACCCTGGCTATCTAAGTTATATTCCATCCTATGGAATGTTCATACAGTTTTAGTAGCTTTTTATTAGTAAAATTACTACTTCATTATCAAAGTAGACACTGTTCACAAAACTTAAAGTTTGTTACTTTGTACTGCTACTCATGCACCTTTCTTAAAGTTTATTAGTTATAATTTGATCACTTACACTTTTCCATGGTGAATTATTACTATATTTACTAGTCTTTTTCTAGTTTTTAATATGAAATATTCAACCATGGGGGAACTGTGAAGATTTGTTCATACACATTACACAATAACTTTTTGAATGCACTAATATTTACTACAGCTAACACTTTTAGTTTTTTGTCAGTTTTACAGTGATATGGTTTTTTAATGTGTTATACTTTCTCTTTGGGCATTCATTGATTTTGGGGTTTCTTGGGGTTCTATCCCTATGGGGTTTTTGTTTTATATGGGTCGTCTTAATTATTCTTCTTTCTTCTTTGATTTTGGTTATTCTTCCTTCTTCTGTAGTAGTAGCTTTAATTAGTCTTCTTTCTTCTGTCTTCTGTATCTTTGTTTTTTCTGGTCTGGTTTCTTTGACGGGGTATATTAATTGCCTGCTTCTATCTTACCTGGGTAATTTTGTTATTATTATTTTTAGTCTTCTGGGTTTTTAAATTTGTATTATTATATTATTTGCAGAATTTTTCTTTATTTAACCTTTCTTGTGAATATATTATTAAATAGTGCATTTTAATTGATTCTCATCTGGATATTCCATATATTAGAGCTTTATTAATGATCATTGAGTAATGCATTTGTGTGGATTATCTGTCACGCTACAATATTTAAGTTAATGGTATGTTTTCATAAATATCTGCCGTCCTATATACCATACTTATAAGCATAGCTTAAAGATTTTTAAGGCTGTTTAAATGGGGTTAAAAATTTTTCAAGAGTGTTGATTGCCCCCCTCAATTTACTCAAGTTATTAAACATACCCAGATTTTATTTAAATAAAATTTCTCACAATATAATGCCAGACGCGGGCTTTTACAGGTTTGTTATTCTTTCCTTCATTTTTGTTCAGTGGAGCCACAAAGTTAAAATTATCAGGGTAAACTGTTTGATAATTCGGATTTAATTAAAATTCCTTATTTTAGTCTAGTAATTAAAATGTTTTAGCCTGAAATAGTTTTTCAAGATTTTTTAAAATCGTGTGTCCCAATTTTGGGCTCTGATGACTCTTTGAAACTTTGAAATTTTTAGGCGGTCAAATAATAGTTTTTTAAACATTTTTAGAAACTTTGAAATTTATAAAAATTAACACTATATTCAGAGTTTAGTTAAAATTTCACATAATTTGGTACCACATGTATTTTGCGAGTTTATCAAAATTTTGATCAAATGTTTGGGGTTTGGCATCAAAAATACTGAAATTTTCAAAACAAAACGCTGTATTCAGATTTTAGTTATAATTCTGACTAATTTAATCCCTAAAATGTGATTTTCAGGTTTTTAAAAAATATGACCAAAATGGCTCTAGCGTCCAAAAATTTTAAATTTACAAAACTGAGCATAATATTTAAATAGTGGGTAAAAAAATTTAGCCCCCTTACTTTTTGCGTCTTGTCACCCTATTTTTGGGGGGTGGATCAATCTTAATAATAATAGGGTTCTGTTTAGTAAAAGGGTGAACAGGTAGGCCAAGTTTTACGAAAATTGGTTGGTACATTCAAAAGTTATCGCAGGGCACACCGCTACTCCAAACAAATAGACAGTAAGAAAATTGTCAAACGGTCGAGTTAAAACTGAGAATTTGGTTCGTTGGTTAAATAAAGCGGTACAGACCAAAAGTTAAAAAGAGATATGAATAATGGGCTTTATTTTTATGAAAATGTACACAATGTGTTCATAAACTACTGTGTCTATTCTTTGAAAAACTTGCTTTAAGCCTGTGAGACGTGAAATAAAACTAAAAAAGGCACTTTGCTCGTTGGTCAATATTTTGCACAAACACTTAATTGCAATAATAATAAAGCGGGGTATACGACAGTAGAAAAGTGTGGGGAAAATTGTATCGTGACAATGAAAAGAATAAAGAATGTGATAATTTCTAGTATCTCAGTCTGACATTCTAAAAATGGGCATAAGTGACGTAGATATGTAGGCCTATATGATATGAGTGTTCACGTAAAACGAGTTCAAGTTTTAATACAGGGAAGTTCTTAAATAATCTATAATTGCTGATTATTGGCAATAAAGAATAACAGTCATCAAATCACTTAGTTTGAATAAATTCAACAAAACAGTTGAGGCCACTTTGCATTAATTAATAACGTTCAAAACTACATCAGCCTAAACAACTCGCTCCTGACCGAACTTTGCTTTCCATACGCCTTTAAATAGGTGCCAGCCAAAGGAAGCAAAGATGTAATAATATTGCTTACTTTAGGTCACATATACCTGTCGCATAATATTCTGGAATATTCCGTGTTACCTTTAGCTTTCACGATTTTCTGTTTTTCCGTCACCGTGACATTACTGCAAACCTTGCCAGAAAATATTTACAAAAAGCTGAAGTTGTCCGCATGTCGTGCTCGTGATCCGTTTTCGGACTTTTCCTTCTGCGAATCGTTTAGGCTTTAAACGTCGTAATGAGCACTTCAGGAATAGTCAGGAATAGTTATGATTGAAAATAAGGACTAATGCAGTTGTAACCGAACGATTAGCAGATCAAAAATAAATTGGATTCGATAGGAAAACTTTTGAATAGGTTCTTTCCTGGCCATACAAACCGGCAGACAGTTTTCGGTTTTGCCTCCTCCAAAACAGTCTACCCCAGAAACATCATTTCTCTTCCAGGTCCTTGGCACCTGGTCCATTCTTGGCGTCTTGGTTCCATCTTATTCTAGGCCTTCTCTGTGGCATTGTCCCCTCGAGTTTCAATTTCGCCCAAAACCTCCCTCTCTCTCTCTCTCTCTCTCTCTCTCTCTCTCTCTCTCTCTCTCTCTTTTGAATATGTCCTCATTAATTCTTCTGTTCCCATGTTCGATTTTGTGAACACTGAGTTGTCCACTGAGAAATTGTTATCAAACCATGTTTTCAAACACCACAAGTTTCTTTCCTGCTATATTGCTTAGTGACTATGACTTCTCTTTATATAAAGCATTCCATCGATGGTGATTTTTTAAGTTTTTACAGTCGTTTCTTTTGGCAACAAGTTTTTAAAAATAACTATCCCACATCGTGAAACACTTTCGATGCTGTTTTTATTATTTCTTTTATTTCCTAACTTATTAGAACTCACAAGTTCTTAAAACATGATACGAACTTATATTTATTGACCGCTGTCAGTTCCAGATTGCCTGTTAAACTACATAACAATAATGAATATCGTCTCAAAATAAATTTTGAGTTATATCTTTTTAACCTTTTGTCGTTTTAAACAAAATTTTCTAACGCACTACAGTATTATACAAATAATATGAAAGCTGGTCTTTTTTGAAAAGTTAGAAACATAATAATAAATGAATGCATGAAGCCGAACCGATTCTAAAGGGAAGCACTCGGGCCAGGAAAACACAGGTATATGGCAGCAGCTGTGACTAATATTTTCTTTTCATCTTCAAATCTGACCTACTTGAGCGGTACACAAAACGAAACTGTTTTCTCTGTAAGCACGCGGTATATATACATACGGTCTTCAAAAAGAAGCATTAGAAGTGACGATCAATCACTTCGGAGAAACGTCTGCTATCGAGAGAGCAGACGTGAATACGATGTTTTCAAACGCGCCGTACGTATAATGCTCAGTCTTTTCACTGATCGTTAATTATATAAAAATGTTAACTTTTAAGATAAGAGCTACGGTACAATGTTATTTAATACACTTTCTTAAAACTAAAGAAGACTAAAAAAATTGTTAAATAATAATAGGAAAAAATTTATTACTTTAAAATTTAATTAACATGATAAAATTTAATAGTTTATTACTTATTTAAGTCAAACACCGTATACCTGAAAGAAAAGTTAAAGTTAGTTAGAAAATGAACTTGTTTCACATATTTAGTCGACTGTTAATTAATATCGTGTAAATGATGCAGCAAGTTAACTAAAAAGGCAAACATATTGTTCTTTTAACTTGTGAGACAAAAGGTAATCACATTTCTGAATGGAATTTATAGCTGTTTCAAGGGTTAGTTTAGATTATTCAGTAAATAGGATAAGCTGACCGCGTAACAAATCTAAATCATTATTGTATACGAAAACTTGCCTTTTCGTTTCTCTCTTGTTCATCGCTATAGCAGAATTGCTAGTTATGAGTGCCATATTTCGAATAAAAAATAAAGGCTCTATTGAATATAGTAGTCCCCATATCCAGACAATAAAAATTTCCGGAGTTTTTTTAATTTGGCATTTTTTGCAAATTTGAAAAGATACATATGATATAAGGAGAGTAGAGAGGATTTATTTATTAGATACAAACACGTAATGAGAAAGCTGTAGATAAAGGGTTACATTTTATTTTATTTTCGCGAACGTTTTGATACCGACGCTTGTTTGCCCGTAATAATGAGATGATTACCAAGTTAAAAGTAATTCGAGCCACCGCTCTGGTGTCTTACTAATGCTGGCTGTTCAGCTGGTAAATTATTAAGGAAATTTCATAACTGCTTACAAATTACTTTCAGTTTGATTTACGTAAACAATAAACATGTTGAATTCAGTGTTATATACTGGCCCTTTTATATTTCTATCTGTGACGACAATTTAAAGCAGACAGTTGTGGCTGCTTAGCAAGGCAAAAAACTGTCTGCCAGTTGGTAAAACCGGGAAAGTAACTATTCAATACTTTTCTTGAGTTTTGTTTATCAGATGTTGAAGTCAGTCTGTTTTTCATTTGTTATTTGGCGAACACTGTCACCTACGACGACGACGCAAATTGTAATGTTAAAACTGGACCTACAACTGTCAAGGCATTTCCGCCATAGAAACTTTCGTGTCGTTGCTTGAAAAACAACCCAAGTACAGCTTGTACTTACCTTATTAAAACAATTGAAATACATCTAGCTACAAAAAAATATGTTCAAAAATTATTAAACAAAAATAAATGATTTGTTTTTATTACGTCTAAGTTATTGATTGGTAAAACGTTAAAACATATAAATACATTTCTAAACACTTCGTTGTTGTACTAAATGATGCAGGATTTTTATTTTTTACATTCTCTGTATTACACATTTACCATGTAATAGTGGGGTATACTTTGCTGTCTAAAATCTATTAAAATGTCTATATTAAACAAAAATCGTAACTACTATATTTACATCACATTTAAACATTTTACAGTTTAATCTTAGTACGTAGGCTTTCACGGCCGGTGTCATTATGATTATTTACTAAAACTTCCGGGCTGAAAGGCCGTGGTCGAGTGCTTGATCTACTGTAGCTAAACGTTTCGGCCACACCACCGGTGGCCATCTTCAGTAGCAAAAAAATGTGTTCGAATAGATGACACGCCGAACACGTCTCCCAATGAACTCTGTTGCTTGTTCCCAGTTCATTGGGAGACGTGTTCGGCGTGTCATCTATTCGAACACATTTTTTTGCTACTGAAGATGGCCACCGGTGGTGTGGCCGAAACGTTTAGCTACAGTAGATCAAGCACTCGACCACGGCCTTTCAGCCCGGAAGTTTTAGTAAATAATCATAATTTTACAGTTTAGTTTGATCAGTGTGTGCTGCCTTCTCAATACTGTCATATATGTTTATTGTACCCAAAGGTTTTGTGTGTGTTTTTAGTTTTGGATTTTTTGCCTGTCCGTATATGATATTGAAAATTTTGATCTGAAATAATTTAACACATAAGTTACATTTTTCTTATTACAATTTGATATTGGAAATTCTTAGTTATATTTTACTTTATCCTAATTAAACAATCTTTTGAAATGTACCCGCTTTCAATAAAAATGCGACAAAAATTATCGTCCATACGCAAACAGTATATTTTAGTTTTCTGAAAAGGGGCAAAAAAATCAATGTTTACATCGACTAAACATTTTCTATGGGCGGCTGTGCACCCAAAGAAACAAAGCTTTGGGTAAATGTATGTTAAACATATGTTACTTAACTATTACACATTTTTAGTAATTTATGTTAATTAAAAGTATATAGTTAATTAAGTAAAACCATTAATAAGAAACCATTCACGTTCACTGGATGAACAATAAACAATTTCATAATTAACTGAATAAAACGTATTACAAAGACTAATATAATAAAGAAACAAAACAATTTATATATTTTTCAAATTCGTAATCCTTTAAAATTCAGTGTTTAGAAAACTTTTATTATAAGAGACATAAAATGATCAATATGACCTGCAAGGTAGCCTACAAAGGTGATTTGTACTGTGTACTGTGATTTGTCAGCAAATAATCGAATTTTATTTCTTTCTGGTGTTGGGAATTTAAGTATACGAAACTTAGATTAGACAAAATAATTTACACTTTTAAATAAAATAATTTATTCTTGCGATAATATTGTAGCGTGACGGAAAATCCACTATTTATTAATTCATATAAAATAATAAAAATTAATTACACCACATATGTTAATATAAAATCGAATGAAATTGAATGAAATCAAAAAAATAAACAACAATAAAATAAAAATTCTCATTACATTATATAAAAACCACTGTTAAAAATCAAAGCAACTCATATTATAAAATCAGGAATTTACCCAGGAAGGTAGGAGCAGTAAACAAATTAGATAACACAATATCAAGAAAAGAGAATCGGTTTAAGAGTGGCGAAACACCAAAATACCCCAAACACAAGAAGAAGGAAGAATAAAATTTATGATCAGAAAGTAAACAATACCCTGAAACCTTTAGCGAAGAGCAAAGTCAGTATCAGTAAATAAATTCGATGCTCCAAACTAAACATCAGTCGAGATAACACGAAGTACCTTGGTTTACCCAAGAGTGAAGAATGAAGACAAGAAGACAAGAAGAAGGAAGACCAGAAGAAAGACAAGAGTGAAGAATGAAGACAAGAAGCAGGAAGACCAGAAGAAAGACAAGAGTGAAGACAAGAATGAAGATAAGAAGAAGGACAAGAAAGAAAACAAGAAGACAGGAAGAAATAGTATGAAAGAAACACCGTTATTAAACCTATTATTAAATACCATCAACCCCAAACCCATAGAGACAATTAAAAAGAAAGTAACTTATAACATCCCAAAATCCTATAAAAATGTAATTATTAAGAAATCAAAAGTGTTGTCTAGTATAATAAGAAGTGAACCAACTAAAGCTATTGTGTGATAAAGAAAATAAACAAGTCTTAACAGTCCATGATTACTAAAGGTCTGGTCTGAGATAATAAGACTCAATATATCAGAACCACTAGTGAAAGTGAACTTGTGCAAGTGTTTTTGGAAATACAATAAACTTAAAGTTAGTGATACTATGACTTATCAATATGCTATATAACAACTTTTATATTCAATAATACACATCATTATAAAATAATAAAAGGGAAGATTTCCAATATTTTATTATTTTAATGTAACTCTGTTATTACAAGACATTTGTAAAAATGATAATAACTAGAGTATGGGTGGACATGTTTACTGATGAAGGGGATAATAGATAATAATGGTTTAGACCAGAAAGGACTGGCATTAATTTATATTCATAGGTTTAAATTGTTTAAAATGGCTATTTGTTCACAGCCATGAACTCAATAGGTTTATAAGAATTTTTAGTAAATAAGATTTATAAGTGTTTAAAATGAATTATGTTTGCAAAATAACAGCATGCATACCATTAATAATGTTTCAGTAGGTATGCTGTATTAATTCAAAAAGGAATTAAATGTATGTTTTCAAACCATGTCAGCAATATGTTCAATCTTAGAATGCTGAATGCTGTTCATTATTATTTTTTATATAACAGTAGTATTAATCAAATACTACACCTCACAATGGGTTTGTAAAACGTTTTATTTTCATGTAATAATAACTATGTAAAGTCAGAGGAGGAGTAGGATTAAATTTATTTGAAAAAGACAGAAATGTAAAATACTAAACTCTAGGCCATGTGGTGAATTCACAGAAGTCATATAAACCATTTAATTCACTTATAATTCCTGTAAACTAGCAAGATTTAGGTAAGGTAAATCAGTTAACCACTACTGTGAATGATCCTAATTAAAGTGATAATAAGGAAATATACCTTAAAATATTGTAAATTTTCAAAACATATAAATTAATTAATTTGAAAGAGCAATGTCAAATTCAGAGATTAACATAAAAAACCAGTTCAAAGGTTCAATTTATATGTATTTAAGGAAAGAAAGAGAAATATGACTAATTAAAATTTATTATAATCGTATTAATAACAATTAAAATGGCAGAAAAATTATATGAAGGCGGAAACCAATTTTTGAGCCTAGATGTCCAAAAAGAGAGAAATTTGGCAATTTCCACAAAATGTCAACAGATATGGACTATAATGTATCAATTTAAAAGGAATGAGATGATTAAACCAATGATAAGGTTCATAATTCATGAAAGTGACGAATAAAATAAATAAATTCCATATATAATGTAATTTTTTATCATGTGTATGGGAAATCAAAATATTTTAACAATACTTTTTTAAAGATTAACTGGGCCAGATTTTGACTAACATGAAGGAAGTTAGTTTAGTCTTTTGTTGAATATCAAGCTGAATAGTTGTGTAATATAACGTTCCTTAAAACCGTGTAGAAAATGGTACTACGGTTACCTACTAATACCAGTGAAGCGAGAGTTAAATGAATTAAACACTTTTCTAACTAAACCTACCGAAATTTTAGAGACAATAGTGAAAACTAACACCAAACTTCATTATACTAGTGATTTAAAACAGTAAAACAATATATTTGTGATAATTCACGCTACAACTCATAACCACCTTTTGAATAGTTAACCCACAGAAGTGAACACAAATCAAATAACATAATTAACACAAGTATACACGGAACACTTCTTCAGAACACACCAAACAACCTATTAGACAGATTACACCAGTGCGGGGACATTTCAAACATTTATGAAGGTAATTTTGCTGTGAGATTTTAACACGACGGCATTCCAATAACTTCGCCATATCTAGGAGCGGCCATCTTTGAAAAATACGAATCTCTGCCTCCCGCATCGAGTGACGTCAGAAGCTACACATGGTTTGACGATTCAACTTTTTTAAACATTATATCAGAATTATTTAAATATTGTTAGATGATAATTATGGAACTACTTTAATTGTTAATGTTATACTTTCTCGTTACCCTTCTCTGACTATTAATATAATCGCTCCAAGAACCTTTTTTATATAATACTTGTAATTGCAGACATTAATTAAAACATAAACAAATTTTTTTTTATTGAAAATTTTTTTTAAATAAAATTTTCTCTTTATTATCTTATTTTGTAAAGACCGCATACAGGGTTTCCTTACAATATTTTTGCAATTAGTTGAGTATAATAAATAGTTGAGTGGTTTTCAGGTTTTGACAGGTAGTCCTATATGCGGTTTCAGACTTGTCTGACCCATCTACTGATACGTATATAGAAGATGAAAACTGTAAGTTAATTTAGACTTCACTGAGAGGCAATAGTAAACGGAAAAATTACTAGTCGCGTCCAAAATTGGATAATCTACAGCGCTGCGTTAAAATAAATAACTAAAGTTAGCTATAGTTAGTTTAACTAAAGTTACTGTGAAGTGTAGTGTTACTCAGGAGTATACAACACATAGTTCGATCATGCCACAATAAGTTACTAGACGATAAGATGCAGACATGGCATAACAAAAAATTGTTTAATTAAAAAATGAACAAATTTCAGTCAAATTAAGTGAATAATTTTCGGAAGAATCCAATTCAGGCCAAGAGTGTATCGCCGCTTAACTAACGTTCATGCGTTAGGAGAAGTGAGAGCTGAATGGCCAAGAAGAATGGCCTAAACGAAGGCGCAGGAAGAACGCTTCCGGAAACACCAGTGGACAGCAAAGACTTCAGAATAATAAGGAAAGAGAAAAGGAAACTTATAAATAAAGACATCACGACATTAAGTTGCCTAATGCCCTCTGCACATGTAGCGACTGTTTTGCGACTTTAGTTGTTAAAAGGTTGCGCGACCAACTGTTTTGCGACCCGTCACCGTAGTGGAATGGGGCGCGATCGCAAAGAGACCGGTTTGAAATCACTCTCATTTCAGTCGCACGCAACTCAGCTTGCTGGTCGAAAACAACGTGTGTCGCGCAGTTGTGTTACCTTTTCCATTCTGCGTTTTTTACTGCAAATTCATTTTATAAATTTTTAAAGATATTACAGTTTTTGTAATGTTTATTAACTTTATACTTGCATCTATAAACTTAATGATCTGGGGGCGAATATAAAATTTGTCCAAGAGGTGGAAAAGCACCCAGTGCTATGCTTTATTATTTATTATTATGTTTTGTGAAGGCAGTCATCTGTAATAAGTGCTGATAAGAAGCTTTTGACATTTTGTAAAGCGCAATGAATTTTGAATCTGATTCTTTTAACTGAGTAGCAGCTACAAAAAGGCTGCACTTAATATTTCTTTAGATGTTAGGATGAGTCCAGAACATCCTGCCACTTCTTCGCCGTCTTTGATATTGCTTAAATACAGTAACGTCTCATCGCTACTGCAACACAAAATAATCATCATCATCATCATCATCATCATCATCATCATCATCATCATCATCATCATCATCATCATCATCATTATCATCATCATCATCATAATAATAATAATATTTTTTTGCGGGGGAGGAAAAATGCATTATGTACTATCAGGAGACACCCGACTGGTCTCCCGGTGTGTGGGACTCGCACTTTACAGGCAGGGAACCCACAGTTTACAGGCAGGGAACCCCCCCCGGAACAACTATTCGTATGGCTTCAGGGTGGCACCTCGTATTGCGCCTACTAGGCTCCTACAGCTTTTTTCTATATCATCGACTTGTGAGAGGGTCCAGTTCAGGCCTCTTCTGCTGTAGGACCATCCTCACGAAGGTCACAACCATGTCCCAGTTCTCTTTGCTGTTGAGCGTGACGCCTATGATGTTATCAGGCGTCATGGGACCAATCTCCGATTCCAGTCCTTGCCTCTCCAGCACCCACCGTTGACACTCGAAGAAAGTGTGATGAGCGACATCAGAGTCTGAGTCGCCGTACACGGACGACCCATCTTACCCATCCTTTGCAGGTATGCACAGAAATAACCATGCCCTGTTAGGAATTGAGTAAGGTAATAATCTACCTCTACGTGCCGTTCTGTCCACCCATTCAGGGAGGTTCCTAATCAACCTCGCCGTCCATCTAGCTCGACTCTCCTGCTCCCATCGTAGTTGCCAGTTCCGCATGGAGTGTGTCCTGGCCACTGTTCTTGCTTCTACGTTCCCCAAGTCTTCCTTGGTCTTGTAGACCCTCCTCCTCTCCTCAGCCATCAGATCTATTGGCATTACTCCAACGACGACCAACACTGCTGGTTCCGACACCGTTCTGTAGGAGCTTACAATTCGAAGTGCGCCTCTTCGTTGTACCGCGGCCATCTGCTTGCGGTATTTTCTTGCTTCAGTGCGTCGGCCTAGACCTCGCATCCGTACAGGAGAATCGAGTTGGTCACCGACATCAGCAGTCGCCGTCTTCCCGCAGCTGGGCCTCCGACATTTGCCATTCGCCTGCTCAGCGAAGCAACGACCTTAGCGGCTTTCTCCGAGGAACATCGGATTTGCTCCCAATAGGAGAGCTTAGTATCCAGGTGCACCCCTAGATACTTCACAGCTGGCTTTGATGTTATCGCCTTTTCCCCCACCACGAACTATGTGATTGTGGGTATACGTCGTCGAGTGAGCAGCACAATCTCTGTCTTCTCCGTCGCAAGGCTCAGACCGTGTTCTTCCATCCAGGTGCGGACCCTGCGCATGACCTGGTTCAGCATGCGCTGCACCTCATCTGCATCTCTCGCGGTGATCACGGCAGCCACGTCATCAGCATATGCTACCAGAAAGGTATCATCTGGCATCTCAATCCGGAGGATTCCATCATAGAAGGCATTCCACAGGTCGGGGCCCAAGATAGAGCCCTGAGCTACGCCTCCTGTTATTTCTCTGCTGCGTGGCCCATCTGCTGTGTCGTACCGGAGCTCCCTGTCCCTCAGGTAACTTCGTATTATCCGGAGCAGGTAGTCCGGCGCTTGAAAGACGTCCTCCAAAGCCGCTAGCAAGTCTGTCCACCTGGCCGAATTAAAGGCGTTGCGTACGTCCAGTGTAACGAGTAGCACCGTCTTTCTGGAGAAGTGATTACCCCGCTGGGCCACCTGGACGGCATTCAAGATCTCCTGTATGGCTACAATGGTGGATCTGGCCGTTCTGAACACGTACTGCCTCGCTGACAGATCTCCCTCATCCTGAATAGCCGCTACTAGGCGAGGCCTGAGTAGACGTTCCAGTAGTTTCCCCGCCGTGTCCAGCATACAAAGAGGTCTGTATGCCGAAGGGGAATTCGGGTCGTCCTTCCCTTTGCTGACTAAGACTAGTCTCTGGATCTTCCACTTCTTCGGGAAGACTCCGTCTTTGACGCAGCGGTTGTACATATTAAGTAGCACCTGGGGGCAGGATCTAGCGACCACCCTCAGCACTTCCGCAGGTATACCATTCGGCCCTGGTGCCTTCTTGTTGCGCAGGGAGCTAGCAGCTAGTGATAGTTCGCCCTCACTGAAAATCGGGACGTCTTCCAATGGGCCTGGGTATTCCTCTAGATCCCTCAGTGGGTGACGAGGAAACAGACCGTTCACGATGAAGCGCATCTGATTTTCATCCATCCTTGGGCTACGTGGCTGGGCTCCAAGCCTGCTCATTACAAGCCTGTACCCCAGACCCCAGGGATCAGAATCTAGATCACTCCTGAGGGTCTCCCACTTAAGCCGCTTGCTTCTGTTGGTCGTTCATTCTTTTTTTAGCGAGCCGATATTCTTCTTGGGCTTCGGCTGCTGCATTCGCGTTTCTCCGTCTGTTTCTGGTCGCCATGCGACGCGAGCGCAAGCAACGTCTCCTGAGGTCAGCAATCTCGTCTGTCCACCAGTAGATAATAATAATAATAATAATTTGATGAAGAATGTCAACAAAACATCTCACTACGTTCTGTTCACGTAATCTTCACTAGACAGGTTGTCCGATACTGATTTCATTTTGGTCAAAATTCAGTTGCTCCGTCTGCGGACAACAGCAACCCGTTAGCAACTAAAGTTTCAAAACGATCGCGTCTCAAACTAGTTGGTCAACTCGTATTGCAGGGTAGTCGCGCCGTGTGCGGCGGCCCTTAACCTCACAACAATATTTTACAATTTTTCTTACTTAAGTGAACACATGTACAAAAACAATTGTCAATAAATTTTAAAATTATATTATATTAGCTATTCACCAACGAGGTGTCATCGTTTATTATTATCCAAAAATAATACTACTTCCTAAACACACACACACACATTCATACACACTTACTTTGGTGAGGGGGAGACAGACAGGGCTAGAAAAACTGACAAAAATTAAGAAGAAAAACGGGAAGAGCAAATAGAATTATATTTTACTGTAAGTTGGTCATATTAATTTATAATGACTATTAAAAATTTTGATTTTGTTGTACTCATTAGAGAAGACTCGTAAGAAGGAAGAAATATAAATATAAATTATAAATGTAAATTTCGTTTAAATGGGGATTGATACAAAAAACTTGAAACAGTTTAATTTAGACTTTTCATTCCATCAAAAATATGAACGCTCTTAGAAGAGCTTTCTGTAGCCTACTTTCTTCACTTTTTATTTGAGCTATAAAAGTGTAGAAAAAAACAAGTAAAAGATATTAATTATTAAAATAGACTTCAGAACAAACATGCTATTTTCTTCGAAACGAGAACAACAATTAATTAATTAATTAACAGAAATAAACGTATATTTTGAACATCGATTACATCTTAACGATGAAATTTAATTAATAGACATCGGATATAATGATCGTGCAGAACATTTTGTACTGTAGATATATTGATGTTGTTAACTTTGTTATTGGCGCTTATTTAATGATATGGGGAAGAATCGATACAGCGACCTCACAAGCATTACCGACCAGAGGTATTATTATAACGGCAGTGGATTCTATATCTCGGACGGAAGCATTTAATTTTCGGTGTATATTATAACAATAATAATTTTATCGTCTATAACTTGCCCACATAATATTAATATCGCTCGTATTGAATACTTGGTTTACAATAGGTAGCGAGCGCTACGTTCCACTAGTTTCGTGCAGATAACGCTTTATGTTGGTAATTCCTTCTGTTGGTAAAGTGGTTGTTACCAACAAATGGTTCCGGTAGAATCAATTACTTTCGTAACTTCTGTAAGTACCTAGTCAGTACAACGATTATTGCTGCACATATTAAAACTTTATAGTATTAATAGTACATTTATTGTACACGAATATACATTAATATTTTAATGTATTATGTTACTAACAAAACCAGTATGAAACATTTCTTATCAAGTTTCGTAAATCTTATTCAAGGTAATTTGTTTAATCTAAGATAAACGTTGATTTCAATGTATTTTTTGAACTCAATGACCTAATCTTATTGCCTCATTGACTTGCTGTTTTTTGCTTTTATGAACGATGATAACGTCTTCAGGAACTTATTGTGATAAACATTCTTAGAAGATAAAATGTAATTTTAACTTACCGTTTATACATACTTTTCTCTATAGTTTTTGTTTCTTCAAAATTCTTCAGCCGAAAGACTTAATATTTAAAATGACGTTTTCGTTGTTTCAGTTATTTTCTTGTGCACGTGTTAAATTAAATTTAAAATCGTGTATCTTTTTTTTATTTATTTAAATGCTACTCTTTTATTTCTTCGTTGATTTAATTTTTTTTTATTTTCTAATGTTTTATTTTCTCGTTGTATCTTTATATAGTGCAGAAAATTTTGATTCAATATACAATTCAAATAAATGTAAACATCTTTTCATATTTCAAGCTGTAACTTCATCTTCGTCTTCATTGTCGCCTTAATGTGTTACAAGGTCTCTGCCTACGATGTAGTGAAGATCACACTTTCTGTTAAACAAGCATAATATTTTAATCATGCGTCCCCTTGTTTTGCTGCGTACAAGAGTGTTACAGGTAGCCTACCTATGAGGCGTACAGTTGAGACTTTTCAAATAAATCTAGTTTTCGTTTTATAAGTATTTTGTACTCTTTAATTAGAAAGACGGCTACTACGTCTTTTCGTACGCAAAGTTATCGCATAATTACTGAAAATATTTTTTTTTCATGAATTTATGTTTTCCACAAGTACACACACTTACATAAAGCAATTTTATATTTCCCTTTCCGTAACGAATTAAAAGTATAGTTAACTTAAACAGTTTAATTCATGTAGCTTCTTTTCCTGTACTGTAATAGACATCGTTGATGATTCTAAGCAAACTAAGTTTTAAAGCAAGGTATTTGATAGAATAATGTTAAATTTTACCGATTGCCATGATTAAACTCCCGCCTTGGCTTGACCTGGGGAACAACTGTTTAAATTATCGGCACAGAATTAAGACATAACCTTGTCTCTCATGTTTCGCCTTACAAGCTAGACAAACTAGAGCAATGGATTAGAACAATGGAACTCAAAGACTCTGAACACGTTCAAACTATATGGTTACTGTGAACGCATTTCAAAAACATGGAGAATGAATTTTAATTGCGTCGTCTGGTTTTACTGCTTAATACGCATACATTTTACACAAATCATTAAAATTTATTTTACACGCTATATGGGAAGAATATTTTTCTGTAAATAATAAAAAATTTAAGTACAGATATTTACAATAAAAGTGCACATGTAAAAATGCGAAAATAAGGCATTACAGTACAGTAGTGAGGCCAGATTGCCTATAAGTGAATGTCTAGCATTGAATTATAATTTAGACAAACTAGAAATATTGGAAAGTCGAATTATTAGGAAAATATAAGGACCACAAAAAACTTTGGAAGGTTGGAAATTAAAAAGTAATGATGAAATATATCTAAGTATAGGAAATATAACAGACACAGTGACAGAAAGATTACTAATATTTTTTGAACGTTTATATACGAGTAGAATGGACGACAATACAGTAGGTTAACAAAACAAATCTTTAAATATTTGTGGGGAAAGAAGAAACATCAAGTTGGATTAAAGAAGTCAAAAAGGATTTAGAAAATAAATTATATACGTAAACGCAGAAGAAGGACGTTTTTCGGGCAAATGTGTTAAAAATGGGAGGAGTCCAGGGTAGGAGAGAGAAAAACGCAGGTTCAAAGTAGACTAAAGACAGGAAGAAGAGACATAGTTAAAAGATGAAAGAATATTGGAGAAAAGAAAAGAACAAGGAATAAAGAATTGAAATTGGCATGTGGTCCTCAGATGGCCGATACAAATAATAGAAAAAAAAATTAAATGCTTCGAATAATCTTAATTTTTGTGCTTAATGATTTTTCAGGAAACAAATAAGAGTTAATTAAAGGTAAATTTTACACTGTATAAAAAATTAAGGTATTGTAAGCTCTACACCGATGAATAATAGAAACAGATTATCTGAAATGCAGTAGTGTAGTTCATTAAAATGAGAAATGGGAGCGCCCACTTATGACGTAAAATTTACTTAATACTTTTTATTCAGAAGATTGTGAATTTACTAGTAGCAGTATTACCTTTAAAGTGAGCAAACTTTACTACTGAACTCTAATCCAGGGAACAGGAAACAAAGTCTGACTTCCTGTCTAACGACTTGTCAACACCCAGTCAGCCTGTACATAAACTATTAAACTACTTAGTAATCGCGAACAAGTTTGTAACTACGTAGATAAGCCTTGTTGTTGTGTACACGTTGTTGGCAGGAACTTTGCACGTAACACATAATCGCTGCACAAAACACACACAAACATGGTTTATGACACTGAAGTGTATATTAGCGTTAGCGGACTGTATTAAGTTTGTGTTAAATATATATCAGATTAGTTCACCATATCACAGGAAAAATTTGAACTCGTTTGAAGTATAGAGTTTATTAAATTTATTAAATCGATTTCTACCAATAATACAGTGTGAAATAAATTAATCTACTCACACTACACACTGCTATAGTTAAATTAATTCACTTTTGTTAACTTCGTGGAAACCCGTTCTTGGTGTGTGCGAAAAAGGAAACAACAATTATTAACTTTTAAACAAGATTTTCATCACGAGACGAAGATAGATTAAACTTCTCAAAGTCTGGTTACATTGAGAGACGTCGTTATACAACGTAATCCTTCGCTAAATACTTTCCTGTGGCTGTCATTGACACCCTTATTTTTATATCAGCGTGCACAAAACATTGATTATTTAATTAATAAAATATATTTGGAGACGAATTTGGCAGGTAACACCGTGCCTAACAGGATTACGAACAACATGGATACAACCTAGAAAACATGCAATGATTAATTAAACTATACAACGCTTTTCTAACAGAATGTTCTATCTATTTTGTATATAAAATATATTTATAAATTAATAAATTACTAAATATAATTAACTCACTACCGACACGGAACAAAGTTTTTATGGGTAAAAAAGTAAAAGTTTTAACTTATAGCCTAACCAGTTTTCGCTTTTGAAAAGCTTCTTCAGAGGCTGCCGTTGGGAGCACTGTCAGTCTTCTTCTTGGTGACGGTATCGACTTTTGAAAGATCGATGTTGTGTGTGTGGGGTGTGATATGTTCGAATAATGCGTGTGTTTTGAATCATGTCTGTTCGTTTAGGATGTCGTTTTTATCTGTTTTCGTGTGTTTGTATATTTTCAATTGTTCTAGAGTGTCTACTTCGGCCTTTTGTGTGTACGTGCAGAATGTCAATGTTATTTTCTATCTTTTTGTATGTGTGGTTTCCTTCAATGAGGTGGTTTGCAAAGGTGGAAGGTAATAAATTACCTTAGATTCGTCGTGTGACTCTTTTTATACTTAGAATTACGCGTTTCGGAACATACGTTCCATCATCAGATTCCGGTCAGCCTTCATACGGTGCGCACCCATACTGACGTGTGTTTTTAACAATTGAGTATGTGATTTTAACATCTGACGATCTCAGATGAGTAAAGGAATCTGATGATGGAACGTATGTTCCGAAACGCGTAATTCTAAATATAAACAAAGTCAAACGACGGATCTAAGGTAATTTATTAATTTACAAATAACGAAGTGACTTGGATACCAATAATAATATGAATAAAATATATTCATTAATAATATTAAAAATAAATTCATTAAATGTACAATAAACTCTACAAGGGATAAAGCTATATCAGTTAAACAGCATAAAACCTTGCAATTCTCATTTACGATTTTTTATTTTGGTCGTGGGACCAAAAGGTTAGTGATTTTTTGCTGAAAATAAACATTGTCCATTCATAAATACTGTGTTGAAAAAAAAGAAGATTATAAACTTCTTTCTGCATGAAGGAGCATGTGAGCATGCAACAATCAAGAGCATAGAGGATGACACAGAATAGAGACCGGCGACACGGAACGTAATCAGTCTTAACAGTAACGCTATGGAGGTCTGCCAACAGATAACGAACACCCTGCCACAACACATTCCATTTCACTAGTTTCAAGCACGATATAATCGCGGAGAACGTTCATGTAGTACGTTGTTCTATTGTAATTCCCAGTACTTGCGATCAAACCGTATATAATTGTATAATTAATTTAGTAATGATTGACGTGCTTCTTGTTAGCAATTGGTTCCGATCACGATATAAATTAATTATCGATCGTTTTATAATTGTGACGAAGTAAATATAGCTAAGCATCCGCTGTTACTATTACAAAATTAGCTGTGCTTCAGTCAATACCTCATTCTATTTCAGCAACATTTAAATTCACCTATAATGGTATCTCCTTACTCTGTGATAATTATTATCAGATCCGTACATTTTTTATTCGTTTTTTGTTACATTTTTGTAGTAAGTGAAAATACGACCTGTATCTCTCTATTCAAATACCAATAAACTAGTTACAGCAAGTTTAGTTCTAACTATATAATTGTTGATTTGCTCGTCATTACATTTTTATTAGTATGAACAAGCACACGAAATTTTAAGAAATTGGTTGAGGCTTTCAAAAGTTATCCTAAATAGACAGTCAGACAAATGCCAAACGATCGATTTTAAACTGCCTCGGTTCGCTCGATCAACAAGTTTACCGTTCCACCTTACGCAAGCTACACATGGTTCATTTGTGTAGAGTTCAGAGTAGATACTTGACTAAATATCAAGAGTTAAGCAACAGTCATAACATTTCAAGTAGACCTATATTAATAACTGTTGTTACGTCTAGGCTTAAAACATAAGTTTTAACAGTTTTTTTTAGTTATATAATCGGTAACTTTGTTACGAATTCCAGTGTTCAGTTCAGTTAGGCTACATACGTGTCAAATGTTCACATTCTTTTATAAATTCGTACAATAAGAAACTTTCCATTTCTCTAAGGCTTTCACGGCCGGTGTCAGTTGTATTAAAAGTGTTTACCGGGCTGTTTGGGCGTGGTCTACGGTTTTCAGACAAACCAAACGCTTCGACAGCACCACTGGCAGCCATCATCAGTGGAATTCAAAGAATTCGAGACCACCTGAACGCAAGTTGTTAACGTCAGGCCCACAGTACTGTGGTAAAGGCTGACCATGGTTCTGTGGTAAGAAGACATCAGGTTCGTGTCCCCAATTCACATTCTGGTGATTCAAACTTGTTCACGACGACTGCGATCACCTGCTACTTGCCATTTACATACGCTTGCTTTCACGGCGGAAAGTTTACTCTGCCGTATATTCCACATCTGCTGTCATACATTAATAATAGTGGTTCTGCTAACAGTTTGTGTTCTCAGATCGACTGGGAATTGCATCGATTTCTGGATTGGTAGTCAGCTTCTTCATTATCTTCGCCACTCGGAACATCAAACAAAACTAAAAGATGTTGTCCAACGCACGGTATATGCCACTATATGTTGCAATAGTGGATCCACTGTGCCGGGTTGTCCAAGCCAGTTTGAAAGCTCAATGAATCCGTACGAATAATAAAAATTTGCTCCCACCTCAGTGTTCAGAGTATCCAGTTCAGAACACTCCATACACTTCGGCAATGCGTAAGCTCGCCGCCTTGGGAAGTGTACTGTTACGAGGGTCTCCTTGATCGTCGTATTACAGTGGAAAACAAAGTACAAGACACCAATTAAGTCACTAATCACCAGCTTTAATTTTCACAGTTAAACACTTCGTAATTAACAACACAGCCTCTCACAACGAATCAAATAAAAATTGTCCAAACGCACCAAAAAATCAACTAATATAAAACACAATTGTATTACAATTATACCACAGCACTTGTATTATAAAACACAACACTTCACTAATAACCACTTGAGCCCACACAGTATCGCCCGACAATAAACTCGAACCGCACTATGTAATATATCGCAACTATATTCTGAACTAAGGCCGCTGCCGCCTTGTATTTATACCTCGCTCACAGACAGGAACATTCCATACTGCGCGTTAGGGGCAGTGTGTACGACGTACTTAATTGCGGCCTTGGCACAGTTCGCGCGGCTTCTTTAAAGTCTAGCTAATGCGTCGAGAATCACGTACGCCACACGCATTACATTCCGGATCCCTCTGGAACATTCGATAAACACGTAGATTGTTCTGTGATGTAACAATATTATTATTGTCGTTATTTGTTGCTGATGTTATCATTGTTATTTTCTTTTATTGTTTTAAGCCCTCGCCAACTAAGAACCAAGAGTGTTGGTAGACTACATATTGGGTTTCCACCTACATTCTAGTTCTTAAGAAAGTGTGAACATTCTAACTAAAGTGGAAAGTCGTACACTCAAAGACTCAAAGAATTTTTTCAAAGCGGATACAGTAATATTTCTACTTTTAGGAAGGATACGGTTCTGTCTATCACTAACTGTTCATTTCCGAGGTCTCTTTCAACTTTTATTTCTAACGTTCAACCCGTATTTCTCTGTTTCATGTCTGAGTTCAGCGACAGCACTACAGTCTTCAATTATATGTTACATGTAAGTGCTCTCCTCCACAAGTGTTCTTGTAGAAAGTAAGAAGACGTCAAGTTCACGACGACTGCGATCACCCGCAGTCCAAGCCATGCCATTTGCCGTTTACAGACGCTCTGCTTACGGCAGAACGTTTGCTCTGTCGTGTATTTCACATCTGCTGCCACACATTAAGAATGTGTGGTTGTCGCAGCTATTTTTGCGTCGTGCGCAAATGCATATATTATTTTTTATTTTTTTGGTGTTCTCCTTATTATTATTGTTTTTGCTGTTGTACCTATAATACTGTACTTAATAGTACTATATCGAGATTGTATTCATGGACAACTATAGACATAAAATTGACGTTTCGTTATAGAATACTAAGTAACTTGCATCTTAAACAGAGTACGTTTTATGGTTGTTGCATTCGACTACGGCCAATGAAATCGACAAAAAGCTTACTAAAAACACGATACGTTATTATGTGA
Organism: Magicicada septendecula; assembly: GCA_034769895.1. Lineage (NCBI taxonomy): Eukaryota > Metazoa > Arthropoda > Insecta > Hemiptera > Cicadidae > Magicicada > Magicicada septendecula. Next base: position 159,721,702 of record CM068367.1, read on the forward strand.
CCTCAAACACGCCGGCAACACGCCTGTGACTCATGCTAATTGTATCTTCAGTCCTTAATGAGTTTTTTTTTTTATTGTTTATAGTGATAACGTTTTTACTGTTTTCGAAAAGAAAAGCAGAGAGAAAGTATGAGAGGGATGAGATATTAGGATCCGAGAGAAGTAAATTCGAATGTAACGTAAACACGAAATATTGGACCATCCATCATTGTCGGTTCTGTCTGGGTATCAGTAGCGGGAAATGGACGGCTAAAAATAATTTTATTTATTAAATGACTTCAGTTCGTTGTGTTTCATATTTCATTATATATTGTTTAACGACCACTGGAAAAAATATGTAACATACAGACATGTAATATCCGATATTTGTTGATTTGACGTTTAATTAATATTTACATTTTAATAACGTTGTTGTTTTAAATAAAAGTCAAATTAGGTAGATTGACGAAGCTTTTATAAAACAAAATTATTATAAAATTATTTGTTTTTATTCAAACAAACGAGATAAACAGAATATATGCAAACTCTGTGGAAAGTTTACTTTGCAGTGTCGAATATAAGATAGTCAAATAATCTTGACCAATTTATAATATTGTTGCAACAATCACATCGATCGTCGTTTTATTCAGCTAAAACGGAATAACTGACACCAATGAAGTCACTAATTACAAACTTTAATTAGACAGAAACAGCAGATAGGCCTACAAATCAACAAAGCACTCTTATAAAGTAATTCAGGTTAAATTTATCCAACAATAAATATCACCTTATTATAGTTTTGGACTAATTAAAACAGTTATCACTTGTATCTAAATCGCCACAACACTGTGAACCGCACTTGTAAAATTGCCAGGTGTAACTGAACTGATCCGGCCAATGATTGCTTGTATCTATATTTATACTGAATAGTATGAGTATACTCGATAGGATAGTCCAATATCGGTTAAAATTGTGGGAACATGTGAACTGAATGGATGATCGACGCATCCCCAAACAACTATTGAATAATAAGTCGGAAGAACGGAGAGATGTGGGAGAACGGACCAAAGAAGCTTTAGAGTGACTAGCTCTTGCCTACTTGCTTGGGACCATGGGCTCTATCTTACTTGGGAAGAAACCATTTTGTATTTAATCCTTGCTGAATATGATGATGATGATGATAAAAAGCTTGTAACATTGCAATATTTTATGTAGCCAGAGTCCTCTATGATATGTCTTTTTTTAGCTAAGAAATTTCCTCACGGAACAAACGTACAAAAATTCTTTATAGTATTACACATTATTTCATTCGCATAAAACAGTGTCTTATCCAGCACTGTAAAGCAAACCAAAATTTAACTATATTGTTACGACATTACACAACAGTCTACGTTTGTAACAGAACAGTGGAATCCGGCTGTAATGTGTGTGCGTACGTGATTCTCAACGCGTTAGCTAGACTTTACCAGAAGCCGTGCGCACTGTGTCAAGGTCGCAAACAATTACGTTCTTGGGTTTTCTAGTAGCGTTCTTGACGCGCAGTATGGAATAATCTGGATTTTCGGCGGGGTATAAATACAAGTACCCAGCGACGCTCAGTTCAGTTTGAGTTGCGATTGATTGGAATGCGGTTCGTGGGATTTTAGTTAGTATTTGTCGGGCGATTACACAGTGCGTGTAAGTGGCGATATACACAGTGCAGTTTGAAGTACTGTAACGAAGTATTTCGTGTTTTATAATTGTGCAAGACAATAGTAATACAATTGTGTTTTATATCAGTTAACATATTTATTACGTGTGAACAATTTTTATTTGATTTGTTGTAAGAGACAGTCTTGTTAATTACAAACTGTTTAATTGTGATAATTAAAGCTGGTGATTAGTGACGTAATTGGTGTCTTGTATTCTGTTTTCCACTGTACCATACGACGATCAGTAGACCGTCGTAACAATATAGATAAGGCACATCCTCAAGTTTGATATGTAGGATGTTTTGGGGCTACTGTTATTTCACCTTATTCATTTCCTCCAACACAGCAAACGTTTATATACATACAAATTTGGTTTGTTTGTAGCTCCAAAATAATGCTACGTAAGCCCAATAATTTTGGTTGTAACATTAACCAATTGTATTAGACTATATTTTAGTAGGGTCGTAAATGTGACAGGTGGCTGTCATAACAATATATCACTCGTGTATAATGTAATACAGTAATAACAATAATCCCTATTGCTCATTGGAGTTTATTGTTCTTGTTCCTGTTGATACAATGTTAGTGCAAGTATATCTTCTATACGGAATAAAATACTTTTTTTTACATGATAGCTACAAACAGAGCGCTTGCTGTTTATTATGTGCTTTTAATAAGAATATTAAACAATTTAGCGCTATGGTTGACTATAAGAACACCGTAATAATGTTCTTGACTCATTAAGCCACATCAGGGGACCACAGCTGGGGGAGACGAGTATCCTATGTACCCGATATACCCTAGCTGGATTCTCAACCTTGTTCAAACCTGTCTTGGTTAGGCTCTCTTTCTTTAATCTTTCCTTTCAGGGCGCTCTTGACCGACTCTTGGTCTTTCCGACCAAGACGCTATTAGGTTTCGAAGGGCGAGGGAAACTTTCATTGTTTTCATACTTCAGCTTTACTATGTAATTCTTATTTTCTTGTTTTTCTTTCACAACACCCGATAAGGGCTTGGCCAGGGTTAAAGGTGTCAAATGTTCAACGATCCTACGGGAGGAAGAGGAAGGTTTACCAACGGCACTAGGTTTGGAGTACCTAGGAGGTGGGCCTCCGACTGAAATCCAGAAGAAGACCAGATATCAAAGGTAGCACTCCTACCACTGATCTTAGTCTCCTGGACGTTGGTAACGTCTTTATTGGACCTTTATCCTACTCAAAAGTCACAAAGAAACACATCGGATGGAACAGGTGATTCGCTTAGTCCCTAATAGAAGAAGAAGAAGAAGAAGAAGAAGAAGAAGAAGAAGAAGAAGAAGAAGAAGAAGAAGAAGAAGAAGAAGAAGAAGAAGAAGAATCAAGTTTACCTGCAACGTTTTATGTTTTAACAAGGGTAATATTTTCTATGACGAACGATAACTGCCGCACATTCAAATAGAATCAAATAATTTTTTCAAACATCACTGAATTGTAGGGCACTCAAAGCCTATTAATTTTGGTGAAGATCTGTTAAGGGAAAGGGGTAGTTTACGTGCAACGTTTTATGTTTTAACAAGGGTAAATTTTTGTTTGAAGAAAGATAACTGCCGCACATTCAAACAAAATCAAATAATTTTTTTTTACACCTTCCTGAATTATAAAGGACGCAAGGCCTATTGATTTTGGTGAAGATCGGTTAAGGGAAGGGGTAGTTTAACAGCAACATTTTATGTTTTAACAAGAGTAATTTTTTATGAGGAACGTTAACTGCCGTAAATTCAAACAGAATTAAACAATGTTTTACATATTTGCCTGAGTTGTAGAGGACTCAAGGCCTATTGATTTTGGTGAAGATCGATTACGGGGAAAGGGTAGTTTACCGGCAACGTTTTATGTTTTAACAGGAGTAAAGTACTTAATTTTGATAAATAACGTATTCTTATAAGAAGATCATAATAATCCACTGTAGAAACGTAGATGAAATATCTATAAATGAAGAGGCTAGTTGAACGGGGTGGGGGTAATTTTCTATAAATGAAAATTATAGTTGAAGGGAGAGGGGATAATTTTTTATATGTGTACTACGTTATCGGCAACAAAGAAGTAGTTTGTTGTTCAAAGTCCTTCCCGGGCTGTTTGGCCGTAGTCCAATGTTTTCTGCAAAACCAGACGTTTCGGCAGTGCCATCAACTGCCATCACCAGTGAAAATCGAGTGAGATAACGTGAGGTGGTATACGTTAGTGACCACAGTACTGTGGTTAAGGCTGAAGCAGTAAGTAGAAAGAAGTAGTTTCTATGGAAATATTTCATTTCAAAAATGATTTTAAATATAAATCTTAGAACATGGAAGTCATGTATGGTTCTCCATACCGATATTTTATTTGCCTAGACATAAATGTCCGATTACCTACTTTTAATGCCAGTCATATTTATGACTATTTAAGTTAAGATATGTCTCTTCATGATTATCTCTGAAAACATATTACATAATTATGTGACAGGTAAAATCAATTTTAACTCAGTTCTTCTTCAGCAGGCGTGTACTGGACGTTTGTAATCCGTTGTGATGATATGTAGTGTCTATGGTAAATTCTTACTCCACAATTTGATCTCCTCACCGTATTTTCTAAAACTCCTTCTAAATTTTTCCCGATATTCTAAATAAAATTATTGTTACAAACTATAATATCGCGAACATTAGCCATCGTTTCAGAAATAATTCTAAACACAACGTTTCGACCTCCAAAAATCAAGTCGTCCTCAGCTGTAAATAAATTTTTCATCAAATCTATCATACTACAGATATCGCCACATTATAACAACAAAGTTATTAAGTAGGCTAATAGAAAGTAAAATATTTCTACTTACCATAATGAAGGTTATTGAGTAGGAGGGATTTCAGTTATGGTTACCAAATAAAATACAAGTTATTGTCACAGTAGTCAATACACAGTTATCACAGTAGTTTTTTTTTTGTGACCAGAGGTGAATCGCTCGTACTTAGTAATACGGTTCTCTTGGTAAGTAAACAGTTTTTAATTTCTATTTCCTAATAATGTTGTTGTTATATTGTGACAATATTATAAGTATGCTCGACAGGATTGCCCTGTATCGGCTGAGTTGGTGGCCAATATCTTTGGTGAATGGATGACTGCCGCATCCCCAAACAACTATGGAACTCTAAGTGGAGGAGGGGACGGAGGCATGTGGACGTCCGAGGAAGAGCTGGAGTGACCAGCTCTAATCTTTGTCTGTTTCAGACCGGAAAAAACCATCCTTGGTTTAATCCTCGAAGACGATATTGTGATAATATCTTCAGTGTTGATAGGTATAATGTAAAATATATTTGCACATGAGAAAGACCTCAGATTTATAAAGTCGGAGCGTTGTATTTAAAACTGGTTCTAAAACGACGGCTAATGTCTACAATATTATAGTTTGTAATGATGATTATAAACAGCCTGCCATCGAGTTACAATTTTAAAGTTCGACTCTAAATCTTGTTTGGCAGTATCTGTGACTCCATTCCATTAACTTGGTGAGATTATTGTATTTGTTAATCGTCGATTTCATGTTGAAAAATTTCTACAGTGAGCTTCTCCAGAATTACGATATTTTATCCTTCTGCCGCTTCTTGTGTAGCCCGCACTTCAACTAAATTTAACGCAGTTTTATATAATATAATTGTTGCATTTTAAATTATGTCATGTCTTCGTAACTGTCTTATTAGCTAAAAACGTCAGTATTTTAGGTACTTTTTAACATTAAATTTACTGATTTACTATAAATATATTTACTTTGGTAATCCCAATAAGTACGGACATTTCTAGTGTGCCTAATATGTAATTTTATTTTACCTTAGGAGCGCTTATTATGGCTTTTAAAAATTTTTAAAGAAAGTATCAGAATACTATGGCAGCACTCAAGAATTTTTAAGAGGGTGACATAACCCATTACTCCACTGTTTACAGAAATGAACCTTAAATCTAGCGAATGTCATTGCACGCGCGTGGAAACTACATGAATTATTATAGTGCATTAGGTAATTATAGTCCACTTGATGATAAAATAACAAAGACGCGGCTTCACTATTTTGATACAACAAAATAATATTCTTCATCGACACTTCAGGGATTAGGCAATCTGCCTGTTCCGACTTCACATTAGCAGACCCATTTCTTTCTTCGCCTTCTTAAATCCCTTCTTGTAGAAGACTTGTAGTTGTTTACAATTACTGGTATTCTGTCTTCATCCGTACAAATTATATGCTCCTATATTCTTCAATTTTTCATTTAGATTGATATATTTAATTGTTTCTGAATATCTTAATTTCTTATATGATCACTTACTGTGCATCCTTTAGCCCTTCTTAAAAATCTCAACTCTGCTGATTGTATGTTGGTTTTATCTCTTTGTTTTGTAATCCAGGATTCACTGCAAAATAATAGCACTGGAACAACCATTGTTTAGTAGAATTTTAATTTTGTCTCAGCCTCGTTTTATTTTTCAGTGTTCTATTTATAATTCCAAATGTGTGTTGAAGTCTGTTGACTTTATTTTGTATATCTTTGTCACCGTCAAAACTTATATCACAACCTAAATAATTAAAATTTGAGGTCTGTTGCAATACTTTACCCTCAATAATAATCTTTGAGAGTACTGGAAATTGTACGTAGTGAGCAATAACTTTTGTTTTCTTGATATATATCTTTAGGTTGTAGCATTGTCGTCCCAGTTTATATGGTCTGTATGTACAGCGTTGTAAGTCTGCTTCTTTATTTTGTAATATAACCACATAATGTGCATACAGCAAAACATCTAAATGGTGTATGCTATATAACATTAAATAACATTGTCAACGAGAGATGCAAAGAATCATTAAAAACACTTAGTTCCACACGCTACGCGGATACACTCTGGCGATTGTATCAGTTTAAATATATTGCTTTATCAATATCTACGTGCTTTGCACACGGTAAAAATATCAACATAAAAATAATAGAGCAAGGTAAGAAATTATTTCTGTATATTGGTTTATATAACATATTTCGTTAAACTGTAAGTCATTTGATATCAGTTAACATAAAATCTCTCCGACTGAATAGTATTTACATCTTAGTTATGTGTTACAAATTGATAACAAGTAATGTAAGCTGAACATAAAGCAAAATTAAAATTCAATTTTAGGAGAAGTAAAGTAGGGCAATTTCAAAAAATTAATCAACTTGAATATAATCTTTAATCTACGAATATCCTTATGTGTGTAGTGCTTAACTACCAAACACCCATAATCATCCATACAGGCACAAAACTAATAACAAAATACTCGTAAATTGGAGGCGCGGAAACTTTTTATAGTTTTTGATAAACAAGGGGTTCATATTTTTGAAGTAAATTACAGGTTACTACAAGAAGTGGCAAACAAAAGCTGTAGGTGACACGGAAACGGCGACGGTTAAACTAAAAGGAGCCATATACTGAAAATATTAGTGGAAGATGTAGGATTGTTGATGGAATGTATTGTTACAACGAGAAGTCTTAGTGTTCAGTGAAGGAGATTTGCAGAGTTCAGTTATGATTTTGAACGTATAACAGTGAAGTAAAAGATAGATGAGAGAAACGAATATGAGAGAAAAAAATAAGATAAGGAAGATGCTGTAACACTTGTTTCGCTTTTTTTTGTAACAATTGTGGTGTTTGTACCATTTCAAGTTGTAAAACTTGTTTCCTGAGCTGGTTTCAACAAGAAAAATATAAACCTTGTAAAGTAGTGAAAGTTTGAAATCGTCAAAACTTTCACTATTGTAGTGAAAGTAGTCATATCACCAAATCATCAAAAGTAGTCATATTGATCATAATGTCCTGGTAGTACACCACGATATGCATTTTATCTACAACAGTGTACTGAAAGAGAAGACGCTGAGTGGAGTCATTGCAGAAACGTGGATACTGTAAAAAACACATCAGCATGACTGCGATCTACGAATATAGACGCTTGGAGAAGACCAGCAAAGAGATCAAGGAAACGAAGAATAAAGAATATGGTGATAAAAGAAATGATGAATATTTTTTGATGTTGTATAAATTGTGGAAAGAAAAAAATGGCCATACAATACAATACAATGGTACGGCCAAGTAAGGAGGATGGGGAGTAGAAGATTGCCAAAGAAAGTGAAATTCCGGGAACCAGATGGAAGGAAGAGAAGAGGAAGCCCGCTTAATCCCAAGATCGACGAAGACTTAATGTGGAGAGAAAATTGGAAGAGTATAAATACTCTTCAGTTAGCTAGCTGAAAATTGAACGTGCGCATATGTAGACATACAGTAAAATTGTGACTTAATGCGAATAGGCTTAAGTATACGTACGCACACATACATGAGTTACGTGTTCGTTTTCTAGTGATCTACAAATCGTTTATAAACGTTTACTACATAAATGGAAGAGTGTGTGTGTGTGCGTGCGCGCGCGTGTGCAAAATACGTGTACTGTTATCTTTGGAAATTCGAATATGCAGGGTTGAAAATTTAAGTTACGTACGTTTCAAAATACACCCTATCATATGTAAAGTTGACCTCTGTTTATTTGTATCATATGTTCACTTCGGTTTCCCTCGACAGTCTGATAACAAAACAAGTCTGGTACCATAAACAATTTACAGAACATCCCTACGGTATCTCGAAGCAGTTCGCGACCAATTTACATTCGAACAGTAGTAAAAACATTTTGTTACTGACGACCTCCGAATGCAACAACGGAGACAGTGCTTGTATTTCAAAGGAATTCCCAGACGCAATTTCAATTCTATGCATACACACATGTACTGTACACAGATGTTATGTTCCAAAGGGTGTTATATAAATTACCCGTGACGTAGACTTTCTCCGTGAGTGGTATCGACACACGTCGTCCTGTGTGAATTGAACTGAATTTATGAAAATAGTCTACGTCCTTTTCAGGAATTAAACAACTAGTGTATAATTTAACTCAAACAGAGACTACCAAGATTTATATATCATGTCGTAAGTAGTTTATGCATACACTAACATCGAGTAAATTACTCATCGAAATCTGTTAGACGAGAAGTTTTTCTGTGAAAAATAAACAACAAAATAATAGATTTTTGGAATACAGTATAATGATTGTAAAAGTCATTATAAGTCACAGAAAACAAATCACAAATTATCAGCGTGCGTGGAAGGTATATGTGCAAACTAAAAAGGCGCCCACTGGTTCCACGTATCCGCCGGATATGTTAAAGCATTCATTCGTTGAAGAAATGTACTATGTAAAGAAACATCTTATCCACACTGTTAGCTGTTGCCTTCTTGTCTAAAACAGACAGTTTCAAAATTAAAACACATTTGTCTAACCTCTGTTACGAGGAAAGATTTAAAAACTGTATAAAACTAACACGTGTAAGAGAGTCCTCTCATCCGACGAAATATATCATGAATCAAAACGATCTTTGTTTTTCTTTTTGAAAGTTATGCCAACACAGTAAATGGACAAATGTTTATAAAAATGAAGCCTTTCTTCGTTTGGAATATATTGAAACTTACAAGCTTTTATACCTATTACGGAACTAACAACAGAAAAAATACTTTAATGAAGAGTATCTTAAAAATGAGTTTCTGCCCCGTACAGGAACACGCTCCAAACAACGCACTGTCTCCACACTCTTTCTGAGCTTTACACAATAATAATATTAATATAGTAGTAGTAGTAGTAGTAGTAGTAGTAGTAGTAGTAGTAGTAGTAGTAGTAGTAGTATTCTGTGCACCCAACGGGCAGCAAAAGATAAAGCATACTACTACTACCACTACTACTACTACTACTACTACTACTACAACTAAAATGTGTATATATGCACGAAAAGCTAGCGTATAAATACACACAACAACGTAAAGTAACCTTTTTTTTATTTACTGCTTCTTAAATAAAAATTAATAGAAATTTATTTTTGATTAAAGTAAACTTACAGACAGAAGCAATTTGTAGCAAAACGAAGAATAAAAACGAGAGAACAACAATTGTGTATGAGTGGTTCGCACGTGTGTGTGTGTGTGTGTGTGTGTGTGTGTGTGTGTGTGTGTGTGTGTGTGTGTGTGTGTGTGTGTGTGTGTGTGTGTGTGTGTGTGTGTGTGTGTGTGTGTGTGTGTGTGTGTGTGTGTGTGTGTGTGTGTGTGTGTGTGTGTGTGTGTGTGTGTGTGTGTGTGTGTGTGTGTGTGTGTGTGTGTGTGTGTGTGTGTGTGTGTGTGTGTGTGTGTGGAAATGAAATTGAATACTTTTTTCGAGACATACTTGTCCACATCTGTACCGGGAATCGATGTATAACTGTAGTTGTGTGATATCGCGCCAAAATCTCATTTTAATACAGCCAACGAGAATTTGACTGCCTTTGAAATCGAGGTGCACGCAAAACTGATAACTGATAACTATACTGTCCATCATGATTGTTCAAAAGTAAATTTCCCTTCATATGCAGAAAACGTACACAAAAATCTCTGAATGTTCCAAAAGCTTCACAACCCAAATCGATTTGTCACTCAGTCTCCTTCGTTTGGCTGTTTTGTTTAATATTACTTAGTATAACTACTATATATTGGTATTAGATTAGTCAACGCGTACTTGGTACAAGATCAATAATGACCTTTCCAGTAATGCGTTGTCTTTCGTGAGCTTATTTCAAGATACGTTTCGCTTACAGTTTCATTTCTCTGACCATTTTTGATTCAAATTGAGACGGTTCATATATCCGCTTATATTAAATCCATATAATCCCCGTTAGTAACCAATTGTGGAACGGGGTTTTTCATTTATGTAATTTTTTTATTTATAAGTAATGTTTCGTCAAATGTTACTAAAATATTATTAATGGATATCGGTTACAGGTTGTCATTTAATGTGTTTTTTGTGTAAATAAAAATTATGTTAACCACAAGATGTGCTTTTATAGTGAGCACGAACAATCACGTACGTGGGTCATCCATATAATGTCTCTATCCACATCAAAAAGTGCTACTAAACTCCATATACCTAATGACTGTTTCATAGTCTGCAACCTGACTTATCAGCTTAAACCATCATCAGTAGCCACCCCCGTTACTGTAGATTCAGATTACGTGTTTTCATAAATGCGCGTACAAGGAAAGTAGGGAAGATCACTATTGGATCAAATTGTTTATTACTACTACTACTACTACTACTATTATGTCTGTTGTTGTTTATATTACGGGTTGTTAGGAGGACTCAAATAGTAAAAGTACATACTCGCATGAGTATGCTCAGTTAGAAACGTCAGTTTTCTGATATGGCTCTCAAATTCAGGAAATTGACAAAACTCTCTGTTGCACTTTTGTAATAACGGGCTTTGAAAGAACGAACAGACGTTTATTGTACTATGACAGACTTATATGAATAAGTCTTTGAATTAATAATAAAATCTGTTTCTTTGAGGACAGTTTGATTTCAATAAAATTCTTCCAGTATAGTGAACTTCAAAGTAGTAATTAGTTATTGATTTTAAACTACTGCTATAGTAAAGTTAAATTTTTTATAAACGTATAAAAATAATAATAAAATCTTTGCCTACTTGTCAATTAATAGATAAACTACTAACTTTTTTAAATATTTTGAGAACTTGGCAACTAAAGCCTCCAATCCAGCGACATAGTCTAGGAGTGTTGCTTGACTACATGTTTTTTCTCACCTACATTCTAATTCAAGAGTAAAAATTGAATGTCTTACACACTTAAACGCAAAAAATACTGCCAGAGCCGGTACCAGTAGCCTTGCTGCTTTTAGAAAAACAGAGTTTTGTCTATAGCTAACTGTTTATTTACGAGATCCTCTTTCAGGTTACCTTTTTACTCTGTATCTTGTCTCACATTAGCAAGAGGACTGCAGTTTGCATTTATGTGTTTTATTGTAAGTAGTCCGCCACAAATACTGCGAGCAAGAGGCGCTTGTTGATAGCGGTCATTGATTTCATCCTGCAGTATTGTTGCGAAATCTGAGCCGATACATTAAAGAACGAGAAACAGCAAACGGATAGCATCGGTGCAGAGGAAAAGAGATGTCAGACTTTTTGGGTCAGTACTGAAAGCACTTTCTCGAAAGACGAAGTGAAATTGGAAGAGACGCGGCAACTAGTGAAGTCAGTGAACTCACTTTTCGGCGTTGGCAAGACCACTCAAATAGGAAGGACAGACAGAGATGCTCCGCAAGGCTTCATTATCTTGGCTGCCAACTCGGCGAGGTAAACAACCATTTAACATAGTTCCTTAGTGGTCACGGCAATTTTAACGTCTACCTCTACAGTGTGGGTAAGATGCTAAGCCCAGCATGCCAGTTCGGCGACTCGCCCTGTGAAGATGCCTTGCACACTTTTTTAAAGTGAAGTAGATGGACAAGACAGAGGAGTGCATTGGAGTTTTACTCCCGGCGAAGTAGTTAAGATTGTGCTTCGTGGCAAAGAGAACCACGTTACTTGATTTTGCAAGAAAAGAAAAGACAGGCCCACTTGCATTCCACGAGCAGCAGCATAAACCACAAGAAACCCATTAGGGCGCAATAGTAAAACGTTAAGTAAATTTAGGGTGGGTTCCCTATTCCTGAATTAGAGGTGGGATTTTAGTGGGTGAGAATCCCACACAGCAAGAGAAAGTTTTCTCTGACGGTGCATAAAGCATTTTCCACCTATAAAAAGAAACGTAAAGTAAATTGTATTATTACTATTATTCCCATTAATATTACTATTTTATATCACATTATTTTTCAGCTATTATCACTGGTTGTTCTGTGTTAGAGGGTGTAGACTATATAAAAAACTCTAGCACAATGCTTTTGCTAGAATGTTTAACAATGTTCCGAATATTCGCATTTTTTCGGGCTGACTATGTTTTGTAAGCTATTATTCTTTCTGTATTTAATTGCGAATTGTAGGTAGGTTCGTTTCAAGGTTTTTGTTTACGAGACCTGTGATTATTTCAACAGATCGTAATTTGAAAATCTTCTTGTACACACCAGTACATTAATACGAGTACATTTCGTTCGGCAGAACCGTGAATCTTCATATATTCGCCGGAAAGTAGAGCGTATTTCGTAATCTTTTCCCTTTCAGCTTCGTTTATATTATAATTTGTTGGCAGGGGAATATAGTGTAATATACTGTACGTAAATCATAATGTAGTGTAACATTTTTCTCCTCTAAGATTTCATTATTATTGTTCTTCGCTCCATTATAATAATTTAAATTCTTAATATGTTAATTTTATTGTTATTGTTAACATGTTATTTTTATTGTTATTTTTGTTGCCATTTTTGTGATAATCATCCGTATCCGCCGTCATCACAAATATTATAATTATAATGTGTTTATTAATTTTAAAACAAGAACAAGTACATCTTACGAGAGCAAAGAATTGGTGCATTCAGAATACGCAATTGCACCGTTATCAGAGCAAGCAAACAATGATAAGGAGACAACATTTAAAAAAAAATAGATTTAACTGCCAGTCAACAGAAAAGACGAGTTTATAATTAGCGTTACTCTGAGAGATGCAGACTCAGCTGATGAGAACAGCATTTCAGTCAGCTGTTACAACGAAACCGATTATGGTGATTTTGACGTGAAGAGTCTGAGTGACGGAGTGTCAACTAATACTGGCAAGTAGCCAAACTGAGACGGAAACTGCAAATCGAATGAATCATGATTTCGTTGAAGAGTGAAAATCACTTAGACAAAAAAAGGCTGATAAATGAATTGCTGTTTCTGGTCCTTTACTGTGCTGTCAGGAAATCTGTTCTCGTGTCAAAAAAAAAATTAATTTCTTTTGTTCTGGTTTCAAAAATAAAGTAGAGCATATTTTTGTTGGTTCCTGTTACAATTTTATTTTCTTTCTAAAGAATAATAACAGTTGGTTACATCGTCACACAGATTTTGTTTTCTTAAGATTTTACGTACAACCGAAATGCTTGTTAGACTTTTTACGGGACAAACAATTACGTTTGTTATTAATTGCGTTTAGTGTGTTTAACGGTGATAATGTTCATTTGGTCTGACGGTTGGTAGCAATGACGTTATGCTTGGTCTTATGCCCTACGTATCGATATGCAGTTCGCACAAAACATACTTCAAGAGGATCTTGAATGGAAGCAGGGATTGATATTTTTAGCTACAAGCTATTAGAAACACTTATTGTATTACCTAACCCAACTGGTGGTATCGGATCGATAGTATCGAAAGTATTTGGGACGGCTACAAATTTGCTGCTTAGCTCAAACGTATTTAAGGGACTTAAAATACATTTAAATGTAACAAACTGATAACAAACTTAAATTGAATAAAACAATCCCTCTCAGTTTATATTTTAATAATAAAAAATTAAAATATTTTAATCTTAAATATTTCACGTTATTTCTTCCTAAGAAAATATACAATATCGTATACTTCTAAATGCTTTTTTATATAAAAAATTAGTAAGTAGAACAGCGCCTGAAAGAACGTGTTAATGGTTATATCTTGCAAAGTTACACAAAAACATATATCTTTTTAAACATGCAAAGCCTAATGTGTCACGTGCGTTAATGTGTGTTTTCTTGGAAAGGCAGACATTCTGCGAAGGTTTTAGAACCTAGAAAGTTCACAGTGAAGTATGAAACATTGATGCAGAACGTATAAAACATATTGATAAGGACACGCAAGAAGAAAATAAGAAGCAAAGAGTGAAAAGCACTTGTTAAAGGGGAAGAGAATAGAAAGTGACAGTGAAAATTTGGTGGGTTTTAGACAACAAAACTCCTGAAAGTATGTTTTCAATATTTAAATCACCTTTTCCAAAAGTAATTGTTTTCAAGTTTAGGTACTTTTCTCTGAAAACTGTGGTGTTTAAAATTTTGCGTGATGTTAGTTACTCTAGTACTAGATTCTCTTACCATATTTGTCAAAATATAATAACAGTAACATACTTTTCTCTGAAAACTGTAGTATTTACAACGGTTAAAATTTTGCGTGATGTTAGTTATTCTAGTAATAGGTTCTCTTACCAGATTTACCAAAATATAATAACTGTAACTTTCAACAACATAAAAGTGTATAGACTAAAAAATGTTATGTACATAAAACTTGAAAAATGTGTAAATTTTTCTTCAGTAACCAGACCTGAAATTCAATACGCCCGCTTCAGTAAACAATGTAAGTGTGCTTAGTATTTTTGTTTAATTTCATAATATATGGCTTAATATTTTTTGAAATAATGGTGCCTATTATTAGATAATTTTCACGCTGAAATAGCATCGGAGACAGGAAGGTAGTGTCATTCTCCTCCCTTAAGATATAGTTAACCGCTATATTAAAAAATAAATCAGAAAATATCAAAATACGTGTTAATCTTTGAGGATGATAAGTTGTGTGTCCCGTTAATCCCCAAAGCTCGCGAAGTCATATCCGAAGACGAAGTCTACAGACATTGCATGGTGAAGAAATTTGACGAAGAGTACATACAATAGAGACTGACAATCAAGACGATAAAGACAGAATATATGGTTGTTGGATGTTGCGTTGAGCAACGTGTATGAAGAACACCAAGAGCCACAAATATGCGGGGGGGGGCTGTGATTAGCGACGACGACGACGAGACCCGACGAGAGAAATATTTAAAAGAATAGCACAAGAAAGGAACACACTCAATCGATTAAGTAAAACACCTTGGAAACTTAAATTTAAGGAAAACACGAAGATCCTCACGCAGGAATATGAAAGATATTTGAAAGTATCAGAAGATTCGTGGTAAAAGATTAAATAATAAATCAGGAGAAATGTAGTAGGCTAAATGGTCTCGAAATAAATTTATAGACGTGATGTTGTTGCAAAACTTGCAAAATTGGAGAAAGTAAGGAATATACTCACAAGATGGAATATACTCTAAATAATGTATGTAATACAGACTGTAACTACAGATATATACTGTAGAATGCAAGGGATTACGATGGTATACGATGATGTGGAGAGTGTCTTTCCCTATTCCCCGACCTAAATAATATTCAACAGCAACCAGCCCAACTTAGAAGACAAGAAAGGCCACGGAAATTTTGGCGGGAAGGGGTGGACCCAACATTGGCAACAGAGATCACAATAAACAAAACTGGAATGCAGACTCATGGCATACGATGATGTGGAAAGTGTCTATCTCCCAACCCCGACCTAAATAATATTCGACAGGTAACCAGCCCACCTTAGAAGACAAGAAGGGCCAAGAACGTAACATTGGGAAACAGAAATCATAGTAAACTAAACTGGAATACAGACTCCTTTGGAGTCTTTGGAGACTATGTAGGCCTACAAGAAAGGGCGCCAGCTGTAATAGTAGCGCCCAGTGTTACAAGTGGTGAATTAAAAATGTTAATTCTTAAGTCATAAAATGATCAATAGTAATCCTCTTCATCCTGTTAGACAGTGAATTTCGAATTTTAAATAATCAGAAAGGTAAAAGAACTTTGCTGTACGACGTGATCATAATGCTGATTAGTTTTAGGAAGTTGTGACAACCTCGTTACAAAATTAACTACGGCGAATTATATGTAATACTGCTACAGAAACATTATTTCGAAATAATAGTAATAATATTATCCTTCTACGAAGTTTAAAAATTCGTCACACATTAATTACGGAAAATTGAAAGCTATAGAGGGAATCGCATAGTGTGATTATTCAAACAACACAACCTCAGTGTTATAGGGCGGTAAACTGTGTGTGTGTGGGGATGGTGGAGGGTATGTGTTGGTGTGTGTGTGTCTCAAAGTTGTTGAATAATTTATCTTCATTTCGTTAACTCTCCTCACTTCAAATTGTTTTCACAGTTAACCGACACCTAACTTTTAACAAAGTTAGCGCTGAGGGCGGATTAATGTGATTTCGAGAACTTGTATGTGCCCGCGTCAGTGTACACAAATTAATTTCACTGTCACGTGAGCCAAGACCGTTGTCGCCCACGTTTCGTCACTGTATATCTATCACTTTAAACTCTCGCCGTAAGACGTAACATGAATTCGCGACGTGCGAGTCACCTTAACTGTTACTACAGACCATAACGGTCGGACCGTAACGTTCGTCACACTACTCCAGACTATTAACTGAAGAATTTATGGACGTGTACAATCATTAATAAGTATTATGACTATCTTATTTAATACAAACAGTATGCTCTAAAAAACTTGTATTAATTCCGTCTTGTCTACCTTGTGTGTTAACAGGTAGGACAGATTCCACATATATTCGACGTCACGCAAGACGAATAACAAAATATTTGTGTATGTTAATAATAAACCTCTGCTCAACAGTCCGTTAAGGAGCAAGGCATGCCGCGCGGCTTTTGTGTTTAGTGTGACGGTTGCATGGCCAGTACAACGCGCCGCCAGCCGCTAGTTGCTGTATCCGCAGGCACATTTGTATATGTTATGAGGTCTTAAATATACTCAAGTAACTAGTAATCCTTAGACTTTAGTGAGTGTGATAAACTGTGTTCTTTTTTTGAGTTGGATTCCGTGTTTTGGTGTTCTTCTCCTAAGGATTTTCCGCAACACTTGTACAGATTCATCTATGACAGATTCCCCTTCCTTCGGGCAGAATCCTCCTCGATGTGTTATAGGCTGAAATTATTATAAAAGAGAGCTAACTTATAACTTCTTCCAACGTAACAATGTATTTTTGTTACCTTTATTTAATTCTAGTTTGTTGTGTTATAAGCTACGTTGTGCTACAAGTGATTTTAGTGTGAAACAGCTTTCATTCTTTTTATATTGTATCGTGTATTTATGATCTGTATTCGTTCGTTCATAATTTGAATTTGTATATATGTAGATTACCCATATCTTAATAGCCGTGCTTACGTTTTGGTACATGTTTTAATACCATTAAAACATCTTATACAGTAAAATCTAGACTTTATGGACCTCGATTTTATGGACTTAGCTACGGACAAGTTTAAAAAATAAAAAAAAACTTTAATATGATAGAGTTTAAGAAGTGTTGTTTTGTATTTGTAGTGTGATAGGGTGGCAAGAGGAAATCTGTTGAGAAGGAGGGGCAGGAGACACCAAAAGAAAATCTTTGTACTAGAAGCTCTAGATCGGGCAATAAATTTTATTAGTAACACACAAAATAAAAGAATTGCGAATAATATCTCATTAGATATCTGAGGGAAGTTATTATTTGGAAGCAATATCAGAAATATTCTCAACTGAAAATTAACCAGTTTTATAACTTAATACAAGGAACATTTCATTTGACGAAAGTTATTCCTACATGTTTGTTAAGTCTAGCTGTTGAGAATTACAGTGATTAGACTAATTTAAAATTGTCCATTTTTAATATGTAGGCCTAATGTGATATAAAATTATTATTATTTGATTTGTGATGTTTTAGTATATTTTGGTTACCCCTTTACGATTTAATCAACCTGTAAAGTGTAAAGTGATAATTGCCAATCATTGTAAATTATTTCTTTGCTGACATCTGTAACTGCCGATTAAAAGTTACTGCAGTACGACTATCTGGTGAATTAAAAAAATGGCTTAAAATAAATCTCAGCTTAAATAATCTTCTCCAAAAGCTGTCTACTACGTACTTGAAACATAACAGTGTCAAACGTTGATTGTACATTGTACTAACAAATACCTGATCGTCCCATTATTCATTTCCCTTATTTTATTATTATTGTTATCATTATATAATTTTTATAATATTATTGTTTAATATTTATTATACTCTTTAATGTTCCTTAATAAAAACTCTTACGACTACTAAAAAGCAGGAAGCCAATATAAAGCAATCAAAGTTAACGCAAGAAAAAGACTTTATAAAACTTAGTATAATACGTTTTTCTATCTCCTTGTAACTCAACTGACTAAACTGTTTCAAACGATAATACACGCAACATAAAATACAAATACTACGCAATATTTCTGATTAGATTTTTGGGAAATAGAAAATAATGTAGATAGCGTATAGAAATGCTTGTTCTCTTCAGTTATGTCTTAGGACTGTTACCAATACGCAGTCTGGGCTTTGGCCGCGGACGTTGTGAGATGGGCCTATACCGCTCAGGTGGCTTCATCTCCTTCCGAGACCCCCACTCTGGCGGGGCTGTCCTACGGGGCACGGGGTTATCCGATTTTCGATGGTATCAGGGTTGATAATCGGAATAAAGCGTGCGTCCAGCGGGAAGCGCGACTCGAAACTTCGGGTCTGTGCAATCCGCGCTGCCGGAGCCTGTACCTGACTCGAGTGCGATGGTTGGCCCCATCGTTCGCTTGTCTGGGGACCGAAACGGCGCGGCGCCTCCTCGAGCCCCCCACTGGGCAACGTTGTGTTTTGTACGACACATGCATGTCTTTACATAATACAGTGAGTGGCTAAGTTCGTTAGTCTCCTCGTGAGGAGAGGGCTCCAGCCCCTCTCGCTAACGTATACAGCGGATAGAGAGCGGGGATTTTTCATTTCTCTTCCCTGGTTAGTTGATAACATGAGATCGGTATGGGGGCTTGCCCCCGGGGAACGGTAGAGTTTGGCCTGGCCACCTCTCCCGACATTATAGGACCACCGCCATCAAAATTGCACAGTGTCTCACCCACGCCCAACTTCCCGCTCCTGCATCAATGAATGGTGTTAATTTGCTTCTTTGTGAGCACAATTTGAAATAAATAAGTAATTTAATTATTTCTAATAGTAATACTGGGTTATTATTTTTGGTGGCCGCAATTACGTATGCTGTTTGTCAACGTTACACTCACTGATATTGCATTACGAAGGGTAGCCCAACGGTACCTACTACAGCACACGGACTGTAGGAGAAGCTCCTTGCCACCCATGGGCAAAGTAAACGTGACTATTACAGCAGTAGGATAAACAGCGGTTACAACAGTTGTGTTTGATTTACGCGTCGGACACGGCGGTGCCGATACGGTTACAGCAATGCGGGCGTTATCATTCGTGTAAAAGTGCGTTATTATGTGAATATTGTTCAAGTTAATTATTCGATGACGTTATCTGTTAGTTTTGTATCAGTGTAACCTATTAATATAATGCATTTTTTTATTGTGTTTGTAAATAATTATTAAAGATCTAAGAGACTAATGATACTGTATTTGCACTGATTCAAATAAATTTTCTTCTATCACCCAAGTTCGTTACCCATATCACAATACGTTGAAAAACGAAATCAAGTCACGTACTATTGAGCTGTAATAAAAAGAAGAAGCTAATTAAAAAAAATGTAATACTGTATTTTGTTGCATTTACATTGTTTGTATAGGTAATAGGCCTACCTTTTATTTCTTACTTAACATGTGTTATTTTGTTTACGTAATAACGGAACGCAGTAAAATTACATTTATTGGAGTCCTGCGTTAAGACCTATTCGGCAGGTTTACAATTTCTGTTATTGTGGATAAATCTACAATAACGAAAATCAGAGTACACAAACATTTATACATATGAGCATATGTTTTGTCGTTTCATTTGTTTTTGTGCATATGTCATGCATTTTTGTTCATAAATTATCGGAATACTTGATTTTAAAAAATCTGTCTGTATGAAGGTGAAAATTGCAAATCAATAAGCAGTTAAAAATGTTATAAGCGATGACAAGTTTATATTCCATTGGAACAAAATTAAACTGAGATTCAGCTAGCTCAGCCAATGATTTTGTAATATGGAATTCTGGCTTTGTAAAACAAGGACGTGGAAAGAAGAAAAAATATAAAGGTACATTTAAATTGTGGGGGGAGAGACTTCACACACAGGAGACTTCAAGAAGCAACATTGACAGATAGGTAGAAAAAAGAAAAGAAATACAAAATCTGTAAAATAGAAATATTGTAATAAAGAACAATATTATTTGTTAGGAAAAAATCATCTTTGTAGCATACGTAATCGATAGTGTTTTTGGTGACAGAATTTTGAATACAATAAGGAAAATAGGATTTAGGAATAAAAACTATTGGTGTTCAGACAGGAAACAAATGGTGCAGAAACTAAATGACAATTGAAACACTAAATGAAGTTTTACTCGCCTGCATACACTGTAGCCTACCTAATAAAGTGATGATAATGATTGCGATTTAGATATTAGCGGTCCGAAAGAGTTCGTTCACAGCAGTAAACACCTAATAAGGGAAATCTTCAATGTCCAATGTCCGCTTCATTTCTCTGTTCCAGTCATCGAATTTCCGTACGATTACCCCCCGGGGGACATTAAGTTTCTGTAGTCGCCGATTTCGCCTTTCCTGATGAACGATGTTTTGTCATTTACCGTTTTCATTTGATCCGTGACCCACTGAAAATTGACCCACCTGTTCGCTTTCATTTTGGAAAAACTCAAATGATCCGCTAATTGGGTGATTTCCAGTTCCGAAAGTTTCTTACCCAAGAAGTCGGCTGTTTTCTTTATAGACGCCGGTAAGTCCTAAAACAGATAGACAAAACGTTGATATGTAGAACAGACAATCAAACACTATGCTAATTTGTATTCATTAAAAAATAAAAGCAATTACACAACACAAACACGTGTCCTAATGTTGAGTTCTTATTACATTTTTACCGAATGCTTTCTTACATTTTGCTTCAGCTAGTATAATCCGTATTTTCATTTACTTCTTATTGGCCGTGTTTCGAACGAGGTAAGAACGTGAAGAACACTTTAAAATAAACTATGTTACATATAGATAAAATTTTGTCTGATCAAAGATTGTAAAAAGCTAATAATTATTGTAAGTTGCGTTACGTTAAATGTAGATTTTAGTTAAATTTTTTAATTTACCATTTTCATCTCCTCGAACTGCAATATCAATACATTCGGCTCGTTGCGTAGCTTCCAAAACGGTTCCTCGTAAGCCCAATAGTTCCCGTACACCGCTGCAAAAAATGGAGTTGTAGTCAGGGGCGGATTCAGCGAACAGAGTCTTTGGGGAGGGAAGTGTTGTCTTTAAGGGGAGGGAGTTTGAAACAAATTTATTTTTGTTTGATACCTTATCAAAGTTAATCAGGCTGGTAAGGTACAGTTACAATTTACAGTAATTTTATATTCAAACCGTGATCCTACGTAATCTGATATAAATCTTGTATTATATTCACAACCACAGAATGACAAAATCTTTCCTATGAAGTGACTATTTGGGAAGGGAAATTTCCCCCTCCGTGGATCCGCGTCTGGTTGTAGAGTTGTGTTTTCTCTATTATTGTTAAATATAATAATTGTATATTGTATATTAATATCACGTATTTATAAATCATGTATAGTATAAATAATAATATTTATATATTATTGCTTTAGGCTATTATTGCCTCAGGTGGGAGTAATTTAATACCGTATTCGCATCGATATGTAATTTAAAAGCTCTTATTATTTTCGGTATTAGAACTAATAGAGCTAGTGGCAACTGTTCAGATA
Source organism: Magicicada septendecula (assembly GCA_034769895.1). NCBI lineage: Eukaryota > Metazoa > Arthropoda > Insecta > Hemiptera > Cicadidae > Magicicada > Magicicada septendecula. The sequence continues at coordinate 159,743,799 of CM068367.1, forward strand.
CATTACCAAATAGCATCTTCTATACGCATATACAATATACGCATTAATATACCAGATATTCGTAAATGTTACACATGATCTATTTTTAAATGATTATTTCTTAGCACTTGAATTTACACTGAACTTGTTTCCAGTGGTGCTTATAAGACTTAATAGAACGTTTTATGATACAGAAGTAAGTCGCTTACTTTTTGTTAGAGGTGCGATTATAAAATCATAACCAAATCACTATTGAACAAAGCCGAATTTCGTAAGTAAATTTACAAATATAGCAATTCTATGATGATATACGATCACCAAAGTGCATTTTATTCTTTGCACTTTAGAATAGCTTTATAGGTTCACTTACGACAGCTTTAAAATTAGGTACAAATTAACTACCTTGACCGTAGGCTTTATGGAGCTTAGAAACCGAAAGCAAAATATACCTTTCCTACAATTGTCCGTATAGTAAAATAACTCCGCACACTTAAAACTATGAATACAAGAGCAGTAGTTGAATAAAAATCCTTCTTGCAAATTAAAATATTCATTGTTTTCAAAACAATTAAAGTAGTTTTAAGTACATCAAAGATTTTTAGAAGGAGATCGCCAAAGTCTAATATCAGATATGTGATAGAGAAAAAAGAGCAGGTAACCGAATGTAATTCAAGTTCTGTAAACACAACCGAGTTAAGCGGACTTCTGACTGATATTAATTTATTCTAAATATACTTACTGCGTCCTCTTATGAATGATTCTAAGAATGTTTCAGGAGTGTTCTGGTAGTTTCGTAGAAGTCGGTGATGATGGTACCAAGATACTGCAGCATCTTTGGGATCTCGTAGCACATGAACAATCTGAAAATATTTGGAAACCATTCATAAATTGCATCAGACACAAGCTGTGTGACTATAGATTGTCTTGAAAACATATAAGCTTTAGAACTAAAACACTATGGCATTGCTCGTTGGTTTGTCATTGCCTTGCACTGATGATCGCACAAGAATCGCCTTAACTAATTTAGATTATACACATACTTGCTTTTATTATTTTTCATGAGCTTATCCTTCTTGAAAGTACTAATAAATTGGTTCCGTTTGCTATATTATTAAACATAATATGTCTACTAAACAATATATTACTAGCCCAACACCTTTATCATGATTACCAATAAAACTATTATAATTAACCAAGAATATTTGTTACAATGATAATATGATGAAACTTTGCAAAGTTACCTAAACCCTGTGTGAAGAAAACGTATTGATCTTTTTTATAAAAGAGGTTAACTTAATACTTCATAATAATTTTTGAAGGAAAAATAAGAATAAAATAGCAGTATTTTTAGATGTGATATTTATTTTATTATATTATGTTATTTTTGGTTTGGTATTCATAACATTAATAAGAAAAATCTCTACCTAAGAAAATTTTCCAATTTGAATTCGATTAGATATGCAACACCAAATGAAAAAAGTAGGAAATACTGCTAATCAAGTTGTGCTACTGGTGAAAGTAACACTAAGTAAAAAGTAACACTTTCCTACGTGACAATTACGATAACTTGCGTTGACAAAGTAATAACTTATTTTTTACAAGTCTGACAAGTAATAACTTGAGTTTGGGCTCAAAGAAGGCGTTTGCATTTTTTTTTTAATTCTCTACTTGCTAATTGGCGACATACGTCAAAGAATAAGAAATTATATTATTACTATTTCTAGTAGCATACTAGCGTGTGATAGTGTGTCTTCGTTTATAGAATGTGAGAAATTTGTTAAAAGTAATAAAAACCATTTGGATTAAATAGCAACAATTAGACAGGAAAACAAAAAACGTAAAACGTTATAAGAAGGAAAACCTCGGACAATAAGATTAATAAACATCAAGTAACGTTTAGGTTATTACAATGATAGGTATGTTTTTTAAATTTAATTTATTTTTAGTACACGATATTTTAATAATTATTATTTTAATACGATTTCTTTTTTTTTTTTTTACACGAACAGGCCAGCCGTGGACCACGCAAATATCATTTCCTTTCTTTCTCCTGCCAGAAGGCCCTCATTTGCACACTATGCGCCTTCCTTTCCACTGTCCACCCCTTTCTCGTCTTCTTCTCACGGCAGAGAACCTCAGGATTTTGATTTTGTTTCTGTATGTATTTCTATCTACGCAGTCGTTCAAAGAGATTCCCAGTTTCATCATTTCCTCCTTGAGTTGTTTGGTGTATAGGTTCAGACTGAAAAGTTGCCAGATATAGTTAAAAATGTGTTTATTTAATCAAGACCGATTCACCTGAACCGTATCCAAGGGTTTATTTCATTTATACCAAATACGACTTCATTTATAATTATAAATATTTTTTCAATAGGCCTATATTATTTTGCATTCCTTATGAAAGCATGTAGTATTAACTTTATGTAGTACATCCTTTCTAATAACGATTATTTATTTATTTTGTATAAAATCAGTGTTTATAGTTTATACAGGGAAAACTTAATAAGTAAATATCCAAGCACTCGCACCTTAGGTTTTTTCTCTAGCAGCTGTGTCGGCAAAAACGCAAGTGGCAGGTGACTTTTCAAGTATCTAGGTCGAGGTGTTTTCGATGCATACCCTAAATCGATGACTCCGGATGGCTGAGTTCCTTCAGTCAAATGTGGCATGGGCACCGTGCAGTGTTCTGCACGAACGAGCATATACCTGAAAAATAGAGTTCAATTACATTATCGAACGTGAACGTGTGGCCACCGCCATTATCACTATGCAAGACAAAAACACTTTTCCAACCTTCTTCTTCTTAAATACTAAAATTTTATTACTCACTTTCTGTTCGTTGTAAGTGTAAATATTTTGTGACCTCGTTACACTCAACCACGTCACTCTCAAAATACCTATTTACGAAAACGTACCCTTCTAGTAACTTACAGTCAATACGTCGAGTAGTCTCGAGTAAAGTACAGGTTACGTAGCCTATTGTCTCAAGAGGATTGCAGTTATTTTGTTTACACCTGGCTGTCTTAACAAACACACAATTTTTACAGAACAAAAAATATTAAATGACGGTGGCCAGGAGATTTGGTTAGAAGAGAAATGGCCATGATGCTGCTACATTAGTTACCACGAAACAAAAGAGGAGACTGACATATTCAGTACATGTCAAGGTGTTTCCAAGATAGAGGCACGGTTTCTTTAAATACTGTAGAATTACATTAGATAACGATAAAAATTGAAGGAGAAGCTTCCGCTCAGCTGTGGGCAGAGACGTGCTAATGACGATAGTGTGAAGATGATGATGGTGGTGATTGTGGTTTTGGTGGTGGCGGTGTTGTATATTCTTTACATAGCTGTATACATGCATAGTGCATATTTCAAACATGAATATTGTATCGGTATTCATAAAGGCAATACTGTAATGATTTTAGGCATTCAAAATACTTTGTTAAGAAAAAATTAAATCTGTCATTGCCTGTTTACAAATCAATCAATATACATGTGTGTGTGTGTGTGTGTGTGTGTGTGTGTGTGTATAAGTCAATCAATATACATATATACAAATGATAATCAATTCACAAAATTTCGCAGAGGCATGGCAGTGCAGTCCTACGACTATTCAAACAGCAGTGGGGAATATTTTGCTACTGCGCGCCCGCGACAATATTCGAAGCGACAGAGTGTTTTACATAAAGAAACTCTTAGTGCTCTTCGAAATTCTGTGCACACACATACAAAGTATGGGTACAGTCGCAGACACAGACTCACTCTCTATGCAAATGCAATATGTCGATTATTAAAGCCTTCCGATTCGAATCGAATAAAATAAAGTGGAATATATATGTCTACCAAATATCTAGGTTACTGCATAATTTTTCCATTAATACTGTAGACATTACTTACACTCGTCGCGCTTAAGGTTTCATTGTCAATAACAACATAATTGGTAAGATACTGATTACTGACAGATATTATAACTTTTTTTATTCATTTTGGTTAGTAGAATGAATAATTATTCGTTGATAAGTAAGTCGTAAGCTTATATAAAAACTAACGCCAATTCAGCCCATTTTAAATTGTGAGTTTTGTGTCTTGTTTACGCCTGGACAGATGAGTGAAAGAGGGACGGGGCACTGGGTGATAAATATTGTACGTGTCGTTGTTTCTAACTGTTTCATAGGCTATAGGATAGAGGAAGTTAGAAATGCAGCATTGCCGTTTTTGACATGTTCAACTGTAGAGACATTGGTGTTGATAGTGATGGTTATCATTAAAATTGATCTTCAGGTAACTTTACGGTTAAGACTAGACTGAAAGAATGGTGAAGACTGATGTTGATGCTTCGGTGAATATGGAGAGGCTATAGAGATAGATGCAAAAATAACCCATCCTCTTTTGGGCCAACAATGAAGCTGTGAGGTGCTAAGAAAAATGAGAAAGTTATTTGGTTTTGATATTATAAATTACATTTTGATCAGGAGGAAGACGGGAGATTTGGAATTTGGTAGTTCTCTCTTATGGCAGTAGCGACTTGATGGAAGGAGAGTCGGAGGTTGACTTCGGTGACGTATGGGCAACTTATTTCTAGAGAAGGGAAAAAACTAGGTCAGGAAATACGTTGCTGTTATGAGCTTTGAAGCCATTATGTTAGGATGGACTGTAATCGAAACTGTATTAGCTGTTTAGCTCTGGCGATCTGCCTTTCATATTGTTCAAAGCAATCAGTTGGAACGTGTGGCAATCAGTTGCCCGTCATAATAGGGCACGGTATACACTTTAATGAATATATATGATCATGCCATTGTTTATTACCCCGGCTGAAGGTTTCGCGTGCTTGGAGTTGACGCTCGCGGTATTGCCATGGGAGTCTCCAGGTGAGAACTGAGTCGAGAATGGTGTCAAAACATTTATATACGTATATAATTTGCGTTATTGTAGCAGGGACAGAGCGGACTAACATTCTGTATAGATGCTGAACGTAGAATATGTGGAGTTGGGTATGAATATTTGGATCTAATCCGCAATTACAGAAATATGCCTGGTATCGTAGTGTTCCACAAAGTTTTGCAACGCAGAAGGGACGAGAAGAATGGTGGGGAGAGAAGGTCATTTGGTCCCAGCATAACTTTAACATTATTTCCCGTTCATAATTATTATGATCAGAGCTGTGAACTTGCAATATAAATTTTTTTCCCGAAATTACTGTATGCCTTAATCTTATTTTCTTATAACCTGTTACTCATTGCGACTGTAACATGAGGTAGTCTCGTTTGAGCAACTGAGGATGCTTCATAGTAAATGGCCAACGCATTGGCGTTAACAAATATATAACATGTACTAAACATAGGCCTACATAAATACATAATCCAAACAACTCTTAATACGTACACCTCACTTTACAGTTTGGCTTAGTAGGCCTAACACATGAACCAAAATCTTGTCGCGATCTACTTGGTTTTCTTATTGGGTAGTTCATGTACGACTATAAGCGCAAACAATTGCTGTGTAATCTCCAGATGCACTGGTGCTATTCACTGTGTCATACGATTCTTAACTTTAATAGGAAATGTAAAAATATAATTCGTAAATAATATTGTAATATTATAATGTAACTCATACTCATTATATTGGAACGATACGTAAATTTATTATCTTTATAATTTGAAACTTTTTAACATCTACTTACTCCAGAAATGGAAATCTCATGAAGATATAGTTTTCGGCAGTTTTGTAGTCCACATTGTTTGCAATCAGCCACAACATTTCTTGACACCAAGTTGTGCCTAGAAAACATACTCACGTATTTACGTGATATAATCTATTAGTCACACACATACGATTATTTACATTAATAATGAGATTAATATTTTAACATATAATATTGCACTTACTTCCGTAATTTACAGTTTAACAAACATATCATGAAGGTTATTCTATTAACACTGTTTTTATTATTCCTATTTACAATCACCAGGTTTACAGCAGGTGGTTAATTATAGTTCAAAAATAGTTTCCTTCGGTATACACCCTTTGCAAATATCAATTTAGTATTTAGGTTTAGTAGCTAAATCACTGTACACCTCAGAACTCAATATAGCACAAGTCAGAGGTATTCGTGTTTTAAAACACCAACTGCTAAGGAGTATTAAACGTTAAAATTAGAAAAAAAGTTGATAGATAAATTGTTAAATATATAATTAGATAAACGAACAGATAGACGAATTTATGTTTCACGTTGAGTCCCGTGTTAAATTGTATCAGCTGTACTTAAAGTGTTTGTCGCCTTGATTAAGCAAATTTTTATTTACCATTCTCGGTTTTTGACTCTCTTAGGTAGCCTGGAATGGAAAAAGGAGTCAGCTGTTTAAAGATAGCTAAACTAAATGTAACGAAACCGCTTCGAGGGGACAACCACGATTCGACATTAGATTTCACACGAAACAAAAATACACCAAAATCGTATCTGCGAAAATATCAGATATTATCATAAATAAAAACACTGTGCTTTGCCAAAATAAATAAATATGATTCAGATTGCATAAGCTGTAGACCTATCGTAGTTAAAAATAGGGAGCGCAGAATTCATGCATGGACACGCATTTCCTACACACCTGTTGCTAACGTTGTGTACACGCGTATTTTGTTTGTGTGTGTGAAGCCTGTCCGTTCCTGAAATGTAACCAACCATTTTAAAGTAGAATAGTTATACGATTTATTTTAATTATAAGAAAAATATGTACGATAGGGTAAAACAAAAGACACAAAAGTGTATAGAAATTAAAGGTGAATAAAGGGTTAAAAGACCGTACCGATGTGACGAAAAGTGCAATTACTATACGTAAAAAGTAAATAGCTAGCTCTTTTTGTAATTACAATAAAGAAGTGTAATTTACGTATAGCAAACATATAAAAATTAGTGATCGATTGAGCATCGAGTGATGTGAAACAAACTTCGTAATTCGCGAAGATAGGAGAAAATAGTGAATTGAACCAAAGTGGGAGAAGTGACGCTTCGACAAAATCTTAAAAGTTAAATATTGTTCAGACATGAGTTTTTGCACGACCTCACTATAAATACCAGGTCGCGCTAATGAAGTTTCTTCTTCTCGACTCAACCGTTGCCACAGGAGTCTATGTCAGTCGACGACGTTAATTCACATCTATAGTAAGAGTCAGGACAAACTAGATGTCCAATCAGAGCAGCAGAGTACATACGACGAGGTCTATGGACACACCGGCAGCATATGATGTGAGGCGAGACGACTATTAAACAGCACATGCAGTGGAATCCGACCAGAGGACCAAGAGGACACGGAGAATCCGACCAGAGGACCAAGAGGACACGGAGGACACGACAAGAGGACCAGGAGGACGTACGGATGATTAACCACGTTTAACAAGGTGATGAAAAACCATTGTAATTACAGACATTTGAAAGACACTAATTAAAGTTAGAATGAAAGACATTCAACCAATATTAAAATAACTAAGTTGTCCATAAATGTAAAAATAGAGTAAAATTTAGAATAATATCTCTTGTATCAAATTTAGTAATTGAGAGTAACGTAAATAATAAGAGAAATGTATGATTTTTGAATTAACGTAATTAGTAAAGTCTTTGTTGATAAAGGAGAATGCATATGCAGTAGAAAGTTTTAAAACAAATTAATATTACAGAAATTTGAATACAAGTAAATTCATTATTGAAGCAAATTAATCAGCAATTGCAAAAGATAACCACACAATGAGTAAGCCGAGAGCAAATAAATATTTAATTAATTAAAATTAGATAATAAGATTTATGTATAACTTGTGTATGTAATTTGTTAGTTATACGTTGTGTACGAAAGAGTCGTACAAACAATATAATAATGAGTCAATATTTAAAATGCAAAATGAAAGATTTTGTTTAATAAATAAATAAATAACGGAAAATTTTTAAACTTAAATAACGTATCATCTTCTTATTACGATTACACTCATGAATTCAATACATTATATAATTTGCAACTTGTAGTGTGATATAAAAAAAATTGGCGCTCCAAAAGCGAGTGGCTCTTCAAACACAAATAAATTGTTAAGTTGTGTTGTTATAATATATATATATTTGTCTGTGTATGTATATATTTATTTAATATTTATAATGTCTTTACCTCAAGATGTTTTTACCTTACTTGGAATATGTTTCGAGAATCCTATTGTTCCCATCCTCAGCCATCTTAATTTTGTATCTTGTTCAATACTTGTGTTTTTGTTGGTTGTTGCTCTGGTTTCCTGTTGGTTTTTGGTATTTAAAATTGGTATTATTGTGTGCGATTGTGGTGTATATATTAGTTTTTTGAGTATATTCGATTTTGAATATTTTGAAATTGCGCCATGTTTTGTATTAACTTGTATTTGTTCAGGTATTAGTTTGTGTTTGAATATTTGTAACGTTTCCCATATGTTCATTATTGTGCCTTTGTGTGGTATATGTTTCATTAGTGTCATGTTGGTTATGTCTGGAAATTCATGTCCTGTGTTTATTGCAAGTGTGGCCATTCTAGATTTATATATTTCTGGTTTTTTGTATGCGTTTAGATGTGAAAAATAACGTTTTTTCATTGGTTTTTTTATTTGTCCTATGTAACATCTACTGCAATCTTGGCATTCAATTTTGTATATTCCGTTGGTTGTTGTATTATCTTTGTTGTGTGGGATATTTAATTTTAGCATGATAATGTTTTTAGGCTGGGGGTCATTCCACAAAAATCGTCAACGAAAAATGTGACGCTTCCACACTTTCTGTTCCTCACAGTCTAGAAATTTGATGTGTAAACGCATCAAGACAGAAATAATCGCAGCTGACATTGAGTTTATCAAACTTTTTAGTGAGAATAAATTTGGTTTTCCATGCTCTGTTTGTGATCGTCTGTGGTTTGGAAATGATCTTGTAATCCACCAAACGTAATCCACATTATACGTTTCAAAAGCCTAAAACATTATCATGTTTCGATGTTTCGGTTTCGTCGAAATTCTTTGAATGCTTAGGTGCATAAATAAAGATAGAGAGAGAGAGAGAGAGAGAGAGAGAGAGAGAGAGAGAGAGAGAGAGATTTCGTTTCTCTTCTTCAAAACATATGTTACTTGATGGAATTTGTAATTTACAGTTTAAGAAGTAGTATCCTAAAATAATGGTTTATAGGCGTTCCCAAAAATTAGTACAACATTTTTTGTAAATTATTTTTATTAGTTTTGTATCCTACTTTAATATCTGTGTCTTAAATAGTTTTGTTAGCTTTGTCATCCTATTATTTATGTATGTGAATGTGGCCCATTTTTTATTTTTATTATTTATGTGTTTTTCATTTATTGAAAAATTATAGACAGGTAGATAGTTGGTTAGACAGGTTAAGGAAGACGCAGACAATGCTAGGATTTATATGCGCACGAACGTATGTATTTTGGGAGGAGGTCAAATGGATTTAACAGAACAACTCTCATTCATTGTATTCTTAACATAACAATATATTCCAAATTATCTGTGTTAGTGCGTAAATACGTACGTGCGTACATACCAGTTTTGGGAAACGTGGGTAACCAGATGTCGTCCTCATATACGGGGAAATCACGAAATGTTTTAAGGCTCTCAGGTGTGAAAGCCGCGTTCAGTGCACACTTCACCGCAGAATAATAACGCATCGGTTCGTGAAAGAAATATTCTTCATGGACGAACAGCTGATCGTCGCTGTCAGGTGTCGATGTCCTTTTATCGTCTTCTAGAGGCATCTTCAAATCAAACTTAAATTCTTTTAATTCTGCTTTGGTTTGTGTTTTAATTTAACACAGTCTTACAGACACATTACAGAGATCACAATTATAAATCACTCTTTCTTAAAATGAAGTAAACACATTAATCAATAAGCCTCCTTAGGAAGGAAAGCACAATTCAGTTAAACTTATATGAGTTCATTTACTTAGTAAATGTTCTCTCTGAAATGTCAAAAGCTTTATAACCATAATTACAATATACAAAAAAACGACAATGTAATTTTTGCTTTCACAAAACGCAAAACGCTAAACGCACTTTCAGCACAAAACGATCTCACTGAACTGACAGATTTTTAGTTGGTGTTAAACAAAAAATATGGAACAACACAAAGCAACCACCACATAACAAATATACTGTAGATAACACATATAAACAACAATTAATTATACGTAGCAAAAACAGATAACAACACGAGAGATAGCGAAAGGAACATTGACTGAGGCGTCCTAGTAAATAAAAATGTGCGTAGTTGAAATCATTTGTAAACAGTTCACAGCGTTTCAATTGATTGAACAACGCGGAGTAAACAGAAGTCCAAAAATTACGTAAACGCATGTAGGCCTAATTGTTTTTAATTACTTGTTGAATGTTACTTGTCATTACTGGAATTTTTAAAACTTTGAAAACTATGACACAAACGATATTCTTATTATAGTTACATTACTAAGACCTAAACCAAGAACACGTCAGTAACTGTTAATATTGTTACGACTGTCTCACGGATCGTCGTACTGTACAGTGGAAACAAAATACAGACACCAATGAAGTCGCTAATGAAGTAATTAATTAATCACAAATAAAAATTTATAATCAACAAGGTACTCTCGCTAAATTTGACCACACGCTATAATAATGTCTAGTAATAGAGTTCCGCACTAATTATAACACAATAATCACTCTCCACTACAACTTGATACACAACTAACTCACTAAGCCGGCCGCTGTTGCTTATATAGGTCCAGCAGGTGTTCCAGAATAATTTTCCATTCTTTTGGCGGTGTTCCAGCACAATTTGCGTCGTTACAAGTACTCGAACAGTCTAGAGGGAACTTTTCGGTGCGGCCCTGACACAGACACTGCACCTGATCGGCAAGCCGAGAAAAGTGCCAATTTTCGAGAGCGTTGCGTAATTTCTTAGAAATATTATTACACCTTCTGCTACTGTTAATTTTCCTACTGTTATTTCTGATTAAATGAGTTTACCTGCAATATAGGAATTCCTAATAGTAAACTTTTACAGGCAACCACTCCGTTTTACTATTGAGACTTGTATTAATATTGATGACACCAAAACGAAGAGGGTATCGCCACAAAAACCCGTGTAAACTAAGTCCACCTTACCTTATTCAATATAATGGGACAGTCCTTACGATACACAGGTAAGCGAATACAGGATGGGACAACGAAAACACAACAATTTGTGTTATCTCGTGTTCAATCACTATGGCAACAATAAATAAAAAGTCGGTTTTGTAACCTAAATTAAACTATGCCGTTTCACTACACGTGGCTCAATGGCGAGCTGAACATTGTGCGTTTGCGGCAGAGACGTTTTTTTTTAAAGTAATTATTCCTATATAACAACACAAAGACTGTTCAGAAATCAATTCAACGTTGGAAGTTGTAGAAGAGTTCCCGATTGCTTAACAATATCGAATTGGGTAAAAATATTTAGACATTTAAAACCATTGTCTCGACACGGAAAACAATTGGAGGAAGTGTAAAAGCAGTGCGCATGACAGAAAATTAATGTGTTAAGATTGTGTTCAAAGATCGGTCGGTCTCAAGATTTGATGCAATACCCTGGCCAGCAATCTCCAGACCTGTGTGCGTGTGATTTGTTCTTGTGGGGTTATCTGAAGGTTGTTTTCCAGTCACTATCACGTAATTTAAATAAACTCAGACAGCGGTTCATTGGAGAAATTCAGGCGATTTCGCAATCCATGCTGCAGAGTCGATTTGAAGAATGCACGGGTATTAATGGGCGACACTTAAGGGATGTTATTTTCAAACGACATCCATGACTAAGTAAAAAGGCATCTTATTACCTTTTTATTTATACCATATTTTACTTAAAAATGTTAAACGAGTTCCTGTTGTGGTAGTTTTAAATTGTTGTGTTCTCATTGCCCCACCCGTTATAATAAAACTTTAAACTAATATTTGTATTTGACTGGCACAAAAGAACAAAAAATGAAAACTTAATATTCATATTAGCAAAAAATTTCAGTAATGTAAATTATAAAATACTAATAATTTATGATACTAATAATGATACTAATAATATAAATTTAAAAACAGTATAGATGGTTAGCTCGATAACAACAGTAAAGAGAAAATAAGACAAAGTAGAATATTAAATAATATTCTACTACTACTACTACTACTACTACTACTACTACTACTACTACTACTACTACTACTACTACTACTACTACTACTACTACTACTACTACTACTACTACTACTACTGTAATTATCAATAACTTTTGAATGCACAACCGATTTTCGTAATACCTGTCTTTTGTGTCGATACTTTTGATCCTTCCAAAAATTCAGGATAAAATAACGTGAGGGGTGAAAATTTTAAAAAATTAAATGGGGTGTCAAATTAAAGTAAGTTTTAACCAAATATAAATAAATATAGTTTTTGTTTTAGGAAATTTAAAAATTTTCAGGTTCAAAAAAAAGGAAGAAAATTTTGATATTGGAAAAGGAAGAATCTGATAAACTAAAAATAACTGTAACCCAAACCCAAATGTAATGTTTACTCTAAAAATATTTTAACTTTAAGGGCTCCATTTGCCAAAACTAAAAGTCAGAATTTAAAGAAAATATTTAAACATTTTTGTATGAATTAATAAATTATTTACCTTAAATTATCCGCCGTGTGATTTCTTGTGCTTCGTCTATGACGCGTTTCAGAGCTTATGCTACATCATCAGATATTAAAAGTTAAAACTATCACTCTTGCGAGATCGTTAAGTTAAAATGTCAAAAACTTGAACTTGAACGGGTGCGCACCCAAATCCGCGTACGGTTCATATGCAAATTTTGACATTTTAACTTCTTAACGATCTCGCAAGAGTGATAGTTTTAACTTTCAATATCTGATGATGGAAAATAAGCTCTGAAACGCATCATAGACGAAGCACAAGAAATCACACGGCGGATAATTTAAGGTAAATAATTTATTAATTCGTACAAGTGATTTGGTTACCATATTAAACATGAATATTAAATTTTTGTATGGGCCATTAAGTTATGAGGAACTTTAGTAAGTCCAAACTCACGCTGTATATACCTATAATACTTTGACAAAATTAATATCTATCAACACCCTTTGCAAAATTTAGCCCGCCTTCATAAAGTTTGTGAGCTATGTTTGCAAATCACAAATATATTTATCTGATGTTGTTATCAGATATATATAGCCTATTTCTGGAAAGTGTTATATATAGGTCTGTAGATATCTATGGAAACACGCATAAACTTAAAAGCTAGGACAAAATTATTTGTCATTTACACATTATGGTTATAAAATTAACTTACAAACTAGTACAGTTGTTTGGAATTTTTTGTGTTTATTGTATTGTTCTCTTTGTTAAAATTGTTATTTGACTTAACAAAAAAGTAGAATAATTGGATTCTTCTAATTATTCTGATAACTAAAGAAATCATAATATATCAAAATTTGTCTAATAATAATAATGTTTTTTTTTAAATAATTACAAGTTCCACAGCCCAGAAAGCTTATTAGTGTATTTACACAAGAAATTACAAACACTTCCTTTTAACAAACTTACCTTGTCGAGCAAGTAAGTATTTTACTGCTATTGAAAATTGCTTGTGATTCTGTAAAAAAAAGTAATACACGGGAAATTAGAATGCTAATGTCGTTCTTAAAAGACTTTTGCATAGTAAGTAAACTACCTTAGCTCCAAGACTTAAGGATATTACCCCACTATAATAATAAACATTTCAGTAACAACTTTCTAATGGTGTAGATAATTTAAGCAAAACAAAATATGAATATTCTTATAAATATTCAAAACGTAATATCCCTTAAAAAACAGACATGTTTCGTAATTTGCAAATACACGTTTTCTGTTGCAGAGATTAAAGCTGAAAATGATTTTAATTTTGAAATTAAATGGAAAATGACCTTTTACTTGTTCACTCTTCCAGAATTCTTACAGAATTTTTTGTTCATTGTTTTCTTATGGGATAACATAATTGTTGGGAAAACTTAGGAAACGTTCCTACCCCGACCACTGAAATCTTAAATTTTACAAACCGCTCCAGATACTGGTATATCCAGTAAAACGAACGTCAGATGAATTGAAACAATAACAATACATTATTACAGAAGTAAATAATTATATTTGATTGTATATTGTTACCACATTACACAACTTTCTACGTGTTTCTCGGCTATTCCAGCGGAGCCCGACTATAATGTGTGTGTGCGTACATATTGCTGTTACTTTGAGATGAAGGACAATTACGTGACATTTGTCACGCGTTCGTAACCGAGACTATTCCAGATGTCACCGGTCCGCGCGCACTGTGTTCAAGGCAGCTAGCAATCACGCTCTAGTGTTTTCTAGTAGCATTGACGCGTAGTATGGATTATTCTGAAATCTCAGCGGGGTATAAATATAAGCAGAAGCGACGATTAGTTTTCAGTTAAAATGGCGATTTATTCAAGTGTTGTTCGAAGTATTGTGGCGAAGTGTTATGGGTTTTATAATTGTGCGGGACTCTATTAGTTGGCATTATTATTGCGTGTGGAAAATGTTTATTTGATTTGTTGTGAAAGACTATCTTGTGATTACAAAGTGTTAATGGTGATAATTAAAGCTGGTTTTAGTGACTTCATTGGTGTCTTGTACTTTGTTTTCCACTGTACCATACGACGATCAGTTAGACCGTCGTAACAATATATGATATACAACAGTGCAAGAAAATCGTAGAGTTACTTATATATATATATATATATATATTAGTATTGCATAACAATAGTTGTAATAAAATAATTATATTACAAATAATGTTGTAGTAAGAAGTATGGATTCTGATGTAATCGAGCCCCACTCTTTGGACTAGCCAATTTGTAATAAAATAAATAAATAAGTTGTATTGTAATATGTTTAATTGGTGTGGCTCTCGACGTCTTACTGGCCTGAAACACTTCCTTAAGTTTCCCAGCTGGTCGAGTCTCAATGGTAGCAAGACCGGTCGAGTAGCGTAAAGTTGATGAAGGAATATATCTGTTCAGCTTCGCCGAAAGTTTCAAAACAAAATTTATTGTTTTGAAGGAAATTAAAAAAAAAATTATGTTTATAAAAAAAAATAATTAAAAAATTTTTTTTTAATTTTATTAATTAATTAATTATGATCAATTAATTAATATAGGGCTGTGAAGTTTTAAACAGTGTAATGCTCTTCTGAAAATTTTTATTAAAGTTTTAGTATAATTTAAATAATCTATCACCACTCATAAGACTGTCTGTAAACCAATCGATACTTGTTTACCTTTTTATTTTTTAGGTTATCTTCACTTATGGGTGGTAAAGTCCTTGTAGATTATCAATTAGAATTATATTATTGGTAATTAGTATTATTGAAGAAATAAAGAACTATTAAGTATTGAAAAGTATTAATGTTTTATTAAGTAATAGCAATATTGACTCTTATCGATTAGTATCGATTCTCAGGATATCGAAAAAAGTTACAAGTATATGATATAAAAATTATATAGGGTTCTTTAAACAGCCAGTTATTACCAAAGTCAGAGAAATCGGGCTAATATTTAAAAAGTATAACGTTACAATCAAATTAATAGTTATTAATAAACACAGACATTGAATAATAATTTGTAAATATAATAATTGTTTTCACCCAACAGCTGAGTTGAACTAAGAAGAAGGCACTGGAATCGTCAAAGCAAATGGCCGCCGTCAAGTTGATCAAAATGTTGCTCGTTCCTGCAGTGTTCCAAATAATGTATTTTCTGGCAAAATTCCTGTTCTTGTCTCTGCAAATCTCTTGTTAAATGTTGTGTAGTGACTGGTGTAGTGATTCTGGGTTGTATTTAGTATGTCTGTGTAATTATAAGTCAAAACACTTTTCCCAATTCCGACACTAATTTGGTTAATGTGTTATACAGTTTTCTGGTGTTTTGTGGTGTTTTTCAGAGTAGAAATGTATTGTTTAGTGTTAATTAGTGTTTCTTGATCGTTTTTGTCACAATGTATAGGTTCTGGAAAGATTTTATAATTCACTCCCGACTTTACAGTAACGTACTGTTCGTCACTAAACTTCACCTTTGTAAGATAGGTTAGATCGTCACAAAACTCTCGTTTATGTTATCCGTTCAAATACCAATAATCAACTAACTGTTTCCTTTAGTTTCAATTAAACTCTTAGCCCATATAATATTATCCTTAACATTGTTCAAATATTTTTCACATCCTGTGTGCACTTTTACATTTTCACTATATGAATGCCTAAACTTTGGTTATTTGTCAATTTTATTCACTAGATTTGATTTAAATTAATCTTTCAGTTCATTCAGGTTATTTTCAGATTAAATAATGCCATTTTATAGTGTTTTCTGTCCAAAAAATAGTAATTTTACTTTCAGTTTGGTATACTCTGATAAGTCAAACATTTCCAAAATTTACTTCCTGTTATAATGTAAATTCAGTAAATTCAGCCATTTTATCAGTTATATTTAATATTAATAATCCTATATTGTATTAAAAGGTTCATATTCCCTTATTTTCTGGTAATTAATTGAATTAGTTGTATTCGGAAACATTATTCTGAAATATACGACTCCCATGTCCAAATTTCTGAGTTTAGTCATTCTCATTTTTATTTATAATTCTGAATATAATTTATTAAAATCTCTCTAAATGGTATGTGCAATTATATGGCATGATCTCAAGTTTATTTTGTCTAAACTCCTTTTGTTTATTTGCTTTTAAATGAGTAATTTCTCTGTTTTGAAGAAGTTTGGTTTCCATTCTTTTGGCCTATGATTTTTTAACAATTTTTCTTACAAAATATTTTACAAACAATATATGATGTGTGATACCCTCTCTGACTTTTACATATCGTATTATAAATTAAACATGTTTTCAAATTACACAAAAACAATTAGTATTGGTTACAATACAAATAATAGTTAAACAAAATAAAGAATATTTTTTTAAATAAATGGTTGTCTTCAAGTCAGACATTTTGCAACAAAATCCCCATTTCCAAACATGGAAATATGGCTTACAAAAAAGGTTTTTTACTAACTAACATCTTAATTGCCCTCTACTATTTACAAGTATTAACTATTTTTATAGTTCTGATGTTAGTTGTATCAGACCCAAACAAATGGCCTTATATCTAAAACATTTTTAAACATCCTCGTACTATATACATAAAAACCTTATATTTATATTCTTATTTCTAACTATTATTATAAGTAGGATTCTACAGTTTTTATACAGTCTTTTATACATTGTCTTTGGGTAATTGCACCCTGTCATTAACAAATAAATAGTATGAACCGTTCAAAAAGCACTATGAAATCTGTTTTTTCTTTTTTCATGTAAAACAAAATGTTATTTTAAACAGATTCATGTCTTATGAACAACATATTGTCACAGTACACATTTTAAGTCATTGAAAAATGCATATTTCATTGCATCCAATGTTTGTGATTGCCTAGAATGAAACACAAGGTTCATTTTTTATAATACCCAAAACTATCACTGGTTCACTTTCACTTATATATTATGTTAATGCTAAATGGTCGTATAGTCTTATCAACATAATAAATTGGTTAGCGTTTTTCAATGGAGATTTGTTCCATGGGTACTATATTATTGTTTCATCTTAGTTCACAGGAAACTTTTACTTTGTTCACTTCTCTCTCTTAAATTTATATACATGTGGTTTTTATTTCGTTATACTTTTGTTTTTAAATATTTATTTTGGGGATATAGGGATTTGGGTGTCTTTTATAAGAGCATGACATCTTCTTCAGGATGCTACCCTCTTCTTCTTTCTTCAGTCTTCTTTTCTCCTGCCTTCTGGGACTGGTATCTTCTCCATCTTCTTCTTGTTGCCATCAGGTTTCTTGGGATCTTCTCCATCTTCTTCTTTATTTCAGAAATACACAACCTGTATTGGTTGATCTTGGCTTATTTTAGGGTTTCTATTCTATTTATTCTCCCTCGTTGTGGGTTTGGTCATATTGTGTACTGCTTTGTTATTTACTATTTTACCTTCCTGGGTTATACCTTGAAAATCTTTGGTTATGAGACTGGTCTTGGATGACTCATCACTAGTAACTCCTTTTATTTTAACTTGTATTTTCTTTATAATAATGATTTCTTTCCACAGTTGCTATGAATTAATCTTTTTATATTAAACTTAGTGCTTTCTTCCAAATTTAAACATTATAACTTCATTATTCTAATGGTCAATTGCCATTCAATATTATGCTTATATCTGTCACGCTACAGATTGCTCTCCTCCAGAAGTAATTATTTCAGACATATTTATGGATGAAATAATTTCTTATGATAATTTCATCATTTCTTATAATTCATTTTCTTCTCCATTTTTATATCGACTTTTTTATATTAGAGTTTTATTAATTTTATATATATGGTTACTTGTCTTACTACTGATCCTTTTCGGATAGTTAGTGTCTTCTGAGATATATTATAATTGTAATACATTTTCTTTCTATATCAACTTCGTGTTGTATCCTTGGGATATTAATTCCCTAACATTCCCTATCACGTGGGCTGGGGCAGATCAGAGGGGCACTGTACGCTACTTCTCTGCTGGCCATACACCACTTCTATAAATTGATTACAGAGGCATATCCATCCCTGCTCAAAAAACATAATGCTGCTGGAATTATCTTCAGTCAGTCATCGAATAAATAAATAAAAAGTAGTCTCATTTTCGACTAATAAAAATATCTTTGGATTCTCCACTTCGTAGTCTCTCAGATTATCTCACATTTTCTATCTTAATAAATCTTCATAATCATTATTATACTCATTACATATATATTTTTTCAAAACTCTTAACTTGTCTGATATATTTAATTTAATTATGGTTGAAAACCTTTCTTTTAATAATTCTGGTTACTGTTTACAGTGTAACTCTCTTTCTTCTCCATCTGAATTCTCTTTATACTTTCTTCTGGTTACTCATAGTATTAGCATGGTCTTTATATATAGTCTTTCTTATTCATTATTTGAATGGTCTTAATATATTATATTTAATTTTTTAACATTGTATCTTTACATTAGATATACAGGTTGTTATTGATCATTTTATTTAAACATTGTGGTTCTTTCCTTTCTCTTAGAAAGTTATTAATCCGCCCTCGCATTCATTAACATTAATTCATTTATATCATATTTCATGTGGTATTTCTTCTCTTTGCATTTCATATAGGTCTTATTATTATCATTTGTTCGAAATCATCTTCTCCATATGTTTGGTATGAGTTGTTCTTCTTTGCTCTTAATTAACTGTTTTCATTATCGTTTCATAGGTAATTAGTCTCTTTGCTTCCAAATTTTTTCTTCTCTTGCATATTACACTCTTCTTTGTTATTCTTCTCTACCCCTTAAAATGCTATTGTGAATGTCTAGCATTTATTCTGGATTAAAATTAATTCTTCTTTTCTGAGTTAATCACTTTATTTTCTTCTCAAATTCAATTATAATTGACACAATTATTTTTTGGAACTTGGTTAGTTTTAATGTAAAATTCAAACTATTCTTTTTATTTAATTGAAAAATATTTCTCATAAATCCTTGTAATATGTTGATCTTATCTTGTTTCAAAAGTTCTGACGTTCTATCAACATTCAAATTCTGTTTAATTCATTTATTCCCAGAATTGTTTCATTCAGAAATGTTTATAGTACCGTTATCTTACTATTATTTCTGAATGTTTTGGCATTTTTCCAAAATCAAATTCTTCTTAATTATTTGCCATAAAGTTTTCTCCTAAACTTAGTTATAGTAAGTTGGTCTTACTTCATTTTTAAATTTTTTGTATATTAACTTCAAAATTCCTTTCTTCTTAATTCTTCCAAAATGTTTTTTCTCATAATTCAGTGGTAGTAAGCTGTGCTTGCTTAATTTTAAATTTTTTAAAATTAAGTTCAAAATTCTCTCTCTTTCTCTTTCTTCCATAAAGTTTTGTTCTAAATTCAGGTTGTAGTAAGAAGTACTTACTCAATTTTAAATTTTTTATAATTATATTTCAATTCAAAAGTCTTTCTTTTTCTTTCTTCCATAAAGTTTGTTCCAAAATATTAGGTTGTAAGATGTACTTACATTATTTCCGAATTTTTAAAAAATTAAAATTCCTTCTTCTTATAATTCTCCAAAATGTTCTTCTCAAAATATTAGGTTGTAAGATGTACTTACATTATTTCCGAATTTTTTTTTTTAAATTAAATTCAAAATTCTAAAACTCACAACTCATTCTTCATAATATTTCTTCATAGAAGCTTGATTGTACACTCCTTTGATTTTTCCTGAAACGATTTCCTTCAACTCATATGTATTGTTATGCTTATCATTTACCACAACATATGGGGTTATATTGTACTCTACACTGGCCCATATTATTTATACTTTTGTAAGTTGATCTTCTCTTTTTCTTTCCTTATAAATACCTTCTCTTCTAAATGTCGCTCTTTGATGGTTAGCTCCTCTTACTCCTTCAAATGTAAGGTTTTTCCACATTTATTCTGGATTCTCTCCAACTCATTGGAGTTTATTATTGAAATATTAGCTCCTGTGTCTATCATTATTTTAGCGGGAACTCCTTCCACCTCCGCTGTTATATAAATTATCTCATTATTACTGTTGTTGAGACTCTTCTCGTTCTCTTCCAAAAGTTCAGTTCTTATGTCTTTCAAATAATGGTTACTGATAATAGTGATGTTTTTATCATTGTTTGCTTGTTGCAAATCATCCTTTTCTAACCCAGGAAGTATAAGCAGTAACGGGTCATCGTTGTTGATTACTGCCTCCTCTCGTTTAAAGTATTCTGGTCATTGTTTATATTATTATTGACCGAGGCATCGTTCGGGAAACTCTGGTTTGTTTCCTGACGTTCTGTACTCTGGTTGATGTTTAACGCCCTGTTCTGTTGTCTACCAAGATCTTCCAGGCTGGTACTTCGTCTTTCCTGTTCGTATCTTGGGCCGTCTCGTTCCGCACTCCTCCATCTTCGGTCGGCGCCGTGGAAGCTGCTCCTCCTCGGTTGATAGTATCTCCTGGGACCGCGATCTTCTGCTCTTATAAAATTTACCCTAGGGCGCGACACTCGGTTATTACTATTGTTATTATTGTTATTACTAAAATTGTTATTATAGTAACTTCGGTTAGGTGGGTAAGGTCTGTCACCATTATTGTTGGGATATGGATTTCTCTGACTGTATGGGACATTATTATGTTGGTAAAAATTGTTTCTATTATTTGGGTAAGGGTTATTATTCCTCACTCCGTTAAAATTACCGTTAAACTGGTTATTACGCGGCTGGTTGTTAGGTCCGTCGTAATTACTGGGCTGGTTCCGGTTACTTGCATGGTTATTGCCGTTATTGGGGTAGGTAGTCGGCCTTGCTTCTGGTCTCTCATTTCTCTTTCTGCTCTGCCGATAATACTCTTCGTTCTCGTATCCCTCCAATAACTCGGTCATTCCCTGGATCGTCTTGATCTGGCTACCTCTCCGGGCCCTGATAATGTCCTCATCATAGTGATAAGATATCTTATTCACTAAACATTCTTCTGGGATTGCTGGCTCAAGGTGTTTTGCCATACACACCTTCCCCAAGAAATATGCCGTCATACTGCTACCTAATTGTGACCTGTATCTTCCATTACAAATATTGTCTCGGATCAAGTTCTGGGTGGTCTCAGACCAGTATTTTGTCTTAAACATTTTCCGGAACTGTTGGTAGTCGGAAATTTCACTCCGGTTGGCCATCCACCAATTATCTGTTATGTCTCGGAAGGACTCGTCGAATATCTCCCTGCTATGGTTCCATTGGGTAATTTTATGCTTGGTCAAATATTCTTCTACCCTTGCCAGGAACTCCATCGGCTTGCGTTTGTACTGCCGGAAGTTGAGCCACTCTCGGCTTTCGTTGATGGGCAATCCAGTGAAATGAGTCGGTCTGTTTCTTATTGCTTCCATCTCCTCTCGGCTTTGTCGCACCTGACCGGTGATATTGGCCATGGTCTCTTGTATATCATTACATCGTTCTGTGACCTGGTTGCGTACTTTTCCGAATTCTTCTTGATTTTCCTTCCTCTGTTCTTCTACCTTCCTACGACTATGTTCTTCAATATTTGTGAATTTGGTGTTCACCACTTCTTTAAACTCATGGACCTCCTTTTCGGTCTGGTCGCACTTTCCATCAATCTCTCGGATCTGTCGATTGACCATTATATTTTCTTCTTCCATCTTCTTATTCATCGCTTTCTTGTTAACATTGATTTCCTTATTCAGTTCTTCTCGCAACAATTCCATTCTTTCGTCCAGTTTGTCCAGATTCTCCTGATTGACTTCTCTTAATTCTTCTCTCAAAATTTGATTGTCCTCTCTCAATTCTTCCAGCTTCTCCCCCATCTTCTCTTCCAACTTCCTGTTATCTTCCTTCAACTCTTCCTTCAATTATCGGTTGTTCTTCTCTATCTTCTTCCTGGTTTCATCGATTTTCTGATTAGTATTTTCAATTTTATTAATCAATTCTTCTTTGGTCGACTTGAATTCTTCCTTGAACAATTGGTTGTCTTCCTTCAATTCTTCTAACTTCTTCCCCATCTCTTCTTCCAACTTCCTGTTGTTTTCTCCATCTTCTCTTCCATCTTCTTGCTGTTTTCTTCCATCTTCTCTTCCATCTTCTTGTTGGTTTCATCAATCTTCTTACCCAGGGACTGGTTGTCTTCCTTCAATTCTTCCATGTTCTTGTTCATCCCCGTCAACTCTTCTTTTGTGGATTGGTTATCCTTCTTCAATTCTTCCATCTTCTCTTCCATCTTCTTGCTGTTTTCTTCCATCTTCTCTTCCATCTTCTTGCTGTTCTCTTCTATCTTCTTATTTGTTTCTTCCTTGCTGGATTTGATATCTTCTTTCAAGGACTGGTTGTCTCCCTTCAACTCTTCCATGTTCTTGTTCATCCCACTCAATTCTTCTTTAGTCGATTTGATATCTTCTTTCAAAGACTGTGTGTCCTTCTCCCTATTCTGGTCCATTGTCTTGAACATTTCCATTATTTTCTCCATCCTTACGTCTTCCATTGTTTTGGGTTTCTCCTGGATATTAACCTCTCCTGTCTGTGTGGGTATCTCCGGTTGTTCAGTTTGTTTGGACAACACCGATTGTAATACCTCTTCCACCTCTACTGGCGTTGCCTCTTTGTTGTCCATATCGTTTTCTATTTCTTTTTCGGCCTCCGCCGCCCGTTTCTTAGATGTCGCACGTCGTTGCATTTTCCCTTGAAATTCTCTGGCTTTGTAGCTGTTGCCTAGCTCCAACTAGTGATTGGGCAGAAAGTATTGGTTTTCCAATCGCTAATTAAAGCCCCTAAAGTTGTGCGCCAATTTGTAATAAAATAATTATATTACAAATAATGTTGTAGTAAGAAGTATGGATTCTGATGTAATCGAGCCCCACTCTTTGGACTAGCCAATTTGTAATAAAATAAATAAATAAGTTGTATTGTAATATGTTTAATTGGTGTGGCTCTCGACGTCTTACTGGCCTGAAACACTTCCTTAAGTTTCCCAGCTGGTCGAGTCTCAATGGTAGCAAGACCGGTCGAGTAGCGTAAAGTTGATGAAGGAATATATCTGTTCAGCTTCGCCGAAAGTTTCAAAACAAAATTTATTGTTTTGAAGGAAATTAAAAAAAAAATTATGTTTATAAAAAAAAATAATTAAAAAATTTTTTTTTAATTTTATTAATTAATTAATTATGATCAATTAATTAATATAGGGCTGTGAAGTTTTAAACAGTGTAATGCTCTTCTGAAAATTTTTATTAAAGTTTTAGTATAATTTAAATAATCTATCACCACTCATAAGACTGTCTGTAAACCAATCGATACTTGTTTACCTTTTTATTTTTTAGGTTATCTTCACTTATGGGTGGTAAAGTCCTTGTAGATTATCAATTAGAATTATATTATTGGTAATTAGTATTATTGAAGAAATAAAGAACTATTAAGTATTGAAAAGTATTAATGTTTTATTAAGTAATAGCAATATTGACTCTTATCGATTAGTATCGATTCTCAGGATATCGAAAAAAGTTACAAGTATATGATATAAAAATTATATAGGGTTCTTTAAACAGCCAGTTATTACCAAAGTCAGAGAAATCGGGCTAATATTTAAAAAGTATAACGTTACAATCAAATTAATAGTTATTAATAAACACAGACATTGAATAATAATTTGTAAATATAATAATTGTTTTCACCCAACAGCTGAGTTGAACTAAGAAGAAGGCACTGGAATCGTCAAAGCAAATGGCCGCCGTCAAGTTGATCAAAATGTTGCTCGTTCCTGCAGTGTTCCAAATAATGTATTTTCTGGCAAAATTCCTGTTCTTGTCTCTGCAAATCTCTTGTTAAATGTTGTGTAGTGACTGGTGTAGTGATTCTGGGTTGTATTTAGTATGTCTGTGTAATTATAAGTCAAAACACTTTTCCCAATTCCGACACTAATTTGGTTAATGTGTTATACAGTTTTCTGGTGTTTTGTGGTGTTTTTCAGAGTAGAAATGTATTGTTTAGTGTTAATTAGTGTTTCTTGATCGTTTTTGTCACAATGTATAGGTTCTGGAAAGATTTTATAATTCACTCCCGACTTTACAGTAACGTACTGTTCGTCACTAAACTTCACCTTTGTAAGATAGGTTAGATCGTCACAAAACTCTCGTTTATGTTATCCGTTCAAATACCAATAATCAACTAACTGTTTCCTTTAGTTTCAATTAAACTCTTAGCCCATATAATATTATCCTTAACATTGTTCAAATATTTTTCACATCCTGTGTGCACTTTTACATTTTCACTATATGAATGCCTAAACTTTGGTTATTTGTCAATTTTATTCACTAGATTTGATTTAAATTAATCTTTCAGTTCATTCAGGTTATTTTCAGATTAAATAATGCCATTTTATAGTGTTTTCTGTCCAAAAAATAGTAATTTTACTTTCAGTTTGGTATACTCTGATAAGTCAAACATTTCCAAAATTTACTTCCTGTTATAATGTAAATTCAGTAAATTCAGCCATTTTATCAGTTATATTTAATATTAATAATCCTATATTGTATTAAAAGGTTCATATTCCCTTATTTTCTGGTAATTAATTGAATTAGTTGTATTCGGAAACATTATTCTGAAATATACGACTCCCATGTCCAAATTTCCGAGTTTAGTCATTCTCATTTTTATTTATAATTCTGAATATAATTTATTAAAATCTCTCTAAATGGTATGTGCAATTATATGGCATGATCTCAAGTTTATTTTGTCTAAACCCCTTTTGTTTATTTGCTTTTAAATGAGTAATTTCTCTGTTTTGATGAAGTTTGGTTTCCATTCTTTTGGCCTATGATTTTTTAACAATTTTTCTTACAAAATATTTTACAAACAATATATGATGTGTGATACCCTCTCTGACTTTTACATATCGTATTATAAATTAAACATGTTTTCAAATTACACAAAAACAATTAGTATTGGTTACAATACAAATAATAGTTAAACAAAATAAAGAATATTTTTTTAAATAAATGGTTGTCTTCAAGTCAGACATTTTGCAACAAAATCCCCATTTCCAAACATGGAAATATGGCTTACAAAAAAGGTTTTTTACTAACTAACATCTTAATTGCCCTCTACTATTTACAAGTATTAACTATTTTTATAGTTCTGATGTTAGTTGTATCAGACCCAAACAAATGGCCTTATATCTAAAACATTTTTAAACATTCTCGTACTATATACATAAAAACCTTATATTTATATTCTTATTTCTAACTATTATTATAAGTAGGATTCTACAGTTTTTATACAGTCTTTTATACATTGTCTTTGGGTAATTGCACCCTGTCATTAACAAATAAATAGTATGAACCGTTCAAAAAGCACTATGAAATCTGTTTTTTCTTTTTTCATGTAAAACAAAATGTTATTTTAAACAGATTCATGTCTTATGAACAACATATTGTCACAGTACACATTTTAAGTCATTGAAAAATGCATATTTCATTGCATCCAATGTTTGTGATTGCCTAGAATGAAACACAAGGTTCATTTTTTATAATACCCAAAACTATCACTGGTTCACTTTCACTTATATATTATGTTAATGCTAAATGGTCGTATAGTCTTATCAACATAATAAATTGGTTAGCGTTTTTCAATGGAGATTTGTTCCATGGGTACTATATTATTGTTTCATCTTAGTTCACAGGAAACTTTTACTTTGTTCACTTCTCTCTCTTAAATTTATATACATGTGGTTTTTATTTCGTTATACTTTTGTTTTTAAATATTTATTTTGGGGATATAGGGATTTGGGTGTCTTTTATAAGAGCATGACATCTTCTTCAGGATGCTACCCTCTTCTTCTTTCTTCAGTCTTCTTTTCTCCTGCCTTCTGGGACTGGTATCTTCTCCATCTTCTTCTTGTTGCCATCAGGTTTCTTGGGATCTTCTCCATCTTCGTCTTTATTTCAGAAATACACAACCTGTATTGGTTGATCTTGGCTTATTTTAGGGTTTCTATTCTATTTATTCTCCCTCGTTGTGGGTTTGGTCATATTGTGTACTGCTTTGTTATTTACTATTTTACCTTCCTGGGTTATACCTTGAAAATCTTTGGTTATGAGACTGGTCTTGGATGACTCATCACTAGTAACTCCTTTTATTTTAACTTGTATTTTCTTTATAATAATGATTTCTTTCCACAGTTGCTATGAATTAATCTTTTTATATTAAACTTAGTGCTTTCTTCCAAATTTAAACATTATAACTTCATTATTCTAATGGTCAATTGCCATTCAATATTATGCTTATATCTGTCACGCTACATAGTTCATAATTGTTAGTAGGCCTATAGTCGTGAAAAAAATACATATGGTTTTTTTTTTTTTAATAGAGACGTGTTATTATTTTACCACAATCTTTATTGTAGTATTGTGCAGCGTTTTTGTTTAAATTATATTATTTTTACATTGTTTGGAGAACTATATAATACTGTCTTTACGGAGTAAATTATTTTTTTATATAACAAATATTTTTCATTTATTTATTTTCATACAGGCTGTCCATTTATTTTTTCTTACTTAGGGACTAGCGTCTACCTTTACGTTTTGCTATCCAGAATGTGGAAGCAGCACAGTGGTGAGTGAGACAACACCGTCATATCTGCTGACACTAGCGCCGCCTTGGCGCGCCTTGAGGTTAATTTGGTTGAGATATACATTATTGTTGTAAGCGTACCTTGCTGTTCAAATTTAACCTAACGTAACAAATGTCAAAGCATTAGTTGTGTTCCTTTGTGTAATAAACACCGCTTAGAGAAGTTTTAAATTCTAATGACTCAAGATGAGGTGAGAGTAGAATGCCTTTTTTGTTATGTTAATTCGTTTGTTTAAAGTGCAATTTTTGTTGTACAAAATAAGAGATATTGAAATGTTCAATCTGTGAAGGACGTATGGCCGCCTGCGAAAATTTCAAATAGTTTATAAATAGATCCGTTTCGGCTGACTTTACAATGGAAATTCAAGTAAATTAACTATTACTAATGTCCAGTTAAGTAATAAGTATAAATACATAAACATTTATAAGGTTAGTGGAGCACTATGAAAAGCTATGCTGGATTCCAAATAACTCTAATGCAATGATTTCCACATTAATGGAAAAATACTACTATTAATATCACGTTAACTAATGCAACAAAACGAATAAAAAAAACGAGTAGTTCTATTAAACAGTTTGGATATTTATCATTGTTTTCATAGTTCACAAAAGTTATCCGTCTAAACCAGATTCGATTGCTAAATAATTTAATTTTGTAACAATTATTTCGAATTGCTGTTATGTATAAAGTCTTTTCGGTAATTGTTTAGACGCTGGGCTCACAAAATTCGCAAGATAATTGAGAATGCTCTTACTCAATCATTTACGATTAAATAAAATAATATAATTATATACTTAAATTGTTAATAAACACGAGAGGTCACTCGTAGGAACATCGCTATACAAACCGAAAATGAGTTACGGGCTATAGGTTAAGTTTACAAAATATCTCACTGTTGACGTAGTTGTTAGACTCGTCGATAGAGTGGCAGTATTGTCTCCGCCCACCATTGTGCTTTCACATTGTGGATAGAAAAACGTACAGGTAGACGCTAGTTACTTAGGGTACATACAGACGCCTGATACACAAATACACCATAATATCTGATGTCTGAGGCTTTCACGGCCGGCCTCAACGATGTTAAAATTACTCCTTGCAGTGGTCCAATTGCAGACGTTTCGACCGTACGTACCTTCGACGGCCATCTTAGGCGCAGGAAGGCTACAACACACTGGCCGGGGTTATTAGTCAGTGACCACAGTGCTGTGGTTAAGACTGACCACAGTGCTTTAGACCACGGCCTTACAGCCCGGCAAGGAGTAATTTTAACAACATAACTTGAATGTTTTTTCTGACAGCTATGTAGACAAAAATGGAAGCGGCAGATGACTTTTCAGTTATCTGGGTCGAGGCACTTTCGATGCAAACCGCAAATCGATGACTGCTGATATGTCACTACCGTTGATCGAATTCCGAACAGCCAGCGCGCTGTTTTCGGTACGGAGGATCTTAAGTCTGCACTAAGTCCAGGTGGCAGGGCATTTTGCTATGCGAGAAGTTATCAGATGGACACAAATGCAAATTGAAAACAAACACTATCTACTACAACGACCTTTTTGCAGGGTGCAGGAATGATATAATTTTAAATATTTTCCAGTAAAGAAATTGCTGGAAAATAATTGGAGACTTTTGCTCATCACTAGACAGAAAAATGTTAATTGTGGTTGTAGTGGTGGTGATTATGATGATCATGTTAACGGTGTTACGTGTTCTCATATAATTACATACATACGTACATACAAAAATCATGTGCATAAATCAAATAATCAGTTGTGCAAAAATGTATTAAGGTAATTGTTTAGCCAATTGCAAATACGTTAGTTTCATAAAATTAATTCGTCGTGGATAAGCTTTCTCGCTTTCCTTCTTATGAATGTTTATCTCAATCTCGATGACAATACGATAACCGAAACAAGTCTGACTGAGACGATAAACAATTTACAAAATTTTTCAGACGTGGTGCAAAGCACCCTACGACTACTTTATATGATAAAAAAATAGTGGGGAATTTTTTGTTACCGCGCACTCCTGTCGATATACGAAGCGACTGTACTTTTATGCAGAGGAATTCCCAGTGTTGTTTCGAATTCTGTGCACGTGTACACACAGTACAATTCTGAGCACATCCATAAAATTGTGTATGCCAAAGGAAATTGTGTGATTGTCAGACGCGGAATGTCTCTCTGTGGGAATGCAATGTATCGAGTACGAAGGTCTTACTCTATAAGTCAAAGAAACAAAAATGGAATATAGTCTACCAAACTATTTTGTGTCGTATGTATTTCATACTAATACTGTAGAAATTATATACTCTCCTGCCACTTGTGGTTTTACTATTAATAAAGACATTGTTTTTTTCTTTTTTTGCGTATGAGCCAATGTGGACTACGATTGGTTCAACTGCTTCCTCCCTTCTTCTCCTCAATCTTCCTCCTCTCCCACATCTCCTTCATTCTTAATCAATGTCTCTCCCTTCTTTTGTCAGTCCAGATGGCATCTGTCCTCTTCTTGGGGTTTTTCTGAAAACCTTGGGCATTTTTAATTTCTTTTTGAGTGCCTAGCATTCTTCAATGTCTTCTTGAGTAATCTGGAGTTCTATGTCTTTTAAAAGACATTGTTTATGGTTTTAATTTTCATTTTTTTACAACGAACACCTTGCTTCATGTAACAAGGTGATTTTAGTAGCTCAACTAAGTCAGTCTTTGTGCGTGCTATTTAAAACCACGTTGAGAAAAGTTTACGTTGTTGTGGAGACTAATTCCATTCCGCCTACTTAAAGCTGTAACTTCCGATTGTTTTTTATACGGCAAGAACTATTTTTTAAGTGATGTGAAGCTGGGCGTTGGGGGAGAACTGTTGTGTGTACTATGTGTCTGAAATGTATAATTACTAGTAGGAAGAACGATACCAGTTAGATATAAGCGGAAGCCAGACGTTGTTGGCAGTTACGACTGCAAAGATAGCCGTGGATACTAGAGGTGGTGTTTAGCATCTTTGTACAGTGCCATAGGAATTGTAGAAATTGTAACTAACGCTACTGCAAGTGTCATAAAGACTCTTAGTAAAATTGAAAAAATTTGTTAACTACAGATGTTTTTGACTTTAGTCAGCAAATCACCGTATATTTACAGTCTATTTGCTGTTTATATTTTTCCTGAGTAAAAGTTCAGTGGGTTTTGATTTCTCAAAATAATTTTACAATTATTCGATGCAAGTGCTTGCAAACGTTACTCGTTATAACGAAAGGAAAATCATGATACAGTATTGTAATATTCCCGCATACGACGCTGCAAACGGTGCTAAGGTGATGTAATTACACTATCTCTCTGACGGGCATAACAATTTAATTATTTGCATCTTCATGTTTGTATCTTTATAATTTATGGCACACTTCTATGTTAAGTCCTTGCTTCAGTTACACTTTTGCAAATTTCTTAACCATTAAGACCTCTTCACAGACACTATATTTTTCTGTCTGTAAATTAATGAGTTTAATTTGTAATGTACACTCCGAGTGTTTTGAACGTGTTTCTAATTTGAAATGATTAATACAATTACTTATTGTTTAACATAAAGTTACTTCTACAAAATCAGATAGGATTCCATTCTGTAATAGGATAATTTTAGAAAATTAACAAATTTATTGCACTGGAATAAGCAAACAGCATTAAACATGTTATTAAAGCACGATTGAACTTTACTCTGTCAGAAGTCGGTAATAGTATTAGCGTTACTACAAGATATGCAGATTCAACAGACATCGGCATCAGCTGCTAAGTCAGCATTTACGATAAAACTGATGGTACTGATGTGTGGACGGTATGAAACGAATTAGCAAAGAATATTTCGAATCGGATGAATTCTTTTTTCGTGAAAGAGTGAAAATTAGGTTGACAAAGGTGAACTGGTAATTGAGTTATTTTGAGTGTTTCCGCTACTGCTTTTCCAGGAAACCCATATCGTAGTCAGTATTAAATGAGTATTAAATATTCTCAGCTCTGCTCGACTTCAAACTAGGGGATACTTTTTATGCTATTAGTTTCTCGCAATTGTAACTCTATTATTTTTTATTTCTGTAATCATTGCCCCAGTCTCCATCTTAATCATCAACATCATCATTATCGTCGCCATCATAATCACTATAAAGTTCAAAATCCCGTTTAGCTATTTCACATAATGTACGCTACAATCCTGGTCGGCTCTTGCCTACTGAAGTCGCCAATGGCCTCTTTCGCGTAGTATTCCATTACGTATTTCCTTTTGTGATCATTCATTCTTATTACTTAAGACAGAAATCCTGGTACTTTAATTATTTTTTATACCAATAATTATGACTTTCCCTATTGCAATATTCGTTTTCATTACAAGATTAACACTTTCATAAAAGTGTCTGTGATTAATCTGTCTATCCGAATTCTGTGGATTACTGTCCCGTTTCAAACCTTAATGTCAGCTGTCAAAGCAACGTTATCAGTCGTTAATGATTTTGTTGTCTCCACCCAAGTAGCTCGTTGTTTACATGTCCCTGCGTGTTCACTTAAACAAAGATCTAAACCGACAGGCAGAATGACAACGATACGATGGGTCGACTTCATGGAAGCTGATAAATTAGAGTTGACGATGACAACGGCGCTCCCACGTGACTCAATTATGGGGTCGATCCGATTGGCTTAAGGACGCAGTGCAACATTTCTAAGCCTACATTATTACATAGAAGCGTTTCGGATGTACACGTTTGGACCGCGACTACTATATCTGACGCTCTTAACTATTTTCTTTTTTATTCTTGTTTATGTCTGCGTTTGAGAAGAAATTTAGAGACAGCCCGTGACAGAACTGTGACATACTTAAAAACTGTTGAAGCAAAAAACTTTTAATGTAAATATAAATAAAATATTAATATAGATGAATTTATTTATAAATTATTTTGTGTTTTCTATTAGATATCGATTTCCGCTCCGGTAATAAAAAACGCAATTTTTGTGCAACGTTTTAAGATTTATTTAATCCCATAACCATGCCTACAACAGTGGGAGTAGGTAATCTTATTTGTTACCTATTTGATTAATAGTATGAGTGAACTTCTATTTTTGTTTTTCAATACTATGAATTAGTTAGAGAAAATAAACAAGTCAGTATACTTTTAATAGATTTTTTCAAGTTTCGTGATATTAATAGCAGTGTTGCGTTGTAATAGATTAGCTCTTTTATATATTGTAACGTAACGGTTCCCTTAGAATAAAGATTTTAAACATAATTATATTGAAGTACAGAGCAATAGGAAGGTAATAAACTTATATAATAAAATATAGGTATTAATAGGTGAAGTTAAGACTATTATAAAATAGAATAAGAATACAAGCATATTAAACATGTCTAGATAAAACTTTGTAACCATAGTTCCAGTAGATTTCATATTGAGTTATGTTGAGAATAGGTAAAAGCCTATCTAGTATAGCTGAGTAACCAGTATCTTAAATAATGATTGTATAGATTAGGTAAAATGTAATAAAAACAGTACAACTAGATAAGGTAGTTGTATCGACCTGTGACAAATGAACAGACAGACAATGCAGAAAGGAATTAGTATTACCTAAATGTGTGATAAAAGTTTTATTGAATTAAAACTGTTATAATGTTGAGTTGCAAAAAGGACCATTATTGTATAATGAAGAAGGATCAAGATGTAATGAATAGTGTTATGTAAAATTTAGTAATAGGAAAGTGAAACATGAACTGACTATTACATTAGGGAATAAGTAATAACAATTATTTGTAATAGACAAACTAATAATGTATTCAGTAAGATGGTGATTTTACAAAACCTGCATCTACTTTAGAAGGTAAACAAGAACAGCATAATGTATAAAGAATAGATATTGGATAATAATATGTATTATAAATAAGCATTTTGTACTTTAAGAAACAGATAATATTCAAGGGTACATTAGACAATATTATGTCTATGGTACAATCCAAATGTTTTATAAGGAAGTAAAGTTCACATTAATCACATTACAAATTTTGTAATCAGTAGTATTAAAATCAGTTTTGTTAACAATTAAAGTCACATGTAAAGTAAAGGAAAATAGTTATGTATCAAAAAGAATACTTTTAAACATAAAATGTTGTATTAGGCCAAAATTCAAAACTGTTATTTTGAGAAATACTGAACAGAAACCTATATTGTGAGATCTCAAAATGATCAGTATGAAAAGAAAATTTCATTTTTAACAATGTTATTACGATTGTATCTAGTATAAGGGAGTTATGTTAAAATTAATATTTTTTGGTAATTTTGATCATAAAAAGTGACGCCATGAGCTGACAACGCTTGATATTTCAGCCAATGGGAATTTTAAACATTTTGCATCAGCAAGCCCCAAAATTGAAACTAAGCGAGTTAGTTGATTGTTAAACTTCGAGCAGTAAAGAACGGATCCTCCGCTACACTTTTATACAAGAAAGTACAATCAGACTCGAACACAAGACAAGTTAGGTGAATAGTGAACCATAGTTAAATGACCACCGAGTGATAAATCAATATTGTGAATCGTTTAAATAACAATAAAGGAATTATATTTTGCAAATAACTAAAAGTAAATAAGAAAGTGTGTTCATAAAAAAAGGAAAGTATAGTGATTGTAATTCAATTTTAAAACGTCTTATTAACAAGTTATTATAATCCAACCTGCAACACTAATGAACTATTTTTCCACCACCACTGAACTAGAAAACACTAACACTGTTGTAACTTTTTAGGAGTTAAGTAATTATTTCTTTGTGTTTAATTTCTAAAGGAGTGTAATCTTCTCTAACCTAAAAAGGACACTGTTCGACACTCACGAACTGTTCGTTACTATAGTTATAAGAATTTATTTTGTTGTATTATATTATAATTTTAAACTGTAATGTTTTGTACTTCACTAAAGACATTTTCGCTATAATTATTGTAGTCTAAAAGAAAACACGAGGTTATATTTAAATAGCGTAACGAATAACCTATTATATGATTGGGAGTTTCAATAGTACCAACCGCTGAGCGTTAACATATTAAGCCTGGGTAATTCATGTTAAGAAATATTTTATTTATTTTAAATTAAGAAGGGAAATAAGGATTTCAACATAAATAAAAATAATATTGAAAGGAATTAATTTTGTACGAATAATTATTTCTAATAATTAATATTTTTTCAATTAGTGTGCTGGCGTTTTCATAAAAAATTGAGGAGTAAGTTGGTATTAAAATTTTGGCGTGCAACGTGAGGTTTAAATCGTTAAACTAGGTAAGTAATTAAGAAATAAATAAAGGAATTAATTAAAACGAAATAAAGCAAATTAGTAAATTAATAAAACTAATATTTGTTAATGACCGTTACAAATTGATGCCGACACAGAGAGGCGTAGAATTGGTTGTAAAACAAAAATAATAAATAATTATTATTGACACATTAAAAATTGGTGTTCGCAACGTGAAGCGAAGAGTAACAAGAAAATTAATTAATTAAATTAAAAAAAACAAAGGGAAAATTATATAAAAATATACAATCAAATAATCATCTAACTTCACAGATTGCCACCAACAACTAGGAAATAACAAAATCAAATATTTTGAATATTTTGAAACTTTACAGATTTGGCGCTTATAACGTGAGGCGTAATAGAGTAACTCAATTATTCAATTATTACAAATTTGTAAAAGAAGTAACTTTACAAATTGGCGCTTACAACGTGAGGCGTTAAAATAAAAAACTAAGTAACGTTTGACATATTTTATTTAATATTACAATATATATATATATATACACACACACATACACACATACATATATATATATACAAATATATGTATATATTGCAACGTTACAAGTATTATACACAAATACATTACCATGTACAGTACTCAACGCAACTATGAAGAGTATTACACCGGCCAGGTCGCAGGATTTTTTTATTCTCGTTGCGTCAAGTATATGTATAGTTGCACAATAAAAAAATAATTTTCAAAGAGGAGTGAGATGTTGATGACATGAAATAATTAATTAAAACCGTTTCAAAATAATCGTTCTATGATTTATTAATATTGTGACAGTACGTTTCATCACCATAGACATATAATCTGATATAATAGTAAAACACCAGTCATGAGTACTAGTATAAACCATGGATGATAAGAAAAATTAAAAAATAAGTGTATAATAAACATAGTATGTCAATCCCAAGTTCAAACAAAAGCAGTCTATGAAGAATAAATAAATATTGAAAAAAGTGCAACACAGTAGTTATAATGAAAAATTAGAAGAGAAACACAAAGAAAACTATAATAACGTGACAAACCCAATAGATATGGTAAGTGAGGGGTACAAATAAAACAAACCACAAACATCAGAATGAATAAAATGAAACATGCGACAGTCTACAAGAAAGTGGAGTCAACATTGAATAAATAATGATATGAAGAGCCAAAGAACTAGGGTAAAAAACATTGAGAAAAAGATTAAACCTAAATACCTTACAATTAGGTCCAGAATCAAATAAAACTACCCCAAATTAATTGATGATAACATAAAAGGTAAAGATCAAATAACAAGCAAACTAACTTAAAAATTCAATGCAGTAGAGTCAATAAAATGAAATGCATGTATTAGTATAGAAAAAGATTGTAATTAAACGATATTAAGACAAGTGCAGTGGGGGTGTAATACAAAAGAAATCAGTGATGATCAGAGATCATGGTATAAACCAGTGAGTAAAGGAGTAAAAGGTGAGATAATGGTCTTATTGAAACAAATAACAGGTAGTAAGAACCAAAGAGTAGTAGTAATATATAGTTTAAGGATTTTCTAAAAGAACCATGTTTGTGTAGTAATTAGTAACTAGAATAGGCTAATAGATTTAATAAGTTAATGTATTAGACACCCATGTTTGTTGTGATATAAGTAATTAATACTGTAGAAAGGCTTTATATACCCAATGATTTAAGGTGTTAAACGCCCATGTTTTGTTGCATTGTAACTAGTGGATAGAAGGGGTCAGTATACACCATAATTTAAGTTGTTATAACTATTTCAATCAGAATGATCACAGTGATCACTGTGATCATTCTGATTGTGATTTCAACCACTAACACAAATTTCTTCATTATAACTATTTGTTTAAAAGTTTGTTAATTGTTTAAGAAATGTTAGTTTAGAAAAATATTTAAAATGTCATAACCAGGTAATTGGGGCAAATCATTGTATATAAGAAAATATTGTATAAAAACAACTAAATGCTAGGCCTATAGGTCAAAAGAATTGAGTCAAACTCAAATGACACTAAATTATCCAACATAAACATAACTAAATTACATAAAAATGAACACAACGCCTAACAGTAATAAAACAGGAAAGGTAGTGATAAAATTATATGTATAAACCTACCATAACTGTAACAAGATAGGTAGGAAGCATAATTAATTATAGCATATATGACTGGCCATTGAGTTGATATGGTACCAGTATTATTGTTATCATAGGAACTGTATGAGTAGGTATTTAAAACTATGATGTTATATGTAAAGTAGTAAGAATTGGTTATTGAAAACAAAGTAATTTTGTTCTAAAATAGTTTCAAGTAAACCAATTAACTCGTTTATCGTCTGTAAATTTAATTTATTATTCTCTAATAAACTTTCTTTTAAGATATTTAGTGTTTCCTTTACTGGTATGTTAGTATACAAATTTACTATATCAAACGATGCTAACTTATAATTTGGTAGTAGATTGACATCTTTGCATTTATTAATAAAATCCGTGTTGTTTATGACACTATGATTGTTCTTTAAATTTATGTTTTCTCTGATTATTTTGACGAGTTTCTTAGCTGTTTTGTATGCGGGCGCTGTGGTAAAATTAACGAGTGGTCTGACCGGTATGTCGTGTTTATGAATTTTGGGTAGGCCAGTGAGTTCGGGAGCTTTTGCATTAATAGACTTTAGGAAGCGACGTGTGCGTTCGCTAAACAAATTTACGCATTTATTGATTTTGTTATTCAGTGTCTTGACATACATATCAGTAGGATCAGATTTCAAGGTTCTAATATTGTTGTTTGAAATAAAGTCATTTATTTTCGTTTTATACACATCGAAGTCCATGACAACAAGAGTATTCCCCTTATCTGATTTAGTAATGAGAGCATTATTATCAACTAATTTTTACTTTGATTTGTTTCAATAACTTGAACTCGTTGGAAAATCTTATATGTTTCTGTAAACCATGAGGATGGTTGTTAAAATTATGGTGTTTTATGGTATTATTAAATTTATTATTTATTAAAATGCGTGCTTCGGTTTGTAGTTTTGGATCGGCAATTGTTTTTACTGCACTTTCTGCACTGATAATTTCTTGTATGATTTGGTGTTTATTATTAAGAGGTAAGTTGTACTTGATGCCCTTATTAAGGATGTCCATTTCGTCTTCATTGTAAGCTATTGTAGTTAAATTAGACACACGAGGATAAAATGTGTGTTTACAAGTGATGTCTGTTTCTTGGAGATGTTTACTCTTCAAATTATGAATTTTACGCGTCTGTTTAAAGTATGTATTGTGAGTAACGTCAGTGTTTAAACTTTGTACTGTTTTGTCAGTTGTAAGCAGCCTACTAACATTGCACGGCACGCGCGGATGACGTCACGCTTTTATCAAACCTTGCAATCGGCCAGCCTAGCCGACTGCAAGCCAGTATTAGTTTAGTTTATAACACGACTCCGAGCGCAACTCTCGTTAAACACATCTCTTACAGCCGCGGCTTTTGGCTATTATTCAGCATACATTTATAACATTCAACTTTAATCGTCTACCTGCGTCCATCTACCCTGGACCACGATTTCATTCAAGGTTGATTTCGGGCATTATCGCCTCAAAACGCATCCGCACGTGCCGATCGTAACTAACAAACCAAATTATTCAATAAACGCATGTTCAATATCTCAAATACAGTCCACTTCTTTCTAACAAACAATCCAGCCTTCCTTATTAGCGTCTTTGGAACAACTCGCGATTCTTCAAGAGCTTCCAAACCGCAACATTTTTGGTCCCACCGGACCGGATTTCACATTTCAGGCCAAAAACGACATCATTTTTGGTCCAATCAGGCAGGATTTCATATTTTCAGGCCAAAACAAACTACATCATTTTTGGTCCCAACGGCACAGATTTCTCATACCTGAGTATACAGGCGACAACATTTATTTATATACATCAGTTCTGGAAAAACCAATCTGAAGTTAATCATGACAGACGGGCATCATTTTCGTCCTGAGCGACACCATTATCGTGAAGCACGTCGCAGTCATCTCGACAAGATTCAGCCAAGCAGTAGACCAGAGACGACGGGACGAAACAGGACAGCATTTTCGAGATTCCACAGCTTTAAATGATGGAGGGTACAACATGAGGCAACGGCTAACCGGCAGAGACAGGAGGTGTAGCAGCTCCAAACGGGATCGAAGCCAGCTTCATCACGAATGAATCGACGGCCACGTGACTATAAACTTTACCTATATTTGATTTATTTTTAATAATATTTCACCCAGTGTGTATTTTTGACATATTTATATAAACAATTAACTTATTACACAATATAAATTAATAGATGGTTGGCAGCTCATTATCAGTCAGAACTTTAAAGATAAAGCTATACTTTGTAATCATTTAGATTTACAATTTCAATAATTTAACTGCCAACGAGTTTGATTAGTTAGAGAGAGTAAGTTTATGTTCAAACCAACGATCGCTAGCTACCAAACGTATTTAAACTCATTCAAAATTAAGTTTGTGGTTCACATGCTCGATGCTCAATTGTTTCTAAATATCTTTCCATTTTTTATCTCAAACTGTAATAATGGCCGATGTAAGGGCTCTGATAAAAAAACGAGGTACAATTAAGGCCTCAATATCCCGAATAAATACCTTCGCGGATAATTTTGATGTGTTAAACAGCGATCCTCATGCGCTCAAAATAAAACTGCGTCATTTGATGGAATTATCCACCAAATATGACGAGATACAGTCACAAATCGAGGCTGAGGAAGCAGACGTTGCGTCAACAAGTGATAGAGTGCAAACGGAGGACGATCTCTGTGCTATAGAATGTAAATTGCAACACTTGTTGGAGCAATCTGAGCACTTGAACCAAAAACCACTAATTAATACTGATGGTAAACAGCCTAAAACAACCCCCATTCAATTGGAACCAATAAAATTACCACGGTTCGAGGGTAGTATTGTGGAATGGCAACATTATTACCATATTTTTATGGAACTAATTCATGTCAGAACAGACCTGACAGATATACAGAAGCTTCATTATTTGCACTCGTCATTACATGGCGAGGCGCTTAACGTAATAAAATCATTACCCATAACACATGAAAATTACGCGGTGGCTATCGATCTGTTGAGGAATAGATATGA
Source organism: Magicicada septendecula (assembly GCA_034769895.1). Taxonomy (NCBI): domain Eukaryota; kingdom Metazoa; phylum Arthropoda; class Insecta; order Hemiptera; family Cicadidae; genus Magicicada; species Magicicada septendecula. The sequence continues at coordinate 159,783,536 of CM068367.1, forward strand.
TAGTAAGCTGATTGTCTCCGCTCACCACGTGTGGAATGTACTAGACGTACCATTAGTCCAGCAGGAATCCCAAGGTAGCATATCGCAATTTATTGATCAAATCTCTGGAAATATAAACGCTTTAAATAATCTCAAACTGCCAGTCAACACGTTTGAAATTATTGTAGTAAATTATCTAGTCAAAAAACTTGACAGTTATACTTTACGTTTGTGGAAAGAGAGTTTATCGGAGCATAAACTCCCTGATTTTAATAGTTTTATAAATTTTTTAAATTCACGTAGGAAACTACTGCAAAATATCGATAACGCGACTAGCCCAACGAGCAGGTTGAACAAAAGCGATAAGTCTCCTTATCGCAAGGCAGTTAAACAGATAAGCACTCCAAAGGGCGCATTCCACTCACATATTAGAAATAATTTATGCAGGCTATGTAACGGTGAGCATAGACTTAGCGATTGCCCACAATTTATATCGCTGTCTATCCCTGATAGAAAAAATGCGTTACTAAAAAACAAACTTTGCTTAAACTGTCTCCGTTCGGGACACGAGGGTTCAAAATGTCCCTCCAAATTTTCGTGTAAAAAATGTTCTAGGCGTCACCACACCATGATTCATGTCCCCAACAGGGACGTAACTTCTGTTAACAACCAGTGTTCACTGAAATCACAGACCAATAAATCGGTATTGTTATCTACCGCCGTCTGTATGTCATACAATAAGGTCGGCAAAAAATTTCCCGTTAGGATATTACTGGATTCCGGTTCTCAAGCGAACTTTTGCACAATGGATTTCGCCCGCAGGTTGGGCCTCCAATTAGTTAAATCGCAATTGCCCATCACGGGTATAAACAACTCGCTTTCCCAGGCTGACTTCAGTACTAACGTAAGGCTACATTCACGCTATAAACCCTTCACGTTAAACGTACATTGTGCCGTATTACCCAGTATAACTAATAATTTACCGGCGGAGTCATTCAATCTTACCTCTTTAAATTTACCCAAGCGCATATTCCTGGCGGATCCTCACCTACATTGCTCATCGCAAGTCGATATATTAATCGGCGCTCAATATTTTCTACAATTAATTGAACCTGTGAAATATACGCGCGGACCACACTTTCCTATAATTCAGGAAACCAAGTTAGGATTTATTTTGGCCGGTGACTTACCATTCAACGTCGACATGACTAGAACGGTTTCTTCATTTATGGTCTGTAAGGATGATAATCAGGTTTCCTCGCAACTAAAGGAATTTTGGAAGTTGGAGGAGATCTCTAGTCGCGAAACCCGATCTGAGGACTCACCGTGTGAAAGGCATTTCGTGAAAAACACTAGCCGCAATCGCGACGGGAGATTCGTGGTAGCCCTGCCCCGCAGATCTGATAAATCTTATTTGGGAGATTCTCTCCGCGGAGCAATACGCAGATTCCAATCGTTAGAATTCAAATTCAAGCAGGACCCTACCCTTTACAAGGATTATAGTGAGTTCATGAGTGACTACTTAAGACTTGGCCACATGTCGCCGCTTAATGAATACGATCTGTCGCTTGACAGGTCAGAGATCTTTTATCTGCCCCATCACGCAGTCTTCAAAGACTCTAGCTTAACCACTAAATTGCGCGTGGTATTTGACGCATCCGCTAAAACCACCAATAATTTGTCCCTTAACGACACTTTAATGGTCGGTCCTACGATCCAGCAGGATCTGTTTTCGATAATGGTTCGGTTCCGCACCCACCGATACGTACTTATTGCGGACATTGAAAAGATGTATCGCCAGATCATTGTTAATCCTAAGGATTCAAACTTGCAACGCATTGTTTGGCGTGATGCACCGCATAAGGAATTGCGACATTACGCGTTAAGGACGGTTACATATGGCACTGCTAGTGCCTCCTTCCTTGCTACGCGTTGTCTGGCTCAAATAGCATATGAAAACAAAGCCGACTACCCTACCGCTGCTAAGGCCATAGCAAATGACTCTTACGTAGACGATCTCATAACGGGTTCGGATGATCCGAACAGCTTAGCTGAAATGAAAGGCGAGATCGAGAAGTTGTTGAGGAGTTATGGTTTTTCGTTACACAAATGGTTCTCTAACCACCATAAGATTATGACTCTTCGCGCCCAAGTAACCCGTGACTTCAGCAAGGGTCAAAACGTGCGTACCTTGGGCATACAGTGGAATGTTGAGGGGGATAACTTTTTGTACACCGTTAGGGGTGATGACAATCTAACCGTTCTCAACAAGAGAAGCGTGTTATCAATCATTGCCGGGATCTATGATCCACTAGGTCTAATTGCTCCCATCACATTTTGCTGCAAGCATTTCGTGCAGCAGTTGTGGTTGGCGGGCACTGATTGGGACGAACCCTTGTCCGGGTCACTAGCCAATCAATGGTCGGAATTATACACCCAATTAGTCTCCGACACTCATTTTGAGATTACGAGGTCGGTTAAGAGTTCGAACAGTTGCCCAGTTAGTTCATTGCAGCTGCACGGATTCGCCGACGCTTCGGTTAAAGGTTACGCGTGTTGCATTTATGTGCGGGCGGTCTATTCGAACGGCGCCATATCATCAAACTTGTTGTGTGCTAAATCTAGGGTCGCTCCGCTGAAACAGATAACGCTTCCTAGACTTGAACTTTGTGCTTGTTTATTGTTGGCTCAATTAACGTCCAAGGTTTTAAATGCCGTCGATTACAATTTTGACGGATTATATCTTTATTCGGATTCGATGATAGCGTTGTACTGGATACATCAGCAATCTTCCCGCTGGAAGGTATTTGTGGCTAACCGTGTCGCAGAAATACAGCGTCTTGTTAGCAGCAGGGGAATTTGGCGTCATGTAGTATCGAATGACAACCCTGCCGACGTTTTATCGCGCGGTTGCCTCCCTCGTAGTCTGCACTGTCATGCTCAATGGTGGCATGGTCCCTCCTGGTTGGCTCGTGATGCGGCCTCATGGCCGGTCAGCGCGTTCGACATTAATACTCCCTGTACCTTTCCCGACATTGAAGAGGAACGTCGCAAGCAGGCTCAAACCTCACTAATTGTCGCGTCCTCAACACATAGTTACATTGAAAACTATTCATCTCTTACGAGGCTTATTCGCGTCTTCGCATACTGCCGTCGATTTCTTCGCAATTCTAGGCTCGCGGTGGTTGATAGAGACACGTCCTTTTTGTCGGCTCAAGAATTGTCTGACACGCTCTTGGTTTTTGTCCGGCAATCTCAGAAGTTGCATTTCGACGTAGAGGTTAGGGAACTTGAGGCACACCGGTGCCTTCCACGCAGTAGTAAAATTCTTGCTCTCAACCCATTCCTGGATAAATCAGGCATTTTAAGAGTGGGTGGACGCTTGCAATTCTCCCCACTTAGCTACGAGAATAAACACCAAATAATTTTACACCCGCACTCTCATCTCACGAGATTAATAATTGAATACGAACACATCCGTTTGTTGCACGCTGGAGTGCAATCAACTCAAGCTTCGCTTAGGCTTAAGTATTGGATCATACACGATAAGTCCTATATCCGCTCAGTGATACATAAGTGTGTCACTTGTTTTCGTTTCCGGGCTAAAGGCGCGAATCAATTACTCGGTCAATTACCCTCTTCTAGGGTCACGCCGTCAAGGCCATTCTCACAGTCGGCCGTGGATTACGCAGGTCCGGTGTTTTTGCGCCATGGCGGGCAGCGCTCTAAGTCCACGACCAAGGCATATATCGCTCTATTTATATGCATGTGTACTAGGGCCATCCATTTAGAATTGGTGTCGGATCTTACTTCCAACGCCTTTATAGCGGCTTTAAAAAGGTTCATATCGCGCAGAGGTATTCCCGCGCAAATATTTTCGGATAATGGCACGAATTTTCGTCGTGCCAACCACACGTTGCATGATTGGTACAAATTTTTAACCTCCAAGGAAGTTGAACAATCTTCTCTGGAGTTTTGCGGTCTCCACGGCATCAAATGGTCCTTTATCCCCCCTTCAGCCCCTCATTTCGGTGGTTTGTGGGAAAGTGGTGTAAGGAGTGTTAAATTCCATTTACGTCGCGTAATTGGCGGTACGATCTTGAATTTTGAGGAATATTCTACCCTTCTTTCTCAAATTGAGGCTTGCCTTAATTCACGCCCGTTATGCGCCGTGTCCGACGATGCTAGAGACCCTGAACCCTTAACACCCGCTCATTTTTTGGTCGGTGCTCCACTGACGGCACTTCCGGAACCCGACTATACACAAGGCAATAATACTCATTTGAGCAGATGGCTTCTGCTCCAAAAATTTACGCAGACCATCTGGAAACGGTGGTCTAGGGATTATCTGCACCAGCTGCAGCAGCGCAATAAATGGCGCACCCCATTTAAAAATTTGATGGTCGGACAACTTGTCCTCATTTTGGATGACAATTCCCCCCCTTTAGAATGGAAGCGTGGGGTAATTACCAATGTTTTTCCGGGTCAAGATTCCTTAGTACGCGTCGCAGAAGTACGCACTGCGCTAGGTATCTTACGCCGACCCATCCACAAATTATGCCCCCTTCCGGTGGCAACAAGCTAATCGTATGCGTGCCATACGAGACACACGAGGTGTGTGTGTGTGTGTGTGTGTGTGTGTGAGTGTGTGCGTGTCATTACATGGAACACGCCCGGGACATTCCCCGGGGCGAGCATACAAGTCAATTGTATCATAAGCATTGTAACATTGTTAAGTGTCGCTAGCTATTGCAGCAACAGTGACTATGTCTCATATGTACTATCAATTATTATGAATGTTGTGTATCGTTAATATGTTTGTGTGATTCAAATTCTGAGAACCACAAGTGTCAGTTATAGTGGCAATTATTCTATATATGTATTTTGTATCCACATGTTATGCTTTAAGTGAGATCATGTTCAGTTATGTAAAGGTTCATTTTTATCACGATTTTTTTATTTGTTGTACCTTTTCTAGCACAGAAATTGTTTTGTTTTGACTTAAGCTTTGTGCTAGATTAATGATTTTTGTTTTTTACAAATTTTATGTATAAGTCTTTAAGTATATTATGTTTATTGTGTCTATGCTCTCTGGCCAGTGCGCCAATTATTGTATCGCTTACGACATGTAAGTCTAATTATTATATTGTTCAATTTAACCGTTAATGTACAAAATCGTCCCGATTTTGGCGGGCAGTATGTTTAAACTTTGTACTGTTTTGTCAGTTGTAAGCAGCCTACTAACATTGCACGGCACGCGCGGATGACGTCACGCTTTTATCAAACCTTGCAATCGGCCAGCCTAGCCGACTGCAAGCCAGTATTAGTTTAGTTTATAACACGACTCCGAGCGCAACTCTCGTTAAACACATCTCTTACAGCCGCGGCTTTTGGCTATTATTCAGCATACATTTATAACATTCAACTTTAATCGTCTACCTGCGTCCATCTACCATGGACCACGATTTCATTCAAGGTTGATTTCGGGCATTATCGCCTCAAAACGCATCCGCACGTGCCGATCGTAACTAACAAACCAAATTATTCAATAAACGCATGTTCAATATCTCAAATACAGTCCACTTCTTTCTAACAAACAATCCAGCCTTCCTTATTAGCGTCTTTGGAACAACTCGCGATTCTTCAAGAGCTTCCAAACCGCAACAGTCAGAGACGTATTTATTTACTGATTCCATAACATTATTTATGGAATATTCATCCGGCCATCATAAATAATGTTATGGAATCAGTACATAAATACGTCTCTGACGTTACTCGCAATACATACTTTAAACCAATTTTTCATTCAGGATGATGGATTGGCCATGGGTTCACCTCTCTCTGGTCTATTGGCCGACGTTTACTTGAATTTTTATGAAAACTCTCATTTGCTCTCACATAACAAATACAAAAATGATATAATATTTTATACACGTTATGTAGACGATACCTTTCTAATTTTCAATGGTACTGTACGACAGATCGAAAACCTAAAACATTATATATATGAATAGTATCAATAAAAACGTTCAATTCACGCTGGAAACCGAAGTGGATAATAAATTAAATTTTTTAGATTTGTCTGTCATTAAACACATAGATAAATTGAAATTTAATATTTATAGAAAACCGACCACCACTGATGTGACAATACATGCTAACCCTTATCATCCCTTTTCGCAAAAGTTGGCAGCTTATAATTACTTTATCCGCAGATTGTTGGCAGTGCCTCTCAGTGATGATGATTACCGTGAGGAGTTGAATACCAGTAACCATATAGCCTTAGCTAATGGTTACAAAAACACGTTAATTGATAATCTCATCATGAAACATAAAATTCGAAAATCCAAGCCCCCAGTGGATAAGGATACAAAATTAACATTTATTTCTACCACATACACAAATATAATGCCAAAGATTCTAACCTCCACATTTAATAAATTGAATATTACCGCTAACTTCAAAACAAACAATAGTCTATTACAAATACTACGTCATAGAAAACCCATACCTTTAGAAAATAAATCCGGCATATATAAATTATCATGTAACGACTGCAACAGTTTTTACATTGGTCAAACGGGGAAAGGTTTCCTCAAACGATTTAAAGAGCACACACCAAAACGTCACCTAAATAATCTCACTCTGTTAAATAATATCAAGTCCAACTTTGCCCGTCACTTAATCTTACACAATCATAATTATACCGATTTCAAATCTAATTTGATACCCCTACATGTGTGCAACAAAGGCCGTTACATGGACGCAATAGAAGAGTTCGAAATATACAAAGCATATAATAACATAACCAGCCGAGACTTCATATTGAATGACCATTTAAATTTTAAATAAAACCCGCTATACGATACAGCATTGAACCTGATTAGGCGTAATCACTCAGATAATAATTCAGTGTCCGATCGATCGGCTTCGCTGTGGTGCGCACCATTTAGAAAGCGAGTGAGTTATATTATGTGTAACATGTGATTTTAACTGTTAACGACCTCAATAGAGTGATTTATTCTGATGATGGAGCATATGTTCCGAAACGCGTCATTTTATTTATCACACAAGGTGATTTATTTATATAATCTACTATTCCTACGTGACTTGGATACCAAGAACCAACATGCATTTTAAATTGTCATTAGACTTGTGTCACTCGTCCTGAGCCATTCCTAAAGTCTAAAGTCCTTCGATAGTAGTTACTGCAGGAAATTCCTGACAGCGATTGTTGCCATGATTGTTTAGACCTCTTAACCTGGAATACATCAAACTTTCATAGCCATTTACTGATTCTCCTCTAACCAGATAGCCTGCACGCCTTTATTTATTTTTTTATTTCTCGAAACAACATCACCTATTCTAGTTCTATGACGTTCAATTCTGTGGTGTGTCCCTTACTTTTCCACAATGTTGATATAAATTTTGATAAAATCGCAAAAATTCATGTGGAGTATCAAATTAAAGTGAATTGAAACCACAATCTCACTACAGTGTTCACTTTCGAAAAGTTGTCAGACTAAAAGGAATTGTTTCTCAAATCGGAAAGTTTCAAATTTTGTGTGTTTATTGTATTACTGTGTGCTCTATTATTATTATGTTACTAAAAAACTAGTAGTGTAATTAGACTTTCTTTAATTTTTTCCCATAATAAAAAATGATCTAGTATCGAAATTTTTGTAGTAATAAAAGTATTTCTTTCAAAATAGTGAGAGAGTTCTTCAGCTTAGGGAGTATATTAGTTGTATCTCATTCATGAAGTAAATAAAAGACGAATCATCATGACCATCATCAACTTCAATTCTTCCAAGGGCGATTGGTTTGATCACATCATTAATTGTTTAGCACGGTGGGGTTTCTACTTACCTACTTCAATAACGTCGTATAATTTAGCTGACAGTGTGGATAGTCTTACTTGTTCAGTGATCTTCAAATTTTCCTGTTGTGTTTTTATTGTTTAAAGTTCAGTATGCTTCATACACGTCCTTATTTCTTTTCCTGTCAGTTATTGCGTGTTTTTCTTTTCTCCTATTCTGAAAGTGTTAAATATTTAATTTTTGTTTCTCTCGTACTTAAATATTAAAACAAAATTTTCATTTCGTTTGCCGTTACAAAGTGAGTAGGAAAACTGTCTTACTTCCAATAATTTGTTATTTTCAATTAAAAGAAAATTAAACATTATACGTGCTGCACTAAAACAAATGTTTGCATTTCTTCTAACGCTTGGATGTACAATGAGCCAAAGACACGTTAAACATATAAGTTTAAGATTTATTCGTATGCGTTCATGCCCCCTACGCGCAAGTAAGTGTTTGTCTGCACACGTGTATTTGTGTAAAACGTGTGAATAATTTATCTTCATTTCGTTAACTCCTCACTTCAAACTGTTTTCACAGTCACCCGACACCTAAGTTTTAACAAAGTTAGAGTTGAGAGTGAATTAATTTGGCTTTAAGAAAGTGTACGGGAGCGCTTTGTGTAAACAAACAAATTAATTTTCACTGTCATGTTAACCTCGACCGCTGCCACCTACATTTCGTCGCCATCTATCTACGTCTCTGCTCAGCACAACGAACATCAACAGTTTTCGTTTCCTGGGTGATAACTCACCTATCCGCTCTTGCCCACGGGAATACCTGACGACTTTCAGGTGCTTGCGTTTTGCCACCCTATAGCCGTTTAAACGATATTTCTACAATATTTACAATTTGCTTTCTAAGACTGAAAACCCTTGTACTAATGAAAATATTCCAGCCGTTAAACTTTCAACAATAACAGGTGGAAGTATACAGATTGTTTTAACGTCAGCTTTTATCATCGAGATAAGCTCTCTGCAGGATGTCCAAACTCAAAGAGTCTTCGTCAGGAATACCGTCATCCAAAGTGCGCTATTCAGAGCTTATAATTCTTCAGAGCTACTGGCTAATATTTATCCTGCTAATATTTATTGAAGAGCTATCTTCAGTATTTGTGCCTAATATTTACTGGTTAAATTCAGTAATTTACTTTCGTTGACAATTATTTATGATTGCGTCTCTCACACATCACACTATAAAATATTGACAGTACTCCAAACACACACCACTGTTTGCTTAAGTGATATAGTGCTTTATGTAACCTTTCACATAGTGCTTTATAGTGCTTATCACATACTCTTTCAGTTATAGGTGACTCGTGTTTTACATTCCTGGTTTATCAGTTTCAATGGCTAATAAGTTGACAATTAGAAATAAAATAATTAGATAAGACCAACTATTTTTCAGTGTTTTCTTTCTTTATCTAAGCTGAGTGAATTGCTGCATACAGAAGACAAAAGAATCGACTGAACATAATTAAAACTTTCATATTACAAAAGTAAACAAATAATGTTGTCTACAGAAGTATACAAAAAGTAAGCGCTTGGCTTAGTCTGTATGTTGTGTGTACTCCCTGACAGCATGCAGGAGAGAATCCAACACGGAGCGGAATCACACTGTACGCTGTACGGTGCTGCGCTCTGCATAATGATACTAATATTAACCGAAGCAAGTTAGTTGGGTTCAAGTCAGTGACCTAATAACATAGTTTGTCAGACGTTCCTTGTAGGGATCATGAATAGATATTGTTTTAATTTGTGTTACATCGTTATTGTAAATGTAAAATATTTATTCAGTGTTTTTTTGTAGACTTTCATTCAATACTTAATTAAATAATTTTTACGCATCATGTGATTTTTACTAGCGACCCTTCAACATCATTTTGTTTTATTTTATTTTATTTATTACTTTACAGTCTACTACTCTACAAACACACACTCTTGTACAAACATCCGACTATACAAACGATGATTTCCAAGAAATACGGCAGCGTAAGCTGCTTTCAATGTTTGTTAGTTACCTAGTATCGAATTGCTTTTCACTTCCTGTAAGCCTATGTTGTCATAAAATGTGATTTGGAGGCAGAGCCGTGACGGTTGCCGTTGTGTAAGGCGCTGTGTCCTTACGGCTCGATTATTTATTAGTGATTGTAGGTACTTTACCTTCTCAAGTTTAACAAAAAGTTTACGAACAATAAGTTTAGGAATTGTGTGTTAAAAGTTCTATTAAAGCTTGCGACTGATGCCAACTGATGCCTATTATGTTTTCTGCACTTTTTCACCCCAACTTTCCGCAATCACCCATATACAGACACAGGTGTATTTTCAATTTTCTTTATTTTTACTATGCAATTATTTATTTTATTGGTTTGCCTTGTGAAGATTTTGTTACAGTATTGTATAAAATTTTCAGAGTTGTTTCCTAAAGATATCGGACAATGTTCTAAAGATATGTACATGACAAACACATCAAATAAATAGTCTGCTTATAAAGGCAAATTATATTAAGAATAAAATGCAATCATGTTTGGAAAACACTGTGCCTATAAATCTCAAAATCGATGTGTGTGTGTGTGTGTGTGTGTGTGTGTGTGTGTGTGTGTGTGTGTGTGTGTGTGTGTGTGTGTGTGTGTGTGTGTGTGTGTGTGTGTGTGTGTGTGTGTGTGTGTGTGTGTGTGTGTGTGTGTGCAATTAGAAGTGAAATTTTAAAAATTTGTGAAGTTTGTGTAGTGATCGAAATGTAATGCGTACTTAGTGACAAAATAACACTTTTTGACAATACAGGATTTAATCATTTTGTTTTAATTTTGTTAAGATATTTGCATTTTGAAGTAAATGTCCTTTGCAAAATAACATGTAAGTGTTAAACATCACTACTTTGAACGGGTTTTCATTTCAAATTATTTCACCTCTCAAAATGCTTAAACTATTTTTACAAAATAGAAAATACCACTAAATCTATCCGACTAATCTTTTAAAAATTTTATCCGTCTAATAACTTAATAATAAAAAATCTTCTTTTATTAAAAATTCTTGTACTTATTACGAGTTATTCCTTTCAGCTCTCGGCATGATTTATGGTAAATCTGACTACCTATCTGCATAGTCTATTAGGCTATGATAATTATTAAACTTGTTAAGAGTCTAAACATACTAAAAATACTTGTTATAAACATGTTACCATTCTTATACCTTTTACAAAGTTTGTGGCCAGTGTAACTGAGACTTCACTATTTTACCTGTACTGAACACAAATAAGGTTACTAGTATTACGTCTAGACCAAAGTTTATAAGATCAGGTACACATGAAGACTGCTTAATCTCGGAATACTGCGACTTCGGCGTCTTGAACAACGCCCCTGGATTTGAACCCACGACACCCGGTTTGAAACCTAGATCAGTGTGTCAGCTATTCCGATTTTATTGTTGTTTACATTCATATTGTTATTAAATATAACTATAATGTTTATAGTAATATTATTGATATTATTACTCTGCCGTTAGTATTAGTACAAATGTGTAATTAGTTGGCACAGTTCACTTGGCTTAATCTTCCTGGTTGGTCAATAAACGTTGCGGGTCACGACAAAGTTTCTGCAGTACATAAGTAATTAAGGTTAGGATTAGCGTTACACGAGCGGGGCTAGTTCATAAACCGTTTGAGGTCACTGTGAACTGCTTCCGATTCGTGATTACGGTACCTTAGTTCCGTGTGACGTCAGTCCTTTCAATACGCTCTTGATTGGCTGGTACCAAATAAATGCACTAGTAACCTTTTATTAATCTGTTACAAGTACACCTTCCAACTGCTGCGCTGCTGCACTTGCTAAAGTATCAAAACTCACAATTTGGATTACTACTTCAAGTCTTCTAACAAATCTGGCCACGTGCTGTCGTCTTGTTAGTCAGTCAAACTTTGCACTTGAAATACAAAAGGACATTTGATTACACGGATAGAATGGTCACTCGGCACTTGATACCTAGAATATTTTATTAATAGTTGAATTTAATAAATGAACACTTGATGTAGTTCTACAGATACTTTTTATTTTCCTGGCATTTGTTACGCAGCGTCAGAGATTAGATTTAGTTCAAATTTAACCTCTGAAGCTGCCTTAACTGGCAGAACAATTGTTAGGAAAATAAAAAATATTAAATTCAAGGACATTTGATTTAAAAGAAAATTGATTTGCGATAAGAATGCATTTACTGTGAACTGTTATAAATCTAGGACAAATTCATTTTTGTTTATCTGTGTGTGTGTGTGTGTGTGTGTGTGTGTGTGTGTGTGTGTGTGTGTGTGTGTGTGTGTGTGTGTGTGTGTGTGTGTGTGTGTGTGTGTGTGTGTGTGTGTGTGTGTGTGTGTGTGTCAGTGGGAACACATTTGTATGTCTACCATTTCTTCTCGACATACAAGGTGACGAGAAGCAAAGCCATATTCTAGAAACGTGTTATAAACGTCAAAACAAAACAAAAACTTAAATAATAATCATATGTATTATAATCGTTTATCGTTTATCATTAAAAACACAGTACAGCCAAGATTGTTGTTGGACGTTACGTCAGTCTGATTAAATGCAAAATTCAGTGCAACGAGCAATGCTGCTTATAGAACGAGCAAGCCTTCTATAGTCAGAACTATTCTGTAGAGTTGTTGCGTCTTTCGTAATCCGATTTTGTAGTCGGTCAGGTGTGTCAATACGACTAGAACACCCACACTTCATCTAACTCCAAAGGAAGTAAGCTAATAGCGTGAGATTCGGTGACTGTGGTGGCCACTGTACTGGTCCGTTTGGATAATACAACGATATCGATGTATTGTTTAAGTGATTGCTAACGTTAGAAGAGAAGTGACTTGGTACACCACGGTATTTGAACCAGATCCTCAGTCTAACTGCAGGCGGAGTTAGTTGTACTTCTTGTTCTCTACAATTCAGTAAATAATCTAGTAAAATTTCAGTTCACTGGAAATTTGTATTTTTAGTTATTCAAATTTAATTAAACCCTCGTTCCTGCAATGTAAGTGTATCCACCAACTGCTTTGTACATAATATATACCTAATAGTACATATTTAACTATCAATATACCGGTAATATACCTTTTTCAGACATATATTGATATAGAATTTTTCTTCGTTTCGACCTGTAGAAAATTCACCTACTATATTTCCGTACAACTCAGAATTGTCCTGTAGGTCTAGTGCGTTTTTTTTCAGTACACACCTAATATGCAGTGAGTATAATGTTTGATTTCTTTACTAAGTAAACAGAAGTGTTACTGCTGTAAATATCTTCTCACATTTTTCAGCCTTACAGTAAAAGAGCCGTTTTATTTATTTGTACATATTGGGGCGATTCTTTCAGCGGTACAAAGCACCATCATCAGTCCGATTTTTTGAGTGGGGGCAGCCTGACTTTAGATATTTGAACAGAATGATAGTGAATGGCGCCAACTATTTCTTTCATTAGTAGTAGTTTTTACTCCTAATAGTATATTTTAATTGTAAATTATACAGTTCTTCTAAACATAGTAGATACATGATATTTTGTATGGGGGCTCCTACCTGTGAGTAAGGTTAAGTTCTAACAGCTTTATGTCGATCGATTTTATTGATAAGCGCAGATAAATTAAAATTGCCGAGACAAATATATGGAATGATGGTTTATTAAAAATTAATTAATCGAGCAATGTTGGAAATTCAAAAGTTCTTACTACTGATTTCCTTTACTATCTAGTCTGTTGACCAATATAAAGTTACTAAAATTAATAGTCTTTTAATAGTAGTAGAGATCGATACAAATATCAGTAGGGACAAAAATACATGCGCTATTCGTAATTAATTCGCTTACTTAAAATAATAAAATATCGAAATTTGCTAATGTCGATAATACAGTATTGCCTACATTTTTTTTTTTTTAATTGAAGGAGGAAAAATGTTTTCTGAATGAGCAGGAAGCGGTAATTATTGCCAATGTAGAACTCCTCAGATTTCGGCCTACAAACTAAAATCTTTCTCTTTAACACAGACCCTGATTATTATAACCTGGCAGTACTAGCGTCAGGCAACATTTTGGTCTCAGCCGAAGCCCCCCTCCCCCCAACAACCGTGTATGTGACCGTAAAAATATAAATGGTGGAGCGTTTCAGGATCGCTTTCGAAGTTGTCGGCGGGTTCGAAACTTCACAGGTCTAAATCAGTACGACCTTAGTGTACTAGTCGTATATCAAATCCAGTACGATTTAAGTTTGTTTCCAGACCTATGCGGATAATCTTTCATTGACTCGGAAAGCACTCGGTCTTCGCTGCAGTCTAAACTACACTGGGTTACTAAATCCAATGTTACCAAGAGATCGGCAGCGTTCAATCCGGCTGTAATCGCACTTGAACTTGTAATCCAATTTGTGGACTTGTAATCGTTTCCTCCAGACTTATCGTTTGCAGAAAGAACCACGTGCGTCACAGTTGACTAACCTATTTCAGCTACATTCTTGTCCAAGTCCCAACACGAAATCTTAATTAACATGATCGCTATAATGTATTTTATAATTAGCGTCTATGCGACACACGCACACGTGCTCTCAACTATCGAAACCCAGCTTACGATAATTACATGTTTTCATGTATCACACTACATATTTTTACTTAAAATAACTTACTTATAAGTCTAAATAACATAATCCCTTACAAGCTAAAATACAAAGTCCCACATACAAGTCTATACATTGCATACGATATGTTTTATTATCACTAAACAGCTTAGTGTAGCACATATGCATCCCAACGAAACATGCAATAAAATTTTCCGGTCCGGTCCTCGTTGTAAGTAATAAAATTTTAAAAATCTTTTAATAAATCGAGTGTACAAAATATTAGTTTGCTGTTATTTTTTAATCCTAAACGCGTTCTACAATAAACGGCTATAACCGAAACATAATAATGTCGAAAAAGTGGACAGGTTTCTGTAACAAGTAAAAAAGTATTGTAACAAGACAGGTTTCTCAGAGCTGAGAGGAGGTAACGCCCATTGTGCTTGTGAGATCTTCCAGATTTTTATTTAATCACAAGTGGGTAGTGGAATAGTGGGATTAGTGGGTAGAGACGAAAAGCATTTGATAGTGAATTGGAAAGGGAGAACAATTAGCTTTTGTTATTGTTAGAAACAAAAATCCAGAAAAGTGAGAAAACGACTCTACAGAATGGCTGGCGAATGATGAAATTGAAGACATAACTGATTATTATAGGTGTATGGCGATTACTGAAAAAAGTATTGGTATAACTTGACGAAAACACTCATCACATATAGCACTCAGAAAGCGATCTTGGCAGAGCTGGAATAGGTTAGTCGAATAGGGGGTGAGTTCAGCAGACTTAATTTGTTTACGATAATAAAGGGATATTTTAGGAATAAAAACTTAGCGAGAGAAAAAGGCAATTGATACTGCGATTTTTGTCCGTTTTTTGTATTGTTCATTCTTTATTTCATCTATATTACCGTACGTATATATTAAATTTTAACAGGTAAAATAAATATTTGAGCTGTCCTTTTGAATAAACAATTTCTGTATAGGTAATCTTTTTTATACAGCATTAATCGAATAAATTTTAAGGGTTTGCAAACACCGTATTCCAAATTTTCTTATGTAATTACGTCAAATTCAAAAATAATTTATTGTTCAAAAAGCATGTAAACTCTATAAGCACAAATCGAAAAATGCGAAGAATTGCTACTAATTTATAGTTTTAAAAAATAGCCGGCGTCAACTGCAAAAATAATGATTTACTGTTAACCTCCAACTAATCCGGCTGAGATGACCGGTGTCTACATTTGGCGGTACATTTGGGAAGTATAGAGTAACTTGCCAGCGGTTAAAACGGCAATTTGTATATATACACTCGTAAGTGATGTTTGTAGATAGTAATTTTAATATTTAGACCTACACACACACACACACACACACACACCGAAAGAGATCCAAAGGGATAGAAATAAGAACCAGGATCCCTAAACTCGTTATGGCGTGAATGTAGAGCTCCCCTAGTCCACTTGAGGATTAGCGTTGCTGATACCACTCCCCGCGAAGCAGTGGTTAACGGCGGTCCCTCAGGGAGATAGCGGTGAGTGAGAAAAGGAGGGTTTCAGTGGTTCGACTTCGGGAAGTTTGGGGTTTCCTCCGTGCAAAAGCGTTTCCCCTGTTTGTAAAAAAAAAAAAAAAAAATGGATAAATACTCACACATATAAGAATGTAACACGTAAGCACATGCACTCAAATCCATACCATTTGTTTTTAACTACTATGAGTTACTTTTGTTTGCAATAAAGACATTAAATAAATAAATAATAATAATAACAATAATACGGCTCTTCTCAGAAAATTTCAGCGTCTACAGACTCCTCAGTCAGAGAGGAAAACGGCTCTACGACACTTTTGCAAACGGACACGGTAAATGCTACCTTGATATGCTACCGGTGGTTGTAGGTACTCTATTGCTGATCAAGTCCATTGAGTTTAGGCCTGTAAAGGAATTGAAAAAGTCTATACAAACTGAAAATATGAACTTATGTTGAAAAACCCCTTTTTATTTACGGGCTAGTAGTTTTTAGTAGTACTAGAGTTTTATAGTGATGACAAAAGAGTCAGTAGTAACGTTAATACTACGACTTATGTCAAACGTTATAAAAAAACGTTGCTTTTACTAACAAATATTTATTATTAACACAACGGTTAAAGTATTATTCATTACCGTTCAATAATAACAGTGTATAAATAAAACTTCTGTAAAAAAAATATAATCGTAATACCAAGAAAAGGGCTAACATTATTGCTATAAAAGAAAGAAAATTGGATATGTGTTAGGGAAGATAGAGAAATTCATAATTAATTTTAAAATGACTCATAATAATTTACACAAAGTAAATTGCAAGCTAAAATTTTTAAAATAACCTAAAGTTAGCAAGTATGGAGTAGCATTCTTGATTTAATAAATGTCTTTATTGCCACTTTTTAGCGTCTGTAAAACTGAAACCAATACCTTTGCCCCTAGGGTTTCTTTCACAGATTCCCTTAGTACCAAGCAACCGCTAGCAACTATAGGCACCACATGTACTTACACTAAAAACTATATTATGTAAAATATAAGATTTTTCGAATATGTTATTATTTTATACTTCTTCTTCTTCTTCTTCTTCTTCTTCTTCTTCTTCTTCTTCTTCTTCTTCTTCTTCTTGTTATTATTATTACTACGACTGATAATCAGTTGCTTGGTTTACACTGGACCCAATCCAGTGCTTTGGATTATAATAATCAAAGACTTACCGAGTCATTACTGATATTATTATTATTATCTTGCGAAAATTCAGTTTATCAATCTCAAATATTTGAGGAACGTGTATAATTATTCTAAAAGAATGTATATTATATTTTAAATTTCTGTGCATTGAACTATTTGTCCATTTCTGATAACAATCTGTATTAACTACCGACGCTTTCCCGTTCTTTGTCCAACTCAAAAGACGTCTATAATAATGTTATTCGTTACCGAAGTACAAGTTCAAGTAGTTTCCACTTTACGTACTTTGGGCTTCTTTTCCAGCAGTTGGGAAGGCAAAAACGAAAGCGGTAAGTTGCTCTTCAGGTATCTTGGTCGCCGCATGTTCGCTGAGTATCCGAGTTTGTCTTGTATTGAGGACTTACTACCGTCGTTCGGCATAGGTACCGCGCAGTTTGGTAAAAAATCATCATGGCCCCACAAACAGAATACCGATAACCGTATTGTTTAACAGGCAATGCAGCCTACCGTTTACAAATGGTTCAGGCGAACTGACTGTTTCAACTTCATTTTATCTCCAAATTTCTAATACCTGAGTTTAAATATTCCTGCTAATAATCGTAACTGATAACGCGATTATAATCGTAACTCGTAAGTTTCCAGCGGTTACGATCCTATGTTTAACTCACAGAAACCAATGGGTAGTAGAACAAAGGGGAAACCCCGATGTAAGTTCAAAGATCAGATAGAGGAGGACCTCAGAAAGCTGAACAAAAGAAACAAGAAAGCCAGGGCACGCAATAGGGAAGAATAGAGTCGACTCTTGGAGCAGACCAGGACCCACGGCTGATGATGTGCTTGACTCTCTGGTATACAAAACTAGGGTTTTGTAAAAAGAACGTCAGTTTCTTATAATAAATTACGAGGGAATGTTGGTATGATTTTAGAAGGATGTTGGCAAAATTCATTCTATGATTTTAGAAGGATGTCTATGTGCACATAGAAGTCCAAAGATGATAATAAGATTATTTACGAAATGTGTAGAGTTGCATATGACACTCTCTATTTTTGCTCTGAGGAACTTTAGTTGCAAATATGTCGTGCGATTCATGAAAATATGCGTATTTATCGTTCGTATTTCGGGTTACGATGGGCGAGTGAGCGTGTACTGTGTCGCGTAAACGCTAATTGGAAAAAATCGTTATAGCGCAGTTATTAATTAAGCTTTCGTAGGGACTTGGACAAGAACATAATTCATAATTAACAGTTTACCGTAATTAAGCGTCTACTCACTGGGTGTGATTTTTTTTTAATAATTTCATGTGCCACTCATACTTTAAAATCTATAAAAAAGATAAAATTATAGATAATTTCTCTGCAGGCTCAGAACGATTCTCAACCAGAATAAGCCGAAATTTAGATGACATAATTGGATTCCTTCACTTCAGTTAGCTTTCATGCAGAGAAGGGGTAAGCAATTAACCAATCAGACCTTTAGAAATTTAGTAATGATTTCTCGGTATGAACTGAACTTACGTTCAGTTCATATTGGTTAGTTACATAATACAGCTTTTATTGGGTTTTTGTGGCTACGGAGCTTATATAGGAAAAATCAGACATATGCAGATTTCAAGTTGCCCACAAGGTCAGGATATGATTGAGAATGTGGAATTGTCTTCAACTGCCTCCCATTCAGTGAGGGGTGGGGGAAAAGTTCGGGCATTATTTCTACGGAAATATTATGCGACTTTGTTTCATTTATGTTAAATAGCTACAACGCGCGGAAACGTTATGAAGTAGTTCCTACCAGAGCCAGTACATTAAGGTAAGGTGTCTACATGTCATTCCTTGAAATTTCGTCATATCAGCCTAAGAGCTTCGGCTGTGAACCCAAGTTTTCCTGGTGGTAGTGTTTAGTTTATAATAATCAGGGTTTATGTTTTTAGTGGGTAAACTAAAATCTGGGGCGTTCTACATGGTCAATAATTATCGCTCCCTGATCATTCATAAAACATTTTTCCCTCCTTCGATAACAAAAAATAAAATGCTGGCAATACTGTGTTATGTGATTTCGACATTTTAGTATTTTAAGTAAATGAGTTAATTATGGACAGCACTTGTTTATTTGCCCCTATTGATATCTGTATCATTCTTTACTACAATCTGATTAAGTGTGAGAACGCGAACAATTTACTAAAATTCCCTACTGTATTACGAAGCTGGACTGAGAATATTTATAGTCAAATGGCGGTGGGAATTTTTTTGTGTCCGTGTACCCCTGTGAATGTTTGCACACTCAGAGCTTGTATAACAAAGGAATCCCCAATGTTGTTTCTGATGCCACACATGTACACGCAAACACAAACGAACTCAGTATGTTGGTCTGTACCAAAGGGTATTGTATAGTTTGCCGCTTACACAAGCTGTCTATCTGATTAGAGACCCAATGCGTCTTTCTTTGTAGGCAGACTCACGTTTTACTGTGTTAACCCAATACATGAAAACTGTGTTCTATGGGTGATGTGTATAATTATCAGGCGGTTGACACTGTAGGGGCGTCAAATTTCTCTGTAATACGTAGCCTATATCACTAATTTGTATTTAAAAAGTACAATTAGAATAAATTCCGCACTGTTTCAATAAACATGTACTTTATATCATGTGAGTAAACTTCCCTGTTAAAAAATACAAATATATGTTATTATTAGGGCTTGGGCTTATGCAATCTAAAATATCCGAAAGTAAGTTGCATTATGCCCACACAGACTAAAAACGTATGATGTAAACTGACTAAAAAATACACTGTATAGAGTTACACATAACATAAAATTGGAAAGTTCTCATGGTCAATAAATCATGTTTGGATTCAGATTTTCTGTTTCTGTATGAGCAAACGGAAAATTTATTTTTTAATAAAAATCACAAATAAAAGTTTTTACCTTAAATAAATTATTAGAATGACACTGAATGACAACATGAAGGACCTCCCGTTGTCTGTCAGTATATCCTTTATTTCGTGTAATCCCTTTCTATACTACATTTCGTAATGGGAACAAATTTGCAAACGTTAAATCATTGGGGAAAAGTCATGGATCACTTCCATTCAGGTAAGTATTTTTTCCACTGATAATATCAAAAAATTTAAACACGTTTGAATATCTCGAATTCATTTTCATAATATCCCAATCTTCACCACATAGAAAACGACATGTGCGAGACAATAACGTACGTCAATTTAGAACAAAATCTCAGTAATCCTTTTGATACCTTTACACAAGGAGCAGTCCGTTACATTGTACTTCATCTAATCACAACTTCATTGTATTCACTGAAAATCTATTCATCTTTCAAAAAGCCTCACGCCGCAGGAATAATTTTACTGGCTGCTCGTGTTCAAGCAGGCTTGCAACCGGATGTGTCACTTATATTTACATTCTATGTCGTTTATTATATCTATGAAAATCGGTATAAATCCGTGAAATCGGTATCGGTTCTTGTCGACAAACATTCACCTTTTAACATTGAAAATGTTTATAAGGACGTGTCGCACATTTGCGGCCGATCGCTGGTGCGTGATCGAAAATGGGAACCGGTGAGTTTCCATAGAAACTACTTCTTTGTTGTCAATAACGTAGTACACACATAAAACTTCGCTTATAAATGCGACTACATTTAACTTATAATCTGTACATTGGTAAATGAAGAATGAATTCATTGTTTGGTGAATGAAGAATGAATTCATTGATTGGTGAATGAACATAAATATATATATTTTTTAGATTTATTGAAGCATTTTCAATGCCCTTCTCTGTGCATTGCATTTGTGCAATGCCTGAAAATTTTTTTTAACTGTCGAATTGTTTATTATTATATTTGTTTTCCATCTGTAGGCCTCCTACATGAGATGGTTTTGAAGTTATTCAAGAAGTTATAAATTATTAATTCTACTAATTTATTGTAACTTTAATCTGTAGCAATATAAATATCTCCTGTCCACATTTTTGTCTACGCAATGTATCCAGTAGTCTATATGGCAAAAATTAAAAAAAACCCGTCACTCATATTCGCAATTGCTATGCACATAGTCAGTCTTGCTCTGCTAGCTGGTCGCTAAGAGCGCTTAAATCGCAGTGATTGCTGGAAAACATTGCGAGTTTCGTGACTGTATGTTTTGTTAGACGTGTGGACAGGCAGGCAGGTGGAGAATTGAAAAAGCAAGAAAGATATGACAGAAAGATAAAGAGACTGAAAGAGATGGTCTCGTGAAGTGGCTTTCTAATATAATGAAACAACTATAACAGCACCAAATATTAACTATTTGGGGTTATATGTTTACCGCATACTGAAAGCATATTTAAATAAAATATAACAGTCAAAACTCCATTTGAATGTAGAGCGTTGAAAATAATGCTTTATAAAGCAACACACACGTGGTCATTATGTAATCAGTTCGCTGTACAAGGAAGCGGCCACACCCAAACTGTTAATTATTAATATCTCGGAAACTAATAAATAAAGGCGAAATCCAACATAGCCAAAATGTTTGCCGAAATATTAATAATGACGTGTGCAAATTTTACGCGATATAATTAACAAATGAAAGAGTTAATTAAATATAATTGAATAACTTCTGTAAAAATAGAGTTACAGTAATGAGATTTTAGTATGTTATAAAGATAATAATTTCTGACAGATTGTACATTTTAGATTTCACACAACTTGGTTTGCAACCGAGTTATTGCAAAATTAAATAAGCACAGGAAATCCGGAGCGACAAATTGGTTCCGCTGATAGTAATATTAGAAATAATATCAATTCTCCGTCTGTGGGAACCTAACTTCATTCTCACGGACCAAGGGAATTCAAAGTTTATGTAGTAGGGAGAGTGTGCCAGCCAATCAAATCACTTGACGCGAGCTCCAACCAGCGAGGTGTTTTCTGGTTGAAACATCACTCTTTTGCCAGTACTCACGAAGTTAAGACGTAGTCCTTCGATCGTCTAGTAGCCATGGTGGTGAAGATCAACAAGAAGACTCTACGTGGTCAACACACACGCAATTACGAACACAGTAATTACAGGTCAACTGTATAGCTCGTAATTGTTGCGTAAAGGCGAGATACTCTTCAGTACATCAACCAAGCTAATTGTGTACTACCAGTAGTCATAAGCACGCAAGAGATCCACCAGACTTCAAGACCAGACTTCAAGAATACAGCAGAGAGGCCGTCTAAATCATTGGTGAACAGCTGACGAACAGAGCTACCACTCAACGAAGCACACACACACACGCTGACGTGCAACGTGCGAATCGACGAGGGACAGGAACCAGTTCCAGCAGACAACCGCAGTCGTTAAAAGATTCACAAACAGCAAGGAAGCAGAGTGTTGCCGAAATTTGAACTCCACGACCGAATCCAGCAGCTCAAAGCAGATTATTTTCTCTAGCGAAGGACTCGAATCGACGAGGGACAAATCGGAACGACATCCTCTTCAGTAACAGGAAAGCAAAATCCACTTATTTATTTTTCACACCAAATTTTCTATTTTTCAATTAAAACATTGTAATTCAAATAATTCAGGTGCCAAACAAAAAGCAAAGACTCTAGTAATTGAAAAGTAAATTCATTGTGATAATCTGTATAGTAGTTTAAGTCATTAGTAAGTTATAGTTAAGAAATAGAAGTAGTATAAAAGCGCTATACAAATCTTAACTGACAATCTAATTATTAGATCATACTGCAGTATATCAGAAGTCGAATCACTAGAAATGAAATAACGTGAACTAGACTGTCACGTCAAATTCATTTTGGAAAATTATTCTAATTAATTTCAGAGTTTTATATTTTGTTTCATGAACATTTAAATTCAATTTAATTAAAGAAATTTAATTAGATCAAATCAATTAATAAATTAAAATTTAAATTGCAATTAACTCGCCAAAGAACGAGTTTAGTTTCTTTCAACTATTGACCAATCGAAAAACATTGATTCATTGTTTAGACTGTAAGAAATTCATAATATAATAACCATTCTATTCTTGTGTGTTGTTGGAGTAATAAACAACGCTTTATTACCCCATATAACAGTGTTTTATTGTTGTACGATAAAGCCTACCAGTCTCACAAAACTCTCCCCCTTTAAAGTAACCTATTTTGTGTGTTGTTGTAATAAATTTGAGATTACTAGCTTGCGAACTTCAAATCCAAAATCCACACGCCCTAGTCGGAAGAATCCGCAAGATCGGACAGCAGGTAGGTACTCACACACAACACGACACAACAATAACGCATAGAAGTAGAGTTATAAATGTCGCCCTGGACGTGGGGCCAGAAATTAAATTCAATTCAAATTTAATTTACACGTTAAAACAAACTTTGCTGTTTTACTTCATAAAACAGCTGGCGTCCAACTGAACAATCCCCAAAGAGTTTTGTGACTGGTGTTCGTACAGCAGTGAAATTATTTTGTGTATTGGAAACTGTTCTGTGTATTTTAAATTGTCTATATTTGAAATTGTTGTGTATTTAAAATGGATATGGATAAAATACTTAAACAAATGCAGCAAATGAATGCGGATTTGACCGCTAATATTAACTCGAGATTTGAGAAAATAGACGCGAATTTTGAACTTAGCAACGCAGAAATAAAGTCCCAAATCGAAGCACAAAAAGTTAGTCTAACCGAAAAATTAGATCAAAGCAACGCTGACATAAACGCCGAGATTAAGCAAAGTAATAAAGAAAGTAGTAAAGAATTAACTGCGAAAATAGACGAAAGCGTAACCGAGTTAACTGTGAAAGTCGCGGAAATCGCTGAAAAAGTAAATACGGTCGATACTAAAATCAATGAACGGTTTAAGGTTTTTGAGACCACTATGCAAAAATCGTTTATTGAACAAGTAACACGTATGGAGGGCCGGTTCAAGGACCATATAAGCCGCTGCGAAAAGCAAACACAAGACGTTTCAAGAAAGATCGAATCCCTAGAGGTAAAGATTCACGCGGACGTGACCGAAACGCAACGACGAGTAGATAAATTAGACGCTTCAATTGTAGAAACGCGATCTAACATTGACTCTAATAAAGAGAGTGTCTTACAAACGTTAAACGACGAGATTTTGAAAGTACGACAGGAGGGACGGAGGAGATCTGCTCCTAATATTTTGGTACAAGGTCCTGTCGACGAGAAAATCGCGTGTATTTTACGGGGGAAAATAACGAAAACCCTATTGAATTTTTATTAGCGTGTGAGAGTGAAATGGCTAGAGTAGGTTCCCGACTAGAAGATCAAGACAAAATACAGTGGGTGGTTAACGCGATGCGTGACTCGGCGCGTAAGTGGTATAACATTGTACGCGATAGAGTGTCCACATACGCGGAGTTCAAACAAAAATTTGAAAGCCGGTACTGGAACTCGCATACCCAACGACTTCTACGCAATGAGCTTGAGTATGGCAGATTTGATAAGAAAATGGGTATTACCGCCGACAATTATATAATCCAGCAGGTCGAACGCGCGAAGCATTTAACCCCAGCATTTGCGGAGATTGACATAGTCACGAAACTTGCCTATCATTTTAATCATAACATTAGAGTAGCTGTATTTACGCAGGGTATTCGCACGGTAGACGAACTCCTCATTCTAGTGTCCCAAAGTGAGACGGTTTTTGATTTGGGCGGGTGGCGTTATAATCCCGATTTTCGCCGAAATAATGAAGGGCAGAATATGCGAGTACAGTACCATCAGCAAACTGATCAAAGACCGAGTACCAGTTCTACTCCACCCCAAACACCGTCAAAACAGCCAAATAAAACCTTTGAGTACAAGGGTAAACAAAATATTGGTAGACCAAAGGGGCAGGGTAAGGGCAACGACGGGGCACCAATTAGAGCGATTCAAACGGTCGAATTAGCCAAAGCTGATACAACTGCAAAAGACAGCGACTCCCAGGGCAATAAAGACTCGAACAATAAATCGAAAAATTACCAAGCTACAAAAAACGTGCCAAAATGCGCATCCAGCAAGGACGCGCTATAAATTCGGCAAAATTTTGTAAATATAAGCATGTTAATTATAAGGATTATATATTGTGTGAAATGTGTACTTTTAATTATGTAACTTGTGTGCCAGTTAATAATGTGTTCCCACCGGACGTCAGGGATCCGTTGCTAGAATCCGGTCCCACGCAACAAAGGCGCGTGAGCGCGGCGTGTCCGGTGTTACACGCCTTTGTCAACGGCTTTCCCACACAAATTTTGTTGGACACCGGTAGCGTTGTTTCCGGCGTCAGTGAAAGGTTCCTGCGTGCCAATAAAAAATATTTTCGTACGGCCCCTTCACTCCCAATAAATCAATTTTATATACGAACCGCTACCGATACAAAAGAAAAAATTGACACTCAATACTATCTAACTATCATGCTAGACAAAGTGCAATTTGAAGTGTGTGTAGTGGGTATAAACAATTTAATATGTGATATGTTATTGGGGGTAGATGTATTAGAACAAATACGTGCGGAAATTAACACCAGTGAACACTTATTAAAATGTACCATTGACAATGTTAGTTACACCTTTAAATTGAACACACATACACACACACAAAATCATGGTGACCCAATTAAAATCACACGGCCACCAAAACAAGTGATTCATTATAAAGACTGTGAAGAGGGGGAGACAACCTTAGATTCCCAAACTGAATGGAGATTGTCGTCGCTGCAAGAAGAATTCAGCGATATCTTCAGTCAAGAGCACTCAATCTCGTCAGTGTATGAACACAGAATCCACCTCACAGAGCCGGAGAAGTTCATAAGGAGAATCTATCAGGTCCCTATAAAATACCAGGCCGAGGTCCAGCAGGAGATACAGCGGATGTTGGAGGAAGATATTATAGAGAGATCCAATAGCAACTTCCTCAACCCACTGCTGGTCGTCCGCAAGAAGACTGGAGAGATCCGACTCTGCCTGGATATGAGGAACTTAAACAATCTAGTAGAGAAAGAGTTTGACTGCGCACCGACAGCGGAGGACCTCTTCATTAAGTGTGAAGGAGCCAGGTACCTCACGAAGTTAGATCTAACAGCAAGCTTCTGGCAGGTCCCGCTGTGTGAGCAAGATCGAAAGTATACAGCATTTATATTCAATAACAAATGCTATCAGCACAAGGTGGTACCTTTTGGCCTTAGCACGAGTCTCGCTGCGATTGTAAGATGCCTCGAGAGAGCTCTAGGACCTGAGGTAGACCCATACACTGTAATATTTGTTGATGACATCCTCGTCATATCCCGCACGTTGGAAGAACACTTCGAGCATCTGAGGAGCGTCTTCCAGAAGCTGAGGTTAGCGAACATCAAGCTCAAGCTACATAAGTGTGAGTTTGTAAAGTCTCAAATGAAGTTCCTGGGACATATAATCTCAGCTACAGGTATCAGTACGGACCCAGAAAAGCTCAGGAGTATTGTGGAGTTCCCGGTGCCCAAGAACCTCAAAGCACTACGAGCATTCCTTGGACTCACGGGATACTACAGGAAATTCACCAGCAAATACGCCGAATATACAGTCCCCTTGCTACAGCTGGTACGCAAAAATATAAAGTGGAAATGGGGTTCTGAACAGAACGATGCGTTTGAGAGGGTTAAGGGCCTGTTCCAAACTAATTTACAATTGTTCCATCCACAACAGGGTAGGAAGTACGTAATGTACACTGACGCTAGCGAGTATGCTATCGGCGCCGTGTTGCACCAGGAAGACGAACAAGGTAGTCTTCATGTTGTAACATACGCCAATAGAACGCTCAAAGGCGCTGAGTTGCACTATTGTACTTCTGAGAAAGAAATACTCGCCATAATAAACGCGCTCAGAAAATTCAGACACTACCTATACGGTACCCATTTCGAGATCCACACTGATAATCAGGCGTTATCGTTTATATTAAAATGTCGATTAGCAAATTCCCGACTAACACGATGGGTGTTAGCTATTCAGGAGTACTCATTCACTATTAAATATTGCAAAGGATCAGAGAATACCACCGCAGACACTCTAAGTAGATATCCGCCCGTAGAAAAGGAGGAGGTATATGAAGCAGCGGACGACGAGTTAAAGGTATTGAATATACAGTACACTGTCGCGCCCGAAGCTACCAATATGCTACAGAACTTAGGACGCGAGCAGGACGATAACCTCGCACTCCTTGCTAAAAATCTAAGGTTAGCAGCTCACCCGAATTCACATTATCTTATACAAGACAATATATTGTATAAATGGTTACAGGGCGAATGGAAAGTTGTATTGTCTCCAGCAATGCTTGCGTGTGTAACACAATCATTACATATAAAAATGGCGCACGGATCTCCTGTAAAATGTGTCAAAATATTGCAGGAGGATTTTACAATTACAAACATGTACCGTAGGGTAAAGAAATTGCTAAAAACATGTTATCCATGTCAAACTGCGAAAGTACCAAATTTGCACACTTACGTTCCCATGGCCAATGTGATAACGGAAGGTAAGGGACAGATGATCGCCATCGACTTCCTGGGACCATTACCCAAGGCTACCAGAAATCTAAAACACATGGTAGTTTGCGTCGATGTGTTTACTAAAAAAGTTAGCCTTTATGCGATCCCTAGGCCCACCACAAAGTCCGTTTTAAATATTATACTTAACAAGTATATCCCACAGCATGGACCAATAAGGAACGTACTTAGTGACCAGGGAAAGCAATTCCAAAACAAACACTGGGCAGCTACCCTGGAGCGTAACGGTATCAAAGCAGTCCTAACCTCGATACGACGACCACAGGGAAACCTTGCCGAAAGGGTGAATCGGGAAATCGGTAAAATGTTCCGTATCTATTGCTATAAGGAACAAAGTAAATGGCCCGAGTTCCTACCGTTCTTCGAAAAGGCAATGAACTAGAATTATCACGATACCACGGAATACACACCAGCAGAATTAGACTCTGGGATCAGTCCAGAAAGATTTTGGAATAATTATTTAAGTAGGCCAAAGACTTATAATCTACCTCTGCCGGTGCAGTGTAAAAATCAACTTGTGAGGGAAAGAATAGTTGAAAAAGGGCGGAAAAGGGCGGACAAATTCAATACTACTCATAAACTAACTAACTTTGTAGTAGGTGAGAAAGTACTGCTCAAGGCGAATCCTGTAGGCCGAAGAGACATAAATGTAGCCGCAAAGTTTTTTCGTTTATATAATGGTCCCTATCTTTTGGCTCAACAACTCGCGCCTCACACGTTTATCGTTATGACGCTCGACCGAACGAAAACGATCGGTAAATACCATGCGAGCTCTTTGAGAAAATACTTTGAGTAGCATGGCGTTCCAAAGCGCGTCGCGACGAAATAATAAGACTTTAAAAAAAAAATAAATAAATAGTATTTAGAGTTAATAATAATTGTATTATAATAAGTAAAATTAAAATAAATAATTTGTGTTTTATAATATTCTTAATAATAATTGTAGATAGCTTGTGTATTAATAATGTTTTTCCATCGCGGTGAATAACGAGCGTACAGCGGAGCGAACACGGCAGGAAATAGTTACGTCACGCGATAACTACCTCCCCACGTTTGAAAGTAGGTCAAGCAATTAGCCACGCGGCAGGCGATAACGGTTGTAAATAAACTGTCAGCAAATTCTTTTGTGCGCGTGCCACTGTTTACAAACATAGCTATTAGCCGTTCTAAAAACATTAATACACAAATAATTGCAAATATAATATTATTAGTAAATGTATTTAGAATTAAGTTGTATGTAATGGAGTAACATTAACACACATGTATGTTTTTCTTTTGAATAAGTAATACAATATATAGGTAATAAGTATAGTGATTACAGAATATGTGTGTAATGATTAAAAAAAAAAAAATAACTGTAATTATTACATTCATTTTTTTTTTTAAAGCGGGTGTGGGAATATATAACAGCACCAAATATTAACTATTTGGGGTTATATGTTTACCGCATACTGAAAGCATATTTAAATAAAATATAACAGTCAAAACTCCATTTGAATGTAGAGCGTTGAAAATAATGCTTTATAAAGCAACGCACACGTGGTCATTATGTAATCAGTTCGCTGTACAAGGAAGCGGCCACACCCAAACTGTTAATTATTAATATCTCGGAAACTAATAAATAAAGGCGAAATCCAACATAGCCAAAATGTTTGCCGAAATATTAATAATGACGTGTGCAAATTTTACGCGATATAATTAACAAATGAAAGAGTTAATTAAATATAATTGAATAACTTCTGTAAAAATAGAGTTACAGTAATGAGATTTTAGTATGTTATAAAGATAATAATTTCTGACAGATTGTATATTTTAGATTTCACACAACTTGGTTTGCAACCGAGTTATTGCAAAATTAAATAAGCACAGGAAATCCGGAGCGACAAATTGGTTCCGCTGATAGTAATATTAGAAATAATATCAATTCTCCGTCTATGGGAACCTAACTTCATTCTCACGCACCAAGGGAATTCAAAGTTTATGTAGTAGGGAGAGTGTGCCAGCCAATCAAATCACTTGACGCGAGCTCCAACCAGCGAGGTGTTTTCTGGTTGAAACATCACTCTTTTGCCAGTACTCACGAAGTTAAGACGTAGTCCTTCGATCGTCTAGTAGCCATAGTGGTGAAGATCAACAAGAGGACTCTACGTGGTCAACACACACGCAATTACGAACACAGTAATTACAGGTCAACTGTATAGCTCGTAATTGTTGCGTAAAGGGGAGATACTCTTCAGTACATCAACCAAGCTTATTGTGTACTACCAGTAGTCATAAGCACGCAAGAGATCCACCAGACTTCAAGACCAGACTTCAAGAATACAGCAGAGAGGCCGTCTAAATCATTGGTGAACAGCTGACGAACAGAGCTACCACTCAACGAAGCACACACACACACGCTGACGTGCAACGTGCGAATCGACGAGGGACAGGAACCAGTTCCAGCAGACAACCGCAGACGTTAAAAGATTCACAAACAGCAAGGAAGCAGAGTGTTGCCGAAATTTGAACTCCACGACCGAATCCAGCAGCTCAAAGCAGATTATTTTCTCTAGCGAAGGACTCGAATCGACGAGGGACAAATCGGAACGACATCCTCTTCAGTAACAGGAAAGCAAAATCCACTTATTTATTTTTCACACCAAATTTTCTATTTTTCAATTAAAACATTGTAATTCAAATAATTCAGGTGCCAAACAAAAAGCAAAGACTCTAGTAATTGAAAAGTAAATTCATTGTGATAATCTGTATAGCAGTTTAAGTCATTAGTAAGTTATAGTTAAGAAATAGAAGTAGTATAAAAGCGCTATACAAATCTTAACTGACAATCTAATTATTAGATCATACTGCAATATATCAGAAGTCGAATCACTAGAAATGAAATAACGTGAACTAGACTGTCACGTCAAATTCATTTTGGAAAATTATTCTAATTAATTTCAGAGTTTTATATTTTGTTTCATGAACATTTAAATTCAATTTAATTAAAGAAATTTAATTAGATCAAATCAATTAATAAATTAAAATTTAAATTGCAATTAACTCGCCAAAGAACGAGTTTAGTTTCTTTCAACTATTGACCAATCGAAAAACATTGATTCATTGTTTAGACTGTAAGAAATTCATAATATAATAACCATTCTATTCTTGTGTGTTGTTGGAGTAATAAACAACGCTTTATTACCCCATATAACAGTGTTTTATTGTTGTACGATAAAGCCTACCAGTCTCACAAAACTCTCCCCCTTTAAAGTAACCTATTTTGTGTGTTGTTGTAATAAATTTGAGATTACTAGCTTGCGAACTTCAAATCCAAAATCCACACGCCCTAGTCGGAAGAATCCGCAAGATCGGACAGCAGGTAGGTACTCACACACAACACGACACAACAATAACGCATAGAAGTAGAGTGATACAACATATCATTCGATTCATAACTCTAGTTTCATCGTATTAATCTATTAAAACTAATACTTAATTCTGATCATACCGCATACCGCGTTTAGAATAGAATACTGCGATCATAGCACAGTTCACTGTCGGATAAAAACGCTGTCACGATGTTCACTGAAGAAATAGTCTTCGCTGTCAGGCGTCGTCTTCTCGTTCTCTACAGGCATCTTTAAAAACAATCGAACTGTAGTTAAATAAGCACTGTTATGATAGCTGTTTGCTCACCTTTACTGGCACAGTCACTCTTAATGGACTCGTATAAAAGGAAAAGAATATTGACCATTTTCAATGTAAAGAATTTTTGCAAAGAAAACTATGTAATCACAGTTATCAATGAATACGTAAGAAAAACGAATCACTAATGACTTGATAATGTGTCTTGGCACAGAAAATGTATAATAATATGTAACAAATAGAGAATTTATAATATTATTGTCACCGCCTTTTATATTAAACGTGCGTTGAGCACAAACGACCTCCTACAAACTCGCTGAGAGATTTCGTGTTATGTAATTGTGTTGTTGTTTTGAAAACAACAGGAAACACGCGTTCTCGCGTAGTGTGATAACGCAGCACACAATAGATAATAAAAGTATTATTAAACCTAACTTTATTTAAAAATAAAACTTTCTGACGTACTGATTAACGTTGTAATTGGTTGAGTATTTTGACTTATTGACTAACACTGGAACTGGTTAATTCCTGACTTCAAGAAGCGACAAAATGGAACTGAAATTAAAATTCAACAACACTTATATATTCTGACAGAACATGTTAAAATACTATCAATTTTACCAATATTATGACAACTTAATAGCAGCAGTAACTTAAGTAGCAGTAATAGTAGTAGTAGTAGTAATAGTAGTAGTAGTAGTATGCATAACTAGATCCTAGAGATGCAGAATTTATTATTACACAAATTTCAATATTATATTATAACTTGTCAATTGTCCAAAAAATTACAAAAACGATTAGTTTACCGTTTTGTATTTTAATAAAATAATACTATTCGTTACATGTATGAATAGAAAATTTAAGTGGTTGACCGACCATACAGAGACCTGTATGTATGTAGATTGGTAAACAAAGATTCGGTACGATCCTTAAAGCTAATACCCGATGGTATGGAATTATCGGTAAGTTTATTTTTGTACGGTGGTCGTATTAAGTGATCAAATGAGAAATTACAGCGGGCACTCGTAACCGGCTATGCTTACCATGTTAAATTCATCAACTTGAGACCCATTATCTCAGAACCTGTAAAAGATAGAATTCTGAAATTTTAGCAAGCAATTTAACATATTATACTCTTCAAACACTACTACAATTATAAAGACACCACAATTTCTCGATTTCTTAAAATTTGTATGTTTTGCTCTAAAAATATGCATACAAAAATCATACTTAATATTTTTTTACGTTTTTATTTTTCAGTGAAAGTACATAGTTCTAGTAGTGTAGTATCTCTACTAACTAAATATCTACAAAAAAAAATCAGCTTGATAGTTTACTTGGTTTCTGAAATGATGGGTGATTTATCTAAAAAAGTAGATTTTGAGAAAAACGCGTTTAAAGTTTAAATCAGGTTTTTATTTTTTACCTGATTTAAAATAGGCCTGCCCCATACTCGAGGTCTTCAGTTATGTCCATTTGGTCCTCTAGTTTTTCTTCACATTTGGTTGGCTGTCTAACCTTTATCCTCAATTCATGTACTGCTGTCTCAGCCTCATGTATTCGTTGCAAGTCAATTTTTTCATACTCTAACCATATTTGATCCTGGTTTGGTCCCTATTTTTCGTCAAACTTGACACTTGCTTATATTATATTCGTTGAAGGTCAACCCAGAATCATATATACCGTAAACTAAAGTATCCAGTAAAATAAATTTATTTTTTGGCAATCTTTTCCAATCAAATCGTTTAGCGAATCGTTTGCACTCTGTGTACTACCATGAAGACCTTTCTTTAACAAATTAGGATGACTCAGACCAGCAAATATTGGCTTGTAACCATTTGTGTTAATACAGAATTTTCCTTTATAAACACAAGAATTATCTTTCCAATGGTAAAAACCGCACGTCTTTACGATTTGTTATAAGGGAGTTATATAGATTTGTAAAAAATGGTAATATTATCTGCACTTTTGACAGAACTTTTCATACGATCTCTATTCTTTTAAAATTCATAAGAAATTTATTACCAGTTGTATTCACATAAATTTGGGATGAAATTACTCAGAAAATAATGAATATTTTTTTAAGACCAAAAACCAAAAATCGATTTTTGGGGCGATTTGCTGGTTATGAGTGCCCTTAAAACATACTATCTGTCACGAAGTAAAAGAGATATTATATATAGTAAAAGAAATATTAATAATATAAATTATATATAGTTCATCGGTAGGTGAGATTATATAAACAGCTTAGACGTTCGTCGGTCTCTGAACGAAAGGTTTCATTTACTACAGTGTAAAAATTTGTACGTTGGTAAAGAAAGATTCGGTACGATCCTTAGCTAATACCCGATGGTATGGAATTATTGGTGAGTATATTCTTGTACTACAGATCGGTGGTCATATTTAGGTGCTGAAATGAGAAATTACAGCTTAAAACAAACTATCCGTAACGAAGTAAAAGGTACCTTCATCTGAAATAACAATAAGCACTTGAACATGAAATCAGAATAAATATAAATTATAATTTATTATTACATAAATCAATATAATTTATATATTAATTGTATAAATATATATAGTTCGTCGGTAGATGAGATTATATAAAAAGCTTAGAATTTCGCCGGTAGCGGAGCGAAAAGTTTAATTCACTATATGGTTGAGAACTACGACAACTCACCTACCGTCCGGTATTATACTAGGGTGAGAAATCCGTCTCTGTTTTTCTCCTATATGCGTTATTGAGTACCAAAAAAATGTCAACTCTTTGCCTACGTCTTCAGTGTAGAGTCACATTCTTGCTATTTCAAGTATCTAGGTATACTTGATCTTGATCAAGTGACCAACAGCGATACTTTTCTTCACAACACACTCGAATTGCTCCACTGAAGAGGAAGTGTTTACTATTAGTTCAGCCGTTATCTCTACGCAACGAATTCTTTTAATTTTACTGTAGACGACGTTCAATAAACTGAATTATAAACGTTTAACAATTACACATTATGCAGATTTTATAAATTAATTTGACGTATGAGAGTTCACTTTCAGCATTCAAAATACGAGCATAAACAATCTCTAGAAAGTAATGACTATTTTAATTACGTCCAAGTAAGTATTTTAAGAAACAGGGGAAAACACATTTTTCTAACGGTTGGTATTGGAAAGTCATGTTGGCAAAATGGATTAAATGATTAAATAGGATCGCATTATATTAATGAAAGCATATTATATCATGACATCAAATCGGTTAAAGGTGGATAACGTTCAAATGCTGCTAGTACTATAATATAATAGCATCTCAGCCTGTATCAATGAGTATCAAAGCGATATCTTTACAAGCAAATTCAAAATTGCTTGTGTGGAGTTAGCACTATGCAACTATTTAGTTTCATTCTCGACGGTAGTGTAAGGCAAGTTGCATCGTGAGTGAATGAAGGAGGAAGGTTAAGAAGTATAAGAAGTGGACGTGATTACAATATAATATCCCGAAAACATATTCAGTTACCAGTCACTCGTCACCTTTCTGGTCCATACCTTTCACAGTGTCAGAGGGGTGTCATATAATATTAAAACAGAAACTGCTTTAGCTGTGTAGTTAAGGAAACTAAGAAATTACAAGGAAACTTAAAAAAGTAAAAGAGAGCAAGACGGCAACGTTCCGGTGAGAGTCTCCAAGAGTTTGAAGCTATTGACAGGCTAAGTAGGCTGGCCTACCTTGAAGCACCGGAGGATTATCGAGTGCAATATGTTATGCACATTTTTGCTGACGGTATCAGAGGTAGTGAACAACAGAAAGAGTTACGAATGGTAAAACATCGAAATCACGTCCTTGAGTTTGAAGCTGTCAAGTCAGCGTCCCTCTACATTAACAGTTTTATGCCATTAGACTGTAGTCCAGAAGATTTCAGTATTTCGTTGCCGTTACAATGGAGGCAGGAAAGAAATGATGCAAGATAAACATTTCAAAGGGTCAAGAACGCCACAATGATTTGAACGATGGGAAAGAGACGGAAGACCAAATGTGACTTACAAATGTGAGAAATGGCTATTTTAAAAGCGATTGTTGAGAGAACAAAATAGAGAGAGAAGATCATGAATCTGGAGAAATAAAGCTCCTGTACAGCACACACTCTCCACGCTTTATAAGACCACGAATAACTTCTTGTTAAGGTTTCACTAAAGAGAGACCGGTTGACACAGGCGCTACATTACTCATTGTAGCCCTGATACAATCTTCAGTGTGTGAGTAATCTTCAGTATTATTTGAGCTCTCTTACCATGCAGACTGTAACTGGAAGCACCATCAAAGTGTTAGGAATAGCTGACGAAGACTTAAGTATATGTCTCTCCTCGAGTTTAGCCACCAAACGCTAGTTGCAGACATTGTCGATGAAGTGTTTCTAATTACGGTACCAAGCATATAATGCCTACCGTTTGTAGTGCACTTAAGAGATAAGGTCCTGAGGGTTGGCCAAGGGAAGATAAAGATAAACGTGGCTAAAATGATAGGGTCAGATTCAATCAAGCAAATTACATTGGTCAAAATCAACAGGCGCGGAGGAAAGGAACCATTGATGTTGGATGCCGAAACGGAAGACGAACAGACAGATAAAGTACCAATCTGTATGACGTCAAAAGAACTGACTGAAAACCAACTGCGGCCGTCGTGGAAAGGTTCTTTCTTGTTAAAAGAAGCCGCTGGTCTATAAGCCTGGACCTGCTCTGTTCTTGTCAGAACAACACGTTTCGTCCCCCTATACTCACAGTCTTTGCCCGCTGTTACTTGCGACTTGCAAATCGTATCGTGTCGGGCGTACTCATGTCGTTGCCATATCAAAGCGCTTATACGCTCAGGTTCGCTACAGCCAATCATCTGGACGATGTGCTTCCCTTTTACGCGTTCTTTGATGCGCTGCGTGACACAATGACATTTCAGAAGTGACAGCTGTAACAGAATATGTCACCTCGTACGTTCGCCTTTATTTGACATTTAGAGTAGAATTTTAATCTGGTCTCATCTTGTAGACAAACCCATGTCTACACACGCACTCTCACTCTCTCTATCTCTCTCTCTCTCTCTCGTGCCACGCGCGCGTGCGTATCTAATGAAATTTTTTTTGTTTATTCTGGCGTTTTTCTGTTGATTTCTATCTCAAGATTGTCACAGTATCGTAGCTGAAGTTTAATATTTCATCGACTATTTATTTCCAAGTATGAAATCAAGGTCGTTGTTACTAACGTGCGAGAGAGAAGAGAATCTAAGGCGCGAATATAAAAGACTGACACTAGAGGGAATATTTGGGAAAACGAAAGGAAGAGAAGTGTCGATAGAATTACTCGTCGTAGAAAACAAAAACTCATCTCATTTATTTTACAGTAACACAAAAACAACATTAACGTATTTACAGTAATTGAATGATATAACAACATGCACATTTAATATATACAAAAGATTAGATCTGTATATTAATATATAAATAATATAGTTAATATATAAAACTATGTTTATGAAACAATTGGTTGGAGCCAGCCAGCATATGGAACACGTCAAGTCCGTATCACAATTGGCAGATAAAGTTCGATAATTATAGTTTTACTCAGTACGGAAAATCTTCCATTTTTAGTTCGCGTTTCATTTGCGCGTGTACTTCGTTGAATTTTTCAATCATTTCCGCAGACATGATGTTTTTGTGATCGCCGACTACACCTTTTCGTATGAATTCACCTCGTGGCTGCTGCGGCGCTGGTGGCAGGGCAACACCTTTTTGTGCAAGCAGTTTCGGCAAAACTTCTTTAATTCTCTCTAAAAAGAAGTTCATGTTGACGGCATTGTTTGCTTTCATTTTGCTAAAACTCAAGTGATCCAGCAAACGAGGCATGTCTTCTTCACTGATTTCCTTGCCGAGAAACTTTGCCGATCGACGGACTACTGACTCCAGGTCCTGAAAACAAATATTATACATTTTTAGTTCTGTAAACATGTTGTGAGTTAGTACATGTTACTGCATGATTACTCTTATACGAGGTCTGTAAATTAAGTAATGAGACTAATCATGTAGCAGTCAATATAACAACACTGTAAAGTTCCCATTAACACAGATGGTTATGTAAACAGCTGATTGATATTGAGTATTAATACTTATTATCTATTGTTGCCACATGAAACGTAAACAAGCTTTTCGTGAAGTGAGTTTTTGTTGTGCGTTATTAAAATGGGTGATATCAATGACAAGGAACGTTGTGCAATCATGTTTGTGTTAAAATCGGACTCAATGCAACTGAAACTTTTACAAAATTGACAAATGCATATGGAGATGAAGATTTGTCAAAAGCGCAGATTTTCAGATGTGAAGCAATACGATTAAAGCATTTTCAGATGGCCGGAAATCAATTAAGGATAATCCACGCTCTGGAAGAAGGTCAATGTCATGAAGTGACAACAATGTTGATCGAATAAGGGACTTGTTGCCGTCTGACCGTCGATTAACAGTCAAAATCATCGCATAACAATTAAATTTGAAACACACTACAATTGATTAAATTTTTACAAACGAATTGGGACTGAGAAAAGTTTGTGCGAAATTGGTCCCAAAAAATCTCACTCTTGTACAGAAAGACAACAGAATGGAAGCGTGCAGTGATCTTCTAGGACAAATTAAAAATGATCCTGATTTTCTAAAATAATGTTATTACTGGTGACGAAGCATGGATCACTGAGATCACGTCCCCAAAAAGCAGAAATTAATAAATCTAAAATTAAAACCATCTTCATTTGCTTCTTTGATAGTAATGGCATTATCCATAAGGAGTGTTTGCGTACAGAACAGACTGTTAATCAGCATGTTTACGGAGAAATTCTTGAAAGGCTGCAGAAAAGAGTTGCCACCGTGAGACCAGCCATCGTGAACACATGGATGCTGCATGATGACAATGCACCTTGTCACACAGCACTCTCGTTAATGGGTTTTTGGCAAAGAAAAATATTCCTGTTTTCATCAGCCCCGTTATTCACCTGAATTAAGTCCCTGTGACTACTTTCTCTTCCGAGATTTAAAACAAGATCTCAAAGGACACCATTTTGGTAGACAAAAAAAATATAACAGAAAGGATATTTCAGTTAAAGGATATTTCAGTTTCTGAGTTCCAGTAGTGCCATAAAGATTGTAAAAACCGTCTAAAGCCCTGTGTGGCTTCTCAAGGGAACTATTTTAAAGGCGATAGAGTCTATATATAGACTGACTGTAAATAAAAGGTTTTACTGGATTAATCTCATTACTTAATTTACAGACCTCGTATACTCTTACAAACATAATCTAATGCCAAATGTAGAGACATTTTGCACTTGAAGCCTTAACGATTTTGACTTTGGACGAGTATGAAACTAACATTATGAGCAGAGTGGTTTGACAGGAACTTGCTAGCAGTAGATACACTTACACTTACGCACACTGGACTAGTTGACAATACTATTAGTTTCACGCAGACCAAAAAATATATCACACAGCCGAAACTTAATAGAAAATTATTTACAGAAAAACTTAGTTTTCCTTTACTTGTATATTTTAAAAATATTACTATTGAATTTACTAGTAAATTATTTTACTATGCAAAGTAGGCAGCGCAGCAACCCACTTGATCTAGAAGAAAAGTCTGAATTTTGAATTTACATGTCAAACCGTTATTAATTTTTGTAATATAAAGACTGTTTTTTCTGTTTCCTGCTATTTATTCCTAGACCAATTTATACGTATTTCCTTTCTGAAGGAACGATTTCATGGCGTGAATAATCACCTTATGAACACCGACAGGGAACGTGTACTGAAAAATAGGTAATTGTGTGTCATCCCTCTTAAAAAAAAAAACAATAACTACTTTTAACCTACAACCGCTTAGAATCGTTTATCTCACAGCTATTTGAGTATATCATGGTATCATCAAAACAATGATGATAGGACATATTAAAAAAATGACAACAATGAGAGAAACTGTAGTGAGATAGGGGTTCCATTATTTTATTTTGTCTGGTGTAAGATAATGAAAAAAATATACAGATCCATGCTACTTTCATTGCAAAGACTTAAATGGTGAAATCGACTATTTTGAATGAATTGTATCTAGTAATGTATATGTACCATAAGTATCTCAGTAAATAAAAAAACTTTGAAACCCATAATAATATAGATTTCTTACTTATTTGACTTTTGGAACAAATTACTAGAATACTGCCGTGAAATGTAAATCATCTTGTATATCTGTTTAATTTTTTTAACTGTATTACAACAAAAATATATTTACGGAATGAGATCATTAAACAAAATCAAACAATTCAATGGATTGCCGAGGTGTAAAACAAAGTATTTATCAAATGGTATTTGCAAGAATAAAATAAAATAAACAGCAATTCCAATATGCATTCTACATGTTAATGGTTACGAAGCTTAAAGTTTGTGAAATCAAGCTAAATGTTAAATAAACTAACTTAATGTATTGTTTGAACTCACAGGAAATTCTAGCTTACCCGTTGTGATACAGTAACTAAACATCATTTAATATGTTTTTCTTATTTCTCAACAATAACTTTTAAAAATGAACCGTCCCCAACGTTAGATATGCTACGATTCAATGTTACTGTAGGAATGTTATTGATATTGATGAAAACTGATAGCATTACTGGCACTTAGGCCTACAGAATTATAACTAACAATCGTTCACAACAATGCTTCAGAAAATGTGCCCCACATAACAATACGCCAAACTAGGCTTTTACGTAGTAAGAGTAAATAGAGCGTTACGTGAGAACCTAAGTAACATAATGAATGTGGAAATTATAACGATGGTGATATTGTTATAAGTTCAGTAACAGTTAAATTATATGATTTTCAAGGATGTAGACTCAAGGACACGGATTAAATATGTGCTCGCGCACGTATTGTATTGAGATTCCTATTTTCTTTTTCCCTTTTAATTTTATCGGCTATAGTATAGCCGATAGCCGCTATACTAAATAAAGATTTTTATTATGAACTACAGGTTTATAAAATGAAACTGCAGGAACTACAGGTTTATTATGAACGGTTTTTTAACACGGTAGCGGTAGCAGTTTTGATGTATGGAGATGAAGCCAGAGTTATGACAGAAAGAGACAAAACAAAGATTCAGACAGCGGAGATGAAGTTTGTGATGAGTACTCTGGGCTGTACCATTCTCGATAGAAAGAAAAATGTGGAAAAAGGGCGGAACTGGGGGTCGACCAATTGTTGGAACAGCTGAGGAGCAACAAAAGAAGGTGGTGTGAACATTTGGGAAGAATGGCGGGTGACAGGATTCCAGTGGTAGCAATAGAATATAGACCGGTGGGGAAGAGAGATGTAGGACGGCCGAGAGCGAAGTGGGTCACGGAACAGGTTCAGGATGAGCCTAATCCTTGAGGTTGATGATGATAATGATTTGAACCACACCTTTTGGGTACGTCTAATTTAAACTGTTTAATTGTAAACTTGTAATTTCTTTTAAAATATTAAGTTAGAACTACCACACAAAATAAGAAAACAATAAGAGAAAAGAACTATCACACATGTATATGTCACGCACTAGCTTTCTGTTATAAACCTGAGTCCTGTTTAAAATACATATGCACCTGTTTAATACTGCTTGCACTCTGCTTCTGGAAGTAGGGCAGGAACCCAGGGTTTTACTTAATGTCTAGGGTACATTTTAAAGACTAATTTTACTTCATTAAAGACAAAATGTATTTAAAAATAGTCAGTTATATAAATAGAAGCATATTCAGAGACGTATAAGGTTATACGTACAATAATGCGTGTAAGACAATAGGCCTATAGTTATATGCTCGGTTCACGGTTTTCTCACCTTTTTCATTTCCTCAAAGGTAATGCACATAACGTTCGGTTCATTGCGCATTTTCCACAGTGGTTCATTGATGTGCCAGTAACTGCCGTACATCACTGAAATCATATAAATTAATAAATTTAATTTTACTTATTATATAAATGTAGTATTTAAATCTTAACAGTCTAAGGTGTAATGTAAGTAAATTTTGTGTATATCAAAGATTAGAGAGATGGTATACGTTTAAGGGGGAAAACGTTCCTTAGGGCTGTAATGAAAACAATTGGGCAAGGGCATTGTTTAATGTTCATATCGCCTGTAACACGAGGAATTCAACATGTCGCCTACTGGTGGTTACTTAAAAAAATTCGTGTAACCTTTGTAACATGACATAAGGTAGCAGAACGATAAAACAATTACCATGAGAAACTACGAAAGAATTGATGGACAGAATTTAGAAAATAGAATCAATATCAACATATGGACTATACAATGACTATGACTACGACAATACCTAATTGATTGGTGGTGTGAGTGAGAAACATATTTAACATTATGATTATTCCCCAACCTCTTCTCACATAATAAGAATATGATAAACAAAAGTGGAAGTACAAAGCTGTAGATAAAAAATCTGAATTAGAAAATAATAATCTTTCCATGTAAAACTCTAGGGGTATAGAGGTAAACTAGTTAATGATAATGACAGTCATGTTAATAGAATATAAAAGAATAAAACTATTGTAAATGTACAATGTTTAATGGTAAGTTAAGATATGTGATTAGTTTAAAGGGAATAAAAGGAATGTGAACAGTGAGTGCTATAAATAAAGAGTGTATAGAAACCATGAATGTTATACTAACTGGAAGTCAGTAGTAGAAACAAAATATAATTTTAAGAGTAACAAATACTTAATAAAAGAAGGGATAAGATATACTGTGAAATACTAAAAATAATATAAAAGTAAAAAAAATGCTTAATGAATGATTATTAATAGGATAAAGAGTGTATGTTATGTATTGAAAAATAGTATTTGTATAAAATGTTTAAAAAGAGTTATATTATGTTTGAAAATGATTATGAATAATCAAATGTTGTGTATTAGTTGATTTAGTTCACTGTATTTGCATTGTAAGGTGTGTAAGGTTGGTAAAAACAAAGGAATATATTATAATAAATGTATAATGAACATCAGAAAAACTAGGCCTTAAAAGCCATTAAGAACTTTGGAAAATTAGATATTAAAACAGTAGAAATTAATAGTACAATGTATATTATCATATTAGGTTTGATTATATAATTTTAGAGAATAAAATGTATACGAAAGAATTAGTTTTGAATTAATTAAGGATAGAAAACAAATTTGTTGAAATTGTAACTTTCTACGTACTGGACAGAAACCATTCATGATTGATTTCAAATTAATTTATGGTAAAGAAAGCAAGACAATGATGTTATTACCTTTAGGATTAAAAATAGTGTAAAAATATTATACTAATTTAAAGATATTTGTTAAGTTTGTATCAAAAATAGTAGCCATGTTTAACAATGTAAAAAATTTTCAACCAATGGGGATTATATACATTTTGCTTGACAACCCAAAATTTACATGAAAAAATAGTTAGTCATTATTGGATTCAGAGAAGAAAGGATTAAAATTTCCATACAACCAGATAAAATAAAAAATGATATTGCATGGAAATGAATTGATGTTATGAATAATAATAATAATAATATAACAAGCAGGAAAATTGAAAGTGAAATCATATTAAAATAGAAGAATAATTTCATAAACAGTGAATTATGAGTTGAACCTAATAATTGAAGGAAGGTGATAAGTATAATATCATATCATAGAAACTAATCAGTATAATAAACCATAATACACTTTTACACATTTTCAATTACACATAAACTATATTTCAATATTCACTTGATAAAGAACTTGTAATAATTAATTTACCTCACTATTAAATTATTAATCTATGGTGATAAACTTATTGGAAGTGTAATATTAATCAGGACACACTTAACCTACAAGCACAGACTGCTGTTAAACAAAATATTTATAACCTTAAATTTCAGTTGTTAATAACTTATGCAATATTTAATTGCTGTTTATGTGAAGCTTTGTACTTCTTAAAGGGTGTGTGTTGTTAACTTTCTGTAGTTCAAAGGACCTAACAAATGTAATTTTAGTAAACAAAATTTGTATAATATCAAACTCTGAAAACCTGAGCCTTATTGCCAACCGTTGAGTATATAAACATCATAGCAGGAGCAAATATATTATTATAAAATTATTTAATTGTTTTAAAGGAAAGAAATACGCAATCAAAAACCAATAAAACCAGTATTGAAGATTTTTAATTGTATGTTTAATTTATTTCTATGTTAACAATATTTTATTTCTTCATATAGCCAAATGTGAATTTTTTTATGACAAAAGAGAGGTGGGTAACAATTATTTTAGGAAATGAATTCGAATTGAATTATTAAAAAAGGTAAGTCGACTAAAACCAATAAAGAGAAGGTGAATAAATAAATAAAGTGAGTAATTTTAATTGTTTTAATGACAAAACAATTTGGCGCCTAAATCAGGAAACAGAAAAAAAATTATTAAAATAAAGAAGATACAATTTGTAATTTGGAATTATATGACAGAGTTATAAATATTTGTAAGAAAAAATTACGTCATCTTACAAAATTGACGCAACCAACGTGTGGCTAATTAAGAGATATTATTTTATTGTTACACTTTACGTTATCTAAATTTCTTATGCCGGTGATCAATAGCTAGTAGAAAAATATCTGTAAGAAGTACAATAATAGGTGATTTGAAAATATAGTTATTGAGTTGAGTAAAACCTGTTTACCTGCTTATTACCTGCCACAGACTAGTTAAAACTTTACAATCCTTTGAAACCTTTAAAAATACACAATCCTTTACAGCCCTCCTCCATGATTTCCTATCGATAATGTTTTCTTTCTGTCCCTTCACTTTTATTGTTTACAATTACTCCATCTGTCGCAATCTCGGTCTTCCCCTCTTCATAGGCGAAAAAGCTTTCTTAATCTTTTAGGCATAACGGGGTCATATTTGTTTGTTGAATAATAGGTATTTGAATAAAAAACTGTGTCAATTTGTTTAAGATTTGGATATAAACAACTATACATTGAATACAATGCAGCTAGGATCTTGGTTTTTCATTGGTTTTCCATTTTTTAGTGTTTCACGGTTAGAATTGTAAATAGGGCAAAACGTCTATTCTTGAAAAACGTAAGAGACGAAAGAAGAAAGTGATAAGAATATAAGAGAAGCTCAGTGTGTTTTGCAATGTATGAACTGAGTAATCAACCGAATTAACATATATATGTAGAATTAACGATACATATCCTCACCGTACATGAAAGAACTATGATAAGATAAGAAAACCATCAATGACCAGTACTAGTATACCTAATAAATAAAAAGATATATAAATAAGTGTGTATTAAGCATAACATTCAGTCCAAAAACTAAACCAAAACAGTGAATGAAGAAAAAATAAATGATAAAGAATGAAAAAATAGTAATTATGAAGAAAGCTAGAAAAAAAAGACATACAGTAGTAACGTGATAAACCCAATGAACCCAATAGATATGGTAAGTGAGAAGACAAACAAACCAACGGTAAAACTCTATAGAGTAAAATGAAGATATAATGAGTAAGCAACAAGACAATGAAATAAACTAGCAACTATACAAGAGTGAGTTGAAGACCACATTAAATACAGAGTAACATAAATGCGTAGTGAAACTAAAATAAACCCAACGAAAGAGACTGAACTAAAAATCTGGTAACCACCAGGGGCAATATAAATAAAAATA
This sequence comes from Magicicada septendecula, assembly GCA_034769895.1. NCBI lineage: Eukaryota > Metazoa > Arthropoda > Insecta > Hemiptera > Cicadidae > Magicicada > Magicicada septendecula. The sequence goes on from CM068367.1 coordinate 159,828,528, forward strand.
TTAAACAAATAAAATAAATAAAAAACAATAATAATTAAAGATCTAAGATCAGACAGTAGTTAAACTGATAGAAAATACAATGCAATAGAATAAATAAGATTAGAAATATGTGTATTAGTTTAAGGAAAAAAGTGTAAAAACCTATATTAAGGGAGAGTGAAATGATAAGTGTCAAAAAAAGGAAAATAGTGATGATCGGAGATCATGTAATAAACCAGTGGGGAGTGAGAAAGTGAAATAGTGGTCTTGCATATAAACTAATTCATATGAAGAACCAGTAGATGGGATCAATAATTGTTAAAAAGTTTTATGTACATGGTGAAGCCATAATTTGGTTATGTTATAATTATTTGTTCAAATGTTTATTAATTGTTCAAAAACAGTAGTTGAAAACTGTTAAAAAGTGTTAATATCATGTACAGGGTACAATATTATTTTATGTAAAAATTATTGTGAAAGAATGGCAAAATACTAAGCCTATAGGCCAAAAGAAATGAGCTAACTTTAAAACAGAAATAAAATATCTGATATAGTCCTAACCAGATCAAATACTACTAAGTAGAAGCCTGACCTTAATGAAACAGGGAAGGTATTGATAAAATTATATGTAAAAACCCATAATTGTAATAACCAGATGGATAGGGAAAGTAATAATAGCACATAAGACAAGCCATTGAACTGACATGTTGTCAATATTATTGTTATTATAAAGATATCATTAATAGGTATTTAAGACTGTGATGTTATATGTAATGAAGAGGTATCAAAATTATTGTTAGTAGTAAGGACAACCCTATTAAAACATATTAAAATAGTAAAGAAGATAATAGGAAATTAAAAAAAAAAAAACTTAAATATACAAAGGTGCTAAAATACGTGATACTGGGCCGAAATGAGCCACATAAGGTATCAAAATACTTCAATTTTACTAAACAATAACACCGTATAAATAAAATTTAACTTAGTCTAAAAATAAACAGGGAGTAATTTGAGGTGACAGATATAAAATTCAGAGATTTCGAATAATTAACGTCACGTGACTAGGGGTCGGGAAATAAGGACCAATCAGAACTCAGAAAAGCATGGTCATAGTCGTTGACTAAACGGAAAAATTCGTTTACTCTATTGTTAACTTTCAAACCGAACAGATCAACTTCATGTAGCAGAGAGTCTCATTTTTTTATGAATAGCCAAAAGTAAATATAAAGAGATGCAAAAAACGAAATAAGAAAATAAGGAAAACTATTAAAAATTACACGAGAAAACAATACTAATAGAATAAACCGATAAATCGAATGAAAAAATGATGATCTACTCAAACTAACACATCCCAAGTATAAAAAGCGTAACGTCGAGTTGGTGAGATTTTGGTAACCTAGTAACGAAATAACCACACCATTACACAACACGAGATTCACCAAAAACACTGTTAAACCAGACACTTGTGAACTTTAACAAAACATTATTCAACAACATTGTGGACATTAAATTATTAAAACACTATTTAATTTAAAGAAATTAGACGAAGCAGATTTCCGAGCCAATCAGTTGTAGGCCAACGGCCATTTTGAGTGAGATTCCGCTATTTTCGATTGACTTTTGGAACAGAACCGAGAGTAGTAATACATTTGAACTCAAACATTATTTTAATTTTATTAGTTATTAAGAATGTTGCTTAACAAATTGTAATGTATTGTATTTTATCCTGAAGCATTTTCTGATATTGTAATTGATTTTAAACATTTTTTTGTTCGAGTCGAGTTGAGTGAGCGAGTCGATACGGCCAATATCCCGTTCGATACACGAGCCGATAAACTCACCCAGGTTTTAAACATTATCAAATAAACTAATTTGTTAACCGAAAAAGCATTTTATTTTTTGAGAGTGAGTTAAGATAAAGGATTTTCAGGTGAAAAAGAAGAAGAGAAATACGACGAGAGTGACGAACATTGAGAAACTAGGAGACAAAACCAGATAACCTACAAGACTGAGTCGAATCAGTAATCGATTGTGGAAAGACAACACAATCTATTCCACTTTTAAAGATCAATTATTTTGGCAACATCTGAAAACAGAACGGACGCGAACACCGCTCTAAAAACAGTAAACTCTTTGACGACCTGTCATTGCTTGATCACTCTTTTAATTAAAGTAACTAAAATAATAATAATCAAATAATAACAATAATTCAATAAATAATAAATTTATTTCAAACTAATAAATTTTAAAGAAGATAAGAGCACGCTCACATAAACGGAGCTTAACATATTGGCACCGCAACTTGGGGCTTTCACGGGAGACATCAGTAAAACTTAACATATTGATGCACCAACTGGTGGGGCATAATAAATAATAAATAAATAACAAAAGTGAAACTTAACAATAGACACAAAAGAAACTCAAGAAAATAACTGCAAAACGTGTAAACCTCTTTTCCTATAACGACGTAAGAGTAACCAGACTGAGTTCGATGGATGACCAATATTATTCCGAAAGTTATAGCTCTTGTAAACTTCACAAAATTAAACACTTTTTAAGCAGACGACGGTTATCGGATTTAGTTATTGTTAGTATCGCCATGAAGGTTACAAAGGTGATGGACGTTTTCTGTCCGCCATAACCGTGTAATATTGCAGTGTAATTTTGTACTATCGTACAGAATGGAAAAGAAAAATTGTAGAAAACACTCTCCAAAGTGAAATTGATGGGTTTCTATACTTCTTTCGTGTAGGAGTTTCCTTATGATTGTATAACACATACTATCCAGACTCTACTACATCAGGTCTGTGTCATAGTAAGACTGGATAATCGCTACGAGTCACTCTTGACATTCTTTCCTCATTTACTTAAGACAATATACCACTATGTGTGTGTGTGTGTGTGTGTGTGTGTGTGTGTGTGTGTGTGTGTGTGTGTGTGTGTGTGTGTGTGTGTGTGTGTGTGTGTGTGTGTGTGTGTGCACGCATTATGTTTATATGGGAATATTTATTTTTGTCTATAATTGTGGTGATAGAATACACATATACGAGGGTCATTTTATGTTCACAATATAATTTAACTACACATATTTTCTTGTGATTTACATTCTGCTGACATTTTATAATTATTTTAACTTATAAAATGTTATGTATTATTTTTCACATAATGCTTCTCATCCCTTGATTAGGCCTATGTATTATTTTAATTTCTGTTTCTTACAAACTATTTCAACTTTTAATAGGAATACATTATGGTTACCTGAATTCTGATTGTTTACACTATTACATACCGGTACATAATTTTAAGTTAATTATATACAATGTTTTACATACTTTAGTTAATATTGCATTTAATTATTATTTTTAATCATTTATCAAGTTTCTAAGTACACTACAGTGTGTCATTTACCCAATCTTCTTTTGTGTCTGAAAAATTTCTTGCTCTTTTTATAATCTATCAGACTTACAAATTTTACAAATTCCCAGGACTTCATTCCAGGGGGAACACGCCGGTACGGCGTTCCGGAACCTCTTGGATCCAAAAATTAATTACCGAAAAAATATACGAAAGGAAAAAGCTAATTATTATAGCAATTTACTACTACTTTTTAAAAAGTAAAAAAAGAAAAAGAATATCAAAAACGAAACAAACATGCGACACATGTTGAAAACGCAGCGGTGCAAACGCTGAATGTGACAGAATCTATTTAGAAACAGGTGTTCTCTCGAGCATGCGTTTGACCGTTCTACTACAGTGTGTATCCGATAGAGTGCGTTTGTGTGTTTCCATCGCCCAAATGTAACAGCGCTCGCTTAAAACAATCTGCTTTGATCACACTGTCAAATGGGTCCGTCTTGACCGCAGCGGTGAAAATGCTGTGTAACGCTGGCATTATACACTCACCGTAAAAAAAGTGTACACGGCTTCCGGGCTCTGTAGATCAGCTGTAAAGAATAACATCGTCCAATTTTGTAGCTTAATAAGTTTGTTCCCTTAAATAATTTTATTTTATAACTTTGTTACTCGAAGTCAAAATATTTAAGTAGTCTGCAGTTGTAACGTTTATAACAATTCAATTAGAAGTTACAATTTTAATGTAAAATAAAACGCATTGTTTTTTGATAAACTCATAATATATTTATTTATATATGTTGTTTAGACATTAACATTAAACACGATAAATGATAACGCCCAAATGGCTGCCACGAATGGCCCTGCAGACTTCCGCCCTTTTGATGAAATTTTCCATCACTTTCCGGCATAACACCTGCGGCAGCTCATGAATAACATGGCGTATCTCGTCCTTTAGCTCTCGAATCGTTTTGGGGTCATTGGCCTTCTGCTTCAAATAACCTCAAAGAAAATAATCCAACGGCGTGAGATCGCACGATCTTGGTGGCCAATTTTGATCGCCGAAACGAAGAGATGACACAGCCGGGGAACTTTGTGTGCAACAACTGTATTGTTTCTCGCGCTGTGTGGCAAGTGGCACCGTCTTGTTGGAACCACATGTCTTCGACATTAGTATCACCCAATTGGTGCCAAAAATAATTTGTTATCATCTTCCGATAACGTTCACCATTGACTGTTACTGCATCACCACGGGCATTTTCACAAAAGTACGGCCCAATCACGCCGCCGACCCAAAATCTGCACCAAACAGTGACTTTTTGTAGATGAATTGGTTGTTCGAGAATGGCTTGTGGATTTTCAATCCCCAAATGCGGCAATTTTGTTTGTTTACATACCCATCCAGTTGAAAATGAGCTTCATCGCTGAATATGATTTTCTTCGCAAAATCGCCATCAACTTGGTGGTTCTCTAACACCCAATCAACGAAGTCACGACGCTGTCTATGACCTGTTAGCTTCAATTCCTGGGTTAATTTGATCTTGTAGGCATGCAAATTCAGATCTTTAGTTAATATGCGCTGCGTGGTGCTGTAGGAAAGGTCCAACTGTTGGGAACGATGACGAATGGAGATCGACGGATTGTCATTGACACTGGCACTCACTGCGGCGATATTTGTGAGTGACCGGCCACTACGAGGACGTATTGGTCTTTGCACATCCAACACTGACCCGGTTCTATTGAATTTTTTGACTAATTTTTTAACCGCGGGACGAGATGGACGTTTATGGTTACCGAAGTCATTTCGCAGTGCGCGAATCGTGTTAGTTAAATTTTCTCCACTTCGAAAGTAGGTTTTATCAATTAGAATACGTTCTTGAGTCGAATATCGCTCCATAGCAACAAATGTCAGTACTTAACAATGACAAATTTCAAACATCAGCTGTTCATCTTTTACAAGAAAACAGTATTGCCAACTTAAAATTGTAACCTCCAACTGAATCACCCTGTACAATTTTGACAAGTTTGCACTCAGAATGTATGTATAGTCAGGGAATATTAAAAGATACAAGGATTGTAAGTAAATAGTACACAAACACCTATTAATTTTAAAATTTGGGAAACTATATAAATCTGATTAGCGTGAATGGTGTCCACTTAACTGACTATCCGTACAGCACCATAGATGTCAGCGCACATCATTGAAGAAGAAATGTAGAGAAAGAATAAAAAAGCACCTACTGGTGATCTAATTCGTGTGGAGAATAACGATAAATATAAGAAAAAGAAATTTAATAACAGAAAACTACCAAAATATAGCAAGAGAAATATAAAACTATTACTATGATCAAATCCGTGATCAAAGTATACTCTACCAACTGGATGAAACAGCCAGGATATTAAAAATGCAATTAATATGATTTGATTATATGGACATAATTTTTATCTGACATTGTCCACAATACTACGCAGAAACTATTAAGAAAAGTCACCCGACTTGTCTCTGGTAGGCCTACATATTGTACAATGACGACATTGTAAGTACAGTAACTCTCTGGCCAGCAGAGTTTATGAATATCATATCCGCAAAAACGGCACCCATTATTATTTTGTGTGCTAAAAAAAATAGTTCAAGGAGAATAACCTTATCTGCTAAAATTAAATTTTCCTGTGGTCTTTTTTCTGTTTACCGTTTTCGTAGCTATGTTTTTGTAAACAAATGTGCGGAAAACAATTAATAAAAGCTTGTCCAACAATAAGTTGTTATAGTAAGTTAGTATACGTACCAAGGCCTTCTAAGAATGCTTCGAAAAACTTTTCTGGCGTGCCTGTGTAGGTGTCCTGTCTCAGTCGGTGATGATGATAATTCGAAACGGCAGCGTCTTTAGGATCGCGTATGACAAAAACGATCTGAAATATTTGTGAAACAAAATCATCTGAATATTTTCTCTAATACGTTGTAATGTTTAAGTGTTAAAAATTAATATAATATATAGTACAGCCAGCGAATTCTGGACTAATTGTCGATTGTAATGACTACTTGCCAGAATTTAGACAATTTGTTTTAACATTCTCTCATTAAATTTCCCTACCCTGAAACTGATAATATATTCAGTTAAACAATAGTACTCTTAAATTTGATACCTTTGTGTGATATTTGTGGAGACGTAGATAAAGAAACGAAGAAAATGATGCATAATGTTTATATATAATTCCGAAATAACTTGCCTATTACATATTGAATTTTTCTTTACACTTATACTATGTTTTTTCAGCAAAGTGATTAAATTGTTACACGAATATTGCTTGGCTTACGATAACATTTATTTCAGAAACTGAATCAACACTACGGGCATTAACCAATCAGTCCAAACATTCTTGTTATCGAATACGGCTACAGTCACAATTAGTAACCTCTTTTCATAGTTAAAAATTTATTAGAATATTAACGTGTATTACCAAAATTATGTCGTTACCAATACACCCCTCTGCCGTAGCTCCCATAATGGACAACTCTTTGGTCCATTTATTATCAGTGGAAGCTACAGCCACACAGAGGGGGCCCGAAAGAAACCCCGCTCTACATTTGCTAGGTCAATATTCATAGAGCGGGAAAATTACCTCCCCAGATGTTACAGCCGGGCTGGTTACTCGATCCTACCGTACGAGTCCAAGGATCCGACCGAAGGGAACGTTGCCCAGCGGGGCAACGAAGAGGTGGTGTCTCGGGTTTTAAAGCTCAGACCATTACTTTCTTCTACCTGATTATCGAGTCGTGCTGTTTATATATGATGAGGAAACACTACTCATAAACTTCTCTGAGTATGTTGTGACGGTCTCAGCGTCAATGGAGTCAGATGACGTTGGTAGCCACACCATGCGGGGTTGATGGATGTCTGTCTTCAGTTCCAGATGAATCTTTATATAGTGGACAGGAAGCCTTAAATTCTCAAATTACTTCTTTCGCATGGCTTGAAACCGAGTCTTAAACTTCGTTAGAAGAGAAAATATTTCAAGTTGCCGTGGCCCTTAAGAAACTGTGTTGTCTAGTAGGCCTACGTATGCCTCGGGGAGGCATGTCGATATCCAGGCATTTGTGCGGGGGAGTACTGCAGCGCCCGTTTCACAGGCAACTCAGGGTCGCGCCACAGAGCGCAATTTTTGTTCTGATTATCAGCCCTGACACCGCTAAAAATCGGTTTCACCCCGCACGCTGTGTCATCAGAAGGAAAAATAGTCACCGGTAGACAGCGGTATAGCAACTACGATCTCCTGTGCCCCAAGTTCACGTGGCCGGGTTCATCCAGCCACACAACGGCTTACCCCAACGGGCCTCCTCCATCTCAACAGGATTACGCTGCATGGACAGGCTACGCTACTAGGGTTCACAGCACTTGACATCAAAAAACTCAATGGGACAGGAATGGATACCTAAGACATCGGACCCTGTGTCTAAGAGATACCTGTGCACCCTCGGACCACGATGAGACCCTTCGGAAGTAGTAGAGGTCGGGCGCCATTCTGAATGGCAGCATATATCGCCTATATCCCCTCCAGGGATTAACCTCTGGCCTCGACTTGCAGGGAAGCATCTAAGAACAGGAAAATTTTATTGAACCCAATATAGACTCAAAAACATTAACTCAAAAAAAAGATGCAATAACGCTTTACACTGTATCGGGCAATAACGCCTGACTTCGCCTCATACCATTGCTATATCACACAGTAATGGTAAACTCATTCACGCACTGCCGTTTTGTATATATATATATTGAGGTGGCAACTACACGCTTCGAAAAATCTTGTTATTACTCTAGAAATATTGTCTGTCTTCGATTTTGTACACAGCTTCTCAGTGCACCAACTTCAGTTCCGCACATCTGATCTCCACATCACAATTGTAAACATGTTTCTCGTATAGTTAGCATGTGACGTAGCATGTTGTCCGCAACAATTCATTCCGTTGTATGACAGAAGCGATAAAAGACGTTTGTAGAAAATCCCATATATTTGTTTTTTCGTTCTAGTGACTTATTTAGCTTTCTGAGTTATTGTAAGCGTCATTTCTCAGTAACAACATGTTTTAATTTATTCATATAACACTGAAGCTTTGGTTTATATTCGTGTAATGCAGTTCTAAAAACACTGTATTTTAAGCATGTAAAATACGGGAGTGCAAAATAAACATGGTGCCACACACAAAGTAAATAAAGAGATTTATACAGAATGTGTATCAGATGCAGAAAGTTGTGGGCGAATGGTAAAAATAGTTGAGTGAGTTGCGTTGACAGATAAAGTTAATCTACAATCCATACGTTATTCAATAATAGTGAGAAAAAGATGGCTAGAGAGGAACGTAGATGGGCTGTGAAACGTTACTGCTTTGTGTGAGTGGCTTTCGTAACAAAATGTTGGCAGTTAGGGTAGTTGAGGGTAACTTGTGCATTCAGAATAGAAGATCAGTAGGCATGTATAAGCAACACAGAACAGCTTTTATCGGGCTGTCTCCTGCTGACACAATGAACCATTTTACAAAAGAAACCATGCAAATTATATCCGGAAAATTAAACATGTTTCAATTAGAATAAATAGTAATTGAACAAACATCAAGTCATTTAGTAAGAATATAATTTTGTCGATTTTGTATACGTAACATTTTTGTAATTCGTTTACATTATGTCGCATATTACTTCAATGGTATACGTTCTTATGTGTTGGTTTTGACGCATTTCGGGAGCTTTAGAAGCCTCAGAACCCAGAGTAAATTGAACATCTGGCAAAATAAATTACTTAAACTCTCATGAAAAACACTGACTCGCACTACAGTGACAAAAAAGTCGTTCAGATACTGGATCTCGGTATTCTGTGACCGACCCTACGCATCCTTGTTCCTGCGTGCTTACCGTTGTTAATAAAAGATTATGTCTACCTTTTAACACTACTTATTAAATTCTGCTCATGTTTATAATGCACGCCTTCTCTCTTTACAGCTTAAATGTGCACATTCGAAGCTTCGAATCATTTTTGTGGAATTTTTGATTTTATTATTTGACTGCTTTAATGTCGTTAATTATCGCCATTTAAAAATCGTTGTTTTGTTTGTGGTATCAACAAATACTTGTGGTACCCATTATTTGACAGAATTTTATATGTGAAGAAAGAGTAAAAACAAGAAATGCAAAAAGTAAAATTTAATTAAGAAAGTTGTGTTAGTGGTTATAATCAGAAACAGAATAATCACTGTTGCACACCACTATAAAAAAATTATTCCGATTAGCACTTTCAAGCTTCACAGCTCATCGTCAGATCGAAAATAAGAATAATAGGACAAACAACTTCTTTATACTCCCACTTGCCCACCGTCCGTACACATTTCCGTAAATTATCTCTTTCTAATTTTATCCACAACTTCTCACTTTGTTCTTTTACTTTTTTACGAAAATGTGTACGGACGGTGGGCAAGTGGGAGTATAAAGAAGTTGTTTGTCCTATTATTCTTATTTTCGATCTGACGATGAGCTGTGAAGCTTGAAAGTGCTAATCGGAATAATTTTGTTATAGTGGTGTGTAACAGTGATTATTCTGTTTGCAAAAAGTAAAAGGTAAGGAAAAAATCAATACTGTACTATCTTGTGTTGCAAAAGATCAAATGATATTAATGACATTACCATGAACAATAAATTTTGAACCATTTAAAATTCATATAAATAATTAACTTGAAGATATTTAAGGTAATTTATAATTCTGTGCTAATATTTGCTCACTTAAAAATGTTTATATAAACAAAACCGCTTAGTAGTTTCACATAATGTAATATTATTCAAAATTAGGGTTTAACTATAAATTATGTGAACTATGAAGCATTTCTGTTTGTTTATTTTTTTCTGTAATATGTTTCACTAAGTGCCCAACAAGTCTTCAATTAATTTTTAGTTTTGTGTGTGTGCGTGTATGTGTGAAAACAGGTAGCCTATACAAAATGTATTCTTTTCAGACGAAACACTTAAGAAGGGTTAGGAATTTTACAGTGAAATATATGATGAGAAACGCCGACAATAGAATGACTTATTAGCGACCCGAAAAATTCCTGTTTAATTAAATACTTTTTTCGAGAAACAGAGTGTTCGGGAAAATAGATTCGGGGAAAAGTATTCGGGCAAAATTATTTCGGGTATTTCGTCATTCGAGAAACGTCTAATCAGGAAATGGATTCGGGAAAATGACCGGGAATCATAAAATCTACCCTTGAGTTTACAGACAGAAGACAACGGGGTTAATACAGGTATTGACTCTTCACCATTGTATTGTAGTAATGATTTACATTACATGCTTTTATAAAATTTCGTATAATTTAAAAATGCTACACTTATAACTTTAAAAAACCCGGTTCTTAAGTTTACAGCGTTCAAATTGCCTTTAGTCCACGTCTGTGATAACTGTATAGAGAATAAACAAAGAAAAAAAAGAATCAGCAGAAAAAGTGTTATGTCACTATTACACCAAACTCCTAAGTCGATAAGGCATCCACATTGCTTGTAATCGGAACAGTTCTAGGTACTTGTGAATAGCTTATCGTTATACATGATTGATACGTCAGTTTCTTTTTTATAATACGTACGACAAGTAAAAGAGTTTATTTTGGTCCCATCTAATTGGTATTAAATATTTCATTAATTGAAGTTAATGTTGGGGTCAATTTATAACTGCGGCCTTCCTGTCGTTGTTTAGGCTGTGAAGGTCACCGGCACTATTAACAGCCGGAATACTGTTTTATTTGAAACCATATTAGAGTGGATCTTGTTTAATGTGGATACTAATAATACCCTCTCTCCGTTTGTTTCCCTCAGTTGATGTGATCTTAAAACATCTCGTCTGCTGTATTTATTTTTCTATGAATAACTTTATACCATATGAATTTATATTTTTGTATAACGCACCATATTTAAAAATTAAAAAACATTTTCTAGTAAGCATATATATATATATAGCGACAACACAATTGAATTAATTTTTGCGCATAGGATTAATATGTGTGTGTTTTATAAATCAGTAAGTCTATATTGGAGGTAGGCCTATTAATTATAATTTATTGCACACCAAATTACTACTGGTTCATACGATATATTTTATGACATACACAAATTAAATGAATTCTGAATATTGTTTGAAAAATGTTCATATAAAGTTCAGATCTGTAATTTTTACTTGAATGATGATGATCCAATATGATGCGGCGAGATGGCTGAAGGCGATGTGTGTCCTTCCATCGTAGACTCTGTTGGGCTGGTGTCCTGCTGAAACACCCTGAACCCGCACGTCGAACGGCGACACTGCCTCACTGCGACAACACTGAATATTGATTGTTAAAAGTTTAAAGAATGTTTTTATATTGTATTAAACAGTGTATGACTCTCAAGGTGTAACGTGGGTATTACTGAAAAGCGGTGTATAAGCACACACCTTCCGGCTAGTCTTCAAGTGTCCTCGCGTCAACCAGTTCTATCGCGGTCGATAGAACTCCCTATGAGGAAATCTTGAACTAACACGGATACAACAACAAAATTCATAATTATATTATGACAACTGAATTACTTGGATCTGTAGACAAACTCACACAGAATACCAAGTTTTGAGTACACCTTTCGCACAGTTTACCAGTTCCCGCAAGAGAAACTTCTTGAACGCGAACCGCACGTTTACTAAACGAAGGCTCAAGATGAACTAACTTGATCTGCACATGGCAACAGACGATTTTCAATGAATTTACTGCATTCTAATAGGCCAGTTACCAGTCACATGATATTATGCACGCGGCCCGCATATTTGTTCATGCAACATTTTGCATGGAATAGGCATAATCTTGCATAGATAATTATCAGGGATTCTATTACATCACGCTTGAGTGAGTTTCATATAAAGTTTTCATATAACAAAATTCATATTTCACAGTTATTTGAAGATCATAGAAAATAGGGAAATTGTATCTAATATTTAACTTTATGTCTTGTTGAAGTCTCATGTCAAACGGATAACTATAACGGACACTGTAAAAAAACGTTAATAACTCGCGCACCCGCGCACACATTCACAAACACATTACATATAAAATAACAAATAAAATTGTTAAGAGTTTGACCTATTCTAATTTCTTATCGGTACTACAATACAAAAACTATAACTAAAAAACCAATTTGAACAAAAGACCAATTTAAACAGGAGAATATCCGTCATCCATGCATAAGACTTAGTTCGTTGCTTGTCATTATCCTGTGTTCTATTGCAATATATATATATATATTGGCGGGGATCTCACAGCTACTGCCGCATCCCGCATCTCATTTTCCATATCAACTTATTCTGTGTATCTTCATTCTTCAGATTCTTTTCTTCCGTACTCCTATACTTCTATCCATTTTAATCTAGGTCTGCCTCTTTTCTTCTGTTGCTAGGTCTGTATTTGAACACACTCGCAGGTATACTTTCTTCACTCATTCTCATTAGGTGTCCATACCAGGAAAGCTGTTTACGTTTTGTATCTTCTATTATAGTTTCTTTTCTATTTGTTCTTTCCCTTATTACGACATTCGTTACACGTTCCAGACGAAAAACTCTGGAAGCTCGTCTAAGATAGTCCATTTCTACAGCTTCATTCTTCATGCGGTTGTTTTCGTTGATTGTCCAACATTCTGACCCATAGGTGGTAATTGGTTCAACAATGGCTTTATAAATATAGATCTTTGTCGGTAGTCCGATTTTGGTGGACCATAAAAGTGAGTTTAATTGGCGTATGGTGCTTTTTCCTAAAACTAATCGATGTCTTATATCTTCATCACATATTCCATCATCGCTAATTATACTTCCTAAATATTTATTCTAGGAAGCAACTAATCTTAAAATCCTTTATAAGGAATGTAGTGATCTGTACGAACTTCATTATACGAATGCACTTGTACTTCGGATATATTTTAATAGATACATATTTTATTGTTGTAACTCGTGCGTCCTTTGGAGAATGTAACAGTTATAAAAACAATTCCTCGTATTGAATAAATAAAATTATAACGGATGACGTATATTTTATAAGAGCTGATCATATGCCGTCAAAGGCTTCAATTTTTTATGTATGTATTTTCTTTGTATTTGAAGTTCAGCAATTCTAATGGTTATCACATTTTTCCGGTCTGTTAGGCCGTGGTTTCTAACAGCCAGGGAAACTGGGATACTGTGATCACCGGCCGTGAAAGCTGACGTTCATTTATCAATCATAATGGTTGTTTATATAAGCAAATCCTTTAAAATTTATTTTTAAAGTATAGGCCTACTTATGTAAGTTTTTAGTAATATATTTGGCAATAGTATTTAACATTTTTAATCAGTATCTTGTTTAGTTTTACTGTTATCATTTACATAATTACGTTATAGTGGGTTTAAACATATTTTGTTTGTCCCAGATATAGTAATCTTTTTCCGTCTTCTGTTTAAGTCGTCCGTTTTTAGCAACACGCGATTCGAATTATATACCTCTAATAGATTCTGGCTTCCGTTATTCTATATTAGTCACATGAAGAGCGTTTCAGTACAATTCGTCATACTAATGCAACTCAAGCACTTAAACAAATTACATAAGATACGTGTTGAACAAACCGGTCATACAATTTTTCTTTACCCTTAGTTACCCCAGTGTAAGATCTTATTCTGCATATTTTAGTTTTCTTTTATAAGTGTTCGATTAAATTTTTTGTTTAACCTATGACTTTTTTACAAGACGATTTTTAGATTTTTTTTCAATAATATTTTTTTAGTACGGTACTTGCAATAATTTTAATAAACGCTTAATTTTAATGCAGTAACTTAATAGTTGGAATAAAAAATAATTATTTTATAATTGTTGATGAAACATTAATGTAATGCTAAACCTTATCGAGGTTAGGCCTAAAGGAAAAATTGAAGAATTTACGTATATTTTATTAGTCATTATGTTTAACTTAACTTTCAGCTCTTTTGAAAACGTAGAATAAAATTACCCTGTTGCTAAAAAGTGTAGAAGAGCTTTTGACTCGTGTTAGTATAAGGCGTCATCTCTAATCTGAATGCATGCATCAAAAGCAGGTCTTTGTTTGCTTACTGACTCCACTACCAGTTAAGGTAAATTTGATTTGATTGGAGAAATGTGATATGAATTCCAGATCCGTAATGGCCCCTGGCGTCTGTTATTATATACATTATTGACCATGTAGACGCCCATCAACATAATCCGTCATATATATATCAATGAATTTCACGTTTTTACACGGTTTTATATTGAGATATAGTCCTATTAAAAAGTTTCTCTTCCTCTCCGCTCTTACTGTGGGGACAGTTTTGTGGTATTCGGAGATTACTTCAGTGGGCTTTCTCGACCTGACTGTTTTAGCGGCAAACAGGCATAGAAGAACTATGAGAAATAACTAGGTCGACGATAAATGATTGGTTTCCGGTTAGATACTGAAACACACCAGTATTTAAAGACAACAGAGTTGTGAACTACACACTTAGATCGCGGTCTAAGTGTTAAGTGTTAAGTTGAGATACGTCACGTTAAAAAATAGTTTCTCACTTTTGTTTAAATCGTTGAGTTATTTTGTGCTGATAAAAAACGAACCTTATTTTATGTGAAATCCAATCAAATTACCTTTGGCTTCTTTTCCAACAGCTGTGAGGGGAGCAGAGCCAACGGCAGGTGACTCTTGATCAGCCGAGGTCGCGGTAACTTCTCTGTGTGGCTCATTGTGTCGCTCATCGGTGTGTCTTTGAGGGCTTCTTTAAAAACCCCATCGTTGTCTAGAAAACAACTAAATCTGAAATCCAGAAGAAAAATTTTGAATTATTAAATACTTCAATTCAGGACCGTAGCCAGAACTATCTATCGGGGGGGGGGGAGGTAGAAAAATATTTTCTAGAGAATGCATACGTTCATATATTTTCCATTCGAATATGTATGTATATTTATATTTAGACATACACACACACACATAAAATATTGTATTATTATATTCGTTATTATTATATACACAATTAATTTTTATATTTTTCATTCCATTTACATATATGTAACAATCCTATCATTATCACTATCACAGACTGGTCACGGTTTTTAGGTAAATCAAAATATTCATTGTTTCTGTCTGTGGTACACATGGGCTACTTGGTGACGTTAATCTAACATTTTTTACTATCGTTTACTTTATGTTTACATGATTCAAGACTACCTGTTTCGTGTTGTACTTAAGGCTTCTTGTTTAAAATCAAACGATTATATGTGGCAGTAAAAGTCACTTCAACCTCGTAATTGTCCCGTGTTACATTCTCTTACAATATTAGTCACTAACACTGCGCATCTTCTAACAAAACTAACGCTTTTCCTGTTCTTTATTCCAAAAACCGTATAGACAGGAAATCTACGTATACAACGATGGCTACACTTTAACATACTTTCAACATATTTTCAACTATGTGATGCGTTGGTAATTCTATAATGAGCCTATAAAAGCCACACATGTTCAAATAGCGGGAACTTTGTTTTATTTCCCAGTTTGAATAATAGGAATTTTCAATTCATAAGTTTTTGAATGACCACGATCTGAATATGATGGATCTGTCATATGAATTCTTCTTCTTCTTCTTCTTCTTCTTCTTCTTCTTCTTCTTCTTCTTCTTCTTCTTCTTCTTCTTCTTCTTCTTCTTCTTCTTCTTCTTCTTCTACTTCTTCTTCTTCAACGCGTCATCATCATCATAATAATAATTATTAAGATTATTATTTTATTATTATTATCTTTTCTTCTTTACTTAACAGATTAAACTTCATCTACTTCCAACTTATGTAATAACTGACCGTTGTTTCCTTCATCTGTTACGTCGCTTATAGTCCACAATACGTTACGGTCGCTTATAGATTTATAGTCCACAATTTGTTTGCGGATACGTGCATCCATCTTTCGTGTCACATGGAACTACCATTTCACGTTCCCTTTGACCATACCCATATTTCAATACGTCTAAATTGCTTCTAATATCATCATTTCTAAAACAATCCTCAAGTTTAATTTTATCACGGATCTACAGAATTTCACGTGAAGATATTATTTTTAAAGTAGCTTTCTTCTTCGGAATAGACGTCTGATTCTACAGTTAAGGTTAGAAACTATTTAACATAAGAACAAAAATTCTATTAAATTATTAAAAAGCGTACATTTTAATCAGGCTATATACAAGGAAGGCAAATGTAGATTTTTAATGAGAGACGTTTACACATATTTAACTATGTAGTTACCGAATGTAGTTAATTTGTTTTAAAGACATCAGATACGATGGAAAATAATTAGTAAATAATATTGTAAGTAATAATACAAAACATACCTGTATGTTTTCTTAGAAAACCAAGCAATTAGTAGGCAACAAAGAAATAAATATTAGTGAATTATAGTCAACAGAATATTATGTAAAGAAAGAAAAGGTCCTTAGAACCTTACCGATATTGTACATCGAAACATTTTTATTATCCCAGTGTAAGTTATGTTTTGTTCATTCACGTATGATTTAAAACGCTGGTTTTGATTAATTTTCAAATTGTAGCCTATTCCAGAAGTGATGTTATTTGTTTCAGTAGGAGTAAAACAAATATTGATAAAAAATCGTACACACACAACTATCATAGGTCAGTAATTTCATTTTTTTATTTGTTTTTCACAGACGCATTTGTTTTGTTTTGTTTCAATACAGAGACGTTAATCGCTTTCAGTGATATGATTAATCATCACTGTGACCTCTGCCCGACTAACGCATAACAATCTCGGCGATACTTGTTGAAGCCAGCTTATGACAAAACACTTTTAACACATTCAAGTCTTATCGCGTATTATCGTGTCGCAAAAAACATTACGAATTCAAAGGTCGTATTTCTCCAAAATTAAAATTAAGGAAGTCGACGTTTTTTCTCCATTAAAGAATCGGGTTCACGGTCACTAGAACATTTACATGCTGGCATCTCAAACATGAGAAATGTTGTTCACACAAGCGTTCTCCTTTCTTAAACCTACTAAGCTATTTCACGAGACGTATTGAACTGTACACTTGACATAGGCCTAAATGTATGTGTCCTCGCGCGTGTGTGTGTGTGTGTGAACATCAACAGCACATTCTTCTCCAAGAGTGGGCGTTGTCAACTGGTCTGTTCTCCATCTACAAACAATCTATTGTATGGTCTACTTACATTCCTTTTTCTCCAGGATTTAATTTAAAACTCTAACTTTGATAACTCAAACTTTAACTTTGCTGTTCTCCTCTATTCTGCTTATATAGTCCACCCGCTTTGGCTGTACTCATCAATTTTATTGATGACAGGCAACCCACTCTTATGCTATTATGACATGGTTTCTAAGCCCCTGTTACGCGCACATTTTCTACATATATGAAAAATCGTATCTCCGTAGCTTCTATGTAATTTATACTATGTGATTCTGTTATTGCTTACGTCTGGGAACCATAAAGAGCGTTGACACAGCCAAAACTTTATAAACGTTTGTCTATATTTCGCTTCTGATCTTCTTTTCTGGTTCTGCAAATCGCCTAAAACATGCTTAAATTTGTCCCATTGCCTTCGTCAAATCTACACGAATATCGCAGCAGTTTACGTATTGCAGGGTCATCACTTTAACATTAGATTCGTCATCATCATCATTCCTGTTGCTACAGTTCATTGTTTAGTCTTGACCTCCTCCAGAAGCCTTCTCAGGAAATCCCGATTGACGCGATATCCCTCTAGTCCCTCAATCCAATTAGTTTGGCGTCATGGCTCACATCTTCAATCCATCGCAGCTTTGCCCTGCCTCTCTATCGTCTTACATCCAGCTGCATTGTCAAGACTTTCTACGTCTTCCTCATCAAATGTCTGGCCAATCTCAACCTTGATAATTTACTATATTTTAAAATGTCTACATCCCTAAAGCGTACGTATAATTCTTGATTACAACGTGTCTGCCATATACATCTTTCACACACTGGCAGATGTGAAATTTACCAGAAAATCTTTCTTTCAAGAGGTGAAAGTGTTCATTTACATTAGTGATTGTCCACGTTTCTGTTCCATATGTCAGATTTGTCTTACTAAACTTTTATAGAGGGGAGAATTTGTTGATCTTGATATTAGTCTACTTCTCATATGCTTTAACAGTCCAAAGGAGCATCTATTTGTTGCTGACAATCACTGTTGGATATCACTTTCAGTATCACTATTTGCTGCTGCTGTTAAACCAGATATCTAAAATGATCGACTATTTCAAAGATGTAGACATTAATACAAATTCCAGATCTATTATTACAATTTGTATCAGTCGTCATATACTTAGTCTTATACTAACAATAAATGATAAAAGTAATATTAGTAATTTTAATGTATAGTTATACATTTTTTCTCTAACGTACGGTGTACAGAATAATATCATCATTGCACAAATGAAAAGTATCAACTAATAGTTAATTTGTATAAAAAAATTGTAAAGAAAGATAAACACGTAGGAGTTAAAAAAAAACACACACACAATTAGAATTATTTGGAAATAACAAATTAACACTATTTCCTTTCCTTCTTTCTTTCTTTTCTATTTCACTCTCAAATTTGTTTCCTCCTTTTTCTTATAATGACTGAGCGCTGGGCTGTACGATCTACGATCACACTTACTTGTCACACACTTCAAAGGTCCTTCCAGTTCCTGTTCAATTTGGGTGAAAAATGTCTGGCCAAATTGGATTTTTCAATATGCAGCATTTAATAAGCATTTTTGAGCTGTGTGAATCTATCATACAGTTTTTCTTTATTTGACCTACGTAAAATTTATCCTAGTCAGATTATTGCCATTTTCTATATGTTCCATTTTATTCTCGTGAATTATGTAAAACACATGATTGAGAGAACGATTTTAAACTTTGAGAATTAACGTATAATAATATTTTTTTAAGAATAATAAAACAAGAAACAACAGCAAGAAATTTTGAAAATGAAATTTGAATTTCTCACTACAGCTGTATGTATTAAACTGTATGTGTTAAATATAAAACTCGTATTACATAATTAAACATGAATGCGACATGTAAACAGACTGCATTCTGCCCTTGTGTAGCACTACATGATGTCCTTTAATTTTACATTATACTTAGACACTGTTTCTTTATTAACAGATTGTTTACTATTCAAAAATCGAATACTGATGTATTAGTGTTGACCACTGAATTCTTTTAACTCGGAACCTAACAAAATATAAAATAAGATTCTACAGAATAATAAAAAATATAAATAATATTCTGCTACAGAAGAAAGGATTCATGAAATGGAAAGAGCATATGGTATAACTAAAGATATTTACAGTAAAAGTGCATTTCTAAAAATGCGAAAATAAGGCATTACAGTACGGTAGTGAAGCCAGAATGCCTATATGCAAGTGAATGTCTAGCACTGAATTATAATTTAGAGAAACTAGAAATATTGGAAAGACGAATTATTAGGAAAATATTAGGCCCACGAAAAACTTCAGAAGGTTGGAAATTAAGAAATAATGTTGAAATATATCAAAGTATAGAAAATATAACAGAAACAATGAGAAAAAGAAGACTATTATTTTTTAGACATTTATATAGAATGGACGACAATAGGTTGACAAAGCAAATCTTCAAATATCTGTGGGGGAAGAAGTCAACATCAAGTTGGATTAAAGAAGTCCAAAAGGATTTAGAAAAAAATAATATACGTGCAGAAGAAGCAATTGAAGGAGACGTTTTTCGGGCAAAAGTGTTGAAAATGGAGGGTGTCCAGGGTAGGAGTGAGAAAAACGCAGGTTCAAAGTGAACTGAAGACAGGAAGAAGAGACACAGTGAAAAATGCAAGAATATTGGAGAAAAAGAAAAGAACAAAGAATTGAAATTGGCATGTGGTCCTTAGATGGCCGATACAAAAAAAAATCATAAACTACCGGTTGTAGGCCTACAACTGTAACGTTTCGCCGCGTTACAAATCCAGGGAACCCATCTTAACTGAGCTCCGTCAATTTGATGGGCTGCCTATGTTGTAACGAAATGTATCACAAATAATTAACTTAACCAATTTACTTACTAACTGTGTAAGGAAACAAGGGAAGGTATACTATTGATTTACGCACTCATTATATGTGTGTAACAAGATGACTTCTCTTTATTTAACATTTAAAAACATTTACTGACAGATCCCATGACATTACGAATTAGACTAAAGTTATTTGAATGTTTTCTTTAAACTTTGGGATCAAAATTGATTCTATTTAGCTATACCTCGGATCCGGGTAACCTTCGGTATTTAGTCATTAAATCTTTTAGTTATACTCAATTCATGATATTAGCTTGCAAGACCTTTTTTTAATTTAACCATTTGAAGAATGGTATTATTACTTGAATTATACTACGATACATTAACATATAAACTGTTACAACGTATGATGTTTGAATAGTTACATTAAAATTCTTAGATTTAATCTTTTAATCTTTACAAAGTTAATAGTCTCTGAAAAGTCTCTTTTAAGGTGTGTTGTGTAACAAATATTAGTAACCCTCGATAGACAGGCTATCGAGTCACCTTTAAATTGGTATGTAGAAACCTCGTCCTGGGGTGTCCGTCTTGGGAATCCTTAAAATGCCGTCATCATCTCGGTCTGGTCTTCGTCATTAAAGGGCTCAAAAGTCCGCAGGGTAGATTGAACCTTCTACTATGGTACTTGTAGATTCTCGGATGTCCTGATCTGCATATTCTGTCGGGTCTACTAGAGTTTGTAAGTTCTGGTAGTTCACATCTCCAGGTATGATGTTGGAAGTGTTGTTAGTTCTTGAAGTTAGCAGTCATCTTGTTTTACACCATTTTTATATTTCGTGTTACACTTTAAGTCTCTTGTTTTTTTTTTTACATAACTATACTGATTAATACATAACATATGCTTTCAGCAGCAATTTCTTGTATACAACATTAAAGTAAAACAAAAGTATCGGCAACATAGTGTAAGAGCTTTTGCTCGTACGTCTGTACTGCATGAAGTCAATATAGCGAGAGAGCGATTATTTGCTCGCTTCAACTGGTACCTAACAAATGGTAGAGGGGCAATTACTCCGCGAGAATATAGTTCCTAACTATCTTTAAGTAAACATTTTTATTTATACAAACTCTCCCTAAATAAATATACATAATTTAAATAAGTTGTTTTAGCGACTATCTGTGTCTTCAGATTTTTAATTATTAACATTAGGTTTTTTTTATCTTATTCTAAATTCCAGACGACTCGGGAGACATGTCGAGTCCGGAATTAACAGGTCAGCGCCTGACAATAAGCAAAGGGTTAAATACGACAATAATAACTATTTACAATTTGTCTTTTTATTAAAGTTTCTTTGGGCTTATTAATTACTTCTTCCTCTCATACTGAGTACATACAGGTTTTTTATGTTATTATAGTGAGATTTAAATGGCTTAATAGCTCGCAACCTTAATTTTTAAAATTTTTTATTTTTTGATTATTGTTACAATTTAAATCGTCACACAACGTTAAACCCACTATTTACAACGTTGGAACGGCATCAAGTTTCTCATTCGACAGGGAGGAGGTAAAAACTGCCTTGTATCCGCGTTATTGGATTGCGAGCTGCTTATATGAAAATATAAGTTACTCATGTCAGAAAATTTTGCCAATTACATTTTTCTGGAAAACACTATCAGTTCAAGGCTAAAATGTTGAAGAGACAAGATCCATCTGGGAATTATAATGAAAACTTTATTTCTGAATATATGTTTTTATCAATGCATAATTCACATAATCAGATTAAATTTCCTTATACATATTAATACATAATTAATACCTACATGTATGTGTGCTCGCGCGTGAAGGTGTGCGCGCGTGTGAAAATCGGATACTCGAGAACCCGATTGTATGGTCGTGTGGTTTCACTTTCTTGTCTTCACTAGCAAAATTAAGCATCACATACTGAGTTTATAAACCTGGACAGGTGACCAGACGGAGGCTCAGAGGCCGGGGAGCCCTACACTTGAAAGAGGAGACGATTAGTTACTTAATTAGTTAACTTACTCGAGGAATGGAGAGCGGTTAAATATGTGCTCCTCAGCGCCCTTGTAGTCCAAGTCGTTCAGTATCAGCCATAACATTTCTTGACACCATGTCGTACCTGATGGCAAAATAAATGTTTAAAATATTTGTAAAACTCTGTGTGTGTGTGTGTGTGTGTGTGTGTGTGTGTGTGTGTGTGTGTGTGTGTGTGTGTGTGCTCGTATGCATTCTGCCACTGAAAGGCTTGAAATTGTGTAAGTTATTTGTTACGTGTGTACATGAAAAGATGTGGCTCTCGTTTCCTTCTGGTACGTTCACGCGCAAAAAGCATTATCTAACCGTTAAAATATTTAACAAATTTAAGTAGACTCTATAGTCAAAAATGTATACCTACTGAGCCCATCCGCGACTCTACTACAGTAAAAGATATTGGAAATGATAGAAGCAGAGCATTATCAATATGTTACCACTCTAAATTGTGCTAAGCTGAGCTTTTGGTACGAATAAAATAAATTGTGTACGAAAGTAAGCACTAAACAAAGTCGTAGGCCTACATAGTAGTCAAGACGAATTCAAAAAAAGTAAAAGTTTCAGTATAGTACAACTTTTTTGTCTGTAAACAAACTGTGGGATTTTCTAATTATATTATTCTTAATTAAGATTTTTACACTACACGAACTATAAATTTCTCAGCCTAATAACCGGACTAAGTAGCCTATATTTTTCGATGAGAACAACAAAATAATTTTGTCCAATCAGTATAAAATTCATTGTAGAGAAAAGCATGCTTTCACATCGGATGTATTAAATAATATCAAATAATAATTCATTTAATAATTAAAATTTTCTGTAAACTAAAGATCCGTAAAAATCTCCGCCTCATTAAGGTTAAGAAATAATAGTTTAATTAAATCTGTTAAAAATGCACTTTCATAGACATTTCTGTAACCACTAGTTTTAAAAATATCTGAGCAACAAAATGGAATATCACAAAAATAATTGTCTCTTTAGCAATTCTGAGGTAATGAGAAAGCATTTCGTTTTAATTAAGAAATATTGCACAATCAATGGGTTGCATTTCATTATTTTCCTATAGCGCTGTTTTTATTATTATTTGTGTTGTCTAACAGGCGATTGGATTTCATCATCCCCTTCTTAATCTACATGGGTCTGTACTTCCGCGCGCGAAGGTACATGCTGTAAGCGCACGCGGGTGTGTGGTACTCACCGCACTTGGGAGAGGTCAGCAGCCATACATCGTCCTCGTACACCTCCAAGTCGCGTAGATGCTGTTCGTGAGCTTCGAAATTCTTACTGAGTACACACTTGATGTCTGGATAGAACCGTATCCCATTCTTGTAATGTTTAACGTGTTCTTTCATATACTTCACAAGTTCTTCGTCACCGAACATCATTTTGTTTCTGTTAGAATTTAACAGTCTTTAATAAAGACATACGTATATAGAGGCATGCATGCAAGTGAACACGCCCGCCCACCCCAATTTATGTATATGTTTGAGTGAGTACCAATCTGTCTTGTAGTAGTCTTTTGCACATGTAGTCTTTTGTGTGTGATAGATGGGAATATCATTTACAACTAATGTGTGAGTTTAGCATCAGTGTTAAAGCAGACCAATCTTGTGAAATTCAAAAGAAAAGGTTTATTTATTATGTGTAAATGAAGCTACCAGGTACTATTAATAACTCTTAAATGTATGATAAGTGGCAAGTCAGATAATAATAAAATTTCTTGTGATTCAAAGCCGACTAGATTATATTATACAAACTAATTGATACTAATACACATTACTTTAATTACGCTCTTATCATCATCAACTCATTATTCACTGAAAAAATTACTAATTTTTGAATATAATATGTACATTTGTTTATGTATTTGAAAATATAAACCTTTGTTTTATATTTATTTATTTATTTATTTATTTACAAGTAGACAATAAAAACATTAAATTTATAGGCCTATACTTTCAAGTTGGTAAATATTATTTAAAATAATTTTAATATTTTTGTATTATTATTTTTCGTCATAGCTATACCATCCGCTACTTCAAAATGTTTACAATTGCATTCCTCTAAATCGTTACCCCCCCCATACACACACACACACACACACACACACACACACACACACACACACACACTTGCAACCTTGTTTTTATAAATAATGAATTAACTTGCAATGAACGAACTGAGGCGCTTAAATATGCTTTCAACTACTTACTTATTGAAACAAATTTCTTCCAACTGACGTACTTGGATCACAGTCAAGAAATAAACTTAGATTTGAGAGTGAGTTAATACTGAAGCTAAACCACCCAACTAAACCAAACATAACAGAATTATTTCAATAGTACCTTCATTCTCTACGTTAAACTATGTTCGATGTCGTTAATATTATAATTAGTAAGTTTAGAACTCAATCTAATTACACTATTTGAATTAAAATGCAAGAGTTTTTACCATATATATTGTTTATTTTATTTCAGAGCTCAGAAGGGGTCAGATAAATTTTTAATTTTGAGTCCGCGGACGAAGGGTTTGTAAACTTTGCATTAATGGATTAGGATATTTGCGTTGAGTAATGAAAATATTAGTTAATAATCACGTGTTGGTACAAAAATCATTAAGTGAACTCGTTGTTACATTTGTTGTTACTTGATGACGGAGAAATTTATTCGTCGTAACGAAAATAATGATATATATGTAATGCTTACCAACGAAGATAATCATTTTAAAATTATTACACGTAATATATTCAGATATAACAATATCTGTTTATTCACTAGAACTCACTATTGGTTTTATCCAGAACACCATAAAAACTTTGTGATGCAAGTCCAGCACAGACACTCGTAACCTATAAAACTGATCGATATTAACCGACTGGCTAATAGTGTTGCGTCACAAACTACACTGGCACATATGGTCCGGCCCACTGAACTAATATCTGATGACATTTGCCTACAACAGCTGACTACTAAGTAGTTGGTGTTGCTATTTTCTGGGCGATAGAAGCGCGAATAATAGTTTCACTAACAATACACACCCACTAATCTCGCTACTACTATGAGTAGTGATAAGATTGCCATCCGCTACGTATATCGTATGCGAGTCGTTATGATTTTTGAACAGCACTTATATTGTACTTCCGCGCATGATTTAGTAGTATTCCGTGTTTGCATACAGAGTGTTAATTTTCCTTGTAAAAGCAAACACTGTTTTCAACTGTGGGCGGTGACTCGTAAATTACAAAGTACATTAAACCTAGTACTACTCTGTCCTCCAACCGCCAACCATACAACCGGTAACTTCGTTTCATTCAATTCGTGAGAGTTAGTCATATTACTAACGAAATGGTCGTAACTATTACATCATGTATGATAACATGAAAGGAAACCTTTGCTCATAAATCTCTGATAACCTAAAGCACGATTCATTGATATAAAAGATTAGTGCGTTTAGAATGACGTAGGCCTATCATTAAAGCGGCCCACACACTCTCAGTTTTATTTACCAGTTAACTGCCCTAAATAACTGGGTAAAAAACTGTACAATGAACTGAACTGAAAGTGTAGAGGAACGTCAGTTTTTCTCCAATTTTTTCTCAGTTTCTTCAGTTCCGTCGGGTCGGGACATACACATCATCAGTTGGAGCTCCCGATTTTTTCTAATCTTTAACTTTCTTTAGCTCTTTCTGAAAAGCGGATCGCAGGTTATTAATTTTTGTCCACAACACTGTCACGCGTCGCGTCAGGCTGAATAACTTTCAATTTTCGATCAATACATAGTATTCAGCGATTTTTTTTGACACGGTTGGAATATGAGGAGATTTCGATATCCCACAGCTCGGGAAGTGATCGGTAGGGTTCAACGAATGCGAAGAGGGCTTCTTTATTCAATGAGGCCATGGTGATAGCTGAGCGTCAACCACGTGTCAACTGAGGGAACTGTACGTTTAACTGAATGAACTGTGCAGTTTATTGATGCAAAAGAGACTCCAGTAGCACAGGCTTGCGAACTGCGTAACTGGGCAGTTCACACAGTTTATAACGTAGACACGACGTGACACGTGAAAAATTGCGCAGTGAAAGTAGTAGTGTGTGGGCCCCTTAACACAGAATGTTACATGACGCTGGAACAATTTTCTTTTTACATAACCTACAGATTCATTTACAACATTTAGACTACAGTTATTATACAAACATTTATTCAATGTAAAACTTCGAAAACAAATGTAATAATGCTTCCATTCGCAACCAGAATCTACCGTACAAACATGCACGCTCAGTGCACTTTAAC
This sequence comes from Magicicada septendecula, assembly GCA_034769895.1. NCBI lineage: Eukaryota > Metazoa > Arthropoda > Insecta > Hemiptera > Cicadidae > Magicicada > Magicicada septendecula. The sequence continues at coordinate 159,855,287 of CM068367.1, forward strand.
GGTAGGCATATATTAGAAACAAACGTAACCGACATTACTAACGTAAACAATTAACTATCCAATAAACTGACGTTCGGCTCACAACTACTGTATTACTGCCTCAGCCAGGTGGATAACATTTGTTGTAATAATGTATTCTTTTAAAGACAGTCTCGATACTGTCTCTGCGCACCAGTCAGGCTGTTCCATTAGGAAAATGACATTGTCATGTTTAGTCCACGTGAATGCGGCCTTCCAACAATTAGTATTCGTCGAATTCCCGTCGTGTCGTCGTTATTCTTCTGTCGGTGTAGGTCTTTGTTTAAGCCATGTGCAGGAGCATGCCGACACCGCAATTGCACGGGTGGGAACAATAGCTCAATTACTACTGGTGAAAGACACTTCGATAGCCAATTCGATATGTGATGTGTTGCGAAACTGGTCGCACAACGGATGACTCAGACAAGTGGTCAGGAGTCAATGGGCGCGGTTCAACCAATCAGTATGCGTTAATCTGACATCTCTCCCAGGAATTCTTGGCTGCTTCCAAAGCACCACATCTGATATCTCAGCCTGCCAGCCAAACAGCGTTACTACCCGAAGTTTTTTGTATTGTATCCAAACGACGAGAGTGCGAACTATAATGAATTGATAATACCCAGATTATAAGTTGTTCCATAAAATTGTTAGTGTGTGGCATAAGTTCCAGTCGCTACTTACTGCTTTACAACTTTGTTTTTCAATTCTCTTATTATACGACTCTGTCAACGGATATATCAGATTACGTGCATTAGTTAAATTCGCCAGTATAAAAAGCATTGACGATTTAGTGCTATCACTGATCATAAATGATGATACAAATTATATGACACCAATAATGTAATTACAAAATTATAATATAATTATATATATTGCAAAGTTACAAGTATTATAAAATGAGTACATTTCTGTACATGTACCCAACGCAACTCTATAGTGTTAATCACCGGTTAAGTAGTGTCGTAGGATTTTTGTATGTTCGTTGCGTTATGCGTTAAGCTTATTTTTAAATAGAGGAGTGAGACGTTGATGGCATAAAATAATCAATTAAAACATTGGAAAAGAATCAGTCAACCGTTTATTAAATATTGGAAGAAACTGAATTAATTATTAAACATTGATTAATTAATTTTCTTCCAATACTTAATAAATTATTACAAATTGAAAGGGAAGGACAAAACAAATGGAGGCAGTATATCGAAAGAATGGAAGATATGAGCCTACGTAAACAAGTAATGCGATACAGACCTCAGGGAAGACGTGATATAGGTAGGCCAAAGAAGAGATGGCTTCAGTGAAGTCGGAACAGGCTGTAAGCCTATACCTTGATGTGGAGAAGAAGAAGAAGAAGAAGAAGAAGAAGAAGAAGAAGAAGAAGAAGAAGAAGAAGAAAAATTGAAAACTAAAAATTCAGAATATTTTTTTAGAAGGTTACATACTGAAAACATAACATATCTTTGATACTCGTCACACATTAGTAACATATAGTAATAAAATATTTAAACATATATGATAAATAAATTATAAAATTCTTTTAAATTGCTTGGGTGTCTGACTGAACCATTATTAAAATTTGAACTCATAGCAAATCATCCACAAAATAATATTAAATTTATCAAATCAATTTGAATCTTGACTACTAATATTTTTATTAAATACTATTTACTTTAGAAAAATTACTATTACCTATTTAGCAAAGCATCTACAAAAGTAACATTAATTTATCAAATCAAAATTGAATGTTCACTATTAATATTTTAATGACATAATATTTACTTCAAAAATAACAATTATTTATAACCATACTTTTATTTATTTTAATTTACTTTTATTTTAATTTCTTTTAAAATTAAATAGAATCAAATTATTTTCAACACCAACTTACAGTTGCGTACTTTACTTTGAATATTTACACTATTTACATTTACGTATCTGTATTACTTTGTTAGCTCATATTCTGTTATAAGTAAGTTCTTTCTTTAACAAAAACATAACTGTTCATTTGTCATCTGCGTATTAGTTGAGTTACTATTGCGAAGCCGTTATTCCGTGCGTGTGTTCGTGTGTGTGTGTGCGCGCGAGCGCGCGTCCCCTGAATGTTGATAGTAACGCTGATGATGACAATGATTCCTCTGGGAATCGTTAACTGTTAGTGTTATTTAGCCTGATGTTGGTGATGATCAATTGTGGTGTGTTAAAGATGATGGTGATGATGAGTTCATGTAGCTGATCAAACTGACTTACTGCCCATTGATGAAGTTCTTAGCGTCTCTCTTATGTCGATTAGCAAACGGACATAATGTCCCCGTGTATAATGTCTTATCGTCTGTCCTCTATACAAAATTGCTGGAGGTATTTATAGTAAACAATGATTCTGACATGTCAGATGCTGTCTCTGGCATGTTAAATTTTGTTAGCTCGTGTATAGGGTCCTTTTTAACTGATCACTTTTTTTTTACTCTTTTATTCGCGACAGTAAACTTGATCTTTAGGCGAGTGGTTGTATTGTCTTTGTAATTTTTCACTCGTCATTTACATATAACACAATAGTTAATTACTAGTTAATTGCGGTAGTAATTAACTTTAATTTGTATAATATTTTTACTATTACACTTTTCTACAATAATTTTGCAGTACCTTATTCTTTCAAATGTACTTATTCTAATGGCGTTTTAGAATTGTGATATGTCTTTCGTAACAGGAAAGAACATATTTATTTATTTTCATTAGGCTACTCATGTGAATACCTGATTGAATAATACAAACCAATAATTTATAAGTAGATAAAGATATCTCCCATATTGTAGTATAATGCAGGTCTGTGCCGGCTCACTCACATAGACACACATACATACGGCTTACACGTAAACATTCTAACAACCCACTCGGCCCAAATGGCCACTTTTGACAGGCTTCAGCATCTCACTCGCCTGTACTTACACGAACTAATTTTTTTAACTATTTATCATACTCTCTGTTTACTAGAATAGAGAGAATAAAGAGTAATCGTTATCTCTCTGAACACGTAAAATAGAGAGATTTTAAATAATCGTTATAAATTGAAAAATTTCGTAATGCAGTTTGGTAAAATCAAATGAAAATGGCAAAGAAGTAGTTAATAAAAAAATAAAAGTGACATTTATTCTACAATAATATAAAATACTTTTCCTTATTTACAAGAACAATAATGTACCTAATTTAATGTATGGAAATGACAAGAAAATATACAGTACATTAGGAATAAATGAAAGCGGTTAATTATACTGTAGGTCAGAAATACAGGACAGTTGCGTACATCTTGCTTTGCTCAATAAGGAAAGTCTTTTAATCCTAGATCGCGTTTCATTTTTGAGTTCACTTTGATGAATCTGTCAATCATTTCTGGAGACATGAGGTTCTTATGATCGCCGACTTGGCCTTTTCGCATGAAATCACCGCCAGAGTGAGGCGGCTTCTGCGGCGGGGCATCTTCTCCCAGCTCAATCAACTGTGGCAGGATTTCATTAATGTTTTCTTCAAATATTTTCATGTTGACGGCGTTGTTTGCTTTCATTTTGCTGAAGCTCAGGTGATCCAGTAAACCAGGCATGTCATCTTCGTTGATTTCCTTGCCGAGAAACTTGGCCGTGCGGCGAATAACCGACTCCAGATCCTATGAAAAAAAAATTGTTAATACAAAATTTGTTTAACCTAGTAGATACTTATATGTATATACGCACACTAACGTTTACAAATTATTACATTCCATTTCATTGTTTTCATAATTTGTGTCTCATGGAGACGGAAGTTGAGTTTCCGTAAACACCTTCCCTCGTTTACATTGTTGTTACAGAATTGACCGAAACACTCAAGAAGAAAATTTCATTATTAGGTAATTACTTGTTCTCAGCTTTAATAGTTTTAGTAAGCAATTTAAAAATAAATCTCAGTTTACTAGTTTTCTTATAAACGTTTTACTAGTTTAATTAATAAAATTGTGTTAGTGGTTGTAATCACAAACAGAAATTACGCTATTCCACACCACTTAAAAAATTCCCGTTTAGCGCTTTCGAGACTCTCAGCTAAATGTGATTTACGATCTGATGATAAGCTGCGAAAACGCTAATCGGAATTTTTTTTTTAGTGGGGTGGAACACCGTAATTAACTTTTTTAACAATTCTCTCAGCAATATCTTTACATTTCTACTCAAATTAATCACTAACTACACGTAACAATTGTATTTAACAAGCTCTCAGATATTCGATGTTTGAGGGAAAGTATGAAAAAATATAACGTTTTTTTAAAAGCTGTATACCTAAAAACCAAAATTGTCTGGCAAAACGGATATAAGGTGAACTACCACCAAACAATTTTTCAAATAAAAATGGTTGGTTCTTAGAAACAGAGTAATATTAAATTAGAAATCATTGATTTACATATTATTAAATTATTAAATATCATAATATTGGTAATTACTAATACAGGAAAATAAGAGTCTGCGGAAGATGACAACAATATGTATACAAGTAACTCAATGGCGTAGTCCGGGAAGGATTAAGGGGGTTACAATTGCGTAGGTCGCCATTGATAGTCTTAAACTTGAAACCTGTAAGCAAGCAATTACAAATATATAACTAAAGACCGCTACCTATATATATATATATATATATATATATATATCGATACATCGATAATAGTCGTTATATAGCACACGTAGCGAAATTTGATTACTGAGGTATGTCCTACTACTGCCAACAATTCCCCTCCGCGCTTGTCATCAATATGTCAATAACCTCCTACTACGGAAAAGACCTGGTCTATAATCATCCTCCACGGAAAAAGTTTTGTTAGTAAACCATCGAAAACTCGTGGCTGTCCCACTGTATCAGTACATATTTAAATTAAATCATGCACATTAGAAACACAGAAATATATTAGATATTCAAAGCAGTGAATGCTAGTGCAATTGTAATGTTCAATGCGTGACGCATTAAGCTGATACTTAATGAAATTTCCGAATTATGAGTAATGCTCTGAGAGTTAAGTTCCCCTATGCCCCATTACTAAGAGCTGAGAATAGTCACGTGACAAAATACTAACAACGGAAAAGCAGCCGAAAACATTTCGAAATCTTTATGTTGTGTTCTAGGCAACACTTTTTGTGTAACGTTTTCTGGTTTAGACACAATTCCAAAATTACGACAAATCATACTTTCTACCATCATTAGTGATAATAATACTGCCTCTTCCACAAGGATAACATTCGGAAGTGTTTCATATAATAATAGGCTATAATGTAATAGTGTGTTCTTAATTGCGCGCCACTTCTCGAAACTATGTCTGTGCACCAATCCGATTGCACCCTTAGTAAGATGAGATTACCACTTTGCGCCCACGTTGCCACAATTTGGATTAATCAACCAAAGCTTTTCACCTTTATTGAAACCGAGTCATTCATGTGCTAAACATGTCAACAACGTAAGTACACTGATGGGAAATAAAAAATTAATTACTACTGATAATAGTTGCTTTGAGGACGTCATCCTTCTGTCCTGAGGGAGCTATATATTTTCCGTGCTGTTTAAGGTATTTAATCTGGTATTTTGTTATTTATTTTTAATATCACAAATATATTTTCATGTCTCAATTGGCTTCCAGTAATCTTATTCAAATTAACTTCAGCCAGCCAAAGTCGTTTTTCTCTGTTTACATATACTCTCAGTTCTCAGGAAACGATGTATACACGCTCTTATTTGTAAGCAGGTAGAAGACTGAGTGTTTACCATTTCTACAAGCCCCTCATATGCATATTATCATATGCATTATAATATTATTGATAAATATAGTAATTATCAAAATACAAAATTTCTTTATTTAGATTGCATAATAAATAAACTTTTTACAATATTAATCCCTTTTGGTATCATCACTGTTTCCTAAAATGTGATGATTTGTAGAAAACGTGTAGCTTGTATCGGTGTTTGTAATTTTGTGATGTTTCTCATTGTGTCGATTCTAAAAGAATAAGTTCATAGAACAATTGATGTTTTATTATCACACAATAATTTGCTGTAAGAATATTGCATCGTCAGGAAGACTTCCAGTAATTGCTATGTTCTGTAATGTTTATAATCTATTGCTACTTTAAACCACAACGGTTATTTCCGTCACAAAATACATCAATATGTCATTGAACAAAACAAGATATAAATAGCACAGTTAAGTTACATATGGCATATACATGGAAGCAACATATGCTCATCATACTTATCTACTTATTTCATGCTTATACATACTTATTTCAATTTTTAATGCACATAATGTAACATTATTTTATCTGAAATAGCAATTCAATGTCTAGTATTTGATAGAACGTGGATAGTATTTTAAGGAACGCTTTTGTTAAAGTAGTTTATTTTTCTCTCATAGAGCAATCCGTATTTTGCCCCTAAACATGATATTCACGTAAAAACAAACACGCTTTACTAATAAGCGCTAATAAACATCTCTCTCTCTCTCCCACCCTTCTCTCTCTATCTCTCCCCCACCCTTCTCTCTCTATCTCTCCCCCACCCTTCTCTCACTCTCTCTCTCTCTCTCTCTCTCTCTCTCTCTCTCTCTCTCTCTCTCTCGCTCCCTTTTCTGTGAACGCACTAACACTGAACACGTGATGTCCTGTATGTAGGCCTACATTTAATACGCTCGCCCGTTTACATTGTTCGAAACCATGGAAGGACTTCTGTTATGCGTTATAATATACTATTAATCTATTGAAGTACTTATTTATGCTTTTAAGTGTGAATTCGCCATCCGTGGTGTTTTCTTCAGATGGAAGTCATCTACCGAGACTTCCTAGATTTCAACTTCTTCATTTTAAAGTGGAAAAACCGCCTACTGTGTGATATCTCTAATAGATTAAATTCTCTTAACAATTTTATTATCGCGTTAACGGTATCTAACGGTCGATAGAAAGATAACAGAGGAACTATTATTGCTAACTTCATGAAAAGCATCGTATCAAAAAAGTTAAAGTTCACTGGTAAACATGGAAGAATACATTTGCATAAAATGTACACACAAGTTAGCGATAATGAAAGGCTTTATTTAACACTGACATGAATGTTAATTTACAATATTGTACACATTTTTTCTGTTTGTGATCTGTAACAAGTAATGTGACATTGATCAATAGGTGGCACTGAAGATGTGGAAGCCTCGATAATGCAGATGAATGAATTATTTGTAAATAAAATATATGGTATGGAAAAATAAATAAAAACAAAGTACATTGAAGTGTGTCCAGGATGGTACTCAAAAAAATCAAGTCAGCTTGTACTCGGAAAAAGAGATTCAGGTTTGTACAGCATTACCTAAGTAAAGATTGTCAGGTAATTAGGTCACTTCATTTCCACTGATTTATAGAAGGTATCGAGAAGAAATAACTTTTACTTAACTAAAAATGAACTTTTTTCACGTGAAAAACTTACTATTTTATTGTACGCGTTTCGGCTTAGTATCTGCCTTCTTCAGCTTTGGTAACAGACTGCCAGCATTTTGTAACGGTTGTGTGGAAGGTGAAGTGGGGGTGGTTTGTGGAGGAAGGGGATTGGCGCGGGGATTCAACTTACTGTTTGTTTTCTGTATAATTGTGTCAAAAAGTGTATGTGATTTATATTGTAATTGATCGTTGAGTATGTTGTTTGGTTGTGTTGTGTGGTGTTTATATATTTCGTATTGTTCAGTTGTGTTGAGTTTTTGACCTTTGGGTATGTAATGTAAAATTTCAAGATTAGTGTCTATGTTGGTGTAACTGTGGTTTTCTGTGTGTATGTGTGTGGCAAATGCAGAGTGTATATTGTTGTTGGTTAAAGCTTTTAAGTGTTCAGAATAACGGGATGAAAAAGATCTTCCCGTCTGGCCAATGTAGAAACTATTGCAGTCATTACAATTTAATTTGTAAACACCTGTTTTGTTATATTTGTCTATGTCTGTGTTTGTATTACTGATGTGTTTTTTGATGGTATTGGTTGTTCTGAATGCTATTTTGTATTTGTGTTTTCTGAATGTATTGGCGATTTTGTGTGTGTATGAGTTGTGGTATGTGAGTGTGATGTACTTATTGTGTTGTGTGTTGATGGTATTTAGTGTTTTGTTGTTTTTGTTCTTGATGCGTTTGTGTAGTATGTTTATTAAATTGGGGTTATAACCGTTTTTTATTGCTATGTATTTTATTGTGTTGAGTTCGTCGGTGTAATCTTGTTTATTTAAGGGTATTTTAGTTAGTCTATGGAGCATATGGTTGAAGGCCGCATGTTTATGTTGTGTTGGGTGGTTTGATGTGTTGTGTATAACCATGTCAGTTGTGGTTGGTTTCCTGTATATTTTGTACGTGTGTGTATTGTTAGTTTTGTTAATTGTTAGGTCTAGAAAATTTATACTATTGTTTTGTTCAGTTTCCAGTGTAAATTTTAATTTGTGGTGTATAGTGTAGAAGGCAGATACTAAGCCGAAACGCGTACAATAAAATAGTAAGTTTTTCACGTGAAAAAAGTTCATTTTTAGTTAAGTGTTAGTGCTGTGAAAGAAGAGATGAATAATCAAGACAACTACAATAACTTTTAGTATTACTGAATCCAAAGACAGGTTTATCAGGAAGAAACAATTACTGTCATCCAGATTTCATATATTAAATGTAGAAACTAGTTTATAAAAAGCTCTATATCTAATGTAGCAACCTATAGTTCAGAAACGTGGACTCTGCAGAATGCAGAAGTTGCAAAATTAATACATTTTGAGATGTGGTTCTAGCGTCGTACTTTCAGAATGATTATCTGTATTGGCGTGGAACCAATATTTATCAATAATTATAAATTAATAAAATAATATTAATAAATAATAGCTGTTAATTAGGAAGTCTTGATAAGTTTTGAATAATTGTTTACGTTACAACTCTACTGAACTGTGTTTATATATTCCCAAAAAATGGCAATGTCATTACTTTTAAGAATAAAAAATAACAATACAACAAAAATAATATGAGCACAGCAGTGTGTGTAAGTGTATACGTGAATAAGTGAACTACTATATTCTTCAAATTCAAGTCTGAAATTCTTCTTCTGAGCTCGAATAACAAATCGAGATTTAGCTATTCATATTTACTAATTTACGCTGCAAATAATTCTGGACGCTGTACTTCTCGTGGTGACTGATAATTGTCTACTAAGCACCTACGAGACGTTCATGTCTCATTAAAGCGTCTGTAACCACACACTGCAAATAATACTGGACGCTGTACTTCTATTGGTGACTGACAATTGCCTACTAAGCACCTACGAGACGTTCATGTCTCATTAAGGCGTCTGTAACCACACGCTGCAAATAATACTGGACGCTGTACTTCTCTTGGTGACTGACAAATGTCTACTAAGCACCTACGAGACGTTCATGTCTCATTAAGGCGTCTGTAACCACACGCTGCAAATAATACTGGACGCTGTACTTCTCTTGGTGACTGACAATTGTCTACTAAGCACCTACGAGACGTTCATGTCTCATTAAGGCGTCTGTAATCACACGTATTACCCGTCGTACATACGGCTTCTATAACAGAATTTCGACAGTTCCTCTACAATAATTTTGAACAGCAACTCGACAAAACGATATGTCAAAGTAATACTGTCTTTTTTAACCTTAGTACGTATAAATAATTATTTGACAAAAAGTAAATCACAAGTTAATTGACATTTGCATTCATTATTTTCAATTCATTTTGAGTGGTTTTCGGCCATGAATCTGTGAATAGTTTTCCGCTAAACATCGTATTAGTTAAACCCACTGAACTGCCACTAACATACGGACGCGCGCGGGCAGTAATTTATGCTACACTGCATGTACATGGTCATGGTCACCTCACCTTTTTCATGTCCTCGTACGTGTAGTACAATACGTTCGGTTCGTCGCGCAGTTTCCACAGCGGAGCGTGAAAGTGCCAGTAACTGCCGTACAACACTGTAAGACAACAATAACAAATAGATGTCAGAACACTGACTTATTGTTACATTTCAGGAATTAAAATTTTATTTACCATGTAGGCTATTTTATAACACTTGAGAGCCAGTTAACCGATCTCCCGTCAAGTGACTTATGGCCCACTCTAATTTTAAATATTAACATTAGTTTAACTTTGCTCACCATTTTCGACGATTATTACGTCAGACTTTATATATATCTATTTTTTTTTTAATTCAAGACGGTAGGCCTAAACTGACAGAAATCAGTGTACGTTAAATAAACAAAATTACATGCCTTCAAAAACAAATAAAAATCAATTTTGACCTACCTTTATACAGGAAATATCTTATCAAACCTATTTCTAAAAACCAAATTTCAAGCAGAATGATGTTTAAAATCAATTGAACGTTTATTAGTTTATGTTAGGTTGCTGAACGTATACGTTTCTACCGCTTCGTAAGTACACAAACAAATCAGAAAGTATACTTACAGTAAGCAACACAACAAAAACATTTAAGCGTTGTATTTCATAAATCCCTGTAAACGTAATTAAGATGACCTACCGAGTCCTTCTAAGAACGCTTCGAAGAACTTCTCAGGAGTGCCCGTGTATCCGTCCGCCATCAATCGGTGATGATGGTAATAGGAAACGGCTGCGTCTTTAGGGTCACGAAGGACAAAGATAATCTGAAAAAAACATACAAGACAAATAATTTAAACAGAAATTACACTGTTGCACACCGCCGGATAAAAGATTCCCGATTAGCGCTTTCGAGCCTCACATCAGATGTGATGATGAGCTGTGAGACTCGAAAGCGCCGATCGGGATTTTTTTATATAGTTGTGTGCAACAGTTTAATTTCTCTTTGTGATTATAAGCACTAACACAACTTTATTAATTACAAATAATTAAATTGATTAAATTTTGCTTTGAATTGTACGACCTCGGATGTTTCACCCGTTCTACGTGCAGTTTAGGCTAACAGTAAGATCCACAATTTTACAGTATGAATTACTGTAAATTCATACAGTTGTTGTCAGAGACGCAACCAAATACTCCAACACACATAGATGATGAGAAAACCCCCCGGGAATACGGGAATAATAGTGATTGCTTTCGATTGATAATAATGAGGATGGTAGATATCTGTGGTATATGCAGAACGTAATATGTTCGGGATAATAAGAAACGTGGTGTCCAAATTAGGTTCATATTGATTAATTTGGAACAATATATCAATGGAGTGAATAAACGAAAAAAGAAGAAATGTAAATGTAAAGTCTAAAAAGTCTGAAAGAGCCAGTTTATGAACACACAGAACGCAGAATCTAACAGACGAAGAAAGGGTTAACGTTTCTGCAGAGAAAACTCACTAAAAAAAAATTGTGAAACCAGAATATGAATTTAAAATGAAAACTCACTTAGTTTATAAACCTAATGTTACCTTTGGCTTCTTTTCCAACAACTGGGAGGGGAGCAGCGCCAACGGAAGGTGAGTCTTGATCAGACGAGGTCGTGGTAAATTCTCCGTGTACGCCAATGTGTCGCTCATGAATTTGTCCTTGAACGCATCTTGCATAATCTCATCGCCATGAACCAAAGTAGAAAACCTGTAAAGATATTGTTCAGAAAAATTATTTACTTTCTCTAAATTACGATGTAAAGATGGAATACTGAAATAACCACAACCGATATAAGCAGGAAGGAAATAAAATGTATACGCTCTGTTAGTCCGGAAATGTACGTAAACTCATGTAGCCTATTAAAGTACAAAAGTAATAATATTTTAGTTTTTTCGTACATAAGCTTGACCTACTAAAAATCTGAACCATGGGGTTTATGTTATTTGAATAGTTTAACCAATACGTCTCAAAGGTACTTGTTAATTTCTTACATACCGACTAATCAATGGAGCCTAACCTTAAAACATTTATTATTGGAATCAGTTTCTCAAAAGTATTGATTTTTGATTATATCACCATCTACTCAGAATATTTTTGTCCGGTTGTATATGTGTGGGTTGTTGACCGGGTGTACAAAGTATTAATGGCGTTAGGTCCAGTTGTTTTGACATGGTACTGTAGCTTCTTTAGCACTAATAATAATAACTTAATCACACTCAAATAAAGTATCTACTTTTTGTATTCCCATATTTTCTACTTTCTTTATGTATAACGTTTTACAGCAGAGCGTAGCCGAGAATCTAGCAAGTTAGTTAGTTTCATGCACGAGTTCTTGGTACAGTTTGATTTAATTTTTTTCAACACGTAGTTTGGCCTTTTATCTAAATATTTCTGTCCTGTCGTTTATCGTGGACGATGTGACTTAAAAAGGTTATACACTTTTGCTGATTCCCCTGGTTATTTTTTATTAGCCGATCTAAATATTTCAAAACAACATAATATAATTTTCTTCATTGTGATGCTATAAAAGTCACAGTCAATTTTTTAACTAGAAAAATAATTATCGTGTAAGTAAACAATATAGGCCTCATTTATTCATGTGACTCCTATTTTCCAGTTGTCGACGATTATTTGTCATGTTTTTAGTCAATTTAAGAGATGTTGTCGTAACATCAATTGCTGAAAACAGGTGCAAAACTCTCACATCATCCACCCACTTGGCTCTGTACCACGATGGATCCAGTTGTGTTTTATTCAGTGATTGAATGTGAACAGCCGGCAAAGGTGTTCGTCTTGAAAACAATGTTAGATATATCGAACATTTATTCTATATTTTATAAGGGAAATTGGAGAGAATTACAGTATTTTTTTTAATTTTTTTGGAATGCTACAAAAGTTATTTGATGGAATGGTAGTTACATTTAGGAAACAATTGAAGACAACGCGTTCATTTATTTAACTTCCCGTTCTTGTAGTGTTCAAAGGATGTACGCTAAAAAAAGACCTCTCCTTGATCTCTTGAACAAATAATTTCGTGTTTATTTTGTCATCATCATCATCACCACTCTAAGGATTAGACCCTGGACCTGTTCCGGAACCCATCTCCTCCTCGGTCTACAGACATTTCTCTTCCCAGTAGGGTGATAACCCAAGGCAGCCACGACTAGACTGATATCAGGCATGCAGTTCGAATGTTCACACCATCTCTTTCCGTAGTCTTCAATCTTCTCGTGCAAAGATACAATGTTTAATTCGGGTTTAATATCCTCGTTCCTTTTCCAATCCAGGAGAAAACAACCTTGCGTCCTGAAATTTCATTTCAGCTGCCTGAATCCTTTGTAAGTCCCTTATCCCAAGATTCCACTTCTTACCTAGCATACAGGAATATGGGAACAGCCACAGTTTTGTAAAATTTCATTTGCTTATCCTTGAATGTTATATTTTTCAGATACCTATGAATCGTGCCACAGATGCGTATAAATTTCGTTACCTTGTTTTGTTTATTCGTTGTTTATTTTACTTACTTTGTTAGCTTATTTTGTCTATTTTTAAATTTAACTCACACTTGAGAGTTTGAAAACATGAGTATATTTACTTTAAGCGGAGCACAGGTCGGCAAGCCTGTCATTGTCGTCCGGTTGCATAAATACGACATACACTGTGATGCTCTTTAGAATCGCCTAACGATAAACTATTGTTGCATTATCTTTGGCGATCACTATTCATACCGCAACGATGGCATTACCCGACGATATTGCATAAATGTATCATGGAGTACACATTTCATAGTGTACGGTACACAGCTGATAAGTAACATGGTGCTAGTATTTATCACAAAAAATTATGCCTGTAGTACCGGGATGGGGTACACGCCAGTTGGTCGGTGTAAGTGCTTAAGTATTCTGTATTTAATTAATACAAATTTTTGAATGCAACTTGTGGCTTCAATAGTTCATAATGTATCGACATAAAACTTCTAAGAACAATACTGTACAGTACCTTTTCACGTTGATTTATGAACTTACTCTCGAAGACGAAGAAAAACGATGACGTTGACAGGACGTAAACGACACTTTTTTTATATAGGTGACAGTAGTAAATGACTCCACGGCGGTAACGAATACGACGTAACGACAAAAACGGACACAACGCGCTCGAACAGGATTGATGGAAGTTGTACGCAGGCCGGCCGACGCGGAAGCACAGACGTCTTGACGACACACGTTGATAATACAGCCGGACGCATTGAGCATGCGCGAAATAACGGACTGAGCTTCTAGACGTAGTGCAAAACACTTCAAACTTCAAGCAATTTTTCAGGTTTTTTTTTAGGAGTTCCACATTCATTCATGCATATCCTGTACCCTGCAAACATAATATACTATACTACTATACTACACATATAAATCCGTAGTATTCTTTTCATGAAGAACGAGGACGATAAATTATCGCTGACAATGATAATAAAACTCTTGTATTAATGACATGTAAGTAAAATAAATTAAGTGTATGTAGAAACTAGTAATGGACAGAGCCGTAAAAGAGGATCACTCGAATGGCTTATGAAAGCGAAGAGAGAGCCAGAGAAACCACAAATGAAATAATCAACAAACTATAAATGTTATTGACTTAAATCAGTAGTTATTTGAAGTAAAGCTATTTAAATTCATCACCATGTAGATGTATCAATAAAAAAATCGTAGTTTTGAATTTATATACTTACTCCAGGAACGGAAAACGAGAGAACACATGAGCTTCTGCGCCTTTGTAGTCCACGTTGTTCATTACCAACCACAGCATTTCTTGACTCCAAGTCGTACCTAAAGCCACAAAGCTATTTGAAAATTTTAACTGTGTACGCAGAGGCGCGCGCGCGAATGTGTTGTGTTGAGAGAGAGAGAGAGAGAGAGAGAGAGAGAGAGAGAGAGAGAGAGAGAGAGAGAGAGAGAGAGAGAGAGAGAGAGAGAGAGAGAGAGAAGAGAGAGTTGGATAACCTTTTATAAAAAATTTTAAGTGATAACATAAACATCATAAGTGATCGTAACATTATATTATGTTAATTTGTACCATTATAAATTTAAAATAAACATGTTTACTTATTTTTGCTTTTAAAATTTTGCATTTACTTAGCTGTTAAAATTCTATGAATTACAAAAAAAAAGTTTCACGTAGCTTGAGTTTTTCACTCTTAGGAATTTAAACCGGTGATTTCATGGGCTTCTGTTTATAGATTAATGTGGACTATGAAATGCTACAACGATATTACCCACTTTTGAACAAAACGCTCAATACATATATAAAAGTTTAATGCAGAAGCTTTGATTAGTATAGGATAAAGTTAAAATGACTCAAATACTATAAAATAATGTTATTACACAAAGCATTTTTGATGTTTTCATTACTTTCTACTTATGTTCGTCGCTTTCTTTAAATAGTTAAAAGACTACGAAAAGGAATTCTACAGTATATTTAAGAAAACGGTAAAGTTTTCGGCAGAGATAAAAGAATAAAAGGGGTGTATAAAATTATTAACTAGACTAACTTAAGACGATACCTTCAGATTGACTGCGATTTTTCACTAAGAACGACAGAAGTACAGTAGTAAGTAGAAGACTAGGAGGAGAAGTACGGATGGTGGTTACTAGTACACAATTGCATGATCACGTTCAGAGGATTATAGAAAATAGATGACAGAACGTTATCAGAGTGGGTTATCACAACGTTTAAAAGAGTAAATAAGTAATATGACTTCTGCCTTGGGAATAATATATAATAATATATTTTTCGTGAAAGCGAACAAAATAGAACTTAATGGGAATGACTGAAAGATTGGGTTTATGGATGGAAAGAACGTAGCCTCTAAGAAGAGAATAAGAGAAGAAGAAGAACAACAACAAGGTGAAAAAGAAGAATAAAGGAAGTATTAAATGATGTGAAACGAATTATGACGTAAGAATGTCATATATATTTTCATTAATACGATAAAGGTAGATTTATTAAAGTTGTTGATATTATTAAATTTATTAGCACCTCTTCATTATTATGTATATCTCCCAAAGTGTACCGAATTCGATAATTAATTTGGGGTATAATTTTGTTTCTTCTTATTGTAATGAATATGTTTCAAAAGTCATCAAATGAAAATCATACTTGCCTAGAATAAAATTAAAATTAAGATTAATTATTAATTATTAAATTTAAATGAATATTACAAAACATTACACAAAATTATTCTAAACAAATACAACTATACACACACACACACACACACACACACACAAATAAATAATAGGCCTACTATGTATTTTTAAATAAAATTTTTTTTTTTCTTACAATGTTTCTGTAACTGTCATTATGAGAAGTACAGTATACTGATATAAAGATCATTTTAAAGTATATAAAAGAAACCTCTAAGACACAGATCTGTTATGAGAAACGCGTGTAAGGTAAAATACAACGACAATAATTTATCATAATTTACTTGCAGAAGTATTTATTATTTGAAAAAATATTATTATATAGAAATCCTGCAAGAAACAGTGAAGAGTTTCCATCAAAATAAAGATAGACCTATATATATATATATACATATACATACATACAAGAAGAAGGCTGAGGATGGAACAATAAGTTTCCCGAGACATGTTCCAAATAAAGGAAAAAACATTGTGAGGTAAAGTTATTATAAATATTGAATGTATTATATACATCAAGAAGTAGACTGTAGCAAAAAGTGTTTGAATACACACACATATGAATTTTGTACTTTATGTAACAGGAAATAAAGTGTTCCTTTTTTATACAATTACCTAATCAGACCTGATGAATGTCGTTAAATAGCACTAACGTTTCGCATATATAGCAAATAAAACCAAATCATTGGAAGCCGTTTTCAATAAAATAGTATCAGAGCTTCCCCATGCAGGAGAGTTTTGTTGATAGCTACGAATCTACACTACACGTAAGGTCATTATACGTTGTGAACTCACCACATTTAGGATAGGTTAACAGCCATACATCGTCTTCGTACACTTCCATGTCGCGTATGCGCTTTTCGTAAAGTTCGTAATATTTACGTATCAGACACTTTATTTCAGGATAGAACCGCAACCCATGTTTCAAATCTCTAACGTGTTCTTTCACGTATTCCACTAGTTCTTTGTTGCAGTACATACTTCTCATTGTTTTCTGTAACAATTAAACATAAAACTTGGTTAACACACAAATCTTAAACGGGCATGCATAAGTACTTTAGTCATACACGTCTATCTAACTTTCCAAAATGAAACTTCGCCGTATGTAGTAATCAGAAATATGCTCTTCAAAGTATGATTATTTTTTATACTAACATGACAAATGTGTTTTATTTATATTAACCTAATGTATATGTATTCCATAAGTCTGCTGTTATGTGTTTTGCCTTCATCAAAATGAATCAAATGAGTAACATTCATTCCTCGTTATCGTTTAAATTGAAGTCAATACGTTATAAACATTTTTATTTAATAAATGAATGTTTCCGATTATAAATACTTTTATTAAATACAGTTTCTTCTGCAGGTAGTTGTATTATGATTTTATCGTTTCAATTGAACACCGCAATGCATTTTTAAAACCAAATATTTATAAATCTAATTTACCCACGCATTGTCTAAATAATAACGACCAATTCCCAAACAGTGAAAACATAAAACTAATACAAAAACATGAAGAGTCAAGTAATAAAAATTTGAAAAATCTTAATATTTACAAACACGATAACAATAATTTATCATTTAATGAACAAACTCAAATAAAAATAAATCAGGATGATATATTCAAAATTATAAATGTATTAAAATAAGTAAAATATAAACATTAAATATTTACAATATAACCGACAAAACAGCTACTCAATCATTAAATCAATCGATAATTAGATCGAATTAAATCCATTATTTGTTATTTTACATTGAAATCGAAACAAATTCTATTATTCGTTAGGTTCTATATTAAAATCAAATTATTTCGATTATTTATTAATTCATTTACAACCTCTGATGATACTGATTTTTTTTCAGTAAAACGTACGTCAAAGGTCAATTGAAACGATAGAAACGTAATACAAATACTTACTTCATTGAAAGGAATACAACTACTATAATTAATAATATACATTATATTTTATAATTAATGCAAGTATCTTACACACATGGAAAGTAATACACATACAATATTTTGGAGTTAAACATATACAAAATGATAAATAATTTTATATGAATACATTTACTTCAATATAATTTTACAATCGTCTGAATTCTTGTAATGTTTATGTAGGTTTATTTAAAATTTACAAACTAATTATTAAAAATGTCATTAACCAATTGTACGTTCTTTATAATAAATTTTTAATATTATTATTATCAACATCGTTAATTATTACTTAAAATAATATAATGTTGGGAAATATAAACATGTAAGTAATAATAATTACATAATATAATAACAACAACAAAATAATTATTTATTAGAAATAAACAGAAAATGAATGATTACTAATTTATATTAGAGAGTGGGTCCATAAGTCGCTTGACGCTATAAGCTATTTTTAGTTTAGTTGTGACCGTTAATTCATTAGAGAAGAAAGTATTTATGAATTATGAGAATTTTTATTTTTATGAGAGATTCGGTCATTAACTTTATGTATCAATTTGTTCTTGGAGAAACGTGTGTCAATTTTTTTACAAAATGTTTTATGACCTGTAAAGGGTCAATACGCAGATAACTAATACACATACAATAAGTTTTTTGTCAGTTTTACATAAATGATAACAAAAATTGTTATAAAGAATTTCCAATTAATAAGATGTAACCGTAATATTAGTACTGAATATAAGTGTTCTATTAATTTCGTATTTCTCGTGGGTTGTGTGATGACAATATGTTTTGTCAAAACATTAACAAGAATTTTAGAATTGTGAGTGGTAAATGACCAAAATTCACAAATCTTTATTCACTAGAAGTTAGTAAAAATCAAAAGCATTTATTCCAAACGATATATAACCCATGCAGTATTATAAATTTATAATAATTCAGTATAAAGAACAATTTAAAATAAATGTATTTAATTTAGAGTGCTATTTATTATTGGGTCCTTCAGTATTTTGACTGTTTGTACCCTCCCCGCATATACCCGTGGTGCGTGTGTTACGGAGTCTCTCACAGGTATATGGGACATAAAGTAGAGTGTTATAAAGTACTGAATTAATTTTTAATTTAACTGTTAATGTTGCTTTAAAAAATGTTATTTCTGATTTTAAAAA